>OY723278.1:777200-1977200 GCA_963210315.1 Rhynchopus euleeides
AGGGGCACTCTCTGCCGCAAGCATCTCTGGGCATCACTCGAGAGCTGTCAATGATGACGCGGAGAGAAGTCAGAGAAAAAGTCCCGCCTGACGGGCACGCGCCTGGAAACTGTGGGGGGGCGAGCAAAAATTCCCTTGTAAAAACATGGATATATTCAGACCTTATTAAGAGATTCCGCGTTTTAACCTCTTAATTCTAAGACCTTAGTTTTTCTGCAGGGGTTTCCCTATTGGGAAGGGGTTACAGAACATCTTTGCTCAGAAACTGACCTCGGCTCGACGGACTAGGATGGTATCAGCCCAGGAATCTCTCATCCCACCCCCAATCCTGCAAAAGCCTGCACGGTCCAAATAACATTCGCTTTTTTGCATGCTTGTATGTATGCGCGTTCCTCACTTCCACACCTGGCACACACAAGCAGCCGCAATATGGCAAAGAGAGCGGCTGACTCCGATGAGGATTCTATTACTGCGGAGCTGTCACAGGCACAAACTGTTGCCGTAGATGCTGCAGCCCTGTTGCTGCAGAAAAAGGCGAAGTCGTTTCTGGTGGACCTGGCGAAGGCGGAGGGGGTGGAGGCGGCCGGCACGAAGCCCCAGCTGGCCACAGCCATTGCCAAGGCCCGCATCCTGGCTGGCGAAAGAGGCACGGAGGAGGAGGAAAAGCCCAAAAAGAAGCGGGGCAAGAAGGCGGGGGCGAAGACTGCTGCCAGGAGGCAGCTCGCGCAGGACCTGGGGGCCCTGGCAGATCCCCCGGCGGAGGACGTTGGTGACGACGCGCCGGCCGCACCCCCTGCTGACCCCCCACCTGCCCCCTCCCAGAGGAAGGTACTGGGCGATGCTCTCCGCAGGGAGATGAAGAAGCACACCGACTGTGTCTGCGTGAAGGTCGGCGACATCAAATCACACTACAGGAATTCCAAGCAGCTGACGAGCGTTTACGCAGCGGCTCAGGAGGTCCCCTCCTGCGATATCTGCGAGGTGTTGTGGATGCCCCATGTCCAGGCAGGCGACCTGGGGGACCACTTCACCGGCAGCAAGCACGTGGGGAAGAAATCAAGGCAGAAGAAGGGGGAAGAGGGGCAGGTCACAATTGTGACTGCATTTGAAGCGAGTGAAACCGCTCTGCATGACAAAATCGCGAAAGGGGTGCTCTACACGGGGATCACAGCGGGCGCGATGCAGGGTGTACTCTCCTGCCTCGCAGGCACACGCATCCCCAAGGACCCCCCGAAGGTTGCTCCGCTGGTGAAGAAGCTGGGCGACGAGCTGACGAAGGACAGCGAGAAGGTCATCACGGCCAAGCTGAAGGGGGGGAGGTACTGCATGTCGCATGACAACAGTGGGATTGGCGACACGAAGGCGACGGCCATCATCCTCAGCGCTGTAGGATTCGCCGCATCGCTGATCTTCATACGTCCGGAGGAGCGGAGGGGGAGCCAG
Source organism: Rhynchopus euleeides (assembly GCA_963210315.1). Classification (NCBI taxonomy): domain Eukaryota; phylum Euglenozoa; class Diplonemea; order Diplonemida; family Diplonemidae; genus Rhynchopus; species Rhynchopus euleeides. The sequence goes on from OY723278.1 coordinate 778,644, forward strand.
ACCGGGGTCGAGCTGTCGCAGGACATCAAGCGCGAGCTGACGCGCCTCAGCTTGCCCCCCCCCTTCCTCATCAGATCCGACAAGGGCGGGTCCAACGCAGCTGCAAGCCGTGAACTCGCCGAAGCATTCGGTGTCCCCTTCGTGTCGTGCGTCCCACACTTGGTGAACAACTGTGGCGACGTCTGCGAGACCTGGATGCTGGCCAACCTGGAGAAGAAGTTCCCGGGGTGTGCCGCCTTCGAGGTGTCCCGCCTACTCAACAACTTGCTGGGCGGGGATGAGAACAAGTATCGGCACAGACGGTGGGTCGAAGTGCAGATGGAGTGTCTCTCCGGAGTTGCTGTGTCATCGCTGGAGACCATCCTCGGGGAAGTCGAAGAACTCAGGGAGGACTGCACGCCGCAGGAGGAAGCCGATCTCTTCGAATCGTGCGCCGGGAAGATCCGTGCAGCCCTCCGCCAGCCGAACGAGGCAGTCTCCACCGCTACCACCCTCAAGGATATCCTTCCAGCAGCGCATGCTGTTCTCGACGCTGCAAAAAAGAACAACACAAAGGAGAAGGTGCCGGCTGTGAAGTGCCCCCTCCCAGGTGATACTCGGTACTCGTCTCGCATCGAAGTGTACACCCACGTGCGCCAGCGCATGAAGGCGCTGTTCGTGTTCGTGAGCACCGAGCTCCAACAGGGCAGTACGACACCCAGCATGGGGAAGCTGGGCCAGCTGCTCAAGGATCTGGGGGTCACACGGCTGGAGAAGGAGTTGCTGGAGATGGAGCGGGCAAATTCGCCGATCATGGAGCTGCTGGCTTCCTACACCACCCCCTCGAAGAAGTCGCACAGCCACTCTGTTTGGGGTGACATGGAGGGGAAGATTCAGGACCTTGACAACATCGCGTACGCCAAGACGGAAAAAGAGAAAGAATTTCTCGAGCGGGAAAAGAAGTCCCTGGAAGACCTGCTGGATGCCAAGTCCCCAGTCGCAGCTGTCCTCTCAGAGGAGCTGAAGGTGCGGTGGTGGGGGAACAAGTCGGAGGGGTCGTACTACTACTGGAAGGCGATGAGACACGTGAACCCACGTGCTGTCAAGATCATGGGGAACACTGACAACCTGATGTCCTTCCAGGATATCACTGCCTGGATTCCGGCGTTCCGTGAAGTCGAGGAGGCGGCGTGGGTAGAGTATGTGGATCACTCCAAGAAGGAGGGCATGAAGGGCGATGTGGACTCCTTCTGGCTGAACTACGGGGAGTGCGCGCTGCGTACTCTGTGCCTTGATCTGCTGGCGGTGACTGCATCGACTCTGGGGTGTGACAGCGTGTTTTCTATCGCGCGTCGTGTGCTCCCCCCGTCCCGCATGGCAGCGCACGCATCAACTCGGGCCCGAATCCTCTTCCATGCCTGCAACCAGGACCTACCCAACCAGTTCGACCGGACCCTGCGGAAGGGCTATCCTGCTGCGACTGGGCCGAAAGTCGTCGAGTGGGAGGACGACATTCTCCAGCCCACCACCATCCCGAAGAATGTGCTGGCTTCTTTCGAAGAGGCAGTCTCTGCCATCAATGCACACGCGTACACCGCGTGAGATGATCCGCTGAGCGGCAAAACTCCAACCTGTATTCTGCTGCCGCTCTGTGACTCAAGCGTACTTTTGCAGTGTGGCATTTCTCTCACACTATGTTGCCACTTGCTGCCACGCAAATAAGAGTCCTCGTGGGGGATGTGAGTGTTGGAGTCAACTGAGTGTGTGGTGGGGGGGGGGGGCACGAACGTGCGTGTGGTGGGGGCGCGGGGGGCGGGTGTGTGCAGGAACCTGCTGGGTTCACCCGCTGTCAACGTAATATTGCTGAAGATCGAACTAAGGTCTTAACCTCTGAGTGTAAGACCTTAAAGAGGTTACACTAAGAGGTTTAAGACCTTAATTAAGGGGATTCAGATGTTGGGCTTTTTTGGGCCGTTTATGGACTAAGGTCTTAATCTAAGAGGAGGAGGAGGTAGATTTGGCGAAAAAAATTCCTCTCTTATTAAGATCTGAATACATCCATGCTGGATGACATAATAAAAATCCAGAGTGCCTTAGAGGCGCGCGGGACATTTTTTTGGGGTTCGTGACTGGGGACCCCCTATTTTGGGGGATTTCCCGTAGGTGAAAAATGTCGATTTTCCAATTTTAAATCACTCTGGGGGCACCTGCGGGGCCATATTTTGCATTTTCAGACAGGGGACATATACCCTACAAACCCGATTTTCGGGTTTTTTGACCATTTTATGCCTTGTGCGAAAACGTGATATTTTTTGGACAAAATTCCAGGCACGGGGTTTAAAGAGAAGACCAGATGACGTTGTAGTAGAGGTACGGCGCTGTCTTGGCACAACCTTCATCGCCAGCTGGCACGATTTCCTCCCCTGCAAGAAAGTTGGGAACACATTTTTTCTTCTTAAAGTTGCGGAACTCGGTGCTGGTGATGAGGGTCTTCATTGCGGTGTCGTAGAACCGGAAGCCATCGTGGTGTCTCCTGTCAGTCAGTGCGGGAAGGTTGCCGCTTTCGGCGTTCACCAACCCATTCCCCATCCAAGCCTGCCCGAAGATGGTCCCGGAGCGGGAGGCATCGTGGATCTCAAAGCCGTCGATTTCGACACGGCTGCCCCAATGCAGAAAGCCCACATTCACGCAGTACAGCAGAGTGTTCTCGAATCGAGGCCACAAGTATTTGGACACATCCCATGCAAATGCACCTTTGTGGCTCGTTGTCATCGTGCTCCTCTCGGCGAACCCACTGTTCCACACGAGGCGGGTCTTCGAATCGTCAGTGTGCTTCAGCTCACCACCCACATAGACCCCGCCAGCAGAGGCCCAGTACCAACCTGTCGAGTGTGCGGTGTTGCCGCTGAACTTCTTGATCGTGCGGCTCTTGGGCACAATATTGGCATTCTTCATCTCGCCAATGGGTTCCGGCAGACCGGGGAACCCGAAGCCAGACCACCCACCCGACGCCACGTTCCCCACGATCGAGTTGTACGCGTTCGAGAAGTAGAAGCCTGTTGCAGAAGCGTAGGCAGGCTGGATACGCTGCCCGCTCGTCAGCCCGCCAGGGTTCACGTCCTGCTCAATGATCTGTCCTTCCTGCCCTGGCCCTGCAGCTGGCTTGCCGATGACGTGGACGTGTGCCGCCATGTTGTAGCTCACAGTGTTGTTCTCCTCCACACCGTCCTCCACGTAGTAGCAGCTCCCTGTTGCGTTGAAGGCCACGTTCTCAGAAACACGCGACCCGTGCGTCCCGTGGATGACGAAGCAACGGAAGTACGTGTCACGTGCCACGTTGTCGGAGAAGTACGACCCGCTGTCAGCGCCCAGCAAGTGGAAGTGGAAGGGGTAACGCGCCATGATGTTTGTCTGCCCCATGTAGCGGGAGGCGACGCCTGCCACACGGCCACGCTTCCCCGCCACCACAAAGTGGGCGCCGTACCCATCTGCGTCGGGCTCCCCCTCCAGCATGATGTGGCGGCTCAGGAGCGCCACCTCGCCCTGGTACTCTGTCCCGGCGTAGTGGTTGTAGGCCAGCTCTGCGGTGAACTGGACGACACGGCCGGCGCCCCCCACAGCCTTGACCGTCATCACCTCGTTCTGGTGCGGCTGCCCCTTCCCCGTGTCGTCCGGGATTGTCGTCAGCACCGCCACCTCCTGCCCGGGGTACCAGTTCACCGCCTCCTGCAGGTACACCCGGTCGTCCCCGGCACGTGCCTGCCGCGCCAGCCGCACCCACGTCGGGAAGAACCGCCGCCCGAACATGTCCACCTCCCCGGACCCCGTCACCGCAAGCCCCTTCGACCCGAACCCGTCCAGGTCTGTCGCGGGGTCCCCGCGCTGCCCCCAGAAGGTCATCTTGATGGGGCCCTGCATCCGGCACGTCTCGCTCCCGATCCGCAGCTTCCCCTGCACCACCATCGCCTTCACCGTCAGCGCCACAGCCTCGTCCCGGAAGATCAGCTCCGACGTCGCAGGCACCACAATCTTCGTGTACCGCGCCCCTGCCACGAACGACTGCGCCCCCACCACCACCTTTGCGTTTCCCGGGAGCTCGAGCGTCCCCGTCGTCTTTGTCCCGAACACCGACTCCCACGTCTGCAGACCCGCCTCATCAAAAGGGCACCCAGACTGCTGCGTCAGCTCCGCACTGCCCGGGGTCACCGGACGTTCAAAGCGAAACTTCTCCGTGTACGACGACAGGCGAGGTGGTGCCGGGATTGTCGCACCCGGACGCGTCAGGCAGAAGTTCCGCAGCACGAACGACACCTCGTAGTCGCGCGGCTGCTGCTTGAGGTCGAAGTGAACCCAGAACATCTCGCGCATGACCTCCACCGCCCTGGTAGCCACGAACACCCCGGTGTACTTCGTGAACCCATCTGCCGCAGCCACGCCTGTCATCGGGACCTCTGCACCACCCTCGATATTCCACGGCCTGTCGCGCGTGTACTCATCAGGCCACACATACGTGCTCTTGAACACTGTGGCGTTGCTCTTGAACTGCATTATGCCCGGCGGCTTGGACAGCACAGGCGGGGATGGGTCCGCCGGATCCCCAACTATCTTCGCCTCAATGGTGACGGAGTACGCCGTGCCGACCGACAACGCCAACAGGAGCGCCACGGTGCTGTCAGACTTGGCATAGAAGAACTTGCGCCCCCACTTCTTCATCGTGTAGGTGACCGACGCCGAACCCTTCACGACCCTCCCGTTGCGCTCCCGCCCCTGGTTGTCCAGCGCTCCGAAATACGGAGCCATCCCCAGGCCCATGATGCTGTTCGCTGTGCAGGCCGCCGTCTCTGCCAGCCCTATTTTGTCCACATCGAATGCGGGGCTGGGTGCAGTTGGAAAGGCCCCCTCTGCGGCAGACGCCCACACCGCGGCGAGCAGCGCGCACCGCCAGTGCATTGCACGGCTTGCGATGCACAACACGCACACGCCTCGCCCCTGCAGAGTGCCCCGCAGCCTCTCGTGCTGCTGTCACAAAAAGCAAAAAGGAACCTGAAGGAATGTGGGTGTTTAATGTTACAGTGATATGAACTGCATTGGGTACCGAGTGGAGCTCGACCGCACTCCACCTGACACGTTGCGCACGCTAAGGTGGGGGTTGGCGGGAGGCGGGGGAACCGTTTCATGGAGGGCGATCTATCCGGCAGATATGCCTGCGGCACCGTCTACTTCTGCTGTATGTGTGGAGGGGGGGGGGGGGTCGTGTAGTAGAAGAAGGGTAAAGCGGGAAAGAGGGAACCTCCCTGTGTGTGTGTGCGGGTGGGGGCGGGGACTTGACCTACGTTCCGCAAACCCGCATAGGGGATACTTGCTGAAATGTTTGGGGTTGAATGAACGTCAACCCCACCCCCCCCCCCCAGGCATACGAATCGGATCCGATACATTATCGGACGATTATCGGATGATTATCGGACGATTATCGGATCCGATAATCATCCGATAATTTTTTTTGGGTGGGTTTGACCTAAAACAAGCCGCCTCTGGGCGAGGGTGGGCGACGGTGGGCGAGTGCGGGCGAGGGTGGGCGAGGGCGGGCGACGGTGACCGACGGTGGGCGGGCAGGTGGTGGGCCAACCTGGGCCCCGCGGTAGGTTGCCGCTCGCTCGTCATCTTCCCCTTCCATTGCACTTTTCGGAATCCGTGCGGATCGTGGTGGGGTCATTTTGGTGGTGCCAAACTTCACCCATGAAGTACAGGTCTGGTTCAGGCACTTTTGCAGGTGACTAGGAGGCAGCTCGCCGCCCCACCCCACCCACCCAGCGGGACCCCCCTCACAGATTTTCCAAAAACCCGTTCTTTTGAACGTTTGGGATCTGTGCGGATCGTGGTGGGGTCATTTTGGTTATGGGGCGCCAGTTTACACCCCTTATTATTACAAACCCCACCAGAAAACAGCCAACTTGGGCGAGGGTGGACGAGGGTGGTCGACGGTGGTCGAGGGTGGTACGAGTGCTGGGCGACGCCAAAAAGGCGGCTTGTTTTAGGTCAGGTGGGTTTTTCAACCAGAAAATGTTACCAATATTCTGCCTGATCAGGGTCAGTGCTGGCGCGGGGTGGTCGATTCAACCGGAAAAGTTTTGAGGGCCACCATTCGACCATTCGACCGGGGGCCGAATAGGTGAACCATTTGACCGGGGCAAAACCAGACAAATGAATCGCCCAACTGAATCGTGCTAGCTTAACTCCGGAAAGAAGTGTCTTTTTTCGTTGAACGCAACACCACGACGCAACATGGCCCCTCGCTAGGCACACCACAACCTAACGCCACCTGAGCTGGGTGGGTGTGGGTGTGGGCTATCATCGAATACCCTCAGATCAACCCTTTGAAGAGGCACAATGCAGACCACACACCCAATTTCCCGGCTGGACCAAACAGACCGCATGAATGGCCCTGGGTACATTGCTCGAGCTCGCAAAAAGGGCATGAGGGCACGGGGTAGGGTAGGGTAGGGTGGGGTGGGGACGCCACATTCCTCCGTTCGTGGCGCACAATCAAAGCCCAGACACCGCTGTGTCCCTGAATGGCGCGCACGACGGGATCCGAAACGAAGCTTTGGTCCGAACCACCAAAAATTTCTCCGTATTCTCCCTCTGAATCACACCCACTGCAGGAGCCTTCTTCCGCGAAAACTCAACCGGGCATCGGAGCCCACTCTACGGCGCAGAAACAGATATACCTTCGTTGTGCCGCAGCCTCCCACCCTCCCACCCTCCTGTGGTATTCAAAACTCTGTGTTACCTGAATTATTGACCAACGTGCTGCGGGCATGCCCCCATGCCAACACCACGCGCACCACCCTGCCATCTCTTCGCAATTCGGGGTCGGGAGAGGGGATGCTTCAATTTGACGGCCACCGTGAAAAACCCCACGCCTGCCGACGTGGGCCCCGGTGGCCAGGTGGGGAAAGGGGGAGTGGGGCGCGCTCCACCCAACCACACGGCAGGGAGGTGAGGTGAGCTTCGCCGAGGGGGCAGGGGGTGTACGGGGGTTTTTCGGGGCCAAACCCCCATGCAAGCTGCCCGCAGCAGCACGCGGTTGTTCGGTTTGTAAATTCTCTTCAAATTCCTGTTCGCCTTGGGAAGGGGGGCGAGAGGGGGTTCCAAAGAACTGTTGAACTGCATGTGAAACAGGGGGGGAGTGAGGCAGTTGTGCCGAGGCAGGGCCTTTGCTGCGCCAAACTGTGTTGGGTTGTCGCCTTGATTTGTGTGGGGTGACTCGCACCTTCTGCACTTCTGAGCGCACAACGAAGAGTCACCCAGTCTCCAGAGCAGATGTTATTATTGACTCTCTTCCCACGCTCGCACTCCTACTCGATGGTTCATGAGTGGGGAGCACAAGTAGCAGGGTAACCCCGGCTGGGTTTTCACCTAACGAAAAATGCAACAAATATTATTTTCATACTTGTCAAAATTTTGACGAAATTATCGGCACTGGGTTTCCCGCCCAACGGGTAGCATTCCGCCGCACTCTGGCTTCATTCTGCCGCAAACGGACAGCATCTGGACTTCATTCTGCCGCAAACGGACAGCATCTCGATTTCATTCTGCCGCAAACGGACAGCATCTGGACTTCATTCCGCCGCAAACGGACAGCATCTCGACTTCATTCTGCCGCAAACGGACAGCATCTCGGCTTCATTCCGCCGCAAACGGACAGCATCTGGACTTCATTCTGCCGCAAACGGACAGCATCTCGACTTCATTCTGCCGCAAACGGACAGCATCTAACCGGCTGTAACCGGTTGTAACCGGTCAAATATGGCTTGTAACCGGCTGTAACCGGCCAAATATGGCCTGTAACCGGCTGTAACCGGTCAAATATGGCTTGTAACCGGCTGTAACCGGTTGTAACCGGCCAAATATGGCCTGTAACCGGCTGTAACCGGTTGTAACCGGTCAAATATGGCTTGTAACCGGCTGTAACCGGTTGTAACCGGCCAAATATGGCCTGTAACCGGCTGTAACCGGTTGTAACCGGTCAAATATGGCTTGTAACCGGCTGTAACCGGTTGTAACCGGTTGTAACCGGCCAAATATGGCCTGTAACCGGCTGTAACCGGTTGTAACCGGTCAAATATGGCTTGTAACCGGCTGTAACCGGTTGTAACCGGCCAAATATGGCTTGTAACCGGCTGTAACCGGTTGTAACCGGTCAAATATGGCTTGTAACCGGCTGTAACCGGTTGTAACCGGCCAAATATGGCCTGTAACCGGCTGTAACCGGCCAAATATGGCTTGTAACCGGCTGTAACCGGTTGTAACCGGTCAAATATGGCTTGTAACCGGCTGTAACCGGTTGTAACCGGCCAAATATGGCCTGTAACCGGCTGTAACCGGTTGTAACCGGTCAAATATGGCTTGTAACCGGCTGTAACCGGTTGTAACCGGCCAAATATGGCTTGTAACCGGCTGTAACCGGTTGTAACCGGTTGTAACTGGCCAAATATGGCCTGTAACCGGCTGTAACCGGCCAAATATGGCTTGTAACCGGCTGTAACCGGTTGTAACCGGTCAAATATGGCTTGTAACCGGCTGTAACCGGTTGTAACCGGCCAAATATGGCCTGTAACCGGCTGTAACCGGTTGTAACCGGTCAAATATGGCTTGTAACCGGCTGTCACCGGTTGTAACCGGCCAAATATGGCCTGTAACCGGCTGTAACCGGTTGTAACCGGTCAAATATGGCTTGTAACCGGCATTTCCACACCATTTCCTAAGGGAACCAAGGCAAAATAGGTGAAAAACACGAAAAAACACCGTTCTGGCCCACCTACTAGGTCCTACTAGGTCAAAATGGTGTGAAACCCACCCAAAAAACCATTCTGGACCCATTTTTCGGGGTTTTGACCTAGTAGATTTTTGGTCTCAGCCGACCCAGCCTGGGGGTTACCCTTCTAGCACAAGGGCATGGCAAAGCACGTGACACTTTCCGCCCGCATCGTAGGCTAAAAAGAAGAGGTGTGAGGTAAGACCTGGGGGGGAGAGATGCACAGGTAGATGTGCTGTGACCAGGCGCAGATGCTATGGGAAGGGTGTGCTCATGTCCCCGCCACAAAGCACACTCATCAGTCAAAATCCGGCATGTTTATATATGGCGTTGCTTCTCGCAGGATCTCACCTGATATGGGAGCTCACCGCCTGCAGCAAGTCGGGAAGAAACAAACACAAAAACGTGTGGAAGGCGAATCGATTGTATTGATTACAAATCGCATTACAACAAATCTGCCCGACGGAATAACCGGACCTGATCTTGACTGAACCTCCATCCATCCAACGCCCTTTTCGATTACACCACTGTAGTATCCAGCAGGACTTCACATTGATCTTGGAGGCGCGACCGACGTAACAAACCCAAACATGAAGATGCGCACAATGGTTGGGAAAGACAGGGCAGCAGAGCACAAACAAAATGAGGCAGAGGGGGTGCGAGCTGGGCTCCCGGCGTGCAGAGGGGGGGGCCTCCCTGTTTGTTGGGGTTGTGTAGACACAGCCTGTCATGTGATGGTCCATCCACACCCGGCCCAACCACCCAAAAGCACGGGCCTTGCTGTCGCACAGAGTTTGGCACAGAGTGGCGCAAAGCCCTTCCCAGCGAGAAGGGTGGAGAAGGAGGTAAGCCACATTATTCACTGGTGGTTTCGTTGAACAGGGGCACCAAACGGAAATGAACAAACTTGTCAAAATCAAAAACTGCCTCGGTGAGACATGGTTGTGCGTGGTGTGGCGCGACTTCCGGAACAAACATGTGCATCTTTATGAGGAGGGTGTTTGCATCTCTTGGGGCGGAGAGGGCACGTTGCATCGCCAATTTTGTGAGGCACGTGGATGGTTTTGCACTACTGTGGGGCACACCGAGTGCCTGTTCTTGATGATGTGGTCCACTGCCACACACACAGCCCACCCTCCCTCACTTTTCTGAAGTCATGAGCGAAGGCCCACAGGTGTGCAACAGCAACAGAATCACATCGGGGATCGGGGTATCGGTAAACTCAAAATCAAAGTCTGACGAGTACAAATGGTCGGTCGCACAGGGGCGGGGCTCTCCCTGAAAACATGTGATGGCTGTTAGCGTCCACTGCATCTCACCGGCCTCACCGGTGGTGCACGGGAGGTGGGCAGGCGATGACCGCGAAAACCGAGAGAAAAGATTCCACTTCTGCCGTTCGGATCACCACCTAACACACTCGGGCCTCCTGGTACAACATCCACACTCAATCGGCAGTGCACGGGACCCAGTGAGGTGATTGTCGTATGCGACATTCAGCATCACCGGTGTGCGGGGTGGGGGGAGGGCGGGGCAAGACACTTAAAGGTCAAGTGAGAGAGCAATCAAGCCTGGCCTTAGCGACCAACGCAATGAATGCACCTCTCCAAAGGCAAGGGGGTTCGAAACCGAACATGTTCTGGATAACGGTTCTCTTCTTTCAGGGGGCGGGGGGGGGGGGGGGGGCGGGCGTGAAGCTTCGGAGACCTAAGGTGGGAAACTGCGGCAGTGTGACACAAATACACTGCGAAGAACGGTTGCTTGGGAATATTGAAACATTCGCAGCTGGTGATCCCCGGACACGACCCTATGCCATGCTGCTGCGACGCCAGGGCCCAGTTTGGGCCACCCGCACATCATTACACAAGGGGACAGCGAGTTTGGTTTTAACCTGGTTGGGTGCGCAGGACCTATGTCCAGGAGATGATACATCACGCGAACCGGTCTTCACGCCATCTTGCACCACCCGACTATGGGTGCTCCTACCTGAGGCACTGAGGCATGAGGGTCAATGGGTGCCTCCATGCGGTGCCTAAGGTTCGGACTTCTTGGGAATTCCCGAATTCAGAACAAACGGGGGAAATCCGGCAATGTCGGGAGGCATGGTGAATAGTCAGGAGCAATGAAACCGTGTGTGCCCATCGCCTGCCTGATGTGGGAAGGTTCGTCGGAAGCACTCCTGCACGTTTCCACCTCGTGCATGTGGTGTGAGCCACAAGGGATCATAGTGACCGCCCACCAAAAGTGCGATTTCAAGCATTGTACTTCGTTTGTCGCACCCCTCTCGCCTGAAGGGGGTGGTGTGTAGAACTGAATTGACACTTCCGCACTGAGGGTCGTCGATCGCGAGAACACCCCACGCCTGTAGCGTGGTGATGTTCTGCAAGACTTTGCACAGGGCACAGTTTCCTGCGTTGTGATCACAACACTCAACAAAAGGAATGGCTGGAATTTCACCGATTGACAACGAGTCGCAGCAGAAACCCGGCTGACCGATCGCGCGGACCACTCTTCTTGTTTCGGAACTACGACGATGCATCCTCCTTCACCAGGCATCAACGGCTGTCGTTGGATTTGTGCGACCGAATATATCAAACCGCAAATATCGAACTTTGCATGAGGGCGTTACGACAGAGTTCCGAGCTCTATGGGGTAAGGCCACCCTGTCAGATGCTTTGGTGACCAGAGAGGAGGCGAGCAACCTTTTGATTCGAAAGGGATAGTTGACGTAACGTGAGAACACAGATTAGTGCACAGAGGACAGTTGCCGTACGGTTCCCAATTTGCACGAACATACGAACAAAACATAAGGAACGCCAGCACCTATGGAATAGGGGCAACACACACGCACAAAGCCTTATGTCCCGCCGGTCGTGAAGCGACAGCATAACGAGACAGCAAACCAATACATGCCGAATATTCTGCTGGAAACACAGACACCACTCTGCACACCGCTCCCCCAGTCTGGTGAAGTTGTGTGAAGTGGGGGGTCACAAGATCCCAGCTGATCCAGGCATGGAGAGCTTCCCCAGTTGGCTCTGCCAAACGATAAAAAACTATGAACCGCGTCAGCTTCGGTGCCGGAAACCGAAAGTAAGTTGTACCGACTCTTGGGTTTCGCATGCACCACGGGCTGTCACGCGCAGAGAACACCGCCAGCCCCCGAGGGTGCGACCTGTGTTCAGTGTCACTTCGTCCGGCATCCATTTCTCATAACACCCCTCTCTTGAGTGCAGCACAACACAGACACACGGGCATTCTAGAGGCACTCATCACGGGAGCACTGCTTCTGGAGGACGAGCGAATCCCCGTCGGAGGAGGCCGTGCCCCCCTCCCCCCTTGTCTCCCGATACCGGTTCACCAGAGCCACAGCGAAGCCCAGAACGAGCAGCACGCCACACCCGCAGGCGATGTAGAACCCCGCAGACCGGGAAGTGCTGTAGGAAGCGGTGCCCACCTCCCCCCCGGCCCCGCTGCCTGCGGCATCCAGGCGGAGGTCCACCACACACTCGGTGTCGAAGTTGGTCAGGACCACAGACGCCCCCGAGGTGAAGTTGCCCAGCTTTTTGGCGGCAATCATCACCGAGGCCCCGTCGAACCCCACGCAGAGCACGGCGTTCTGCGCTGCGCCATCCGCAGCCCTCGCCTGCGACAGCACGGTGATGCAGAGAGGGCACCCATCGCCACGCGGCGCCGCGTTCGACAGCATCAGCAACGGACCCACATCGGCATCGACACCCCAGCTCCTCACGGCCATCGGGGCCAGCACGGCAGACTCATTCAGCAACAGCACATCTGGCTCCTGGGTGAGGGGGACCATGACAGACCCGCGCAGGCGGTGCCCCGCTACAGGCAGCGTGCTGCCGATGGCGTAGTTGAAGGGCGCCAGGGTATCGGGGTTGACCACACCCCCCTCGCCCTGCAGGGGCCACGACACGCGCAGGGTGGCCGTGCCGGAGGCCCATTCGACGCTGCTGCGGGAGAGGCGCTGCGAGACGTCCAGAGCAAGGGGATACGTGCCGTTGGCAGGGGCGGCAATGCGGCAGGCATCGGTGGAGCAAGCGCCGCTGCTTGGGCAGCGCGCAACCACACCTACAGCGTTGCCCATCTGGCCGAATTCGTCAGCTGCGGCGAGGGCGATCCATCCGGGCAGGTCGCCCTTGCCAACCAGGGCGAGGTTGGCCTCTCCGTCAGCGCGGGAGAGGCTCCAGTGCAGAGAGGTCCCCTTGCCATCCAGCGCCACAGTGCAGGTGTAGGGCGCCCCTGTGTCGTCATGGAGGGGCGATCTCGCGCACAGGTCCGTGGCCTGGCCAAGCACGCCCCACCCTGCCACCGCCAGAGCCACAGCAGCCCGTGAAAACGCTGGCATTTCTTTCCTCACGCTATCTCTTTGGATGAGGAATGGAACAATGCGCAGGATGCAGACGAGAATAAACCCCTCCCCCAGCGAATGTGTATGACGGATACACTTGCGGGCTGTCCGCAGACACGGGAGCCTTTGGAAGCACCGAGCGAGCGAGAGAAAGAGAGAGCGGGTCGACTTCCCTTCACGCTTGGGAGGAGGGGCGGGTGTGTGTATGTGGCAAGGATAACCGCTGTGTGGTGGTGGCGGTGGTGGCGAGACGGGACACAGCGCGACAAAGTGGGGGCCACCTGGCCCCGAGGATGAGGGGGGGGGGGGGGGGGCAGCATCAAACACAAGCAATAAAAGCGCCCGTGCGGGGGAGGTGGGGGAGTGTGGGGATGGACTTTGGGATGAGACAGACACCTTTCCACTCTCCGCCGCAACTCTGGCTACGACCGATTGCCCATCTCTACCCGGGGCACCGAGACGTTGCGTGGGACGAACACAAAAAGGACAAGGGGCAAACGAGGCGCAGAGTGGGGGGTTCCACCCCCCCGGCGTATAACGGCATCTGGCCTGGTTTTCCAAACACGCTGCATGGATGCAAAAGTAAGACAAGAGTTTGAAAGGGACAGAGGGGAGAGTGGGGGGGGGGGCCTGTGTGCACCCTCCTTCCCCATAGAGGGGGGGGGGGGAAGGTGTTATCGAAGAAGATATGGGGGTGTTGTCTGTGCGCCAAATCCGGGCAAAACAAAGGAAACTCCCGCACCCTCATCAGCCTTGGCTGCGCGAGATTTGTCTTTTGTTGCCCCAACAGGCGCTGAACCTCCCCTATCCTTTTTGACACTGACAGGAGTCCTGTCACAGGCTGTTGTGGAAATCGTACTCCTTCCGCTATGATAAGAGAGACCCCCCTGCCCACAACTGCAAATAAAGGCAGATCCAGGCTACTTTTCGTTGAGCGCCACACTCATATGTCGAAGGCTGTGTCAGCCCCTGCGAAGTGGCATGGAGGTGTGATCCTTATAAAGCTTCAGTCGTACGATTCCCTTCGTTACTTCGCAACCTGGCTCCGCCTCGTCGCTCATAACTGGTGATATAAAAAAAAACGAAGATGCAATTCGACTATCCTTCAATCATACGGTGGCGGTGGGGAAGCGCACTGGGCTTAACACCCAAAACACAATGTTCATAAGACAGCAGTATCTCCCGGAACGCAGGGAACGTCCGGGCAAGGCTTGTTGTCCCCCCACCCCCCTTATCCCCGGCATGGTCCCATGGTACACTCATTCGATATCGTTGTGCAAAGCGGGCCGTTGGCTTATCCCCCTGTGCCTGGTCCCATGGTACACTCATTCGAGATCGTTGTGCAAAGCAGGCCGTTGACAAGCAGGCTTTCTACACATGAGCTGAGTCTGACAGGCGGGACGAGTCATCCAGGCAGGTGGGGACGCTGCAGGGGGTGGAGGGGAGGGGCGTTGATTATCTACAACTAACACGCAACAGGTATACTCACGGATGACGTACGAATCGTAATGGTGAAATACGAATCGTGCATATCGTATTTTATATCGCATTATATCGTATACGATTACGATATAAAATACGATATTATGCGATATTACGAATCGTTTAGGATGATGCATGGCCACACGGGGTGGGCACCGGGGAAAAAGGCACCCAGCACACCAACGAGGGGCGGCGAGACTACCACCACCACCCCAGATGAGTCACCCACTCCGAAGCCAAAGGCTCTCAAAGAGCAGCTGGCGAAGCAGAAAGCAGGGGCGCGAGTGAGCTACGTGACAGCGAAAACACGTCATGATAAGCTGCAAGGCGATGCCAAAGACGTGTACGCCGTCAAGGATGTCGCGTCTCTGCAAACCCGCAAACCCCAGTGTTCTCCCGATGGCGAGTTTGGGGGCGAAATTCTCCATTTGTATTTTTTCCCCCGAAAACCCGACGGCGAGTTTCGGCATTTTTTTGGGGGTGGAATTTTTCACAGGTTTCAGACAGTTTCCCACTCATCGACCTGCACAACTTCCCAACAACGAGCGTCCCTGGGTTCGTGCCCCACTACGAACCGCAATTGATACAAAGAGTCCCAGAACGCGAAGGAGAAGGCCAGATGTTCGCTACCGTGGCCTCCGGCGGCTGGGGGGCTCCGCCCCCTAAACCCCTGTGCTGTGCACCTGTCGAGTGTGCATGTACCATTTGGTGTACCATGGCAAGTGGGAAACGGCACAACACCAGGAGTGCGACATGGTCGTGAGTGAAGACGGAGTACGTGCAGACTACCATCCCTGCACAACGAAGTCTGTACGACTTCCTCGTTGTCCACTCACACCGCACATTGCAAAGCGTATCGATCAGAACGAATGTTGTTGCGGATATACGCGTGCATTGCATGAGGCGCTCGCGCGCGAAGCGCGCGAGCAATTTTTTTAGCACCCCTTTTTCCGGATCAAAGCTCGCCATCACCCGCCCGTGCGGTCGAGCACCAGAAGAAGAAGCAGTCGGGCGGTGAAGACAAGAACGGCGACAGGCAAGGGAGGCAGCAGAAGGCGCACGGAGCCAATCCAGCACCGGAATTCGTGAGTGACCTGTCGTATTCACTTTGCATCGGCAATACCACGGCCAGCCAGGCGGAGCTTGTGGTGTTGGCGATTCGGAAACACCTGTACCCGAACATGCTCAGCGGACGCGCCCTCTTGCAGAAACACAGCAGCCACACGGATGCACTTCTGAAGGCGCTGAAAGATGCTCTCAAAGGTCGCACCGTGCCTATTGGCATCGACGGAACTACAGCAGCATCGATCCACACCTCGTACCTCGCTGTGACTGCATATGTTGGGCAACAACCGCTGCTGGTGTGCGTTGAGGTGTTCAGGCTGGGGTGAGCCCTGACGCAGTGATGCTTGAAGATGTGCTGCAGCGGCTCGAATGCGACTACTCGTTTACGATCGCGTCTGTCAACATGGACAGATGCGCGACAAACCAGCGCCTCATCAAGCTCACAGGGCGTCTGTCGGTGTGGTGTTTGGGGCATCACGCCAACAAATGTTGCAAAGACTTCTACACGAAGCGCTTCCCCCTCGCCATCCAGTTCGCGACCTTCTTCTCACAGGCGCCGCGCACCACCTCAGAAACGAGGTGGTCAGCGCTGTTTCACGTCGTTGAGCATGTGGCACCCCGGACCGACCTGCTTGCAAGCTTCTTGCACGAAGAGCTTGAGCGCGCCTACAAACCGCAAAGTGTCCGAGAGTTACATTTGATCGGAGGGGATGGGTGGGGGGACATGCTCTCGGAGATCCAGACGATGCACAGAGCCTCCTACAGTTCTTCCTCTGGATGAGCAACCCCCCCAGCGATCAGAAGTCCTGTTTTGTCGTGGGGGAAGTATGGAAGAGCATCCAACACGTCACCAACGAGGAACAACAACTTCTCAAAGAGCTGTGGGACACGTTTTCCTCAAGAGAGTTCTTTGAACTCATGGAGGTGATGGACCCGGAAGCAGTTGCCCAGGAGGTGATTACTGATGAAGTGCTGGAGGCGTCGGAAGAGAGGTGGCGGGACGTCTTGGGGCGTAACACCACTTAGCCGTATCCCATCCTTGTGGTGTTGTCTCATGTGGCTACCTAGCCATCCCATTGCCTCCCTCAGAAGCCTGTAGTAATAGTGCGATATGGGCATATCGCATACGATATCAAAGCTGACTAAACACGATATAAATACGATATATTGGGGGCCCTCGCTACCAAGTGTGACTGAGTGAGAAAAAGTGAGAAGTCAGCCATGTTTGGCTGAAAACTGACGACTCGTGACTCACAGTGACTCGTAGCGAGGGCCCCCATTGCGATATATTGCGATATCGCCTTAAAAAATACGACACATATCGTATTTACGATATGATACGATATTACGATTCGTACGTCATCCGTGTATACTGAACCCGGGAGACTGACACTCCGGTGCCCGAGATACAGCACGCACGATAAAGAAAAGTGGGATATGAGTTGGTTGAAGTATGAGATGGTGTGCAACACGACGATTCGAGAGAAGGGAAAATATGTTTCGACGGGCATTTGGCAGTGCCTTGTCAGATTTCCTGCACACGCGGCACCCCGAGTGTCACTGGGTGTGACATGAGGACGGGCAGGTAGATAATTGTGACTGAGTTGAGAGACACGCACGACACGAAAATGCTCTTTAAATACGGCAGTGTGCCACAGCTATGACACATCAGATGACAACGTATCAACGCCGAAAAGTGTCACTGCGCTTTGTTCGGCACTTTTTGCTTTGGTTTCTTTTTTTTGCGTTGACGCTTCCACACTCACACTCCTGCTGATGATGGTGTTGTGAGTGAGGAGCACAAGGGCACGAACAAGCACGCGACACTTTCCGCCCACATCGAAGTGTGCTGAAATTCACTCACAAAATATTGAAGGATCACACAGGAGGTCTCATCGTGATTCAGAATGCCGGGATGGGGGGATAAACATCCCGTTTCTTCTAAACCGAAACAGCTCGAAGCTGATTCCCGTTCATCATCATCACTTCCAATCACAGAATACATCGGGCAAAGGGATCGCCCCTCACGGCACCACAGAGACACGCGATTGATTGGAGATGCGAGACACACTAACAAAAATATAAGGCGTTGTGCCTGCGCCAAATCCGGGTGAACAAACCTCAGTGTTCTGCCTGATGAAGGTTGGTGTGAATGTGCGCACAGTCACATTGCAACAAGGCAAGGTTGTGTTTGTCACCCAAAGCGCTGACAACTTTCTTTTTCACTGTGACAAGCTCCTTGTTGTGTGTGAAAAAGAAACCCTTATTGAGAAGCGCCAGCTGGCTCTTCGATTGGGGGCTAGCAACCCACAACCAGGCCCACCGTATCGCTTCGACCACAACACGGAACAAACCAAGAAGGGCATAGGGTAAAGGGTGGGGTGGTGCCGTGGCTGCCGTGCAGTTGGATAGCCCAACCCGCTGTCGTGTCGGCAGGAGCACCAACCCTGAACCGTGAACTGCAGAGGGCATGTGAAAGTGACAGCGCCAGCAGAGGTTCAAGGGATATGGCAGGCAAGTCGAGGAACTGTAACAGCTCCCGGGGTGTGCCCAAGCGAGCACACTGACTGATTCTTGCACGATGTCGTACAACTCCCCTTGTGTTGCTAGACGACATCCACTCCGGCATGCATCAGCTTCAGGCAGGTTGGCAGGCAGGCGTCGCTAGACAGTGACGTGGCCCTGTGCCGATGGGCCGTGGGGGTTGTGGTAGTCCGACATATCGTCCTCCTCGATGCTCATGAAGTCTTCAAGGCTCACAGGCCCCTCCTGTGAGCGGCTGTACGCAAAGCCCGCCATGCCGCACACAGCAAGTCCGCCCACAGCGATCAGCACCCACCCCCACACGGGGAAGCCAGACCCGCTGTCGTCCTCAACGCCAGCCCCCTGCAGGCACCCTGTGGCAGGTCTCCCTGAGGCTGCGGCACGGTCCCCGAAGGTGCACGTGCACATGAAGTTGGCGCGGGCCGGTGATGCGTCCGAACACAGCTGGGCCTTCCCGCATGGGTCTGACGCACACTCGTCCCACTGCCCGTTCAGCTGGTGGCACCCGTTTGAGTGCCAACCGCACCCCGCCGCTGCGCGGCAGAGATCTGCAGCAGGCAGCCCCGTGCAGTTGCGCTGCTGGCAGGGGGCAGGTGAGTCCACAGCTGTTGCCCCAGTGGCAGGGCAGGTGCAGATGAAGTCGTGCTGGGTGGTGTAGGAGGTGTCAGGGTCTGTGCACAGCTGCCATCCGCCGCATGGGTTGCCGGAGCATTCATCCAGGATGCACGTCGCGCGCCCGTTTGTCGCGTTCACCCCGTTCCCGCATGTGCAAGTATAATCGTGCAGGGAGGCAAGCGTCGGCATTGGGTCAAAGCATGTCTGCCCTTCCCCGCATGGCAGTGCAGCACACTCGTCCTTCGAACATGTCACAGGCCCGTCCACCTTCCACAGTGTTTCGTCGTCCCTGCATCTGCACACGAAATCATGGTGGCTGTTCGCTGCCTGGTTAGGATCCTGGCAGGTCTGGTCCGACCCACAGGGGTGGGTGTCGCATTCGTTATCAGTGCAGGATGCTGCGCCGCCTGTGGCGTTCAGTCCGTTGGAGCAGGTGCAGGTGAAGTCGCCAATCGATTCCAGTGAATGCACAGGGTCAAAACAGGCCTGCGAGAGCGGGCACGGCTTGCTCAAGCACTCGTCCTTCGTGCAAGTCACAGGCCCATCCACACGCGATCGCGAGGGAATATCCTGGCAGGTGCACACGAAGTCATGATGGCTATTTGCAGCTGTGTTCGGGTCGTTGCACAACTGTCCCGGGCCACACGGATGTGCCACACATTCATCATCAACGCACGTAGCAGGACCACCGGTTGCCACCACGCCATTTGCACAAGTGCAGGTGAAGTCTTGGAGGGATGAGAGCGTCTGCGTGGGATCGAAGCAGGTTTGACCTGATGCACATGGTTTTGCCACACACTCGTCTTTTGTGCAGGTTGCAGGTCCGTCGATGCGCGTCAGCAAAGCATCAGCAATGCAGGTGCACACAAAGTCATGCAGGTTGTCGCTTGCGGTGTTCGGGTCACTGCACGTCTGGTCAGCGCCACACGGCCCGGGTGTGGTCAGGCACTCATCAGTGACACACGTAGCAGCAGCACCAGTTGCATTCACACCGTTTGCACAAGTGCAGGTGAAGTCATGAAGAGAGGAAAGTGTCTGCGTGGGATCGAAGCAGGTTTGACCTGATGCACATGGTTTTGCCACACACTCGTCTTTCGTGCATGTGGCAGGGCCGTCAATGCGTATGATGTTTGCATCAGCACGGCAGGTGCACACGAAGTCATGATGGCTATTTGCAGCTGTGTTCGGGTCGTTGCACAACTGCCCCGGGCCACACGGATGTGCCACACACTCATCATCAATACATGTAGCAGGACCACCGGTTGCCACCACGTCATTTGCACAAGTGCAGGTGAAGTCTTGGAGGGATGAGAGCGTCTGCGTGGGATCGAAGCAGGTTTGACCTGATGCACATGGTTTTGCCGCACACTCGTCTTTTGTGCAGGTTGCAGGTCCGTCGATGCGCGTCAGCAAAGCATCAGCAATGCATGTACACACAAAATCATGCAATTTGTCGCTCGCGGTGTTCGGGTCGTTGCACGTCTGATCAGTGCCACACGGCCCGGGTGTGGTCAGACACTCATCAGTGACACATGTAGCAGGACCACCGGTTGCCGTTACGCCATTTGCACAAGTGCAGGTGAAGTCTTGGAGGGATGAGAGCGTCTGCGTGGGATCGAAGCAGGTTTGACCTGATGCACAGGGCTTTGCCACACACTCGTCTTTCATACAGGTTGCAGGTCCATCGATGCGTGTCAGCAAAGCATCAGCAATGCAGGTGCACACAAAATCATGCAATTTGTCGCTCGCGGTGTTCGGGTCGTTGCACGTCTGATCAGTGCCACACGGCCCGGGTGTG
This sequence comes from Rhynchopus euleeides, assembly GCA_963210315.1. Lineage (NCBI taxonomy): Eukaryota > Euglenozoa > Diplonemea > Diplonemida > Diplonemidae > Rhynchopus > Rhynchopus euleeides. Next base: position 799,314 of record OY723278.1, read on the forward strand.
GTCAGACACTCGTCGGTGACACATGTAGCAGGACCACCGGTTGCCACCACGCCATTTGCACAAGTGCAGGTGAAGTCTTGGAGGGATGAGAGCGTCTGCGTGGGATCGAAGCAGGTTTGACCTGATGCACATGGTTTTGCCACACACTCGTCTTTTGTGCAGGTTGCAGGTCCGTCGATGCGTGTCAGCAAAGCATCAGCAATGCAGGTGCACACAAAGTCATGCAGCTTATTGCTTGCGGTGTTCGGGTCACTGCAAGTCTGATCAGAGCCACAAGGTGCTGACGTACACTCGTCCATGACGCAGCTTGCAGCGGCTCCTGTGGACGTCACACCATTCCCACATGTGCATGTGAAATCTTTCAGCTGCTCTGGTGTTTGCGTGGGGTCATTGCACGTCTGCCCCTGGGCACACGGCTGTGTCGCACACTCATCCAACAGGCACACTGCCCGTGCACCAGTGTTTGACGTCCCGTCGGACACACAGGTGCATACATAGTCCTGCAGCGCGAGGGCACTTGTGCTGGGGTCCTTGCAAGTCTGCCCTGCCCCACAGGGCATCGCATCGCACTCATCAGACACGCAAGTCGCAGGTGCCCCTGTCTGCGACCCTTGTCCTACTGTGCATGTGCAGACGTAATCCAGCGTCGCTGCCCCAGACTGATCAGGATCCGCGCAGGTCTGCGTGGGGCCGCAAGGCTTCGCATCGCACTCGTTGTTCGTCCCCTGCGCACAGACAGCAGGCTGCCCCACCTGAGATAATCCAGTATTGGGTGCGGGGCACGTGCAGATGAAGTCCTTGACTGACAGAGGTGATGTGTTGGGGTCGCTGCACGCCTGCGTCTGGCCACACGGGGAGGTGGCACATTCCTCGGTCTGGCAACGGCTCACTGCTGCGCCGCTGCTTGTCACAGATGTATGCAGCACACAGGCACAGATGAAGTCTTGCAGCTTGTCGGCGGCTTTGTTCGGGTCGCTGCAAGTCTGACCTGCACCACACGGGTTGGTTGGAAGACACTCATCCTTGCTGCATACAGCCATTGCACCCTTTGCCGACACACCGTTGGCGCAAGTACACACGAAGTCGCCCGTCGATTTCGGTGATGGCGTTGGGTCCTTACAAGTCTGCCCACTCCCGCACGGGTTGGAGACACACTCATCCTTCGAGCAAGTTGCAGGGCCATCAGTCTTCATGATTGTCTTGTCGGAGTCACATGTGCAGGCGAAGTCATGGAGCTTGTTGGCGGCTTTGTTCGGGTCGTTGCAAGTCTGGCCTGCGCCACACGGGTTGGCTGGAAGACACTCATCCTTGGTGCACGTCGCTGAAGCGCCTGTTGCCGACACACCGTTGGCGCAAGTGCACACGAAGTCGCCCGTCGATTTCGGCGACGGTGTCGGGACCTTACAAGTCTGTCCACTCCCGCACGGGTTGGAGACACACTCGTCCTTCGAGCAAGTTGCAGGGCCATCAGTCTTCATGATTGTCTTGTCGGAGTCACATGTGCAGGCGAAATCATGGAGCTTGTTGGCGGCTTTGTTCGGATCGTTGCAAGTCTGACCTGCGCCACACGGGTTGGTTGGAAGACACTCATCTTTGCTACACGCCGCCATTGCACCCTTTGCCGACACACCGTTGGCGCAAGTGCACACGAAGTCGCCCGTCGATTTCGGTGATGGTGTCGGGTCCTTACAAGTCTGTCCACTCCCGCACGGGTTGGAGACACACTCATCCTTCGAGCAAGTTGCAGGGCCATCAGTCTTTATGATTGTCTTGTCGGAGTCACATGTGCAGGCGAAGTCATGAAGCTTGTTGGCGGCTTTGTTCGGGTCGTTGCAAGTCTGACCTGCGCCACACGGGTTGGTTGGAAGACACTCATCCTTGCTGCACGTCGCTGAAGCGCCTGTTGCTGACACACCGTTGGCGCAAGTGCACACGAAGTCGCCCGTCGATTTCGGTGACGGTGTCAGGTCCTTACAAGTCTGCCCACTCCCGCACGGGTTGGAGACACACTCATCCTTCGAGCAAGTTGCAGGGCCATCAGTCTTCATGATTGTCTTGTCGGAGTCACATGTGCAGGCGAAGTCATGGAGCTTGTTGGCGGCTTTGTTCGGGTCGTTGCAAGTCTGACCTGCACCACACGGGTTGGTTGGAAGACACTCATCTTTGCTACACGCCGCCATTGCACCCTTTGCCGACACACCGTTGGCGCAAGTGCACACGAAGTCGCCCGTCGATTTCGGTGACGGTGTCGGGTCCTTACAAATCTGTCCACTCCCGCACGGGTTGGAGACACACTCGTCTTTCGAGCAAGTTGCAGGGCCATCAGTCTTCATGATTGTCTTGTCGGAGTCACATGTGCAGGCGAAGTCATGAAGCTTGTTGGCGGCTTTGTTCGGGTCGTTGCAAGTCTGACCTGCGCCACACGGGTTGGTTGGAAGACACTCATCCTTGCTGCACGTCGCTGAAGCGCCTGTTGCCGACACACCGTTGGCGCAAGTGCACACGAAGTCACCCGTCGATTTCGGTGATGGTGTTGGGTCTTTACAAGTCTGCCCACTCCCGCACGGGTTGGAGACACACTCGTCCTTCGAGCAAGTTGCAGGGCCATCAGTCTTCATGATTGTCTTGTCGGAGTCACATGTGCAGGCGAAGTCATGGAGCTTGTTGGCGGCTTTGTTCGGATCGTTGCAAGTCTGACCTGCACCACACGGGTTGGTTGGAAGACACTCATCCTTGCTGCATACAGCCATTGCACCCTTTGCTGACACACCGTTGGCGCAAGTGCACACGAAGTCACCAGTTGACTGCAGCACGGGCTGTGGGTCCAAGGACGTCTGCCCCTTCCCACATGGCGACCCCAGACATTCGTCCTTTGGCTGGGGGCCTGGTGCTGCTGTTGGTGGTGCCGGCGTTGGTGGCGACGGCGTCTGCGGTGCCGGTGTGGTGACCGGTGGGACACCTGGACACCCACCCGTCCATGATGGGATCGCCTCTGCTGCTGTCTCAACGCAGTAGCCCTCTGGATTTGCAGCGCAATCAGCCTCAACAGTCAGAACCCAATTATACACCCGCTGGTAGATACGCGCCCCATCACGTTCAAACCAAGTCCCCTCATCGCCGCGCCCCGATGGGTCCAGCTCCCACACGAGCTTGGGGCGCAAGAACAGGTTCGTGCCATCAAAGTAGTACTTGTCGAACTTCGGTGCACTCCAGACCTCTGCGATACAAGCAGCCTCTGTGTAGACCCGAAGATATCTGGTGTCTGGGTGCACACCCTTGATTGTGAACTTCGTCCCTGCCGGGTAGCTGATGGCGAAGCGCAGCGTGCTGTTGTTGGGGATGGATACAGGCTCGATGGTAAACTTCTTGGGGGTTCCCTTATTCAGCCGCATGTACCACCCTGTCCCTGTCAGCCCTGTAATGCCCGCGTTCTGTGTGATGTCAAGCTTGCGGATAGGCAGCCCGGGCGAATTCCACAGCGCCATGTACCCCACATTGCAGTTGCTCCAGTCTTGAGTATCGGCGTTCTTCCAGACATTACAACTGCCACTCTTCCCAATACCGCCACTTCCGGGGGCGATGTCCGGGGTCAGCACATTGATGTGTACCACCTCGCGCTCCTCGTAGTTCGCAGGCCTCTTCGGACACAGCCACGCAGACCAGGCAGCCTCGTACTTGCAGTCATCGCACAGTTGCCACCAGTTCACGTACGACCCCACCACTGTTGGGTAACCGGTCCCTGCGGTACTGCCGTCATAATCCACGAGGTTAAACTGCCGTGAAGCACCACTCTTCAGCGTTTTGATTGCCAGCCGCAGCTCCCGGTCGACGTTTGTATACTTGATCTTGTTCACGGAATTGATGTGCTGCGGCTTGAATACGTCAGAGTAATAAAGAGAAGACCAGATGACGTTGTAGTAGAGGTACGGCGCTGTCTTGGCACAACCTTCATCGCCAGCTGGCACGATTTCCTCCCCTGCAAGAAAGTTGGGAACACATTTTCTCTTCTTAAAGTTGCGGAACTCGGTGCTGGTGATGAGGGTGTTCATTGCGGTGTCGTAGAACCGGAAGCCATCGTGGTGTCTCCTGTCAGTCAGTGCGGGAAGGTTGCCGCTTTCGGCGTTCACCAACCCATTCCCCATCCAGGCCTGCCCGAAGAGGGTCCCGGAGCGGGAGGCATCGTGGACCTCAAAGCCGTCGATTTCGACACGGCTGCCCCAATGCAGAAAGCCCACATTCACGCAGTACAGCAGAGTGTTCTCGAATCGAGGCCACAAGTATTTGGACACATCCCATTCAAATGCACCTTTGTGGCTCGTTGTCATCGTGCTCCTCTCGGCGAACCCACTGTTCCACACGAGGCGGGTCTTCGAATCGTCAGTGTGCTTCAGCTCACCACCCACATAGACCCCGCCAGCAGAGGCCCAGTACCAACCTGTCGAGTGTGCGGTGTTGCCGCTGAACTTCTTGATCGTGCGGCTCTTGGGCACAATATTGGCATTCTTCATCTCGCCAATGGGTTCCGGCAGACCGGGGAACCCGAAGCCAGACCACCCACCCGACGCCACGTTCCCCACAATCGAGTTGTACGCGTTCGAGAAGTAGAAGCCTGTTGCAGAAGCGTCGGCAGGCTGGATACGCTGCCCGCTCGTCAGCCCGCCAGGGTTCACGTCCTGCTCAATGATCTGTCCTTCCTGCCCTGGCCCTGCAGCTGGCTTGCCGATGACGTGGACGTGTGCCGCCATGTTGTAGCTCACAGTGTTGTTCTCCTCCACACCGTCCTCCACGTAGTAGCAGCTCCCTGTTGCGTTGAAGGCCACGTTCTCAGAAACACGCGACCCGTGCGTCCCGTGGATGACGAAGCAACGGAAGTACGTGTCACGTGCCACGTTGTCGGAGAAGTACGACCCGCTGTCAGCGCCCAGCAAGTGGAAGTGGAAGGGGTAACGCGCCATGATGTTTGTCTGCCCCATGTAGCGGGAGGCGACGCCTGCCACACGGCCACGCTTCCCCGCCACCACAAAGTGGGCGCCGTACCCATCTGCGTCGGGCTCCCCCTCCAGCATGATGTGGCGGCTCAGGAGCGCCACCTCGCCCTGGTACTCTGTCCCGGCGTAGTGGTTGTAGGCCAGCTCTGCGGTGAACTGGACGACGCGGCCGGCGCCCCCCACAGCCTTGACCGTCATCACCTCGTTCTGGTGCGGCTGCCCCTTCCCCGTGTCGTCCGGGATTGTCGTCAGCACCGCCACCTCCTGCCCGGGGTACCAGTTCACCGCCTCCTGCAGGTACACCCGGTCGTCCCCGGCACGTGCCTGCCGCGCCAGCCGCACCCACGTCGGGAAGAACCGCCGCCCGAACATGTCCACCTCCCCGGACCCCGTCACCGCAAGCCCCTTCGACCCGAACCCGTCCAGGTCTGTCGCGGGGTCCCCGCGCTGCCCCCAGAAGGTCATCTTGATGGGGCCCTGCATCCGGCACGTCTCGCTCCCGATCCGCAGCTTCCCCTGCACCACCACCGCCTTCACTGTCAGCGCCACAGCCTCGTCCCGGAAGATCAGCTCCGACGTCGCAGGCACCACAATCTTCGTGTACCGCGCCCCCGCCACGAACGACTGCGCCCCCACCACCACCTTTGCGTTTCCCGGGAGCTCGAGCGTCCCCGTCGTCTTCGTCCCGAACACCGACTCCCACGTCTGCAGACCCGCCTCATCAAAAGGGCACCCAGACTGCTGCGTCAGCTCCGCACTGCCCGGGGTCACCGGACGTTCAAAGCGAAACTTCTCCGTGTACGACGACAGGCGAGTTGGTGCCGGGATTGTCGCACCCGGACGCGTCAGGCAGAAGTTCCGCAGCACGAACGACACCTCGTAGTCGCGCGGCTGCTGCTTGAGGTCAAAGTGAACCCAGAACATCTCGCGCGTGCCCACCAACCCCTTGGTAGCCACGAACACCCCGGTGTACTTCGTGAACCCATCTGCCGCAGCCACGCCTGTCATCGGGACCTCTGCACCACCCTCGATATTCCACGGCTCGTCGCGCGTATACTCAGTAGGCCACACAAACGTGCTCTTGAACATCGTGGCGTTGCTCTTGAACTGCATCATGCCTGGCGGCTTAGACAGCACAGGCGGGGATGGGTCCGCCGGATCCCCAACTATCTTCGCCTCAATGGTGACGGAGTACGCCGTGCCGACCGACAGCGCCGGCAGGAGCGCCACGGTGCTGTCAGACTTGGCATAGAAGAACTTGTTCCCCCACTTCTTCATCGTGTAGGTGACCGACGCCGAACCCTTCACGACCCTCCCGTTCACCTCCTGCCCCTGGTTGTCCAGCGCTCCGAAATCCGGAGCGAACCCCAGGCCCATGATGCTGTTCGCTGTGCAGGCCGCCGTCTCTGCCAGCCCTATTTTGTCCACATCGAACGCGGGGCTGGGTGCAGTTGGAAAGGCCCCCTCTGCGGCAGACGCCCACACCGCGACAAGCAGCATGCACCGCCAGTGCATTGCACGGCTTGCGATGCACAACACGCACACGCCTCGCCCCTGCAGAGTGCCCCGCAGCCTCTCGTGCTGCTGTCACAAAAAGCAAAAAGTAACCTGAAGGAATGTGGGTGTTTAATGTTACAGTGATATGAACTGCATTGGGTGTCGGAGTGGAGCTCTACCGCACTCCGCCAGACACGTCGCTAAGGTGGGGGTTGGCGGGAGGCGGGGGGCTGTTTCATGGAGGGCGATCTATCCGGCAGATATGCCTGCGGCACCGTCTACTTCTGCTGTATGTGTGGAGGGGGCGGGTCGTGCAGTAGAAGAAGGGTAAAGCGGGAAAGAGGGAACCTCCCTGTGTGTGTGTGTGCGTGCGGGGCGGGGTGGGGGCGAGGACTTGACCTACGTTCCGCAAACCCGCATAGGGGATACTTGCTTGATATCTTTGGGGTTGAATGAACGTAAACCCCACCATCCCCCCCCCCCCTCCCGCAAAGACAACCATCGGGCTGTTAGTTTGTGGGGCGGCCATAAAAAAACTAAGGGGATTACACCCACAGCCAGTGCTCTCGCTGGTCGCCACGATCTGACAAACGGCATGGCGAATTTTGAGGTCGAAAAAAAGAGGCGGAAAAAAAATTTCCGCAGGCGCTTCGCGCCTGCGGCGTCGATCACGTCGACACGTGACACACTGAGTGGACAGCGCATAACCTGCCCCACACTGATGTGGGCTTCATCGTCCGGCAGACATCGTGTGCCGCAGCCATGCAGTGCATGGACGGTGGTGAGAGACTCATCCGGCAGGCAGTTCCCTAGCCATCTTGAGGACCTTCTGGAGGTTTCAAACAGGGGGGTCTGGGGGGCGGAGCCCCCCAGCCGCCGGAGGCCACGGTAGTGAGCATCTTTTCATTGTGGGCGCACAGTTTCTATATTGTATCCATAGTCGTAGGGCTGAACGCCACCGAGGGCTCAGGGAGTACGCGATGTTGCACCGTACTACACAGCACTGGGTATTTCACCCATCTCCCGAGGAGAAATATGGGAGACCGTCCTTTTCCGGGCTCCACCAGCAATTTTGGCCCCTGTGAGGACAATACACTCCTTCAAGTGCGGAGAAATCCGCCACGTGAAAAAAATTCCGGGAAAAAAAAAAGGCGAAATTCGCCACGCAAAAAAGTGCCGTGAAAAAAAAGAGGCGAAAAAAAATCACTTTTTCGCCACCGCGAGAGCACTGCCCACAGCCTTTACTGCAGAGATGTTGCCTTTTGTTGTCCAGACCCGCTGCCCCCGCTATATTTGCTGGCACTGAACAGGAGCCCTGTAACCAAAATAAAGCAGGCTCGATTTTTGTTGCGGTTTGGTTCGGCATCTACTGCACGACTACTAAGGGGGGGGGGGGGATTCACGGTGAACGTTAGCTTGCAAGGCGGTGCAGATGAAATCACTGATGTGGCATGAGCGTATAAATACGCTGCGCAGCACCGGGTGACCTCCCCACTCCCTCTGACCGGTTGCCCAACCCCCCCCCCCTCCCGAACATGACGGGGGCGTGTTCATCTGAAAGCCCTATTATACAATTCCCTGCGACTTCGCGATTCGCTCCGCTTGGTTGCTGTGTAACACACGTTAACCCTTTTAGTGTAGCGTAGGGCGCACCGAGCGAGCTCTGGTGATGCCTCCACTGCCTGTAACACACACCCCGCACCACCACCACCCCCCCCCCCTCCCGACTTGGTTTCTAGACACAAAAACAAAAGAATAACTATTTTGTTTGCAGAACCCACACCTCCCCAGCTCACCCACCATCCGACGACAACGACCTCTCAGAGTCGCAGGAAATATCGTCGAACGCAAGGTGAGTCCTCTTCCTCGCCTTGCCTCCCTTCTTCGGCTTGGCAGGCGGTTTAGGCGGCTGCTTCCTCCGCTTTGCAGCACCACCACCACCTCCGGGAGCCTTTGCCTTAGCCTCTGCCGCCACCACCCCAGGCTCCTGCTGCTTCTTCTGTGGCGACCTGGCAACCCCGCCATCACTCCCATCAGAGTCGCCATCAGCAGGGCTGGATCCCACAGGGCAGGCATCACCACCACCACCTTCGTCCCTCTGCCGCTTCCGCCCCGACACCTTGGCCTGCCGCGGGGTCACCCCCGCCGCCACACCACCAACCGCACGCCCTCCGCCACCCTTCCGCTTCTCCGGGGTGCGCAGCACCGGGGGCTGCAGCGCTTTGCCCACAGGGCGCTTGGCGGCCTCACCCCTTTGCGCCGACCCCCCCGTCCCCCCTGCCTCCCCCTCCCCCCTCCGCACCCCCTTGGGCGACAGGAAGGCAACGGGGCGGGCAGGGCGGACCGTGCGGATGCTGCACAGCTCCGCAGCGAGGGACTTCTGCAGGGCCTTGCGTGACCCGCGGTGCGGCAGTCCTCTGCTGCTCAGCTCGGCAGACAGCTCGGAGGCGGACATCGAGGGCGGGTCAAGCCCTTCGGGATTCAGCGCCTCACAGAGGCGCTCCCTTAAGGCATCGATACGCCCCTCCACATCGAGGCCTCTGCGGGACAGCTCCCTGCGCAGGGCTGTCCGGGATATGTTGGAGACGTCCAACAAAGGCATTGCAGGCTCGGCATCAGCATCGGCATCTGCATCAGCATCAGCATCAGCATCAGCATCACTCTCATCACACCCCCCACCAGACCCACTCGACGCAGTGGATTTGGCAGGCGTGCCACGCCGCCGCAGCGCCGGCGGCGGCGACGGCGTCATGACCTCCGACACCCCCACCTCCTCCTCGAGGGGAAGTTCAATCCCTGCAGCCCTCCGGAGCCTCTCCTGCAAAGCCCCCTTCTTGCCACCAGTCGAGAGCCCCCGCGACCTGCACTCCGCGCGCAGCTCCTTTAGGACCATCCGGGAGATGCTGGCCTCGCAGAGCTCCGCAGGGGGACCCCCCTTTTCTCCCTCACCTTCGCCCTCCCCGTCGCCCCTGCCCTCGAGCAGGTATTCACGGAGCCTCTCCGCTAGCACAGGCTTGTTGCCTGTGGAGGGCATGCCCGCCTCCTTCAGCGCGGAGGCCAGCTGCTGCTTCGTCATGTCTGGGATGGCGGAGGGGGAGAGCCACTGGGTCAGAAGGTTGGCCCCGCGCTGCGGCGGGGTGGAGGAGGAGGCACTGCCGGGAGTGACCTTCTCGCGGCGGGTGAGGGCAGCCTCCAGGCGGCGGCGGAGGGCGGCCTTGGTGCCTGCGGTGTCTAGGCTGCGGGCCTGGAGTTCGACCTGCAGCTCCGGGACAGAGAGGAGGGCAGTGTCGAGCTGGACAGGGAGTGCGAGGATGGAGAAAGCCTGTGCCTCGGCTGCCTGGGGTATGGTGCCCTTCTGCGCGAGCTGCGCTGCGCGGCGCTTCACCGTCGCCTCCTCCTCGGCGCGGCGTGCCGCTTCGTAGTCAAATGTCTCGACACCCCATACGTTGGAAGGGTTCTCAGGGCGGAACGTCGCGGTGCGTGTGGGGCTCGCGACTACCCGGACCGTTTTTTTCCCCGGTGGGGTCTTCTCAGTCGCATCGCGGGGTGTCTGCGGCGCTGCTGCCTTGTGCCGGCGTGGCGGGGTTGCAGGGGGCGGTGCCCGGGGGGGTGTGCCGGAGGGGGAAGGGGAGGGGGGTTCGTCGGGTTCGTCGCCCGACTCGCTGGCGGGGGCCTGGAAGAAGACGATCTCGTCGGGGTTGGCGTCGGCGTCGGCGTCTTCCAGGGTGTCGGGTGGGGTGGGGCGCGGAGCAGCCTGGGCGTGGCTCCCCTCGGCCACATCGCTGAGGTCGGACATGGCTTTGGAGGGAGGGGGGTGGGGGCGCAGCCCCGCCTAGTGGCGGGAGTGTGTGTGCCAGGGTGCTAGGTGCTGTGTCATGCAGGGTGGGGCAGGGTGGGGGCGATGGGTCCACAAAATGGCAGTCACGGAGGTGGGGGGGGCGGGGGTGGGTGGGATGGGGGTTCAGGGGTTTTCTCGGTATATCTCTTTGCTGCGGGCCTGCGGCTGCCGTTTCCGGCGTTTGGAGTTCCCCATCTTTTCTCTTCCTAGTTTTGAGAGGGGTGTTTGCCTGGTTGGCCCGCCTGCGTGGCGGGCGATGCGCCGGTCATCTGGAAAAGGAACACGGGGAGCGGAAAAGAGGGGGGAGGCACCCACGCTCGCAGCGCTGCCCCGGTCAGTAGGTGCCGTGTGTTGTGTGAGAAGGGGCTGCTGCCCAAAACGAATCAGGGCGGCAACACCGTCACGGCACACTGCGCCGGAACAGGGCTTCCGAGGCGAGCGTGTGGCCCCTCAATATACTATGAACACACAAGGGGTGCTGGCAGCAGGTGCCGGCCTATAAGGAATTATGAAGCGGATGCAAAAAAAAGGGGGGGGGGGGCGGAGAAAGAAGACAAGCAAATTTATTGGTTGGAGAGGGACACCCGGCCAGCCGGATGCGGAACAGAGGGAAGGGGGCGGGGGCAATAGAAAAGGGGCGCTGGGGACAATGCAGTTTGCGTGCGGTTTTTGCACTCGAATTTGGGATAAAAACTCGGACGACACAGAGAGGAGATGTGCATCTTTATGTCTGCGCCCTTTGTGTCCGCGTCCTCCGCGTGTGTGACACCGAAGCACATATGCGCCATGAAGGGGGTCAATAAAAACGGGCCGCACTTCCACATTTTTGCGGCAGCTGCTGGGGATGGGGGCGGGGGTGGACACGGCACAGGCCGGACGGGCCTCGCCGTGCTGTGTGTCTACCGAAAGACACACGCAACACTCGCGCCACACAGCCAGAAGGAACCTCAGAGGGCAGGGGCAGATAACAGAGGGCGTGGCCTGCCTGGGCCACAAACACATATGATTTAACAGAGACGCCACAAGTAACGGCCCAGCAGTGGCAGGCAACACTCTACTCCTACGTCTTGCCCCTCCCTGTGCGGAGGTGCGTGTGGCTTGGCTTCCAAAGGCAAGATGCAAGAATCACATCAGATGGGCTGAAATCAGAGGAGGGGGCGTGGTGAGCGTGTGCAGAGGGCACACACCACCCCAAAATATAACAAACGGCAAGGGGCCAATCGGCCCCCTGAGGCTAAGAAAACATGGCAAGAAGGGCAGGCGAAGCAGATGCGGTTAGGAGTGCTAACGAAAAAAGGGGGGATGGTGGGGGCACCCAGGAGAAGAAGCAAAGGGGCGTTGTGGAGAACGAGGGGGGTGGGAAAGGGGACGATGCAGATACAGGTGCAGATTTCGGTGGCACAGAGAAGGAAAGTGGGTCCTTCTTGCTGCCCCCGCCCCTGCAAACGGCAACTGCGACTGCCCTCCCCACCACCACAGGTCCATCCATCACCCCGATTTCTCTGATTTCTCTCTTTCTGCCCCTGGTGTTTCTGCCCCAGGTGGGACAGCTGGGCAGCAGTGCCGCCCGACAAACCCCCCTCTTTTTTATAAACCCCCCCCCTGTATAATGTTAAATAACGCGTAATATTAAATAGCGCATAATATTAAATATGACGCATAATATTAAATATAACGGAGGATCCTTGAAATCGGTAGTGGACAGTAGCGGACAGGGCGGACATTTCCTTGTGGAAAAAGTGCCCGAAAAAAAAATTTCGAAAAGGTCCCCCTTACAGAATTCGCCTTTTTTCAAAAAATCGGAAAATTTCGGACCGCAATTTGTACCCAAGAAAGTGCCGAATTTTCGGACTTGGTCCGATTTGAACGATTTCCGTGCCTCTTGCAACCCCCATGAGGGGGGGCTGCTGTTTCGGGTTCTTCCGGTGGTACATGCTGGGGTGTCAGGACAGGGAATCCTGCTCGCTGTACCCGGTGATCCCTGACGCAGCCAGGAAGTGGAGAGCCTTGGAACCCTGGTTGAGGCCTGTAACACCCGGCCTTCCTGCCACTTCTGGCATTGTGGAGTGGAGGTGGATATGGAGAAGGTTCTCTCTCCGTCCGGTCGAGCACAACCGTCCTCTCCAGCCAGGGGCCATCTACTTTCCAAACAAGGGCCAGGAACATGCTCAAACAAACTAATTGATCAGAAAATCTGGCTAGCCGTGGAATCATTGAGCAAAATTTGGGGAGTGATTGGTGCCCCATTGCTGCATATGACATGTCCATTTTTGACGATTTTTGGGCAGAATTTGGTGCGTGGGACCTTTCGATTTTCATGAATTTTTCGGAATTTCGTGGGGACCGGTACCCCATTTGAGGGCCCAAAATCTCATTTCCGAGGCCTGGGAATGGTCGCAGTGGCCTCAGATGTCCAAAAACGTTCAATTGACCTCTCCTCGAAAAAAAATTCGAAAGGTCCCCCCTACTGGCACCCCGGATTAGGACATGTCTCTGGGGGTGTCCGGGGGGCATTTTTGGCCCATTTTTGGCTGGGGAAAATGGGCCATTTTTCACGATTTTTTCGGTTTTTTGTCCGGACCGGCACCGCATTTGAGGGGCCAAAATCTGATTTCCGAGGCCCGGGAATGGTCGCAGTGGCTTCATTTGGCCAAAAACGTTCAATTTACCCTTCTCCAAAAAAAAATTCGAAAGGGTCCCCCTACAAATCGCCGGTCTTAGGAGCAAAAAATTTGGGCACCCAGATTTCAAAAATTTTCAAACTATTTTCTGGACCAAAAATCAAACTATTGAGGTCCTGGCCGGACATGTCCGGGGGGGGGTCAAAATTGGATTTCCCGAATTTCCGGGTCCGGACATGTCCGCCCGGACATCCGGACACCAGAAAATGTCCGCCCGGACATGTCCGCCCTGTCCGGGGCGGACATTTCTGGATGTCCGGATGTCCGGGCGGACATGTCCGGGCGGGAAATTCGGGAAATGTCCGGGGGGGGGGGGGGGGGGGGGGGGGTCAAAATTGGACCCGGACATCCGGACACCCGGATTTCCGGGTCCGGGCATGTCCGCCCTGTCCGCCCTGAAATCGCCTAAGGGGCCGGGGGAAATCCAGGAAATTCGGGAAATCCAGGAATATGAAGAATCCTCCAACGCATAATATTAAATAACTCGTAATATTAAATAGGGCGTTTTTGGGCGTTTTTTTCGGCTAGTAGGCCAAAAGAGGTCATCTCCGGGGACGCACAGTGTCTGTACATGACGTAGGTGACTGAAAAAATCCTATTTTCAGCACCCGTTGTTCGCCAGCGGTTTTTTGCAAGTGAGTCCTGATAGCAAAACGCCCAGAACTCATAATATTTAATATTCTATATTGGGGGCCTTCGCTACCAGTCACTGCTCGTCACAGCTCGTCAGTCAGTGAGGGGAAGTGGGCCGTGGCTCACTTTTTCTCACTCAGTCACACTTGGTAGCGAAGGCCCCCATTAAATATTATTAAATATAGGCCCCCAAAACTCATAATATTAAATATAACTCATAATATTAAATATAGGGGGCCCTCGCTACGAGTCACTGTGAGTCACGAGTCGTCAGTTGTCAGCCAAACATGGCTGACTTCTCACTTTTTCTCACTCAGTCACACTTGGTAGCGAGGGCCCCCATACGCATAATATTAAATATTCTATATTTAATATTATGCGGGGGGGGGGGGGGTTACCATCTGCGCCCGTTGCATTTTCTTTTCTTTAGTTTAGGTGGCCTTGCATGATCACCCACAAATTCCTCGTTAGGTTGCGACTGGGAGGTCTCGGCCGTTCTGAAGCAAGGAAAATACAGGGAAATCAGTGCAGAAATATACGTGCATCGCGGCAAGCTGAACGCAACTCCCAAGCGCAGATGTGCCTGCTCCACGCACACCTCCCTAACTTACTGACACAGCAGCGCCACGTCGTCAACGTACGCCGGTGCATCCTCGTCCGCCGACAGCTCCAGCTGGCTGATGGCGTCCAGCCCACGCGGCAGGTCCCCGCCACCGACGTACCTCCTGTCCACGTACACCTGGAACTGCGCGCTGGCCCAGTCGAACTTCACCGCGAGCCACTGGAAGGTGTTGGTGCGCACCGTGGCGCTGGCAGTCGCCGTCCACCCGCTCCACGACGTCGTGCTGCGGGTGTTGAAGTACACTCGCCCGTTCGCGGCGTGCACCAGGTACAGCACCGCCCCCGACGACGCCTCCAGCCGCACCCCGACCTGCGTGTTGTACGACGGCACCCGCACGTACGCGCTGAACAGGGCCGGCTGCAGCGGGCCCAGGGAGTACGCGATGGACTGGCCTGCCTGGGTGAACATCAGCGACCCGGCACCCGACCTGCGCGTCTGCCTGCTGATCGCCACCCCGTACGCCCCGTTCCCGACCTCTGCGTCCGAGTCGAAGCCGAGGGTCACGGTGCGCGCGCAGCTGCTGCTCCCGGTCGACGGGCCCGGGCCCGGCGCAGGTGGAGTCGGGGTGCTCGGGCGCGTGGGCGGGGCCGTGGGCGTCGTGGGCGCGGGGCCCGTCGCAGTCCCCTCCACACGCACCTGCACGGAGCACGTGGACGACGACCCGTCCGACCCGGTGAAGGTGGCACCACAAGGTGGCCACCACGTACGTCCGCCCGGTCATGTCGCGCGTCGGGGTGATGCGCGTCTTCACGACCCCCATGTCGCGCAGCGTCTCCCCAGACCCCGCGCTGCGCTGCACAGCGGACGACGGCACAGTCGTCTCCCCGAACGTCACCTGCACCGACCGCGACGGGTCGTACACAACGCTGAAGTCGACATCCCACGCCGACCCCACTGCCAGCGTCGGGATCTGCTGCGTCGACACCGACGCCATGCACCGCGGGGCGCTGAAGGTCGCAGAGCACTTGTTGTACAGGAACTCGATTGCCGCCACGTCCCCTGAGCTCAGCCCGTTCCGCTGCCCGATCGACCGTGGCGCCACAATGGTCGGGCGGTACCCAGTCGCAAACCCGTTCGGCCCGTAGTGCATGATCGACCCATAGTCGTACTCCCCGAGGTCGTGCCCCGCCGAGTTCTTCTCGAAGTTGTTCTCCATCCCGCGCTGCACCTGCGAGAAGTCGACCCGCACGAAGCTGTCACGGTCCTTGCGCGACTGTTCGTGTGAAAGGCCAAGCGAGTGGCCCACCTCATGAATGGCTGCCCCGGTCCCGCACCCGCTCGCCAGCGTGATCTGGTTCACCCCGTAGCGCGTCTGCCCCACGGGGGAGCTGCACCCGCCGCCCGACACAAACCGCAGGTACGGCCGCGGGCAGCCCGAGTCCGACTGGCACTGCTGGAACCGGAAGCACGTCCGCCCCTCCCAGTGCCGCACCGCAGCCGCCACCCTGCTGTCCGAGTACCCGAGCGACGAGTCGATCACGTAGTGCACTGTCTCTCCGCGCGGGAACAGCTGCGACGAGCTTGTCAAGGGCGACGCCCCGAGGATCGCGCCCGACCGCGTGCTCGTCTCCGCACCCGCATGCGCCTTCTCCTTCTCCTTGTCCCCGTAGCGCGGCACCTGCACGTCCCCAATCAGATCGAACTCGTACTCCCAATCAGGCTTCTGCTGCTTCCCCGAAGTGGTGTCAACAGCCACCACCGCAGCTGCCGCGTGCAGCAGCACCACCGCCCCCACCGCCATGACACCCCTCATCGTGTGTTGGATGGTCTGGTTGCTGCGTGCCTCCTGGGTCTGTGCACAAGCAGTCCGCGAGTGTGGTAAATCTGGAAGTGTGCAGGTGGGTGTATGGGCGGATGCGTGGGATTAGAATTCCAACGCCGTAAAGCTTGCAAGAAGAAACCACGGGGGATATGGCAAGCACTCCCAGACAAGCTGCAATCACGCCGTGCCCGCCTGCCCTGCACATCATAAAGCCGACGAATCCATCGAACAACACCAAGTGTATCGCAGCACATCAAGATATTCGCACAACCGAGTCAATGTGGTGGACCTGCCCACTCAAATCAATACGGCAAACACATGAACGGACATTGAGACATAGGCCCTGCACAACCTGGGCGGCAACAAGAACACACCACACAACTCTTTGCCACGCTGTGATGCGCACAACATTCACATCCCCAGCGCGGAAGCCTTTGTGAATCAACACAGACAACAGAGCAACACTGCCCCCCACCCAAGGCTGCCACTAGCGCCCCGTTGTGGCAAGTGCCCCCCTGAAGGGAGGCCAGCCCGGCTGATCCCGGGTGCCGTGTATTGGGGAGTGGGACGCAGTGGCATTTGCGCCTGTATGTGCATGTCTGGGCCCAGTGGTGGGGGGCAGGGCGCGGGTAGCAGAGTGGGGTGAAAGAGAAACGCAGAAAGTGCAAAAGTGCAAAAGAAACGGAGTGTGGCTTTCAGCCACACCTCTCGCAAGGCTGGTGGTTTTTACGGGAGTTGGAAAAGGTGGAAACAGATCATGACGGAAAATCACACACACATTTTGCCCTATTCGCTCCGGTTGGGCACAGTTAGATGATGCCAGTGACCCGACGCAATCTCCGCCACGCAGGGGAGAGACGTTGGCCCATGGGATACTTCAAAGCAATTCGGTATTTTGATTTGAACTATCCAAGCCAACGCAGCGGTCATGCCATATCAGAAAAGATATGGGGTTTGCATTTCAGGTGAAAAGAAGAGCGCGGCCTGAAAGAAGGGTTGTGAGGGCTAGCAACGCTGCGAGGAACGCTGGGAGAGGGCAGGATCCAAGCGTTGAGGGAAGAAATGGCGGCACTGAACTAGACGTCAGGTGCGTGGTTGGGTGAATGGTGGGGCGGGCAGTCACCGGAGGGGTAAGAAGGGCTTTTGGCGTTGTGCGGCTCCTCGGTGTCCTGGGGGGTGTACTGCCTCTTGCAGCAATAGATGGCGACACCAGCAGCAACGGCAACGACCAACGTGACACAGACAACGATTGCTGCAATCTCACCATGGCTCAAGCCGCTGTCGCCACTACTGTCTGCCACACACTGCCCGCCGACGAGTGTGTAGCCATCGATGCAGCTGGAAGCGACACACTCGTTGTTGGAGTTTGTCCACGCGACACTCGCACCTGTCTGCGAACAGGTGGTGGTGAGCGTGAGAAGGGCGGAGGCGGGGTTTCCAATGGTGTCATGCATCGCTGTGTAGCGAGGGTCGCTGGCCTGGCGGACGGTGACCTCCTGAGCCAGGTCGACAGCAGCAATGCTGGTGGCAGGGACCCCCTCTGCCAGTGCTGTGAGCGTGGCAGACCCGCACACAACCTTGACGTCGCGCACACTCGCCTTCAGCACCTCCTTCAGGAGCTCCTCCAGCAGCGTCACGTAGTCCGGCTGGAACAGGGCGCAGTCCACCTGCCACACGATCTCCACAACAGAGGCCACCGCGACGCTCTGCCCGACAGACGCGCACACACCGGGGGAGCCGGAGCTGTTGAACCCGCTGCTGCACACGCAGGAGTTCTCCGCAACGCTGCAGGTGGCGCTGGTGTCCCCGTGTGCCCTGCACACCGCGTCAGACGTGCACCACACCACAGAGGCCGCCCCACTGGGCGGTGCGAAGGTCGACGGGTGGCTCGTCCGCGGCACACCTGTTGACCCTGCAGCAGTCGCAGGGGCTGGTGTGCGAGGCACGCTTGTAGGCGGGGGGGTAACAGGAACGCCCGACGGTGCAGGCGTGGCAGGCACGCGTGTAGAGGGTGCATCAGTTGCAGGAACGTCAGTCGGAGGTGCGTCTGTCGGTTTGATGCCCGGCCACGCCGTCCTGGGGATCGGGGCGTCGGTGGGCGGTGACGCTGACGGGGGCATGCCTGTGGCAGGGGCAGATGTGGCGGGCACAAGCGTCGGAGGTGCAAGCGTCGGGGAGTCGGGGCAGGGCGTGTCCCACACAGGGATGTCCTCAGCTGTGGCAGTGGAGCAGAAGCCCTTCCCGTTGGCAGCACAGTCTGCCACAACAGTGATGGTGTATGCGGTGAATGTGTCGTACACCCACGCACCGCCACGCTCGAAGCGACCCCAGTCAACGCTGTCCGGCACAAGCAGGCGCATGTACAGGTGCTTGTTGTCGAAGTAGTACTTCCCAATCGGGTCTGCAATCACCTCGTCCAGCGACGCCGCCAACGTGAGTGTGCGTGCAAGCCTCGAGTCCCACTTGTGAGCTGCCGTCACGGTGAACTTCGTCCCTGACGGGTAGCTGACCGCAAACCGCAGCGTCGCCTTGTTCGGGATCTGCTCAGGTGCAACAGTGAACTTCTTCGGAGCACCACCGTCCAGCCGCATGTACCACCCTGTGCCCGACACCCCTGTCATCCCCGCGTTCTGCGTGATGGTCGACTTCCGCACACGCGTGTCTGCGCTGCCCTGCTTCCACAGCGCAACGTACCCCACGTTGCAGTTGCTCCAGTCCCACGTGCCTGGACCACCCTTCTGACACACCCCACTCTTCCCGATGCCACCGTTGCTGGGGCTGATGTCCGGGGTCTGCACCTTGATGTGTGCCACCTCACGTTCCTCGTAGTTCGCAGGCTTCTTCGGACACAGCCACGTCTGCCACGCAGCCTCGAAACGGCAGTCGCTGCACACGTTCCACCAGTCCAGGTTCGACCCGACGATGGTGGGGCGCCCCTCCATCGTGGCACTCCCGTCGAAGTCGATGAAGTTGAAGAAGCGCGACGCACCTGTCTCCACAATCTTCAGCCCCACAAGCAGGTCCTTGTCCACGTTCTTGTAGGTGATCTTGTTGACAGCGCTGATCTGCTGTGGCTTGAACTCGTCAGAGTGGTACAGCCCTGACCAGATCACGTTGAACAGGTTGCCTGCTGACGTGGGGGCACAGGCACTGTCCTCCTTCGGCCAGTTGGTGTTCCCAGGAAGGGTGACCTGCCTGCACGTTGCCTTCTGGTAGTTCCGGAACTCCACACCAGTCACCACAGACTTCACACTAATGTCGTAGAACTGGAACCCGTCGTGGTGCAGGTCCTCGTACCCGGCATCGAGGTTCCCACTCGCCCCGTTCACAATCCCGTTCCCCAACCACGCCTCCCCGAACAGCGTCACAGAGCGTGCCACGTCGTGGAACTCGAACCCGTCGACATCAACGCGGCTGCCCCAGTGCAGCAGCCCCTTGTTGCTGGCGTACACAAGTGTGTTCTCGAACCGCATCCACAATGGAGTGCCCTCCCAGTTCTGGTAGCCCGGCTCCTTCTCCACACGAGTGTTGCGCGCCATCCGCCCGCTCAGCCACCGCAGACGTGTCTTCGAGTCGTCCTCGAACCGCAGCTCTCCGCCGACATACACCGCACCGCCAGCACCCCAGTACCAGCCTGCAGAGTGTGCGGTGTTCCCACGGAACTCCTTCAGCGGACGTGCACGCGGCTCCAGCGTGTCCATCGTCCTGAAGTGGCCGATCGGTGCTGGGAACCCGGGGAACCCGAAGCCAGACCACCCACCCGACGCCACGTTCCCCACAATCGAGTTGTACGCGTTCGAGAAGTAGAAGCCTGTTGCAGAAGCGTCGGCAGGCTGGAGACGCTGCCCGCTCGTCAACCCGCCAGGGTTCACGTCCTGCAAGATAACCTCCCCACCCTGCGCGCTGCCTGCGGACCCCTCCCCAACAGGCTTCACGTGTGCCGCCATGTTGTAGCTCACAGTGTTGTTCTCCTCCACACCGTCCTCCACGTAGTAGCAGCTCCCTGTTGCGTTGAAGGCCACGTTCTCAGAAACAAGCACCCCATGGGTCCCGTGGATCGTGAAGCAACGGAAGTACGTGTCACGTGCCACGTTGTCGGAGAAGTACGACCCGCTGTCAGCGCCCAGCAAGTGGAAGTGGAAGGGGTAACGGGCCATGATGTTTGTCTGCCCCATGTAGCGGGAGGCGACGCCTGCCACACGGCCACGCTTCCCCGCCACCACAAAGTGGGCGCCGTACCCATCCGCGTCGGGCTCCCCCTCCAGCATGATGCGGCGGCTCAGGAGCGCCACCTCGCCCTGGTACTCTGTCCCGGCGTAGTGGTTGTAGGCCAGCTCTGCGGTGAACTGGACGACACGGCCGGCGCCCCCCACAGCCTTGACCGTCATCACCTCGTTCTGGTGCGGCTGCCCCTTCCCCGTGTCGTCCGGGATTGTCGTCAGCACCGCCACCTCCTGCCCGGGGTACCAGTTCACCGCCTCCTGCAGGTACACCCGGTCGTCCCCGGCACGTGCCTGCCGCGCCAGCCGCACCCACGTCGGGAAGAACCGCCGCCCGAACATGTCCACCTCCCCGGACCCCGTCACCGCAAGCCCCTTCGACCCGAACCCGTCCAGGTCTGTCGCGGGGTCCCCGCGCTGCCCCCAGAAGGTCATCTTGATGGGGCCCTGCATCCGGCACGTCTCGCTCCCGATCCGCAGCTTCCCCTGCACCACCACCGCCTTCACCGTCAGCGCCACAGCCTCGTCCCGGAAGATCAGCTCCGACGTCGCAGGCACCACAATCTTCGTGTACCGCGCCCCCGCCACGAACGACTGCGCCCCCACCACCACCTTTGCGTTTGCGGGGAGCTCGAGCGTCCCCGTCGTCTTCGTCCCGAACACCGACTCCCACGTCTGCAGACCCGCCTCCTCAAACGGGCACCCAGACTGCTGCGTCAGCTCCGCCGCGCTCGGCTGTGCAGGTCGCACAAACACAAACTTCTCCGTGTACGACGCCAGTGCAGGTGGCGGCGGCACAGTCTTCGCCACACGACGCACGCAGAAGTTCCGCAGAATGTACGACACACGCGGTGTTTTTGGCCGCTCCTTCAGAGTCATGTGAACCCACAGCTTCTGACGCGGGTCGTTGGTGTTCTGCTGTGCCGTCCACCCCACGCTGTACTTCGTGAACCCGTCTGTCGACGCTGTGCCACCCATGGACCTCTCGGCACCCCCGACAATGTCATCGGGCTTGTCCTTGGCGTACTCCACGGGCCACACGTACAGCTTGTCCCAGTTCTTCGCCGTCTCCTTCCAGAGCATCAGCCCTGGGTCCTGTGCCAATTCGGGCTGCGTCCCGCCTGCCTCCACCTGAAGCTTCAGCTCGAACGACACTTCGTACTGCAACCCCTTCTTCAGCGGAGGCAGCGCCACGTCCGTCTTCGTATAGAAGAACTGGACACCCCACGCCTTCACCACGAAGGTCGCTTTGTCTGCCTCAAGCGTCTGGTCCCCGTTCTTGCTTGCCCAGTCGGGCCCGTAGGCCATCGCGATGAAGGCGTTGGTGCAGGTCTCCACTGCTGCCACCTCGATGTCTGCCGGCACTGCAGGGCTTGCCGGTGTCGGGAACTGCCCGAGCACCCCGGTGCTGCACAGGGCCAGCCCTGCCACCCACGCTGCCGCGTGCATCGCACTCCGCATCGCCACCCTCCCGCACACAACACGCAGCGCAACACGCCTGCCTGATCACAACCTGCCTGTGGTGGGTGTGTGGAAGCACGTCGCACTGCAAACAGCTCACATCCGCGCGCTCGGCAATGGGGCGGTCCGGGAGGGTTGAGTGTTGGTGTCGGTGGACCGCCCTGCAAGCCTGCAAGAGAATTGGAAACGCACTGCCACTCTCAGCCTGCAGAGTCCGTAAACCCCTGTCCGGCTTGCACCAGCGCAGCACCCGCGAGGATTTTGATTTTTCGGAGAAAGCCAGTCTGGGACAGCCGGTGTCAACCAGAAAGAGAACAACAAACGAAGGGCAAAGGAACACGGTTGATTGCAGCAACCGTGTCGCGTCTCTTTACTTCGGGACGCGGGGTCTGGGGGAGACGCTAACAGGGAATGACACACGCGTCTCACGCGGGGGCTCTGGCACAGTTGAGCCTGCACCCACAAGACAGGCGGCGGAGCGCATGCCATCAAGAGCCGCAAGACGCACCCTCACCCCCCGTCATTCGCATTGGAAAGTGCCTGAGACTCGTGTAAGGTGCACGGCCCGTGTCAGAGATGAGCAGATACAGGGGAAGGGCGCTGTGAGCTGAAAAGCTCTGCCTCTCACCCCAGTGTCTCGAGATGGAAAACAGTGTGGGGCCGAGGGGGTAACATGTCGGAACAATACTCCCGCCTCAAAAGCCAATCCACGGGCAGGGCTGCAGGTCGGGCAGGAAGAGGTGCTGGATGTGTCCATCCTGTCTCAGCACTCTCCAGTTCATAGCTTTGTGCATTCTGGTGCGTCGTCTGGTATGCTGTGCTGTTCTCCATGATTGGAGTTTCACTTCGTTCGGAGGAAGGCACGTGGCAAAGCATTTCAGAGAAACTCCTGCACTCTTGGACAATGGACTGGAGAAGAACCCAACGGTGCGACCAGGAAAATTATCACTGCGCTTTGATCTGTAGTTTGCTTGCGTTGACGCCTCCACTCACATGCCAGCTGAAAGGCTGGTGTCAAGTGAGGAGTGCACAAAAATGTCAAAACTCGGAAAAATCACCACCCACCTTGAAGGGTGCGGAAAAGATACCATACACACAACCAGAAAGTGTGGCACTGGAAATACACCGCATGAGGAAATGCATGCGGACGCATCCCTGCCCGGTGTACAGAGAATCGTAACAATGTCTGTCGGGGAGAAGGATTGCCACTAGAAAATCTGAAGGTTCAGGCTGTCTGGTGCAGTTGGTGACGTGGCCCCAAGCGAGGAAGTTCCTGGGGAATACAGCTCCGTCATGGGAAAATGCGGGTAGTTGGGTGGCGTGACTGCCTTGCTGTTCAGGGTCGATTTTGTGCAGAAGGCTGCTACGAAAAACCCAGCTGCGACGACAACGACCAACGTGAGACAGACAATGATTGCTGCAATCTCACCATGGCTCAAGCCGCTGACATCGCGACTGTCTGCCACACACTAACCAACGACGAGTGTGTAGCTATCGATGCAGCTGGAAGCGACACACTCCTTGTTGGGGTTTGTCCACGCGGCACTGGCACCTGTCTGCGAACAGGTGGTGGAGACGGATATTCCTGCTGGATACGGGGTTTCCAATGGTGTCATGCATCGCTGTGTAGCGAGGGTCGCTGGCCTGGGGGCCTCCTGAGCCAGGTCGACATCATTCGTCTGTGGCACTGATGCCAGGCCACGGTGTCGCAGGGATAGGCGCGTCTGTCGGGGTGGCTGTAGGCGGTGCGGGGGTGGAAGGTGCAGGTGTCGCGGGTGCGACCGTGACAGGTGCCGTCGTCGCAGGTGCAGGTGTCGCTGGTGCGACGGTCACTGGCATCGGTGTCACAGGTGCAGAAGTCACGGGTGTGCCAGTGAGTGGGGCGCCCGTCGCGGGTGCCGGGGTGATGGGTGCATCAGTCAGCGGGGACGAGGTTGGAGGCGGCACAGTGACAGGTGCCGTCGTAGCAGGTGCAGAGGTCGGTGTGACAGTCACTGGCATCGGTGTCGCAGGTGCAGCTGTGGCAGGGGCAGATGTGGCGGGAGCCCCCGTACACACACCCTTCATCCCGATGCCACCGTTGCTGGGGCTGATGCCCGGCATCTGCACGCGAATGTGTACAACCTCGCGCTCCTCGTAGTTCGCAGGCTTCTTCGGACACAGCCACGTCTGCCACGCAGCCTCGAAGCGGCAGTCGCTGCATACGTTCCACCAGTCCAGGTGAGACCCGACGATGGTGGGGCGCCCCTCCATCGTGGCACTCCCGTCGAAGTCGATGAAGTTGAAGAAGCGCGACGCACCTGTCTCCACAATCTTCAGCCCCACAAGCAGGTCCTTGTCCACGTTCTTGTAGGTGATCTTGTTGACAGCGCTGATCTGCTGTGGCTTGAACTCGTCAGAGTGGTAGCCTGCGGCGTCCACATCACGCTGTACTTCGTGAACCCGTCTGTCGACACTGTGCCGCCCATTGACATCTCCGCCCCCCCGACGATGTCACCGGGCTTCTTGGCTGCGTGTCCGACGCCCAGGTCCACGACGCAATTATTTGCCGTCCTTCCACACCAACAGCCCTGGGTCCTGTGCCAACTCGGGCTGCGTCCCGCCTGCCTCCACCTGAAGCTTCAGCTCGAACGACACTTCGTACTGCGACCCCGTCTTCAGCGGAGGCAGCGCCACGTCCGTCTTCGTGTCGAAAAACTATGCGCCGTTGGACTTCACCCGGAAAGTCGTCGAAGCCCCACTGTCCACCCAACCGGAGCATAGCAACACTACCGCTAGGCGCCACATCGTCGATCTGTGCTCTCTCCAGATAACCTGTTGCGTGTGTGAAGTGCGGTAATGCAACACAACAAAGAGCTGTAACACTGCAACACAAAGGACGCCACCTGGGTGACACTGGGGACGTCGCGCAAAACCCCACCCCCTTGTTCGTGTGTCGCTGCGTATATCCTGCATCGTTCCCCGACACACACAGCAGTGTTCCGTGCCCGACCTTGGTACCTGTCCCACAAAGGCTCCTGCACCCCGAGCACTTGTCACTGCATGCTGTCTGCCCTCCTTGCCTGCCCTCAGGCAATACACTGCCTGCCTTTTCGGAGTGCCTTGATTCCTCTGAAATCGTTACCGGAGCAAGGCACATCCCTCAAGGTGCGGCAGCAAAGCTGTGGTTCAGCGAACACCAAGGTGGCCAGGCACAGGAACTCGAAAACATCTCTTGGAGATCACCAGTTGTGGCCCCAATCCCCACCCTCCCCCTTCGCCGAGATACAAAAAAAGTAGAAAAAAAACTGAAGAACAGGGAAACCACAAAAGAACAAAGAGATTTTCACAGCAGGTGAGAAGAAATATTTCCGTTTGTTCGATTTTGGCTTGTGCACCTCCCTCCGAAGCCACGCTTCCCATCAAACTGCCCCTGCTGCAGCCAGGCTAAGGCTGCAGGTCTGGAGTGGCAAAAGAAACAAGTGGTGGGTGTGCGGACTGCTGAGTTGGGTTGGGACTCAGGAAATTGTACACAGGCGCCCACACACCTCGCTCCCCGACAGCCACGCCACTACCTCAAGTGGCCTTTGAGTTGCCACGTGGTTGCCCAATTGTACAACTCGTCTGCGGCACGCTAACTCGCCCTTTTCGACCCCAATTCATACTTGCGTGGTTATCGATACCCACGCAACGCATCTGGACTGTATGCGAAGGAACGACCGGACCACAAGTCGCACTTCGCGATAAACTAAAATGGCTGACGTCCCAGAAACTCCAGGCGTCTGAAGTTTTTGCTGTATCGACGTCCAAAAACTGGTTTCTGTTCCATTTACATGAGAAGCACTCACAGACACAAAGCATTTGAGGTTCAATCAAACTGGCCGGCCAGCACTCTGTCCGATGTCTCCATCCCGAACAGAGGTACCCATTCGCAGCGAACCAGAACCCTCCAAGATCGCGTTACTGTCCGATAATCACGTTGTTCACTGGAATGAAGACAAGCTTCACCATGAACCCAAGGAAGCCGACCTGTGTTGGTGTGTCGTGTCGCCAGCCCTGTGCAGTTTAAAAAGCCGGTCTTGCTGCCTGTGCGCCAGACCCGGGCAAAGAAACGCAGCCGGACCAACCCCGATCCGCATGTGATGATTTGCATACCAGCAGGAACCCGACTGCCGTGGTCACACCCACCTTCGTGAACTCCTCCAGCGTCGGCTTGTCGCACTTGTAGAGGAACATCTTGGAGTCCTGGAAGAACGACTCCAGCGGCTTCACGAACTCCGTCTGAATCAGGTCAGCCATTGTGTGTTTTTGTTGTTGTTGGTAACCTGGTTGCTAGCCGGAGGGTCGGTGTGTGCGTGTGTCATTCGGTGGCATTGCGGGACGGAGTGCCCGCATTATCAAAACAACCCACCCCCAGCCATCTGGGGGGAGATTGCCACATGACCCTCGGGAGACGCCGCGTTCGGGGGGAGGTGGGTGGGATCATCACGACAAACCCTTGCCGCCAGGTATACTGATTATCCCAGATGTTACTCCGAAGTGCACTGATCTGCTCGGGGGCACATTTCTTGCCGGAGAAATGCCCCCTCCCCCCCCCCTCCCCCCCGCCTGCCGGCAACCCCACACCCTTCAGGCCATGCTGCCGACCAGTCTGGAGACAGACGTGCCGCAGGCGAGATGCCGAGATGACTTGCAGCGCAACACCCCCCCCCTCTGGGGGCCATGCATGGCTGCATGCTTTGACGCAGAACTGCCCTATCCTATCTAGGCACGCACAAGACACACAACACAACACACCACCAAAGCAAAGCAAGGCACGGGGCACAGGGCAGAGGGGCTTTTTTTGCTTATTCTCGAGGCACTAATCCACGGCATTATGGTGTTCATGTAGGTGGGGTGCCTGCTGTCCTCCCTGTGGAAACAGGGCAGCGGGTTCGCTTTCCTCTCCTGCGGGGCCGCCCTCCAGGGCAGCAGGGGCAGCGACGAACGGCAGAAGCGCAGAGCCTGAGGGCGAATTCAGCTTCTGCAGATACTCCTCTGAACCAGTAGTGCTGCCGCTGCCGCTGCCGCTGCCGCTGCCGCTGCCACCGCTGCAGGCATCC
Source organism: Rhynchopus euleeides (assembly GCA_963210315.1). Lineage (NCBI taxonomy): Eukaryota > Euglenozoa > Diplonemea > Diplonemida > Diplonemidae > Rhynchopus > Rhynchopus euleeides. Next base: position 826,097 of record OY723278.1, read on the forward strand.
TGGATGCCACTCCCATCGCCGCTGTCCTCCAAGTCGGCTGCATCGGTGACACTCCTGTTGAGCGCCTCCAGCAGCGACTTGCGGTGCTCCCCCTCCCCGCCTTCAAGCAGCTCGTCGCGGCACTGCAGCCACTTCCGCTTGCTCTGCACGGCAAGGTCGTAGTCGGTCTGCACCTCCTCTGGCGCGGCACACCCCGAGGCAAGCTTCTTCAGCAGAAGCTCGACCTTCGCCTCCAACGCCTTGACACGGTCCTCATACACCTCGCGCAGGAAGGCAAGCTTGCTGCCATACTCCGACTTGATGCGGCACTGCTCCTGCGTGTTGGTGTCATCCCCAGCCCCGCCCTGCCCCTCCGCCTTCTGCGGGGAGGCCTGGTTGTGCTGCAGCGCATCCGCAACCTGCTTCGTCTGCATCTTGATCTTATCGGGGGAGCCCGGCTTGCCCTCCGGCATGGCAGCAGCATCCTTGCGCAGCTGCCCCGACGGCACCGAGAGGGCGACGATCTTCATCAGATGCTTGTGCTCGTCGGATGTGGTGGCAATCTCCGTCACCCCGTCGATATGCGACTGCACGCTCTCCAATGCGGTGTAAAGGTCACCCAGCGACTTCGGCGCCTCTGTCACATCATCCCCCCCGCCTGCCTTCCGTGTGTAGTGCGTGATACGCCCCGTGTGGTCCACCGTCAGCAGCGTGCCCCTCGGGCAGGCTGTGCGGAACGTGCTCTGGAGGGTGACAACGGTGCGCCTCACATCGCAGAGCTTCGCGCGGAGGGTCTGCAGCTTGGCATTCTGCAGCTCGTATGACTTGAGGTGCTGCACCGACAGGTTGAGGATACGCTTCTTATCGCTGAGCGCGATGTGGAGATCCTTCGCTGTCTGGTGCAGCCCCTCCCTCACCGCGTTGAACCGCGACGTCAGGTGGTGCAGGTGCACCTCGAGAGACTTCAGCTTCGACTTCTCCCCCTTCCCACGGTTGGCCCCCTCTGCTGCCGCCTCCCGCGCCGTGGCCTCGACGCCCAGATCCGCCAGCATGTCCTGGAAGAACCGCAGTCTCTGCTGCACCGCATCGATGGAATGGCTGAAGGCAGAACGGATGGGCGCAAGCCTCTCATGCAGCTTCGCATCCTCCGAGGCGAGGCGCAGCTCGTCCTCATTGTAGTAGATGTAGTCGTCAGCAAGCTGCTCGAAGAGGAGTGCCATCTGCTCTTCCAGAGCGGAGCTCTTCACCTCAAGCCCTGTGTGCGTTGCCTCGAGGGTCTCCAAAGCGTGCCTCTGCTGCGCCTCGCGTGCCTCCAGGGTCTTGACGCGGCTCTGCAGGTTGGCGATTTCCGCCTTCGCCTCAGACAGCTCCGACGACATGTCGATCAGCTTCTTCTTCGTGAGTCGCATCTCTGTGAAGTGGAACAGCTCGTCTGCGATGTCCTCAGAGAAGACCGCGTCGAAGAATGCGGCGAGCTGTCGCGTCAGCAGCGACACGACGCGGTGCAGCCGCGACGTCAGCAGGATGAGGTCCGTCATGGGGGAGGCGGATGCGTAGGTAAAGCCGGGCAGCTGCGACGCCATGTTTTTGAAGGCGATCACATCGTAGAGGCTGCCCGCCAGGGAGGTGACGGTGCCCATCAGGCCCTCCTTCAGGCACTTCAGGGTCAGCCAGTGCCGTGTGGAGAGGTCGCCCAGCTGGTCCTGCAGCGTGAGGGCGGAGGGGATGAAGGAGGCGTCGGTCTGTGCCGCGGTCTCAACGCAGTAGCCCCGGTTGGCCCGCCCGCCTGCCAGGGCGCGCAGGGCGTGTGCCTTGGTGGCAAGGCTCACGTGGGCACCACCTCCCTTGTCGGTGGGTGGGGGTGTTGCGGCCTTGGGGCTGCGTGTAGGCTCGTCTGTGCGGGGGGACGTGATCTCATCGGCGCGGCGCGGCCTTGTGCTCGCCCCCTTTGCCGGGGTTTTCCCGTGCTGATGCGCCTTCTGCTGGGCAGCCAGGTTCCCCAGACGCGCCTTCATCTCTGTGTAGCCCACAGGGGGCAGTGCCCCTCGAAAGGGCGGTGTAAATGCCTGGGGGTGTGGGGGTAGGGTTCGGTGTGGGGGTTTGGGAAAGGATATGCTCTGCACATGGACTGTGTCAAAAGAGCAGTGCATATTCGGGGCGTCCTGCGCTGCAGAGACAGAGACAAAGGGGCGTGGGGCGAGTCTCACGGAATGCAGTGGAGAAGAACCGCTGTGCGAGGGGGGAGGGCGTTTATACTCAGCACCACACGACCGCCCACCCCACCCCACCCCACCCCCACACGAAACGCACCCCCCCCCCCCCTGGATCGGGGGGGGATGCACAAAATATAGCATCCGACAGCCACCTCCTGACCCCACCCCACCCCCCCCCCCCCTTCAAAGGAGAACGGGGAACAGCCAGCTCTTCCTGCCATCTGTTGTGTTGTGGTAGAAAACCTCGCCGTGATACGTGGCCGCCTCACTCCACCCCGGAGGCAACGGGTCGGAGAGAAACCTACGGGACGGCTCGGGGCCGTACCGCACCACGAGCGCCCGCAGCAGCTCCTCCTCCCTGCGCGAATGGGCCCGCAGGATAGCCACGATATGCGGCAACTGGGAAGGGTCGTGGCAGGAGAAAAACCGCCGCAGCCTCTCATAGTAGGGCAGCGCCCCACCGCCGACGGGCCGCCTGCCCCCTGCCCCTGGGAAGGGCATCCCCACCACATCCGAGACAATGTCGGAGCGGGGCAGGCCGCCGTCAGACGCAGGCACGCACACCCCCCCTGCCGCCCCACCCTGGGGCAAAGGCGCAGCAGCGTGCCCAGTCTGCGGGGGTGACTCTGCGGGCGCCTCGGTGGAAGCTGTGGAAGCCGTGTCGTGCGCTGCTGCCGCACTGCCGGCACGTCTCTGCCGCAGACCCCGCCGGTGTGCTGCGGTGGACCGAGGCGACCCACCCCACTGTGCGCCCCCGCTGGCGGCGTTCCAGCCGGGGGACATAGGGGGGTGTGCGGGGTATGTGGCCCCAGTGGTCCCGCACTGAAAAGTAGAAAAAGATAAGGCGTTGTTTGTGCGCCAAACCCGGGAAGTAGATAAAAGTAGTGTGCAGAAGAGAGACAAAGATAAGACAGGGGGGGGTCGACTGACCCAACCCCTTCACTTGACAGACAGCAGCAGCAGGATGAAGCGCTATGGGGAATGGAGGGGGTGGGGGTGGGGTTGAGGGCGAGGTGTCGCCGCGCCTGCCACTGTGCATGTGTGTGTTGTGCCACACCGAGATCCTCCCTGCCGTTGTGTGGCACCAGCAGGCGTGGGGAGAGGTGGGGTGGGTGGGGGGGTGGCGCCACATCAGTGGGATCTCGTCTCATCTCACCCCCACCCCCCCTTCCCCTCCGGTGGCCTTCTTGCGCAGTGCCACACTCATTTTTTTTGTTTCAATTCTCGACAGCGTGTTGCAGTCTCTCACCCCCCGCCCGGCATTTTGAGACGACGGTGCAGCGCTCACAATTGCTAGAGGCAGAAGAGCGTTCCCGCTGCATTTTTTTTGAACATTTTTTCCCTCATTTCCACCGTGCTTTTTGGTTTGCAGTTGTTGCTGCGATATTTTTGTTTTTATTTTTGAAGGGGGCCCTCGCTACGAGTCACTGTGAGTCACGAGTCGTCAGTTGTCAGCCAAACATGGCTGACTTCTCACTTTTTCTCACTCAGTCACACTTGGTAGCGAGGGCCCCCGAAAGCTCTTTTTGAAATATTTGGGTCAGTGCAGAACCGTGGCTCAAGGCCTCTGCATACATGAACGGAGACAGGCTTCGCAGACGCGAAATAGGCGTGCTCCATGGGGAGGAGACACACACAAGATGGCAGGGGCAAGATTTTGCCAAAGCGCGCGAGAGATAGAAAAGACAGGTGGTAGGTGGGTGTGACTGTTTTCGGGTTTGTAGCTCTTGCCACCGGTGACGTTGTCCAGGAGAAGCGCGGCACGGTTTGAATTTGCTGACAACACCCATCGCTCCTCCTGATTTGTCATTCAAACGGCGTGGCTCTTGAAACGCAAGATACGGCTTGTCATTTCTGTATCTGCGGCTGGTCTGAGGGGGTGGGAAAGAATATAAGGGGGGGTCTTCGCTCCATCCGCCAAAAAAAAACCAAAAAAAACCGGAAAAAACCCGTGAAAAAGTCGGAAAAAAAGAGTGTGGGGAGTTGGGTCCAGTTTAGCAAAGTGAGCTTATTTTTCGAAATTTGAAAAATTGGGGACACCAAAAGTCCCCAGAAAAATCTTCGACTTGGCCCGCAGAGAGATTTTTTTTGGTGAAAAACGATTTCAACAGTTGTCCAACAGTTGCTGTACAAGACGGCACACCGTTCTCTGCGCATGGGCTGCTGCACGTGAATCATTTGGATGTCCGAGGGGCTATCGGAACGAGGAGGGCCACGAGCCTGAACTACCCGCCAGCAGTGATCCCGTGCCAGGGCTGGCAGGGGGCCGCGGCCCCACCTCCCTTTTTCTGTAATTCTTTGGGAGGGTGGGCCGCCAGGGGTGGCATGGCCCTACCCTCGGCCCTACCTCCCGGGTCAGATTTTGGGGCTTTTGGGTTCGGCCTTGTGGCCGAGTTTTCATGCGCCGCAGCGTATGAAAACCCAACGGCATGCTGGGGGCTTGATGGTGTTCATCGAAGCGCCCCTCATCATGTCCCAAGCGAAGGACCATCTCCGCCTGGAATGTGCAACAGCACCAACCGGTGTGGGGACTCGCCTTCGAAGACTTTCAGGATGTTCACTACCGTGGGCTCCGGCGGCTGGGGGGCTCCGCCCCCCAGACCCCCTGTAGGCTGTCTCGCGACCAAGTCCTTGCGTGTATGGGATTGATCATCGCACAGCATCCACAAAGCGATGCAAGCCATGAGATTTGCTGCCGTTCCTGAACACTAGCTGGCAAAGTTTCTCGGGATTGCAGTTTTGCAAGTACTCAAAGGCAATCCAAGATCCCCTGGATTCCTGATTTTTGATCCAGCAGGCGACGACCAAAGGCAGCAACATCCGGTGCCTCTCGAATTGGGGGAAAATGTTCTGTGGTCGTGTATTCGATCCTGTTTGCATCATACCACGGGAAGTCGGGGCGGGGTTGGGCTGCACCTTTTTTCTCGCGAGCTCGGCCCACCCTGTGCCCTACCTCTTTTTTGGTTTGCCCGACCCCCAGCGAGATCACTGGCAGCCAGACCTTGTTCAACATAAACAGCAGACAAGAGAGCAGAATGGAGTGCGGGGCAGCTGCCGTGTTCCCATAAAAACATCGCACCTCTGGCGCTGCCTGCACGAAAGGGACGGGTAACCTGCAGGTCACCCACAGCAGCCTACTGCCTACGTTTTATACAAGATCGGCGCCGACGACACGAAAGACTGTTCGATCTGCGGCGCAACAAGAATCTCCGGTGGGAACAGAACTGAGCGGCAACAGGATGCAATGCAGGCCCACCTCCGTTGCCCTGCGGCAAGAGCAGTCACATCGATTTCGTTGACAGGGCCTGCTCACTGGTGTGTGACCACAGCAGATGGTGAGCTGCCCCACGGCAGAACACCTGGGACGGGGGATGGCTGCGACTGGGCATTACCAAACTCGTCATGATGTAGGACTGCGGACAATTGGTCACCGAGAGCAAGTATGGCTCCCGCTCAGCTCTCACTGAAGCTGAACCAGATGCAAGTGGTGGGGGGAGGAGGGGATCCCAGGGGAGGACACACCGGTCGGCAACCCACGAGGACTGGCCCGTCCCAGTCAACAGAAGAACAAAGCAGGAACACCGACGCACCTAAACGTCATACTGAAGTGTGGGAGGAGGAGGCGAGCACAAAAGGGCGTCGGCTACCGCACGCCCTTTGGCCGCAGCCGACGACGACCGAACCGGCCCCCGGCCGGGAGGTGCGTGTGGCGTGGGGGGCGAAGCCCCCCACGCAAGGGGGGTCCGGGGGGCGAAGCCCCCCGGAAAAAAATTTGGGGTTTTTTGGCCTATTTTTGGCCATTTTCCGCTGCATTTGTTTGATTTTGGGTCGGGAAAGGTATGGCCAGGAAGTGGGAAAAATTGGGGAAAAAGTCGGAAATTTTCAGGTTTGCCCATATAAACCATGGGTCACAGATTCCGATTTTTGGGTCAGACTCCAAGTTTGACACAAGGGAAAATAGGCAAAAATTTTCACCTATTTTTGGTCACCTAAGGGGGGGCTTCGCTCCGGGTCACTGACCCAAGCTGACCCAGATTGACCCGGAGCGAAGCCCCCCATTTTCCTAAGGTGAAAAACCCCAGGGTGACCCAAATTGACCCAAATTGACCCGGAGCGAAGACCCCCATGTTCGTTCCCATAGGAAAAAATTTGGGGTTTTTTGGCCTATTTTTGGCCATTTTCCGCTGCATTTGTTTGATTTTGGGTCGGGAAAGGTATGGCCAGGAAGTGGGAAAAATTGGGGAAAAAGTCGGAAATTTTCAGGTTTGCCCATATAAACCATGGGTCACAGATTCCGATTTTTGGGTCAGACTCCAAGTTTGACACAAGGGAAAATAGGCAAAAATTTTCACCTATTTTTGGTCACCTAAGGGGGGGCTTCGCTCCGGGTCACTGACCCAAGCTGACCCAGATTGACCCGGAGCGAAGCCCCCCATTTTCCTAAGGTGAAAAACCCCAGGGTGACCCAAATTGACCCAAGTTGACCCAAATTGACCCGGAGCGAAGACCCCCAGGGGGACACAAAAGAAAAGGGGGGGCTCTAAAGGGGAAATAAGGAGGTGGCAAATAAAGCAAAGAGACGCAGGACCTCAGAATAGTTCGGGATCTTTTTAAAAAAACTTACAGTTCGGGGGGGTGAGCCTTCCCGACACTCATGACATGCGCTGCTGGTTTTTTTTGGCTCTGTGTGAGCATGCCAACCACGCCGCTGCTAAAAAGAGCGATTTTGCTTATACACACAAGCTGCAGTATGTTGTATTTCCCCAAAACATACACACAACCACCCACCCATGCTCCCGTTTGACCCATCTCGCAAAATCGTGCACCTTGAGATATATGGGGAGGGAGGGGGGTCAACACCTACAATCCAATCGCAGTGAGAAGAGAACCCATGAAGCTAGAACGCTAGAAAGGATGCCACGGGGCCTTCGCCACGGGTATAAAAGAAAGACAATCATTCATTGTACTGCTGACGGCACCACATCACTGCAAAAAAAAACACACACACACCAGCTCGAGTTGTGTCTTGGCTTTGGCTTGCTTTTATCACTGGTGTTGCTCCATATGCACCATCCCGGGCTTGCAACTTCCGGGTTAGGTCAAGGGTCTGCTGCCCGTGGATGGCACATATCGCATCACTGTGTGGGTGCCGCGCACTATCTCTTTCCTGCCCGAGGCCCCTGCAGGGCTTGTGGGGTGGGGTGGGGGTGGTGAAGTAGAAGAAAACCCTTCACTCGATATGCGGGGCTGGGGGGGGAGTGGGGGGAGGGGGTCGGCAGACACACGACTGCCTCACAGCCCTGTCGTTCCCTGCAACTTACCACCGGAACCTGTACCGCACGGAGGGAACCGTTGCGCTCTCGCCATCGTAGTCCGCAAGGACCTCGATGTTGATGTAGCGCGTCGAGAGGGGCAGCTCGACCTTGGAGATCGACTGGACAAGCTCCGAAAGCTTCATCTTCAGGCGCTTCGACTTCTCAGACTGCTTCTGGAAGAAGGTGTAGATGATGCAGCTTCCTGCAGAGATCTGTAGAGGGAGGTGAGTGTGTGTGAACGTCGAGTCCCGCAAATTGTTGTCGATCCAGTTCAGAACCAATAAAAAAGGTCTGGGTTTGAACGATTTTGAACGATTTTTGGCCGTGCTCGTAGCATTCCCCGTTGAGGGGGTCGCTATTTCGTGTTCTCCTGGCCGCACGGAGGCATTGCCTTACGTCGCCTCTTCCTCTTTTCCTTTGGTGGTGTGTTGGTCTGGCACAGAGGGCGGGAAAGGTTTTGATAAGTGGTTTTGTGTTGCTCTCAAAGCCCACTGCGTGCCAGTACGCTCCCACTGGTTCTTTCGTTGTGGCAAACAAGCTTGTTTGGGGAAGAACCCCCTGATCTGGGGTTGTTTCTCGAAAGCGCTGAGGGAGCCACCGGACATACCATGGAGACCTCGAGGTTGTGGCGCTCCTCGAACAGGTCGATGAACTGGCGCAGGGTGATGTCCTTCCCCTCGTCGATGTCGAAGCGGTCCCACAGCGTCCACTTCACCAGGTTGTCCGCCGGGCCGTACGTGACCTCCGGTGCCTTCGCAGGCTCGCTCAGCGTCAGGAAGGGGATGGCGAGGTTGAGGAATCCGTTCTTGAAGTCCTCCAGCGTCTTACCCTGCTGCACCACCTTCAGCAGCTCGAAGCACACCAGCCCCGTCACCAGGGCGGTGGTTGTCACCATCGCAGGGATGATCTGCGAGAGGGGGGAAGGTCGCACAAGCAAAGGCACAAGGGAACACATGTTTGGGAGAAGATCAAATCAACGCCACTCCGGCATGCACAGTGTATACCTTTCCGGCAATCAGCTTAGTCCGCGTGCGGTCGGCCTCCGGGATCTTGTAGATCCGTGCACGCAGGTTGGAGCATGCGGTGATGAAGTCGATGTGGTGGTTGGAGTCGTCGTCCTTCTCGAAGGACACCTCGTTCAGCGTCTTCGTGAGGGAGCTGCGCGGGGGCAGGCGTGCCTGCACCTCCTCGGGGCTGGCAGACAGCTCCGGCTGCGTGTTGTTGACCTTCTGGTTCTCCTCCGTCTGAATGGCCACCGTCTTCGCCTCCCACTGCACAGGGGGCAGGGCCCCTGCGTGCTGCGCTGCCTGTGGGTGCGGGACAGTGAGTATCACGAGAGCACGCAGTCGGTGTGGCCTGCTCTCCAAACAACATTCGCACCAGGGTGTCCTGCAGCACAGCTACTCCATCGCTCCATACCTTAGCTTGGTCCATGTTCGGCTCGAGCCCGTACACCTGCGCACGCAGGTGCGCACAGTGGTACACAAAGGAGGCGTGCAGCTCATCGCTTGCTTCGAACTGTGTTGTGGTGGCCAGGCAGGTTGTGGTCAGGCAATGCGATGGCAAGGCTGCTGTTTGTAATTCATACCTCAACGATGGTCGGAGGGCGCTTCGCCCCGCTCCAGAACAGCTCCCCTGTCGAGGTGCGCTGGTCCAGCGGCAGGTTGTGCAGCAGCGTCCGGATCTCGTTAGTGAACATCTCGTCGAACTTCCTGCGCCCCCACGCCACGCAGTCCTCGAAGGACTTGGGCTGGTCCTTGCCGACCGCCGCCTCGACGGTCAGCAGGGTGGTCAGGCGGCTGCCGGGCTCCTTCTCCAGGTTGGTGAGGAAGTCGGGGTCGTTGATGTAGCAGTTCACATCACGCGGCACAGTCGTGAAGAGGCCCTCGAGCGCCTCACGCGCCCACTGGATGGTGTGCTCGATGGCATTGGGGAAGCTCTTCAGCGTGCAGAAGGGCACGGTCTTCTCCGGAGGGTCGCGGCTGCTGCCGTACGACTCCGTCAGGTGCGGCACCACCACCTGCACGTTGCCCTTCGACCCAAGCGTGCCCGACTCCAGCAGCGGCTTGCGGAACTGCACGCAGCGCGAGTCGACGTAGAGACGCGCCTCCACGTTGTCCAGGGCGTTGGTAACGCAGTCGATGGAGTCCCAGAACACGTCGTCGAAGATGTGCTCCGTGCTCGGTGCCACCTTCTCCGTCAGGTGCTTCACGTTGAGGTCGGGGTTCATGGCACGTGCTGCCGCGGCAGCGCACTCGGACTTCAGCTTCCCGATGTCAGCAGGGCGGAAGAGGAACTGCCTGCTGAGGTTGCTTTTCTCAATGCCGTCCATGTCGGTCACGACCACGCCACCCTTCTCCGAGGCACCCACGCCCAGCATCGCAAAGTTCTTCATGAATTCGCACCCGAGGGCACCTGCACCGACGACGAAGAACTTCGAGTCGTGGAGGCGCTGCTGGAACTCTTTGCCGAAGACAGCAATGAGGCCGTCGTAGCGTGTGCCCTGCGGCTGGCACGACTCCGGGGAGGGTGCCGGCGACACGAGGCACTCACGCGCGTCGAAGTAGAACCACTGGTTGATGGGGGTGAACTTCCCACTCGCCGCCTTGAGCACCTCGTGTGCTGCAAACCCGCCCAGCATGGAGGCCATGGGATTCACGTTGCCCGACGACACCTTGGCCAGCTGCTCGACCAGCGCCTCGTCGAAGGCGGTGTCGGGGAAGGCCTTGTGGTGCTCCTTCGCAAGGCGCACCACCTCTGCCGCATGGTCCGCGTTGTGCGGGGCAGGGAGGTGGCCCTTGGCCTTCTCGAAGTCGTGCAGCCCCAGGAACAGCATGTGCAGCGTGTTGGGGGCGTCGAACTTCGCGAAGTCAGTGGTGAGGAACTCCGGCTCCTTGATGGCCTGCTCCAGCGGCTTGAAGGGCATCTTCACCGGCTGGCGCACGCGGGTGACGTACCCGCCACGCTCATACTTCAGGCCCGAAGTGTCGTACGGCTTGTCGTCCTTCAGCAGGGTGAAGCTGAAGGGGCCGGACACCTTCACCTGGAACAGGTTGGGGTTGGCCACATCCTGCGACGCGTTGTGCAGCTCAGGGAACTGCGGCAAATCGGTGAACAGCACCGTGTCGCCGTCGCTCAGCTCGTGGCGGTGGTCCTCGTTGACGTTGACGATGGCGCCGATGTGCGTCACCAGCAGGGTCTTGATCTCCTCCCCGTCAGTGTCGAACACGATGTGCTCAGGACCGTCATCCACGAAGATGCACCCCGCCAGACCACGCGACTCGGTCGCGATAAACTTAATCCCCGCCTGGCGGCACACCTGGTTCTGTGCCGTGAGGTGTGTGGTGCACTGGTCCACGAAGACCACGACCTGCTGCGACGACGCGTGCTGCGCCAGGCTGGCCGCCTTCCACTGAGCCAGCGCATCGGCAGTCAGCTCCGTACCTTCGAACTTGCGAACCGCCGCATACTTGTTCAGCTCCTGCAGACGTGAGATGCTCGCATCCACACGGTTCTTCCCAACATCGCTGTTGCCGTAGTAGAAGGCAGACGACAGGTCACGCCACTCCACAGGCTTCGGGTCGAACAGCGTGACGGACCGCACCCCCGTGAGGATGATGTTCTTCGCAACCTCCATCCCGGTGCCCGACAGCCCGCTGATCAGCACATCCGTGCGCCCGAGGCGCATCTGCGCGTCGGCACCGATCGCATATGTCTGGCGGTTGTACAGCGCCTCGTCGAAGCGCTCCTCGTCCACATCCATCCCGCCGGACATCGTGTAAGACGGTCGGACTGCCGTACCGCCACTCTGCAGGGTGGTGATAGCTTTGGAGTGCACACGGTGCAACCTTTTGTGTACTCAACAGTAAGCCCAACGTGTGCGTATGTGGTGATAGGTGAGAGCAATGTGGCGGGACTCTGCGGCCAGTGATGACAACAGTGATAGGCAGCGAGGGCAAGGGGTGGCGGCGGGGTGGGCTGGGGACACACTGCCGCTCGTATTTGGCTGTCAACAAAGAAGCTGTCGTCCGCCTGCATGCAGCAGAGGGAGACTAAGAAAAGAAGAGAGGCGCCTGTGCGCAGCCTGTTGGTTCACGCCACAGCAGTGCCAACGCGGTTGATACAACATCGTAATACCGCAGGGCCTGCTGTAGCTTGCTTGCTTTTAGTGCACCGTTCGTGGGTGTATGAGAGGGAGGTCAGACCGGCACAGGCGCCGTGCGGTTGTGTGGGGTGCATCGTGTCCTGCTGTGTATAGCCGTGGCCATCCCTGGCCACAGCGCACCGTATCCACACCTCCATGCAGCCGCAAGAGCCAAAGCCAAATCGCTCTGCGGCTGTGAAGTTCCTTCGGAGTGAAGTTCATGTGAGGACAATGGGGTGGGAGGGGGACGAAACAAGAACCAAAAGGTTCCTGCGCTGCACCACAGCATGCGTCAGGGCAAAGGCAGGAACTGCGTTTATGCCCCTCACTGTGTTGCCGTGCTGTGCCGTGTATGTGGTACTTTGTCGGATGCACAGCATCTGCGCGCAGGATACCCAGGCACGCCGCCAGCAGTGATATGTGCTATAGAAGGCAGTGTTGCTGGCGGCGCCCCACAAACGGGTTGCCAGGGCGTGAAACAAAACAAGGTGGACGGAGGGAAAGACAAATGTTGCAATAGCAGTGTGCACAACCCACATGGGGCGGTGTTTGTAATATGTTTTGGCAAAGGGCAGAGGCAGGAGCAGAAGGCAGAAGAAGGGGCAGGCGGGAGAGTCAACTGTCCGCACCGCTTCGAGCGGTCCCCTGTTGTGTTCAATTCAACGAACGGAAGGAATTTTAACAAAGCGAGCCTTCAAGTCAGCAAGTAGGTTTCTTGGATTGCTGCAAATCAAGCGCATGCCGTTGCAGCCTGAAGCGCGGATCACGCGAAGTCGACGCCGTTCTCCTGGATCTGCCTCCACGCCGCCACGAAGTGGGTCTCGTAGAGCGGCTGGTTTGTGGAGAACTCGCGCACCAGGTTGCGCAGGCGGTTGTCCGCGCGCATCACCATGTCGATGGGCAGCATGGTGAAGCGGGGGCGCGGCCCGCCGAAGTACTGCAGGTCGAACGGGCCGTTTGTCTGCGCCGTGTTCCTGCCCCACGGGCCTTGTCCAGCATCAGTAGAGTGTCCAGTCTGGCGGACGACTGCTACTGTCCGCCCGGGCCCTCACACCGGTGATTCCGGCTCTCCTCGCGAGTGCCGAGTGACCCCCACCTCCAGCTTGTCGACCGCCGCGTTGGCGGCGGCGTCCGCGTCCGCATTCCACTTTCGGCCCACGTGCACGAGAGTGATTCGTGTGCCGGCCGCCCGCAGGGCGGCGATGCGTTCTCTGGCCTTGACGTACAGCGGGCGGAGCTTCTTGCTCCGGCACATGGTGTCGGTGTTGACCTGGTCCGCAACCAGCTGACTATCGCCATACACCACCACCTCGCCCACCGGCGGGTGGTCAATCAGTTCATCTAGGCAGAGCAGTAGACCCGCGTACTCCGCCTCGTTCACAGTGCACCCCTGCGCCAGTCTGCTCTGCGCGGTCCACACCACCACACCACTCGCGGTTTTGCGCACTGCACCCGCACCCGTGCCCGCCCGCTTCTTGGCAGTGCCCTTCCCCCGTCTGAGGGACCCGTCGAAGAAAAGGGTTTCCACCCCACTCCGCGGTTGGGGCTCAGCTCGTGCCACCACATGACCAGCCGCCGCGGCCTCGTACACGGCTCTCCTCTCGTCGCGGCCCGCCTCTTGGACCAGAACCTCCATCGTGGTCCAGCTCGGGCGCGGTGTCAGCGACGCGGCCTCTCGCACTTGCTCCTTCAGCCTAGTGAGCATCGCTTCGACCGCCTGCGTGCACAGCAAGCGAGGACGCCGGTTCAGCCCGCCGCACTGCAGCTGTCCGATGAAGGGCTCCAGAGACTTGCACTTGGACTCCCCGCCCTTCTTCCCCGGGTGGATGTACTCACCGGGTCCCGCAATGGCTTCACATGTGCGCATCCAGGCAGCCATCAGCGTACCCTTGTCCCTCGCAGTCAGGGCCCGCTGCCCCTTCTTCTTGCTCCCCGGCGAGAACACGACGTCGACGCCGGTGAACACCTCGAAGTCCACCGCGAGTTCCAACCAGGATACGTGGTACTTGCGGTTGTTTTCGTCGTCCGGCCACTTCAGCTGCCTCCACCAGTCGCGGACCGCGAAATAGGCCGGCACCCCAGCCACCTTAGACCAGGCTTGCGGCGGCAGGGCATCAGGGAGCTTGTCGTAGGTCTCAAGGGGGTCCTCAGGGTCCCAACCCCAAGGAAAGGGCTCGCGTACCGACACCCCTGTGGCCGGTTCAGCCTCGCGCTGCTTGAGGAGTCGCTCCCTCTGGAGGATAATCTCCGTGTACAGTCCAAGCAGCTGCCGCAGGCACTTCGCATTGCCGTGTCCCTGCCGCATCACAAACCCCAGCGGCAGAATCCCGTTCCGAGCCAAGCAGGGGGGCCAGTTGGTCCTGTCCGCCGCCACCACATCCCGATACGCCGGTAGCCGGCGGTAGTCCGCCGTCGCCTCGCAGCGCCACCACATGTGTTCGTGGTCCTCCTTCTCGAGCCCACACAACTTACACATGCCATTCCCCTGCTTGTAATGGCGGAGGCGGCGGTCTTCGGTGACCTGGTCTCCAGCGATGATCGCCCGCATGATTCCCGCACGGTATGGTTCCGGTTCCCCCGACCACACTCGGGTGACAGCCATGTAGTCGACCCCGTCGCGCATGCCCGTCGTGTCTTCCCGTTTCTTTGCAGCAATCTCCCGCCACCTGGCCGCACGAACCATCTCACGCAGGTCGTGCAACACCGCAGGTCGATCCTCGCACCCGAGATCGATCGCCTTGTCGGAGTCACGTGCCTTGAGGCGCCCCGCATCGGGCCACTTCCAGCGCAGGTCCGAGAGCGCCGTCTGTACCAGGGCCACCGGCCCGGGAGTCGCCGCCTTGATCTCCGCAGCCGTCAGCGCACCGGCCCTGCTCGGCCCCCGTGGACCCCTCGCGGGGGTGCGTAGGCTTCTGATCTCAGTCACCAGCTGCCAGAGATCCGGGCATCTGTGGCGCACGGTGTGCATCGCCACCAGTCGTTGGTACTGGATGTAGGACGTCGGGTCCACGCGGTGAGCCGGGCACAGCAAGTTGCGCACGATCATCGGGCATCGCCGTGCCTTCTGAAACTTCCACAGCACACGCATGACAGCCATGTCAAGGGAGCTCAAGGTGCCCCACAGCGGGTTGGCTGTGTGGATCGCGGCGAAGGCCATCGGCATCACCATCGTCGCGAGAATCTTCGCCTTGGCCGGGAACCCCAGGTTGAGGTATTTCGCTTCCAGGCGGCGGCACACCTCAATTGCCTGTTTGACACGCTTGTCACAGATCCCCGAGATCTTCTCCCGCGACACCAGACAGATCTGCGCCCCAAGGTCCTTTATCTCGCCTCTGGCTTGCACGATGGGCTCCCCTTGGAGAACTAGAGTCAGCGTCTCCCCCGGGTCGGTGGAGAAGCATCTCCCCTTTGTCCCGTACCGCAGGTCCGTCAGCTCCGAGAACTCCTCGGTGAGCCGTAGCCCCCTCCGGATCTTGGCGAGGTCTGTGTCCAGCAACTTCTTGTCGTCAGCGTAGAGGCCGGTTCCACACTGTGCCTCTGCTCGGACCACCCTGTCCCACACCGCCATCACGGGGTTCAGCCACAGTACGGACAGGGGGCACCCCTGGAGGATCCCGTTGAAGGCGGCGAAGGGTTGACCCACCGAACCCTGCACTTTAAACCGCCTCCTGAGGCCATGGTACATCGCCCGGGAGGGCCGCCGCACTCTGTCGTCGAGACCCATCATTTCCAGGAGGCCGAAGATGATATCCCATGGCACCGAGTCAAAGCACTTTTTGACGTCGAGGAGAACCCCACGCAGAGGCACGCCCGTCAGGGATGCTTTCTCAGCTAGCAGCGCAGTCTTCATGTACGCCCCGAAAGCACCCTTGCCCGTACGGAAGCCGTACATGCTGTCAGTCGCCCACTCCTCCTGCCAGACCATCAGTTGGCTTACCCTGGCTTTCGCCCACACCCTGTATATCACCGACATGACCGTAATAGGGCGATGGTCCAGCGGGTCGGGGTCCTCCTCCTTCGGGATCATCGATACAGTCGCCGACAGCAGAGCTTCGGGCCACTCACCCGACAGCTCCACGCCATTCAGAACTTCCGCCAGGGCTGCGTAGAACGCCCGCGGCAACAGCTTCAGCTCCTCAGCGTACCAGCCGTCCGTGCCTGGCGCCTTCCCCGAGCCCATGTCCGCAGCCGCCATGTGCAGTTGCTCCCCACTCAGAGGCTGGAGGGGCAGCGGAACCTCAGGGATGTAGGCGGCGTAACGCTCCTTGAACAGCTCCCACGAGGGGCCTCCATCGCGGTGGCGTTGCATGATGGGGAACCATGCGTCCAGGAGCCAGCTGTCCATCACCGACCGATCGGTCGTTTCCTCATCCTGGCGACGCATCAGCACCGACGTGCGTGGCGGGCCCCGGAGCCTCCGGTAGATCTTCCCGGGGTTCCGATGCCAGGAGGTGTGGGTCTCCCGCATGTACAGGCGGCGCCGCCGCACCGTCATCAGCTTCCGCTCCTTCTCGAGGGCGCGGTCGCACGCGGCCCGCACCAGCTCCAGCTCCCCCCGCGTCGGGGTCACCGGCTCCACGCGGCCTAGGAGCTCGGACGCCGCAGTGCGCACCTTCTCCCATGCCCCCCTGACGGAGACTGGCATCGCACCTCCCACAGCACGGCGCTCCACCTCCCGGATCCTGCCCATCATGTCGAGGAGGCAGATCATCTTGCGGGTCAGGGCCCCGTCGTGACCCCAGCGTTGCCTGCCACATAGCCACTCCTGGCGGACCACCGCGGCGACACCCTTTTTGCGAGCCAGCGCTGCGGTCTTCGCCGACCCCTCGGCGTCCCGCGGCTCGCACGCGTGCACGGCCAGAAAGCTCGACGCAGCGGAGCACCATGTCTGCCAACGCTCTTCGACGTTCCCAGCTGGATCCCATTGGCGGGTCAGGGTGTCACACACCTTTGCCGCCGCCTCCCGTAACGCGGGCTTCTCGTCCCTGCCGACCCGCCTGAGCGGCAGGATGGCCGGTACTGCGAGGCGGTCCACCCTTTGCCGGTACGCGAGCGTCCCGAAGCTCGCGTCCACCTGTCTGTGGGTCGGGATGTTCTTATCGTCCGATACACAGAGCGTCTCCAGGCCGCTGATCGCCACGTGGTTGGCGAGCACCAGGTCAATCCTAGACGCCGAGCGTCCCTCCGGTCCATCAGGGCTCCCGGTGTAGCAGGTAGGGTCCGGAGTTGTACCCTGAGCATCAGCCGCGACTTGTGCACAGTCGAACCATCGGCCCGACGCCAGGTGCGTACTCAGCACTGTACTGGCCGAAGGGTCAGGCGGACAGTTAAAATCACCAGTGATAATCACCGGCACGTCGCCCAGCAACACCGCCTCATCGAACACATCAGCGAAGAAGTCCTCCCGCTCTTCCGCAAGGTCCGGAGTAGCCCCTGTTTTCGCATAGACGACGAAGACGTGCAGGAACAGCTTCCCCGTGCCGTATGCCGCTTTGGCGTGGAGGAACCTGCAGGATTCCCGCAACTGCAGGGCCCCGGCAGTGTTCACCCGGACGCACGGAATCCCACGTCGCACCAGGAGTCCGACCCCGAGGACCTGGCCTGACTCACCCCGAGCATCGCCGCGGTATGGCACGTCGTCTCCCCAGAGAGCCTTGTACCCGGCCTTCCATGCCTGAGCCGTCATGGAGTCCCGCGCCCCTTCAGTCAGCCTTGTCTCTTGCAGCGCAACCATATCCACATCCCACCGGAAGACACTCGGACAGTGTTTCTGCAGAGAGGTCACGTTGGCCGACCGGAGGAGTAACCCCCCTCCCCCTCCGGAGGTCGGAGAGAGCACTTCAGTCGTAGTCGCGGCAGGAGCCGGGGTCGCACGCGGAGGTACAGCATCCGCCCGCCGCACCTGGGCAGCAGCCCCAGCACCCAACGGGGAGACCGGCCGCTGCAGCACGCGTACACGGCGCCCACCTCTGGTGCGCCGGGGACCAGGCGTGTCCGTCTGCCCACGAAGCTCGGGCAGCGGCACCGCGGCCAGTTCGGGATCCTGTCCACGCTGTTCCAGGACCTGGAGGGTCGACAGAGGGAGCCGAAGTTGGTCGTAGTGATGCGGCCTGAACGTTACCACCAGACGCCTGGTCGCGCCCGGACATCTCCCCAGGCGAATCAGCCCCTCCGGGTTCCCCACGTTCAGCGCCCAGATGTCTGCGTTCAGGACCTGCGCCGCCGCCTGCAGGGTCAACTCGTCGCCGTAAGCGCCCGGTACGCGCATACCTTCCACATAGGCGGCGGGGTCCTCATGCGCATCAAGGAGGAGTTGAAGGCCCTCGATGCTCTCCAGCCAGTCGCACACCGCCGTCCGCAACCCGGCATGCTCCCAGTCACCAACTTGCCCCGACAGCGCGTGGAACTGGCAGTTCCCATCTCCTGGCACACGCACGACCTGCCCCAGCAGGCGGGAGCTCTCTTCCGCCAGCCACGCGTCCTGGAGCTCTATACGCTCCAGGGGGTCCACCTCATCGTCATCACCGCCACCAAGGAAAAGGCGGCGCACACGCACACCACGCAAAATCGGGTCCTTATGGCCCCAGTGTCGCATTGCCGGGCGCGTCTGCGCGCTGCCCAGCCCCATTTCGCCGCACGACTGGCGACTCACGCACGACTTACACCACTCCACAAATCCGCACACAGTGTCAGCAGACCCGCTCATCTGCCGCCGTGCCTGCCCGAGGCCCGGCCCCGGCGGTCCTTGTCCTTCCGGGCCGGCGACTCCGACCGCCCCGACCTCGGCCGCTGCGCTTCCAGCAGGTCGAGGATGCGGTCCTGTGATGCCTGCATCCGCTTGCCCTGCTCGATCATCTGACCCTCGAGACGTGATGATTGTGCCGCAAGGTCCTGTTCCAGCTTGGCGCTGCGCGCATCCAACCGTTCCCACCGCACTTGCACTTCTTGCCGGAGGCTCCCCGCATCGCGGCATGCTTCTTCCACAGTCGAGAGGCGTGACAGGGCCACCTCGACCTGGCCAGCGAGAATGGCCAGGGTTTCCGACTGGGAGTCCAGCTTCGCTCTCGCCTGCAGGTCCTGTAGCGGCGGCGGCTGAGGCCGAGCCTGTTGCTGTTGTTGTTGTTGCTGCTGCGGTGGCTGTTGTTGACGCGGCCGCTGCCCCGTTTGCGGCGAGGGTTGCGGCTGTGCCATACTCGCTGCCCCCAGCCAGGCTCCCGAGCGCTGCACCGCAACTGCCGGACCAGTGTGCCCAGCAGACGCTGTGCGTCGCTGCTTCGCCGGAGGTGCAGAGGCTGCGCGCCTTGCGCCCTTCCTCAGACGCTTGGCGCTGGGCGGGGCGACCTGCATCACTGCCAGGTCGCCGGTCGCCCACTGCTGCGGGTCCTGCGCGGCCTCCACCGTCCAGACCCCCCGGAAGAGGTGACACGGGGTCACCTTCCACCCCATCGCGTCGGACAGCTGCTGCTCGAGCTCGGCGCCCCGCATCCCCCGCGCACCCGACACCGCGTAGCGGCGGCCTCGCGCTGCTATCCCAAGGGCCTGCCTGGCAAGCTGGCCCTTTCCCGCCACGACGCGCACACCCTTCTTGTGGCCGACGTGCCACGCAGCCCCCAGCCACCAGTCTGCCCCCCGGTGCGCTTCCAGGGAGGCCTCCTGCTCCTCCGACACCAGCCACACCACCTCAGCGCCCTTGTCCCGGGAGGGGTGGCGGCGGACGTACACCTTCTCAATGCCACTCTGGCGGAGGATATCGTCGACCAGGTTGGGCGGGGCCAGACCCGTCGCCCGGCGCACATCGCCATCCGTGGCGACCCGAACCCGCACCAGCTGCCTCGCTGAGGCCCAGCCCCGAAGCGCATCCTCCGAGCCGTCCTTGGCGGCCATCGCCAGGACCAGCTCTTCCCGTGGCGCCTGGACGGGCGCATTGCCCGCCTGCGACGTGGGCGTCGCGTCCCCGGCGATCCACAGCTCGCGCAGGGTCACACCCTGGGCGCGGCCCTGCCCCAGCAGGCGCACCCGCGCACGCGAAGCCACACTGCCCGGCAGGGGGTCGAGGGAGCACTCCGGAGACCCTGCGCTGCCACCGCCTCCTTCCCGTGCGGCACGAGGCACACCCCGCCTTCCGCCTCAGCGTCCCACGCCACCAGCTCCACGTCCCAGTCCTCCTGGCGGAGTGCCCACGGTCCCCATTGCCCAGTCGGGCGGGCCCCGGAGGCAGTACGGGGGAGGGGCACCTTCATCGTGGCCCCCGCATCCGGATCCTGCGGGATGTCCTTCGCATCCTCCTCAGCCACCGAGGACCCGGCACCCGACGCGGACGGTAGCACCGTTGCGTAGTGCGACCCGCAGACGTACGCGATGCGGATGCACGGCCTGCCCTGCGACTCCCCACGGGACTGGACGGTCAGTTTCCCGTCCCGAAGCCGGAAAACTTCGGCATGCCTGCCGATCCGCCTCAGCAGTGCGTCCAGCTGCACCGCGTCCCCCCACGTGCCCGAGCGAGCGACCCGGGCGACGTACTCCTGGTAGTCTCCCTCAACCAGGGGGGCGTACCTGTCCTGCCCGGACCGCAGCTCCAGCACCGTCGCCGCCCGATACGCTGCATGCCCGTGCGGCGTCCCGTGCAACGCTTTGCAAATTGCCCTGTACAGGCAGTTGCCATCGCCCTGCACGTCCCGGACCGTCAACCCAGCCGGATGCAGTGCACGCCTCATCGATGACAGGACGAAGCCCGCCGACTCACCGCCCCCTCCAGTCATGGCGTCCCCCAGCCGTGTCTTGCTTACTCCACAGGCCCCCTTCAGGGTCTGGAGAACCAACGCGCCAAATCGCCACAGCGACGGGGGGGACTGCACCGTCAGGAGCTTCCCACGGTGGCCCAAGGCACGGCGGGCGGCCCGTGCTGACGGGAGCCGCCAGCGGTGTGGGGGGTAAAAACGTGCAGATCCCTCCTGCCCGCTGCCCTCCACGCGCCAACCGAGGAGTGCCGCATCCAACCACTGGATACGCATCCCCCTCACATCCTTCGGATCCGCTTTAGTCGCGCCGCCCATTTGAGCGAACACGTCCGGGTGCACCGCGTGGAGGCGCGGATCCTCACACACCCTGTTCCTGCCCCACGGGCCCTTGTCCAGCATCAGTAGAGTGTCCAGTCTGGCGGACGACTGCTACTGTCCGCCCGGGCCCTCACACCGGTGATTCCGGCTCTCCTCGCGAGTGCCGAGTGACCCCCACCTCCAGCTTGTCGACTGCCGCGTTGGCGGCGGCGTCCGCGTCCGCATTCCACTTTCGGCCCACGTGCACGAGAGTGATCCGTGTGCCGGCCGCCCGCAGGGCGGCGATGCGTTCTCTGGCCTTGACGTACAGCGGGCGGAGCTTCTTGCTCCGGCACATGGTGTCGGTGTTGACCTGGTCCGCAACCAGCTGACTATCGCCATACACCACCACCTCGCCCACCGGCGGGTGGTCAATCAGTTCATCTAGGCAGAGCATCCGCAGAGCGACGGGGAACCCATGTACTCCAGCGCCGTGTTGCCTGCCAGCTGGTACAGGTCTGCGTATGTCACAAACGGGTGTGCCCGCTTGACAGCCTCCAGCGCGTTCACCGCAACGTCCACCCCCCGGTTGTCCGCAAGCGACAGCTCCGGGTTCGAGCGGATGCACCCGCCGTTGCTCCCGCCGATCGGCAGCTCCGCCTCGTTGTACGTCGCGAGGCTGTGCCACGCCAGGCGCACCAGCAGCGGGCGGAACGACCCGGGCTGCTGCTCGATCACCTGCACAATCGTTGCCACCACAGGCAGGTACTGCGCCTGCGACGCTGCGGCAATAGCCTGACCGGGGCGCGTCAGTGCATTCCCGAAGTCCAGCTCGGGCGCAGGCGTCGGTGCAGGCGGTGTGGGTGTCTGCGGCACAGGGGCGGGAGTGGCCGCCGTCGGCACGGGCGCAGGCACAGGCGTAGTCGTCGGTGCGGCAGGTGTCGGTGTCTGCGACACAGGGACCGGAGTGGCCACCGTCGGCACGGGCACAGGCACAGACGTTGTCACAGGTGCAGGCTCAGGTGTCTGAGGCAGAGGCACAGGTGTGCGCCTCGGGCGGCGCCCGCCCCGCCCTCGCTGTGCGTCCACCACAGACGTCCCCATCACGACAAATGCACAGAACAGCAGCGCGCTCCTCATCTTGTTTGGTAAGGGTTGAGTTATCCTGTGCATGGCATGTGGTGCAGACTCCGAAAGATTGGACGGATTTGGCGCACAACAACAGCCATATACTTTTGCCCACAAATAAAGCTTCGTGGCGGCCACAACATTACGCCAGGACTTGGGGAGTCCGATAAACGAACACAACAGCCACATCCCCAGCATGCACAACACATAGCCGCTAGATAGGCTCGCGAGATTGGCCCCCGCAGCTGGGCCAATTGCCTCAGGCCGATAAGCCCTGCCGAAAAAGGGTACGGGGCATGGGCTGTGGGGTGCGGGGTGCGGGGAGTGGGGTCTTGGTGCGGGTCAGGGCATCAGTGGCTTTGAACTGCAGGTACCAGTCGAGTGTGCTGTGCCGTCACCCTGCTGCAGGGCAGCAAGTAACTTTGACAGCATGGTGCTGACCGATACCTTACCAAACCCTCAGCTGCCGGGGCGGCTGACTTTTCTGTTGCAGTGGTGGACGCACCAAGCGAATAACGATGACACCCCCTCCACTGACACATGCACACAGACCGCACACGCCCCACCCACCCTCCGCCTCACTACGGCTGTGGGGAGGCCCACTGGCGGCGGGAAGCAAACACGAGGGACAGCGGGACATCTTCCGACACGCTGTGCTGCACGGTGACGTGCTGCAGGCCGTGCTGCTCCAGGAGCCCCACCACCTCCCCGAGGCGTGCAGGGTCTCTGCCGGTGTGCACCTCCACCGCCACGCTCTGGATGGTTTCAAACCCCGCCCCGGACAGGGCCTGCAGGGCTGCCAGCTCGGCCCCCTCCACATCCAGCTTCAGCAGGTCCACGCGGTGCAGGCTGTGGTCGCGCAGGATGGCGTCGAGCGTACGGACCTCACACTTGACAACCTCGAGGGGCTGCGAGGTGAACCCCTTGTCGTCTCCGGGCCGCTGCACCGCGTCCTCCGCGTGGCACGTCGCGGTCACCGAGCTCCCACGCCTCGTGGTGAAGGGGGCAAACCCGCCACGCGCCCCCACGCCGCACTGCAGCACGCCCGGGCGCACCTCCACTGGATACCGCTCCAGGTTGAGCTGCAGCGCGCAGCACGTGGCTGGCACAGGCTCCACACACATCACGCTGGGCTGGGCCCCGCCGAAGCCCCTCTGGGCATAGCGCCTGAGGAACTCGATGGTGAAGTACCCCACGTTGGCCCCGCAGTCCAACACGCAGGGCGCACCACCTGCACCCCCCGCAGCAGCCGAGTCGTGCGCCTGCTGCACGATATCGACAGTGCCAAAGTAAGCCTCGATATGCGGCGCCTGCATGGCAAAGGCACGCGGCCTGTCCTCAAAGAGGCAGTCGCTGCCGTCCTCCAGCATGCGCAGGGCAGGGCTGGGCACAATGCCGCTGTGGCGGTGCCAGTAAGGCACAACCATGGGGTCGGCCGCATCGGCAGCGTCGGTGCGGGCGGCAAGCTCTCCGTTGCCTGCAATGGTACCCCCCTCGCAGCGCGTACGCTCGTCGAAATCCATCTCGGCAACCTCCTTGATGGTGGGCGGGCGCCGCCGTGGCGAGCCGTCCTTGCTTGCCCCTTCGACAACCTTCGCACCGCTGCCGTCATACGTCACGGTGCTGCGATACCGCCGCAGCTGCACCGCAGCCGCCGTGCGACCCCCCCTGTCCCCATCAGGGCACAGGGGCGCAGCCGCAAGCCCCAACACAGCGCCGGCCTGCGCAGGCCTGAGGGCGCATGCCCCCTGCAGCACACTAGCTGTGGCACGCCGCATGTGCCTGCGCTGCGCTGCCTGGGGACGGGCGGTGGGGCTCAGCGAGGGCATTCCTCACAAACACACAGCAGCAAGAAACACGAGCAAGAGAAAGGGGCGGGGCAGGCGGGGGTGGGTGTGGGCTGGGGATTGCTGCCTGCCATGACGCCCCCCTGCAACCTCTTCTAGCCCCTCGACGAGGGAGAGGAACACCTGACACGCACCGCATGGCTACCGCCTCGCCACTCTGCCTTTGCCCCTCGGATGCGTGTTGCCCGCCCCCTTCCGGCATTGAAGCAAACCACCCACGCGACAAACGAGACGGGGGGCGGCTACACCCCCTCTTCCTCTTGTGTGGGACCATCTCACACCGAGCTCACTCGGGGGGTGGGCATGCTTACAACACACACATCCCACCCCACCCACCCCCCCCCGCAGCCCATGTTGGCCTTTTTTTAAAAAGGAGTCCGGGTTTTGTTTGCGCGCACGATGTGGCACCCATTTGACCCTTCCGATGTGGCAAAAGCAAGCTTGCTTTTTTTGGGGGGGGTGGGAAACTGTTCATTGCCCCAAGAGAGAGGGCAAAAGAAGGATAAGATGGCTAAGAAGGAGTAAGTAAGGGGGTCTTCGCTGGTCGTTATTCTTCGTCAATCTTCGTCAGTTTTCAGCCAATTCAACTGGAAATGCACCAAAACGCACTGACGACTACCCCGGAGCGAAGACCCCCCTAAGAAGGAGTACAGAAAAAACCTCACCGAGAAAGCCTCTGTTCCGGATGCGATATCCACCCCCAAAACACACACGCGTGAACACTGCTGTCCACTGCGATACCCAGCCTCTGCGGCTGAATCTCACAGCAGAAGAAAGCAATACTCGGTTCGGTGTGACAGATGGACGGTGTGCGAATGGACCCAAACACATCAAGGGAAGGTTTCCCTAAAAACCCCCCCCCACCCCTTGACAGAATGAAGGCGGGCAGTTCCATGCGTGTTTTCAACGAACTCTGGGGGGGGTGGGGGGAACGGACGGACAGTGGGTAGCGGTGTGGGGGAGAGGAAGGGCGAGGGGAGGGGAGGTGAGGGCAGAAAGGGAAGGAATGGGGGGGGAGATATATGGAAATCTAAAGAAAACTCGGATCGAGCTTTCGGGCGTGAGGGGGAGGGAGGGAGTGAGTGGGTAATGTGGTTTGCTTGGGTGAGGGTGGGTGGGGGGGGGGGGGTCTGAATTTGGGCAATTAGTTCTGTGGCAGATAAAACCCCTGAAAGAAATACCGCTTGTTGATTCCCCCCCCTCCCCCCCCCCCCACCCCCACCCTCACCGCGCCTTTTTTTTCACGTTTCTCGGAAAAAGCCACAATGCCCACACTACTCGCTGACTAAGTTAAAGCCGAGGGGGCGGGAGGAGACAGGGGAGGGGTTTGGGCGAGGGCAAAGGGGGGAGGGAAGGGATGGGTGATGGGGGGTGGGGTGGGGTAAGGAAAACACAAATTCCAGGGAGCCGGAAAAAAAATAAAAGCAGTGTATGGGGGGGAAAGGGTTGAGGGCCGCACATTCCCTCCACAAAGGGAGGGGAACCTCCGCGCTCTGCGCTGCGGGCAATATTTACCTCTGCTCAACAAAGGCATCTCCTGCAGCCGGAGCTGCTGCGGAGGTTTGTCCTTTGTTTTCCTGAAGCGCTGTACTCCACTAATCTTGTGACACTGAGCAGGAGGCCCTGCTGTGGTAAAAAGAAAAGTGAAATATACCGAAATGTCCCGTTTAATCCATCCACGTCGCGAAGATTCCCCCACAGAAGGCTGAAAATCCCCCGCCTTCTGCAACATGTTGCGTTGTGACATCGCATCGGCAAACCAACCAACCCCGACACTGCAAGACGAGGCAGTGGTGGTGGCTCACGCAAAGTTACCTTTGCGCTGCACTCATGAGGGACATGGAGGTGAGATGAGCATGGCAAAAGCCCACACACATGGGGAAAACCGTGCCTGCCCCACAGGTGAAAACCAAAATCCCATTTTATTCTGCACCTGTTGAGGCCCTCATAGTTCAAAGTGTGCCCGCCATCAGTTCAATAACCCGCTCCTTTTCTAACACAAAAAATGCAACAAAAACTGGGGGTGGGGGGTATGGGTGGTGTGGAACGATCCGACCGAGTTTTTCTGTTGAGCAGCCCCTCCTCCCCCTCCGTGAATGGGGGAGGCACTCCCCCCCCCCCCCATTATCACGTGGAGGTCGGCCTTTAGGCTTTGCTCGCAACACACACACACCCCACCCCACCCCACCCTTGGTGCCGGCTGCCCAAATCCAACCCGGCGTAGAGAACGACCAGGCCGTGGCACAACACACCAGTGATTTCTTTTTGTTTTTGCGAGACCCAACCCCACCACAACACCCCCATGTAGGAGGCTGGACGCGACTCTCTTTTTTTTCAAATCTTCTTTTTTCAGCGTTTTCTTTCAGATTTCTATATGGCGACGATGACAACACGGGGCACTCAAATGCGAACGATACAAAGGAAAACCGCCAGCATTCGCAGTGCACCTGCCCTCAAGGGAGGGAGTGGGGGGGGAGGATTGCATAGAACGGGGAAGGGCGGTGGTGGTTGGGAATCGGGCAGGGGGAGAGTGTGGCAAGCAGGACGCGCTTGCCGTCACGGATATTGGGAGGCGGTGATGGTGAACCAGGCGTTCCGCCTGGCTGGGTTTGGTGGGGCAGAGGAGTATTCAAAAGGAGAAAGGTAAGGTACAGAGAGACACACACACGTGACGCTTGCTTTGGTCCGCGCTTGCGTGGGCTGGGGCTTCAGGGGAGGGGGGGCAGCACGCCAGCGACACGTTGTCAAGCACTTGAGAGAGAGAGTTGACCGTCCCTTCACTCTAATCGCAGGCAAAGTGTGAGACGGGGTGGTGGTGGTGGGGGAGGGGGCTGAGTCGGGGGAATACCTATGGGCAGGAGGGTGATGGAGGTCTAGTTACCCTCTCTGCATCAGAACGAGGAACAGAGGTGCGGGGAGGGGGGGTCGGGGGGGGGGGAGGGAGGGGGGGGGGACGGACGAGGGACGGAGGCTTAGTGTTGGAACATTATTCCCCCCCCCCCCGGCCCGTGATTCTGATAGTTCCGGTAAAATCACAAAAGCCGCAACCATCTGGTATCATTATAAGGTGCCATCAGGCCTGACCTCACCATCCATTCCTTCTGCAGGTTGTCCCAGTGGGCAGTGGGCAGGGAGGTTGCCGAAGACGACAGAATCAAACAGCCCCAGGCCAGGCCGGAATGCACCGTATTGCATGGGTGTGCCCAATTCGAGAGGAAGCTCTCGGCTTCGACAACCCAACCTGGCAAGGCTGATGATGCCCGGGATCAACCATGCTGTGAGGTGAGGCAAGCCCTCGGAGGTTGGACCTCTCTGGTGTTTCCATGATATTTTTTTGTTGGGGGGGGGGGGGGTGGGGGGCACACCCACCACACTCTCTCAAGAAAAGGGTGGCCTGGCTGCGCAGGGCAGCGGAGACGGCACCCAAGAGACGCGTGGCACGCAATGACTCTACTGCAATAACTCTGCTCTGTATGTACGTGTGTGATCTAGCCAAAAATGGAATGGGAAGGGGTGGAGTGTGATCAAGGTGTGAAATGGGAAATGGGTGGGTAGGGCGGGGGGGGGGGGGGTAGGGGCGGGTACACGGTGGGATCTTGTAAATTTTACATGTATAACTACAAGTATAATACATGTATTATACATGTATAATACTTGCATGTCAACTATTATACATGTATAATACATGTATATGCCTGAAATATACATGTAAAATACATGTATATCAAGTAAAAATACATGTATAATACTTGCATGTCAACTATTATACATGTATTTTTACTTGATATACATGTATTTTACATGTATATTTCAGGCATTTACATGTATTTTACATGTATAATACTTGTCATGCAAGTATTATACATGTAAAATACTTGCATGACAAGTAAAATACTTGCATGCAAGTAAAATACATGTATTTTACTTGCATGCAGTGGTTACGCAGTTTTGGAAACGCAAAAACAATTACATACGGAAAACCGCACGTGCCGTTTTTTTCAGTTGAAAATTATTGCGGACGGCACCCACCCAGGACATGGTCACTAGACGGGCACACGCTACATGGGGGGTCTGGGGGGCGGAGCCCCCCAGCCGCCGGAGGCCACGGTAGTGAACATCTGTTCATTGTGGACGTACAGATTCTGTGTGAATTGGCTGCGTCCTACTGAGACTACTGGAGTGGTTGGATTCCCTGACCTTATGAGATCGGAGTACGAGACGCGCACTACAGGGGGGTCCGGAGCCCCCCCAGCCGCCGGAGGCCACGGTAGTGAGCATCTGTTCCGGTGTAACGCTAGGTTAGCGTCGCCCCAGTGTATGTGGGTTGACGCTTGGTTGACGTTCGGAGGGGGCAGGTGTGTTTTTAATCCCCGGTCTTCCCAGCCAAAAATCCCCGATTCATCCCCGCTTTTTTCCAGCAAAAAATGGTACCCAATGTCCCTCCTCCCCAGTGTGGGGCCCTTGGTCTTGCACCAAATGGGTTCCTTCCACGGTTCCTCCCGCTCGCGCCATCCTCGGGTGCTGGAGGAAAACCCAAAAAAACGGCTTTCGGGACCGTTATTCCGACGATACCCCCCCGATATGCCAGCTGAAACAGCCCAAGGACTTGCTGCGGTTACTAGACGGGCAAACACACGCTCCACGGGGGGTCTGGGGGGCGGAGCCCCCCAGCCGCCGGAGGCCACGGTAGTGAACGTCTGGCTCTTGGCTGGAAAAAAAGCCAGATTTTGGCTGGAAAAAAACCGGTTTTTTTGCTGGAAAAAAAACCTGGTTTTGGCTGGAAAAAAACCTGAAAAAGGGCGGATGCCAAAAAGACTCATCCTCATCCCCCACTAGAAATACACCTGGGAGGGGGGGGCGGGGAAAATTACCCAGGCACATGCGGAAATCCGCATGTGGAAACCGTACGTACGGATTTCGCCAAAAAAAATACCCTACGGAAATCCGCATGTTCCGCATGCGGAGCGTAACCACTGCTTGCATGCAAGTATTTTACTTGTCATGCAAGTATTATACATGTATTTTACTTGTCATGCAAGTATTTTACATGTATAATACTTGCATGACAAGTATTATACATGTAAAATACATGTAAATGCCTGAAATATACATGTAAAATACATGTATATCAAGTAAAAATACAAGTATAATAGTTGACATGCAAGTATTATACTTGTATTTTTACTTGATATACATGTATTTTACATGTATATTTCAGGCATATACATGTATTATACATGTATAATAGTTGACATGCAAGTATTATACATGTATAATACATGTATATACTTGTAGTTATACATGTAAAATTTACAAGATCCCACCGTGTATACCCCTGTGAGAAAATGGGTATTTTCAGGACACGCTCTAAACACCTCTCAGCCCCTACCTGACACACGCACCGACCCCAAAGGGTGCCAGAATGATATCCTGAGGCCACCAACACCATTTGTGGGGCCTTATGGGGTGTTTTTTGGGGTTCCGGAAAATTTGCCCACCGGTGGTTCCTGGTGGTACCGTAGGCCCACCTCTGTTTGCTGGACAAGCCCTTTTGCTGGCACAATACGGGGTAGGCGTGGTGAAGGAGGTGTCGGAAATTGCCCGGACACGAGTTTCGACGATTGTGCCCCTGTCCCACTGATTTTTGCGCGAATTACATGCACGTATAGGCGTGCCTTGGCCTGTACAGGCCTGGATAGGCACAGATTGCCTGTATGGATTGATCTCGATGTGCATATCCCGACAGGTATGGGCCTGTATGGTCTTGTTATCCTGCGTGGAGCCCTGCTGAAAAATCAGATGGCTGTCGGTATTCACAGCCAGTATATTTCTTTCACAGAGCACCCGAAGCTCGTCAATACGATTGCGCTTCAGGGCGCGCCTGTGCCTCGCCTGATGGGCAATTCGCCCATCACGTCCCTCAACAGAGCCAGGTGTCACAGGAATGACTTCCATCGATTCGGGTGGTTTGCAAAAGCCTCCTCGTCATTTGCTTCGAATTCAGCAAATTTGTGCATAGTAACTCAGTTCACCTGCTGCGTGTCTGTGCATTCCTGCTGTTGACAGTGCTGCAGTGTGCGCAGCCAGGCATTGGTTCCCATGCTGGCAGGCAGGTGTTTGGACTTTGAATTTCATGAGGGTTTGGAGGCGTGCCTTGAGCCTATCGAAATGATTGCGCCTCAGCTGCTAATATCTCACCAGGAGCGCCCAGTTCTTCTGCGAAGATGAGTTTTCAGAAGTGACTGAGTTCAACTGTGGCACAGTGCGGCGCTCAACACAGGCAGCATGTCGTCATGGAGAAGAGTGTCGATTGCTATAGAATCTGGCATGCGGGAGTAGCCTCGTTCTACAGTCTGCGCGAGCTGGTCCCGAGGGTGATACTTTCTTGGTAACAGGCTTGTGGGGTGGCACTAGCCATGTGAAGGGGTTTTTTTTTTGTGCGGCCTGTGTGGTTGTCTTCGTCGTTTGTCTTCTTCGACCGGACATCCCCTTCTTCTGGAGACACCGATCTACTCCATGAACCTCGAGCTGATGCTGGAGCTTTCGGGAGCCTCTGCGAGTGGGTGGCCACGTTTTCTTTGGTGGACGCACCCAAAAGAAAATAAAGAAATAGAAAAAAACCCGAAAAGAGGTCGAGGCACCCGCTCCACTCCAGCACCGTGGGGCTGAGGTTCACGGATCACAGGTGAGGATCAGTCCTCTGTGAGGCGCTTATCCTGAAGACGAACCAGTTCCCCGGTCGGTCTCCAGAAACTCGGGCCGCGTCTGGCGCTGTATCGCCTCGGCGGGGCTGTCGTCCCTTACAGTCTTTTCTGTACGAGGTTTTCCACAGGCTGCACACCTGCCCCGCGGCTGTGTGGCAGTCTTCGCGGAGTGCAATGCGAAGGTCTGGCCTGACGTGGTGTGACTATTTAGACTCCGGGTGTCTCCACCCATCCTGGTCTGGGGAGCCTCGTTACCCAAGCAGTTTTCGGTCATGCCCTGGACCACGGCCGTGCTAGACTCCTGGTGCAGGCACCCGTCATGGTCCGGGGACGGCCCCCCCAGGCAGTTTAACGTCTTACCCAGGACTTTTTTTTTCCCTCTTGTGTCCCATGCAGGGTATAAGATAGACTTTTTTTCTGGCGCCGTTTTCCGGTTTTTCTGGTTTTGAAAATTTTTCGCGCGCGCCTTCGGCGCGCGACCCGCGCAAACCCTCCCAGAGTCTGAGAGGGCCCGGTGCCTGCGCGCGTCCTGTCGTACTGAGGCTGCTTGGTGGCAGGCGCAGCAGCTGCTTCGAAAGTTTGGACTCTCGGCCAAAAAACCGGTCTGGTGCAATTTTTTTACGCAGGGGGGGTCTGGGGGGCGGAGCCCCCCAGCCGCCGGAGGCCACGGTAGGGAACATCTGTTCCCTACAGTCTGGATTCGCTTGTAAGTAGGAAGGCTTCGCTGTATCGCAGCCCGGCCAGCAGGAGATCACTGGTCCTTGAGGGTTCAACCTTCAGGGTGGAGGAGGACGGTGGAGCGACCACTCGTGACAGGTGTGCGTTGTGGGTGGAGTGGGTGCACGACAGAATGGCCAAAGGGTCCACGAGATCTCTGCACACATTCCGTTATCGAGGAGATGGGCACCTAGCTGTGACGACAGGCAACAAACAAATCTCATCTGTTAGTTGCCCCCAATAGGCTTGGCGACCTTCAAGACTGCTTGAAAGTCGTTCGTGTTCTCGTCTCAGCCCTCCGGACAAGCAGATCTGTCTCGAGTTGGTGGGCTGTCGCCATGTATTCGATGGCACCGAGTGACGCTGCACAGAGGCAGACGACACGGTGAACTCCAGCGGAGGTTACCCTACCTCCGCTGGAGTACACCGTGTGTCTCCCATGAGTCTCAACTAGCGGGAGTCTTAGCGTAAATTAGCTGGAAAATAGACTCCCGTCTCCAGTACAGACTGCAGTCATAGACTCCCTCTTAGACATGGTGGCTGGAGTCCACCATGTGTGCACCTTCAAAACAGAAGAGACCTGCATGACGAGGGCATCACCACCCACCGGGCCACCCGCTAGGTCCATTTTTTCTTCTCCGCTTCTCTGCCTTCTTTGGACTATTTGAGCTCTGTGCGGATCACGATGGGGTCACTTTCTATTTTTTTATGGCGTTTTTTCTGACTGTTTTACTGTCCCAAAGTCACAAAAAAAACCGCCAAAAATGAGACCGACCTTTTTTTTTTCCAGAAAACCGGGAACCGGGAAACCCTGGTTTTGAAAACCGGAAAACCAGACCTATCTTATCCCCTGGTCCCATGCCTTGTTTGCAGTGATCGCATTGTTGGCCATCCTTGCTGTAGTTCGGCATGCCGCCCTTCCCACCTTCCCCCACCCCCTCCCCGGCGGTTTTGTGTGCGGCGCTCAACACAGGCAGCATGTCGTCATGGAGAAGAGTGTCGATTGCTATAGAATCTGGCATGCGGGAGTAGCCTCGTTCTACAGTCTGCGCGAGCTGGTCCCGAGGGTGATACTTTCTTGGTAACAGGCTTGTGGGGTGGCACTAGCCATGTGAAGGGGTGTGAGTGAGTGTGCAGTGCCTATCCGGGGGGCACCGTAGGAACCACCGATGGGCAAATTTTTTAGAATGCCAAAATATCAGCACTGAGGTTGATCTGGTGGTGAAATCTCCACCACAAAACACTTTTGGGACGATCTGGGCACATTGGCACCCTTTACATGGCTTTCTGAGGTACTTTTTGGTGTTCCCGAAAAATGTTATTTTCTCACGCGTATAGGGGGGGGTATACCCACCCCTAGGGGGGGGGGGGGGAGATGTCAGTCAAAAAGGAACCAGAGAAAGGGGGTGTGGTGGTGGGTTGGAGTTGAGGGGGGGGGGGGGTCGGAAGGCATTGTCGGAAGCCTCCGCCTATATGCCCCTCCCCCACCCCCCCCACCCCTAAAAGAAAGAGCGCTGTATTTTTCTTGGCTCTCCCCCCCCCCCTTGGGGGAAGAAGCAGCAGCACGCCCACCCCTCCCCCGACGAGCACATCGCACACAATCACACCGCTCGTCTCTGCAAACCCTCTTTCTCTGCAACACAACACCAGATACACAGCCGGGGCGGGGAAGCCCCGGTGGGGAAGTGGGGGATATGGAAAATAGAACCGACATCAGGGACACGCCCACCTTGGAGCGATAAACGGGAGAAGGGGGGGTTGGAAAAAGAGAAGCTGTCGGGAGGGGGGGGGGGGGGGGTTTGCGGGCGGGCTGGCTTCTACGAGAGACCCACCACAGCCCATCTACCCCTCAGCTACACCCTCCTGCAGGGGGCCGACCTAACGGTAGAGCCAGGAGCCGGGGCGGGGGCGGGGGTGCTCCCTGGGGAGGCCGAGACCGAGGCCAAGACCAAGGCCTCCGTGGAGGGGTGCAGCCGTGCGGATGCCTGCCGCTGCCGAGCCGCAGCGGGGGCGTGCTGCGATGCCTGCCGTCGGGGCGTAGTGCTTGGCAAGGCCGCTGGGCATGCCGGCGGGGGGGCGGTTCGTCAGGTCGCTGAGGATGCCACCCACGCGGTCCTTCCCAATCTTGTTGCTGCCGCTGCGCCCCCGCATCTCGTGGCGGGGCTCGTCGCGGGTCACAGGGGCAAGCTTGTCCGCGGGGGCACGTGTGCCGGTGCGCAGCGCGGTGCACCCAGGGGTGCGGATGTACCCCGAGGTGTAGGGGTTGGGCGGCATCTGGGAGTGCACCGCCTCCTCAGGTGGGCCGACGTACCGCGTCACGAAGGGGTGGTGCGGCACCTCGTCTGCGCGCAGGCGCACGGCGGGGTCGAAGTGCATCAGGCGGTGGATGAGGTCCTGCAGCTCGGGGTCACTCACCGACACGGGCTGCGGCGCAGCCGCGCCGAAGTGCGACTGCCTGACACCCCCGTTGGCGTCGAAGAAGGCGTGGCGCGCGTTGGTCGACGCGCCGTCGACAAGCCAGGAAGGGAACCGCCCCAGGCGGCGCTCCATCTGCTGCAGGTGCTGCGAGTCGCTGTCGCTGTACCTCGTGCATTCGAACACCGTGCGGCCGGTGAACACCTCGTAGAGGATGACGCTGAGAGGGGGTGGGTGGTGGGTGGTGAGGGGTGTGGCGGGATCCCTACTGTGGGCACAACACACAGCGAAAACGCAAAGGCAGGGCCACATCAACAGAGAAAAATCAGCCATACCCGAGGCTGAACATGTCAGCGGGGCAGCTCCAGCCGCTCACCGTCACCACCTCCGGTGCGCGGTAGGGGCGGGTTGTGATCAGCTCCTTGTAGGGAGTGTCTTTGTAGAAGGACGCGCTGCAGTGGGGTGGTAGTGTTGTGGTGTGAATGTGCATCAGAACACCCTCCTTCGGGAACCCTATACTGGGGCACTGGTGCAGATACCCCCACCCACCCCCACCCCTGAGTCAGTGCGGATGACAAGCGCATACCTGCCCAGGTCGCAGATCTGCCAGCCGTTGCCCAGGCCACCTGCAGGCGGGTTGGGGCTCTCGAGCAGGATGTTCTGTGGGGCGGCGCGGTTGGTTCGTTGAGCGCACACAGATGGAAGAAAACCATGGCCCCCACAGGGGCCGCCCCTGATCTGCCCCCCTGGGATCCGCACACTTGTGCCTGCCACGGCACACACGAATGCTTAGGCATACCTCCGGCTTCAGGTCGGTGTGGACGATGCGGCAGTGGTAGTGCAGGTAGTCCAGAGCCTTCCCGATCTGCAGTGCCAGCTTTGCCAGCTCCGCCTTGTTCCCGGTGCCGAACTTGCGGGACCGGAGGTCGGGGCCGTAGAGGGAGAAGATGAGGCAGGGCTGCCCCTCCCAGGTGAAGTGCGACAGCATGCGGCACACACGCTGCTTCTGCGAAGGGTCGTTGCGGGACACCACCTTCAGCACGTCAACCTCACGGCGTGCATCCTCGGAGAACTCACGCTTCAGGATCTTGAGGGCCACAGGCTGGTTGTTGTGGGTGTCGAATGCACGGTACACCCGAGCAAACGCACCTTTGCCCACCTCCTGACTGGTCCTGTACCGACCGGCCACCGACTGATTGCTGTACATTGTGAGAAGAGGAAGAGGAAGGAGTGGGGTGGGGTGGGGTGGGGTGGGGGGGGATGAGAAGTACAGGCAATGTGCCGGGCGACCTGGGATTGTGGTGGCGGGTGCAGGGCGGGGAGGGTGGGAGGGGCAGGGCCTGCAAAGGCAAGGCAACTGCAAGGGCAAGTGGGAGGGGAGGTGGGGGGGGTGGGCCTTTTTTGTCTCTCACCAGCAGATGTGTGGGCCGCGCACCAGCGTGGAACAACGGCGAAGCTGTGTATCGTTTCAGCTGCCTGTGGGCGCTCTTGGGTGGTGCATTTCAACCACTCTGTTTGTGTGGTTGGCGGCGGTTCAGGTTTCACCATTTCTTCATTCAATTTTCATCACGATGTTGGACTTTTTTGTCTCAGCAGTGGGGCCACAACTCAGCCCTGAGGGCCGGAAGTGTCGGCTCCGTCTCTTGTAGTAAAACAAAGCCGGATGGTCCAACGTCACGGATGTGGAAAACAAGAGGGGAGGTGTGGGATGTAGCAAATCAAGGCACCCAAGGCACAGCATGCGTCCTATGGGATGAAGAAATCAAAAATAACAAAGCCCTGCGCTGCTTCGCATCAGCGGTTTGTAGCGCGAGGTGTATCGGCCCTCGGCGCACAAGTACGCTGCACGCTGCAGGCGCTAGCAACAGGGAGTGAGGGTGGGATGGGCAGCAGGGTGGCAACAGCGTTGCCACAGTCTGTATCACATGTGTATGTGCAGGGGTAGAATCAGCACCACTGGCTCAGGTCGGCGGTGCACTGCTCCAGGCAGTCTGCGATGGTCTGCGCACACTCGTCCGGCTGCCCCTGCGGCACCGGCGTCGGGTTCGACGGTGTCGGTGTGGCGGCGACCGGTGTGGGGGTGGTCGGCGGTGGGGCCTGGGTGGGGGTGGGCGGTGTCGGGGTGCGCGGTGCCGACCCCCCCGAGCAGGTCGGGACCTTGGTGCGGATGTAGGTGCGCACGAAGGTCCCTGTGCACGAGGTGCTGTCCCACCCTGCGGCACCGCACGCACCAGGCGCAAGGGCAGCCGACACCTCGTCCTTGTCAGCGAAGCTCCACGACGCCCAGCTGAGCTTCACGTCCCCGTTGAAGCTCTCCAGCATCTCGAACGCCTCCGGGAGGTACGGGCCGCCGTCCCCGCTCGCCTGCGACGTGCCCCACTCGCTGACAAAGATCGGGATCTGCGTGATGTACTGCTGCACGCGTGCCTTCAGCGCCATGTGCGTCCCGGCGTAGAAGTGGAATGTGTACATCACGTTGTGCGGCTGCGCCACAGGGTTGGCCGCCGCCAGGTGGATGTCCTGGCTCCACGTCGGCGTCCCCGCGATGATGATGGTCTCCGGGTCCTCGGCACGGATGATGGAGATGATCCTGTCGTGGTACTGCTTCACCTCTGCCCACGTCACACCGTTGGGCTCGTTCGCAACCTCGTACAGCACGTGCTTCTCGTCCTTCAGCGTGCGCGCCATGTCACGCCAGAACGCGTCCGCACCAGAGTACTTCGCGTCGTTGGGGTTACCGGGGTTCAGGATGTGCCAGTCCACAATGACGTAGACTCCCAGCTCCTTCGTCCACTGCACGATCTCCAGCACCTTGTCCTTGACGGATGCATCGTCAGCGTACCCGC
This sequence comes from Rhynchopus euleeides, assembly GCA_963210315.1. NCBI lineage: Eukaryota > Euglenozoa > Diplonemea > Diplonemida > Diplonemidae > Rhynchopus > Rhynchopus euleeides. The sequence goes on from OY723278.1 coordinate 862,440, forward strand.
CCGACCCGACGTACATCGCCGCACGGAACACATTGCTGCCCCACTTCTGCACCAGGTGCGCCACGCTCTCCTTCGTGTAGCAGCTCGGGAACCAGTGCAGCCTGTGGCTGCTCATCCCCATCAGCTGCACCGCCTCCCCGTTCTCCCCGACGAGCTGCACCCCGTCCAGCCGCAGCTTCCCGTGGCAGGCGGAGAACCCGGTGTTGTCCACAGCAGGCGCGGCTGCGTCCAGCCCCTGCGGCAGGCTGCACGTGCTGCCGGAGGGCGGCGTGGGCGCAGTGGGCGGCGTGCTGCCGCCGTCCTTCCACCCGCACGACCCCGTGTGCTGGCAGCAGCACTTGCACCAGCACTCGCTGCCGTCGTCGCTGCCGCACGACGCCCCGTTCTTGGTCCACGTGCACACACAGCCTGACGTGTCGCTCGGGCACACGCCCCCGGCCGGCTGCGGCACAGGGGTGGGCACAGGGGCGGGTGCAGGTGTGGGTGCAGGAGGGCTGGGCGGCGTCGGGGTGGATGTGGGGGGCCTGGGTGTGGGGGCAGGCGGCGTCGGGGTCGATGCAGGCGGGGAGGGCGGGGACGGGGCCGACCCGAGCACGCGGCACGTCCACCCGCTGCTGCTGCACGACGCCCGGCACTGCGCGTACCACTTCGACTGCTCGAAGCACTGCGTCCCCGCCTCACAGCAGTCCGGCGACGACAGGCAGCTCCCGTACTTGTTGATCGTGCTCCCGGTGCAGCGCGACACAGGCACGGGTGTGGCGGGCACAGGGCCAGGTGGCGTAGGGGGGCTGGGGTTCCCCCCACCCGCCCCGTCCATCACCACATCGATCACGTTGTAGAAGGTGTTCGACGTGTCGCCCACGTCCCACGCGGCCAGGATGATCTGGTAGCCCGTGCGGGCCGGGACTGTGCACTCGTGCGTCAGCGTCGTCGGCGGCGTCGACTTCTTCGCGTCAATCACGCAGAACGGGGTGAGGTCGAACGAGTCCCGCCCCAGCGGCGCGCTCACATCCCAGTCCTGCTTCGTCATGTAGTACTTGTAGTCGGCTGTCAGGTGGGGGGCGAGGAAGCGCCACGTGAAGGACCGCACCCCCGCAGACACAGGCACCTTGTGCCACCGCGTCGCCGACTGCTCATTCAGCTCAGGGAACCGGTTGTTGGCTGTCCCTCCCGCGGCGAGGTCGCCGTCCGCAGGGCCGCCGCTGCCGGGCCATCCGTCCTTCCCCTCCAGACTGGACGGCTCGTACTTGATGGGCCCGCACCCCGTGTTCTTGTCCACCCCGACACGGCAGTTCTCTGCGCGCGACGGCGGGTCCGACACCCACCCGTGCCCATGTGCACCCGCAGCACACAGCAGCAGCACTGCGGCCACCTTCTGCATCGCCAAGCTTTGTTCTGGTTGGGGCTGACCCTGTCACTTCGCGCTGCAGGTTGAGTTGTGTTGTGAAAGGATGTATCCTGTGTCTGGGTGGTGGAGACTCACACATGTTCTGCATGCACACACCCGCCTACACCCCACCCCAGCTATGACGAAGCGACCAGACAGGCCAACGATGGGGCGAATGGGGAGGGCTCACTGTTCAAGCCACTGTCGACCGACACACCCCCACCTCCCACTGTTTCAGCCTGAGGTCATCTGATTACAGTGCCTCTACTTGGCCGCACACTCACACACACACCCCCCACCTGAACACCCACCCTGTGGCCTCAGTGTACCACCTCCGCTCCACCTACTGCCTCTGGGGGCACGCGCTCCTCGTCTCGCCTGCCACCCATCCTACCCCTCCTCCGGGTGCCCAAGACCCCTGCACCGAGCCTTATCGATATGGCCCTCTCTGCATCCACAGGCAGCCTTCTTCGGGTGACTTCCGGGCAGAGCCGCAGCAAACAACGCATCTTCTGGACATCCCCCACCTTGTCGTACACCAGGAAGAGCCCGCCCCATATGAGAGGGCTGTTGGCGACGTTCCCCGCACCCACCTTCTGAGCGTGGTTGAATATGACCTCTGCGTAAGCAACTGCCTTGTCATCAACATGTCTCGCCTGCTGCCTCACCGTGTCCAGCACGGTGGCGTAGGAGATACCGGAAGGCTTTCCCCCGAGCAGCACCATCCTGCGCCAGGTCCGCCGGACCATTGTGATGTCACCCGCCCTGCCGTAGGCACGCATCACAGAGTTCCAGTGGCTGGGGCAGGCAAACCCACCCAGGTCCACCACCTCGTTCACCATCCGTCTGACCCCATCCATGTTGCCCATGTTAGCATGGGCCTCCAGGAGAGCTCGGTAGACGTCGAGTCTGTCGGGGGTATCGAGCCTCTTGAGGAAGCGGGTGTACTGCAGCTTCTCGATATCGCCCTCCGTCTTGCAGGCGCCGAGCATCAGCGACATGATCCGCGGGCAGGGCGGGGTGCCCTCCTCGAGCATCCTGCTGTGCACAGCCCAGGCTTCGGGGGCCGCCCCACCATTCACCAAGGCGCGCAGCAGCTGGAAGTACGCCGGGGCTGACATAGAGGTGTGGCAGCTGCGGTGCCGCATCTCTTTGATAAGCCGCACCACCTCCGTCACATTACCGGCGCGCGAAGGGCCCTTCATGAGGGCTATGTAAAGGGTGTTGGTCATGAGGCCTCCACGGCTGACGTGTCCCTCCACAAGCCTTGCGGTGGTATTGGCATCGATGCGGCTGGCACGCACGGCGACAGCGCTGACCGTGTTGGCCCCGGCAATGCCCCGCCTCTCGCCCTCTGCCATGACAGCCTCGAGGCGTCTGCAGTAGGCATCGCGTGCATCGCGCTGGCTGTCCTTTGGAGGGTTGAGGTGCTTCTGGACATGGAGGGCCAGCTGGCTGTCATTTGCGCACGCTGCCAACGACGCCTCCGCCGCCTCGCGGGCGAGACGCCGCAGCATGTGGTGTGTGTCAGGGGGTGCAGGGGGTGGGGTGTGGCCCGCACCATCGCCCTGCCTGTGTGCATCGCGTCGCAAAGTCAGGTTCCTCCCCAGCTGGGTTGTGGGGCGTTGCCTAATCTCAGACAAGGGGGGGGCCGGCGGCCGGCGGCCGCGTGTCGGTGAGTCAGTGAGGAGGAGGGGGGTGGGGGGGTTCAAAGGGGAGGTGCGGTCATGAAGCGGCCGTCGCCTGCTGGCAAACGGAGGTTGGGGGGGGGGGGGGGGGTGCGGGTGATGGCGTGTCCTTCACACAAGAGATGAACTTCGTTAGTGTTCAACCCCTTCCAGTCCTCCGCTGACTAAACACTTTGGAGTGAACTCGTTCCTCGGGGCGGGGGTCCAGATCGCGTGTATACATGTGGCGTTCAGTTGTTTGGCACGTTGAGCGACTTGCTTCCACTGTGCACCGTACGGCAGTGGCGCACAAGGTTAGCGTGTGGTGGAGCCAGGTGCGGGGAGGGGACCATTGCCTGCCAGGGCTACCCTTGCCCTCTAGGCCTGCACAGTGTACCGCAGCAAGGACCTCAGTCCTGTGGCGGGGGTGAGGGGCTAGGGCAGATGCAATCTAGGTGGCTGTTAGCTCGCTTCATCCGATGGCCTTGTGGAATTGAGCAACCCAGAACGCGCAGCAGCATGGCGTGGCAGTGTACTCTGTATGACCCGTTCTTGGTACGATTCGATCTGTGTGGGTGTGGGTGTGTATCTTATAAGCTCAGTGCACTGAAGATCGCATCGGAACTACGTCAGAAAGTGTGACTTCAGTTCTGCCGCTCTTCCTCTCCGACCTGGACTAGAGGCGTCGGCGCTTCCATAAACCCCACCAGAGCAGGGTGGCCATACCTTCGCTGCGCTCTCTGCCTGGTACCTCTCGAGCTCTTTCGTCGCCCCAACAGTCTCGAGGGCTTTGCAGACAGGTGTGAAGTACTTCAGGGAGAACAGCACCTCGTCCTTCCGGACCCTCTCTGCAATTGCCACAACGGCATCACGCTCGCGGTTCGCAGACAGCGCCCACAGGAGGTTGATGACATTCACGTTCGAGTAGGGTTCCTTGGGAGGCAGCTTGAAGAACGTCGTGTCCAGCTGCCGCTGCTCGCCGGGGAATTGACCCCGCAGGTGATACGTGATAATACCGTTGGCCACCTTGTCCCAGAGACCCACGATCAGGCGCCCGAACCCGTCGTTTGGATGACGCGACGTCTTCACGCAGGCATTCAATAGCACACTCCATGTGTAGCCGTTCGGGACAACCCCTGCCTTCCGCATCCTGCGGTAGACATGCTTCATCCCGACAACATCCCCAGCCCGCTGGTACACCTTCAGAAGGGCGGTGTACACCTGCACGCCGCACGGGATGTTCGCTTCGCGCATCTCAGCAACAAGGCTCTCCGCGTACTCCGTGTCCTCTGCCTCGCCCCCAAGGCCCGACAGCAGCGCGGCGTAGGTGAATGCGTTGGGGTCAACCCCCTCAGTCTTCATCTCCTGCAGCACATCGATGGCCTGCCCGCAGTGCCCCACGGCCCCCAGCGCTCTGATGTACTGGGTGTACATAAAGAGGGTGGGCTTCACATCCCACTTCTTCACCACGAGGTTCCACACCTGCTCACAGTCGGCATGCGACTTCGCCAATGCGGCACCGCGGAGGAGGGAGCACGCAGCCATCGACAGGCTCTTGCGGATGCCCTCCGCATCGTCTTTGTTGAAAGTTGCGTCGGCAACCATCTGCTCGAAGAGCTCCCAGGCGCGGGGCATGTTGTGGCTGCCCTTGTGTGTGTAGGCGTCGATCATCGCGATGAACGCCTGTGGGGGCACGGACATCTTCAGCTTTGCCATACTACTCAGGGTCTTTTCTGCAACGTCCGCCCTGCTACCGGCACACAAGCACATGATGAGAGCAGAGTTGGTGGATGAACCCACATCGTGTTTGAAGGACAGCGCTTCGTAGAACAGGGTCCGTGCCTTGTTGAGTTGCGCGCGTTTTCCCTGAATATGATTCTCTTGTGTGATCAGTTCCCTGCAGCGGAGCAGCAGGATGCAGAGGGCGTGGTCGTTGAGCCGTGTGCCACCATGCCTTGTCTGCAGCTTCACCAGCACATCCGCGGGATGGGGTGCGCCGCGCGACGTGACAAGGCTTTTGAGGGTGGCAGGGCCACTGCTGCTGTCGATTGCCTTCAGGGCTTCTTCAAAGGCAATATCCGTCGGCTGCATGCCCCAGCAGAATGCTGAGAGGGATTCTTCAGCATTCGAGAACTCTTGCTTCTTCGGCCCCCTGTCCTCCAGTGTGTAGCCCTCTATGGACCCCCAGTCGACCACAGTTCCGCCGACATGCCGCGACTGTTGCAATACACATCGCAGCCCGGAGGTCACACACCGCCGCATGAATGGGCCGTGTGTCTGATGCCCTGGAGGGGAGGGTGGTGGGGTGTGTGGCAAGAAGGGATTCTCTGAACCTGATGCAGCAAACACGTCGGGGGGGTTTGATGAACACGTCATGCAGCAAACACGTCGGGGGGGGTGGGGGGTGGAGGGGCGGGGGGGCAATAGCAACAGCTGCTGTGTGCCGTGTGGCCTGATCCGTTCCAGAATGGGACCACAGTTCCGCGGGATTCAGGGGAACTGTTCGCCATCGCTGGATGGCAGTGTTTTGTATCTTCATCTATCTGTATGTTCTGCCGCATGCAGACGCCGTCATCCCTGAAAGGGGAGCAATCTGCAGAGGGGAAAACCCCCCCCCCGGGGTTCATCCGATTTGAAGACGCGGCCACAACCCCCCGCAACCCCCCCCCCAGAATTACCAACCGCCACCCCCCAGAGGAGATATATATCCCATTCAGTTTTTGGCTTGGGCTCCATAGCGAGAGCCCAAGCCATATAAAACGCACCCCCCCCCCCAGTGGCTGGCTTAACGCCGGGGTACTGTAAGCAGGGGGCTGGCCGGGGGGGGGGGGGGGGGGCAGTGTTGTTAGAAACCGAGTTTTAAACATTTTAAACGTTTTAAACGTTTTAAAGTTTAAAACGCCGTTTTAAATTATTTAAAACGGGGTTTAAAACGGCAAAAACCCCTGCAAAATATAGGGGGAGACTTTTCGATTTTTTTCTGGAACCCAAAATTGATCGTTTTGGGCCATCTGAGGCCATCTTCGGCAAAAAAATCCAATTTTGAGGCTCCCTGGGGGTCCCAAATGGGTGAACAAATTCCCTGTGTGAAATAGCCTATTGCAGGCCTTTTGAGCATGATCAGGCAAACACAGCTGTGTGGCAGGGCTTTCTGCGAAAATTCGCCTCCTGGTGAAGTGGGCTACTTTTCACCCTCCATTCACCCTGGCCTCAACCCGTTCCTCTGCTCACCCTGACGCAAGCTCATGCCCTCATCGTTGACAATCACCCAGAAAAGATTCAGGATGGTACAGTACAGACTCGGGTGCACGAACGATCCAACGGTGGTGCCTGTTTGACTTGCTGGTGTATGGTTGATCATTGCTTGTTACGTACATGTCGCTTTCTCAGCGCCCCCGCCTTCACCGAAACCCGATGCCCAACACGAGCGGTGTGGCGCCCGTGGTACTGACCCCTTCGGACCTTAACTCCAGCGGTAGCCGCCGGCTTTCTTCAAAGAAACTCATCGATGACGTCCCCCCAGAGTGCAGGTTCCTGCTGCCTACCCACGATCATTAGGGTGCCGAGAGAATGGCTAGGTGATCAATAATTGTCCCAAACACTAGCTTGGCAACAGCCAGAGCAACCCCAGGTGGGGCGCAGCCGAGTGCTGCAACCATCGTTCTGACAGCAACAACATCACCTGGCTGTCTTGTTGAACACAGCCGTGATGAAGCTGGCTGCACTTCCTGTTTGGAGTTCATCGGGATCCGTTCTGCAAAAGTGAAAGTTGGAGGCAAAGAATACATGACGAGGATGGTTACGCCTTTTGTAGGCTTCTCTCGATCAGAGAAGTCGGGCGTCCATAGGAGAGTAAAGGGAATACAGATATGCTCCTCTCAAAGAGGGGCAGGCCAAAGGTAGGCTCCAGGTGGCAACTGGAACTGTGCAACTTTTCCAGAAGGTGCTTCCAGGACTGTCGAAGGAGCTGGTGGAGTTCGCTGGGTCCATTGCCATCCCCATCATGGTGATCCGGCCTTCAACCTGCGACTTTGTATCATGGATTCAGCTCAAAAGGGTGCACATCGAGTGATGCAAGATGAAGATTCGACACTCCAGAAATATGCTGATGTCAAACTGCATTATTCCTGAGAACAACGGAGGGGGTGTGCCAACTGATGCCGGTGCGATTGATGCAACCCTCACCACAACGTCAGTGCCACCTATTTTCCACCAATAATGTGTCCGCTGTGACAGGAATGCAGGAATAATCACCCAGAATATGAGCTGGGGGGCCTCAGGGGGCATGGAAAAAAATTTTGGCCGAAAATTTTTTTTTTGGTGTGAAAACACCACAGAAACGCCCTGTTTTAACCCCCGTTTTAAACTCCGTTTTAAATTAATTTAAAATAGGGTGGACGACTCGCCCAACTTTTCAGCTAAGCTACTGTGACAAAAAATATTGGCTTCAAAAAAAGAAATTCCTGGGTTTCTCGGCCACTTTTGAGGTAATTGCGCGACAGTCCTGAAGTTGGGAACCCCAAATGTGGAAAAGCAACACCGAAAACTCGATTTTCGGGCCCCACACTGTAGACACAATGTGACTTTTCGGGGGTACCTGGGACCCCCCGTGTTTAAGTCCCCCCCCTGGAGGCGACTTTCGGCCAGGGGGGGGCTTAAACACGGGGGTGGCACGGTGGAGACCAAGAAGACCTCTTCCGCTTCCGTCGTATGGGGGTGATTCCGGTCCGGATGGACTTTTGGCACCCCACTTTTCGACTCTGACAGCACCTGGAGGGCACCAGGTGGCCTCGCGGCCACCTGATGACCCTCCAGACCAGCCCACTCCCGTGTTTAGGTCCACCTGTGCTTAAGTCCCCCCTGGGGGGACTTTTACACGGGTGGTCCCAGGTACGAGCAGTGATCTCGTGCCAGGGCTGGCATGGCCCGACCTCAACATTTTCCCATCACATGTTGTGGAGAGGCCAGACTATCTTCAGTAGACTTTGGGTTTTTGAGTTCGGCCGGGTGAAAATGCGGCGCAGCGTGCGAAAATCCAACGCCACCATGAGAGGCAGGTGGATGAAGCTTGATGACTCAGTCGCGCCGAATCGTACCCAAGTGAAGGACTATCCCCTGGAATGCGACACAGCACCAACCGGTGTGAGACGTGCCTTCAAAATCCTGAAGGATGATCACCGACCAATAAAGCGACCAGATGGCGGTCCCAAATTTGGGACCGACCCATAAAGCGACCAGATGGTGGTCCCAAATTTGGGACCGACCCATAAAGCGACCAGATGGTGGTCCCAAATTTGGGACCGACCCATAAAGCGACCAGATGGTGGTCCCAAATTTGGGACCGACCGAAAAATTGACCAGAGGGCGGTCCCAAATTTGGGACGGACCAATAAAGCGACCAGATGGCGGTCCCAAATTTGGGACCGACCGAGAAAGCGACCAGATGGTGGTCCCAAATTTGGGACCGACCGAAAAATTGACCAGATGGCGGTCCCAAATTTGGGACCGACCCATAAAGCGACCAGATGGCGGTCCCAAATTTGGGACCGACCAATAAAGCGACCAGATGGTGGTCCCAAAAATGGGACCGACCGAGAAAGCGACCAGATGGTGGTCCCAAATTTGGGACCGACCGAAAAATTGACCAGATGGCGGTCCCAAATTTGGGACCGACCCATAAAGCGACCAGATGGCGGTCCCAAATTTGGGACCGACCGAAAAATTGACCAGATGGCGGTCCCAAATTTGGGACCGACCCATAAAGCGACCAGATGGCGGTCCCAAATTTGGGACCGACCAATAAAGCGACCAGATGGTGGTCCCAAAAATGGGACCGACCGAGAAAGCGACCAGATGGTGGTCCCAAATTTGGGACCGACCGAAAAATTGACCAGATGGCGGTCCCAAATTTGGGACCGACCCATAAAGCGACCAGATGGCGGTCCCAAATTTGGGACCGACCAATAAAGCGACCAGATGGTGGTCCCAAAAATGGGACCGACCGAGAAAGCGACCAGATGGTGGTCCCAAATTTGGGACCGACCCATAAAGCGACCAGATGGCGGTCCCAAAATTGGGACCGACCGAGAAAGCGACCAGATGGTGGTCCCAAATTTGGGACCGACCGAAAAATTGACCAGATGGCGGTCCCAAATGTGGGACCGACCAATAAAGCGACCAGATGCCGGTCCCAAATTTGGGACCGACCCATAAAGCGACCAGATGGCGGTCCCAAATTTGGGACCGACCGAAAAATTGACCAGATGGCGGTCCCAAATTTGGGACCGACCGAGAAAGCGACCAGATGGTGGTCCCAAATTTGGGACCGACCAATAATGCGACCAGATGGCGGTCCCAAATTTGGGACCGACCCATAAAGCGACCAGATGGCGGTCCCAAATTTGGGACCGCCATCTGGTCGCTTTATGGGTCGGTCCCAAATTTGGGACCGCCATCTGGTCAATTTTTCGGTCGGTCCCAAATTTGGGACCACCATCTGGTCGCTTTCTCGGTCGGTCCCAAATTTGGGACCGCCATCTGGTCGCTTTATTGGTCGGTCCCAAATTTGGGACCACCATCTGGTCGCTTTATGGGTCGGTCCCAATTTTGGGACCGCCATCTGGTCGCGTTACCGGTCGGTCCCAAATTTGGGACCACCATCTGGTCGCTTTATGGGTCGGTCCCAATTTTGGGACCGCCATCTGGTCGCTTTCTCGGTCGGTCCCAAATTTGGGACCGCCATCTGGTCGCTTTATGGGTCGGTCCCAAATTTGGGACCGCCATCTGGTCAATTTTTCGGTCGGTCCCAAATTTGGGACCACCATCTGGTCGCTTTCTCGGTCGGTCCCAAATTTGGGACCGCCATCTGGTCGCTTTATTGGTCGGTCCCAAATTTGGGACCACCATCTGGTCGCTTTATGGGTCGGTCCCAATTTTGGGACCGCCATCTGGTCGCGTTACCGGTCGGTCCCAAATTTGGGACCACCATCTGGTCGCTTTCTCGGTCGGTCCCAATTTTGGGACCGCCATCTGGTCGCTTTATTGGTCGGTCCCAAATTTGGGACCACCATCTGGTCGCTTTCTCGGTCGGTCCCAAATTTGGGACCGCCATCTGGTCGCTTTCTCGGTCGGTCCCAATTTCGGGACCGCCATCTGGTCGCTTTTTTGGTCGGTCCCAATTGTGGGACCACCATCTGCTCGCTTTGTTGGTCGGTCCCAATTTTGGGACCGCCATCTGGTCGCTTTATTGGTCGGTCCCAAATTTGGGACCACCATCTGGTCGCTTTCTCGGTCGGTCCCAATTTTGGGACCGGCATCTGGTCGCTTTATGGGTCGGTCCCAAATTTGGGACCGCCATCTGGTCAATTTTTCGGTCGGTCCCAAATTTGGGACCACCATCTGGTCGCTTTCTCGGTCGGTCCCAATTTCGGGACCGCCATCTGGTCGCTTTTTTGGTCGGTCCCAATTGTGGGACCACCATCTGGTCGCTTTGTTGGTCGGTCCCAAATTCGGGACCACCATCTGGTCGCTTTCTCGGTCGGTCCCAATTTCGGGACCGCCATCTGGTCGCTTTATGGGTCGGTCCCAAAATTGGGACCACCATCTGGTCGCTTTACGGGTCGGTCCCAAATTTGGGACCGCCATCTGGTCGCTTTGTTGGTCGGTCCCAAATTTGGGACCGCCATCTGGCCAATTTTTCGGTCGGTCCCAAATTTGGGACCACCATCTGGTCGCTTTATCGGTCGGTCCCAAATTTGGGACCGCCATCTGGTCGCTTTGTTGGTCGGTCCCTAATTTGGGACCACCATCTGGTCCATTTTTCGGTGGGTCCCAAGTTTGGGATGAGGAACTCCGTGGGTACCATTGGTCGCCCTTCGGTCGCCACCTGTTCAGACCCCTTTTCAGGGGATTTGAGCCCCAGAGAGACCTCCTGGACCGGTTTTCTGGTGTTTTATGCTCTTCCCGACCCTGTCCTGGCCCACAATGTGGTCTGGAGCGAGGTTCTGCTGATTTCCGCCTGATGCGGACCCTCCTTTGGGGTCCTCCATTTATTTTGCGTCTGACCGTCGCCTTCCCCACCTAGTTCACGAGGGCAAGGTGAAAAACCGTTTTTTAACCCCAAAAATGGCATTTCCCGGGTGGCGACCTCTGGCGACCTCTGAAAAATGTGCCCAAAAAGTGATTTTTGGGACCTTGCGGACCTAGAAAACACAAAGGGAAAAAAATATATTTTTTGTCACACCTCCTCTTGGGGCGGTACGCCAGTCTATTTAAAACGCGTTTTAATTTAAAACATTTAAAACATTTAAAACGTTTAAAACGTTTAAAACGTAAAGTTTTAAATGGGGGCTAACAACAATGGGGGGGGGGGTAGGGGTGGTCTTAAGCTGTTAACCTGGCCAATTTTTCACCATCGGCGTCTGGGGGCCAAAAACGTCACCAAACCTGAAAATATGACCCCTGGGACCCCAGAAACACAATTCCGCCCGGTTTTGGGCACTTTTGAGCACTTCTGAGCAGTTTAGTCGTGTTCCGTAAAAATGTACCACAAAGCTGTACCTCAGCCCCCCCTGGGCAGAAGGCAGAATCGCAAACCATCATGTCTCGCAGTGATCCAGTCAGCGGTATTGCCAACCGTGCTGCCCGACGATACGTGGGGTCAAAAGTGCAACATGACGACACCTTGTTTGCGGTGTGACATGCGAGACAGTAGAAAAGTATCACCGGAAACAAGGGGTCATAGGTACTAGAGGAGGGGCATGTTTCCAGCCCCTTCAGACCTTCAGGCGCATCGGTTGCATCTCTACTCGATGCGGGAGAATCGCTGATCGGACTGGCATAGTGCATCAACTGCAGGCATATCGAGCAACAGAGGAGCACTGTGCCACTTGCGAAATCACTTGTGTCAGAATCTGTGTGCTCATGTTCTTGGGCCAGTGACAGTGATAGTGGCAGTGAGCCATCCAATGACCGTGAAGAAGGGGACATAGACTGGTACCAGACATCAGCAGTGCACCGAAGACGGCCCCTCATGGTTGTATGAAAGGCTGAAGACTACAATGTCAAAGTTCAAGCCGTACAACAAGGACGAGGGGGCGCAACTCGGCTGTCCAGGCAGCTACGCACAAACGGGCAGAGTCCCCCACACTTCTGCCATAGCCCACATCCAAAGCACACTCGGTGCCTTTGATTTCCAGGCACAGTTCGATCCGTGTGTTGTGTTCACACAGATCCCATGGTTGGCATATCCAGTGGTTGCGGCAGTCCCGCCTGCGCACCTGGGTATACTCCGCTGTTCAACGTACCGCAGAGTCGGCTGCACGGCTCCCTCCCCCCGCAGCAGCGTCTTTTGTGTTCAGTTGTGTGCATCGAGTGGGAAGCCACCACAATGCCCTCCTCCCCACCCTCCCGTTTTGTTTCCCACTAATACACGTTGAGACCTTCGCTGGGGTGGCCAGGCGGCAGCCCGCCCTCTGGCGATTATGTCAATGTGGCACCACCTGCACCAACCTGTGGCCGTATAGTTGTACCATCTTCGGCCAAAGAAAATTGTCATGAGAGCACGGCCTTCTGTGTCTCTTGCCGCTGAAGGTGAGTGGTTGTTCCTCGTACGCACTCGGGCATCTGTGCGAGAGTGCGGAGGTCCACAGAGTGACGGAAGGGCTTGAATCAGCCATTGAGACCTTCTGACTGAGGGTGGTGTGGTACAACTTTGTGGTACATTTTTTGGAATTGCAAGTAAAGTGCTTCTGGAGGCTCTAAACCGCCCGAAACCGGGCGCAGATGCATTTCCGGACGTCTGGGGGTCGAATTTTCAGGTTTGGGTCACTTTTTGGTCCTTGTACGCAAAAGTTTGATTTTTTGGCCAGGTTAACGTTTTTAAAGGGCTTAAGACCACCCCTACACGGTGGGATCTTGTAAATTTTACATGTATAACTACAAGTACCGTATACGTAAATATTATGGAACGTAAATATTATGGAACGTAAATATTATGGAACGTAAATATTTTGGAACGCTGGTGGGTTGGCGTTCCAGATTTTTTTCGTTCCATAATATTTACAGGGCTTTCTGCGACTCGGGGACTTGGACCAGGTGATCGGACGGCATACAGAGTCCCTGACGGGACCTACTCGTGCACTTTTCGCGCGATTCCTGACGCAAGCCGTCCTCACCACCGAGTCCCCAACTGGCCCTGTAAATATTATGGAACGTAAATATTATGGAACGGACCGGCCAAAAATGGGCCCGTTCCATAATATTTACGTTCCATAATATTTACGTATACGGTATATACATGTAATATACATGTATAATACTTGCATGTCAACTATTATACATGTATAATACATGGATATGCCTGAAATATACATGTAAAATACATGTATATCAAGTAAAAATACAAGTATAATACTTGCATGTCAACTATTATACATGTATTTTTACTTGATATCATGAATCTGCCCCGTTAACGGGTAACCGGTATTACCGGGTATTACCGGAAACCCGGTAATCGGCCTCCATTACCGGGTATTACCGGGTCAAAAACGGGTATTACCGGGTAAAATCGGGGGTATTACCGGGTCCGGTAATACCCGTTTTCGTATTACCGGGGATTTTCCGTGGGGATTTCCTTGGTACAGGGATGGTTCGTGGGGTGTCGCAGTGAATCAACTGCAGGGTTCTGGTGATCTTCCGTCTGGCAGTCCAAGGGAAGGTGCGCGGGGGGAATGTCAGGTGTTAGGTGACCCCCCCTGCGTTATTCTGAAGGCCAGCCTCTGCAGCCCCTCCTGGCCCACCCCTCACAGAGGCGGCCCTGGGAACACTGGGAGTGGGAACGGCTGGGGAACACCCACGTTCAGTACAACCAAGATCTATGAGGCAGGCTTTGCGGCATGGCGGTGGGGGGCTGTGTTGGCGTGGCGTGCCCCGATGATTACACAAACAAAGGTCGAGATAATGAGCCCAGGCCCTGATTCCAACACCTGTTCGTTCAACCAAGATCTATGAGGGACACACACCCCCCTGTCTGTGCCTGTGTCCTCCGTGTGTTGTCTCCTCTCCCTCCCTCTTCAATGCACTTCATGGCCTCGTCCGCTTCCACGGAGGCAGAGCGTGTCGTCACACAACAGGCCGTCCACGAGGCTAAGTTCTTTGAAGCATGCATCATGACTTGTCCCGACTCGAACCAAGCTGATGATTTATCAGAGGGACCAGTAGCCAAGCAAGATGACAAGAAGCAGGCGCAACTCGTGCATATATTGAGGGCCTGGTCGAATCCACGTTTTTCTGGGACTTCTCTGGATTGCATCATATCGTAAGGGGTCGCTCAAATACCTTGCCGCACCAGCCCGGATCTTAGCTGCAGGTCCTGTACAGGGTGCCAGGTGCTCTTGTCAAGGGTGTCGCCAGAGAGGCTTCACATGGGAATGTGCGTCTTGCTGTGGAGCGTATCACAGAGAATTTCTCAAAATGGAAACGTGTCGACACCACAACTCCAGAACCAGCTCTTCCCGTCCACCTGCCCAAACCAGCCGTTGTCTGGGAGTCGTGAGGCCACCACGTGGGTCGACTGCAGGCTGGTTAGCTTCCGCTCATCATACACGGGGCGAATACTCAGCGTCCCGAAGGCAGGTGCGATTATCCACCTTGGCCCGGGGGCAGTCCAGTGGCGAGCCCGTGTTGAAGCCACCCCAGCAAATATAGCAAGTCCGCTCACCGTACTGTGACCTGCTGTGGCAGGAACCACAAGCCCGGCCACGCCAAGAAGCATCTCTCGGTACCATAATGCTCGTTGGCTGCTCGCAGGCAAGTGTTGCGACAAGCACCCAGCCAGCAGAGCGATGTGACCGAATAACGGAGCTGGCGTGACCAAGCACTCGAGCCTGGGGTAAGAGAATGGCTTCCCTGAACGAAGGATCGATCATTGAAAACGAGGAGCCCTTCGCTCTGTGCCACTGTGTGCCCAACTGTGCCACTTTGCAACCAGTTTGGTGACGCACCGTTTCTGCATTTCTGAGCCAAGGTCCTTAAATGATGGAAGCTACGGGAACAGTGGCTCGACTGCCTGATCTGACGACACCGCCGGCTCTGGAAGGGCTCAGGTGGTGTGTGGGCACCGTGCAGTAGTCAGCATTGCTGCGAAACTCGAAAAGTCTGCAGTGAGCCACACAAACCAGACATGAACTGCGGAACCCATCTTTCGATCACCCCATGCGCCATAGAATCCAATGTCGACCACAACACACTGCTAAGGGGAAGGGAATCAACCCAAAAACAAAGGGAAATTCCCATGGAAAATCCCCGGTAGCGCTACCGGGCTATAACCGGGTATTACCGGGCAAACGGGTATTACCGGACCCGGTAATACCCGTTTTTCGACCCGGTAATACCTGGTAATACCCGGTAGCCGTTAACGGGGCAGATTCATGTGATATACATGTATTTTACATGTATATTTCAGGCATTTACATGTATTTTACATGTATAATACTTGTCATGCAAGTATTATACATGTAAAATACTTGCATGACAAGTAAAATACATGTATATCAAGTAAAAATACATGTATAATAGTTGACATGCAAGTATTATACTTGTATTTTTACTTGATGGGGGGGGGGGGGGGGGGGGGCTCCCCGCGGGCTGAGGTCAGGCTGGCGACCCAGGTTTTCAGGGTGACACCAGGATTTCCTCGAAATTTTGGGTGACCCCCACCCTGGTCGGGGGGGGGGGGTCCCTCACAAAGTGGGGGACAGGGGGGGGGTACACTGGCTACCTCCCGCACCTGTAGGAAAGGACCCCCCCCCTTGTACCTGTACAGGGGGGGGGGTACTTTTACCCAATTGGCATTTCCCAGTAAGTGGTGTCAATAGGCAAACCCGACCCGGCACCCCATGGCCAAAATGACCCCACCACAATCCGCACGGATCCCAAATATCCCAAAGAACGGGTTTTTGGAAAATCCGAGGGGGGGGGTCCCTCTGGGTGGGTAGGTGGGGTGGGGTGTGGGCTGGTGAAGGTGGCTGCCTCCCAGTCACCTTCACCCATGACCAGTCCCTGAACCAGACCCACGTTTCATGGGCGAAACTTGGCTCGTACACCACCAAAGTGACCCCACTGTGATCCGCAAAAATTCCAAACGTTCAAAAGAAAGGGGTTTTGGAACACCCGAGGAGGGGGTCCCACTGGGTGGGTGGGGTGTGGGCTGACTGCCTCCCAGCCACGCTGACCAGCCCCTGAACTAGACCCGTGTTTCATGGGTGATGCTTGGCTCGCACACCACCAAAGTGACCTCACTGTGATCCGCACAAATTCCAAACGTTCAAAAGAAAGGGGTTTAGGAACACCCGAGGAGGGGGTCCCGCTGGGTGGGTGGGTGTGGCTGCCTCCCAGTCACATTCCCTTAGGACCAGCCCCTGAACCAGAGGCACATTTCATGGACGGTGTTTGGCTCCTAGACCCACAAAGTGACCCCACTACGATTCGCAAAAGTTCCAAACATTCAGAAGAACGGGGTTTTGGAATACCCGAGGAGGGGGTCCCGCTGGGTGGGTGGGCTGGTGTGGCTGCCTCCCAGTCACATCCTCCTGGGGCCAGCCTCCTATGACCAGACCCTGAATCAGACCCACATTTCATGGGTGAAGCTTGACACCTCGACCCACAGTGTGACCCCACTACGATCCGCACAGATTCCAAATAGTCAAAAGAAAGGGGTTTCGGAACACCCGAGGAGGGGGTCCCGCTGATTTTGGGTCACTTTCGGGTGGTGTCAGGTACCTGGAGTGACCGCAGGTAGCCCATTTTCAGGGTGGGAGCCCTACTCGTACGTCACCCAGATTCAGCCCAAACCGTGCACCTCGGGTGCACGGTCGCCGGCAGCGCGCGGGCACCCGGAAACAGGCCGCATTTGCGCGCGCTGCATGCACCCTGCACGCCAGCCCCCCCCCCCCCCCCCCCCCCGGGGCTGTACACGGTGGGATCTTGTAAATTTTACATGTATAACTACAAGTATAATACATGTATTATACATGTATAATACTTGCATGTCAACTATTATACATGTATAATACATGTATATGCCTGAAATATACATGTAAAATACATGTATATCAAGTAAAAATACATGTATAATACTTGCATGTCAACTATTATACATGTATTTTTACTTGATATACATGTATTTTACATGTATATTTCAGGCATTTACATGTATTTTACATGTATAATACTTGTCATGCAAGTATTATACATGTAAAATACTTGCATGCAAGTAAAATACATGTATTTTACTTGCATGCAAGTATTTTACTTGTCATGCAAGTATTATACATGTATTTTACTTGTCATGCAAGTATTTTACATGTATAATACTTGCATGACAAGTATTACCGTAAACGGAAATATTGTGGACCGTAATAAAGGTGAACCGTACTATAGTTGGAACGTAAAAAAGATGGAACAAATGGGATTTTTCCGGAACTTGGAACATTTTTACGGTCCACCTATTTTACGGTTGGGATAGTGGACTTGGCGTTTTTTTTTTTTTTTTTTTTTTTGAACGATTTTGAACGATTTTTGGCCGTGCTCGTAGCATTCCCCGTTGAGGGGGTCGCTATTTCGTGTTCTCCTGGCCGCACGGAGGCATTGCCTTACGTCGCCTCTTCCTCTTTTCCTTTGGTGGTGTGTTGGTCTGGCACAGAGGGCGGGACCGTGCTGATATGCACAGTGACGACTCTCCCTTTTGTTTTGTGCCCGCCTCCACCGAGATTCGGCTGATGCCTCTCAGACTGGGGGCGGGCGGTCGCCGACCCTTTTCTGTACGAGGTTTTCCACAGGCTGCACACCTGCCCCGCGGCTGTGTGGCAGTCTTCGCGGAGTGCAATGCGAAGGTCTGGCCTGACGTGGTGTGACTATTTAGACTCCAGGTGTCTCCACCCTTCCTGGTCTGGGGAGCCTCGGTACCCAAGCAGTTTTCGGTCATGCCCTGGACCACGGCCGTGCTAGACTCCTGGTGCAGGCACCCGTCATGGTCCGGGGACGGCCCCCCCAGGCAGTTTAACGTCTTACCCAGGACCTGGTAGCAGAGGTAGGTTTTTTTTTACGAGTTCCTTCAGGGTATAAGATAGACTTTTTTTCTGGCGCCGTTTTCCGGTTTTTCTGGTTTTGAAAATTTTTCGCGCGCGCCTTCGGCGCGCGCGACCCGCGCAAACCCTCCCAGAATCTGAGAGGGCCCGGTGCCTGCGCGCGTCCTGTCGTACTGAGGCTGCTTGGTGGGGCAGGCGCAGCAGCTGCTTTGAAAGTTTGGACTCTCGGCCAAAAAACCGGTCTGGTGTAATTTTTTTACGCAGGGGGGTCTGGGGGGCGGAGCCCCCCAGCCGCCGGAGGCCACGGTAGTGAACATCTGTTCCCTACAGTCTGGATTCGCTTGTAAGTAGGAAGGCTTCGCTGATCGCAGCCCGGCCAGCAGGAGATCACTGGTCCTTGAGGGTTCAACCTTCAGGGTGGAGGAGGACGGGGGAGCGACCACTCGTGACAGGTGTGCGTTGTGGGTGGAGTGGGTGCACGACAGAATGGCCAAAGGGTCCACGAGATCTCTGCACACATTCCGTTATCGAGGAGATGGGCTAGCTGTGACGACAGGCAACAAACAAATCTCATCTGTTAGTTGCCCCCAATAGGCTTGGCGACCTTCAAGACTGCTTGAAATTCGTTCGTGTTCTCGTCTCAGCCCTCCAGACAAGCAGATCTGTCTCGAGTTGGTGGGCTGTCGCCATGTATTCGATGGCACCGAGTGACGCTGCACAGAGGCAGACGACACGGTGAACTCCAGCGGAGGTTACCCTACCTCCGCTGGAGTACACCGTGTGTCTCCCATGAATCTCAACCAGCGGGAGTCTTAGCGTAAATTAGCTGGAAAATAGACTCCCGTCTTCAGTACAGACTGCAGTCTTAGACCCCTCTTAGACACTCGCTAGGGTGGCTGGAGTCCACCATGTGTGCACCTTCAAAACAGAAGAGACCTGCATGACGAGGGCATCACCACCCACCGGGCCACCCGCTAGGTCCATTTTTCTTCTCCGCTTCTCTGCCTTCTTTGGACTATTTGAGCTCTGTGCGGATCACGATGGGGTCACTTTCTATTTTTTTATGGCGTTTTTTCTGACTGTTCTACTGTCCCAAAGTCACAAAAAAACCCGCCAAAAATGAGACCGACCTTTTTTTTTTTTCCAGAAAACCGGGAACCGGGAAACCCTGGTTTTGAAAACCGGAAAACCAGACCTATCTTATCCCCTGGTTCCTTCGCGACGAAGTCGCGAAGGAACCAAGGAAATCGTACGACTGAAGCTTCAGGATTAACACCACAGGGCCTCAACAGTCCGGAACTGTTCTCCCACAGTTTCTGCAGGGTGTACTACACTAAAGCGAAAGGAGTACGATTTCCCTGAATTTTCCGGGCACTGATTCACGAATTTACATCTGGAGGGAGCCCGGTGGTCTCAGCTTCTGTCTGCGCGCCTTGCCGTACTGAGGCTGCTTATGTGGGCTAGCGCAGCAGGTTCTACCTTTACTTCTACCGGAACGCTCCTTGCATGGTACTACACGGAACAATGTTCGGGGCCCGTGAATTCCAAATCTCCGTTGGAATTCGTAAGTGAGGGGGTTGGGGCGGACTTACAGACGACAACGTCGTCAGTCTCCCGACAACCGTGGCGTGTGAGTTTGGGGTGGTATCTCGAAATATGTCTCGTTCGGCCTTGAGAGACTCCAGATGCTAGTCACGCGCTCGCCCCCGCCCCCCCCCCCCCCCCTCTCCATGTCCCTCTCCGTTGCCGCCTCGCCTTGTTGTTTTCGTTGATCTTCCCGCTGTCCTCACGCACTTTCCCCCAGTTTGCAGGGACACGCACACACATGCCTCCAAAGCGTGAACCGAAGCAGAAGAGCATGTTGCTCTTCACGGTGCCCCGTGCAGCGTACACCCCCGGCAGCAACGGCGCTTGTCCGATTTCGCGGGCTGAGGCTGAAAGTGTGACGCGTGCAGTGCGCGACCAGCAGGCATCCTCACAGGGGCCTACCGGCGGTGGTGACTGGAGCCCGGCCGAAAAGCTGGAGATCGACCGGAAGGTGGTGGAGGGGAAGCTCTCGGCAGTCGTTGCCGATTGGAACGCCCCTCTCGCAGGACGGAGGAAGCTCTCGAAGAGCTCCGCCTCCCGTTTTGCGACCCTCTACCGGGAAGAGCTGGGCAAGCGGAAGCGTGCCGCAGCTCTTCTCGGTGAGGTGACAGAGGAGGTGGTGCTTCCCCCCCCGCAGAAGCGCGGCCGGCCCGCAATCCTCACCGACAGCGAGGAGACCAGGCTGATGCAGTTGTTGCGCGCCCTGAGGCGGTGCGGGACGCAGGTTTCAGCTGAGACTGTGTCCGCCTCCGCGCGAGGCCTGGTGAGTGCCAGCAGTGATCCAAGCAGGATTGATTCTGAGACAGCTCTCGGCACGGAATGGGCTCGGAAGTACCTCGCTGCGCAGGGATGGACCTTGCGAATGCGGACAACGGCGGTGTGCCACAGTCCGGGTTTGCTGGAACGGGCCAAGGCTGAGTTCGAGGGGGAGGTGCAACGTCTGAGGGCACAGCACAACATCCCAGATGATTTGGTGGTGAATGTCGACCACACTGCCCTTCCCCTCCTGCCAGGTACCACAAAGACCTTCGACAAGAAGGGCGCGTCATACGTGCCGCTCTCGAAGTCCGACGAAAAGAAGGCGATTACGGGTGTATTCGGCGCCAGTGCGACCGGCGATCTCCTCCCTGTCCAGCTGATATACGGTGGCCTAACTTCCCGCTCACACGGACGCTTCGAGGAGGAGTACCTGGAGACGTACGGGGAAACCTGGCACTTGACTGCCAATCCGAAACACTGGGCGTCCGAAGCAACCACCCTCGAATACATCGAGAAGGTGTTGGTGCCATACCTCACGGGTGTCAAAGAGACCAAGGGGCTCGGGGAGGAGCAGAAATCCTTGTTGATCATCGACAAGTTCACGGGCCAACAGACCGAGAAGGTTGCTGCAGCACTCGCAGAGAGCGGCATCGTGACTGTCGATATTCCTCCGGGGTTTACTGCTTTCTTGCAGCCGCTGGACCTGGGCTTCAATGCCTACATCAAGAAATACCTCCGCGAAAAGTTCTCGAAGTGGTACACCGGTGTCTGCACCAAGCTGTTCCGGCGTGACGAGAAGAGGAAAACCCGTGCCCTTGCGAAAACTGGCACCCCTTTCCTCTTCGCAGGGATGGGGTCGCATGAAGTGATGGTGTACGATTCGTCCGTGAAGACAGCCGCCTTCCGCAACGCAGTCCTTGCCGGCACAAGGGCAAGCATCGTGGTGTCTCCGGGTTGTGCGGACTGGGTTCACCCTGGGGACAACGCGAGTGGGTGGTACGCCCTGCGTGCTGTGGAGCTGTGTCTCAACAGCTACGGCGTGCGGAAGGCCTACCTCCCGAAGGTCAAGGATGCTCTCAACCTGCTCGAGAAGGTGATCCCCACTGACACGGAAGGCATTCCCGGCGCACAGGATGCTGTTCAGCAGGTGCTGGAGGAACTGCGTTCTGCGAATGGTGACGCTGCGCAGTTCACCGAGGCACAGCGCCTCCCATACCCCGCCGCCCAGGCTGCTGTGGGCGCACTCAACCGGGAGTACTACACCAGTGTGAGGCTGATCACCCTGTCCGAGGTGCAGTGGGCCGCGACCCTCACGGAGATCCGTTCCGGGCCGCTGATCGTGTTCGACGCGGAGAACCTGCATTTCGTGTCGTTCGTCGCCCAGAACCCTGAGCTCGACGACCAGGAGTTGATGGCTGACCTGGCCAGGACGACGAAGGTGACCGCCGCGGACATGCGCGACCGCCATCTCGCCTGGCTGTGCCGTGGGTTCAGCAAGGTGAAGCCGAGCTCCGTCGTGAAAACGTTCGTCCGCGCTGGCATCATCGCCGACCCCGGAACGCTCGCAGCAAGTACCGATGATGCTGTTGCTGACTACGACCCTCCAACCGAGGTGCACCCGGACGCAGCGCTGACGACCCCCGCAGAATTGGCAGAGATGGAGAGGATCCTGTCGTCACTCGACTTCAGTGCTGAGTGCTGAGCACTGTGCCACATCCCCTCTCTCTGTTTATGCCCCTGTAAATGTCCCGCAAACCCGTCACCCTCCCTCTCTTGATGTCCCTTTAGATACTCTGTCTGTATAACTTGTATGTAATGTCTTCTCGAGGTGTGGTGGTGGGTGAGTCTCGAGGTGAGTGGTGGTGATCGTGCCCTTTCCACATGCAGGGATGCCTTGCTTCTCTTGCTGGCGTTGGTTGCGGTGGTGGAGGGAGGGTCCAAAGCTGGGAGGTCGGGAGGCCTACGTGTGGGAGTCTACGGCGTGGCCGCAGTCCGCGCCCCGCAACCCACCAGCCCGCGGGCGAAAATCGCATTGTCTTTTCCATATTCAGTCCCAATAAATAGTGGACCGTAAAAAAGATGGAACGTTTGGCCTTTTTTTGGGAACTTGGAACATTTTTACGTTCCACCCTTTTTCCGTTTACGGTATACATGTAAAATACATGTAAATGCCTGAAATATACATGTAAAATACATGTATATCAAGTAAAAATACAAGTATAATAGTTGACATGCAAGTATTATACTTGTATTTTTACTTGATATACATGTATTTTACATGTATATTTCAGGCATATACATGTATTATACATGTATAATAGTTGACATGCAAGTATTATACATGTATAATACATGTATATACTTGTAGTTATACATGTAAAATTTACAAGATCCCACCGTGTAAGCGACCCCCCAGAAAATTACCCCAGCCACTGCCCCCCCCCCCCCATTCCGTCACCCCTCCGCCATTGTGAGAACAAAACAACTCAACATAACCATAACAACTCGCGGCATATCGACAGTTAGTTTTTTCAATTATCATAGCCATGTTGTGGACCCACGCACGACACCCCACCCACTCAGCCGAGAGACACATTTGACGCACGGAGTAAATCGCAAAGACCGGCACTCAGAACTTTGGGATTTACAGTATTTTTTCTCGTTGAGGAGTTCGCCAGTCATAGCCATGACTGATGCGAGAGAGAGAGAGAGAGATAGAACTCGAGCTTCGATATTATATGCACCCTCCGCACCCACCCCTTTGCAGCCTGCGGTGTCTGCCGTGATCACAAATGACTTGGCACACGAGAGGCGAGAATTCCCGGAGTGTTCTTGGTGCTAGATGGTTCATATACTGTTCCAAAGAGTGGGCTTGGTTATACGCACAGAACATTGCAACGCTGGGGGGGGGGGGGGACGCTGGCGAACGAGATAATCTCAAGAGAAGGAGGGGCGACGGGATCAGAAAAAGAACCAGGGGCCGGTGTTCTTCGAGTGCAGAACACCAGCCCACCCACCCCCCCCTCCCTCCCCCAGCCTGTTGGGGTGACTCACCAACGGGGTGAAGCATCACCCGTTGGTGAGTAAGGTTGCGGACTGAACGAACGGCAAAAAAATACTTCGAGTTGCGTGCTTTCCATTTTGGACGATCGGGGCAGATTGACGCGTGGGTCCAGGGTGCCGAGTGCCGGCACATTTATTCACCGTGGAAAGCTCTCGGTTTCTCTGGGGGTCTTCGCTGGTCGTTATCCTTCGTCAGTCTCCGGCAGTTTTCAATCAATTCAACTGGAAATGCACTAAAATACACTGACGACCACCCCGTAGCGAAGACCCCCTCTGTTGCCAAATAGTACACACGCAGGCCTCCCGACTCCCCCACCGACCCCACCCATTGCCGAGATCCCACTTGTTTCGGTTGTTTCCGATGCCCCCCACGATAAGCCCTTGCCCCAGGTGGCAGAGTGTCAAGCCGGTCGAGCAGGCTACTGGCCCCTGCACATACTTGTTTAGAATCGGGCACCGCTTCCCTGATGTGAAGGCCAGACAGCAGCGTGCACAATGTTGCCGGGGGGGGGGGGGGTTGAAATCACAGGGGTCTGGACGCAGTTCGACCTCAACATCGCCAAGGGAAACGCTATTCTTTTTTTCGTCCACACATCGTCCACATCCAACACCAGCGAGCAGTATTTTTTTTTGTTTTTTGAACAGAACTTCCTCAAAAAATGACACCGGGGGGCACTCACGCGCCGCACACCCCGCACGCTTCTGGAGAGGGATGTCCCGGCATTGGGACTGGTTTGGCAGAGAACACACAGCCAAGCTTCACCCACGTTGTTTTATTTTCTAGAAGGGGGGAAGGGAGCGGGGTTTGGACCGACGGAGTCGAGACGAGGCAAGCAGCTCCCCCTGCACACATATAGACACGTGAATACTGTTTGCAGCAGCGGAGAAACAAACACGCAAACCCACCTAAGCGTTATGCAGTGCAGTACCCCAGGCACAACACCTGCCCCCCCCCCCCCCCCGCCCCCACTTTTTTGATGCGATTTTTCCACTACTGCTTCACACAATGCATACAGGCAATACCCAACCCTCCCTACTACACGTCTACAGAACCCTCAACCCAAACCAGTTGTTCAATCATCACCGTTCAGAAGGCTCGGGGGTTTCCCGAGTGTCATCCTCCAGTAGAAGTGGAGGAGCTCTGTATACTTCCCGGTGTAGTCGAAATCCGTGACAACCATCAGCTCGGTGAGGCACTGCGGGTGGATGGCGCCCCACTTCAGCACACCCGACCCGATGGCAAACTGTGACCCCTCCACCTTGGGGAGGATCTTCGCGACCCCCTCCTGTGTGGCGGGGAACTTCCCCGTGTCGCAGAAGCGGGCCGCGTTGAGGTTCGACCAGCCGTGCTCCCCCACCAGCTGCCTGAGGGGGGGGTCGGACACCTTGTACCTGGCGCTCCACTGGATGAAGGAGAACTGCTCGCCGCCAGCGCTGCGGGCGGAATCCACCTCGGATAGGGACTTTTCCAAAGCCGTGAGGAACTCCGGCGTCACCACCTCATCACCCCGAAGGAAGACAATCGTATCGCGCATCGGCCTGTTGGGGTCTGTGATGTACTGCAGGTACCCTCGGATGGAGCCGCGTGCACCCCAGTGGATGCCTGGGAGGGGGCGGCGAACAAACAGGTCGTAGCCTGCAGCGTGCATGTCGGTGATGAACTTTGTCTTCCGGGCGTCCATCTCGTGATTGTCGGAGAAATTCCTCTTCGAGAGAACGCCATCCACCGTCGGCGGGGATGCGAGGTACCAGTTCCGGTAGTCGAGGCCTGTCACAACCAGGACGTTCTTCTTGCGGGGGTCTGTGGCCTGCTCAGTCCACACCCCGAAGCGGTTTGTCGTCACCTTCACCGATGCGCCGAAGGATTTCCTGAAGGGCTCCATGTAGAAGTCGCGCAGGGGCGGCTCGCAGGTGTCATCGGAGATGTCAACCGAGACAGGCTCTTTGAAGAAGAAGTGCCAGATGAGCTCGTAGTAGATGCCGTGGCAGCGTGCGTCCTCATGGAATTCATCCATTTTCCTGTAGAGGGCTGGGGGGTTCGACTCGATGAGGCTGCGTGAGAGGGCGAACTGTGCACAGCAGAAGTGGTTCGACACGTCGGACTCCGAGGCGGGGATTTTGCGGAACTCTCCGAAGACGCTGTTGAAGGTGCTGATGACGCCCTGCGCATGCCTCCCGGCGCGGAAGTTGACAATCTTCGTGATGGAGGAAAACTTGTTCGTCTTCTCCGCACAGTCCGCAGCGTTGATGATGAGGTCCAGCAGCGACTCCCGCTGGTGCCTCTGCGACTCCCAGTGCCCGTGGAGGAACACCACCACGTTGTTCTTCGGCTTGCCTGGCGTCTCATCCCGGAGGTACTTGATGTATCCCCAGTTCTCACGGCAACGCCCGCCCTTCCCACAGGAGACGCGCGACTTCCACACGGTGAACCCAGCCTCCACCAGCATGTGGGAGCAGTCGTCGCTCGCACCTCCGATCACAACCAGGATGTTCTTTGCGCTGAACTTCCCATCGGGGTTGACTGTCCAGTACCCTGCAGCGTTCTGATGGAAGGACATGGAAGAGGGCGAGGTGGCAACAGCGTAGGATGGCTGTGGGTAGGGCACGACAGTCTTGAAGCAGGCCGATGTGAAGATGACTGAGAACAGCCCGACAAACTCATTGTAACGGCTGTCGGGGTGGTGCAGCATGTACTGGAATGCGGTGTTGTACATCTCAACGGGATACGTGTCGATCATATCCCGCGTCACCACAAACTCCACGGCCTTCGTTGTTGAAGACAAGGTGTCCCCCAGCTTCAAAAACTCAGCAGTATCGATGAAGCGGGAGAGGTATGTGGTCACCATCCCCTTCGCCGCACGGAACATGTCTGTGGTCTCGAGGGTGGTCCCAGGGGTGTTGGTGCTGTGCGACGCGACGGCAACCACAGCCCCAGAGCCCTGCGCACGGGCAACCGCCTCGTTGATCTTCTCCACGATGCCCTTCACCGCCTTCTGCCCCGGCGACGCCGCATAGTCCTCCTCGGCAGAGAGGAACACTGTGTACTCCGCACGGGGTGTGGAGGGCCGCTCGTCTGCAAGATACACCAGATGCCCATGGTGCGCCCTGCAGAAAGGCATTGACCGTGTGTCCGGCTTGCAGTACTTCACCCTCGGGCGGTACACCACAAGCCCCCAGTCGACGAGGTAGTTTGCGAGAGCCTCGTCGTGGGATGACCCTCCCAGCACCACCAGGACACCCGGTTGCCGCTGCCCTCGCCACGCCCAGAACCCCCCGTCGTTGCTGCCCTTGGTCGTGTCACTTGACGGGCTGCCCGTCAGAAGTGCCTTGAACGCATACACCGGCACCCCCGTCAGAGGAGCCTCCGTCGGGGTCGGCGTCCGACCTGGCACCAGGTTCTCAGTCACGATCTTGCTCGGCACGACAGGGGGCTGCACGGGTGTCTTGGGAGCATCCGGCACCGGGTTAGCAGCAGGTGTGGCCGGGACTGCTTGGTGGGGCACGCTGGGGGCCGCATCAAATGAGGTGCTGGGTGGCGCCTTGCTTGACGGCACCACCACCATGCTGACGGCAAACACGCCGATGATGGCGGCGATCAGCCGGGTCACCTCATTCATGGTTACCCCTCCGCCACCCAGGAGCGCGCCCTCAAACCTTCACCCGCCCGTCGGCTGAGCGGTCCTGCAGGTGGTGGTGATGCCATGGTGCCATCGTGTCACATCCCATGCCTGGGCCAGATGCCAGCCCAACATAACCCAGGAGGCGGGGAAGAGGGGGGCAGGGGGGGGGAGGCCCTGCTCTGAACTGCCAGCATCTCTGCCCTTCTCCCTCCAGCCAGGTTCAACTGGAAGGGCGGTGCGCAGCTCTTGCAGCTATCTTTTTGAGGTTCTTTGTTGGGGGAGGGGGGGGGGGGGGTTGCCGCCTTCTGAAGTGGCGCCAAGCAAGGCGGGATGCGTGCTCTTGATGCGATACCCCCTTGAGGCCACTTGGGGGGTGGTGGCGGTGGAGGGGGGGGGGGGGAACGAACCGAGCATGCATTTGGAGCGCGACCCAGAAAGGCGGGAAGAGCAGGGCTCAGCAGGCGCCCCCGCCCCCTCCCCCCCCCCCCTCCCACACTGGACATTCACAAGCCTTGCATGGCAGGGCGTTCTACACGCTGCCAAACAGCCACAATAGATACATCAGGGGAACGTCGCAGCCAGGCACAGCCAGTCACTAGTTAGCAGGGGGGAAGTAGCCCACTCTCATCATTTTCTCACTCAGTCGTGTTGGAGTTTGGGTTAGCGCGCTGGCATTGCAGAGAGTGGCCCCTGGGGGAGGAGCACAACGTGATAACCGGGCCCGCCACCAACTCATCAAGCACACCTAGTTAGCGAAGCCCCCTTCAGAGAGACCCCCAGCGAACTGTGTTGCTTGAGCTCTCTTGGCTTCGCGGTTTTGCTTCTAGATTACAGACGCAAGAGGGTGCGACGAGAGGAGTGAGCAGCAGGGGCATAGGGGCGGGGGGATAAGTTCGGTTTTGCTGGTTTCAAACAGAGAGAGAGAGAGAGAGAGAGAGAGAGAGAGAGAGAGAGAGAGAGAGAGAGAGAGAGAGAGAGAGAGAGAGAGAGAGAGAGAGAGAGAGAGAGAGAGAGAGAGAGAGAGAGAGAGAGAGAGAGAGAGAGAGAGAGAGAGAGAGAGAGAGAGAGAGAGAGAGAGAGAGAGAGAGAGAGAGAGAGAGAGAGAGAGAGAGAGAGAGAGAGAGAGAGAGAGAGAGAGAGAGAGAGAGAGAGAGAGAGAGAGAGAGAGCGGGGGAAGGGGGGGTGGAGGGAGGTTGCTGAGTGTTCGGTTGGCCCAGTTTTTTTTTGTGACAAACGCACCGTGATCACGTGCTCACGGAAAGCGTTCAGATCGAAAAAGGTTGCAGTGGGAGCAATGTTTTGTTCACCTGCACTCCACGCCCCAACGTGACAGGTGACCAGAAGGTTGCACAAACAAATATTATGGCCGGTTGCAACGCTGACATTGCCTGGGAGGATGTCCCCAGGCAGCTGACAGATAACAGGCTGGCGTGCAAAAGAAATGAGAAATGGCGGCATCGCTTATTTTTTGCACGTTCCTCTTTCCTCTTTTCACTTTCCCTCCTCCGCACGCACTCAGTGTTGCCGAGTTTCTTGGGAACACGTCTTGACCACCGCCGACGACACGGTCTTATTTGGCAGCGCTACGGCACCCTGTGGCATCTGATGTCCGTTGCTATGGCATGTGAAAACCCCAAATGCCACCACGAGACCTCCAACAGATGGTGGCTGTGCGGCGCACACAGGGGCAATTTTGGCCGTTGTTCCAACTTCTCACTGCGAACGATTTGTACGTGTCGTGCCGATACTCTCCAGAATGGGTTGCCGTTTCTGAAGCAGGCGGGACAGACAGACAGACAGACAGACAGACATGGTTAGGGTAGGGGGGTTTTCCAGAAAAGAAAAGTAACAAACTGCCGAGACAATCAGGAACGAGCTTCTGAACCTGGTGCCTCAACCTGGGAAGGGTGCAGGCCCCCGCCAGGGGGAGAGGAGCGTCCTGCAGACGAAAGGGGTGTGTTCCTCGCGTCAAACCCGGGTCCCATGGGGCACAGAATACCGGGCAGTTTCTTGCAAGCGAGTGATTATCTACTTCTTCACCTTCAGATGTTCGTTGTGCCCATTGCGAGCGAGGCACTGGCACACTTTCGGCTGTCCAACGGAAGGATCCGTAAACGGACCATCTGCGTTGATATTTTTGCAACGCACCTTAGTTTCGGTCTGCAGGCTGATCTGGGACCACACGTTGCGGCGGGGATCGCCGAAGCGCATCTCACCAGTGCAGTTGCAGAAGTCGTTCTCCTTCCCGCAGGTCAGCCAGTCCGTCGAATTCGCCGTTGCCGACGTCCACACGACACGCGACCCACCGTAGATCCAGCTGCAGCAGTCGAAACCATTGCACTCCGCAACACCCGGCGCATCAGCGCATGTAGCCATGTTGATGTAGCCCCCAGGCTCGTCGTAGTTCTCACGGGTGAACAGGACACCAGTCTTCGACATCTTGCCGTAGTGTGGGATCATCTCAACCCCGTCTGCGCCATTGATCAGCGCGATCTGATTCCGGTTGTAGTGCTGCAGGACAAGCTCATTCCAGGCGTCTGTGCGCATCGCAGTGCCGTAGACAACCACGTCGAACTCCTTCCTGCGAATCCGGTCCTCGATGTTCTCAAGCGACACCGCGGTGTCATGCGGGAACTCGTTGTGCGACCGGTGGCTGCCCCACCCCCCATAGGGGTTGCCCTTATAGAAGGCCCTCTTTTCGAGCGTGACAGCCGAGCTCTGTAGCGCAGTCTTCCGCCCATACTCACACTTCTCCAGGTTGTGCAGCCGCCCGCTCTTCGAATCAGCCCCACCTGTGGACAGCTCGCGCGGGGGCACAATATCGGCAACGAGGTCCAACAGCCCCTTTGACTCCAGCTCCTTGAACCCGGTCCACAGGGAGTCACCCATATAGTCGTGGTAGCAATGATGGATGAAGAGCACCTTCCTCGGGTTCTTCGGCCCGCCCTCCTGGGCGAGGGCACGGAGCACATACGACGCCATAGCCTCCGACGTGAGGTACTTCCTCGCGTGATTCTGGATCTGCGCCGCAAGCTTGTAATACTTCTCCTTGTCGAACACATTAAAGTCGATGGAATACGCCGAGAGATTCAGGAAAGACCCCTTAAAATCATCCTTAAAGGTCACACCCGGCAGCGACATCGCCTCCATCACCAGCTTCTTCGGGAAGAACGGCATGGTCGACGCGGGCAGCTTATGCAGATCCACAAAATACGGCACACACCCCTGCGAGAGAATCTCATAATGCCGCAGGCAATCCCACCCCTTCTTCTTCCGGGTGACGCAGTAATACGAATGGCGGTACTCCCTGAAATACTCTTCATCTGGCTCAGCATCACCCTGCTGCCCTGCCTTCGCGGAATGCTTGTACGTATTCTTATTCCCAGGAATCGACGGTGCAAATGCATCCTGCCCAGACCGCTTCCACTTTACAGACGACAGATAGCGGTACGAGGGGAGGGAGAACTGAACAGGCCACATGTTGAACGTATCCCCCTCCGCACGATACGTCACGGGACGCACCCAATCGACATGCAGATTCCGCGACGGGTCGTAGTAGCGGCTTTTCAGAGGGGGCTTTGACACATCTGTCACCTCGATGTGATATTTGACGTCGTGCCCCCCGCGGTATACGAGAAACTTCCCCCAGGGGCTGCCCATCCGCCTGACATACTTCTGCAGATAGCCCGCCAGGGCTGGGGACTCGCAGGAGAGTGGCAGCACTCTGCCCACCGCAGGCTCGATGAGGTGTGCCGTGAACAGGATGTTCCTCGCGAGGATGTCGGATATCGCGCGCAGCTTCGACGAATTCCCCAGAGACCCGGGCTGCGGCTTGCAGGTGAAATCCACGGCGATCTTTCCAGGGCACCCCGCAACCGGGGAAAGGCTGGAGAGCCCCACCTTAAAATCACACGCCCCTTTCCCGTCGCAGTCCTGCCGGACCTTCTCGGTGATAGTGCGTATGCCCTCCGTGTCACCCAGATCCTCCATCAGCGGGCGGGAATGGATAAACGCATGATTTTTCGCCCTCTGCTGTATCAGCGTGGCCCTCCCGCCATACTCCAGCGAGGGGCAGTTGCAGAAAGACACGGCTGAGGCTATGATCAGCACCCCCGAGAGGCCTTCTGGGATGTCATTCGCAGAGATCCGCACCGATTGCGCCTTCGCCGCCGCCGCCCCTGCCGCAGGGCTGTCATCCTCAGGACGGAGCTTGATAGTCACGCTCTCCCCCGCCGGGACCAGCGGTGTGTCGGGAGGGATAACCCCTTGAACCTCGGTGTGTTTCTCCGCCGCACGCCTCCGAAGGAGCTCTCTGAATCGGTTCCGGAGCACAACCCCTTGCCGTGTGTTGTCGGCGGAGGAAGAGGAGGAGGAGGAGGTGGTGGTGGCGGGGTTTTCCTGTTTGGCAGGGGTGGGGGCGGCGTCGTCACTCTGTGCCCTCTTGAGCTGCAGCTCGACTGACACCAGCGCGTTGCGGAGGTTGATAAGGTCCTGGTGCAGAGGGGACGGCTGCGATGCGGGGCCTGCCAGGCCCAGGAAGATCGCGGCAGGGATCAGCAGGATGAGGCAGAACGCCACATGCTTGAGCTGCAGCCGCATGACTCACCTCCTCCCGCCCTCCCCTTGTGTGGAACCCTTGTAGGGGTGCCTGCGGGTGTGTGTGTCTGGTGTGATGCGCACGGTTATAACCAAAAGGGGCACGGCGAGGTGTTAGATAACTTCAAAGACAAACGCTGGGAGGGGATCGGGGGTGAGGGGAGTGGGGCGTGGGGCGGCAGATCTTGGCTGTACGCAGCGCCTTGAGCCTAGGGGGCAAACCCCTCCCGCCACCTGCATGCAGTGAAGCTGCCGTCGAGAGAGCGCTGGATGCTGGTATCCCTGGTCTGCCGCAGAGAGGAGGGTGTGTGGGGCAGCTACGTTTTGCCCGCCTCTACACGGTGGGATCTTGTAAATTTTACATGTATAACTACAAGTATATACATGTATTATACATGTATAATACTTGCATGTCAACTATTATACATGTATAATACATGTATATGCCTGAAATATACATGTAAAATACATGTATATCAAGTAAAAATACATGTATAATACTTGCATGTCAACTATTATACATGTATCTTTACTTGATTTACATGTATTTTACATGTATATTTCATGCATTTACATGTATTTTACATGTATAATACTTGTCATGCAAGTATTATACATGTAAAATACTTGCATGACAAGTAAAATACATGTATAATACTTGCATGACAAGTAAAATACTTGCATGCAAGTAAAATACATGTATTTTACTTGCATGCAAGTATTTTACTTGTCATGCAAGTATTTTACATGTATAATACTTGCATGACAAGTATTATACATGTAAAATACATGTAAATGCATGAAATATACATGTAAAATACATGTACCGTATACGTAAATATTATGGAACGTAAATATTATGGAACGGGCCCATTTTTGGCCGGTCCGTTCCATAATATTTACGTTCCATAATATTTACAGGGCCAGTTGGGGACTCGGTGGTGAGGACGGCTTGCGTCAGGGATCGCGCGAAAAGTGCACGAGTAGGTCCCGTCAGGGACTCTGTATGCCGTCCGATCACCTGGTCCAAGTCCCCGAGTCGCAGAAAGCCCTGTAAATATTATGGAACGAAAAAAATCTGGAACGCCAACCCACCAGCGTTCCAAAATATTTACGTTCCATAATATTTACGTTCCAAAATATTTACGTATACGGTATATCAAGTAAAGATACATGTATAATAGTTGACATGCAAGTATTATACATGTATTTTTACTTGATATACATGTATTTTACATGTATATTTCAGGCATATGCATGTATTATACATGTATAATAGTTGACATGCAAGTATTATACATGTATAATACATGTATATACTTGTAGTTATACATGTAAAATTTACAAGATCCCACCGTGTAGGGTTTGGTTTGGGGGGGGAGGGGGGGGGGGGGTTGTACGCAACGCCGGTAAACGCAGTGGAACTTTTGTCGCTCGGCGTGCGATAAACAGAAGCAAAAAAAACGGCATTTGCTGCAGAAATCACAGGGGGAGGGGGGAGTGCGTGCAGTTCTTCTGTTGCCCGTACCGCGGCATGTCATGTTTCGGTTCAGCTTCTTTGAGACGGAGAGTGTTTTGTTTTTCTGCCGTATATAAGAGGTAGAGGGGGTGGAGACCGGCCTAGTATCGGCGGAGACCCAGACCCGCCCAATAGTGTGGAATATCAATCAACCTAGCAACGAGCAGGAAGATCTGCTGATGCGGCATGCGCCTTTATGGCCTCTGTGAGCACAAAGGGAAAAAAAAGGCGGGAATCGTCACGATTCTTTGTTTTTTTTTGAAACATGGGGTTGTGTGTATGTCAGTTTGTTGAGAGAGCATGGGGTGCAAAAAGTACCCCGCGCGTGAGATCGATTTGCTGGCGTAGCTAACTGAGGAAAGCCGTATTTTTTTTGTCACAATGAAAAGGAGGGGGGGCGGGGGGCGCGGGGGGGCAGATGGGACAAATTTTGAAGACACACCAATCACGATGCACACTCCGGAAAGGATGAAGGTTCCTTTTGTCAAAGATATTGTGGCATGTGCAGTATGAACGCTTGATTTGTCGTGGGGGGGGGGGGGTGGAAGAGAGAGGGACAAGCAAGAGGACGGGGGGGAGCGAGAGCGAGCAAACCACAAGACGGGAGCGCGAGGGGGGGGGGGGGGGGAGAAGATGTAGTGATGCAGTGGACACTGCCTCGCCAAAGGAAGGAGGGTTTATTGCATAGCATGTGACACCCCCCCCCCCCCTCTCTCTCTGACGCGACAGCCCCTACCCTGCAGCATCTTCTGGACTCTGATGTCGTATTGCCTTCGCCCCCACCACCCTGCACCCCCCCCCCCTCCCACAAGCAATGGAATACGGCAGGGTCACGCGCGCAAGAGGATGGGTGATAATGGGAGGGAGGTGATAAGAGAACACCACGCACACGAAACAAGGAAAAAATTTTTTCACGAAAAAAAAAAAGGGGGGGGAAGGGGGTCACACACACAAGAGACTCACCCTCGGTCCTAAAGGAGAGGGAGGGGAAGGGGGGAGGGGGGTGTTCGGGGGGTTCAAGCTGTTCAGATTCCATCTGGGGGAGGGGGGCCTGGGTGACCCTAAACAAACTAAGCGTTTTCAGGGGACGGCATTCCTCGGGTGAGAACGGATTTTTCAATTGAAACAGGGGGGGGGGGGGGGAGGGAAGGTGAGTGGGGCTGCCTTCAGTCGGTCTGTTGGAAGCGACTCAACAGTACCACTCAACAGACCCCCACTACACACTCCTCTGTGTGACGGGAAGTGGGGTGAGTGGGTGGGTGTCGCGAGATCCATCAAACAGACACAAGACAGGTTTCCCGCTGTGCCAAACTCATGAGGCAGGCAGGTGACAACAGCCAGCTCCGATCGGCACGACTGCGTCCGCCGGAGCTGGGCTGCCACCACACCACTGCGCCAATTGTATGGATTTTCTGGGAAGGAACCAGGCAATGGATAAACAGCTTGTTTGGAGGGGGGGGAAGGCGCAGAAGACAGCCAGCAGCACCGAAAACAGGGCGGGTGCAGGGGAGACGGTGGGGGTGTCTATTGTAGGCCCGGCATCTGGCAGTGAAGGGGGGGGGGGGGGTGTTGATGAAACGTTAGTTTGCCTGGGGCACACGCGACGCCGTCTCCCAACAACACGGCGGCCTGGTCACTTGGCTTGCCAGAGGTTGGCCAGCCCGCTGTGCAACGCCGCCGGTGGGGTGGGGGTGGTGGGGGATGGTGTAGGTGCAACAGATCAAAGACAAAATCACACAGAACATACGGATCAGCAAGGCGGAAAATAAAACGAAGAGCTCGAGACTTTTTTTTGTGTTGTCGGTGTGTCGTGCCGGGGGGGGGGGGGGGGTGGGTGGGTGGGGTTGTGCATAGGGGGGCGGGGGGTGACCAAAAAAGCAGAGGGGGTCAAGAAGAGTTCGGAATACTTATTCCTTTGGCAGCTCTTCAGCCATGCCCAGTGCTGCTGTCACAGTGGCGGAGAACGGGGGACATGCTTGGATCTCGAGGGATGCATACTCCGGCCCTCAGAGGGCAAGCGACACTGCCACAGCCACATCACAGTAGTTGTGGGATGTGAAGTGTCAGCTCCAGAGGCGGTGCCAACAGGTATAGTCCTCTTCATGTGAGACGCACCCATGCACTCGCTCAAGATATCACGCTCTTGCTGGCGTTCACATCACACATACCCACTCTGCGGGTCTACCTCATTTTGTGATTTTGAACAATTTGAACGATTTTTTGGCCGTGCTCATGGCGCCCCTGACGAGGGGGGGGTCGCTGTTTTTCGTCCCTTTTTTGGGCGGCAAGAAGGACGACATGTGATTTTCACACGCACACAGGATCGGAAACACAGAAATGAGACAAAAAAACGGTAGAGTAAACTGTTCGGGAGGGAGAAAGGGGGTGGGGCAATCGGCTATTCTCCATCCCTGCCTTGATTGAACTTTTTTGAACTTCTTCCGCTGCAGCCAGAGCCCTGAGCCTTGACTGTGTGCCTGGAATATCGTGCTGGCAATCTGTAATATGACGTGACCAGCACCACACCAAGCGCTGTAAACCCGATCCTCATCCGGCACATCTGAGCACTCTCTCTTGGGGCCGCTGCCCCCCCTCCTGCCACACAGGCTGGCCTCTCTGTTGAGTGTCAGCCACACCGAGTGAGCTCCGATGCGGCCGCTGCCACACATGTGTGAGGCTTTGTGCAGAACCACACCGAGCAGCTCTGCTCTTGACGTGATCCACACTGCAACACATACGAGGTCTTCCGTGTGTTTGCATTCGGGGGCAACGCAGGACAGCACCTGCCGCAGTGGGGCCTGCCCCTCATAAACTTGAGTCGCGACCCCACGTGAGAGGGCCATATTTCGAGTTGGTTCTTCTGGCCGCACATCCCAAATTGCTGTGAATTCTTGTTGGATCAGCGTGAGACACAGCTCAACTGAGCTGCCAGCTGAGCCACCGTAGTATTGTGGAAAGGGTCGTGTTGTGTTTTTGTTTTTCAGGGTTCAGAAACCAGCTGTAATTTCAGGGAAAGCAGACACGGCGGAGGCGGGGCAGGGCGGGGGAGTGTGGCCCTTCCGCCAGTTGCGTTGATGGGTGGTGGAGAAAAAGACATACAGAAGATAGCCGCCCGTGGCACATACACCGGTTCTGGTTGCATTCTCAGCTCTCCTGGAAGGGGGGGGGGGGGTCTCGTCAGCACGCCTTTTTTGTTTGCACAGACACACGCGAAAACCCTGCGGTGGGACACAGTGCAGAACCCGCACCGAGTAGCCTACTCTTGGTGCAACCTCCACTGTCTTGCACAATCACACGCGGGGGATGAGTTTCGACAACTTTTCATATCACGCACACTTCTCCCACATAACTAGTGGTCGTTGATGACACGCCAGCCCTGCCCTGGCGCGTAGCAGTAGCAAGCGAGTTGGATGCTGCGGTGCTTGGTGACGAAGGAGCCGCCCTTCCCGAGAATCCGCCTCCCGTCGACATGCACATAGATGCTGACGTTGACCTGGCACTCCTGCTCAGCATCGCACGAGCTGAAGGGGTAGCTGTCGACATGGAACTCGAGAATCGACCCGAACTTCAGGGAGTAGTCCGACAGCTCCTCCGTGTCCCACTGCACGGTGCCCTTCTCCCCTATGCTGACCTGCACCATCTCGTCGCACCCCCGCC
This sequence comes from Rhynchopus euleeides, assembly GCA_963210315.1. Classification (NCBI taxonomy): domain Eukaryota; phylum Euglenozoa; class Diplonemea; order Diplonemida; family Diplonemidae; genus Rhynchopus; species Rhynchopus euleeides. Next base: position 899,381 of record OY723278.1, read on the forward strand.
CGGCGCGCAGGCCCTCCGCCGCAACACCGATGCTGGTTGTCCAGGAGGGGTCGTACATGCTCTGCACTGTGAAGGAGAAGGTCGTGCCCCCAGGCATCAGCGGCACCAGCGGCGTTGTGTGCGCATCCCAGTTGCGTGTCGCTTGGTTCCTGAGGCAGTGGTGGTGTGTCGGGTCGGCAGCGGGAGAGGTGGCATCAGGTGCAACTTATGATCAGCACAACTCTTTGAAACGGAAGCACACACACCCCACACACAGCACACAACCTCAACTCAGCCAAGGCAGGTGCGGATGGCTGTCCTCCAACAACAAAGGATACACACGGCGAGAAGCTTTCCACGTTTGTTTCCACCGAATCAGATAAATTCCAAGTGAATTGTGAAAAGGCAATACACAAAACAGAGGGGGGCGGTGCCAGACTGAGCATACTTGTTGATAATAACGGTGTCATTCTCTGTGCAAGCTGCGTTGCTCGGGTCGTTGTCGAAGAGCTGCCACTTCAAGTTGATCTTGTTGGACGTCAGCTGCAGGACGTCATCGGGAGACGCCCCGGTCTCCGCAATCTCCTCATCCCGCCCCAGGGGGACGTCCCCCAGCAGCAGCCCACACCCCTCCGTCGGCACGATGCCCTCCAGCTGGTCCAGCAGCTCCTGCACCGAAGCGGTGGCAGGAACCTCAACCCCGTGCAAGTTCCCCTCCAGATCGCGCACAAAAAGAGTGATATCCATCGTAGATGCTGCTGCGGATCGGCTTCGAGGATTGACTGTGTGTTCTCCGCTCTCTCCGGCAAGAGTATACGCGCAGCGCCCGGATGTGTGTGATGCCCAGTGCTGCGTTGTGGCGGTGCCGTGCGGTGTGGGAGAGGGAGAGGGAGGTGGGGTAAGGCAGTCACTACATTGGCTTGGGTTTGGGGAGGGGGGGGAGCGGGGGGACGGGTGGCTCGCGCATGGTGTCCGAGACCCTGGCAAACTTCGTACGCGCTGTTCTGCGCCCATGTCCCGTTTGGGTTGGGGTGGGGGCGAGGGCATGATGCGATGGAAATCGCATCATGCAGCACACGGCAGACGTCCTGTCATCACAGGCCACTTAGACAAGACTTTACGGTTATCCACACATCCAATCCACAACCCTGCATGGGGACAATGCGCATGATTGAGCGAATGCTGCCGCCATTCGCTTTATTTGCGGTAAACAAATCTATCAGAAGAAAGCCTCACTTTTATTGATGCAAACCCGTGCGCCGACACACATACACCGCGCCTCTGAGCTGGAGCATGAGAGGACACACACATACACACCACACACGCCGAACCGAGGGAGAGTTACTCCGACCCACACCAACCCCTTGTGTTGTGAGCCGGGGGGGAGGGACGAGACGGGGCGGGGTGTGTGTGTGTGTGTGTGGTTGAACTTCTTTACTCCGGCCGAGGCGTCCTGGATCCGACCGGCACACGCGTGTACAGCTCCCCCGCATGCAGCTCCAGCCACGACCGGGGGCGGCGCGGGGTGCCCGACGGAGGCCCCAGGGGGATGAGGGACTCGAGCCGCTGCTGGTGCCGCACCCGCTTCGCCTCATCCGCCTCCTTCAGGCGTCGGAGGAAGTCGGACTGCGCCCTGCGGCTCAACCGCTTGGGGACGGGATCCGGGACATGCTCGTCCGATAAACGCAACGCCGTCTCTGCCGCCCGCCGGTTCTCATCGTAAAACAGACGCTCCACAGACTCCTTCTCCTCTGCCACCGACAGCCGCTGCGACCTCTTCGCCCGGCGCATCTGAATCGCAAGCTTCTGCTCCTTCAATCGCTGCCTCTCCCTGTGCAGGTCGTGCAGCCTGCTCACCATGTTGCTCTGCTGCTCAGCATCCAGCTTCTGCACCTTCTCCGAGAACGCCAGCTGCACCACCGACGGGGGCAGGTGCACTACACCGTCACTCCCATCCGCCCGCAGCTGCTGCGCCACATCGTTGGACGACGGGGGCACCGGCGCATGCAACGGCGCCGCCGCCGCCGGGGTCCCCTGCCGGGTGGCGGCAACGGAGACAGGCTTGGTGCGGTGGGCGTACACCCTGCTCTGCACGCCAGCGTATCTGCCCTGCTTCTTCCGCTCGGCGCGCTGCCTCTCCATCGCATTCGCCTCGTCAGCCTCTCGGAGGGCAGACATCATCAGGCGGAGCGAGGCGGGCGACCCCGCCGACGCACAGCACGCCGCGAGCGCAGGCGCTGTGGAGGTGAAAGGCTTCCGCATAGGCACGGCGTACCCTATGACACCCTCGCAGACGTAAGGGGCGCCGATCTCTGCAGCGCGTGAGAGGGTGCAGTTGCCGTAGGGCACGCCTGCGACCAGCAGCGTGTCGCAGCGCTCCTGGCTGTAGTAGGAGAGGAGTGGGATGGTGCCGGAGAGCGGGCTGTCGTAGGCGTATCCGATGAAGCCCATGTCGCTGTATCCGATGTGGGAGTCTAGCTGCGGTGCGGCGACGGCGCGGGTGTCGTTGCGGACCAGGGAGGTCATGAGGTGCAGTGCGACGAGCCCCGTGCGGCCCTGCCGTGTGGAGAAGACATCCGCCAGGTCGCCCAGCAGGGTGAGGTTCTTCGAGGCGAGGCGTCCCGCAGCCACGCGGTGGTCACGCTGCTCGCGGTGCCAGTAGAGTCGCAGGGTGGCGAGTTCGCCCCTTTCCTCCTCCACCTCGCGGCGCCGCCTGCGGGTGCGGCAGCGGCCCAGGTGGCCCCGTACGATACACTGCACAGTGCGTGCTGCAATGTACAGCTCCGCAGGGTTCGGGGAAGTCGGGGAGGTAGGGGAGGACGGTCCATCATCCATGCTGCCACCCAGCAGGGCAGCAGCACACGCCTGTGCAGCAACCTGGGGTGTGGGTGGGCCGGTCGTGTGAGTGGTGGGGCTTGGCACTGCAATGGAGTGTGATAGTCTATGTGTGTGTGTTGGAGCGTCAAGGGCAACAATTTTCATGAAGGACAGCGGGCTCAAAAACGGAACATCGTCGTGTGTTGTGTCACGCATGCGCCAGCAGGCACTTGCTCAGCCAACCACCCCACCAGTCGGGGCAACGGGAACACCACCAGCAACCACCCCCGCGCGCTGCTCTCACCACACACCCGATCAGGGTGGATGCCCTGTTGTTGAGGCTGCAAAGCGGCAGCACGGCGCACAGTCGTGCTGCAGGCAGATCACCACATCAATTGTTATGGCAGCATCTCTCAGGATCATTCGCCTCCACTACGTAACCCCCGGAAATGGTGTGCCTGTTCTTGGCGCACCTCAACCTTAGCAATTTGTGTGAAATAATCGCCAAACCTCTCCGAAGACCTGCCGAACAGCAAAGGGCCCCCCCTCCCCCCCACTCTCCTCCTCCTCCTCCCCTTTCCCTAGAAGGAGCTCCCCCACTTATACACAGGGCTGCCTCCCCTCCGTGGGCTGCTGTCGAGGTGGCCACCAGCGCGACCTCCCCCTGCAGCCGGCCCCCTGTTGCCTGCTGCTGCCTCTCCACCGTCGCGGCTCACGCGGGAGCTGGGCGTGGTGTGGTAGCCTGTTGCCTGCAGGGCACGGGGCAGCTGGTCCTCATAGAGGTGTGGGTTCCGTGCCATGGTGTAGCACCTGGAGAGCACAGGGGACCACAGCCCCAGGGCATGCACCACGACGTGGTGCAGCCACTGGGCCCGCTCCTTCCGCCCGCTGACGAAGTACACGTGCATGAGAACCTCTGCGGGCACCACCCACAGCTCACTGCTGGTGTCGCGGAAAACCTTCTCCGCAAACTCCACAAGCGTGTCGGCGCGCGACCCGGCCGCAACCCTCCCACCGGTAAACTCCTGCACGACGGCATGCAGGGCGCTGACTGTGCTGGCCTCCGTCAGGCTCACCCCCTCCCGGAGGAAGAGGCGCCACAGGTGCACCACACCATCCACATGCCGCAGCCGCTCGAAGGCACGGATTGCCGCATTCCAGAAGGCTGCGTCGCGAGTCACGCCTAACTCTCTGGGCAGCTCCACCACCTGCAGCACCTCGGCAGGTGCACGGCAGGCGTGAAAGACCGATGTCAAGGCGACGATGCCGATGGGGAGGCGTGCCTCATGGAGGCGCGTGACGAGCTGCATTGCCCCTGCCATGTCGGGCTGGTTCTCCAGCAGGGCGGCAGCGGTGAGCTGGTTGGGGACAACCCTGTGCCGGGGCATGGCTTTGAGCAGCCCCTCCGCAAGGCGGTGCTGCCCCTGCCGCGCGTATCTCGCGATGAGGATGTTGAAGGTTGCGATGTTCGGCTGCACGAGCTGGCGCACCATCTCGGAGAAGACCGACCCGCATTGCTCCGCCGTCACATCCGGATGCCGTGCCAGCTGGGCCAGGGTGCAGTTGAGCACCACCCGGTCTGCCTGCCTCTCGGTTCTGACACCCTTCAGCGTGCCGCAGCGCAGCGACACTGCCGCAGAAACATCGGGAAGCGAGCCCCCACCTGCAGCGCGCACCACCTTGAGGGCACAGGCGTGGCCCTTCTGCAGGAGGGACGGCATGCCATGCAGCCAGGCATCAGTGGCGCATGCCCTGCATGCCTGTTTGGCGAAGCCTGTGTGATGGGTGGGAGGAAGGGGCGGGAAGGGGCGAGGGAACGAGGCACCGTAGAAGACAGGAGGCACAGGTGCAGAGGGATGAGGCCTTCTCTGCACAACAGTAGTAGGGTGTGTTGTGCCCCGCTGCGTGTGTGGGTAGAAAGGGGTGAGGGGGTGGGTGGGTGGGCAATAAGCTGCTTCCTGGCAACGGTCAATCAGGCCTGTCTGTCTGCTGTTACGATGTGTGGCGAAGGGATGGGTAGGGGATGGGGGAGGGCGCACCAAAAACCCGCTTGGTGTGGCAAAGGGGCTTTCATACCGCGGCATTTCACAACGTGTCAAACTGGTTGGACGTGCCGGAATGACACAGGCTTCCCAGGCGTGTTTTTCTGTAGGGCGCTGTGATAAGCCCGCTGCGGTGTGCCCATCAGACCCAAGGCTTGGAGTTCTGGGTCAAAAACGAGGCACAGAACCCGGCAGGGTGGCTAAACAGACGGGTCAGAGGGGGTATCCTGAGACCGAACGGAGAATAGGCGAAAAATATTTTGAGATGAGGCAAACAAAGAAGAAAACGGCCGTCAAGCTGTGCAGGGATTGGGAACCCTTCTGAACGTTTTCAGGCATGAACTCGCCCAAAAAGCCCCACATTTTGTTGGGATGAGGAAGGGCGTGTGTGGGGGTGTGCTTCTGGGCAAGCCCAGAGGTTCACCAGGGGTGGCTCTTCACGCCTCTTGGTAGATCAAGGTGCTGCTGTGTCACGACATTGTCGGCCCGGGAGAAAAACAACTGCAATAAAGGGGGCGGGCGCCTCTCCTGGCGACATACATATGGTGGCGGGTGCGGTTGTTGCTGCAAACACCGGCAGTGATGCGGTTTGCTCTGAGGAGGGAGGGGGGAGGGGGGCTTTTGATGAAAGAAAACCGGCAACACGGCAGCAAGAAAGGTAACACAACAACAACAAAAACCGGAGGATGCACACCAATAAGGATATGAGTGGGACACAGTGCTGGCATTTTTCCGGAAAATCCCGCAACCGGAACACATGCCACTCTGTGAACAGTGGGACCCTCCAAAGCACCCCGCCCCACTGTCTTGCACTGAGCTCAGGCAGGGGGGGCCCCAACCCCCAGGCAGGGCCAAGGGTGTCGAGACGATCATTCTGCCCTTCCAACAAATCACCGCTGCTCGATGGATTCATCCGATATTTGATTCCCTACCAGCTCGCAGGTTGGGAGGCACCGCACCGGGTCAGCACACAACACAATTGCCACTAACATCAGCCTGCAGAAGCAAGGGGCTTGGGAAAACGAGAATGGAGACAGTGTAAGTCGCCGTACGGCAACACCCCTGAACAGCACAGGCACATGACTGGAGGGGTCTGGAACTGTCTACCACCGGGCTGCCTGTGGGTTGACAACACTCAGATGGCGCCTGTGTTTGCCAGCATGGCGGGCTCGGTGTTACCCGAACTGCCCCTTTGGGAGATGCTGCAAGGCTGGCACACTGGTATCGGGGCAACAAACACTGTATAACAAGGGCGCAAGAGAAAAAAATCTGACGTTGCATAAACTTCGCCAAAACCAGTGTATATCTAGCATGTTTGGCGCTCGTGCAGCTGTCTTTCACGGACTACTGTTCGATGCCGGCTCGCTAAACACAGTCAGAACGGCCCTCATTGCAGGAAAGTAGTTTACCCAACCCCCGCTGTCCACCGGGCTATATGGGATGTATCGCGTGAACAAAATGACACCCAAGGGAACTCACCGCATCCCCCAAGGGGCTCGCGCAGGCATTCCTGACGCTGGAACTGGATGTTGGCCTGAGACACTCGACCATGCCGGAGGGATATGCCAGGGGCAAAAGTAGCGCGGTATCGCATCGTCCTAGGCTTTGGGGAAAGACATTTTTAGCTTGAATTTCTGTGTTCAGATATTGTCTGAAAGGGGGGCGGGGGAGAGGCGAGCACGTAGGGTATAGAATGTGGTTGGGGGCAGCGGGGCCTCAGCCTACAGAGTCCCTTTTGGGATTGCAAAAGCACAAGCAGACACCAGCCACAACTTGGCGTTGCCGACGGTGTTCCGACATTGCTCGCGCTTGGGATGCGCCCCTGCACACAGCTGAACCTGCTGCCACAAAAAAAACAGATCAAAAATGATTTCATTCTTCTGGGCAGTGCAGCCTCAGCCCCCGGCAAAGGGCTGGAAACCCCACTGGTGTTTTTGGTCTGTTTTTTTTTGAGATTTCTTTCATTTTTCTTGACGGCACGAAGGAGCCAGGACCCCACGCCACGTGGGGGTGTGTGTGTGGGGAGAGAGGGTGGGGCGAATTTCTTTGTGTCGCTGGCAATGTGCAGTATGGTCTAAATAACCCCCCCACAGCATTCTTTCGATGCCTAACAGCTATACATGAAACACGGCCAGACCGCGGCACGCATTGCCCTTCTCACAGGAGGTAATGCGCACCGCAGGATCACAGGCCGCGCTGTTGGCGTTGGCATGCCAGGCGACACTTGACGCACATCGCTATGCGTGACATAAGAAATCAATGGTCTGCAATTCGTGCAACACCACAAGCAATCGAAGGGCGTTCCAAGTGCCCCTTCTCAAGATAACGCAGAAGTCCTTCTTCGTCTTGATGCAAGTTGGAAAGATTCGTGACAAGGGAAGCGGTGGAGGCCTCGGGGGTCGGTCAGCACAGCTGCCTTCCCCGTGGCATTACACAAGGTATCAAGGGGCCGAGGGTCTCGTGACGTGGGATGGCGTTTTACAGCCGCACATAACAAGTGGGGGCGGAGCTATAGACGGAGAGTGTGCCCGCCTTCACGGCGCAGCAACACTCTTGCATCCTGTTCAACCCTGGGTCGGGTCGTAGAAACATGCCGGACCTGGCCTTACCTGCTCAGCATCATCGAGCGTGCGTGGTTCACAGAAAACTGTATGAAAGAAACTGAAACATGGCAGCACCGCTCAGACGCAACCGAGCTGATCATTGGTTGTTTGTGATGCATCAGCACTTATCACACTGAGCCCCCACGTCCAACGAATGGTGGGCTAGCGCAGTATAGAACACGGTTGCTGGCTGTGGGTGGGGCCATTTTCTGCTCGCACGAGAGAAGCCTGATGCACAGAGTGGGTCTCAAGGAGAAGGGGGTGGGGGTGTGTCACCAAAACGTTGACAGCTGGTGGGTGAAGTGTTCGCAAAGCCCCCCCCCCCCCCCCCCCCCGGGTTGAAAAGAGTCGTTTTTTTGGATTCTCTCTTTTGGAGTGGGGGGGCACAAAGCTGCCAAGGGGTGACCGCTGTTCAAAAATGATCTTGGAGCACAGCAGCTTTTGAACGGTTCCAGCAGCCCCCACCCCCCCGGTGAGGGGTGTCGCTGTTTCGGATCTGGCTGGGTGGGCTTGTAACCATCGGCAGAAAGTTGTGCGATGAAATATCATATCAAACACCAAACATCGGACAACCAATCCTCATCAGTGCAGCTCGGAAGCAAGCTGTGAACTAAAAGTGTGGCCCAAGGAGGTCACCTTAAGACACGGGGGGACACGGGGGGACATCCGGGGACAAACCGGTAAAATCGGGGAAAATGACCAAAAAAAAGAGTGTGGGGAGTTGGGTCCAGTTTAGCAAAGTGGCTCATTTTTTCAAATTCCAGAATTTTTGGGGACGCTTCCTGTACCCGGCCTCGCGGGTGGGGTGTTAGGGAATCCACCCCGTGGTCACCCACTGCCCCGCGACACGGGGACGGGGTTAGGGGACCGGCACAGCCCAGTACGGCGATGTACGACTTGGTGCTGCTGATAGGGACTCGAAACGAGAGCAGTGCACGGTCAGCCCCATCTGTTCCAGTTATTTTCCGTTCCAGAATTGTTTTGGGGGGTCTGCGCGGACTTGGCCGTTTTCTGAGAGTCGGGTACTTTCCCAAGGGTATGCTGGGCCCACCATCCTCCACCATGGCATGGGGTGGGGTGAGGTGGGATTTCGGACATGCCTGCCCCAAAAACCCGTGATAGGGATTTAGTCATTGCTATAGGTGAAGATCAGAGCCCAGGCGGGATGTAAGACAGGGTGTCGCAGATGCAACAATGTCTCCAGAGCCACTTTGTATGCCTTTGTTCGGGATGCCCCTTCACCTGTCGCGCTTAGGTTCCGTCCAAGTTCGCCGATTCCAGTGCTTCAAGAGAGCACACAGTTCCTTCCCAGTAGTCTTCATCCTCGGTTCCGAATCATCGCAGTCCCTCGAATCCATGGTGCAGAACTAAATTCTCGAAAGGTGGTCAATGTTTTGAAAGGGGCCCGTGACCAGCGGAAATTGGAATTTTTGACCCAAACCTGCAAGTGTACTGTTGTTTAACGTTGTCCAAAGCCCCTTGCGGTGTGACAGTACATTCGTTATGTGAATATCTGTCACATGGCTATGGCAACACAGACACAGGCAAGCTGGGGAGGCGTCGCGTCCGTCGAAAAGATCATTTCTGCACAACTACCGGCATCGCAGCTACGGTAGAAGTGACTGACCCTGTTCTTGTAATCTTGACGCTGGAAAATTCCATTCGGAAATACCAAACACATCCACTGAAAGTGGATGGAATGGGCGTCAAGACCGTGATTTTTGGGGGAGTGGACTGCCCTGTATCGTGAACCCGCTGAGGGTACAAAATACAGAACAGGGAGGCACAGGTGCAGCACAACACAGGCAGGCAGGCAGGAAACAATGGGTGCAGGTCAGACAAAATGTTCGGTGTCAATCGGCTTGGTTTGGTTTGTAGGGATGATGCGGAACACACAACCCGCACCCAACCTCCAGATTCAGCCACTGTACCCATTTTCAACCTCCAGCCTGACGTACAAGACGACCAGGCCGTGACGGACACTGTGTTGCCTAAAAGGCGTTGTTCTCACGGAGTATAGACGCAGTTCGTCCTCACACCTCAGCAAGATACTCACCCTAACTCACCTAAAAAGGGTGGGAAACAGCAAGGTTTGGTAAACATCGTTCTTCTCAGCAGGTTGGCACAATTCATCCACACACGTTGTTTCGCTTCCTAACGCATACATTGTCGTACCAGAGGGGGAAGCTCTTCAGTGCAGTCCCTCCGCATGTGTGGATTAACGGCCTCTGTGGTTAAAAATCACACAGTTTGTCTAGACATCGCTTCAAGAATTCCGTACACCATAATCACCGTGACTTCTGTTTAAGTGAGTAGCTGGCTAAGGGGGGTGTCGCTAGTCACCCGTCCCGAAGGACTGCTGCCCTTATCCTTTTTTGGGGGGATTTCCCTCGAAAAATACTACGAGAAACACTTGGCCTCGATGATGTGAGGGTTGCATTCAATGCCATTGAACGTTTAAAAGACAAGGCGTTGTGTGTGCGCCAAACCCGGATGAACAAACCTCACGTGGTTTGGCTGATGAAGCTTGGTGTGAATGTGCGCACAGTCATAACAACAAGGCAAGGTAGATTGTGTTTGTCACCCAAAGCGCTGCCAACTATCTTTTTCACTGTGGGGGTCTCTTCGCTACGGGATGGTCGTCAGTGCACCTCGGTGTATTTGCTGTTGAAATAGTGAAAACTGACGAAGATTGACGAAGAATAACGACCAGCGAAGACCCCCTTGTGACAACCTTCTTGTGTGTGGTTTTGTCCCCCAAAAAGAGAACTCGTCCAGCCAGTGGGTCGTAACAAGCGACACTCACATCTTCCCATTTTGTAAGTTCGGCGTAGCCAACTCAGGAAACTTTTCACTGTGCGGATCCTTGCGAACACTTCACACGCCCGGCAGGCTGGTGGGGTGTTCTGCGTTCGAAGAAGTTCGACTGTCGTTGCACCGTCACACCCCACTCACCCATCCCACCCCGCCACCAGAGATCACACTCCAGAAGATGGGTTGCCCCTTTGCGGTGGTTTGAATGGTGGTGTCGAAAGCGATTCGCGCAAGATACTGAACGACGCACAACACTTTTCACCCAGAAAAGGGGGGATTTGCCCTTCAATGAAAACCTGCCACACAGCCACTTAGGCCTTGCGATGCTCAAGTGCCGGTTGGACCCCTATGTCCTTCAGGCCCCAAAGCAGGCAACGATATGGGATCAACCTCACAGGGGTGAACAACAGGGTGAACAAGGCACGGGTTTTAGTCTGATGACACACTGCAACCTCAAGGTGACTGGCGACACCTCTCCTACAGTCTGCGGCACGCTGCCGTGGCGACAAGGCTTCCTGACATGGGAGATCGCTGCGTGGATCAACGTGGCACCACCCGTGTGCTCGGCAGGTTGTTTCGGCACCTGCTTTCTCCGTGTCATGCTTTTCGTGAGCGTGTCAGGGATGTTGGCACACGCTGGGGAGGGTTTCACATGATGACATAACGTACATCAGAAGCACACACCCACGTGGCGCTGTCCTTGGCAGGACTTTGAAGTGCCGCCTTGATATCCTTGTTGGATAGAACCCTCATATCACACCCTCACTCAGCTGACGAAAACCGACCCTCGGGGCCAGTCTGCGATACCAGCACGCGAACCCAAATTGCAATGCGAAAACCTGAGATTTCTGGCTGATTTGGCCATGTACCCAGGTCCTCAGGAGCTAGATATTCGCGGGCCCATTTTAGGGCAACGAATGGGCTCAAAATTCATAAATTCCTTTGAAAACGGGCCCAAATGACCAAAATAGCCCCACCCCCCAAAAAAAATTCGAAAAGGTCCCCCCCGCAGAATTTCTCAGAATTTTCCAGATTTCTCAGATTTTCCAGAATTTTCCAGATTTTCTCAGATTTTTCAGATTTTGGCATTCTGGCCCGGATTTTTTGCAGAAATATTTCGATGAGCCATTTTAGGGCTCAAAATGGGCTCAAAATTCAAAAATCCCTTTGAAAATGGGTCCAAATGTCCAAAATAGGCCCACCCCAAAAAAAAATTCGAAAAGGTCCCCCCCACAGATTTTCCAGATTTCTGACAGAATTTCTCAGAATTTTCCAGAATTTCTCAGAATTTTCCAGATTTCTCAGATTTTCCAGAATTCTGAAAATTCTGGAAAAATCTGTCCAGAATCTGGACAGATTTTCTCAGATTTTGAAAATTCTGAAAAATCTGAAATCCCCAGAATCTGCCAGAATCTGTGAAATTCTGGCAGAATTCTGTCAAACCATGCCCACCCCGGAAAATTTTTTGAAAAGGGTCCCCCTATGGACGGTCACCAGAAAACCGCCAAAAAAGTTTTGACAAGACACAAAAAAACCGGTGCCACCTACCGGTTTTACCGGTCCGCCTGTCCCGCGTGTCCCATGTCCGGTTACCGGTAAAAAAACCGGTTTTGTGACAAAGGCCCAGCGGTAAACTAGCGGTAAAAACGGTAAAAACGGTAAATTCGGTATTTTGGGGTGACCTCCCAAGTATAAAGAACAAGATCAAATCAGGAACATCAAATGGTAAGTCAGTTTAAGAGCTACCGTGGTGCTGAAATAACTTGAAACGATCAACCGCGTTGGTGTTGTACGGCCTCAAGGAAAACGGAACAGTCTCTTTTTATCTAAATCCTTGTTCGGCCGTGTCGCACTTGGCTTATCATGAAGGAAACAAGTCTTGTTGAATAAAGTTGCTAACTAACGGGGACTTGGGAGACACGTGACCACGGGGGGTTCGGAATTCCCGAGTCAGGGCACAAGAACACCCATACGGCAAATGCAGGTGTAATCGGCACCTCGTACATCCTGCTCCAGACCTTCGGGTCCAGAGCTCGATGACACACCGTCAATACATTGTGGCGGAGGTGCTATGGCACGAAGTACTTGTCAGGGCTCCAACGAGCCAAAAGCGGCCCGTCGGGCGACTAGAATCGCGCACTACACGGGGGCCTATAACTTTACCGGTCTGGGTTTTGTCCTCTGCTCCTATGGCGTTCTACTCTTCTCATTTTGATCTTCATCTTGTTCTTCTACCCGAGTCGTCTCTGGCAGGGCTGTGTTTCCGCAGTGACGACTCCATCATTGATATTCGTTTGTTTGGGAAAGACACACGAAGGACACAACACTGTTCGGGATGCCTGGTGCAAGCACCTGCTCTGGTCGGAGACGCCACCCCAGGGAGTTTACAGTCGTGCCCAGGACCGGGTGACAGGGGGTGAGTGAAAGAAGGAGCAGCTGCGTGCCCTCTGCCACACAGCACTGCCAACGGGCAGAGTATTCAACACGGAAAATTAGGAGTGAGTGCACCAGGGAAGCAAGAAGGGCACAATAGATAGGGCTGTTGCTTGTGCGCCAAAGTGGCGCAAAACAAAATCACCACTCCCGCAGCGGAGGCTGTCTTTGCAGCCCAAAATCGCTGGACCCGCTGTATTTCTGACCCTGACCAGGAGTCATGTTGACCTGTTACAAACTTGACGCCACGTAAATGCAAAACCTGCACTTCCAGCACAAAGTCGATACCACCATCACAAAATTGCACAACTGGGGGAACGGGGTTGGGGTGAAAACGGGCGGGGAACCGTCACCCGTGTTGAACGGCTTGAAAGTGCCTAGGTGCGCCAATAATGAATGAGACATGCCTCAGGGCGGCAACCTGCCCTGAGGTCAGCTATTCCGTGGTGGAATTAAACCAATTGGGGTGGTGTCTTCGCTAAGTCGGCAAACCAGCAAAAATCGGCATTCTTCTAATAAATTATTCACGGTATGGTGACGATCGGTCCAATTACTGGGGGGGGGGCAATTAATCGTAAGTAGTCGAATAATCGTAAGGGGGCGATTAATTATACAACATTTTCTGGGCCATTTATACGTAAATTTGTTTTGAATAATCGTAGGGGTTACGATTATTCACTTTTGGCCAAATTTCTGACTTTTCCTCAGAAGATCAAGCAACAGGAACAGCAGGGATCCCACTCAGGCTGTACAAAGTGGAGAATCGGTCGTCATAGACCAGTGATTGAGTCACCCCACATGTCGGAGCACACATGCCCCGAGTTTAATGGGTGGAAGAGAGTATGGTTTGAGGCCCCCCCGCCCCCAGGTTCCCTGCCAGTGAGGTGAGCCTGGGGGGGGGGGGGGGGGGGGGCACCAAAATTCTGGGGTGGCCCATACGCAACCTCAGGAAGATGGACACAGTCCAGAAACTGTACCCCACAAGGAACAGATGTTCACTACCGTGGCCTCCGGCGGCTGGGGGGCTCCGCCCCCCAGACCCCCCTGTGGACTCTCTTTGCATTCTCTGTACCACCTCGAAGGGTGCACCCGAGCCAAGCACCCAAGCATGGGAACTAGGCTGGAAACTGATACAGTCATTGAAATAGATCGGGACAGCCAGGGCTCCCAGTCACCGTCATACGAAGGGACTATGCGAACTGGAGACGGCGCAAGAGCAGGTGCAGCTGTGCTGTATTCTTGAGGGCTCCCGCTACGTCAAAAACCACGCCCTCATCCAAACGTAAGGACTGAGCCAAGGCGTCAATCCCTTCGGACCTCGTCAGCGCCCCAGGAACACAGGCCCCGTCATCGGTATTCGACGCGTGCCCCGCGCACGCCAGCCAACGACGCTCTGGTGCTGGGGATGGGGTCGAGGGGGTGGTGTGGCAGGCAGGGAAGTGCACGGGACCAGAAAAACCATTCGACGGTCGAGCGCGCACTGGGTGTGGAGGGTACCTAAAAAACGGGTCACAGGGTCCGACATCGGGTGTCGGACCCCACCGTGTGCCCATCTGGATGACTCAAGCGCCTCACACCGGGTCCCTCCCCTCCTGGTGGCCCACCGGGGTGCTATGGCCAGTTTCCACCGGTGCTGTTGCTGTGTGCACGGAATGCCGGTGAGACAGGCCGAGAATGCGACCCACACCCACCCCCACCCCACCAATTGACATTCTGAACAGCAAAACGGGTAAATTTTTGCCAAAAGTGAATAATCGTAACCCCTACGATTATTCACCACCGTTGAAAATTTGTAAATTTTGGGACACCCGATTTATACAGACCGCGTCGCTAAATAATCGTAGGGGGGCCTTCGCTACCAAGTGTGACTGAGTGAGAAAAAGTGAGCCACGGCCCACTTCCCCTCACTGTCTGACGAGCTGTGACGAGCAGTGACTGGTAGCGAGGGCCCCCTAGGGGTTACAATTATTTGACCCCCCCCAGTAAATCCACGATCGTGAAAAAAAAACGATCGTTTTAATTGGAGGCTAATTGGACGATCGTGAAAAAAAAATTCCAATTATTCCCACGATCGTGGGCGATCGTGGCTAATTGGTAGAAAAGTTCCCTCCAGCGCCAGTCCGGACTGTGCACCTGGCAGTGCAATTCTGGCTGGATAAAATGGGAAATCTTCCCTTCTGACATGAAAGCCATGCTATACGGTACTTGTTTGCTGCCGGGTACACATAGTCCACACATGCCATACACAACCCCGCCACCCATAGCAGGAGACACGCACGACACACAGAGCAATCCACCATGAGGCAGTGGCTGCACCTTCTGGTGCTCATCTTATGCTTCGCCCTAGGGGAGGGGGCGAATAGTCGGAAGAGGGAAGAGCCGAACCAGAGTGGGGGGAAGACTAAGCGGCGCAGGAAAGGACCCCCGTCCGCGGTGGGCGCACCTGAAGTGGACGACGACGACGACGACGACGACGACGACGATGACGACGATGACGACGACAACGACAACGACGATGACAACGACGAAAGCGCCGCTGAAACGCCTGCAGTGAAGGCAAAGCTGAAGGCGATCCTTGCTGGAGTAAAGAAGGAGGCATCGAAAAAACCAGCGCTTGTGAAACTCGCAATTGCTGAAGGCGTCCTGAAGAAGAAGGAGAAGGTACCAACGATGAAGATCTTGCGGGAGAAGATTGCAAAGAAGCGGTTGAGGGAACCAGCATCGGCGCCGTCATCTACATCATCTGCCGCAGCGGTGCCGACACCACCTGCCCCGTCGCTGCCAAAAATGTTGGCCGCAGAGAAGGCGCAAGCCGCACAGACGCTGTCGCAGGCTGCAGAGACCGCACCGATCAAAACTCCTGATCCGGTGACCATCGCCTCGGACAAGTTCGCCAGCCTGTCGTGCATCACGATCGTCAGCAAGTGTACTGCAACGCAACGGGGCTACACCCTCGCTCGCGAAGCAAAAAAGTACCGCGACGATCAGCTGCTCCCCGCGTGTACCACGTGCAAGACCTGCTTCGGACCCAAGGCTACAATGTACGACCTCAAAACGGTACACTGCAAGTCAAAGGGGCATATCCAGGCGACAGCCAAGACGACAGACACGCAACAGAGCACGAGTACACCTTTAGCTGTTGGCGAGACGGTGACGAAGCGGATTGTGGAGCTTGTTGCGATGTTGGGGATAACATTTGCATCAGCGACAAAGCTCCTCAGAGGGTTAGCAGGCACCACCATCCCAGAAAGCGGAGTCGATGTGCAGCGGGGGTGGAGGGAGAGCGGCGACGACATCTACAACCAGCACCTCGCCCACCTCACGACGCTGTTCCAAGGGAAGACAGTGAGCGTAATTCACGACTGTGCCAGCTCACCTCAGGGACACCATACAGCACTCTTTATCGCTCAAAGCCGGGATCACTCCGCCGCACTCCCGCTTGAATACTCCACCGGCCCGTTTTCAACTGACACTCTGGAAGCAGCCCTGATTCGCTCGCTCGCATCGGTTGGACTGAGCCTCTCAGATGTGCGGCTGATCAGAAGTGATCGTGGTGGAAGCTCTGGCGCCCTGTCCCGCGGTCTTGCACTGAAGCTGCGGATCCCCTACGTCTCATGCACTGCGCACGTCCTCCACAACGCGTGTTCGGATATGTGGAAAAACCTCAAGGACAAGGACCACCTCGTGTTTCAGCTGCTGCATTTGAGCAACTACATATTCTGCACAGCTCAGAAGCAGCGCAAGTGGCGTGAGCTCCAGATCGAGATCAAGAAGAGCAGCACCGCAGCGAGCCTCAAGGGTGCACTCCAGAAGGTGAAGGCGAAGCACATGAACGCAACACGCAGAGAGCAACCCCAGATCTTGGAAGGGTGCCGCAAGACCGTTCTCGAAAGCGTTAAAAATGTGAACCACGAGCAGCGCCTCCAGAACGCCTTAACAACGGAAGAACTCATCACAACAACAACAGCGATCATAGCTGAGATGGACGAGACCACGGAGACCACGGCACCGACAACAAGAGCGCCACGCGTCTACGACACACGTTTCATCAGCAAGGTCGCGGCGGCTGAACATCTGCAAGAACGGCTGCGCATTCTCTTCCTGTATGTAGCCCGGGAGGTGCAACAGCCTACTGCGTCGGCTTCTGTGGTCAAGATGGCACGTCTTCTCAACGCCAACGGATATAACGCTGTGCACGCAGCACTGACCGACTTCGTGCAAGCGACACAGCCCATGAAGGATGCTCTGGAAAAGTACAGCAACGCCCAGCTGCCAGGAAGCCATGCTGAGTGCGTTTGGCGCGAAATGGAAGACCTCATCGACACAATGCATGACGACTGCAGCAAGCCTGGCTTCAGGGGAGAGCTGTCGAAGATTATGCACGACGGGCTGGACAGCCGCTGGAGGGACAACTCGGAACCAGGGTACCACTTCTACAAGTCCCTCCGCCAGATGACACCAGCAGGCTACACGTGCATGTGAGACCTTGAGCAGCTGCAGACACCTGACGACATCCGGGTTGTATTCTCATGGGATGCGAGTGTGATCACAGACGAGCTTCTTCAACGCTATGGCGACGCTGCAGGAAAATATGAAGGGGGGTCAACGAAGGCATTTTGGGAAGGTTTTGGTCAGGAGCCGGGGGGCGAAGTGCTGGCGAGCCGGGTGCTGGACTTGCTGAGCACCCCACCGTCGTGCACAAGTCCCGACAGCGCTGTATCCGTCATCGCCCACGCCATCCCGGCAAATCGAGGGGCTGTATCTGACGAGACGCACGCAAGGCTGTCGCTGCTGTGTGTCAATCAGGACATCGCGAAATCCTTTCCACCTGCTTGCAACCTGCGTTGTGGGTTCCCCACCGCCAATGCCGACACAGACTCCGACGACGAGGCTCCTTCCCCTGTGCCCAACCCCTCAGTCGCAATCCCGACTATCGCTGAGGCCACATTGGCAATCGCGGCATCGCTGGAGCGCCTCTCATCCACAGATTAACCGCAACCCTGCCCGTTTCGGAGCAGAGCCCCTCTTCACTGAGGGTGAGTCGAGTGATACTAACGTGTGGCGTGATCTTTATCCCTGTCTTCCCCGTGCTACTTTTTTTTACGGTTCCCCTTGCCCTTGGAACAATGCCCCCGATCAAATCAGGGAGGACAAGATGACTGAATAGTGACAAACTCAACAACCTGAATCAGTGTTGGCTGTACCTGCTCCATGATGTCACCTTCTCCTCTCAAGAGAACTGTGTGTTCTCTCGCCGTACGCTTCCGACTGGAGAATTCCGCAGGATGACACCCCACCCCACCTCCTCCGCCTCCTCCTCTTGTCTCAGATTGTGTATTGCTGCTGTGTTGCTCCTGCCTCACCACACCCATCACCCTAGGACCTCCGGAGATCCCAACGGAATTTCCCCTCCAATTATTCCAATTAGCTAATTGGAGCCACGATCGTGGCGATCGTGGATTTTTTTCCCACGATCGTAAAAAAAAAATAATTGGAGGCTAATTGGAGATTAATTGGACCGATCGTCACCATACCGTGAATAAAAATCAGGGAAATGCGCAACAATGATTCTGCACCACTTAGCGAAGACACCAATCTCGCAAATAACAATGAAGACTGCGCAGCCAGAACTCCTGCGCACACATGTGCTGCAAACACAGTGTGCACAGAAGGGCACCGGGTTTGTGCAGGAATATGAGATATGTGCAGAGGTCAAATGGAGCAATAAAAACTGTATAGTGCAGGCATTCGTCAGTCGCAAAACACCCTCACGCCTTGCGTGGTGATGTTCTGCAAGGATTTGCACGGGGCGGGGGGTGGGGGGGTACAGTTTCCTTGCGCTGTGTGAGCACAACTCTCAATAATAGAAAAAGTTACACCGATCGCACAAAAAAAACACACACGAGGGCGGCCTGCGCCTTGAGCGCATATGCCATAACCTTGTGTGCGCGGCAATCCCTCCCCACCGTTGAGTTTCCTGCAGGAAAACACGGTAAGGCCGCCAAAGAAGGCATTGCCCAAACAAACCATAGCCTCGAAATGGGATACCCGCGCCATTTTCTGGTGAGGATTGGCCACAGGTCGCGCATAGGGAGGCAATGTCGCAGGGAAGGGGCTGGGGTGGTGAAGTGGTTGGGGGTGGGGGTCAAAGGAAGAAGGATATGGTAAACAGCCGAGGGGAAAAATCGCAAAATCGCAGGATGGGTTGGGGTTATGCAGAGGGTGCCCTTCGCTATGTGCCACGCTGCGTGTGTGTGTTGAACTGAGTTTGTGCCACTGTTGCAACCAGTTGTTTGTGAGGCACACCCTCGCCTTTAGTTCCCAGTGTTTCATTTTGTAGCTTTGGGGGTTCGCGAACCGGCATCGCGCAGAGGCCGCGACTTGAGAACCGACCCCTGCCAATAGACTGATATTCACTAATTCTGCAATTCTGAGCGAAGACCGCCAGAGAAAGACGCTTGACGTGCGGGCAAATCTCCTCACTCTTGCACCTCGCGGTGGGTGTATATAGAGAGAAGAAATGCATGCACACACTCCCCGTTTGACACCCAGTTTGTGCCGTCGCCCTGGGATTGGGTTGGGAAGGGGTGGTAGTGGTGGTGGTCGTGATATGCTGACCGTAATCTCTCGATACCCCCCCCCTCCTCCCACTGAGGTGCCTTACACCCCTTCTCCGTGATTCCCTCTGTTGATTCACCTGGTTGCATTTGTGTTGGGTGTAGGCAACGACAGCCCTGATGTATGGGACGAGAGACGTGTCACATGTTCTAACGCGATCTGTGCGGACCGTCTGACCATTCTGTTTGTGTGTGAGTGTTGCATCGGGGATGAAATGAATTGAGCTCCAAGATCCTCTTGGGGTGGGGGCTTGGGGGGGAGGGGGCAGAGGCAATGTTTTTTGGTGTCGACAATCTCAGGCACTGCGAGAGCTAGGCTGCTGCACAGACCCGTTCTGTCCCATTGACACCCCCTGTTATTTTTTCCCCCTGGCAAACGCGGCGTGAGCCGTTTCCAGCCCACCTCCCAAAAAAAACAATACCAGGCAGTTCACACAATCTCGCCACCGCCACAAAAAGGAAATGGCGGAGAAAAGACTCTGGTTGGTGTCGATACAAAGAAGAATAGAATAAGGGCCGTCAACATTTGACAGTTATTGAATGATTGAACGGTTTGAACGGAATTAATCCGTGATGTCGCGAACAGCTCCCTGCCAGGGCTCTCCCCGCCTAGTTTGCTACACATTTTTGCTTGATACACACATGCAAGAGACGACACAACCGGTGCACCGCCTTCGTGAAATGAAGGGTCCCCACCCCCACCCCCACCCTACCCCCGGCTATGCACCAAGAACAAAGCAATCAATAACCCAGCGCAACTTGCCGCCAGAAGGCGTCGGCACGCTATGCTGCTGCTGCTGCCGGAGCAAAGGGGATGGGGAGGAAGAAGAGGGAGGGGGGGGTGTCGAAGGAGGGTTCGTGGCTGCGATAAAAATCGAAGCCACGACCCCCACACACACACACCACCCCACCCCCCCCCCAGTGATGTGAGCCTTGATTTTTATGGATTTTTTTGGGGGCCCTCGCTACCAGTCACGGGTCGTCACGGCTCGTCAGTGAGTCAGGGGGCTTTTTTGGCTGGCCTGGGGAGAAGGGTGAATTTTCAGGTTTTTGGCTGACTACGAGTCACTACGAGTCACTTGACTGGTAGCGAGGCCGGTCTGGAACTCCGGGTGGGGACTTGGCACAATATGAGAAAATTCCACCCAGAGGTCCAGACCGGCCTCGCTACCAGTCACGTGACTCGTAGTGACTCGTAGTGACTCACAGTGGTCCCCACCTCCTGTAGGGGCACTCCCCGATTCCCCCCAGCAAATTAGTGTACTTGGTTGATTCCCCCCGATTCCCCCCAGTACACTGTCGTACTTGGACGATTCCCCCCGATTCCCCCCAGTACATTGTCGTACTTGGACGATTCCCCCCGATTCCCCCCAGTACATTGTCATACTTGGACGATTCCCCCCGATTTCCCCCAGTACATTGTCGTACTTGGACGATTCCCCCCGATTCCCCCCAGTACAGTGTCGTACTTGGACGATTCCCCCCGATTTCCCCCAGTACATTGTCATACTTGGACGATTCCCCCCGATTCCCCCCAGTACATTGTCGTACTTGGACGATTCCCCCCGATTCCCCCCAGTACATTGTCGTACTTGGACGATTCCCCCCGATTCCCCCCAGTACATTGTCATACTTGGACGATTCCCCCCGATTCCCCCCAGTACATTGTCATACTTGGACGATTCCCCCCGATTCCCCCCAGTACATTGTTATACTTGGACGATTCCCCCCGATTCCCCCCAGTACATTGTCATACTTGGACGATTCCCCCCGATTCCCCCCAGTACATTGTCGTACTTGGACGATTCCCCCCGATTCCCCCCAGTACATTGTCGTACTTGGACGATTCCCCCCGATTTCCCCCAGTACATTGTCATACTTGGACGATTCCCCCCGATTCCCCCCAGTACATTGTCGTACTTGGACGATTCCCCCCGATTCCCCCCAGTACAGTGTCGTACTTGGACGATTCCCCCCGATTCCCCCCAGTACATTGTCATACTTGGACGATTCCCCCCGATTCCCCCCAGTACATTGTCATACTTGGGGGGCCCTCGCTACCAAGTGTGACTGAGTGAGAAAAAGTGAGAAGTCAGCCATGTTTGGCTGAAAACTGACGACTCGTGACTCACAGTGACTCGTAGCGAGGGCCCCCTTGGACGATTCCCCCCGATTCCCCCCAGTACATTGTCATACTTGGACGATTCCCCCCGATTCCCCCCAGTACATTGTCATACTTGGACGATTCCCCCCGATTCCCCCCAGTACATTGTTATACTTGGACGATTCCCCCCGATTCCCCCCAGTACATTGTCGTACTTGGACGATTCCCCCCGATTCCCCCCAGTACATTGTCATACTTGGACGATTCCCCCCGATTCCCCCCAGTACATTGTCGTACTTGGACGATTCCCCCCGATTCCCCCCAGTACATTGTCATACTTGGACGATTCCCCCCGATTCCCCCCAGTACATTGTCATACTTGGACGATTCCCCCCGATTCCCCCCAGTACATTGTCATACTTGGACGATTCCCCCCGATTCCCCCCAGTACATTGTCATACTTGGACGATTCCCCCCGATTCCCCCCAGTACATTGTCGTACTTGGACGATTCCCCCCGATTCCCCCCAGTACATTGTCATACTTGGACGATTCCCCCCGATTCCCCCCAGTACATTGTCGTACTTGGACGATTCCCCCCGATTCCCCCCAGTACATTGTCATACTTGGACGATTCCCCCCGATTCCCCCCAGTACATAGTCGTACTTAGCGGATTCCCCCGTGCTGGGGGGAATTGGGGGAAATCCGCCAAGTATGACTGTGTACTGGGGGGAATCGGGAGATTTAGTGAATAGTGCGGAGCAAGTATCTTCGCGCGACGCGAGAAGCACAACAAAGCAATAATTTGCCCAGAGGGCCGGAGAGGGGAGGGGGGACAGCCTGCCTAGTCAAGATCTGCGAGAGGGGCCGCTGCTGGTGCATCAGGGCGATCACCTCGCCCATGCCCCCACCCGCCGCCGGCTGCTGGGGGGCCACCGAGGAGGAGGCCACCGGGGCCGTGGACTCCCCGCGGAGGCGCGCCACCGACTCCACCTGCCCCAGCCGCCCCGTGCACAGCTGCACCGTCGCCAGCAGCCTCACCAGCGCGATCCCCGACCAGTCGCCGACCCCCTGGACGAGCGCGTCCAGGGCCGACGGGAGGATGCGGTCCTGCGCGATGTTCTTCGTCGCAGCCTCCGCGAGCAAGCTCCTCAGGGTGCCGAGGAGGGCGGGGTACGGCACCTTCTGCCGGACGAGGCCCGCCTGCACCATGTCGACGTTCACCGCCGCGAGCTGCGCGGTCGGGGGGGACCAGTCGTACGACTGCCCTTTCCCCCCCTCCAGGTGCGCCTCCAGCTCGGCCAGAGTCTTGCACTCTGTCATTGTTGTGTGTGTGTGCGGGTGTTTAAAAGGCGAGAGGGGCCGAGCACCAACGCACACACAACCCGATGTCCTGATGAAGGGTGGTGGTGGTCGCGCCCCCGTCCAACCGTGCAACGCACGTGGCGGAAACTGCACTATGCAGCAACAGTGATGAGAAACAACACAGCAAAAACAGCAAGCAAACAGCAACAGAAACCTCGCGCGCGCCGCTCCTCCCTATTCTAAATCTCCCTTACCGTGGCGAAGCCACTCGACTAAAGTCGTTCGTAGGGGGAATCGTCCAAGTACGACAATGTACTGGGGGGAATCGTCCAAGTACGACAATGTACTGGGGGGAATCGGGGGGAATCGTCCAAGTATGACAATGTACTGGGGGAAATCGGGGGGAATCGTCCAAGTACGACAATGTACTGGGGGGAATCGGGGGGAATCCGCCAAGTACACGAATGTACTGGGGGGAATCGGGGGAAATCCGCCAAGCCTGACTATGTTCTGGGGGGAATCGGGGGGAATCCGCCAAGCATGACTATGCGCTGGGGGCAATCGGGGGAAATCCGCCAAGTATGACTATGTACTGGGGGGAATCGGGGGGAATCCGCCAAGTACACGAATGTGCTGGGGGGAATCGGGGGGAATCGGAGATTTAGTGAATAGTGTGGAGCAAGTATCTTCGCGCGACGCGAGAAGCACAACAAAGCAATAGTTTGCCCAGAGGGCCGGAGAGGGGAGGGGGGCCAGCCTGACTAGTCAAGATCTGCGAGAGGGGCCGATCACCAACGCACACACAACCCGATTTCCTGATGAAGGGTGGTGGTGGTCGCGCCCCCGTCCAACCGTGCAACGCACGTGGCGGAAACTGCACTATGCAGCAACAGTGATGAGAAACAACACAGCAAACAACAGCAACCAAGCAGCAACAAAAACCTCGCGCGCGCTCCTCCCTATTCCAAGTCTCCCTGACCGTGGCGAAGCCACTCGACTAAAGGCGTTCGTGGGGGGAATCCACCAAGTACACCAATGTCCCGGGGGGGATTGACAGGACATCCCCTGCCGGTCGGTTGTCCTGGTAAGCGTGGGCCATAGCAACCCGGAACCACAGTGCGTCGTGGGACGTTGGGGGTCCTCGCGCCGAGTCACTGTGAGTCACGAGTCGTCAGTTTTCAGCCAAACATGGCTGACTTCTCACTTTTTATCACTCGGCGAGGGCCCCCGTTGTGGGCCTCCCTGTTGAGGCGGCGCAGCTTCTCCCGTAGACGACGGATACCATCCTGCTTCGCGGCCTGCTGTACTCGCGTCGTAGCCGTCCCCCGTGCCTCCTTCCTGCTCCGTGCCTCCGTGAGCGCGGGGTGGGCCTACCACGCCGCTCAGCTCGCTTCTGACCAGGCGCACCATCGCCTCGGGGATCAGCCCCTCCGACGTTGTCCCTTAATACACTTCGCCTCCCCGTGCAGCGGGAACCGTCTCCTGCACCGATGTCCCACATTGGCCTTGGTGTCCGCACCCCCGCCATCGCCTTCACCAGCTTCTCCATGAAGCCGACCGCGAGGGGGGTGAAGGTAGCGCGTCGATGACCTCCGGGCCGTCCTCCAGCGCCCCTCTACGGGCGGATTTGGAGGGTGGCCCGGAGTCGGCGGTGTTGGACATCGGTGCGGGTGGATCGGCTCTGTACTCCGAGTCGCGGACCCACTCTAGACGAAGAGGGTGTCGCGGCCGTGTGGGGAACCAAAAACCTGGTGAAGGTTAGTGCCGAACGCCATGACAGCCTCGCCCGCCTGGAACACGTTGCGCCGTGACTGATTGCCTTGACCCACCCACCAAGGGGCCCCTGCACGTGCCTCCGGTACTGCGCCCCTGCTGGCCTCCTGTGTCCGACCGCCACGAGCTGCACTTGTGGTGTCGGCCAGCCGTACCACTGGCTCTTCGGACCACACACCTGCATGCGTGGGACCAGGGGGTTCCCTCCCCAGGGACGTCCGAGTCTCGTCGTTCGCAGTAGCACGTGGGATTTTCTCTGAAATTTGCACCAAATCGCCATGTTGTGAGTCAACCCTTCGATCTGAGCCACACCGAGATCGTCTTTTTCGAGAATCGGGGTCCAAATACGCTCCCCAGGCTAGGGACCCCCCAACTCCCCACACTCTTTTTTTGGGCGTTTTTCCGCTCATTTTTTCTCACTTTTTCTCACTCGGTAGCGAGGGCCCCCTTTGGGTTTGATTTTTTTTGGATTTTTTTGATTTTTTTGAGTGTGTTTTCGGTGATTTTTTTGATTTTTTTGACCCCCTTTTTTGGGGTTTTTGCTTGGCTGAGAACACTCGCCCACCCAAACAGGTTAACAAACACCCCCACCCCTTGAGATGCCTGGGCGCAAGGCTTGCTGGTCGCACGCGGAGTACACCGACACGGAGCAAGGGGAGGGGGATCAGAAGCGTGCCGGGAAGCAGTGCAAACACTGCAAGACGGACGTGTGGTGCACCAGCGGCACGCGGCTGAAGGCCCACCTGGCGGCGTGTGCGAATGCCCCGAAAGCCACGCAGGAGAAGGCCACGAAGGAGGCCGATGCCGGGCTCGCGAAGAAGCGGAAGGCCGACTCAGCAGCAGCACCGGCAGCGCAGCCGTCTCTGAAGCAGAGCTGCCTGCGGCTTATCCCCCTCCCGACGCCGGAGGAGGTGCTGGCCATCCGCGACGCCTGGGCCAGGTACTTCTTCGCCTGCGGGGTCCCGTTCACACACATCGAGAGCGACGCCTTCATCGAGGCCCTCCAGGTCACCCGCCCAGGTATCAAGCGGAGCGACATCCCAAGCCGGCACGTCCTCAGTACCACACTTCTCGACAAGCACCATACCAACGTCATGCGTCCCATCCTCAAGACCCTGAAAGAAGCTCAATGCGTGACTCTGATGGCAGACGGCTGGAAAAATGAGAGGGGTGAAAAAATCTTTGCTGTTTCAGCCGTCTGCAATGGATTGAAGGCAACGCTGCTGGGTTGCTCCATTCTCTCCGGAAAGGGGGCCAACGGTGCGACGCTCATGACGCATATGAAAGACTGCGTGCCAGAAGGTGTGCTGTTGAAGGTCGTCTGCGTCGTCGTCGATGGAGACAGCACAGGGCTCAAGGCATCCAGGTTGCTGGCAGACTACATCAAAGAGAAGACTCAAAAGCGGGTGCTTGTATTGGTGTGCGCCCCACACACCGTCGCACGCGCAGTCAATGACTGCGTAGGTGTTAGACAGGTGAATAAACGCGAAGTCGGCAATGCCTTTAACCCGCAGTTGAAGGCCATTAACACCGTGGCGGGGCAGCTGCGCAACAGCGCCTACCTGGCGGAGACGCTGAAGGAGAAGCAGCAGCTGTGCCGCCTCGCTGTGAAGAAGGTGCCGCTTGCGGCGGTGACCCGGTGGACCACCACCCACACCACCTTCCAGGAGGTGATTCGCAACAAAGAAGCTTTGCATCTTCTAGTGGCGGATGAAAAGGCCATCCTGCAGTGTCCGCTACTCCGCGACGTGCTGAGTGCTGAGTCTTGGGGCGTTATTGTGATACTCGCATCCTTCTTGAAAGCGACATACGACATGGTGCAGCTGCTTCAGAGTGACAGCGCGACAGTGGGCTACATCTTGCCGGCGTTTGATCACATCCTGAAGGCAGTGGACAAGTGCGTCGCAGACCTCCCCACCGAGGAGGCATCAAAGATGCGGTCCGTGAGGGGCAACATCCAAGCACGGCACGACAAGTACCTGAACCACGAAGGTGGCTGGATCGCAGCTGCAACTCTTCTGACACCGGCTCTCACAACCTCCAGACCTGCACCTCCCAAGGACCCACGCGCCATTGTGAAGTACACCGCATCGAAAGACGTGAAGACCATGGCCAAGAGGTACCTGCGCAGCATAGATGCAGAGCTGCCACCCGCCCTTCTGGAGTTCCTCGGCCACTCCGGGGTGTTCGCCCCCGACGAGATGGAGGATTACTCCTCTCTTGTCTGGCGTAAAAGCCCGGAGGAATGGTGGCGGCTGCTGCTGCTCGAGATCCCAACGAATCTTGGGAGGGTGGCCCATGCATTCGTTGGGATCCCGGCGTCATCGGCAGCGCTTGAGAGGACCTTCTCAACCATGGGCTGGGTTGGGCATGGCCGCCGAAACAGACTGATTGCCGACAAAGCCAGCAAACTTGCTGTTGTGCATGCCTCACTGAAGTGCAAGACCCCGGATGCCATGTGGTGGGATGCAGAGCAGCTGGCAGCAATCGATGTCGACGACGACGATGGGGCAGAACAAGTCAACAACGATACTACATCCGACTGTGGCGACGAAAGTGATAACTCGTGGGACTAGGACCACCGACATTTCCTCCCCCCCCCTCCCCCGTGTGTCCCATGTACCTTGTTTGTTTTGTATGGGCGTATCCCTCCTGTGTTTGTATGGGTATATCCCCCTGTTTTGTACAGTGGCAAGAATCTGACTTGCGTGGGCACTTTCTGAGCTTGCCTCATAGTGCCCTGGTTTCCCTTTCCCAGGATGTCAGAAATATGCGGGCTTACGCCGAACTACAGATTTTCGCTGTTAGCCCTTTGGGGTTTTCCCGAGAACCCCGAAAAACTAGCATCTCCCCCGATCCCCTTTTTTTGTTGCGTTTCACGGGTTTCGCGGCGTGTGATGAAACCCGAGAGCATTGTTGTTCGTGGAGTATGTGTTGACAGTGATGCGAGCCCTTGAAAGTAAATGTATAGCCTGCTGTGCTAGCCCCACCAAGCAGATCGACAGGATGCGCGCAGGCACCGGGCACGTGATGAAGCAGTGCAAGCAGAGATAGTGTCGGACAGCACCTCCCACCCCCGCCCCACCCCCAGGTTCCTCTTATGGGTCCACCGACGGACAGAGTCTACACTGTCGTGTTTTGTGCAGGCGGCAGGGGTGGGATAGTGGGTGGGCAGCTCGCTCACCCCCACACCTACACAGGGGATGGATTTTTATGGATTTTTATGGGGGCCCTCGCTACCAAGTGTGACTGCGTGAGAAAAAGTGAGAAGTCAGCCATGTTTGGCTGACAACTGACGACTCGTGACTCACAGTGACTCGTAGCGAGGGCCCCCTATGGATTTTTATGGATTTTTATGGGGGCCCTCGCTACGAGTCACTGTGAGTCACGAGTCGTCAGTTGTCAGCCAAACATGGCTGACTTCTCACTTTTTCTCACGCAGTCACACTTGGTAGCGAGGGCCCCCTATGGATTTTTATTGATTTTTATGGATTTTTTTTGGATTTTTTTGGATTTTTTTGAAACCGGGCTCAGGAAACCCTGATTTATAACATCACTGCCCCCCCCCCCTCTCCTCTCACCTATTGCGGGGGGTAGGAGGGGGGTTTGATTGTCGAGAGTGAATGGGAAAGCAAGTCACCCAGCACCTTCTCGCAATGTTAGTCCTTTTTGTAGTCACTACACCAGATATGCTGTACAAGGCAGATCAGGGGGGGGGGGGTGCAGTTGTCTGTCAGTGGCCTGGTGGTTGGACCGCAACACAGTATCACTAAAACACGACCGGGTAGGAGGGGGTGGGGTGGGGACCCTTGCCTGTTTGTTACGGACATAACTTCTTAGGTGAACAGAACGGAAATATCCCATCTCCCCCCTCCCCCCCTCCCCCTGACACACATATTCTTTGCCGTCACGCTACAGTAATGCGTGGTGGAGAGTTTTCGCACCACGGTAGTAGTTTCTTTGGCAACACTCCGGCGACTTTCTCCTATGAAGAGGAGGAAATGCGCCAAAAAAAGCCAAACACCTGCCACCGACAAGATACCAAACGTGCCAGACTACCAAAGCCCAGCTCCGCCCCCCCCCCCCCCCCCCAACTCCCAACCCCCACCTACTGTGCAGATGGCGCGGGGGGGTCAGCCACACTGTCACCGCTGTCACCACCCTCGCTGGTGTCGCTGCAACGCTCCTTATCGCACCGCCCCGGGAAGACGATCTTCCGTCCAGGGGAGGCGGCGCCCCCACTGCCCGTCTCATCACAGGCAGGATCAAGGATCCTGACAGATTTCTTCGAGCGCAGGAGCGAGTCCGTCTCCTCGGGCTCCGCCATCCCCACCCCCGCCGCCGCCGCCCCTGCCCTATCCGGGGAAACAGGGGGGAGGTCGCGGGAACGCCTCGGCACACTCTTCCTCGAGTTTGCCAGCTGTGCGATATGCGTGTGGAAGTCCAGCAGCTGCGACGTGGTGCACGTCGGGTGGTTGTTCCGGAGGCTGGCGAGGCGCTCGCTCCCCACCCCGGTGGGCTTCAGGAAAGGCGACATGTTCCGCCTTGCAAGCGCCATCACCTTAGGGAACAGCGGCTCCAGCACCACGGGCCGCTTTGGGAGGGGCCTGGGAGGGGGCACGTCCGACCTCACCACAGACTGTGTGGAGTTCCAAAGGGGAGCAGGCACTGGTTTCACGCTGCGGACCCTCCCTGCGCTGTGCAGCGTCATGCCTCGTGCGGGGAGTGCCCTGCATGGGTCTGACACAGCCACGCACCGTGTCGCGATGTCAGCAGAGAGGAACATTCTGCGGAGGCCCTCGACGTCATTCACACCCTCGATCAGCCGCGACACCATCACGCTTGGAAGAGAATAACGCACCCGCGTGGGTTCTCAGGGCGAGAGAGAGAGGGGGGGGGGGGAGAAGCGTGGGGCAACGAAAGTATTGAGGACTTTCTTCCGACAAGCAGAACAAAAAAAAATAGGTGTAAAACGGGACAGACTATAAAAGAGGGCGGGGGAGATGTGAGGCGTGTGTGATTTCCCAGCAAAAGGTGTGAACCGCTGCTAGTGTTGCGTGGGGGGGGAGGGGGGGCGGGGGGAGATGATGGCTGCTGAAGCCGCGAAGTCTCGGAAGGGCGGAAAGCGCTGTCCGGAAAGAGTGGCGGGGTGGGGTGTGTGGGAGGGGGTGGGGGTGGGATCGCCACAAGCAAACAAACAGCCG
Organism: Rhynchopus euleeides; assembly: GCA_963210315.1. Taxonomy (NCBI): domain Eukaryota; phylum Euglenozoa; class Diplonemea; order Diplonemida; family Diplonemidae; genus Rhynchopus; species Rhynchopus euleeides. The sequence continues at coordinate 929,072 of OY723278.1, forward strand.
GGGGAGGACAGCTGCGGTGTGTGACGACCTGCACAAGTGTGGAGGAAGTGTTGTCAAAACGATTCCGAGTCTTGTTTGTGCGCACGAGCGGCAGTGTTGTAGCCCCTGTGAGGGGCGTTGCTGTGAATAAGTGGTTTTGTGTTGCTCTCTCAAAACACACTGCGTGCGGACACGCTCCCACTGACTCTTTCGCTGTGACAAGCAAGCTTGTTTGGGCAAAAAAAGGGTGCCTGCTGCAGCCGGTGGTTGGTTAAGAGTCTCCCTGGTTGATGCGGGGAGGGGGCGGTGACCTATCATGCCACCTGCTGGCACATATGTGCCTGTCTGAGGCAGGAACCAGCACAAGGGGGACGGGCAGGGGGGGGGGGGCAATGCTGAGAATAAGGCCAAGTCCCAAGTCCCGAGTCCCAAATCCGTGGCTGGTCTTCACCCTTACAATAGCCCCTTTTCACTTGAGGTGGGGCCAGGAAAACTTTTTTGCAACCAACGAAACTCATCTCCCTGAGCAAAATCACCCCACCACAGTTCGGAGAATATCCGGAAATCCCAATTTTGGGGCCCCTGGGGGTCCGACCAAGACCCCAGGGACCAAGGGGGCGACCCTCAGTGGGACCCACTCAGACCACTGGCATGACCAAAGTCCTGGACCAGGTCAGGGCCTGGGTGGAGCCCAGCTTGTGCAAGTTGGGTCATGGCCCTGGTTCTGTCCTGGTCAGGATCGAGGTCCTGGTCTGGTGGGTGACTTAGTCATGAGGTCCCGAGGGTCTGACTCGGTCAGTGTGACCACTGGAGTCACCTCCAGACTGGCAACATCATTTCAGGGGTGATGGCAGGCGCCACAAGGCCAAAACGACCCCATCACGATCTGCACGCCCAATTCCGACTGAGAATAACCAAGTCCCAAGTCCCGGACCCCCAAACCTTATTCTCAGCAGTGGGGGGTGGGGGGGAGGGGGCAGCCGAGAGCGTGTCGGGACGTGCAGTTTTCTGTAGCAAGCACCAGTCAGAGCAGAGACCCTTCGGCTTGTGTCGGGAAGAACCTTTCCGACTTCCCAAACAAGCTTCTCCTGTGGCATAGTCCCTTTCCGGTTAAACCAGCTGCGAAGTGGTAACCCCACTGGTTAAGCCCAAGAGCAAACCTTCAGGATTGGCTTGTCTGTATCCCCTTCAGAATGTGAGTGGTTTGAACACGTCGGAAAAATCGCACTCCTTTCGATATCATTTAAGGAAAGCACCCTGCCCAGCAAATCTGCGGCAGATCCGGGCTTCACACTCCTGTGCCAAAGGCTGTGGAGTCCCTATGAAGTGGCATGAAGGTGTGATCCCTCTCAAGCTTCAGTCGTCCGATTCCCTTCGTTACTTCGCGACTTCGCAACGCTTGCGTCGCTCGTAACTGGTAACTGGTAACTTTTTTGGCCTTGCTCACAGCAACCCCGCGAGCGGGGCCACTGCCTTGGGTTCGGGGGATACTGACAGGTGTTGTGCTGTGTAGACCTACCGAGGGACCCGGCTTGGTTCGTTGCTCCGACAGCTACAGAAATATCTTTGAGAATTATACAATGGCCCAGAAGATTTGCGGTAAAAACAGCGGGGATAAAAAAGCGGGTAAGGCGGAGAGGGAAGACAGGGGAAGACGTGAGAAGGGTTCCTGGCCGTGACAAAGCGGGCAAAACAAAATCATCACTCCCACAGCCTTTGCTGCGGAGGGTTGCCTCATTGTTGCCCGAAAGCGCTGCACCCCGTCACTTTTGACACTGAACAGGAGTCTGTGAGGGCCGTCGCTACCAAGTGTGACTGAGTGAGAAAAAGTGAGAAGTCAGCCATGTTTGGCTGACAACTGACGACTCGTGACTCACAGTGACTCGTAGCGAGTACCCCCTGTGGACAAAATAAATTTGCGTGGGTAATTGGCTCCAGGAACGTTCTGGGTCGAAGCGACACCCGCTGGAAAGCAGATGCATTCATGCAAAGAAACATGTCTGTGTAGCTTCGGTGTTGATACCAGCCCATAGGAATGTGCAGAATGAGAGACCTGACAGCGTCATTGTCAGCTTCGACCAATATTGTTTACAGGGGGGGGTCAAATAAACGTACTAAGTACTACTATTCGGCGAACGGGCGGGCCTAAATCGACCTCGCCAAAAAAGTATAAAATGCTTTGCGAGCGAATAGACGTACGTAGTACGCCTATTCAACTTTTCCTAAAAACACTGTTTGCAGGGGCTCTGCGGGACTATTTGGTCCACCAGGCGCGCTGGTCACTGCTGCGTGCCCTGGCCCAGATCACTTCGTTGAAGGAAGGCCGGGGAGCGCCTGGCTGTGGCCCATCCTCTTGAGGCATTCCGTGAGCAGATGAAATCATCGGACACCAGCCGAAGATATTGGCCCTGTTGGTGGATGTCACAGGTCTACGGTGAGCTTTGTCTGGGGCCATCCGTTCACATCTTCTCGGTGGTGGTGGGGACTGCGGACGCCGTAGCTGAGGGGAATGCGCGGCGGGCTTCAGCAGTGGTTCTGATGCCTCTGGACCGCATGAGCTTGCGGGTTTGCGGGGCCCGTGCACCCTGGTTCCCCGAAGTGGCACCAATAGACCTTGTCTCCATTCTTTGCCACAAAGTTTGCGGATTTGTGTGCCCCCTCCACTGGCAGGCGGTCCTCCAAAAAGAAAATCTCAAAAAAAACGAGATATTCCCCAAAAAAACGGGTGTACAATGAGTATTTACGTCCCTCCCGGGGAGGCCCCAAGGGACCCTCGAGGGAGCGTAAAATGACCCGAGGGCGCGAAGCGCCCGAGGGGCATTTTACGCTCCCGAGAGGGTCCCGCGGGGCCCGGGAGGGACGTAGTTCGGTTTGTTTCCCAAGGGGACACCTTTGCGGGCCCTCCCGAGCCTCTGGAAATTGCCTGCAGTGGGACCCTCTGGCCGGGCTGTTTGGCCACATTTTGACCCCGGGGAGCCCCGGGAAATCGGGTCCACACCTAAAAAATCACCCAGGGGGCCCTCGCTACCAAGTGTGACTGAGTGAGAAAAAGTGAGAAGTCAGCCATGTTTGGCTGACAACTGACGACTCGTGACTCACAGTGACTCGTAGCGAGGGCCCCCCCAAAAACGCGAAATTTTGCGCTTCCCAGGCATGTTGCGCAGAAATACCGCAATTGTCATCGCTTCTGGGCCTCCGACTGGTTTCTGCACCAGAAATACCCCAGAAACGCGAAAAAACGGCGATTCTCGGTTTTTTTTTAGGAGAGGGGGCCCGGTGTTTAGGAGAGGGGGCTCGGTTTTTTTAGGAGAGGGGGCCCGGCGATTCTCGGCCAAAAATCGCCCAAAAACGGGGTTTTGGGCCCATTTTTCACCCAGAAACCCGTCGTTGGGCCTCTGTGAAAAATCGAAAATTTTGGCATTTTTTCGCGATTTTCGTATTGTCCTCGCCCAGCCAAAATCCGATTTTTTGCTGAAAAATGCAGGGAAATGCAACGAATCAACGAATTAAGCCGTTTTAACCCCTTTCGTGCATTTTTTGGTCCCAGAAGGGGTTATGGTGTGTGTATAGGGGTCCTGGGCCCTTAGCGATTTTTGGCAATTTTCAGCGTGTCAGCCCCGGGGAGTGTAAAGTAGCCGCAGGGAGTGTAAAGTAACTCCCGGGGAGTGTAAAGTAGACCCGCAGGGAGTGTAAAGTGAGCTGGAGGGAGTTTTTTTTTTTGCGACCTGCACCGTGTCGTTTTGTTTTTGTTTTGTTGTTTTGCTTTGTTTTGGGTTTGGTGGTCGCCCCTCTTCGTGTTACACTACAAGGGACTCGGTACAGGCGAGGATCAGTCCTCTGTGAGGCACTCCTACGCGAGCCTTCTGGGTTTCCCCAAATGACCCTCGTATGCGGGCCGCTTCTGGCGCTGCGTCGCCTCGGCGGGGCTCTCTTCCCTCGCAGTGTCGTGGGTGTGGGTAGGGGGGAGGGGGCAATCTGTTTTTGTTAGTGTAAAGTGTTTTGGGAGTGTAAAGTGACCCGCGGGGAGTGTAAAGTACTTTACACTCCCCGCCCTGCACTTTACACTCCCTGCCCTGCCAGACCCCAGGGAGGTAAAGTGAGCTGGAGGGAGGGTCGCAATGTGTCCCCGCGGGATACAAAGTAAGTACTTGTATTCAACGGCCCAACGTGCCCCAGAGCCCCAAAAAAATAAGGAGGGTGTATGATTTTCCGGATTTTCCTGTTTTTCCCGATTTTCCGAAAAATTTGCCACTGGTTGACACAAGGGCAAATTTCGAGAAAAATCCGAAAATCAGGAAAAATCAGGTTTTTTTCGCGTATCCGTCAGGTGGACCACCGGGTGGGGAGAGATCCGGTGTGAGGCACTTGGGTCCGTCCAGGTGGGCAGGGGGAACCTGGGGGCGGGGGGCCTCAAAACCCGTCTACCAGTGCCGCTTCTAATCTCGTCGGTCTTGTCCCAACCACCACCAGCCAGCCCAGAACGCCCTGACGCTGCGACCTCGTCGATTTTTCCGTTTCGCCCATCCGCCCAACTCCGCCAACCCAACCAGCCCTACCCTTTCTCCCAGTCAGGGCGGTACTCACACGAGCGGCAAAGCGCTGGGGGAGGGGGGGGGGGACATCAATAGGGGAGGGGAGGGGAGGGGGGAGGAAGGGAGGGGAGGAAGGGGGGGGGGGGTTATGTTGTTTCTAACCCAGACCTGCTGTGCAGAGCCCGGGGGAGGGGGTGGCCAGCCCCTGTCTAACCATTCACAACGGCCACCTGCACACATCTATGAAAGGGGGGGGGGGGAAGGTCCCGGGGGGGGGGGGGGGGTGGTGGGGGTGGGGACGCTGCTCCGCCTACTCGCCCCGCTCCACCTCCGTCTGCAGCTTGCGCATGTAGACGCGCAGGCTGACCCCCGGCTCCCTCGTCTGGTTCCCGGGCTCGGCCTGCGCGCCCCCTTGCAGGATGCGCGCCTGCAGCCACTCCGCCGCTACGTCACCTGCCACCCTGGGCGAGAGGGGGCAAAGGCCATAGCTGGGGTGGAAGCAGTGCCTCCACGCCTCGACGGTGCGGGGGATGGCTCCTCCCATCGAGACGCAGGGGGCCATGCCGCGGGCCCGCGCTACCACCCCCTCGGCCCAGACACGGGACGCCGCAAGCTCCTGCAGAGCGGGGATGTTCGCCGCGGGCGTCTCGTCGTCCCCGTAGGCGTCGATGGCCTGGAGGTCGTCCTCGGGCTCCCACACGTTCGCCGGGTCGTCGTCGAACTCCATGGGGCCCGCCGCGTCACCCTGACGCAGCTCCTCCAGGCGTCTCGAGGACGCGGCTGTCCGGCTGCGGCGCTGCCCGTCCCGGCGGGCCTGCGCGGCGTTGCGCATCATCGTCGCAGCAACCCCCTGGATCCCGCCAGCCCCACCGGGGGCTGTTCCGCCAGAGGTGCCAGAGGGGGCTGTGTTGAAGGTGTGGGAGCCTCCGCCCTGGCGGCGCCGCGCGGCCTGAGCGGGGCCAGACGGCTGGGCGCCTGCCGCCGTGACCGGAGCCGCAGAGGGCACACCAGAGGGGGCTGTGTTTGAGGTTTGGGAGCCTCCGCCCTGGTGGTTCTCTGTGGCCCCCGACCCCGACGGCGGGCACTCTGCATGTTGGGCCTGCCCCTGCATGGGGGCTGGGGCAGCCCGGGAGGCACTCTCCGCCGGGGGCACGCTGTGGCCGTGGGTCGCGGAGGGCGCACCAGAGGGGGCTGTGTTTGAGGTTTGGGAGCCTCCGCCCTGGTGCATCTCCACGTCCTGGCCGGGAGCGACCGGCTCCTCCGCCACTTCCTCCTTCACCCGCGTTGGATGGTGCGCAGCCCCCGACGAGTCGTGCGGGGCACTCGGCTGCCTGGGCCCCATCGGCGTGTCGTGCATGCGGCTCGGGATGGGCTTCCGCCGGCGGGGGCGCGCCCGGGCGGACTCCAGGACCTCCCGCAGATCCGGGGTGACCGCGGGTTGCTCCGCAGGGTCTGGAGCGTCGACATCCACCGCCACCCGGTCAATGTAGCCTGGGCACCGCTCACCCCGCACTGCGCATGACGCGCACACTTTGCGCCAGCATCTGCCACACGCGTGATGCCTCGCGGAGCGGTCGAACGGGCGGCGGCACTTCTCGCACTCCTCCACCTGGCCCGCCGAGCCCCCCTGACGCACCATCTGCATGGGACTATCACCATCGCACCCCGTGACATCCGCTGCCATCGGCTTCGGGGGAAGACCCGCCAGGTGCTGACGCATGGGCTCCGGCATAACTAGGGGCACGTAGTGCCCATGTTGCCCCCCCGTCCTCCGCAGACAGTGGGCGTCCACCACTGCACCCGCACCTACTGGGGACAGAAGCATCGGCTGGTGGTTGTCGATGAGCACGAGGACGACGCATCTGGTCACGCGCGCAGCCGCCGCCAGGGCGATGAAGTCCGCCCAGGTGCGCACGTCGTCGCTCCCTGCGCGCATCATCTGCTCGGCCCACTGGTTCGGACCCTCCTCCACCCGCATCCGGAGGTCCGGGTCGCGCATCGCCCTGCGGACTGCCTCTTGGCGCAGCCACCCGCTGGATTGCTTCACCGATCGGGCACCCAGCGTGGCCAACGCATCAAAAGCACAGTCCCCCACCCGGAACGACCACCCGTCCGGCTCGACCAGGCCCAGCCGCGCCTGCTGCTGCAGGGACGACAAGCTCAGCCTCCCGTCCGTCTGGCCGCGCCACTCCAGCAATTGGGCCAGGGGGTCAGCCGCCACCCCACCCGCCGGCTGCGGGAGGTCCCCCTCCGCGGGGGGAGGCGGCGGGCGTGGGCGGCGGGGAGGGGCAGGTTCGGGTTCAGGGGTCGGCTCCTCGGGGCCCGCCGCGTCATCCGGGTCACACATGAAATCCTCCGCGTCCATGTGCCCGTCGAAGTGTGGCGCGGGGGCCAGGTCCGTGTCAGGCGCGAAGAAGTAGTCCGGCTCCACGCCCACCAGCGGATCCGGCAAGACCCGCTCCCGAGTCTGACCAGAGCGCAGGTCCGTGCACAGCGCCCCCCTGCGGAGCGACGACCGCCCCACCGCCCGCATCAACGGCACCACTATCCGCGCCGCCCAGGAACGAGTGAGCTCGGCCCTGTCCCCCAGCTTGTGGTCCACCGCGAAGCTGACCAAGTGCCTGAAGAGCCGCACGGCCTCCGGACCCATCCCGCCCGACTGCTCCAGGGCGAACGCGGAGAAGGCGATCTCAACCTCCTGACACCGCGCCCCGTGCTTGCGATGCTTGGATGCTTCAGCCCGCGACGCGGTGTACCCCCGCGCTCTCGCCGCACCCTGCCTCGCAGACTCCGCGCACGTCGACCACACGGTCACGTCGATCGCCCGGCCCCGCGACTCACCTATGCCGCACGGGAGGAACACGTCAGCCGGCTTGCCCCCGCCCAAGAGGAGGTGGTTGGGCTCCAGCTGGGGGCCGAGTCCCGCGTCCCGCGCCAGCCCCAGCACCCCGAGCTTCACCGCGTCGTGGCGCTTGATGCGGTCCGCCGATGCCTGGCAGCTGAACACATGGGCGCCCAAGACGTCCATGGCGTCCCCGCACTCGTGGCACCGCGACCCAGGGGCGAAGACGACGAGGCCCAGGCGCAGGCGAGCCGCCACTTGGTACTCCTCCCTCCCCATCGCAAACTGTTGTTCTGGCGTCACCGTCACCCACGCCCCTGCGCCTGGGAGGGACGCGGACAACTGACGCCCTTTACTCAGCACGTCAGCCTCCGCCAGTAGGGTCTCGTGCTGCCGGCTGATGATCGCCAGGGATAGGTCGCGCTGGCGGAGGGGCTCGCCCGGGCGCTTGTGAGGGTCCACCCAGTCCGCCTCCGCCACCAGCTCGTTGTGGGCGGTCGCTGCCACGCGCCACGCATCCGCATCCCAACGATATCCGCTGTCCAGCTGCACACATAGGGGGAAGAAGGAGCTAGCCGCCGCCAAAGCCGCAGCGGTGATGTGGTCCTCCGACCTCCGAATGCCCATACCCCCTAGCCTGACGGGCAGGGCCGCCTGGTCTCGCGCATCGTCAGGGAGGGTCCCGTCCCTGTCCCCGAGCACAGATGCCAGCACCATCCCGATTTCCTTGTCATACTGGCGAAGGTATTCTCTCCCGGCGTACCCAATTGCGCGCATCTGGAAGACCAGCTTGCAGAAGCCTTCACAGTGTCGCAGGAGGGTCATGGCCACTTGCGCGTCTTGGAGGTGGTGAAGCTGGCGCAGGTTCGGGATGAACTTCTCTCTCAGTTTTGTATCCATCACCCGCTCGCAGAATTCCGCATCCCCCACCGGAGCCCCGAGGAACTCGAAGTTGTGGTGGAGGAGGTCCATGCGAGTCGCGCGCTCCTTTTCCGTCGCGGCTACATCAAGGCCCGCTCCCCGGAGGCCCTCCACCGAGTGCCCATTCAGCGAGATCACTTCGCATTTGCGGCGTGCCACCACCAGGCCCAGCTCCGCGCTCCGCCGCTCGAGGATCGCGAACGCGTGGCCGACCGCCCCGGGGGAGCCCATCAGCGTGCCATCGTCCAAGTACCACACGCTGCCCTCCACCCCCGGCAGCTTGCCTAGGTCCTCGGTCAGCTGGCGGATGGCCAGGGAGAACAGGAGCGGCCCGAGGGGGTCCCCCTGCTGTACCCCCCTCTGCGATTCGAGCACTTCGCCACGGTATATCAGGGCTGAGGGCGACGCGTAGCACCACTCGACCCACGCCGACAGCTCCGGGAGGTCCCGCCTGACAGCATCGATGAACGCCTGCCTGTTAACCATGTTAAAGGCGTTGGCATAGTCGATCTTCAGCAGGACCTTGTCCGCCCCCCTGTTGCGCGCCGCGAAGTCCTTCACGACCGCCGTGGCCGCCTCCAGTCCGCCGTCCACCGCCACTCCTACTTGCCTCCCCTTCAGGAGGAGCTTCCCAGCCTGTTCCCTGACGTCTGCGGTGAGGGTTTTGGCCACCAGGCGGCGGAGGGTCTCCCCAACCGCGATCGGGCGGATCCCCGCGTCTGGCTTGGGGAGCGCGACCAGAGACGCGCCCGCGATGTGCCGGGCCAGCTGCGGGGGGGCCTCGCCTCTGCGCAGGACATTCACCACCGCCGTGAGGGCCGGAAGCACATCCACTCCCTCCACCTGGACGAGCTCCCGGAGGTGGTCCGCCCTCAGGCCTGAGGGGCCGGCGCCCGTGCCCCTCGGTAACCCCTTCAGCGCTTTAAACACCTCGGCGGGGGTGGCATCCGCGGGCACTACCCGCGTCGCCGCGGAGATGGCTGGGCTGTCCGCTTCCGGGTGCATTGCTAGGAGCTTCGCTTTCGTGGCAGGGGTGGCAGGCGCCAGGCCGGCGCTCCTGGTGCGCGCCATCGCCGCCGAATACCGCCCTTGTCTCGCCGCTTGCACCACCGCTTCCTCCGTCTCCTCCCATGTGGGGGCAGCCTCCACCCGTCCCGGGCCCGGGGCTTCCGTCCGGGCCCGGCGCCAGAGCTCCGACGCGCGTCCTTCCCGCCAGAGGATGATCGCCTCCTCCCGGGCCCGCTTCGCCAGCAGCTGCTTCTTCTTCCCTCCACGGTAGGTGCGGAAGAGGGTTTTGGGCACCAAGAGGAGGCGGAGCCACGCCGTGGTGCTCGAACTATTCGCTGCGACATCCCACAGGGCCTGGCTATAGGCTACCGCCGCCGGGCGGAGGATCGCCCCGGGGACCGACAGCGACACCCCCACTCGCTCCGTGTGGATGCTCTCAAGGGGAGGGAGGCGACCCGCATCCGCTGCCTCCGCCGCAGAGGGTGCGCGCCTGTTCGGCACCACAGGGGTCGCGCCACGTGGGCGGCACTTCACGCAGGAGTCCAAGGAGGTGCTCATTACCTTCGAGCACCACATGCACTTCTTCATGCCCAGCAGACGAAGCGCGCTCGGCGGGAACTCCTCACCCTGGTCTGCGTGCGCCTGGGCGTGCTTGCGGAGCGTCTCCTTGGACGAATACGGCGTATGCCGGTGGAGAGCCGAGCCCGCGCAGGCCGTGAGGGGGCAGAACCAGCGGCGACGCACATCCCCCAGGCCCGCCCCTTCTGCCTCCTGGGCACCCTCCCCTAGGGCCGCCGGGCAGGCGTCTCGACACGTGGCTGGGCTGAGGTGGGCCGGCGCCGCGCTCTCTCGAAGGGCCCTGCGTCGGGCAAGGGGCATGGCCACTCCCTCGTAGTGGTTGCCAGAGAGAGCCACCACCCTGACATCTGCGGGGGCTGGCCCCTGCTTCTTAGGGCGCCGCGGGTCCACACGGATTGCCTGACCCCTGCCCTCCTGCACCACCACCACTGACAAGTCCCACGCTCCCGCCGCCAGGTGCAGCGCGAGGTGGTCCCCATGCGCCGCACCAGCCAGGCCCGCCCGATACTCCTCGACCCGCCTGGCGTCCCCTAACAAGTGAAGCAGTTGAGGTTTCACCGAGGCGTCCCCTGCACGCCGGGACAGCTCGGAGCGCATGCCCACTATGTCGTCGTGGGAGGGGAGGGCGGCCGTGGGCGTGAGTGCCGCGAAGAGGCAGTCCCCTGTCGCCTGATTCGGCACCCTGGACCCCCCGAACTGCGACAGGACCTCGTCCACCCCAGTCCAGTCCTCCTCCATCTCCAGGTCCCCACCGCACAGGTCGCGCGGGCCGAGGAAGAGCGGGGGGCGCTCTGACGTTGCGCACAGGAGGCGGGTCCGTCTCATGGGCTGTACGGAGCGCCACAAGTCCAGGGTCACCGCGTCCCGCATCTCCGACTCCCGCAGCCGCGCTGCCGTCACGGCCACCTCCACCCCAGCCCAGACGAGACACGCGAGCGACAGGAACCCCAGCCCCCAGACCCCGCCCGACAGGGCCCCCGCCGACGCCAGGACCGGCAACACCTCTGCCACTCGCTCCGCCCGACTCACCCGACGCAGCGCGTCCAGCCCGGCGCCGATCCGGTCCTCCGAGCGGCGGACGGAGGCAGGCAGGAGAACCTCCAGGCGCGGCCTGCGGGCCACCCATCGGGATCGCCTGCGGGCCCTCCACGACCAGCGAGGGAGCCAGCCGCGTCGGTTGGCCAGGCGGCGCTGCCGTACCATCGCCGAGCCCACCAGCACCCACCCGCCCGTCGCCAGCCCGTATGCGGACGCCGCCACCACTCCTGCCCGTAGATCGCTCGCAGATAGGACCTCGACCCAGAGCGCGCCGGCGGCGATCACGGCCGCCCCGCCCAGGCCCGCCGCCAGCCCGCACGCCTCCGTGAACCCCGGGAGCACACCCGCCGCCCTGCCCGACACCCTCAGCCAGCGCACCACCCGGCTCACCCGCCCTAGGGCCCAGGAAATGCCCCGCGCCGCTCTTGATGGGGACAGCCCCGCAGCCAGCAGTACGGGCAGGACCCCCAACCCCCACCACCAGGCCCAGGCCGTCTCTCCCTGTAGTGCGACCCACCTAGGCTCCCAGACGAAGACGAACCCCCAGCACGCAGCAGCTGACGAGGCCCAGGCGCGTTCCACCCCGCCCGCCACCACCCAGCAGCACCCTCCCACCACCGCTGCTCTCCACGCTTTCGACTGCCCCCACACACTGTGCATCAGCCTCGTCGCCCGTCTCCGCCCGACTGCCCACCAGCCTCGCGCCCGGCACCGACTCAGGGCAAATACAGCCGGCCACCAGCTCCAGCCCAGCGTCCCCGCCACCACCACCGCCCACCCAAGAGTCGCCCTTACCCAGCCAACCCCCCAGTACCCGCCCAGGGGGGGGAGCTCGGGGGAGGGGGGTGGAAAGACATAAGCTGGGAGGGGGGCGCCCGGGACGGGGGGGGGACCACACGACACTCCCTCCCACCATCCCCCACAACGCGGGCAGAGCCCATCTCGTCCCCCCCTGTCAGCTATCACGCCGGGGGCGCCGTACTTGGCCCCGCGGGGGCGGCTAAGCGGCTTCCGCCGCTCCAGAGGCCCTGCGGGCGTGGTCTCTGCAGCGGTGACCGCCGCTGCCTGCTCGGGGGGGGGCCGCGGCCCTTCCGCAGCCGTCGGGGAGTGCCGTTGGGGGGTGCATGAAGCCGGTGGGTCAGACCGGTGTGCTGTTGTTGGGGGGGGGCCCGTGTGGGCCCCGCCCTCCCCCGGCTCCGCCTGTCCCGGTGCTGCCGCCGCCGCCGCAGCCGTTGCTGCCGCTGCTCCCGCCGCTACCGGGGGCGACCCGGGCTGCCCACGTGCGGGGGGTTGCGACCCCCGCGCCGCTGCCGCTACCGGGGGCGGCCCGGGCTGCACTCGTGTGGGGGGCTGCGACCCCCCCGTCTCCCTCGCTACCGGGGGCGGCCCGGGCTGCTCTCCCGCTGGGGGCGTGAGCGCCGCCACCAGCAGCGCCATGAGGGCCCACTGCCCTCGCCTCCTCGCGTGCCCACGGCCGGGCGCATCTCGCGCCTCCATCACGACTCGCGCTCGCGTGCGTCGGGGGTGGGAAGGGGGGGACTGGGAAGGGAAGGGGAACAGAGCCCGAGGGACAAGTGGCCCCAGGGGGAGTGGTTTTTTGCTTGGGGATACGCTATTAGCCCAACCAGCCCTCCCGACTCTGCCCGCCCGCAAGTTCAAGAAGAAGTTTGGAAAGGGGAAAAGGGATGGGGGAGAGGAGGGAGAGGGAGGGGTTTTTGAAAGGGGAGGGGAGAACCCAACCGACCCAACCGACCAGGGGGGGGGGGGAGCGCGAGTGTGTATACCAATGAAGTACAGAAACTGTAGCTTAAGAAATCGTTGGTTTTTTTCGGATTTCCGGGATGGTCACCATACACCCTCCGGAAAAAAATCCGAAATTTTTGGGTCGAAAAAAAATTTTTTTTTCTGACCCGAAAATCTGTGTCTGCGGACTTTTTTTAGGAGAGGGGGCCCGGTGCCTGCGCGCGTCCTGTCGTACTGTGGCTGCTTGGTGGGGCTAGCGCAGCAGGTTCTACTTTTGCTTCTACGGGCTCTTAGCACTGTAACATGAACTACACGAACAACAAAGCTCTAGGGCAAATGCGGACTGCCACACTGTGAAAAATCGGAAAATTTCCGAAAAAAGTCGAAAATTTTGGCCTTTCCTGGCCTATGTGGTCCCAAAGGGCCCGGGTTGCCCGGATTTTCACCCAAAAACACCCCAAAAATTTTTCCGCCATATCACCCCCCAGACACTAGGAGGGTGTATGATTTTCCGGATTTTCCTGTTTTTTCCCGATTTTCCGAAAAATTTGCCACTGGTTGACACAAGGGCGAATTTCGAGAAAAATCCGAAAATCAGGAAAAATCAGGTTTTTTTCGGATTTCCGGGATGGTCACCAAAGGGCCCGGGTCCCAAAGGGCCCGGGTTGCCCGGATTTTCACCCAAAAACACCCCAAAAATTTTTCCGCCGCCCTTCGGGCGGCGGATTGGCCGCCTTCGGCGGCGTCGTCGTTTCACTCTGTACTAAGGACGTCGGTAAAGCCGAGCCCTTTGTACAACCGTTTCACTTCGACTTCTTTTCGGCTGTCTGTTTGTTTGCGTTTCCAGTCCCGTGCCTGTCTGTCGTCCGGACGCCCTGTTTTTATGGTTTTCTCCTGTTGCTCCGTCACGGCGCCTCATGTTCTGGGGTTGCACGTGTTCTTCTCGCTGTTGCGGCGCTGCCTGAAAGAACCCCCGTCCGCCCCTCTCGGCTCCATCTCCGAGTGCCTACCTCGTTCTGTCCGCGTTCCCTAGGAGGTACAGAGAGACCCCCTCTCCCCGCCGAGCATCTCAGAAGATGCCGTGTCCCGCATCCAAATGTAGTTGCAGGTGCCCTCGGCTGCGGTGTTGTAGCGCAGTCCGCGCCGGTCGGAGGCCACACGCCACTCTGGAGTGCCTCCCACCGTCTGAGACCCCGGGCCCCCCATGGGCTGGGGGGGCCTTCCATCGGCATGGCAATGCCTACCAGGTGTCGGACGCGATTCCGACTGTAAAGTGTCACAGTCTGTGGCTCGTCGATGCCAAGATCCTCGTTACGGTCCGATGAAACTGGGTGTTATTCGGAGCCCTACAACTGCAACACGGGAGGCTTGACAACCGGCTCCTGATGCAGGGAACGTATGCTGCAATTTTATCTGCGTTCATGCAGGCGTTGCCCCGCCTGCAAGGTGACCGTCTTTTGCTGTCCTCAGGTGTACCGTACCCTGAATGGGAACGGGAAGAACGTTCCTCTCGGGCATGCTACGTTGTCGAAAACTTTGCGATACACGGCCAGCTTCCTCGTGGCCTCATGTTCTTCTGTCCCTTCTGTTGTGATGCGTCTCATGGATGTGCCCTGCAGGGCTTCCACACAGTGTCGAGGAGTGATCCTCGCACGGAAAAACAATTGGCTTGGTCTTCCCGCTTTCGGGCTCCCGTCTCCGAGAGCCCAGCACAGTTTTGAGTCGGACCTGGGATAGCGGTTCGAACGGGAATTTCGGGCCGAACCCTGAAATTCTCCAACACCCCATATCGCACCTGAGACGCGGCTTCCTTATCTGAGGGGCCGCGTCCAAATACACGGACTTTGCTAAACTGGACCCAACTCCCCACACTCTTTTTTTGGCCATTTTTCCAAAAAATCCCCCCATTTTTTACAAAATTTTACAGAATTTACAGTTCGTTATACATCCTCCTAAGTACTACTATTCGGCTAAGTACTACTATTCAACTAAGTACGTTTATTCGACCCCCCCCTGTAACCGTGCCGGAGTGCGGCCTGTAAACAAATGAGACATTGCCTTCAGGGAGGCAACCTGAATTATATTGTTCGTCTGCCCTCAACTGGTAGCAATGACGGATGCCAGGTGCGGCCTTGTTGCTGCGAAACTATCTGTACCCCGCTGGATCGTAAAGTGACAGCAAAACGAGTGGCGTATGTCTGGTGCCCAAATCCTTCAAGTCGCATGAATCTATCCATCCGCAATGAACAGATGTTCACTGGGGCTCCGCCCCCCAGACCCCCCTGGCAACCGAACTGTGTGTGTGGCACAGCGGTCCCTGCCAATCCAGAATTTCCTTGGGAGAATTCACTTGGGAGGGAATTTCAGGCAAGACTTCACTTGGATGGTGGAATCCAGACCCCTCTCACCTCAGGAAGATGGACGCAGCCAACTCGCCAGGAACTCTACACACAAGAAGGTTCGCTACCGTGGCCTCCGGCGGCTGGGGGGCTCCGCCCCCCAGACCCCCTGTGGCGTCTGACCAGGAGCGAAGTCGTTGTTCGGTTGCATGTGTCAACGTGATTTATGACGTATGCGACTGTGGCATGTCGAGAACGGTGTTGTCGACGGCTCGTTATTCTGTTCTGGAGTCAGCTCACACGCGGCCCTAGTTGGACGAGTGTCGCGGCCAGATGATTATTCTCAAGATCGTCCAATCTTGGTTGCACCCGGCAAGACCGTCCCAACCAAACCGCTTCAAGCATCAAATTTTGGCCGGAAACCTCTCGAACCCGAAATGGGCACTATTTCGCCGGATGGCTGCCCCCCACGGGATCGGTGGGCGATAGCGAACGCCCTGGCCCCGAACGAACAATAACAAAGAAAACAGCCTTTTTTTCTCCTCCTCTGAGGCAACACCGCAACACCGGTAATTGCAAACATAGATGCCTCACAAAATAGGCGCAAAACTGACACACATTCGCGTGCTGCGAGCAGGAGGATTTGAACGCAATATTTGGCTGACTAGTGGCCCTCTGTGAGGGGCCCTATCTGCCCGCAATCAGAAAAATCGTACTCCTTTCGCTTTATTATAGACACCCTGTCCAGCAACTGTGGGAGAACAGTTCCGGACTACTTTTTGTTGAGCGAACACTTGCTGTCTCAAGGCTGTGTAGAGGCCCTGTGAAGTGGCATGAGGTGCTAATCCAAAGCTTCAGTCGTACGATTTCCTTCGTTACTTCGCGACTTCGCTACGCTTCGTCGCTCGTAACTAGTAAGAGTGAAAGTTTCAGAAGAGCAGATACAATACGATCACCCTCCATGGCACGCGGATCTTTAAAGGTGCCGGGGGTGTCACTTGGGAGGGACGCCAGCAACCAGCCCTTCAGACACGTAGCACGGCGACACCACAAATCACGTCTTTCCGGGAACCCGTTGCCCAGTGCGCAGACTCAGGATTCCTCTGCATCCCTTCATATGGGTGTCGGAAGACACGACCACGTCACAGAGGTGCAGCTGTGGTGATTTTTCCCCCAGAACTGCACAGTTTTTCTATTGTCGACACCCACCTAGCTGGCTCGTACTCCGAAAGGCCTGGGTCACTTGGGAGAGGGGGGGGATTATGACTGTCAAAAGTAAAGGTGGGCCAAGCCAACATACACCCTCCTTTTTGGAGTCACTGGACAGGTTTGCTTGCATCTCCTGCCAACGGGAAAACTTTGAAACAGAAATCGGAATGGGCGTGTTCCAAAGTCCTGCTGAACGCGATGTCGCTGAGCAGTGCTTGGGTCCAATTCTTCGAAAGCAGAACACCCTACAGCCTCTCGGGCGTGTGAAGTGTCGGCGAGCACCAGATGTTCCTCGTTCATCGGTTGAAATGCGCATGAGGGGCTCGTTCCGGAAGACACTCTCTGCCGCAAGCATCTCTCAAGAGGGCATCACTCTAGAGCTGTCACATGATGACGCGGATAGAAATCATAAGAAAAAGTCCCGCCTGACGGGCACGCGCCTGAAAACTGTGGGGGGGGGGGGGGGGGTAAGCAAAAAAACCCCTTGTAAGATCTTAGAAAAAACCTGGTTCCCCGACCCAAACCAAAAAAACCCGGACAAGGGGCTCGTTCCCCGCCCAGGCCTGGTCACGAATCCTGAAAGCGAGTCCCACCCCCCACCCCTCACATCACAGGCAATACAATCTGCCGACGGGGATCATTCCCGCAATTCTCGATGTACGCGAAGACCTGCCTCAGAGTTGAGGAGGCTGTGTGTTCGCGTGCGTGCTGTCCGATCAGTTTGGAGTCACTGGCCTCGAAAGCCGTGGAGTATTGAGGACTCCATTCCCACACATTGCACTCGGGACACGTGCCGCTGAGCTCATACACTGTCAGGTTTGTTCCCCACGAAAGCAGGGCGATTCGGCTGACGGGGCGCAGTTTATCCGATATGACTGGGTCCTGCAGAAGCGGCAGATTTTGTCCGAAAGATGTGATGCACGAAAAGCACGCATAATGAGCCGCCTCCTCTACCATCGCCTCCGCTATCGTGATGGGTGCACCCACCACTGTCACGAACTTCTGTGTCTCCGTCCCCACCATGCCGGCCTTGACGCTGCCTGTGCACAGCCCCAGCTTTGTATCTATATGCGCATCGCCAAAGGATTTCTCGCACATCCCCACAAACCTCCCTGCCTGCTGGGAGTGCGAGGTGATCCCTTGCCCCGTCGACGTGTTCCACCCCAGGACCAGTTTGTCGTTGTACAGGCCGATAACCTGCCCGCAGGAGCGCTCCAAGTGCAGCAAGAAGTACCCGATGGAACTGGACAAATGGTGCGTGGAATTTGCATCGACAGCCTCTTGGAGCCGAATCCGCACCACGCACACCGTTGCACTGTTGCTCGTATGGAAGTTGTTCGGTTCGACGCGGTATGCCTTCAGAGAAGCCGGGCTGCTCGAGTAGCTGGCCTTGGAGGTTCTCGACGCTGTCGACTTCCGTGCCCTGGTGCGGTCTGCGATGTAGTCCAGCAGATCATCCTGCCGCCCCTCAAGCTCGCGCGGCAGCAGCAAGACCACCTCGTGCATTCCGTCGAAACCCTTGAGCACTTTCATCCCAATAGAGATCTCTGCCATCTCCGACTTCAGGACACTGTGATCGAGCTGCGCCAGCAGCGTAGGGGATATGGCCACGCTCCCACCGGCGCCAACAGACTCCATGCGTGAAGCCATGTTGACGGTGGATCCGAGGTAGTCACACCTCCCTGTGAGGT
Source organism: Rhynchopus euleeides (assembly GCA_963210315.1). Classification (NCBI taxonomy): domain Eukaryota; phylum Euglenozoa; class Diplonemea; order Diplonemida; family Diplonemidae; genus Rhynchopus; species Rhynchopus euleeides. The sequence continues at coordinate 946,953 of OY723278.1, forward strand.
TGTTGAACTCCGTCGACAGCTTCCCGTAGTGTACCCCGATGCGCACGCGGAGCCCATTCCACAGCGGCAGGGTGCGGTGCGCGTCTGGGTGGACGATGATGCTTGCGGGCCAGGTCGCCGCGTTTAGATTCGTCAGGGTGGCCAGGGAAAAGCGAACCGCATTCTCAGGCGTATTGAAGGCCACCATGAACGAGTCCCCAATAGTCTTGACTTCGTATCCTTCGTGGACACGGATGGCTTCGCGTATGACACGGTTGTGCACGGTCATCGCAGACTGCATCCCTGACGGGGACTCCTCCCACAGCGATGTGGAAGATTGTATGTCGGTAAAGACAATCGCAGCGATGCCGTTGTCAAGGCCAGGAGCACAGAAGTCGTTGGGCAACGTCGATTCGCAGTACTTTGCCAGAAGCGAGCGCGGGAGGTACCGCCTGTACTCCACGAGATTGTCAACAATCTGCACGAAGGCACGCACAATATCCGACGGGTTGCTGATTTCCCGGATGTCATCCAGATCCTCGAGCTGCATGTGCGCGATGCTGTGTGCACAGCGCTGTGCCACAGCCTTCTCTGTGTGCAGCGCTGATATCTTGCTCCTGTCGCGCATGACACGGAACACGATAAGTGGACCCACGATCAGCAGCAGGCACCCCACACACGCCATCAACACGATCAGCTCCAGGTAGCTCTTCTCGTCAGAGAATGGGCAGATCGGGTTCCCGATCCCCGAGTTCGTCTTGCCTTCAGGGCAGGGGAAGCACGATACGGACCCCTCACTCGAAAAGGTCCCCTCTGGGCAGGGCGAGCACTCTGCGGCACCGACACCACTCGAGGTTCCCGCTGGGCAGGGGACGCACCCAGCGGCAGTGATGCCCTCTGCCAGGCCCTCTAGCCCAGGGGGCAGCACGGCATATGTGCCGCTGCTGCAGTTGTGGCACGTGATGATGTATTGCGGGGGGTCGTGAATGACGCTGGATTTGTACCACGTCCCTTCACCACAGACCTCCCCGTGAAGCTTCATCGCCCCGAAATTCGTGATGCCATCGATTGTGAAGCTCATCTTCGACATCTCAAGCTGCGAGAGGCAGCCACCTGGCACCTGCAGACGGGTGCCATTCCGAAAGAGTGGGATACACGTGAAGTCAAACCCAGCCCGCATGTCACGCACAGCATTATCGTAAGCGGCACGCGCTGTGCCGTTCAGCAGGAACGAAGGCTCGTGATTAACCGGCACGCCCGACGAGTAAGGATAAGCCAGATGGGACTCCGTGCTTGCAATCATGCCATGATAGGACTTGTTGATAAGGTCTGAATACAGAGGTTCCCAGTTAACATCTCCTGCGGTCAGGACCGATTCCCCCACGAGGGATCGCATGTCTTTCATGTACCCGAGGCTCAGGAGGCCGTGCTGCTTGGCGTAGAGAGCCGCCTCCAACGTGGTGCTGAACTGCCCGAACACATCGCAGCCGAAGGCATGCAAACGCCTCGCCGCCTCCCGCTCCCTCACCTCGTCGTCGAAGGAATAGGTGGTGAAGTAGGTCAAGACGTCGATCCTGTGCTCCACACCCGAGGCATTCCACGTGGCCCCCGCACCCAACTGCACACCGAGGTAGAACCCAGCAATGCTGTTAAACACCTGGCTTGCCGGCAATGAAACCCACACGACGCGAACTGGTCATCAGGCCGGCTGCAAATCCGGAAAGAAATGCAGTCTCGTCCATCCGCCCGATCGCGGTGCGGTAGTTAGACAGTCCCCGGAGGTGTCCCCCAATACTGACGTAGTCGATGTTGGAAATTTTTTTTGCCACGGTAAACATGGCCTGCTGAAAGCCCCTGCCGCATCCGAACACCATGTCAAAATTCGCGAGCGTCACATTGAAAGTGGTTGGGGTCGACCCCTCGAGGATGCTGGTCTGGAGGATGTCCCCTCTCGATTCGAAGTAAGACTGCAACCGCTCCTGCGCATGCACCCGACCCTGGTTGTGGGTGTACGACCAGCGGCTTGACGCCAGGGTACCTGGCACCACGACTGCCACGTTGAACGTCCGAGCGCTGCCCAACGAGGTGAAGAACAGCAGCGCGGCAGACACGACCAGCCACCCGTGACCCATGTTTGCGACAAACACCCACCAAGGCACTGAAGACAAGACGAATTCACCCCACCTCCCCAGTCAAATGAGTCAGTGATATCCTGCCAGGGTGGTGGGTGGATCGCACGGCACAACACGTTCAATCGACCTCTGCAAGCTCGTTTTGTCGAGCAACAACCATCACTAAACTCTGGGGCGGCGGGAGGGGCCAGGGGGGAGGAGGCGGCACTCCGCGACCCGGATTTGGCCATCCTGCTCTAGTTCTCTCCGCACCAGCCAGAGCGGACATGCCTTCACCGTTTGAATTTCTTCCTTCTGGGGCCAATGCGGCCACAATACCATCGGGCTGTGAAAAAAAAACCCCCCACCCTACGGGCCGGGCGGGGCTGGGTCCAGTAGAGAAAAATAAGGTAGAGAAGGGGAGAGAGACGATCGCCCCCCCCCCCCCCTTCACTCTTTCTGCAGGTTGTCCCCGGGGGTGGGGTGGTGGTGGTGGTGGTGGTGGGGGACAGGCCTCTTGCCGCTTCGTTGAAAATAGGCATGGATCCCCCTTTTGAGGGTGAAGCCGTGAATACAGTTCATCTGCAAAGGGAAAGAGTCTGAGAGGATTTTTGTTGTTTGCGCGCACCAACGGCAGTGTGTTGTGGCCCCTGCGGGGTAAAATATTTTGCCGTGAACAGGTGGCTTCAGTACTGTTGCAAACCACACTGCGCGTGCTCACGAGGAGCTTCAGACAGACAGGATGCACGAAGGCAGTGGACGTATCTCTCTCACAAAAGACCATTCAGAAAAATCCATGAGAGACCTCGACTCGTGTGTCAGAACCTGCGTCAGTGGAACCCCTATTTTCCTCGGAGTCCCACTGTTCTGCACTGCGGAGTGTTGGCAATGTTTGGATAAGCACATCGGCATCGAACAGAAGAAGTCCACAAGAGACCGCTGCAGGTGCCCCTCGTTGACATAGCATTTTTTACTTTCTCTCGTTGACAAGAAAACGTGCCGCCCATATTGTTTTGAAGCCCGTTTTCTTCCACTTTCATTCATTTTTTCTTTTCTGTAGTTTGTTTTGGCACACGTGCTGTGGCATATATATATTCACATTTCACACCACTGGATATTTTCTTGCCCCCCCCCCCTCATTGTTTGGAACCTTCTTCGGTGCCCTTCTTTCAGAAGCGGTCATCACTTCCGGATGTTCGCCCCCCACACGAATACCCCCCCCGCCCCAACTCACACTCTGAAGAGAAAGACACAGCCCCTGCATTTTTCCCCACGCAGGGCTGCCTCACCATTGTCCCCACGAAGCGTTTCAAGAACGTGGTTATCAGGCCAGCACGCCTAAAAAAGAGACGACCAGGGCGGCATAAGCCGCACCAGCACTAGCTGCCACAGGACTTTGTTCATTTTCCTTGAATTCCTCTGTTAGCGGAGTGCAGCCCGGGCTTGAATGGCTGCTAGGTCCGCTGGACTTGAATCCTTTTTGGTGTCGACGACCAACAACCTGGGCGGAGAGGACAGCCAGGCGGTGACGTGATCATTTTTCTTCAACGCTTCTTGAGCACCAGTACCCCAACCACCTCGTTTTCGGCGGCGAATACCATCAGAGCTGCCGACCTGCAGCTAGGGAGGTTAGTCTCTGACTCTGTTGTTGACACCACACCGCAGGTACAGACGGAAGAAATGGCAGTCTGCCTGCATTCGGTTCTCCTTTTGGTTGGTGTCGACGACCACCACCCTGACATGAGAGACGGTCAGGGTGTATCGTGCACAACGTCGCCAGAAGGCGTCGTACTCCAATGGCATGGACGCAGATTGTCCGGAGAAACCCCATAGAAACAACTTTTAGTTTTGTTTTACCTTTTTGAATTCTTGCTGGATCAGCACAGCCACAGCCCTTCAGAGCTGCCAGCTGTACTGTTTGTTGCGCAGAACCTCCTCCGAGCAGCTCCATGGAGAATGGAGCCACTGTTCAAGGTCCTTCTGACGGCACGGGTGACATTCTTTTCTGGGTTGCTTTTGCACCCGGGCGAAACCGACAGCTGGCTGCTGCAATGCAAGGGGTCGGCATGCCGGGTGTTGCTTGAAAATACAGGGACATGCCCGGGAAGGGGATGGAGTTCGCCGGAATCTAGAGAAGCCACTACTGGGGGAAATACGCCCTTTGTCTGGGCGGGGTGGGGGGCAAACCTCGGTTTGCCACCCAGACAGAACTGCACAGGCAGAGACTGAAACCGTCTCGATACTGATTTGAAGCGTGAGACGGATGCTGAAGTCGGACAGCTTCCTGCTTCACCCCCGCACCAGTCAGAAAGACCAGCCCAGGGATATGGTTTTCTTCAACCTGTTCCTTTTTCCAACATTCTGAGTTGAGGAATGCAATTAACAGTAACACCAGGGGCAGGGCACGCCACAAGGCAAAAAGACAGCAGCTACTGGGGGCGGGGTTTGTGGCAAGCGGAGCATCCCCCAGCCCACTAAAGGGCTGTGGGAATGCACCTACACCTGTTGCGCTTCTCCTTACTTTGGCCGTGTTGTTACACATAATGCGAACGTTTTGTACGAAGAGACGGTGTCGGATGCTTTTGAACGATTTTCTGTTTTTTTTGAAGAAATTTCTTTGAAGAGATGTACGACCCTCGCTGCAGGGCAGCAACCACGCCAACACGCCCCAACCCGTCACCAATCTCCGGGACGGGTGCAGGGAGGGGGCGGGGGATGACTGCCGATTGGACAGGCCCTCCCAACTGGGGCCTGACTGACTGCACCCACTCCATAAGGCGAAAAGGGAAGGTGTCACTCGAATAACTTGAGTTCCGGAGTTCTGCTGGGTCAGGTCGATGTCTCTTTAAAAAAAATCCGCAAACGCGCATGCGTTGATGCTGCGTCCTCGGTTAGTGTTGCACCGTGATCTGCTCTGTGCGATCTCCTCTATACACAAGGCTCACCTGTGTGGCGGCAGAGGCAGCATCAGAGACAACTCGATGCGCACTACACTACAAAATAGGTTAATGCGTGCGGATCATGCGGTTGCGCCACGAGGGGCTGAACCAAAACAAAAACAATAGTCAAAACCAGCCCGAGGTCTCCGAGGAGGGGGAGGGGCTGCGAGACGCTGTCCTGATACCCGGACAACAGCCGAAAGATATCTGGCAGGCAAATGAGGGGTTGCCGACACACCTGCCAACACACGCACAGCGACGCATCACCAGGGGAAAGCCAGAACAAAATCTTGCTTTTCCGACGGAAGCAGGGCTGTGCAAATTTCGTTGTTTCAATTGTGTTGCCGCCACCCATCACTCTCATTCCAGATAGTCTGGCACAGGGTACCGAGCAGGACAAACACACATGCGAAACCTCGGGTGGCTTGTTGAGGGGGTGGGGTGTGTGTGTATGTGTGGGAATCAGGGCCATTTTGTGCACTTTGTTTTGTCCCAATCGCGCAACTTTTCCGCACGGAAAGGGCGCTGAACTCCGCCCCTCCCCCCCACCCCCCCCACCTGCAAACCGGACGACGCACCACGGCCTGTCTCCAGGTCCCTCCAACCCTGGCTAGTCACCGCCAGCTTGAACACACCCCTCGGGCGGCCGCGGGGGCCGGCATCTGTCATCATGGCACAACCACGGCACAGGCATGCACCACGGGGGAAGCGCTGCACATTGTCGGCAGGCGAAACCCCGAGAAATACCCTGCATACGCTATCACCGGGCTAGCAAGGACAGACGCGCAGAGAGACCCACACGCGAAGGTACCGCTCTCAAGAGTTGCGTTGCTTTGCGGTTGGCTGGAGGAGTTCGGAAAACAACAGGCATGGTAGTGGCGACTCCCGCATCACGACGGGATGAGGACACAGCCGGCAAGTGGGGAGGTGGTGGGGAGATGGATAGGAGCGGGAGATGAGACTCTTGATAACGTGGGGAGGGGGGGGGGAGGGGGCTGGGATGGGGTGACACGGTGGCCTGGTCAGACCCTGACCAGGTCAAAACCTGGTCAAATCTTGACCAGGTCATACCTGTTCATTGACCAGGTATGACCTGGTCATGACCATGTCATACCTGGTCATGACCAGGTCATTTTCACCCATTTTAACCGGGGGGAACATGTTGAGTGGCCAAGCAGGGGGGACAATTCGCATATTCCGGACTCTCTCCGGCCGTTGTGGAAAGTATGAGTCAAAAGGGTTCAACCATACCCCGAGTCGAGAAAGAAGTCGAAGCTTGAATCATGTTGGGCACAAGGGGAAAATGGTCAAAATTGGCCCAAAATTACCAATAAAATATGCTGCAGTGCAGGGGGGTGGCGGGGGAGGGGAGGGTGGGGTCGGCGACGAAACTTGATGATCAGCAGCTTTCTGCCTTCTTCCGCTTCTTCACATTCTTCTCCTTCTTCCTCTTCTTCGGGATCTTCGTTGTCGTCGCCGGCTTCACAGGCCAGTGCTGTCTTGCGTAACACGCCGTCCTTCGCATCCTGGGTGTGGATCGGCGGCTGCTTGTCGCAGAGGCAAATACGGAGACCACGCGGTTTGTTGCAGGCAGCATCGCCAGTCAGTAACCAGCCATCGGAACACTTGCCGAGCGAATCGATCGGGCCGACAGGGGTTACTCGACTGCTACCGAGAGCCCTGAGACGGTGCCGAAACGAATCGAAGTTTTTCATCCATACGGGACCCGCTGTCATGCACTTCCCGCACAACGATATGACATTGTATTGCAAGAGGGTACACGAAGATTCTTGCGGGGTCGTTGCCGAAACTGGCATAGTTTGCCAGCTCGAACACCATCAGGTCCCTCTCCCGGAAACAAGCAGATGTTGTCCTGGCCCGCGATTTCCTCTCCCCATTCTCCCTCTCGAACGCTTCGTCGGAGAGGTGGCAGTTCTGAGGATCCTGAGGGTCCTGAGGCATTCAAGGCAGGGCACTCCCTTCTCCATTCTTTTACACTCTTTGAAAAGTGTCACAATCAGATGTGGTCAACCGTTACGGCACTGCCGATGGGACTCTCGTCCTCTGGCACGCCCGCTGGTCGGGCTTCTTTGTCACCACCGCCTGCCTCATCACCGCGTTCACCAACTGGATGTCGATGGTCACGACACCCTGCCCCTGCGTTGCCTGTGGTGTTGCCCCCACCGCCACAATGAACGGATCCGGAATGTGAAACGTTCGGGCGTGCAGACCATTCGGAACCTCGCTCTTGTAGGGCAGGTCCCTCATGACCGTGACAGTCATGACCGATCCATCGAGGACAGGTGGGTGCTCGTCGGGCACGTCAGCTCCCGGACCCACCTCTACGATGATCCGGTAGAAGAGGACGTCTGCTATCGAATGCCTCCCGATCTGCGTGATGGGGGGGGGTTCGGGGTCAGTTGTTTTTCAGCTGCCTTCGAAGAAGTACTGCCCACCGCGCTTTGAGCGGTGGGCAGCCTCTTCATATCGGTTCCCAGCACCTCATCCGAGCACCCCGCTTCCGTCAGCACCTCGTACTCAGACGAGTTCTTGTCGGCGCTCGTGAGGCGCTTCATGCCGCCTCCGACGCGCGTTGCCAGAGACACGCATGGAGTAGACTGCGGGCAGTGTCCTGGCCTTCTTCTTGTCGGCCTCTTCACTCCGTGTCAGCTTCCTGCCCCACTCCTTGTCAAAGTGGGTGGTGCGATGGCTTTTCAAACAGCGCCGCGAGGCTGCTGTGAAACAGCTCGACGCCTTCTGCGTGGCCTGGGATGATGCAGACCTCCTCGACATTTTTTTGGGATACCACCAGGGGGAGGGACCCGGTGTGAGGCACTTGAGTGCGTCCAGGCGGGCAGGGAACCTGGGCAGGGGGCAGGGGGCCTCATTCCTTTTTGGTAATTTTGGGCCAAAGCTGCTGATCATCAAGTTTCGTCGCCGACCCCACCCTCCCCTCCCCCGCCACCCCCCTGCACTGCAGCATATTTTATTGGTAATTTTGGGCCAATTTTGACCATTTTCCCCTTGTGCCCAACATGATTCAAGCTTCGACTTCTTTCTCGACTCGGGGTATGGTTGAACCCTTTTGACTCATACTTTCCACAACGGCCGGAGAGAGTCCGGAATATGCGAATTGTCCCCCCTGCTTGGCCACTCAACATGTTCCCCCCCGGTTAAAATGGGTGAAAATGACCTGGTCATGACCAGGTATGACATGGTCATGACCAGGTCATACCTGGTCATGACCAGGTCAGATTTGGTCATGACCTGGTCAGATTTGGACCTGGTCAAAACCTGGTCAGTCAGCTGACCAGGCCACCGTGTGATGTTTGTGTGGGTGAGGCATTGCCCAGAATAAGCCTCTGCTGTGCGCCCTGCTCACGGCTTTTCCCCCCCCCATCCCCCACCACCCCCTCTGAGTGACAAGAGAGGGCTGTGGGTTGGGGCTATAAAAGCCTGGTTGCTGATGAGGTAAAACAACAGCGCAGGAAAAAAAATGATCACCGTAGCAGGGGTGTCCCTTGCGAATACGTCGTGTGTGACGCGATCTGCGTTTACAGGGTTGCCGACGTCCCGCCCGATCCGCTTCTCGCATGAGATGGAAGAGAGCTGCGATCGGGAGGGGGGTGCGCATTTTACTTTGTTTTGTTTCCGAAACATATACCCCGCCTGGTCTGCAGGGGTGACTGGTGGCTACCCAGTAGAAGTAAAAACTAAAACCAAAAAAAACACACAGCTCCACAGCAGCGTGCCACCGCCTTTGGGGGTAGAAATCTGAAGGCAACAATCGCTGACGCACATCCACACAAGCAAGTGTGGAAGCGCCTCGGATCTGCGGCACCCAACTGTTCTCAATCTTAGCAGGGGGTTGTCACGTGTTTTGTTATCCCCGGAAATTGCCAGAAAGAAACACACGCGCATATGAGGGGAGGGGGGGGGTCTCCGCTTGAACGACATGGCAGTTTCCCTCGTTTCGTATTGATAGAAGACCCTCCCCTCCCCAAAGGGTTCAATCCAAGGACATGGGCTCCTCAGGCTTACATGCAAACCCCCTTCCACGTGGCGCCTGTCCTGGGGGGGTAGTGAAATCGAATTTGATTCGCCTGTCCTGGGGGAGGGGGGGTGGTGGGGTTATTCGCCCAGGTAAAGCGAAGCGCCCTCACAGAATATATTTTTCCTCGTCGGCTATGTTGGATTAGCAGACCTGCATCGTGCAGGAAGTCCACGAAAGACTAACGCACGAAAACTGATACGATATCCAAGTCGTTAACTAAGTCACACCACACGGGCGTGTTTTTCTTCGCTCTGTGCCGAACCGACACAGAGGTTCGGCACAGAGCGAAGGGTGCCCTCCCCGCCCCCCACTCACACCCCCCCTTTGTCTTTCATGACTTTCTCGTCTTCCAACATCTGTTGATGCATCACATGCGGGGGGGAGGGGGAGGGGACAAACAAAAGCCAAAAAGCAAAAAAAAAACACAGGGGTTTCGTCAGGGCTGTTCCTAACTGGGGGGCTTGTTCCCCACTTTCAGGATTCTGAACTTTTTTTCTAAGAATTTTTGTAAGGGGAAAAAAAGTTTTTTTCTAAGAATTTTGTTAGGGGAATTTTTTTCTAAGGTTGTTTCGCAGAGGAAAAAACTTTTTCTAAGTTTTCCCCAGTCGACAGGGCGCGCACAAGGATGGAAGGGAAGTCTGTCCCACGTACCGTTCGCCTTGCTGGCCAACTGGAGAGCCAGACGTTCACTACCGTGGCCTCCGGCGGCTGGGGGGCTCCGCCCCCCAGACCCCCCTGTGGCGTACGTCTCGTACTCAAGTCCTTCGAATCCCAGCAAGTCGGGGTCCAACCACTCCAGTCGCCTCTGAGGACGCAGCCAACTCGCACAGAATCTGTACGCCCACACGAACAGATGTTCGCTACCGTGGCCTCCGGCGGCTGGGGGGCACCGCCCCCCAGACCCCCGATGTAGCGTGTGCCCGTCCATCTATCTCACTTCCCCGGGTACAGCGCAGCGTAGGAGGTCAGCGCCGCATCCATGAAGCGCTTCTTCGAAGCCTGACTGACATCGGACAGGAGGTCGGGCTTCCCCACCTGGGAGGTACACTTGCCGCGTTCGCGACATGCGTGACACGCGACACGCTACCTGAAACGTGAGTGTGCCTTGCTAACACGGGCATTTCAACGGTCTGCCGGCGACCGTTCCCCAAACCAGTAAACCAGCAGTTTTGGAAAATCGGAGAGATCACCCTGCTGCGCTGAATATGGTGCGCACCACTGCAAAAATCCCCGGGAGCTTTTGGGCTTTCAGACCTGAAGGGGCCAGCACGTGGGTGGCGTCGGGGAGTGGCAGCTTTGTAACTGTCCTCCAGCTGCTGGCATGTCCAGCCACATGATGACGCGGAGAGAAATCAGAGAAAAAGTCCCGCCTGACGGGCACGCGCCTGGAAACTGTGGGGGGGCGAGCAAAAAATCCCTTGTAAAAATTCTTAGAAAAAACCTGGTTCCCCGACCCAAAAAACCTGGAAAAAGGGCTCGTTCCCCGCCCAGGCCTGGGTTTCGTTGAGCGTAGAACGCCAGGCTCTCATTCTGAAGGGGTGGGGTGGGCCTTTTGATGATGGCTGCCTGTGGTGCAGGGTTCAGGCAAACACACGCATTGCGTAGATGGGCAGGACTGACCACAGCTGCTTATTCAGGATTCAGGCGAACAATATCTGAAGCAGCGCTGGGGAATCCACTGCAAGTGGGTCATCGGGGGGTTGGGGTTGGGGTAGGGGGGGGGGGGGGCGGCACGATGAAGTAGAGAAAAATGAGTGACAGATGGGCGTCGACAGTCCCCTCCTCCGAGATCTAATGATGTTCGGCGGGGGGGGTGTGGGGGAGGGGGTGGGGGGGCAGCAGCGATGGCGGGGCAGAAGCCCAGCCATTTCATTTTGCCGGGGACACACAGTGCACATCACTTCTCTCTGAAGGTCTCACGCCTCCTCCGGCCCTGAAGCAATTGCAGAATGACAAGTCGCTGCGGACGAGGCTTTAGCATTTTAAATACGAACTACACATAGAGAAGGAGGCGACAGACAAATAAAATGGCAGAAAAAAATATAGTTCTGTGCAGAGTATGAAAGGTTTGCCCACAAAAGCAAGGTTGGGAGGCCGTCTTGAATCGAGGGAGAGCCGTAGTGACCGGCGTGTGTCAAGCGATGTGGGATGATCTCTGCTGTTGAACCCCGGCAGAGAGAGAGGGGGAGAGAAGGTGCGTGGGGGAGGGAGGGAAGGGGGTGTCACCTGCTGGTTCGACGACCAGGGGGTGCTGGACACTTCATCCCCCCCCCCCCTAGGGGGGGTCATAAGCCCCCCTAAAAACGTACAAATACCAAAAATTTCAACATACCATCAGAACCGCCCTAATACCTGATCTGACCCGAAAATCCGACCCATACCCCCCCGGAAACCGTCTGGAGCCCACTTGTGACACCTGATACGCACTTTTGTGATGATTTTTTGGGGTCCTAAAAAATGTACCTCAGTTTCGTACCTTGCCTTTGTACCTGAACCACTCCCGACCGCAATATTTCGTTCTTTGCCTTTTCTGCGGTGGTTCCGGCTCAGGTGGCACGCATGTTGCCTTCCCCAGTGCCTCGGCAAGGTCTTTCTTGACCTGATTCGTGGGAATGTTGTGTTGTTGCGCCAGCAGAATGAGTTCAGCCACCTCCTGGGTGTAGTACTTCGATCGCGGATGGGTCATTGTGAGTACTTCGTACGCCTGCGAGGCTGCATCGGCATTAGTGGGCAGCGCGTAGATGTCTTTGCTTCGTCGATCTCAGCCTGTGAAGGCACGGTTGGGATATTGTACGCCCTGAGAGCCGAATTGGTGATGTTTGTGCTGTGTAATTTGCGCCCCGCAGGATATGCACACCACGCAGTCTCGACAGCACGAGAGTGTACCATGTGAGGACTCAACAAAGTCATTGGATAGGCATCTGCCTGCCGACTCAGCCCCCACAGTGCGACCGCAAGATCGCCAGGGATGTCTCAACGCCAGGGGAATACTCAATACTCTCCCCTGGCGCTGTACAACCCTACTCTTAACCCTCGGGTCCTCTCCTGGAGGCGGTGATGGCGGGCCCGCAACGCTTCGTACTTCCGGTACAGACTGGGGTAGTCTGCCCGGCTGACCCGCTCATCGCTTCCGAGATCATCTGCTGCTCTGGAGCTGCCATCACTCTCACTGCCCACATCAGTTGGTGTGGGGGTAGGAGCAGGACGAGTGGGAGGAGTAGGAGTGCAGGTGACATCTTTCTTGGCCAGCAAGGAACGCCGCTTTCCGCACGTGCGTGCAGTTGATGCACCACCTCATATATCTGTCGTCACCACGTCCCACTCGCTCTCCTATGTACCCAGCCCGACGGAGCGCCCGAAATAATGTCGCCTCACGGATGTCGTGTGCCGTTTTCTTCTTACGCAGGTCTGCCACAACGCTCTCTGCCGGGACCCCGCACACCTCCCGTTTGGCGGGCTTCTTTCGAGCAAGGTACCCCTCTGCAGCAGCATCTGACACCTCTGCGAGGCCCTGGGCACGCGGCATGTGTTGCTCGGCGTGCTGGGTGAGCGTAGTGACACCCTTCCCTTGCAAAGAACGAAATATTGCGGTCGGGAGTGGTTCAGGTACAAAGGCAAGGTACGAAACTGAGATACATTTTTTAGGACCCCAAAAAATCATCACAAAAGTGCGTATCAGGTGTCACAAGTGGGCTCCAGACGGTTTCCGGGGGGGTATGGGTCGGATTTTCGGGTCAGATCAGGTATTAGGGCGGTTCTGATGGTATGTTGAAAAATGTGGTTTTGTACGGGCTTATGACCCCCCCTACCCCCCCCCCCCATTTGCTGATCCTCTCATGCACATGCGGATGTTTTTTTGAAGGAATTTTTACATGTTTTACCCCACGTTGTGCACGACGCTGTTGTAGTATTGACCCCACTCTCGTGTTCCTTTTCTAGGGGGGACGGGACAGGCCGGGGGTGGACCGTGCAAACCCGCAACATGAGAGTGGGAGGGAGGCTATTTGTTTAGCGGAATAGTTGCACTCTATCCTCGACTCCTCCCGCCCTCACCCAACAACCCGCGCATACACACATCCAACGATTGCGCTTGCTGAAATCTTTGAAAGCCGTTGCTCTGACCGAAGCGACACAGAAAAATATGGCCGCGGGGAATCTAAAGATGGCAAACCATAAAGAGAAGAACACCGCCACGTTATTGCAGAAAAGCGTTGTTTCCCACAGAATTACAGAACCAACAAAAAAAAGCGCAGATGCAGGGCGGGGGCGGGCAGAGGGACAAGTGGAGCCATCCCAGACGAATACAGGGATGGATCCCTGCCCGCTACCCCCCACCCCCACCTTCCCGCAGGGAAGGTATGGTAGGCTCAATGCTCATATACAGCACGGCCGTTGTTCACCTTTTCTTTTGCATCGATGACCCACCAAGGATGGTCTTCATGTTATTTTGCAATTTAGTGAGGGCGGGGGTGAGGAAACCGAGCGGGATTGCATGGCCGGTCTTCCGCAATCTCTAGAGGATTTTCTACGTTGATTGCGCTTCACAGTTGTGGGGAGGGTGGGTGGGGGTGGTGGTGAATGGCGGGGATGGGATTTTGCATCCCCCATCCCCGTTTCGTTTATTTGAGAGGTGTGTGCATGGTGCGGCCCACACCGTCTCCACCCCCCCCCCCTTCATATCTGCACGACACACACTATTTTTTCTGACACCGGCAAAACCTCCAACCTGGCGACACAGTCAGACAGTGCCACATTGTGTTGAGATCGGGTTGCCCCTAATTTACCTGACACTGAGGATGCCTAGGCAGTGATGTACACAGCGTCTTACTGTTTCTGAAGACAGGGCACGGGTGGGGCGCTGGGGCGGGGGCGGGGGAACAGTTTTTTTTGTTTAAATCAATCCGAGACAGAGACATACATCGGAAAACAACAACTTTTTCAGAACCGGATTGCCTGAGTGGGATGGGGGGGGGGGGGGCAGTGGGTGAACATGCGGTACACCCGCACGCTTGAACCCGTCGACGAATCAGGGGTGATAGAGGGAGATGCATGAGAGGCTAGGCAGCGCCACCAGCAGGCAGCGCCAAGGTGCCTGCTGCAACATCACCACTGAGCGCTGGGTCGGATTACAGGGCAGTCAGATAAACAAAAGGCAGCGAGCAGAGTTGCTAAAAGAAAAAGACATGTGGGTGTGATGCCCTTCGCTCTGTGCAATGCTGTGTGTGTCGGAACTGAGTGTTGTGATCACGCCCGCTATTTTTTTCCACCTTGTTCTGCGATTGTTTTGGCAATGGTTGGATTTGCGGATCGGCACCGAACAGAAGTCCACGAGAGGCCGCTGTGCAGAGAACTGATCAGAGAACTATCCACGCCATTGCCTGCGAGTCACACCACCCTTCTGCATTTTGACGAGCGAAGGTCCCACGCCCCCTTGGGGTTGCAGGGGGGGGGGGGGGAAGGGGGGTTGTCCATTTTTCTAAATTCGTGGAGAGCCAAACGGTGAAAGAACGGCGTAGCGCCGTACAAATCGTTTTTTTCTCCCGTGAATCCCGTCATCTTAGACAAACAAAACACACACACGTACAACCCTGCTTTCAATTTTTGTCCGGCGCTGTCCCTGCTGCAGTGTATTTGGATGCAGGATGCCAAACGCTGCCAGAGTATCTTTTGGAAAATACCGGCTGTCAAAACAAAGGGGAATGTAAAACCACCTGGAGATCGCCAAGTCTTCAATCCACGGGATGGGGGGGGGGGGGACAGGGGGGTTGTGTGTAGTGGGGTGGGTGGGGTTGTGGGCAACACCCCACACAGCCTGGGGGGGGAAATACCCTCACCTCCACCACCCCCCACATCACCTGGAGATATGACGCGCCGAGAGAGATACGCTGGGGATACCATTTGACGCAACGCCTGTACCCGTCACTTCGTATAGTGGATGCCAGCGAAACGGCAGCACCGGCAACTCAGATGTGCCACCCCCTTATTTCCTTGATTTGCGGCGGCACGTTGTCTGTCACACCTCCGGTGTGTGTTGACCGACACAGCCTGTACACCCCCCTGCCCCCATATCCACGGACTTTTTTGAAACCAGAAAAATGAAGAGGAGCTGTGGGGGGGGGGGGTGGGGAGGGGGGGGGGGAGAGGAGAGAAGGGAGAGGGCGTCGTGGGAAGAAAAGCCTAGCCATTCATACCACCCATGCTGCAGAGGAGGCTGGCCCACCGCCCCACCGCCTCCCCCACCCCCACTGCTGGTTTGGAGAATCGACGTCCGACTCGAACCCCGGTTGGTGGTGTGCAAGAGGGCGACCTGCGTGTTTTTTTCTCTTCTGGAAATCCATAATTACAGTTTTTTTTGCCAGTTTTTTTGCCGCCAAATTGCAAACCTCCTGCACTATTCACACCACGGCACAATCAATGTTGGATGCAATCGAGCAGAGGGGCCATCGAAAGCCCGCTGCACGAAAGAACACCCACTCCGCGAATGCCGGACGCACGGAGCGCACACTCTCAATGCGGCCACCATGAAAACACTACACACGGGGGGGAGGGGGGTGGGGAATAGGGCGATTCTCCCAGAAGTGCAGAACAGCGAGGCTCCCTCACAGAACGGGAGACAGTCCGAGACATGTTGACATGCCTAGGACATCACAGTCTTGACACAATGGGTGTGAGTCCACCCCCCCCCCCCTTTTTCACCTCACCACCACCCCCTCCAGAAGACCCTTTTGGAAAGGGACAGATCCACTTTCCCGTTCGGGTGGGATGGAGTAGGCGTCTGGCTTTCTTGCGCGCCGCGCAGAGTGCCCGTCACAACCCGCCTTACGGCACCGAAAGACGAGGCATGGTCACCACAACAAGGGAGCACATGAACCCGCTGGACTGGCAAGGGGGAACAAAGAGCGAAGACATGGTTGAGGACCCATAGCGGTGGTGGGACACACTGTGGGTCGACCGAGACGAGTTGAGAGAGAGAGAGAGAGAGAGAGAGAGAGAGAGAGAGCGGGGGAGAAGGGGGTCATTTTCCCCTCCGGCATGCAATCACACACACACACACACTCTAGTGAAACCCACAAGCCGCGTGGGTCTCACGTATTTTTTTTTGAACTATTTTTTGAAAACCCGGCTGCCCCTCCTTCGCAGGCCCTGTTTCCGGGGAGGGGGTTTTTTTTTTCTTCACAACTTCTTTTGAGGACTTTGGGTTTGGCGTCCTGAAACACCCCCACACAAACCCACTCCCCCCCACCCCCCGGGTGGGGGAGGGGGCGAAATGTTTCCTTTCACTTCTTGCACCATGGCCAGTTTGGCCACCACATGGACCCACTCTGGGGCGTGTTCATTTCGATTCTTCTGAACTGCGCCTCCGATTTCACATCCTATCATGGCCACCTACCTGTGTTTGCCCCCGTGGTGCTGGGCACATTTGATGACACATCTTTTGCAACCCGGTCGGGGCGCCCTGTGTATGCATGTGGGCTTGGGTGTCTCAACCGAGCATCAAAAATGCTGAATGTTGTTTATCCCGGGATTGGAAGGGACGCGGTGGCCTGGCAGCAACTGCGTTGTCTGAATCCAACCCCTTTGTATTTGCCATCGTGACGTGGGCAGTTTGTCTGTTCGAATTTTGTTTTGTTTGCGAAGGCAAGTACAGGAAATGGCCATCTCTCAGTCAAATCTCAGCACAGGGACATTTTTTTTGCGTCTGGGAAAAAAAAAGCGAATCCCAAAGCACAACACAAAAAACGATCGCAGAGATTGTTCACACACATGCAAGCACACACACAAATGCATTCTGTGAAGGAATTACCCAACGTAATATCCAGCAGCACAACGCACGATTCGAAAAGGTCCGATGGGATGAGGAGGGTAAGGGGGCGGGGGAGGCGACATCCACTCATACAACTGGCATGCCAGTTGCCAACTGCACACACCACACACCCTTCCTTCCTCATCGGCCCTTCTAGTTCATATAAGTGGGGGGGGGGGGTCACACAACAGGACAGGCACACATTCACATCAAAAACGAAAAAATCCACAGGTTCGTGGTTTCGTGTTTTTTTTTGGTGGTGGGGACTGGGGGGTGGGCGGGCGAATGGGGGGAGGGGAATTGGACACACAGCAACTACAGCCTCTTGTGGACTGGCAGTGATGGGGTCGGGGGGGGAAGGAGGGGGAAAGGTGAAGAATACAGGCCGCATAACAACGGGGTGAGAGACATGGGCCTTGAGAGAGAAGAAGAAGAGAAGAGGCGGAGATGTAAGAAGAAAGAGGGGGGGGCGGGGGGGGTCAGATTGTCGAGCGTGAAGGCAAAAGGCAATTCTCCCAACACCCTCTGGGGAGAAAAAGGGGGGAAGGGGGGGGGGGGGTATACCATCACCTCGAGGCATTATCTTCCCCCGGAGGACTTTGCGGATCAGACAAAATGTACACCCCGAGTTGGGTGGGGGTGTGGGGGGGGGGGGGGGGGGGGCGGTAGCCTGCGAACAGGGCTCAATTTTTTTGAAGGCACATCAGCAGGTCCCCATACACCCGATGTTCCCCACCCTCTACCACCTCTCGCTTCTTTTAGGAGAGAGAGAGGGGAAGGACCTTCTCGCTCACCCCCCGCCCCCCTGCCAACACTTCCACTCCCCTGCTATAGCCCAGTGGAGGGCACACCGAGCAAAATCTCTCTGATGTCCCCCCCCTACACTGGGGGATTGGAATGCCGGGGCTGGAATGCAGAAAAAAACAGGGAAAATGAAGGGGGGGGAAAAAAACAGCAAAACACAGACGGCTTGCGCCACTTCATTCGAGAGGCAGCAAGGTGTTTGTGTGGTGTGCGTGTGGTTTGTTGAACCATTTTCTTGGCCGTGCCTCCAGCAGGCCCCCCGCGAAGGAGGGGGGGGGGGCGGGGGGTGCTGTTTTCTTTGGATTCTTCTGGCCTCACAGTGATTGCCTTTCCTGCCCTCCCAACACTGAGGAGGGGGGGGGGGGGGGGTAATGCAAAGCACAGCCAACAGACACCGCATACAACACATCAGGTTGGGCGGGGCCTGTTGAGCAAACCACCGGAAAGCTGACTTTAGCCAGCGGGGTTCTTCCGTGGACTCTCTCGGCCGAAGGTCCCTTGTCCCTGAGCACACTGTCACTTCGAGGCGTTTCGTAGTTAGATGTACGGCCACCCCACACCCCGCCTCCCCGGTCAACAAACGAATCAATAAGGCACAGACCTTCAGAAATCGCTCTCAAGTGGGGCTCCAGTGGAGCGGGGGGTGTTGATTGTCGAGAGTGGCTGGGAAAAGCAAGTCTCCCAGCACCTTCTCGCAATGGTAGCCCTTTTTGTAGTCACCACGCCAGATATGCAGTTCCAGCGGAGCGGGTGGGGGGGGGGGGGGGGTGGGGAGGGGGAACGGGGGGGGATTCGATCAAAATAAATATTCCACAAAATAGAGAGAATCAGAAGGGGCGGGGCTGCATCATCCGCTGCTGCTCTGCTCCACTGCAGTCATTCGGCGATTCAGCTGTTGTGGCGGTGCGGTTTCGGGTATGAGTGACCCCCCCCGCCGGCAGACAGCCTTTCTTTGAACGATTCTCTCTGTCGGAACGACTTGCCGGCAGCCCTTTCTGGGCCCCACAAATCTCATGTCAGGACCCTTTCTTGACAGGCCCCGAAGCCATGCCCTAAAACAACAACAAAAATGGAGGGGGGGGGGGGTCTAAATCACAACACTGCGAACCCGCTCCACCAGTGGGTCGGGTGTTTTCAACCCCCACCACCCCCCTCCTCCTCCTCCTCCCCTCTTCGCTCCCTCCTGGGTGATCATTCCTCCCAACACACAATCACATCTCGTCAGATCAGGGCCCAACGGTCACGGCAGAAAAACATTGCCGTGTGAGGGAACTGAACTGACGGGGGGCAAGGGGGATGCACGTGATGGGAAGACTGAGGATATAACCGAGGGCGATGGGACTGGGGGGGGCGGGGGGGAATGAGAGAGCACATGGGGGAGGAAAAACCAAGGGAAAATCAAACAATATAAACTCAAAAAAATGGGTTCTTTTCAAGCGAAGAATGGAACATGAATGGATGGAGAAATGGGGCGGGGGGGCAAAAGGCCTGGCACGTTGTTTGCATTTGATCCTTGGTCAGGGGACTGCAACGAGACGAAAGCCAGCTGCAACACTGAGCACGTGAGGTTGCTGGAGCCAGGATACAGTCACATGAACAAAGTAACACCAAATGTAACACTGGCAGGCTCCTCTGAAGTGGAGAAACAGTGAGACTGGCAACAATGTGTGTGCCACCCTGGCGCAGTTTCTTGACACAGAGTGAAGAACCCTGCCCGACACTCTATCAGACAGGCAGTGAGGCGGGTGATTCTCTCTTGAACTTGGATCAAGAAAATGGAGCCGGTGTGACACACAAAGCGGTCGAGTACAACACGATTTTCAGCACATCAGAGAAGATAAAAATTCTTCTGCAAAAAAAAAAGAGACAGGGGAATGGAAAGGGAAAGGTGTGGGTTTGCGTATTGTGTATGAAAAACGAAGTTCGATGGGCAACAGGGCAGGGACGAGGGGGGGCTGGGTTTGGTTGAGAGAGAGAGAGAGAAAGAGGGGGGGGGGAGGGAGGGGAGGGGGGGGAAGGGACACAGGGGATTGTCTGGCGTCAAAAAAAAAGAAGAAAACGCCGGCATAACCCCCCACACCCCACACCCCCCCCCACCCAACACACACCCCGCCCAACCCCCTCACACACCCCCTCGCTTGGAGCAACGAGGCTGCCCCACCCACCCACCCACCTCCCCCCCTCCCTCCCCTGTCACTTCACGCCGCGCTGTCGAGCTGTGGCGGGCTTCACTTGAGGAGGGCCCTCCAGTCGCCAGCGAGCCTGTAGGTGTGTGGGTATGGTGTGATGTGGCGTGTTATGTGCGTTGGATGCAGCAGAAACCTGCAACAATAACCTCCCCCCCCCCCTCTCCCTGCGAGACAAAATGACATACACTTCACGTGCACGGGACTCCAGCTCCGGGAAGTTGATCAGCGCAGCCTCGGGTGAGTCATCGAGGGTGTTCCTGCATGCGGAGTAAAGCAGCTCCAGGCCCGACTCCTCGTTCAGGCGCTCGCGCCGGAAGAAGGCTGCAAGCTCAGACAGTGTGAGGCCAAGCTCCACACCCACCTTCAGCACCACCGTCGCCGCCTTGAAGAGCGCAACTGCGTCCGCCTCGATGCCGTGGTCCTCTGCCAGCTTGGCATCCGCCTCCACATCGATGTTGCGCACGAAGTCCACCACCTCGTCGCTGAAGGGCTTCTTGCTCTGCGGCCACAGCTGCCACTCGAAGTCCAGGTCGGCAAGGCATGTCGGCATGGTGTAGCCGTGGTCGATCGGGAACAGCCTTGCGCGCCCCATCTCATCCTTCTTCGCCAGGATGTTGCCGCCGTGGCGGTCGCAGTTCAGCAGGCGCAGGTCCAACACCCCAATCCTGTGCACGTCCTCCGTGTGGTAGGCAGCAGGGCCGCTGTCCCACGACTGGGCGGCCCCTGCGATGAACCGCTGCAGCGACGCCTTCACCATCTTGGGCCTCCGCCGCCTCCCCCCGGCGGCACCCTCCAGCAGCGACGAGGGCAGCTCCATCACCACCGTCTCCGGAACGTTTGCAAAGTCACCCCCAATCGCATAGGCAAACGCCTCACGCTTGTACCCCTCACCCGGGGTGAAGCCCAGCTTGGAGCAGTCCCCCTCCGACGCGTAGCCCTTGGGGTTGAACTTCCCACCCGCCTCCTCGTTGCTGGGCTTGCCCACGGCGAGGGTGGCGGAGCCGTCCTTCATGAAGTAGGTCCCGCCAACACAGTCCTCGTCGATCGCCTGCATGCGCGCAGTGCCGTTCGCCAGGGCGCGCGCAACGTCGAAGTGCAGGGTGACGGGGGACGTGGGTGCGGACAGGGCCACACTGGAGTCGGTGGAAGACGAGTCCACAGACTCCGAAGAGGCGGGCTGTGGTGTGGTGGCTGGACTGCTGCTGGACCGCAGCGACGGAGGGACGTACTTCCGTGTCGGGGTCAGCGACAGGGTGGAGGTCGACAGCGTCTCCGCCTGGGGGCTGGTGCACCGCGAGATGTGCTCGCTGGTGAGCGCATCGTCGCATTCGCTGTCGACATCCGCCAGCGACGCCCCACACCGATACCCGCACCGCGCGGCTTCTTCACTCATGCCCAGCAGCAGGCTCATCTCAACAGCAGGCGAAGGAATCGAATCGCCCACGAGCTGAATCCGCTGCAGACCAACAGGAGCCCTTCCGGGCTGAACTCCTGCGGAGCGAACCGGCCGCAGAGGGGGGCGCGGGAGCAGGGGTGGGTAGGGGTGGGTAGGGGGGCCCTACACAGCCCGGCTTGCAGGCGCTGCTGTGGAGGAGGGCACCGCGGCTCTGTCCCCCCCGCACACAGGTGCGGCTGGGGGAGGGGGCGGGTGCGCCGGGAGGGGGGGGGAGGGAGGGGAGTTTGTGTTGTGTTGTGTGTCGAGAGTTTTGTTCGGCTTGTCGGTTACTCAGGCCGCACGTCGGGACGTTGGGTAGGTGCTGGTTGGTCTGTTGTATGCGCACCCGAGAAGCGTGCTGTGTGTAGGCCCTCGGAAAAGAGAGGACACGCGGAAACTGGGCGGGAGCCGACCGTCTCCCTGTCAGGGTGGTGGTGGTGGTGGTGGTGTGTGTGCTGTGTAGTCCCCAAAAAGGTACGCGAATGTGTGGCTGAGGTACCCCCAATACTCGGCACGCGATTGTGTTCCACACAAGAGAGAGGCAACGCGTCCGAAAATTCGGTATGCTGAGTGAGATGCGTTAGGGGGAAGGGGGGGGGTGCGACAGTGAAGTAGAAGCAAAGAAAAACCAGAGCTGACCACCCTCGATATGCAGGGAAGGGAGTGGAGGGGAGTGGGGGCGGGGTGGGGTGGGGGCAGGGGCATCCGCAGGCAGCTTGTTCAATACTCTGAGGCTATACACGTCAATGCGGGTGCAACTGCATCAAACACCGCACACGTGTGCAAGCGATGTATCTTTTACCGGGTTTCAGAATTTCTGTATTTTTTTGGGTCATCGACAATCACGAGCGAGGTCCTCACCTGACCCTTGGGCACCCCCCGTTTGCAAGATGGGGGTATCCAAGGAGACAAGAGGGGGCCGTGTTCAGGATATTCTTTCTTGTTTTGTTGTTTGTTTTTTTTTTGCATCGAACGGGTCTGGTGTATGGAAACAGGGGATAAGATAGGTCTGGTTTTCCGGTTTTCAAAACCAGGGTTTCCCGGTTCCCGGTTTTCTGGGAAAAAAAAAGGCCGGTCTCATTTTTGGCGTTTTTTTTGTAACTTTGGGACAGTAAAACAGTCAGAAAAAACGCCAGAAAAAAATAGAAAGTGACCCCATCGTGATCCGCACGGAGCTCAAATAGTCCAAAGAAGGCAGAGAAGCGGAGAAGAAAAAATGGACCTAGCGGGTGGCCCGGTGGGTGGTGATGCCCTCGTCATGCAGGTCTCTTCTGTTTTGAAGTTTCGAGATCCTCCATTGTGTGATGGTCCCGCAGAACTGGCACAGAACCGTCCTCCGTAGGGATCACACCGAGCCTTCACATGTCAGGTGTCTGACTGGTGGCACCCACGACACACCCACACCCCCACGCGCCTGCAGGCATACTGTAAGAAGATATGTCAAAGCGGAGAGCGCATCAGGCCCAGCTGGGCGCGTTTGGCTTTGCATCGCAGAGGGCGGTGCGGGGGACGGTGCAGGAGGTGGGCGGGCCGCAGTATCACACTGGGTATGACCAGTGGAAGGCGGGCAAGTACCCCGGGCAAGACCGATATGCCAACTTGCACGCCTTCCTCTGCAACCAGTGCTCGATCCGCGGCTTCAGCAACCACCAAGCCGCCTCAAACAGGCACCTTGTCGCGCTGTGCAAGGCATTCGATGCTCTTGCTCGCGCGGACGACGAGGTGGCACCTCATATGAGGAAGCCCCTGAGTAGCCTCGTCAAACTGGCAAAGACAAAGGCAGACGAAATGCCGTTGGTGGAGAGCGAGGCCGTGCCGGCGCCTGCCCCGACACAGCAGGCCCCAGCCCTCGTCGCAGATCTTGCGATTGCACGGCAAGTTGAGGTCGAGATGGCAGCTGATGATAATGCGGAGAGATCAGCTGAAGCTCTGGAGGCCGCGATCGCCAATGAGCGCCAACGCGCGAGGGGCTACACCACCACCCCCGTGCGCAACTCCAACGACTGCCTGTACCCTTCCCTCCACAAGCACGAGGTCTACGCCTACGTGGAGGCAAAGTTGATGGCGCAGTACGCGGGGCCCGTCGGCTTGGATGCGCCTGCCGAGCCCTTCCCCCGCGCCAGCGAGATGGTGCATGTCCCGGAGGACATCCAGGGGGACAGCCGGGTGATGGGAATGCTGCGCGAATCCCACGCGTGGGCAAAACCCACACCCGAGGGGCTGGCGTGCCGCGCTTGCTTTGACGCAAGCAAGCGCGGTGTCTTCGTCGGGCGGTGCCTGCCATGGAATGAGGTGAAGAGCCGCTTCACCTCCCGCGCGAAGGAGCACACCGAGGCAACGAGACAGAAGCACACCGAGAAGTGGGCACAGTGGCTGGCAAGAGAAGACTCGGTGCGCCGACATGGGACTGCAGGAGAGATCCGCTCCACAGCTCACCAGAGGGCCTGGGTCAACTCTAAGGTGAAGCAGCTTCAGAACACCGAGATGCTCTGCCGCCTGCTGCACGACGTACAGTACTGTTGCAGCAACAACGAAGCCCTCACGACGACCCTCGCATCCCTCCGCGTGCGTGACAGCTACACTTCCCCAGAAGTAAAGTCTTTCAATGCTACATACCACAACCTCACCTCGAACACAATCTACGACGAAGTAGTGGGTCTGATGGCAAGCCACGCCATGGCGGAAGTGAAGCACAAGATTGAAAGACCCCCGTTCGTATCCATCATCACGGACGAGACGCAGGATGTGACACGCCAATCGCAATTTTGCATCCTGATCCGGGTCATCGACCCAACCACCTTTGATACCAACGAACTGTTCTGGCGCATGACTCCGCTGAACACATCACAGACTGCGACAAACATCACAGATTTCTTGATTCAACAACTCGACGACCTTGGCGACGGTTTCTGGAACAAGATGCTTGCGTTTGCGTCGGATTCGTGCAACACCATGGGCGGGAGTCGTAAGGGTGTTCAGTTGCAGGTGAAGGTACGGAAAGCACCGTACTCCTTCTGGGCGGCTTGTCGGGCGCATGCACTCAATCTTGTTGCGATGCACACTGCCAAGGACCACCCTGTCATCCGCGCAAGCTACGACCTTGTCTCCAGCACGTTTGCCTTGCTGTACAGGGGTGCTGGGAATGGCACAGGCAAACTCCGGTGCTTTCGGGAATGCATGTCCGCTTTGGAGAGGATCGATGGCTTCGGGTTCTGGCGTGAGCGCGACTTGTGCAGTGTTGGAGACACCCGCTGGTGTTCGCATGAGCGTTGTGCGCAGAGTCTGACTGACTGCCTCAAAGGGGTGGTCATGTGTATCAACAAGCTGGATCATGAGAAGGCAGTTGCCCTGCGTGCGGTGTACCAGGAGAGCAGCACCCTCGTCGGGTTATTCCTGATGCGGGAGGTGATGCACTGTCTTGGCGCCTTCTCGCGGTGCATACAGCATGCAAGCCTGTGTTTCGGTGATCTCCCTCGCATCGCGACACACTATGCATGCAAGATCGGAAAGCTGTTAGAACGACCCGACCTGTCTCCGACCTACGCATCCTGCTGGATACTGATCAATGACGCCCGGCCTTCTTGCCCTCCCATCACGGAGGAGTTCGTGGCACAGTATCACGAGCAGTACGCAAAGCCCTACCTCCGTACCCTGAAGGAGGAGATCGAGGGGCTGATGGATGACTTCGGGGTGCTTGCAGCATTCTCTGTGTATGATCCCTGGTGCCCCGACTTCGACAACGCAGCAGCAGCGGCACAGAAGCTCAAAGCACTTTGCGATCATTTCTGCGAGCCCAAGGTGATGACATTTGAGGATGCCGACGGGGTGCAGAAGGAGACGGAACCGAGTGCACCGTACTTCCCGGCCGAAGAGCGGGGTCTGCTGGAGTTGGAGCTGGCCAACGTGCGAATGAAGCTGAAGGAGACCGCACAAACACAGGAGGATACCCGCAGCCGCAGATTCAGCACTCTCATCAAAGCATTCTTGAAGAATCAGCTGAACCGTCTCGCCTTCCCGCACACCTCGCGTCTCCTGCAGATTGTGCTGACCATCCCCTTGTCGACAAGTAGTGCTGAGCGGATGTTCTCCAAGCTCCGCATCATCAAGAACAGGCTCAGCAACCGTATGGGCGACGCCAAGCTGCAGAACACGCTGGCCATCTGTATGGAGGGTAGTGTCACTCCGGACGGGATTCCGGAAGCGGCGCTCCGTCAGTACGTGGACGCATTCACATCGGAAGAACGAAAGCTCAGCTACTGTCCCTTCGGGGAGCTGCGGGCGGCACAGCAACACGCCACTGCTGTTCGGCAGAGCCTGGCACAACCATGGTGGGTGTGATCCTGAGTCGGTTGGTGCCGGGGCTCGTGCGCCCCCCCCCCCCCCTCCCCGCCGGCTCACTCCGCCGCCCCCCCCGCCCCCGTCCTCCTCCCTTCCTCTCTGCTTCCCCCTCCCCTGACCTCTTGCCCCGCCCCTTAGAGCATTGTTGTTTGTGTTGTGCATGTCTTTGTGCTAAGAGTTCGTAGAAGAAAAAGTAGAACCTGCTGCGCTTGCCCCACCAAGCAGCCTCAGTACGACAGGACGCGCGCAGGCACCGGGCCTCTCAGATTCTGGGAGGGTTTGCGCGGGTCGCGCGCGCCGAAGGCGCGCGCGAAAAATTTTCAAAACCAGAAAAACCGGGAAACGGCGCCAGAAAAAAAGTCTATCTTATACCCTGATGGAAAAACCAGGGGAAAAAAAACACCCGGCCGCCCAACACGACCAGAAGGCACTTTGCTTGTATTCCCCTTTGGCAACACATGTATCGTACTGTTTTGACATGAAACCAAAAGTAAATAGCGTCTGCTCATCTGTTCGCCCCGGGGGACCGGCACCAACCAACACCTCTCGCCACCACCGATACTGAGACGACAAAGAGTCCCCTCGGAAGATGGGCCCACCACATGTTTTCGACGGCACGAAGCCCCCGCCAATTTCGAATGGGAGATGAAAAAACCTCTGTATCCCCTACCACCACCACCCCCCTCCCCCCCCCTCCTGTTCACACTGCCACCCACACGCTCTCCGGTGTGAGCACGGGGGGCCTGTTAGGCCCCCCGCCATGCTGGCGACCTGGTCCCTGAGAACTGTATAAGTCACTCGGGCGGGAGGAGGTCTGTATTCGTCTTCTTCTTCTTGGCAAGTTTCGGCAAAAAAAATACGGCGCCGACGGTATTCTCTCACTAAAGTAGGAGGACTGCGTCAAAAAAGGCACGCCGTCGGTGACCAACTACGTAAGAACTACGTAAATCGGCCCCTTCAGGGGCACCAACACCGTTTCTTCGGAACTCGTCGTGAAGACCTCCTCACTCGGCGTCCTCGCCCTCTGAAGTCGTTCTTCTCCGGAGGAGGAGATCCAGGCTAGAGAGTGATCTGACACAGTGTGAAGGCTGCTCTCTGTCCAGGGTCCAGCCCAGGGTCGCCGTGGAAAAAATTGCATTTTGGGAGGAATAAAGGAAAACAACGCAAGACACACGATGGCTGCAATACGCAGGCTCCTTCTGTGGGAAATAAGTTGGAAGGAAAAAAAGAGAGAAGACCATCGGTACGATCGGGAAGAGAACCCCCCCCGAACCCTCTCTGGGTGGTGTGTGTGGGGGTCGCCACCTCTCAGCAATGCTTCGGCAAAAATTCCGCTGAAACAATTGCGCATATCTGCACCGCCTTTCACGGAGGCACCCCCCCCCCCCACATACACACACCCTATCTGGGCTCGAAACGGACTCCCCGATCACACAAACAAGGCAAACAAAAAGAGGGCTGCAATGCGGGGCCTGCGCTGTCTGAGCGAAGGCCCCCAATAGAACAGCGAAAATACATTCAAGCGAGCAGAGCAGTGGGGAGGGAGGGAGATGGGGGGGATGGATGTGTGTGTGTGTCACTTGAGTTCTACAGTCTTCGCTCTTCTTGTACAACTTCCTATACAATTTGTACTTTCGTTTGATGCATTTTGACGTTTTCCACACACACTTCCCAAAAAGAGTCCGGGTTTTGTTTGTGCGCACGAGCGGCAGTGTGTTGTGGCCCCTGTGAAGGGCTTTGCTGTGATAAAGTGGTTTTGTGTTGCTCTCTCAAAACACACTGCGCGCGGGCACGCTCCCGCTGACTCTTTCGCTGTGACAAGCAAGCTTGTTTGGGCAAAAAATAAACCACCCCCCCCCCCCCCGCCTTATTGAAGGGGGTGTAGAGAGAGAGAGAGCTGAACACCGCGTAAAAGTCATGTGCTGTGCGTAAAAAAAGAACCATTCCATAAGAAAAGTACATCCCTCCTCTGCCCTTCAAAACATACCACGGGCTTGGTTGCCGTGGAGGCAGTGTGTGGGGAAGGAATGGCGAGAGGGAAGGATGGGGGGGGGGGGGTTTCCCTTTCCGTGCAGAGGAACACTGTCATCAAACAGCGCACTGCCCTGCTCTGTGGGGAGGGGGGGGGGGGATTTGCAATATACTTCGCCATGAGGCAAACGCTGCGGCAATCACTGCGCAAAACAGCTTGACCCAGGCTTAGGCTATTTGCTTTCCACCCTCCCCACCGAGCAATGGGCAGCCTCATGCATACACCCCCCTCCCCTCCACCTCCCACCACCGTGACATCCCCACACACAAGCCTTCGCTTTTCAAGAGTCTTAGCAATGCGTGACTTGGCTCTGGCAGGATCGACTGTTGCCCTCGCCTCCCTCACGCTGGGTTGATAGAAATAGACGGAGTGAGGAGTGGGGTCTGCTTTGCCGACTGAGGGCCACACAGGGAACCAAAAGAGAAATCAAGGACTGTCGTCGTCGATGGGTAAACACTGCAGTGGAACGGGGGGGTGGGGGGTGGCCTTCCGGACACGCGAAATCCGCCGTTTGATTTGTTTTGATGCCACCCACAGAGCATTCACCCGCTGGCGCACCACCGCCTGCACACACGAGAGAGAGTGTTGCCACCAGGCGCGCTGGGGTGAACCCCCCGGGGCAGCCTCCACTGTCACACACAGCCACATCCTAACATGCAGTGGAAGCATATCCCCAATGCAAGAGCATGGGCGACCCATCTCAGTGCATCGGCGTGAAGGGGGGGAAAGACTTCATGTTCTTGTCGTACACGTTGATCTCCATGTGGCCGAAGAAGTCCCACGATTCCTTCCCCCCGACCTTGTGCGCGCCACGCAGCTGCTGGCAGAAGACGCAGGGTCCACAGAACGTCGCGCAGACGCAGTCACCGGCAAGACCTTCCATCGGCCCACCTGCAGGCACCTGCAGCTTGTTGCGCACGGCATGGCGGACGAAGCAGCACATCGGGAGGCACATCAGCGGGAGGACGTGGTTCACGATAGAGCAGGGCTGGTCCAGGGCCCACGAGAAGAGCTGGCACGAGTTGAGGCACCCGCAGCACCACCACGTCACGCAGCAGTAGCCGTCGCAGCAGGGCTTCACGTTGACGATTTCGAAGACACCGCCACCGTTCTCCTCACCCCAGTCCATCTGGCCTTCGAGCAGACCCCCCTTCGCAGCGGGCTCGTTGGTCTGGGTCATTGTGATAAGTGTGGGTGAGAGGAAGCGAGGTAACTAACCTGTGGGGTGGGATGGTGTAGGAGTGGTGGGGGGGGCGTGGGGTGGGGAATTATCCGCGGGGAGTGGTTCTGGTTGCAGCCCAAGCCTCTGACTCCAGCTGCGCGACTCTATCTAGACAGACGCATCGCCATCGGTGTGTCTCCAGGCATGCCGAAGAGACGTCTCGGGCGAAATCTGACGAACGAAATTGAAATCGACAAGGTGACAGATCGCCTTGATCAACCGCTCGATATCCCAACATCAAGCCCGCTCCACAGGAGCCACTTCCATAACCTCCCCCCCCACCCCCCCCACCTTTGTCCTCCTTGAAAAAGTGTCACTTCAACTCTGCCGCTCTTTCTCTACTGTTGATACTTCGTTTGATGCGTTGACGCTTCCACACACACTTACAAACCCACTTGCCTGATGAAGGGGGTGGTGTGTAGAGCACGTTTGGCAGAGCTGAATGACACTTTCCGCGCGAAAGTCGTGTGCGTAAAAAAAACGCAAGGCGAAGCCGAAAAAGCCGAAGGTGGGAGGAGGGGCCAAAGGACACACACACCCTCTTCCCCCCCACCCCTTCCTCAATCACACACTGCCATCCCCTTGCAGCAGCTCTGCCACCCTGCGGAACCCGAGGGCATCGATGAGGTGCTGTGATACGTGGCCGCCACCACAACCACCACCCCCGCCCCCCTCCTTTGCACAGCCCGCCTCCGCGGCACCAGCCCCACCCAGCACATAGGACGCAGCCAACCTGCCGTAGGCAAGGCAACCCTTTGCCCCGGTCCCCGACATGCCGCCGATATAGACGATCCGTGGGTCCGGACCCCCCACAGCGCCCCCCTCCGTGCTGCCAGGCACCGGGGAGACGATGGGAACCTCACCGGGGGCCAGGCTGTAGACACACGACACACCGCCCGCATAGCACGACTCCTGCAGCACACCCGCTGGGACATCCAGGCCGTGCAGGCGGAGGTGCGCTGCCATGCGCGAGGATGCCCAGGCAATCTCTTCGGAGGTCACACCGGCATCCCACACCCCCTGCAGCTCGGCAGGGGACAGCGGGGTGCGCTTGAAATGCCCTCCAATTTTCACAACAGCAGGCGAGCTGTCCGACGCAGCGTGCTCCACCATGAGGTACTCCAGATCCTCTGTGAAGTGCACGGCGGGGAAACCGACATCGGAGGGGTCCACACACCCCCCCTGCACTGCCTCCGGGGTTCGGAAGAAGAACAGCGGGACCCGCGCAGGGGTCACGAGACCCGCCACGGCAGACAGGCCCCGGGGCACCCTCCCTGCAGGGGGGGGCTGCGCCCCGCCTGCCCAGACGCAGTGGTCTGCAGAGATGCGCCGCGTCACACCTGCCGGGGCCCCATCCGGCGGTGTGCAATTTTCAAACGAGACAGACACGCCGGAGGAGGCGGGGGGAGATGGGGTGGTGAAATCGACACCGCTGACACGACACCCCCAGAGGATCTCCGCGCCGCGCTTCTCCAGGCACCCCAGCAGGGCCTGCAGCACCGCATCCGGGTTTAGGGTTCCGGTTCCCCCATGTGTCTCCCGGATGCAGGCGGAGATGCCGAGGGCATCCCATGGCCCCGCTGACAGTTTGGGTGACTCCGCCTCCGCAGCGCCGTGGTGCAGCTTGCAGTAGCCTGGGAGATGGGGCACAATGCTGTCGTAGAACCCCTGCCCCTGCCCCTGCCCTCCGTAGAAGAAATATGACAGAGTGGAGGTGGTGTAGAGGTCAGGGCAGGTGGTGCCCGCCTCCTCAGCAAGCAGGCGCATGTCCTGCAGGCAGAGGCTGTGGAGTGTGCCGGATATGTCGCCGGGCGGAGCCAGGGATCGGGTCATCCTGGCATGTCCTCTGCTGGAGAAGCTGCTGGAGGTGGGGTCGGGGCGGCGGTCCAGCAGGGCGATCCGTTTCCCGGCGCGGGCGAGGTGCCAGGCTGTGGCGCAGCCCATCAGGCCAGCCCCGATGACAACAGCGTCGTAGTGCGGATCGCCCCCCGGCGGGTCGGGGTAGGATGCATCCGTCATCCCTGGGGATGGGGGAGTGGGGGGTGGGGTGGGTGTGCTGTGAAGCCAAAAAAAAAGAGTTGTCGCAAGAAAAATACAAAAGAGGGGGGTATTTTGGATGGAAAATTGATCGCGAAGGGGGGGCGGGAGGAGCAGGGGGCAGGGTGGGAGTTGCATCATTTTTTCTTCCTCTCTTTGTGTTGAGGCAGAGAGTGGGATGGGATGAGAGTTGGATGCCACTGCGAGGGCAGGACATCACCTTCACCCCACCCATTCATCTCTCCCTCTCTCTCTCGGTTGGTTACAGTACAAGACAGCAGTATATTATAGATTTGTGACACATCTAACTCAAGAGCACACACACCCTCTGCAAAGGCCGTGGCTTCTTGCCGCAGTGCAGACTTCACTACACCGAACACCTCCGCGTGTGGGGGTGCGACACACTACCTCCTCCTCCCCCCCCACCACACCCACACAGGTGGTCTTCTCTCCAGTGGAGGAGGGGCCTCTGCGACGCGACAGGCGGCCTCCACTGTTCCACACAAACATCCCACCACCACCCCCCAGCCCAGCGTGGGAACACCGCAGCAACGCCTGAGAGCACCGACAACCCCGCTCAGTCTGGGGGTGGATGTCACATAGGCGGCGGCGGAGGAGGGGGTGGGGGTGGTGGTGCACCACCGCCGGGCGGCGGAGGCGGAGGAGGGGGGGGTGCGCCACCGCCACCCGCAGGCGGTGCCGCAGGGGGTGCAGGCGGCGCAGGGGGAGCAGGAGGCGCTGCTGGAGCCTTCGGAGCTGCCGGTGGTGGTGGTGGCGGCGGAGGTGCAGCCTTTGGCGCAGGAGCAGGGGGTGCCGGTGCAGCAGGCGGTGGAGGCGCAGCCGCTGCAGGCGGAGGCGGTGCCACAGCAGGTGGCTTTGTCAACGGGGGGCCGCCGGAGGGCGGCGGCGGCGGCTTCGGGGTATCGCCCCCTGCCTCGCCCCCCGCATCGGGGTTGTCAGACTTCGACGCCGCGATCTGCGCCGCATCGGGCAGCGTGTTCTTCTCCACCGTCTTCACCTTCTTCAGCTGCAGGGAGAGGGGGGGGGGGTGGAGGATGTTGTGGGTATTGTGTGAATGTGGCGGTCGTATCAGGACAGATCACAGCCCCCCCACCCCCCCACCCCCACACTCGCCGAGTGAAAAACTGGCAGTGGGCTGTGTAGCCCTGCACCACTTCGGCCTGCCAACCCTTCAGACAGCACCGCAACACAGCAACACGACACACACACACCCCCCCCCTCTTTCTCTTTGCCATACCTTGAACCCCCCTTGAATCTCACGCATCAGCTGGTCCGGATCGAAGGCAGGTGCCTTCTTCTTCACCACAGGCTTCTTCACACCGGGCGCCTTGGGCGGCCCGGGCGGCGGCGGGGGTGCCTTGGGCGCACCCCCTGCGACCGGCGGGGGCGGGGGAACCTTCGGGGACGTCACCGACGGGGGGTGCGACGGGGGCGGCGGCGGTGCCCCTCTGGGCGTCAGAGCCGCCGGCGGGTGCGCCGGCGGGGGCGGGATGGTGAGTGAGGGCGGCGTCTTCGTCGGATTCGCCACAACGCTGCTGGGGGGCGACAGGAAGGCGCTCCCTCTGGACGGGCCGGTCGGGATGGTGTGCGATATGTTGAACACACTCGCGCTGGTCTCAAAGGACGCCCCCTTCCTCCCCCCCTCCATATCCCACGACGACTTGCTGATCTCCAGCAGATCCTTATGCGAGGGCGACGGCACCAGAAAATCACGGCTGCTCCTCCGCACCAACGCATCCACCGCCGGAGGCACCACATACACGGCTGAGGGGCCCAACTCTGCAGGGGGCTCTCTGCTCCTCGGGGACTTGATTGCCTGCTGCGATCTCACGATGTTCTTCGCCTTTGCAGGTGCCTTCAGCACTGCTATTGCACGGGAGACAATCCGTCTGTCGGCTGTCATAGGGCGTTTCTCCTTTCGCAGATCACCCCCTATAGCACGCTTCTGGGTGTCGCCGAAGACACGATCCCACTCCGTCTCCACTTCCTCATAGGTCTTCGCACCAACATGCAGCGACTGCGGCTGCCTGTCTGTGAAATACCCACGCGTTGTCGACATCATATCAACAGCACTCCTCTGGCACATGGAGCGCACCCCCGCGGTGGTCCGGCTCCGCGACTCAGCAGCAGACAAGCCATGCTTGGGCAGCCGCTTCGACGAGAGCTTGGAGGGGGTCCCCTGCCTGTACAGCGCCGCCCCGCCACCGCCGCTGCCGTGGCGCTGCCCCCCGATCCCCTCTGCGCCGCCGGGGCTCTGGAGGCTGCTGTGCCCGCCCCCCCTCACTGCCTCTCGCTCCAAATCGAGGCGGCGCGCGATCAGCTTCCCGGCCTCCCTCGCCTGACCCCCACCCAGCACCACCGGGGAGGCCATCCCCTTGCTGGAGGGGTCGAGGCTGACAATCAGCTGCTCGTCGTGAATCGCGATCCCGCTGATCGCATCCGCCTCGACGCTGCCCACGATCTGACCCTCATAGCTGCTGACTACGGTGAACCCCCCCGACACCGCGACATACAACGTCACGCTCTGGCTCCGGGTGTGCGACAGCATCATCAGGCTGAACGAGCTGATATTCCCCTCCACAGGAGGGGGGAGCGCTGCGGAAGGTGACCCCTCTGCAGCCCTTCCACCTCGCCTCCGCGGCGAGGGACTTCCCCTTGCGCCCCCCCCAGTGGGGGAGCGGGAGCGGGAATGGGATCGAGACGGGGAGCGGCGCGCAGCGCCGCCTGAGGAGGCGTGCAGCCTGCGGCGGAGCTTCTCCCCCCGCACCCCCTCCCCCGCGGCCCGCAGGGACAGCCGCCCGATGGCGGAGTCCTTCCGCGACACCTGCTGCTGCAGGTGCGACACCATCGCCTCTGCGGACTGGAGCCGCTGCTTCACCTCCTCGATACTCTCCGAGTCCCGCGTGTCGGGGGCTCCGCCACGCCCACCACCACCCCTGTGGCTACCCCTGCCACCCCACGGGCTCCCCTCCACCCCGTACGGAGTGGGTGCGGCAGACTGCGGTGACATGGGTGGTGCCGGAGGCACCCCCCTGCCTTGCAGCGATGTGCGCTTCACCCCACGACTCTCCGGTGCTGCTGGTGGCGGCGAGTGAGAAAGACTCTGCTGGGGGTGGTGGTGGTGGTGGTGGTGGTGGTACTGCGGAGGACTGTGAGACGGAGGTGGAGGAGGAGGAGGTGGTGAACCAGGCCCCATGCCTGCTGCCCCTCCGGAGGGGCTAGGCATGGATCCCGGGAGCGGCGGCGGCGGCGGCGGATGCCCATGGGGTGGTGGTTGGTGCGGTGGGCCGGCCTGCAGCGGCGGTGGTCCCATGGGAGGTGGGTGCTGCTGCTGCTGCTGGTGCCCCTCCGGCAGGAAGGCCCAGTTGTATTCGCCTGCGGAGCACAGCACCCAGCGCCACTCCCCGCCGGTGGGGGGGGCGGGTGGGGGGTGCATGCGGGACATGGGGAGGCGGGGCAACCCGCCGCGCCAAAATATCCCCCCCCCCCCCTCCCCCGACAACCGCCCCGCCCTCTGGCCCACTCGCCTGCAGTGTGGTGGGTGTGAGGCATGGCGGAGGGGGGGGGGGGTGTGTGTGTGTGTGTGTGTGTGGTGTGCCAACACAACTCATCGCCAAGAGAGAGCGGGGGAAAAATAGGGCATTGTTTTGCTGCAGGTGTTGTGTGCAGATCTTACAGAAAATCCACAAAAAAATCGGTGTTTTCCAAACGCTGAGGGGGACAGGGAGTCGTATCTTGTTTTGCGCTGGGATGCTTCTTTGTGCAATGCGATCATACGGCGGACCAGCCACTGGAAAGCAGCTGTGCCGCCCTCCTCTTCAGAGCAGACACAGTCACCGCATCACACTCGCCTGCAAGCCTCCGCCGCTCATCCCACTCCAACTCCTGAGCTGCCACCCGGCTGGACTGCTCCTCGGCTATCGCAGACGCAATCTCACGCGGATCTATCATGGGCTGCACGTCACACAGAGCGGCTGAATCACTTTGCGCCACCACAGACATGGCACCACGGGCCCGAGCACGCTGCGCTATTCCCCATGCCTGGGACTGGAGCTCCACAAGGTCCACAAGGTCTGGGTGCCCAGCGGGGAGGCAGCCGTTGGGCAGGGGGGCGATCTCAAAAGCCGCTTCCCTGCAGGCATCGGCGCAGTCAGACAGGAGGGCCTCGGAGAAGAGCGGGTCGGCGGCCCTGTCTGCAGCGCAGGGCCTGGCAGAGAGGAGGAGGCTGATGTCCTGCAGGAGGCGGTCTTCCTCGCTCATGCCGGCACAGCTCTGTGAGATGGCGCAGGGGTCATCGAGCTTGAAGCAGAGGCAGGTGGCATCGCAGACGCCACTTGCCATGCCCGGTGTGAGGAGGGAGGGCGTGTGGGTGGTGGTGTCGCCCTGCGGTGAACCTTAGGAGTTAGGGTGGACGACTCGCCCAACTTTTCAGCTAAGCTACTGTGACAAAAAATATTGGCTTCAAAAAAAGAAATTCCTGGGTTTCTCGGCCACTTTTGAGGTAATTGCGCGACAGTCCTGAAGTTGGGAACCCCAAATGTGGAAAAGCAACACCGAAAACTCGATTTTCGGGCCCCACACTGTAGACACAATGTGAATTTTCGGGGGTACCTGGGACCCCCCGTGTTTAAGTCCCCCCCCTGGAGGCGACTTTCGGCCAGGGGGGGGCTTAAACACGGGGGTGGCACGGTGGAGACCAAGAAGACCTCTTCCGCTTCCGTCGTATGGGGGTGATTCCGGTCCGGATGGACTTTTGGCACCCCACTTTTCGACTCTGACAGCACCTGGAGGGCACCAGGTGGCCTAGCGGCCACCTGATGACCCTCCAGACCAGCCCACTCCCGTGTTTAGGTCCACCTGTGCTTAAGTCCCCCCTGGGGGGACTTTTACACGGGTGGTCCCAGGTACGAGCAGTGATCTCGTGCCAGGGCTGGCATGGCCCGACCTCAACATTTTCCCATCACATGTTGTGGAGAGGCCAGACTATCTTCAGTAGACTTTGGGTTTTTGAGTTCGGCCGGGTGAAAATGCGGCGCAGCGTGCGAAAATCCAACGCCACCATGAGAGGCAGGTGGATGAAGCTTGATGACTCAGTCGCGCCGAATCGTACCCAAGTGAAGGACTATCCCCTGGAATGCGACACAGCACCAACCGGTGTGAGACGTGCCTTCAAAATCCTGAAGGATGTTCACCGACCAATAAAGCGACCAGATGGCGGTCCCAAATTTGGGACCGACCCATAAAGCGACCAGATGGTGGTCTCAAATTTGGGACCGACCGATAAAGCGACCAGATGGTGGTCCCAAAATTGGGACCGACCGAAAAATTGACCAGAGGGCGGTCCCAAATATGGGACCGACCAATAAAGCGACCAGATGGCGGTCCCAAATTTGGGACCGACCGAGAAAGCGACCAGATGGTGGTCCCACAATTGGGACCGACCCATAAAGCGACCAGATGGCGGTCCCAAATTTGGGACCGACCGAAAAATTGACCAGATGGCGGTCCCAAATTTGGGACCGACCGAAAAATTGACCAGATGGCGGTCCCAAATTTGGGACCGAGCCATAAAGCGACCAGATGGTGGTCCCAAATTTGAGACCGACCGAGAAAGCGACCAGATGGTGGTCCCACAATTGGGACCGACCCATAAAGCGACCATATGGCGGTCCCAAAATTGGGACCGACCGAGAAAGCGACCAGATGGCGGTCCCAAATTTGGGACCGACCGAGAAAGCGACCAGATGGTGGTCCCAAATTTGGGACCGACCAATAAAGCGACCAGATGGCGGTCCCAAATTTGGGACCGACCGAGAAAGCGACCAGATGGTGGTCCCAAATTTGGGACCACCATCTGGTCGCTTTGTTGGTCGGTCCCAAATTTGGGACCGCCATCTGGTCGCTTTATTGGTCGGTCCCAAATTTGGGACCGCCATCTGGTCAATTTTTCGGTCGGTCCCAAATTTGGGACCGCCATCTGGTCGCTTTATGGGTCTGTCCCAAATTTGGGACCACCATCTGGTCGCTTTATTGGTCGGTCCCAAATTTGGGACCACCATCTGGTCGCTTTCTCGGTCGGTCCCAAATTTGGGACCACCATCTGGTCGCTTTCTCGGTCGGTCCCAAATTTGGGACCGCCATCTGGTCGCTTTATGGGTCTGTCCCAAATTTGGGACCACCATCTGGTCGCTTTCTCGGTCGGTCCCAAATTTGGGACCGCCATCTGGTCGCTTTATGGGTCTGTCCCAAATTTGGGACCACCATCTGGTCGCTTTATTGGTCGGTCCCAAATTTGGGACCACCATCTGGTCGCTTTCTCGGTCGGTCCCAAATTTGGGACCGCCATCTGGTCGCTTTATGGGTCTGTCCCAAATTTGGGACCACCATCTGGTCGCTTTCTCGGTCGGTCCCAAATTTGGGACCGCCATCTGGTCGCTTTATTGGTCGGTCCCAAATTTGGGACCGCCATCTGGTCAATTTTTCGGTCGGTCCCAAATTTGGGACCGCCATCTGGTCGCTTTATGGGTCGGTCCCAAATTTGGGACCACCATCTGGTTGCTTTATTGGTCGGCCCCAAATTTGGGACCACCATCTGGTCGCTTTCTCGGTCGGTCCCAAATTTGGGACCGCCATCTGGTCAATTTTTCGGTCGGTCCCAAATTTGGGACCACCATCTGGTCGCTTTATGGGTCGGTCCCAAATTTGGGACCGCCATCTGGTCAATTTTTCGGTCGGTCCCAAATTTGGGACCACCATCTGGTCGCTTTATGGGTCGGTCCCAAATTTGGGACCGCCATCTGGTCGCTTTCTCGGTCGGTCCCAAATTTGGGACCACCATCTGGTCGCTTTCTCGGTCGGTCCCAAATTTGGGACCACCATCTGGTCGCTTTGTTGGTCGGTCCCAAATTTGGGACCGCCATCTGGTCGCTTTATGGGTCGGTCCCAAAATTGGGACCACCATCTGGTCGCTTTACGGGTCGGTCCCAAATTTGGGACCGCCATCTGGCCAATTTTTCGGTCGGTCCCAAATTTGGGACCACCATCTGGTCGCTTTGTTGGTCGGTCCCAAATTTGGGACCGCCATCTGGTCGCTTTATGGGTCGGTCCCAAAATTGGGACCACCATCTGGTCGCTTTACGGGTCGGTCCCAAATTTGGGACCGCCATCTGGTCGCTTTGTTGGTTGGTCCCAAATTTGGGACCACCATCTGGTCGCTTTCTCGGTCGGTCCCAAATTTGGGACCGCCATCTGGTCGCTTTATGGGTCTGTCCCAAATTTGGGACCACCATCTGGTCGCTTTCTCGGTCGGTCCCAAATTTGGGACCGCCATCTGGTCGCTTTATTGGTCGGTCCCAAATTTGGGACCGCCATCTGGTCAATTTTTCGGTCGGTCCCAAATTTGGGACCGCCATCTGGTCGCTTTATGGGTCGGTCCCAAATTTGGGACCACCATCTGGTTGCTTTATTGGTCGGTCCCAAATTTGGGACCACCATCTGGTCGCTTTCTCGGTCGGTCCCAAATTTGGGACCGCCATCTGGTCAATTTTTCGGTCGGTCCCAAATTTGGGACCACCATCTGGTCGCTTTATGGGTCGGTCCCAAATTTGGGACCGCCATCTGGTCAATTTTTCGGTCGGTCCCAAATTTGGGACCACCATCTGGTCGCTTTATGGGTCGGTCCCAAATTTGGGACCGCCATCTGGTCGCTTTCTCGGTCGGTCCCAAATTTGGGACCACCATCTGGTCGCTTTCTCGGTCGGTCCCAAATTTGGGACCACCATCTGGTCGCTTTGTTGGTCGGTCCCAAATTTGGGACCGCCATCTGGTCGCTTTATGGGTCGGTCCCAAAATTGGGACCACCATCTGGTCGCTTTACGGGTCGGTCCCAAATTTGGGACCGCCATCTGGCCAATTTTTCGGTCGGTCCCAAATTTGGGACCACCATCTGGTCGCTTTGTTGGTCGGTCCCAAATTTGGGACCGCCATCTGGTCGCTTTATGGGTCGGTCCCAAAATTGGGACCACCATCTGGTCGCTTTACGGGTCGGTCCCAAATTTGGGACCGCCATCTGGTCGCTTTGTTGGTTGGTCCCAAATTTGGGACCACCATCTGGTCGCTTTCTCGGTCGGTCCCAAATTTAGGACCGCCATCTGGTCGCTTTATGGGTCGGTCCCAAATTTGGGACCGCCATCTGGTCGCTTTATTGGTCGGTCCCAAATTTGGGACCGCCATCTGGTCAATTTTTCGGTCGGTCCCAAATTTGGGACCGCCATCTGGTCGCTTTCTCGGTCGGTCCCAAATTTGGGACCACCATCTGGTCGCTTTCTCGGTCGGTCCCAAATTTGGGACCACCATCTGGTCGCTTTCTCGGTCGGTCCCAAATTTGGGACCGCCATCTGGTCGCTTTGTTGGTCGGTCCCAAATTTGGGACCGCCATCTGGTCGCTTTATGGGTCGGTCCCAAATTTGGGACCGCCATCTGGTCCATTTTTCGGTCGGTCCCAAATTTGGGACTGCCATCTGGTCGCTTTGTTGGTCGGTCCCAAATTTGGGACCGCCATCTGGTCGCCTTGTTGGTCGGTCCCTAATTTGGGACCACCATCTGGTCCATTTTTCGGTGGGTCCCAAGTTTGGGATGAGGAACTCCGTGGGCACCATTGGTCGCCCTTCGGTCGCCACCTGTTCAGACCCCTTTTCAGGGGATTTGAGCCCCAGAGAGACCTCCTGGACCGGTTTTCTGGTGTTTTATGCTCTTCCCGACCCTGTCCTGGCCCACAATGTGGTCTGGAGCGAGGTTCTGCTGATTTCCGCCTGATGCGGACCCTCCTTTGGGGTCCTCCATTTATTTTGCGTCTGACCGTCGCCTTCCCCACCTAGTTCACGAGGGCAAGGTGAAAAACCGTTTTTTAACCCCAAAAATGGCATTTCCCGGGTGGCGACCTCTGGCGACCTCTGAAAAATGTGCCCAAAAAGTGATTTTTGGGACCTTGCGGACCTCGAAAACACAAAGGGAAAAAAAAAAAATTGTCACACCCCCTCTTGGGGCGGTACGCCAGTCTATTAGGAGGGAGTTGCGTTACTTGGCTGTTGGTCTGCTCGAGAGAGGGGGTGGCCAGACGCTGCCACGGGTCTGTTCTTTTAGTTTCAAAAAAAAACACCCCCGCGTTGTTCTGCCGATAAAAAGGGCGGGTGGGAATGGGGCAGCAGTAGTGTCGGATAACCGAGGATCGCCCCTTGCAGGCAGTGCAGGGGGGGGCGGGTGGGGGGAGTGGGTGGGTGGGGGTGGGCCTGTCTGTTTATTTCATGCACGGTCATGGGTCTGCTGGCAAAACCCCAACTTTTCTGTTGTATTTTTTTTGTGTTATGTTATGAACTTCGCAATTGCGTGCGCCTTGACCACCTCCACCACCCCCACCCCCCACCCGATCAAAGGTCTGCATGTGTGTGCACCTCGCGGGTGCGTGTGCGGGATGGGGTGGGGCACAGAGATGGCGTACTGCGCCTGCATTCAACCCACCCCCCACGCACCCCACCACCACCACCAGCAGCAGCAGCAGCCTCTCTCCTTACCCCCCCCCCCAACCCCCACTGTGCCCCGAGTTTCTTTCTTGTGTGTGTTGTTAAATTAGGCATTCTGCTGGGTGTGGATTGGCGGGGGGTGGGAGGGTGGGGGGTAGGGCCCCGGATGTCCATATAAAAAACTGTAATTTTTTTGAAATATCCAGGTCTGGAGGTCAACAGCGCAAAACCACCCCCAAACCCACCCCAGATATGAATTTCCGGAGGTTTTTACCCACTTTTGGGCCCACCAACACCCATTTTTGGCCAGTTTTTGGCTTTTTTTGGCTTTTCTGGGGTGAGTCCTGTGCAGGGTGGTTGCGGGGTCATTTTTGGGTAAAAATATGCATTTAACGCACCTCTGCTGGTCCTAGAGGCCCTGGATGGTCTACAATGTGCCCCAGGGATGCCTAGGGTACGTTTTTCACCCGAAACCCACCCAAAATGGGGTATAGTTGCCCAATTTTTGACATTTTTTCATGAAATTGGACCTACAACATCGTTGCAGGGTCCTTTTCCTTGGGTAAAATTACGCGTTTTCACGTGCTTCTACTGGTCGTAGAGGCCCTGGATGGTATACAATGTACCCCAGGGATGCCTAGGGTACGTTTTTCACCCGAAAAGCACCCGAAATGGGGTCTAGTTGCCCCATTTTTGACATTTTTTCATGAAATTGGGACTTTTACCCCACATGGGCGAATCTCCCATTGTCCACAATTTTTTCAAAAAATTGGACGGAATTTAGGCAATTCGGTGTCGAAAACCTGTTCCAACAGGCCCGTACACCCCTTTTCGGGCATACCCAGTGGTTTCTGGGTGGTTATACACGGTGGACTCCAGCGGCCCTAGCGGGAGTCTGGGAGCGGGAGTCTGAGCGGGTGTCAAAGACTCCCGCTAGCGGGAGTCCAGACTCCCGCTAGGGGGAGTCTGACTCCCCCTAGCGGGAGTCTTTTCACCTATTTTCATCCATTTTTCCCATGATATAGTTACAGTCTACTGGCGTGGGGGGTAAAATCATGGTGGAAGAGGGATGGGGAGGGGCTTGTTTTGCTTCTGTCAGTTTCCCCGGACTCTGGACTACCTACCTATCCTCCTGGTAGCGGCTGCACCTGCGGAGGTGAGCGGTTAGAATTTGAGGTGTCAAAGTGCGGCCATCGCCTGTCGTAGTTGTGTTACACCTTGGGCAAGACAAGCCATCCTGCAGGCCTCATCTTCTTCGTCAGAACTGTCATCCCCCTCCTGCTGTGCGCGTTGGTCAAGCGTGCTCAAAGTCGCCTCGGATGACACGAATGGTGTGAAAGTCGCCCCCAGCGGGATTGGCATTTTGCACAAGCAGAGCGATAATTTGCGGTGTCCTTCGGGGAACCGGGACAGGAAGTAGGGCGCGCTGATGGGTTCAACGAAGTCCTGTGTGTTGCAGTGCACAAACCCCTTCTGCAGCTGTGTCAACTGTGTGCAAAGAACATACACAGCCAATCTATGAGCGTGTCGGGTGTGCAGACACGGACACAGAATGACTTCTCTATACCCGAGGATCCCGTCCTGCGACAGGTGCGCAACCTTCCAAGGCATGCCCGATGCGCGCCGCTTCTCTTCTGCCATCGCAAGATCTCTCTCGTAAGTTGCGGAGCTGGCGATTGTAACGGCATCTTTCTTGCGATGTCCGTTCTCTGCTTCTTCAAATTCGTCGTTGTTCTGCAGAGGCACTGCATCTTCTGGAGCCCACCAATGATGGAGACTGTGTACGTAGGCATTGCGCGTTGATCCCTTTTCGGCATGCTCCATCAACCAGTGAAATATATGCCCTGAGATCCGAGCACGCAAGAAGGGAATCCGGGCTGACTCATCCTTGCATCCCCAGAAGTGCCAGGGGATGTCTGCATACCGGAAATGCATGAGGTCTGCAAGGGAGACAAAGAGGTAGCGGAACAAGCCCTTGTAGGTGTGTCCTGTGACAGGCAAGCACGACCTTCCGGAACTGAGCACCTGTCCCATTCTGCGACACATTCAGTGCAAGGTTTGTACAGGTCTTGTCGAATATTTTTTTGTTGTCTCATCCAGTACCCTGATCAGCCGCATGGCGAGCCCCTTGCAGTCATGGAGTGCTGGGGTGACGTAGCGGGCATTGGGAAGCA
Source organism: Rhynchopus euleeides (assembly GCA_963210315.1). Taxonomy (NCBI): domain Eukaryota; phylum Euglenozoa; class Diplonemea; order Diplonemida; family Diplonemidae; genus Rhynchopus; species Rhynchopus euleeides. The sequence continues at coordinate 989,610 of OY723278.1, forward strand.
CACCTGCCAAGAGGGAGGGGTAGCCAGCCTCTTTTATCTCAGAGAGAGTCAGGTGCGGGTATCGATGCACCTGTTGATACCAGCGTTCTTCTGGGATGTCGCACAGTGAGCATCGGTGCCCTCGCCCCCCGCATCGCCTCATTGTTGCCCACTGCTGATCTATACTCCCGCTAGCGGGAGTTGGACTCCCCCTAGTTGAGACTCCCGAAAAGGGTTAAACCCGGTAGTGGTACCCTACCCCCGCTGGAGTCCACCGTGCAAGGCCGGATCAGCCCACGGGTGGGTTTGAGGAAGAAATCTGGGGGGGCAAATTTTGCTGCGACTTCCGGTTTCACCCGGCCGAACTCCAGCATCTATCCAGACCCACGGTGCCAAGCCGTTCGCCCGTGTCGCGATCATTCGCGGCTTCAGGCTGCCCCCGACGACACGTTTGTATCCTGCACCTTGCCATACTTCGCCTCCACCTTGTATATGACGGAGAGCGCCCTCCTTCCGCATCGTTGCGACTTCCCTGACAGCGAACTTATCCATGTCAGGGAAGACATGGCGATGATTGCGTTGGCCACCTGGGTGCTGTGCTTGTGGAGCTCCTTGCTCAACACCGTTGCTAGGAGCCTTCTAATGGATCCCAGTGTCAGCACACTGCCCCCTTTTTTAACAGGGAAGGCCGTGCAAAAATCATGCACAATGTTCGTCGCCTCCGCAGCCTCGGGACTCTCTGCGCTCTTCTTCTTCTTAATCGACTTTGCCGCCGGCTTCGCTGCCGGCTTCGTTGTCGTCTTCCCCATTTTTGTGAATCAGGTCTGCGAGCTGGGATGGGTGGAAACGTCCGTTTCGTTTGGTGTGGCTGTACTTCAGTGACGAGTGCCACATTGCATAGGTATCATGGGAAAAATGAGTGAAAATAGGTGAAAAGACTCCCGCTAGGGGGAGTCAGACTCCCGCTAGCGGGAGTATAGACTCCCGCTAGCGGGAGTCTATACTCCCGCTAGCGGGAGTTGGACTCCCCCTAGTCATACTTGTACCCCCATATGGGGAAGGCCAAAAATATGGGGAAAATATGGGGGGAATATGGGGGGTTTTTCAAGTCCTGTTCCCCCATATTTCCCCCATATGGGGGATATATGGGGGAAAACCCAGGGGTTCCTCAGGTGGAAGCAGTCAACAAACAGTTCTCTTCGTTCTGCTTTTCACAGGGTGTGAAGTCAGCGACTGACAGGAGACGTCTAGCACCTTGCAGAGCCATCTCGCATCGTCGCTTTCTGCGGAGAGGAAACGCTCGGCTGAAGTGCTCGAGTCAGACCACAAAAGGTGCTGTGAGAGCGCCGACCGCCACTTTCTTCAAGTCTGAGTAGCGGTCATCAGAGCATGCTGTCCAGTAGTCCTGTCTTTGCTGGCAGAACAGTTGCGTCCTGCAGCCAGTCCTTGTACTGGCCTTCACAGGTCTCATTCCACCCGGCAGATGCAGCTTGAACATGTCAAGCACTGCCTGGTGACGAGCGTTGACTCCGACTTTTCGGCGCTCGGAGCGGTCAAAAGTGGCGGAAGCGCCTGACACCCTAGAATGCACTGCTTGTGAATTCTCTTATCTAATAAGGATCCCAGGGGGCAGTTCGCAATCGCAAACACACCAGAGGAGGAGGACAGCGAGTGTGAGAGTGACGTGCCAGACAGGACGTAAAAACACAAGAGTGTGTGTTGTGAGGAGCTGTTAACCCTGAACGCGCTCTGTGTGTCTGTGCGTATGTGTCCACCACCGCTGCCGCTGTCACTGCGGTGCCCCGCCAAACCGGGAAGCGTTCGCCCTCCGCTGCCGCTGTATCGGCGCAGGAGAGGAACAGGAGGTCGGTGCGACCCACCTGGGGGATCTTCCAGGGGGGGGCCAGACCTGGCCACACCTGAACGAGCGCGCACCCCCCAGGATCGGACTCCTGGAGGATCCCCAACAAGGCATGATGCCGGTTTCGACGCGCACTTCGTGTGTGTGTGTGCATGAGTGGTTTGATGTTCTCCCGTTGCAGCACGAATACCCCCATATCCCCCCATATGGGCCCCATATTTCCCCCATATTCCCCCATATTTTACCGGTTTTTCCCCATATTTTCAGCCTTTTTCCCCATATGGGGGCGGGGTTTTGCGACCCCCCATATTTCCCCCAGATTTAGGGGGTTCCCCATATGGGGGGACAAGTATGCCTAGTTGAGACTCCCGAAAAGGGTTACCCTACCCCCGCTGGAGTCCACCGTGTAGGGTTGCAGGGTGCCTACAATACGGTTGCAGGGTGTGTGCAGGGTCCTACAACATCGCTGCAGGGTCCTTTTTTTTGGGTAAAAATGTGCATTTTAACGCACCTCTACTGGTCGTAGAGGACCTGGATGGTACACAATGTGCCCCAGGGATGCCTAGGGTACGTTTTTCACCCGAAAACCACCCAAAATGGGGTCTAGTTGCCCAATTTTTGACATTTTTTCAGAAAAATTGGGGCTGTTACCCTACACGGGCGAATCCCCCATTTTTCACAGTTTTTTCAAAATATCGGACTGAATTTGGGCAATTCGGTGTAGAAAACCTGTTCCGACAGGCCCATACACCCCATTTTAGGGCATACCCAGTGGTTTCTGGGTGGTTATAGGGTTGTAGGATGCCTACAACCTGGTTGCAGGGTGCTTGCAGGGTGGTTGCAGGGTCCTTTTTTTGGGTAAAAATACGCATTTTAACGCACCTCTACTGATCGTAGAGGCCCGGGATGATATACAATGTACCCCAGGGATGCCTAGGGTACGTTTTTCACCCGAAAAACACCCGAAATGGGGTCTAGTTGCCCCATTTTTGTCATTTTTTCATGAAAATCGGGATTTTGCCCAAAATGGGCAAAATCCCCTTTTTTCACCGATTTTTCGAAAATTCTGACCGAAAATGGGCAACTAAGTGTGAAAAACCGGTTTCATTGGGTCCACAGACATATTTTTGAGGTGGGTACACCCATTGTAGGTGTCAAAAACCCTTGTTTGGGGTCGGAAAAATTTTTATTACAATTTTTTCAAGTACATCCGGGCCCCTACTGGGGGGGGCTAAATAGAAGACCCCCCCCTTGTAATAGGCGTATAAACGCTTTTTTTGGGGGGTTTTCAAAACCCAAAATTTTGGGCAATTTTTGCAGTGGGTGGCCAAATACAAGGGGGGGGGTCTTGTATTCGGCGGTCCGTGATTTTTTTCCAAATTTTGGTGAATTTTGCTCCAGGTGACCTCGTGGAATCGCGATTTTCGCCTTCCATTGCACTATTCGGAATCCGTGCGGATCGTGGTGGGGTCATTTTGTGGGTGGAGGTGCCAAGTTTCACTCATGAAATGTGGGCCTGATTTGGCTCCTGATAATGGGAGGATATTCCCAGGAGTCAGCCACCTGCAGGGACCCCCACACTGGTGTCCAAAACCCTGGAGGATCCTTGAAATCGGTAGTGGACAGTAGCGGACAGGGCGGACATTTCCTTGTGGAAAAAGTGCCCAAAAAAAAAATTCGAAAAGGTCCCCCTTACAGAATTAGCCTTTTTTCAAAAAATCGGAAAATTTCGGACCGCAATTTGTACCCAAGAAAGTGCCGAATTTTCGGACTTGGTCCGATTTGAACGATTTCCGTGCCTCTTGCAACCCCCATGAGGGGGGGGGCTGCTGTTTCGGGTTCTTCCGGTGGTACATGCTGGGGTGTCAGGACAGGGAATCCTGCTCGCTGTACCCGGTGATCCCTGACGCAGCCAGGAAGTGGAGAGCCTTGGAACCCTGGTTGAGGCCTGTAACACCCGGCCTTCCTGCCACTTGTGGCATTGTGGAGTGGAGGTGGATATGGAGAAGGTTCTCTCTCCGTCCGGTCGAGCACAACCGTCCTCTCCAGCCAGGGGTCATCTACTTTCCAAACAAGGGCCAGGAACATGCTCAAACAAACCAATTGATCAGAAAATCTGGCTTGCCGTGGAATCATTGAGCATTGGGGAGTGGTTTGCCCCCTTGCTGCGTATGACATGTCCATTTTTGACGATTTTTGGGCAGAATTTGGTGCGTGGGACCTTTCGATTTTCATGATTTTTTCGGAATTTCGTGGGGACCGGTACCCCATTTGAGGGCCAAAAATCTCATTTCCGAGGCCTGGGAATGGTCGCAGTGGCCTCAGATGTCCAAAAACGTTCAATTGACCTCTCCTCGAAAAAAAAATCGAAAGGTCCCCCCTACTGGCACCCCGGATTAGGACATGTCTCTGGGGGTGTCCGGGGGGCATTTTTGGCCCATTTTTGGCTGGGGAAAATGGGCCATTTTTCACGATTTTTTCGGTTTTTTGTCCGGACCGGCACCGCATTTGAGGGGCCAAAATCTGATTTCCGAGGCCCGGGAATGGTCGCAGTGGCTTCATTTGGCCAAAAACGTTCAATTTACCCTTCTCCAAAAAAAAATTCGAAAGGGTCCCCCTACAAATCGCCGGTCTTAGGAGCAAAAAATTTGGGCACCCAGATTTCAAAAATTTTCAAACTATTTTCTGGACCAAAAATCAAACTATTGAGGTCCTGGCCGGACATGTCCGGGGGGGGGGGGGGGTCAAAATTGGATTTCCCGAATTTCCGGGTCCGGACATGTCCGCCCGGACATCCGGACACCAGAAAATGTCCGCCCGGACATGTCCGCCCTGTCCGGGGCGGACATTTCTGGATGTCAGGATGTCCGGGCGGACATGTCCGGGCGGGAAATTCGGGAAATGTCCGGGGGGGGGGGGGGGGGGGGGGTCAAAATTGGACCCGGACATCCGGACACCCGGATTTCCGGGTCCGGGCATGTCCGCCCTGTCCGCCCTGAAATCGCCTAAGGGGCCGGGGGAAATCCAGGAAATTCGGGAAATCCAGGAATATGAAGAATCCTCCCCTGTTCTTTTGAATGTTTGGATTCCGTGCGGATCGCAGTGGGGTCATTTTGACCATGGGGTGCCTGTTAGGACTGAAAAAACAGGCTGAAAATTTGAAAATTGGCCAAAAATCACGGACCGCCGAATACAAGACCCCCCCCCTTGTATTCGGCCTAAAATTTTCTGGATTTCGAATTTCCAGACCCACCCCTTCTATTCGGCCACCCCCTTCTATTTAGCCCCCCCCAGTAGGCATACAGTGCAAACGATAATTATTATCGGGGGGCCCTCGCTACCAAGTGTGACTGAGTGAGAAAAAGTGAGAAGTCAGCCATGTTTGGCTGAAAACTGACGACTCGTGACTCACAGTGACTCGTAGCGAGGGCCCCCTCGCATACGATATTTATTATCGTACCTGGGACCCCCCGTGTTTAAGTCCCCCCCCTGGAGGCGATTTTCGGCCGGGGGGGACTTAAACACGGGGGGGGCGGACCTAAACACAGGGGGGGCTTAAACACGGGGGTGGCACAGTGGAGACCAAGAAGACCTCTTCCTCTGCTGTCGTAGGGGGGTAATTCCGGTCCGGATGGACTTTTGGCACCCCACTTTTCGACTCAGACAGCACCTGGAGGGCCTAGGGGCCACCTGATGACCCTCCAGACCAGCCCACCCCCGTGTTTAGGTCCCCCTGTGTTTAAGTCCCCCCCCTGCCAGACCCCCAGGGGGGGACTTAAACACGGGGGTAAGGGGGGGGGACTTATACACGGGGGGTCCCAGGTATTCCCATTATCGTATATTATCGTATACGATAATATACGATAATGGTGCGATACTTTTTTGAGATTTTCGGAAAACCAGAAATCAGCCCAGAGCACATTGAAAAAGTGGTAAAAGTGGAGCCGGAAGCTGCCATTTTTGCTTCTTTGAATTATTGGTGACGGGGGGCTTCACTCAGAAGTGTAGAATGTCCCTCACAAATGGGTAGCAGAGACACAACACACATAGTGCCATGACATGCACATCACTATGTCTGTCTAAAGAAGTTTCAGGCACAGTGGGGCGGAGAGGACTCTGGGGATTGGGCAGTGGCCGTTCCACATGCCCTTCCCCTCGTGACTTACACCCTGTCGCCACCCCACTTCATGGAAAACATGACTACGCAGCAACAGGGTCATACTTGCGGCGGTATGCAACCACCAGTACAGCCTGTTGCGGGTTCGCAAAGCCGACTGGTACGCTGCCTTGCCGTCGGGACCCAGATACTGAGGACACCCCTGTGAGAACACTGAGGGAAGACGTTGGGCTAGCCTAGTTGAAGCAGGTGTCGGGGTGACCGAGACAGAGCACCCTGCCCAGAACATGAACAAGAAAGACTGTTCGACTGATGGGGAAGAACCTGATAGGCAGGTGTGGTCTTCGGTGCAATGTTTGGAGAGATCAGGAGATTTCTCTTCAAGGCTACCACTTATGTTGGACTTGGCCTTCACTCCCGTGAGCAGTGAAAAAGTGAGGAACACCGTTCTTCCCCTCTGACTGACGACCAGTGATGACATAGCGAAGGACCTTGAATGGGGTTTGAACCCGAGAGAGGCAATACTCAACCAAGGGTATTCTTCAGGACCTGGCACGGAACGGGCGATACGAACGCTCCCACCGTGCGCACGGACCTGTCTGCAACTCTACAAGGAACCACGGGGTGGCGCGCGCACATCACCTCGGAGGCCTCAAGGAGCCTGCCTGACCTGCACGACTCCGCTGCGCTACAAGGCGGAGCTCGGGCGCCATCCTCACCGACAGCAAGGCAAGGGGTGATGATCATCTGGAGACACCTGAGCCCATGCAGGATTGGAGAGACGCGATCCACCTGAGGGAGACCACCATCCACCTCCTTCGGGCAGACCACACAGCCTTGTCGATGACCACAGCAGCCCGGACACAGACCAGTACGCGTACCCTGCCTGCAGCACCGGACCCCACAGGCTCATCTTACCCTTCCTGGGGCTGGGAGAATGGTAGTGATCTCTATTTTGTGGCTGATTGTGGCCCTTGGCGGGGTTTGGTGGCGTTTGGCGGTGGTAAACTGGAGATTTCGGTGATTGGTTTCGGGCAAAATCAGGTGGGTATCGCATACGATAATGGGATTATCGTATGTTATCGCATACGATAATAATTATCGTATCTGGTCGTATACGATAATCCATTATCGCATCATACGATAATGGATTATCGTATGCGATAATAAATTATCGTATGCGATAATTTTCCGAAAATTATCGTATCTGGTATATGTGCGATAATAATTATCGTTTGCACTGTATGCCTAGGGGGGGGGGGGCAAGCTCTGTATACGTCCAACACCCAGCACTTCCAACGAGCCCGACCCTACACACGGAGACCCCCACTGGTTGGGGTGTCCGTGCGCATTCGAACGACTGCTCTGGCCGCGAATCCACTGGGCGCAGTGGAGTGCACACCCCGTCGAGTGGATACTTTCTGTAGATGGTCCTTCACTCCAGCACCTTCACAACCAGGCACCACCACGGTTCCCACTTGAATTATGATACAGCAGTTTATGTGATCCCGTTCATCGTTCCGACGGGAGCAGGAGTGGCTGTTGGAACATAATAACCAAGACGAGCAACTTCGGTGTGCACAGTGTTGCCAGAAGGCGTTTTTGGGCGCCCTCAGCTTTCAGCTTCGCAGCTCGGTGGCGAGCAAGATTTTTTTCGCCATCAGTCGTGGCGATGGGGTTGGCTGCTGTTTTCGTCCAGCTGGGCGCAAATCTTGACAGGCTTCAGCCACTTGACCCCCCCCCCCTCAGTGATGTGCTATACGACGTATATCCGGATCTTGAACGTATATATACGTATATATACATGGCGTATATATACGTATATATACGCATATACGTTGCAATATACGCTACGTTCTTCCTGTGGGCAATGTGTGGGTGAGAGGGTCCACGATCCCGAAGGTGCACAGTATGTGGGACACAGCTTGGCTGTCCACCCTTACGCTAGCCGGGCACGCTTCGCGGTCCTGGTACGGGTCCTACTAGACGAGCGCCGCTCGTTCTTCGAGAGTCGGGAACATTGCTCAGTCTTGGCGCCACCTTGGCGAGGTAAGGAAACGTTGCATCACCAGCATTGCCCACTACCTGATCGGTGCCCACGTGCCGTACTCGCGTTATCCCATCAAACGCCGTCTCCGGGCGAACACGACCAAAAACGATGTGTCGTCTTTGGAAAGACTCCAGCACAGCATGGTCACCACCAGTCAATACCTGGGTGCCCCGTCGCCACTCAGTAAGGGACTCAGAAAGGCACCTCCCCTCTGCACAGGTTCCACCCTGTGCACAGGGGAGGGCGGTGTCTTTCTAACTGCCCAACAACATGTGGCCACGTAAGGTGCGGCACAACCGAAGCGGAACACCCTGTGGGCAGCCGGATTGGCGTTTCACTTCGTTCCAAGGGAAGTATCTGTCGAAGGCACAGAGCGGGATATACCCACTCAACATATCCTGTGGGAGATCCCACCCAGGTGACCCCACAGTGACCTGGCCACCGTGCAACAGGGAATTACATAGGGGACGTATATTTCCGGATTTTCGGGACCTCCGAACGTATATATACGTATATATACATCGGCACATCACTGCCCCCCCCTCCCCCCGCAGGCGTGTAAGTCTCCCCCGAGGCATTGGGAGAGTGCAGCCCCAGCCCCCACTGCTGGGGACTCACTTCCCTGTTGTGAGAATCCATCCCACCAAGGGTGGCATACAGTGCCGTGGACGAACGGAACTAACCAGAGCACGCACCCAGCCCGACAACGCCATCTCCGTGGCCTCACGGCAGAAGGAAGTCGGTCAGCGGCATGTTGACCAAGGCGGTGATGATGGGGACGGAAGATGAGCTGCTGCAGACGTAGACACGGATCACATCGGATCCTGCGGCCTCATCGATGCACCGCACGGTCACCTCGTGTTGATAGACGAGTGACGGCACCAGCACAGGGACCGTCTGTGAGAGGTGCGGGGGTGTGGGAAGCAATGCGATGTGCACGCCTAGTGAGGTGACATGGGAGGGGGCGCCAGTGCGAAAAATCAAGGACCCCCTGAGCTCCCCTCTGCATGGGGCAACATCACACGCATACCATGTGCGGCTTTGTCATCTGGTATATGGACTTGTTGTATGTGAAGACGATCGGGATGGCAGTCAGCGGCTTCAGCCCTGTGTTCTGTATGTTAAGCTTAATCTTGAACAGGGGGCCAAGCCCTTGCACATGGGCTGTCAGCCGCAGGCTGCTGCCACCGGTGTACGACAGCGGACCCTGCCCATCCGTGAGGATCTTGACGTAAGCCCTCGCTGTTTGCAGGCGGAGCTTGCAGAGGTCGCGCTGGAACACACGGTGCATCTCGATGCCGAAGTTCTTCTCGCGCTCCGTCTGCTCGACATACAGGCGTGTCTTGCGGGGCACCTTCAGCGGGATCGACTGCTCCGCCGGGGGCCCTGCTTGCAGCCCCTTCGTCACCTCCAGGTTGGCGAGACGCGGCAGGATCTTGATGATAAGCGCCCCGCTCATCGTGGCCATCACAAGCGTCGAGTCTTCACGCCCGTACCGCCCGAAGCGCATCCCCGACACGACGTTGTTGATCTGGACAGTGTTGATCAGGGTCTTCCCGTTGTACACACGCACCTCACCGTTAGCAAGGGCAATGATGCATGCCTTGGCACCACGCATCGTTTCCTGCTGGATTGCAGACATGTTGGTGATCGCTGCAGGCATGTAAAGGGAGTACTGCTTCTTCCCTTTGACATGGTAGGAATGCACAATGTTAGCCATTGTCCCGACGATAATCGACTTGTCCACACGCACCATCCCGCAGATCTGCGACTCGAGCTCGATGGAGACACTCAACGGCTCCCCGTTCTTGATCGTGCTGATGTTTCCATTCCTGCAGGCAACGACAATGCGGTAGTCCACATCGTACAGACCTGTGGTGCAGATGAACACGGGCGGGGAGGGCAGCTGCACCTTCCTGAGGATCTGGAACTGCGAGTCGAGGATCAGGATCCTGCAGTTCTCCGTGCCGATAATGAGGAAGCCCACCCCCGTGTCCTCCTCCTTGTCCTTCTTCAGCACCGCCAGGCTCGTGATGACGGTCTGCTGGATCAGGGGGGCGTTCTTCACGTCGTTGGCAAATTTTGCCCGCTCCTCAGGGGTTTCGTAACTCAGGAACTCCAGCGACCGGGACGACAGCATCACACCATTCTCCTTCGCGTGCTCCAGCACCTCGCTGGCCCCGGCGATGGTGACCTTGTCCTGCCGGATGTTGGCCCAGACGTCGGACTCGATGCTCGAAATCTCAACACATGGCAGGAAGAATTTGTAGAAGGGCTTCAAGTTTTTATAGATGTAGACGCTAGGCCCCGATGCGATGGCTATTGCCGGCCGCCTGTTGGGCTCACTGTAGTCCACATAGAAGGAGGCGATGGAACACGGGGTGTCCAGAAGCGGGGACTCCATGACAAGATCTGTCCCGGAGAATATTTTCAGCTTGCTGCTGGCATCCGCCACGAGGAGTTTCCAGTCCCCGTTGTTATGGATATCCGCAAACTCCAGGCATCCTGAAAAGGCACGTACCCCAGCCAGCGGGTTTGTGAACGCTTCCAGCCACAGCGAGTCATCCCGGGTTTCCGGCTTGTCAGACCCGCCTGCGGGCTGCTTCACGACATCCTCCTCGACCGGTGGGTCCGCCACCTGCGCCTCTGCCATGAGGCCTGTCTGCAGCGACTATCACCCAAAGCTGCAGCCAGAGCAGTGTTTTCCCCTCCGCACCACCACCTCCTTAGGAACTTGCCGCCAGGAGGCAGGTGCGGGCCACCACCAGGCAAGCAAGATCCAGACAGCCCCCCCTCCAGAGCCACTCGGGGGAGGGCGGGGTGCCGGTGCCGTGGGTGAAAACGCGTGGCGCGCGCGTGTGTGTGGGTGTGCGGAGGGGCGTGTTCCTGTGCGGGAGGGTGTCGTGTGGTGAGGTGTCGCCATGCCAGGTCGGAGGGCGGCAGGGAGGAAGCCCTGGTGCAGGTGCCGGAGACAGGGGCAGGGGGTAGGTTGCAGGCAGGGGGTAGGTTGGGGTTGTGCGTTTCCAGTCGCTGACAGCTCGAATAAGCCAGCGGGTGGCGGCGAGGGCCAGCCCCGGGGGGTGCGGGCTGTAGTGTACGCAGCAAGGGGGTCAGACGAGGTGCGCGCAAGGAACAGCGGACGCAAATGGGGCACAGAGGGAAGCACCCAGGCTGTGCCTTCCCTGGTTGCCGTTCAAAGGGAACAGAAACAACCAGTGGATATCCCCCGTGGCGAAAAAAAAATTTTCTCCCAAAAAAAAATATTTCTGGAAATCAGCTTGGCGAAAAAAAATATTTTCGCCACGGGATTTTTGGCTGGGGAGAAAAAAGTCCGAGTTTCCCTGGAGGTCAGATTTCTTTTCAACTATTTCTCAAAGCCCCGAACGCACAGCAGGCCAAGCTGGTCGATACATCGACAGCGAAATTTGTGTCCTCTTTTGGAGTTCACGACTGTGTCAAAGGCAGGCACAGGAGGACGCTCTGGTTGCGCAGTGGACGACGTTGAAGACTATGCTTCGCCAGTTCCGTCAAGAAGTTGCTAACAGTCACGTACACTTTGGTTGTTTATGGTTTACACTTCCCCGCAAGACTTGCTCGATGATGTCCTCAAGTATGCGAGGATATTTGGAGTCCGGCCTCTCAGTTTCCGCTGCGGGCTTCATTTGATGACATTCAGGTCATCCAGACGGACAAAATAATGCAGAGGAAGACCTCGTTCGGGCAATTTGGCAACGGCAAGTACGCGTTGGGGCGGAGGTTCCAGAAGGGCGGGGCAGGGCATGACTGACCGAGCGGGTTGAGGTTTCGGCGCCCGAAGGGCGCCGAAAAAAATTGAGGGGTAAAAAAAAATTCTGGCAAAATCGAGGGTCGAGAAAATTTTTTCGCCACCGGAAAAACCAGATTTTGGTGTCAGGATACAGCCTGGAAACAACAAGGAGGAGAAAAACAAAACGAACTCCCTTCGCTTTCTGGGTGGAAAAACACCCCTGCCCAGCAAACTGCAACTCACACAGCTCCAAACCACTTTACGTTGAGCGCACCATGCACCCCTGTGAAGTGGGACGGAAGGCGAGAGAAAGAAGATCCAGTCGTGCGTATTTTTTCCCCTTCTTTACTTCGCGACGTCACCAGCGCTTCGTCGCTCAGAACTATAGCAAAAAAAAACTAAAGAATAATAACCAGGGTAAAAGATAGGGTTCCGGGCTGCGCGCCGAAAACCGGGGGTAATCGGGGGTAAAATTTCAGCCATTTCTCCAACTGGAAGGGCTTTCCCTTCCCACAACACACCACCCCACGCCACTCAACTGGGATGGGCAGGGTGGCTCCTCTGCGGGGGCCGCTGCCAGGTCCGAGAGGAGCGCGCTCCTTCTTGGCGCCAACGCGAAGGAGCCACTCGATGAGAAAGGTGTTCGGGAGAGCGCGGTGGTGTTGAAAGCACCGCAGGTTGCCCTTGCAGACTTGGTTCTGGACAGGCACAGGCCACATGGGGGGTCTGGGGGGCGGAGCCCCCCAGCCGCCGGAGGCCACGGTAGTGAGCATCTGTTCCTTGTAACCGTACGATTCTGTGAGCTGCCTGCATCCTCCCGGGGTGGTCTGTATTCCATCCCCAATTGACCCCAAAGGGTGTTGGATATAAGACAGGCAGACGGCACAGGGGGGTCTGGGGGGCGGAGCCCCCCAGCCGCCGGAGGCCACGGTAGCGAACAGCTGATTCTGCTCCATAGTCGCACGCCGCATGTAGTCAACGTGCACCCGTTGTGCTCAACAGGTTCATCGGGCTAACCCTGGGGCAGGGCACTGTGCTCTTGGCCCCGGCCTCCTCTGGCCAAAAAGTACCCTGGAATAGTACCCGGACAGAATCTCAGAAAAATCCCGGTGGAAAAAAAAAAAGAGGCACCCCCGGTTTTTCGGGGCAAAATCTCAAAAACCGGGGCTAAGCCCCGTTTTTCATAACAGTATCTTAAACACTGATAATAACGGGCAGGGCTTTCCCTAAATCCATACCCTAACCCGGGGACCGGCGATTTAAGAAACTCGGGGATCTCCCGGTGAGCAGCAAGTCGGGTGGCAGAATGGGCTGGTTTCACTCCCAAGCTGCACAGTAGGCTGTTCCAGGGTACAAAAAGGCGCGTCCCAACCGCGGATGTTCACTACCGTGGCCTCCGGCGGCTGGGGGGCTCCGCCCCCCAGACCCCCCTGTGACATGGACTTGTCCGCTGCAGAGGGGTCGTGCAGGTCTAGTGGGTAGAGGGACCGTATACAGCCGACAAGGCGGGCCCCAGTGACGAAAGCCAGCTATGGGTGTCAACAAGCACCCCATGGCCAAAATGACCCCACCACGATACGCACGGATTCCAACCGTTCCAAGGAACGGGTTTTTGGGAAATTTGAGGAGGGGGTCCCGCTGGGACCCCTGAGTCAATGCAGAATATCGGACGTTTTCCCTCGATTTCTGCACCTTTGGAGCGGTTGGCAAATAAGACAAACAGAACTTTTTTTGCCCCTCTGGAGCTGTCTTGAAGACGGATGTGTCAAAACATGCCAAAAAGTAGGTTTTGCAGGAGCTCAGGTGGCATAGGGGCCGGGCAAGCTCCCCCGAGAAGTGCCCCTACTGTGCGCGTTTTTTTTGTACCCGAAACCGGTTCCCAGCCCCCCCGGACCCAATATTTAGGGAAAGCCCTGATAACGGGAGACATCCACTCTGTGTCAAGATGTGTCAGTCGCCTCTATGAGGGCAGTTGACTTCTCTGAACGGGAGAGTGAGCCAGAAAGACAAGAAACACGAAGACCAACGTACAGCCCCGACGGAGTTCCTTAGCACAGTCCTGCGCACGGGGCACTAATCTAGCAAGAATATTATCGTGGCACTCGCATCAATAAAAGATGGGTGCCAAGAGACAGTTTAGATGACAAATATCAACCGCCGATCATCAGGTGGCTTGAGCGTATCCTGATGAACCCGCTTCCACCTGAGCGAGCCCCCGTTTGCAGTGAGGTGCTGTGCCCCAGCCGGGAGGGAGCATCACTGGAGCAAAAAAGGCGAAACCGAGCCACATGCCACCAAACATGACCACACACCCCCCCATCACTTTGCACGGATCCCAAATTCACAAGGAACGGGTTTTCGGCAAATCAGGGGGGGGAGTGGGGGGGGGGGGGGGCACCGCTTGGGGCAATTTGAATATTGAGAACTCCTCAGAAGGATTTTCGGAAAACCAGGGCACGTGATACGTCCCTCTGTTGTGAATCTCAAGGGTCTGCAAGGTAAAGCAGAGCTCGGAAAGTGTCACTTCAACTCTGCCGCTCTTTCTCTACTGTTCGACACTCCGTTTGATGCGTTGACGCTTCCACACACACTTACAAACCCACTTGCCTGATGAAGGGGGTGGTGTGTAGAGCACGTTTGGCAGAGCTGAATGACACTTTCCGCGCGAAGGTCGTGTGCGTAAGAAAAAAAAGGGCGCTCATACACTGCATGGCTTACACCCGATCCAACGCCACATCGCGTTGGCCCTCATTCGCACCTTCCGCTTCCCTGCTGCAGAGTGTGGCACGCAGCAGGATCCACACCAGGATGACCACCACAGTAAGGCCGGAGAGTCCGCCACCGAAGGCCCAGAGGATCGAATCGCCGTGTTCGCGCGAGAGGGAGAGCACTATTGCTACGACCACACCGAGGACGACGATGGCACCGCAGATCAGGAGTGTGCGGGTGCAGGTGCCGCGGGTCACAGCCGGCCAGCCAAACAGCCCGGCCACGCACCCCGCGAGCAGCAGCACTCCAACAGCGATCACGCCGACAATTGTTTTGCCCATATGGTTGGCGAGGTCGTCGCGCATCTCGTCATCTGAGACAGACGCCACGACAATCATGAGCACCGCCAGGCCGAGGGTGCCCAGCCCCGCACACACAGCGCTCGCTACCCACATGCAGCGCACCATCGAGGGGCCCTCCGTCGGGTCGCCCTCAACGCCGCCGTGAGGTTGGGCCCAGAAACTCCCCCCCTCACGGGCCTTAGGTGCAGGCGCTGCCATCGACATTTCCTTGGTGTGGTTGTGTGACCTGAGGGGTGGGTTGGTGGGGTAAGCCCCTTCTGGACCTCGGCTTGCAAAGAAAAATCCTGCCGTGCTGAGGAAAGGTATGCATGGTTCACAAAAGTGATGCAGCGCAGTTGGGAAATTAGGAGGGGGTGGTGGGGGTGTTTGGGGCTCGTTCTCCGCCCAGGGTGCTCTTGCGGACGATCCTTCCCCAACAAGGCTGTTCTTCTCTTTGCGGCGAACACATGTCATAATCTTCGTTGTGGTGTCCGTATGCAGACGCACGGTGGGCTGGCAGAGAAGCGTCTGCAGAACCAGCGATTCAGAAGCTTTGGAAACCCTACTCCTTTCGCCCTTTTGGTAAACACCCTGTCAGGCAACTGTAATAAAACAACACCGGGCGACTTTCCGCTGGGCACCCACGCCTGTCTCAAGGCTGTGTTGATGCCCAGCGAAGTGGCATGAAGGTGTGAATCCCAAAGCTCCAGGAGTGCGATTTTCCTTCGTTCCCGCGCTTCGTCACTAGTCACTGGCAACAATAGTAAAACTACACGCGGTATAGGGAGGATGGCTTGGTACTGAGAGGAGGAAGCTTGCGGCGCATAATGACTAAGTGCAAAGGCGCCAGCACAAACCTCGCAGATACCTCGGAGCCTGGGGGAAAACAGCGAGAAGAGACCATATAAGTCCAAGAGGAAACAAACAAATGGCAGGCTTGATCTGGCCAAAAAGTGGCCCGCTCTGCATTGGTGTTCAACAAAAGGCACGTCCTGTGCGCTGTCTATAGAAATGATGCAGTGCCATACTGCAAGGCTTGTCGGGTCTCACTAGAAACCTCAGCAGGCCGACACCGACGGGCTAAAGCAAACAAAAATAGTTGTGGAAAAAGTGAATGATTCTGGCATGGCAATGAGGCACCGGATGTGTCCCGCAATAGCACAAGAAGGGCCGATTTCGGTTTCAGCCGATTCGGTTCAGTAATTCAACAAGGGTTGGCTGCGATGGCATGCATGTCAAACAATAAACGAAACGATTTAGCACAGCCAAAAGCCAGTCGCCGGCTATCCAGCAAATCCCGAGAAGGGGGCCCAGCGGATAAGCGATGCTGTTCACACATCCCTGGACCCTTCAAATCACACGGCTGCTGAACTGCGGGAAGGTACGGCTCGACACCAACGCCCTCACACGAACACCCTGAGGCTGTGTCCATCGGGGCACTTCCCGTAGCAGCAGGGCACACCACTGGCCGTGTTCCCGCACTTGCTGGGCGTTTTGCGAACTGCAACGGGGCATGAGTCCTTCTTGCCGTTCGCAAGCTTGCACCACATCAGCTCGAACTGGCTGCCCGCAGGGCGGGACGCGTCGTACTTCACCTCCACGTAGTGCGCATGTGCAGTGTCGGTGGAGGACAGCAAGCGCACACGGCTCCGCTGCCCCGTCTGCAGCGCGTTCATGTCGTTGGGGCTGATGGTCAGCCTGTGGTCGTGCCCCGACCCCGACGTCAGCAGCAGCTCCTGCCCGTAGGTGGCAGCGCGTGTCTCCGCAATGATGTTGGCGATCTGCGGCACGGTGTCCTTCCCGACCACCAGCTCCTGCACAGCTTTCGCCTCCTTCCACGTGGTGGACCCGTGCTCGTGCACAGGCATGATGGGGTAGCGCTGCCGCACCCGCCCCACACCCTCAATCTCCGGGAACAGCAGCCAGTGGCCCGACGCACGCACGGCACGCGCCGCCCCCTTCCTGTCCTTCACAAAGGTAACCCCGCCTGAAGTGTCCGCAGCGTCCACGTCCGTGCGGTCCTGGAAGAACTCGGCAGGGGTGCGGTAGTAGTTCCTGCGGTTTGTGCCTCGGAACGCTGTCTTCGCGGTCTTTCCATTCGCCCCGTTGCCGGCGACGTTCCCCTCCCCCGCCTCCCCGCGCGCAAAGTACTGGATGTTGTAGGGGTTCCAGTTCGTCAGCGGGGTGGTGTAGATCATCTCCAGCGGGACGGCGTACGACCACCGCTGCACCCAGCACTTCTTGTACCTGCACTGCCCCGTGGCCCATACGCACTGTGCACCCGCCGCGTCCCCGCTCACCTCATCAGCACTCCACCCCGCATGCTGCCCGCACCGCGCCTGCGACTTCAGACCCCGGCACGTCCTCACACGCAGCTTGTCTGCTGCATCACCGTACTCGCTGGATGTGAAGTCAATGCACGCCTTCTGTGGGCTGATGCGCTTGTGTGTCGTCTGCGCCGCAAAGGTCATGTCGTTGTACGAACGCTGTTGCTTCGTCTCCCCCATCGCGTCGTTCTCGAACAGCGAGTAGTACCGTGAGTAGCGTGCCGTGTTCAGCGGCCCGCTGGCGTTGTACGTCCCTGTCAGCGGGCCGAACGACCGGTCCTCCAGGTACCCGTGCGGGCCCTCAAACCCAGGAACCTGTTCCATCAGCTGATCCACAAACTCGAGCTTCGTTTCCGCCTTCGGCCACCCCGCCTTTTCGGAGTACTTCTCCCGCAGACTCGGGTTCAGCTCGAACAGCGCCTTCGTCGTCTTGGCGAGCGCCTCCTTCGTGGCGGGGCGCGACTGCTTCATCTGCTGGTGCAGGTTGCTCGACACGCGGAACCGCTTCGTCGACACCGTCTCCGCAATCGGCACACACGAGATGCGGTAGAACCACTGCCCGATGCGCGGCTCGAACACATCCCCGTTCGCCGCCTCGTGGATGGCACGGAAGGCTGTGGGCAGGTACGGCAGGTTCTCCTTCAGCGACTTCCGCCCGCTGTTGAACAGGAAGTTCGTCTTGTCGTTCAGGTCCTCCCACGAGTCCGCGTCGATGTGGTGCCGGTCAGACGCAAACGGCTCTGACACGTCCTCCTCCGCCTCCGTCCACGCCCCCTCCAGGTAGCACAGGTTGGGCTTGAAGTACTTGTCGTAGTCCGCACGGATCGACTTGTCCTGCAGGTGGAAGGCGCGGAAGTACTCGCGCATCTCCGCCACCTGCTGTGCGACACTCCCCCGCACACTCGGGGGGACAGGCGGGAACTGGATCTCACTCGTCTTCGGGGGCCAGCTCTCGGTGTACTGTGCTGCCGTCAGCTCCCTGGTCGGCTGCACCAGCGAGTAGTCGTTGTGGCGCGTCGTGAACTGCACCCCGTTCAGCACAGCCCCAAACTCGCCCAGCCCGATGGTGTACTTCAGATTCGCGTGGTTGTGCGCGTTGGCAGGGCCGGACCTGGCGAAGCTCGCCTGGTGGTATGCATCTGTCCCCTGCCCGAAGGCGCGCACCACCGTCAGCCCGCTGTTCCCCTCCGCACGCACACGCTCCTGAATCCGGTTCTCATACGAGATGAGCTGCCGCGTCACTGCCCCCACAGCCCCCTTCAGGCGCTGCACCACCTGCATGTCCCCTGCGCCTGCGCCTGCCCCAGCATTGGCAAGGTCCTCACGCAGCCCCCGCACCTGCGCGTCCAGCCCCGCCACCGTCGCCTGCAGGGCTTTGAGGTCTGCACGCAGCTTCTCCACCGCCGCAGCACCTGCACCTGTGGGTGTGGGCGGGCTGTCTGTCGGGGCTTTCGGTGCCTGTGTCTGGGCGGGTTGCGGCGGCGGCGACGGTGCCTGTGTGCCCCCGCCCCCCCCCTCCCCTGCAGCCGCAACGCGTCAGCTGTGCGGGCGGCACCACACCCTTGGCCCCCCCACGCGGCGTCCACCGCAGCTCCAGCCCCGCGCCCGCGCCCCTGCTGAAGTGCCACACCTCCAGCACATGCGGCCCCTCCGCCAGCTGCAGGGCAGCACTGCTCCTCTCCCGCATCCTGTGCGCCCTATCGTTGTCGACCACCACCTCCCCGTCCAGCAGCAGCCGCGACCCGTCATCCGACGTCAGATGCAGCGTATACCACCCCTGCCTGGGCACGTTGAGGAAGCCGCGGTGCACATCTGCGAAGCTGCGTAGCATGGCAGCAGGCAGGCCCTCCCAAGCCTTGAATGTGCGGGGCTGTGCGAGATTGGCGACTGTGCGCACCAGCCGCCCGGAGGTGCTGGCCTCCAGCTCAGCAGTCGAAGGGATGACCCACATGTTGCGCGTCAGGCTGATGTTGTGCCAGAAAGTGCCGTGCAGCCCGGGACGCACCACCGAGCAGCCACACCTGTCAGACACCACATCCGCGCGTGCCACCCCTGCGGCGCACAGCAGGGCCAGCAGGCAGGCCTACCGCTGCAGCGTCATATTGCCTCCTTGTGTATGCTTGCTCTCTCTCCAGATGATTTGCAAACTGGTCGCTGCGGTGTGGTGGTGCATGCGCGCGCATTGGCCATGGGGTTGTGTGGGGCGTACAGTGGAGGCAGCGTCAGAGGGAGAGAGGGAGAGACGCAACCATGCAGGGGGCAAGGTCGCATGGCAAGGGGGTGCGGTGGGTCCGGGAGGGGAGGGGAGGGGAGGGTGGGCTTTTTCTGATTTCTTTCGTGTGTTCTGCATATTTCTCTACTTTCTACTGCCGTGACCACCCTCTATTGCCAGGAGTCGGTGCAAGAGATGGACTGGCCACATCACAAAGCTGTGCCCTCCTGTCTCGGCATCCGGTCGCCCCCACCTGCAGAGCGGCCGGCTGGCGGCACGGATGTTGAGACAGCAACTAACTCCACGCAAACACACCGAAGGCACAGCCGGTGGAAAAATCCACTGAGACATGCCCCTGGTTCGCTGTCTGGAAAGGCCAGAACAAATCCCAGAAACAACCGCCGTGTCACGGCTCTTCATCCTGCACTTACCAGCTAATTTTCTTTGCATTTCGAACTGCTGCGACGAGGCTGATTTCAAGAAGGGCGGCTGGGAGGACAAGCGTGAACAGAAGATGCCAAAACCGCATGAAGTGCAGCTGCTCGTAGTGCACCGTAAAGTAGAGTGCAGCCGATGCAATGTGCAGGGGGATCTGGAAGATTGCCGCTTCGCCGTGCAGCGTGCTGTAACCGACCATCAGACTCAGAAGGCACAGAAGACAGCAAAGCAGTGCCAGTCCGACCGCAACCTTTGCACTAGTCATCGTCTCGTTGTAGATCGCTATGCGATAGCCTGGTCGGAGTGACGCAATCACATTCTTCTCAATCGCATCATAGCACATCAGGATCGCCACGAAATTAGACATCATTGCGACAAATTTCAAAGGGACCAGCACGACACGGAGTCGCCACCCGAACCCTGACGGCATTGCTTGGCGTCACACCCACCCCGCGCCCTCACAAGGGGAACCCAAGAGTATCAGCTACGCCCGTGGAGGGCAACAAGCCCAGGCCCCTACCAAACACCCTGGGTGTGCTACTGCATGTGTACGGCGCGTGTTGGTCGCGCGCTCTGGAGGGGGCGGGGTGGGGAGTGTGGTTCTAATCGTGAGCACGGCAAAACTGTGTAAGGTGCAAATCTGGAAGAGGAACAAAGAAGAGCCGAAAGGGTATTCGTCAATCGCGAGAACACCCCACGCGCCTGTCATGAAGCATGGTGATGTTCTGCAAGGATTTGCACGGGCACATTTTCCTGCGTTATGAGCACAACTCTCAAAAATGTACCAAAAAATACTTGGAGTTTGCACGAACGGTGCCTGCGAGTGCAGGTGTGCAGATGACAAACGCCGTCTTCCACGAGTCTTTTTAGTGCGAAACGCGAGCTGTTAAAAAAATGGGGGGGTGGGTTTGAGGGCAGTGTGGTTGGGGGCGACCGTGTAGCGCGAATCGAACAGCGACTGAATTCGCCCTCTGCGTTTCGTCGTATTTTTTTTTTGGGGGGTTTTTTTTTGCTGCAGTTTTCTATCCCGATGGACACGCCGATTCCACACACACATACACGGCCGGTTGTTTCCAGCAACATGGATTGGCTCAGAAGGTACAACAATAGTGGCTCAATCTGACCAGGCTGTCACTTGGTCCTTGTTGGGGTTCAGGGCAGCTTCCCTTTTGCGCCGTTTACGGCACACCGAACGGGTCGGTGATGCAACCCACCACAGGATGTTCCGCGACACTCCGAAGCCCTTAGTCCTGATAGGCGGGGGCGGTTTCATGCCACGTGCACTGTACTCTTGCTGTTTCAGACACACAACAGGGATCGCACAACCTCACTGACTTCGCATTTCACAAGCTAGCTTGTTAGGGGAAACCCAACATCATATCAAAAGCCACTATCCGCAACCAACGTTGCGTGAATATATTTGAAACTCGAGACACCTCATCGCACGGCAGGAGCCACACGATGGACGCCCTTCGTCTCTACGAATCGCTCGTAACTAGCCAAAATCGAAAAAACCCCCCACCCCTCAACGGTGCTGTTTCTGGCGTTTCCGAGCAGCCAGCCCCCTTCAGGCTCCACCCCCCCGGTTCAATGAAGCCTTGAACACAACACACACACGAATCATATTTGTTGGAGTGTAGACTGCACTGGACACCTGTTCTCACAAGGTCGCATTTCCCAACGAACCAGCGGGCAGAAAGAGATACAAAGTTCCTGTAGGATATCGTGCCCAAAAAGTTTGTTCGGCGATGTGAGTGAGGGGCGGGGCGGGTCCCGGTTGGAAAGTGGAAACCATGGCCTTCGGGGCAGTGCAGAGGACATCAGCGCGTCACTCTTTTCCAGCACGGCAGGGCAAATAAAGAAAAGCGGCGGCAAAATCGTACTCCTTTTGCTTTCTGGGAGCCACAACCCTGCCATATACAGATCCGGACTACTTTTTTCGTTGGGCACAACAGCCTGTGTCTAGACTAAACAAAAGGCGTTTGCGAAGCGGCATGAATGTGCGAAACCCTGAAGATACTCACCCATCCAACTTTCCTGCACGACATCGCTGCGCCTCGTCACTCAAAACTAAACGAATGAACACACCAAGAGGGGCAGGCTGGGTTGTGCGCACGCTGGAGGAATCGCGCTACCTCCCTCCCTCCCTCCCACCCTCCCCTAGTGATACCGCGACGAGAAGGTGCTGCGGGACGGGGAAGACGTGGTGGAGTAGGAGCTGGCCGGGCGTGATGACTGGCACTCCCTGTCGGCGCAGTAAAGGGACCGCCCCCTCTGCCGCGCCTCGTGGAACAGCTTCTCGAACATATCCCTGTCCTGCAGGAGCGACATGGTGGTGTCGGGCTGCGAGGCCCCGTCGAACGACCGCTCCGCAAAGCTGCGCTGCCGCCACCCCTGCCTGCTGCTGGAGGGGCTGTCGGCAGCCCCTCCGCCCCCATCCATGCCGGCCGGGGCGCGCAGCTTCTTCGGGGCAAACCTCTCGACGTACGCCCGGAGCTCCCGCATGCTTGTCTGCTGCCCAAACCTGCCCCGCATCCAGTGCGCCAGCTCCAGCCACTCCTTATCGACGCACGGCTTATCCGCTTCCTCATCCGTGTCCTGCCCCCCGCTTGCCGACCTGCTGCGCACTGGGCTCTCTGCCGCAGTGTCGGGGTCGGGGTGCTGCGTCGGGTCAACGTGATGCAGCGTGCGCTGCACATCCCTCTGCAGCGCAGTGAGGTGCCGGATCCGGCTGAGGTACTGCGCGTTGAGCGACTCCAGCTGCGGGGTATCCAGATCCAGCAGCGTCTCCGCATTGATCTGCGGGTCATGTACGGATGCATCGAGCGCGCCGGTGATGCCGCGGAGGCCAGTGCTGGATGCTGACGGGCGCAGCGCGTCGCTCGCAGGGGAGTCCTGCAGGCGGAGCTCTGTTTGCAGCTTCAGGTCTGCCACCTCCGCCTGCAGCCCCAACAGCTCGTCCTCCGCACAGCGTCGAGAGCGGTCTGCCTCAGAGGCCTTGGCCTCCATCAGGGCAAGCTGCTGGCGGTACCAGCTGTCGCTGTGCTCCTCGCGTGATTTTGCCGTCAGCTCGTCGGCCAGCTCCTGGTTCTCCTCACGCAGGCGGCTGCACTCCATCTCGACGGTGGTGAGTCGTGCTGCGAGGGAGGAGATCTTGCCGGCGAACAGCGCCTCCTTCTCAGCAAGGGTGCGCATGGTGTGTGCCTCGCCTTCCTCTGCAGTGGCGAGACGTGCCTCCATGTCTTCGCGGACCACGAATGCCTCGTCGAGCCTCTGCTTCAGCATTTCCACCTCGTCGTCGTCGATGCGCACGGTGGGAGAGTCTGCGAACATCTCGCGGTCCCGCAGGCGGGTCACCTCTGCCTCCAGGCCAGAAGTGCGTCGTTGCTCGCTGCCCAACTCATCTTCCAGGTCGTCGAGCTGCCCGACTAGCTCAGTGCGCTCCTTCTCCAGCAGGGCCACCAAGGCGCGTAGCTCACGCACCTCGGCCTCGGGGTGCAAGCTGGGCACCTCCATGCCTGTGTACCACCCCCTGCGGCCAAGTGTGGGGGGCGGGTTGTGGTTGCAGCGGGTTGGGGGGGGGGGGGCTAAGCAGATAATGGATGCAGAGGGATGGGGGCGGGGGGGGGGGGGGGGGGGGGGGGGGGCCGGGGGGCAGGGGTGTAAATAAGGCCGACTCCCGACTCCCGACTCGCGCCGGATTTTTTGGGATTGGGAGGGTTGCCTTGCTTCCCTTAGGGAATGTGCGGTATTAGGCACCCCATGGCCAAAATGACCCCACTGCGATCCGCACAGACTCCAAATATTCAAAAGAAAGGGTTTTTGGAACACCCGAGGAGGGGGGGTCCCGCTGGGTGGGACATGGTGTGTGCCTCCCAGTCATCTTCTTCATTACCGGTCTCTGAACTGGGGTGAGTTCATTGCCAAACCACTGCTGTGAATACGGCGCCCCTTTCCCGCCCCTTTTGCCAGATCCTGGCAGCTCCCAAGAAGAGTTGTGTTCCGCCCCCATCAGGTGGTTGAGCATACCGCAGCGCACACGTGCACACCCACACACACTCCACACAGATGCGTCACACATGTGACGCAACTGTTGCGACACAAAACATGCCTCAGGTAGAGGCAGTAGTGTTTGACTCACAGCCAACATAGCTCTCAGTGGGGCCGTGGATGGTGTGGATGCATCCATGCATGCATCCACGGCATCCAGGGATGCCCGAAAATGTCAAAAAATGGATTTTCGATTTGGCATACAGGCATTCATCCACTGCAGGCAGGCCTGCATGCAGGGCTTCGGAGCTCCAGGCTGTGTGTGGATGCATCCACAAAATTTGTGGATGCATGCGCTGCATGCACGGGAAATACTGAGAGCTATGCAGCCAAATACTGCTGCCGTGAGTGAGGTGCTCGCAGCGTGTGGGGCGCTGCGGGCGAAGTGGGGGGTTGGCTGGGACAGCCAACATGGCGCTGTGCGTCGCGTGCTTCTTCGCGGACCACCTCGCACGCGGGAAGACCCCGCAAGCGCCGAGTCAGTCCGCCCTGACCGAATGGTGGGCGACTGCTGGAGGGTCCATGGGACTCTCCACGGCAGAGGTGGCCGTACTACAGGATGCGTGCAGGATTGAGTAGGGTTTGAGACCGCCCGTCCCCCCCAGCCCCCCACCCCAGGTACCTTAGGTGACTGTAAATAACCGACTCCCGACTCCCGACTCCTGACCCCCAAACCTTATTTACAGCCCTGCCGGGGGGGGGGGGGGGGGGGGATGGGCAGGGGATTCGTTGGTTTGCTTCTTCGGCAAAAAAATGGGGATAAGCTGCAACGCCCGTATCCCGACAAGCGAGTGGGGTCATGGTAAGCATGGTTTAGATCCCGTGGGCAATCACAGGATGGGGGTGTCGTGAGGTAGAGAAGAGCAAGGCACAGGGTCTCCTGCACTCGTCGTGTGGCGAGTGTCGAGATCGTGGAAGAGTCGTGAGAATGCTATGTGGGAAAAAAAGAAACTTGTTGGGCGAGAGAAGACACACCGTGGTTCCCACTGAAACAGTGCCAAGGTGTGTGTCCGGGAAAGGCAATACATCCAACCAGTCTCTGCAAAGAGAGAAACAAGGGAATGGACGGGGAAGAAAGGGGTGCCGGGGAATGAGCAGGTTCAGCTGCCACACCGCGACTGGTCAACAAAAACGTACCACAAGCACGGACACCACCGCCCCACCGCTGGTGCCCCACACCGGGCCCGCCCTGGCAGCGGCGACGAGGCGCCCGTCGGGCGAGTGCCGCACACCGAACACGATCCCTGACCGGTGATGCAGCCGCAGCCGCTCGCTGTTGCTGACATTGCTGTCTGCAGCCCACAGCCCCACACGCACCGTCTCGTCGTCCATCCCGCATCCCCGTCAGGCGAGAAGGACAGCGCCGTCACACGCGCCCCCACAGACACAACCGCCGCCTCCTGCTGCCCGTTGTCCACGGCCAAGACACGCACGGCCTCGCCTGCATCCGCGTGCACCGTCACCGCTGCCACGCGCGCCGCTGCCCCAGATCCAGAGCCAACACCAGCAGGTACAAACGCCACCTCACTCGAGTGTCACTGCAGCACCAGCTCTGGAAGCATCCCCTCAACGGCGTCGTGCACGCGTGTCACCTTCTCATCCACCCCGCCGGCCACGAGGTGAACCCGTCCGGCAAGAAGCGCAAACGCCGCACAGGCGCTGCCGCGTGCTCCAGCTCCAGCAGCACCGCCCCGGTCGTGGCGTTGCACAGCACCGGCCCCGCCCACCGCGACACGCGCCCCGTCCGGCGAGAGCCACGTCGTGCCCGGCAAACCCACCACACACGAGCGACCGCAGCTGTGCCCCGGTCGCTGCGCTGAAGACACGCACCTTCCCATTGCTCCTGCCTGCCGCGATCTCCGACCCGTCCGCTGAGTGTGCCACGCTCAGCACGCTGCCGGTGTGCCGGATGCGCAGCTGACACAAATCGTGCCACCACGTTGGCCACACCGAGTTGGCCTCGTACCCTGCTCTGGCCTGCTCCGTTGGCAATCACCATGAAGGTGCCATCTGGGGAGAACACGGTCAGCCGGACTACTGTCAGACCACTGCCGCACCCCTGTCCGGAGACCATCCCCGAAGGACCCCACTGTGGTCGCCATAGCCAGCAGCGTGCCGTCAGGCGACACGGCGCCGGACCTGGTAGTCCCCAACCAGATGTCCATCATGTAGGCACACTCCGGGAGGCCTGGTCATAACATGCCGTCTTCAATCAGACCCACAGACAGCCATAAGAGCACGGCAGCCGCCATCGGAATAACGGGGGCCTATCTGTCGCGTGAGGGTGCGATGGCGTGCCTGTTGGGTGTTGGGTAGCGACGAGGGGCATCACAGTGAAGGACAGTGAAGGATGACCTGCTGTTGACAAGTAAAAGTGATTACGCCGCAGCGCACAGCCCGGGGGCAAGCTGGGGGGGCGGGGGGTTCTTCTAGTGATGATCGCAGTGGGGTCATTTTGCCACTTTCACCTGCCTGGCCCATACATTTTGTAGCGTAGAGCACACCGGGAGTCTGCACTTGATGCGATCGCCCCACTGCCACACACACACACACACACCCGCTCTCCAAGAGATACGCTTTCTTTTTGAGAAACCTTGCGCGCTCACCCCCCCCCCCCCTCACAACCAGATCCCCTTCACACACCACCAGCGCATTGCACGGTGATTGTGGGGCATCCAAACGGCTCCCCAAACGGGATGGACGCGCCGAGCCCCGCCGACACAAGGGTTAGCATGCGGAGGAGCTGCGCGACCTCCCGTGGGTGGCAGGCCTGCGGTGCCACCGACACCACCACCTCCTCTGCCACGCAGCGGGGCCGCGCCCCGTCGGGATGGCCAGCAGCACCCTGCTTGGAACACTCCGCACCGCACTGCGAGGGCCGCACGATACCCTTCAGCACGTTGCTGATCTTCAGAACAGCCTCCTCGCGCGACGCGGGGAAGGCGACATGCCCTTCCCTCGCCAGGCAATTCGCGAGCAGCCACTCCTCCGACCCCTCTTGGGACACGTCATAGCTCAGCAGCACCAGGACTCCGGAGCCGTGGGGCGAAGCCTCGAGACAGGTGCGTGCCATCAGAGTCCTCCCTCCCGGATCCCCGTTGGTCGAGTCGTAGTAAACATAAGGTGCGCGCGACGCAGCGAGGGTTTCCAGGATGCCTTGGTGCGTCGCTCTCTTCGCCTGCTTCAGCGAATCCCCGGCGGATCGCCTCGCTGCGAACACGCTGTCCCGCTCCACCACCAGCACTGCCTCCTCAGGGCTCCCGAGTCCCGACAGCGACGCCATCCCCCTCGCTAGCCACAGCCCTGCCGTGGACTTCCCACACCCCGGTGGCCCCACCGGCAGGGCGATGGTCTTCAGGCGGTGCGGCGGGCGCCTCCTGAATTCAAAAACCTGCATTGTGTAGTCCGTCCCCGGCTGGAACTCATATACCCTATATCCCGAGAGGACGAAGGGTGTGTCGGCTGACGCGCTGCAGAGGGGGGACGAGGCGCATGGGGTTGCAGGCGTTGGGGACAGCAGGATCTCGACGTCCTGAAAAGCAGTCTCCTGGTTGCAGGAGATGTACACAATGTGGTCGATGCTGCTGTGGGCGCGCAGGGCAGCCGCCGTGTCGGCGGCAAGCCCACCCCGCCCGGCATTCAGCATCGCGGTGATGGAGGCACCCCCACCACCCCGCGCCACCGCCACCTCATGGATGGTGCTGCTGTAAGCAAACTTCCCGCCGATGGGAATAACCTCCACATTCGGCATGGGATCGATGCGAGCCGCCTCACAGCCTCCTGCTGGGCAGGGCTCCGCCATCCCTGCTGCATCGCTGCCTCCCTCGGACCTGCTGTCAGCGGGGGTGGCGGGTGGGGGCGTCTTGGCTGGGA
The DNA here is from genome assembly GCA_963210315.1 of Rhynchopus euleeides. Taxonomy (NCBI): domain Eukaryota; phylum Euglenozoa; class Diplonemea; order Diplonemida; family Diplonemidae; genus Rhynchopus; species Rhynchopus euleeides. The sequence continues at coordinate 1,017,333 of OY723278.1, forward strand.
GGAACCTCGCCGTGTTGATGCCCAGATCGCGCGCGACGAGGGGGCAGTGCGGCAGGCAGACCATACTGCCAAACACAGCCCCACCCTTTGCGAAAAGCGACACGGCGGAGGCGTTTGAATCGCGCCCCATGAGGAGCAGCGCCCGCTTCGCCCGGGGTGGCTGCTGCCCCTCCTCCGCACGGAGCCTCTCCAGCACGTCTGCAAAGTATTCCCACAGCCTGTCCTCCGCCTCGTGGTTCACCTCTGAGAAGGTGTCTGGGCTGATGACGTAGCGGTCCCCCCAAGGGGTCACCTCCTGCAGGGCAGAGCCGAAGACGCTGATATAGGGGTCGGCCTTGGTGGGGCGGGCTCTGCCAGGGCAGTGCTGTGCGACGAAGCAGACAATCTCTGGTGTCTTCTCCCGGAGGGACGACGTGAGGTGGGCGAAGGTTGTGGCGGTGAAGCCCTCCACGTCGATCCCGCCAGTGGAGAGGAGCATTTTCATGAGAAACTCTCCGGTCCTGCTGTGCTTCACGGAGATCTCGCGGAAGGTGTCGAGGTCCCGCCACCCCGTTGCGGCGCAGGACTCCCGGATGCAGCGGCACACGCGACCCACCATGCTGTTGCAACCCTCCGACGCCAGGTCCGATATCTGCAGCGGCTCCCCTTCAGACAGGCTGTAGGTAATCTTATTCCGATAGCCTGTCGGGGGACAGGCAACTCTCCGGGATTCCCACCTCAGAAGGGCCTGCATCAGAGCACGCACATCCTCATTGATATCTGCGGATCGGGCACGCTTCGCCTGCGCGCTTCTCTGGGAATGCTGTGGCAGTCCTGGTCGCTTCATCGTGAAGATGGTCGCGCGCGCATACACACGGGTTCCACCAAGGCTACACACTCCGGTGTCTCGCACACCCCCGATGGAGGTTCTGTGTGGTGGAACTCCCCCAACGCGGGACCCACCTCCCCGGCGCTTTCTTCTGACTAGAGGAGAAAAGTGTGTATCGGGTATCGGACTAAAGTGGCCTGCGGTATTGATGTGTTGGAGGTCGAGAGGGACGGGTTGGGCGAAGGGCAGGCAGCGGTACAGACAATATAGTGTGCGGAGGCAAGAACAGGGAGAGGCGACTTCCCGTCAGTCCCAGGCACGGCGGTCTGGAAACGGGAGGCGGTTGAGGGACGGTGGCGGGAAGAATGGGGGCACTGCACTGCGATTTGTTGTCCGCACTGTTGATTCTGTCTTCCTTTTGTGGCGGCGCCTTCCACTTTCCACCCACACACAAGAGCAAGGAGGGGTGGCAGGGGGCGGTGTCAGCCACGGCCCGTGCAGTGGGCCAGCTTGACGGGACGCCGCGTGGCTGACGCCGGCATGGATATCCAAAGAAACATCCTTCAACCGGTCAAATGGTTCAGCTGCACTGTGCGCTGCGACGCAGCACAGGGCACAGCGCTGCTGAGAGGCGAGGGTGCAGGCAGAGCGCAGAGAGAGAGGGCTCAGAGCACACCTGTGCCACAAGGACAAAGATATAAGCATGGCCGTAGGGTCGCGTGTGTCGTATGGCCGTATGGATCGCCGCAGGCAGAACAGGGACAGCAGCACTCGCACCGATGTGGTAGTGAGGGGCCGCCGTAACGAACAGACTGCCTGTGGGATGCAAAAAAAGATGTTCTAGTACAGTCGCAACAACAGGTGTGGGAGCATGTACTGTAGAGAAACAAACCGGGTAAAGGGGGGAGAGGGGGGAAGAAGCAAACGAAAGGAAATGGCAGCCACATGCCGTCACTAAAAACGGGTATGGGAAGAGAGGGAGGTTATGGTGAAACGCACACGCCTCGACCTGTGATGATATGAGATGTGGCTCTGCAGTGCGGCACCTTCTAGTGACGCCTTAACAATCGGACCTGCGTACCTTGTGTTACATTCCCCCTCCATCGCACGAGGTTACAAAACAAACCAGGGGAGGTGTTGACGCCCTGCTCTCTGGATGTGCAGCATGTCAGAATCGCGTCAAGATGTGTTGCGGGTGCTGGCCGCTTTTCGGAGTGGGTTGGAGCCTGCGGGGCTCATGACCCACTCCAAAAAGCGGCCAGCACCCGCAACACATCTTACGTGGTAGTGCGTGTCCCAGAGGAGGTATCATCACAGTTCGTTCAGTGCAACCTACACGAAGCAAAAAGCTGAACATGTGCAGGGGAATAGGGTGCCCTTTCTGAGATGTTTCCAAACCAGAAAAAGCCGGTTTTCTGGTTTGGGGAAATTTATAAAAAAAAATGAGATTTCTGGAAAAAAAAACCAGAAATTTTTCAAGGCGTTTTCTCGTGGGGGATGAGGATATGTCCTCCTGACACCCACCCTTTTCCCGTTTTTTTTGCAGCCAACAGCCAGACGTTCACTACCGTGGCCTCCGGCGGCTGGGGGGCTCCGCCCCCCAGACCCCCCTGTGGCGCATGTCTCGTACTCAAGTCCTTCGAATCCCATCAGGTCGGGGGATCCAACCACTCCAGTCGCCTCAGGACGCAGCCAACTCACACAGAATCTGTTCGCCCACACGAACAGATGTTCACTACCGTGGCCTCCGGCGGCTGGGGGGCTCACGCCCCCCAGACCCCCGATATAGCGTGTGCCCGTCTGTCTATCTCACTTACCCCGGATACAGTGCTGAGTAGGAGGTCAGCACCACATCCATGAAGCGCTTCTTCGAAGCCTGGCTGACATCGGACAGGAGGTCGGACTTCCCCACCTGGGAGGTACACTCGCCGCGTTGGCGACATGCGTGACATGCGACACGATACCTGAAACGTGAGTGTGCCTGGCTAACACGGGCATTTCAACGGTCTGCCGGCGACCGTCCCCCAAACCAGTAAACCAGCAGTTTTGGAAAATCGGAGAGGTCACCCTACTACCCTGAACATGTGTCGTGTGTGGGGAAAAAAAAAAATGAACGTCTGCATTTTCCTCCAGAGTGACATGCACACCACACACCACACACCACGGCCTGTTGGTGATGTGTGGCTCTCGCAATAAGTGCAACAACAGCCTTGACTTCAAGTCCCTTTCCATTGCATAGAAAGTCATACATCTTGAGTTGCCAATCAGGCTCTGACGTTTCTGCTTTTTCTGCACTTGAGAGTGACCCCACCCCCCATTCCGTAACATGTGAGATTCAGCCGCACCCCTGCCGCACGTGCTGCCCTGGGTCCCTGCCCCGACTCGAGGTGTATCGAGCAGAGCATGACACTTGACGCACGCACAGCAGCAGGGCCTGATTTCTGTTCTCCTTCTCGTTCCCGTTCCCAGTGCACACACTGGGATGACCTGCTGCTCACGCCTCACACGTGTCCAGCTCAAACGAGGTCACCTCCCCGTCCAGCGGGCCGTCATGTGACCAGTGGCTCTGCCCGATCAAGTTCTCGCTCCGCGACACGGCAAGCGGTGCAGCGACGGGCCCCTGCGCACACACAGCACCGTCCATTTTAATCACCGCCTTCCCGTTGAGCACAGACGCCTCCATGACAAAGGGGCGCCCCACAGGTGCCTGTGTGTCGCAGATGATGTGCTGCGCACGGGTCCCCACAAACACGAACATCGACAGCCTGCCGGACCGCCCGTGCTGTGTGACAAGCACGTTGTCACTCCCAGCCCCGTTCCCAAAGTCAAACACACGCCCATAGTGGGTGTAGCTGTTGATCAGAACACGGGCTCTCACACGGAAGCTCCCGCCAAACGTCAGCGGCGCGTTCTGGTCAAACGTGCTGGCGGACTGGAATGACACAACCCGCACAGCCTGTGGGCACACAGTGTGCGCCGGGTCGATGGGTGTGGGGGTCGCAACAGGCGGGGGTACAGGTGTAGCGGTGCTGGGCACTGCTGTCACAGGCGGTGCAGGTGATGCGGTGCTGGGCACTGCAGTCGCAGGCGGTGCGGGTGTTGCGGTGCTGGGCGCCGCGGTAGTCGGGGGCACAGGTGTAGCGGTGCTGGGCACAGCGGTCGCAGGCGGTGCGGGTGTTGCGGTGTTGGGCACTGCGGTCGCAGGGGGTACAGGTGTAGCTGTGCTGGGCTCCGGCGTAGGGACCGCGGCAGGCATGTTGGATGCAAGGCATCCTGACACTGTGCGCCCCAGCCCGTCGTCGCACGTCGTCACGTAATCCTTTCTGCGGCCGCTCGCGTGCCACCCCGGGTTGATCCCCCCCGAGCACAGGTAGTCGTCGCAGTAACTGGAATCATACTGCCTGCACCGGTGGCAGAAGGCAGCGTACTCGTCTATCAACCCGTCCTCATACGGGTAGCCCCCATCCACCGGCGGCCAGTAGTTGCAGTGCACCACCGCCGACGCACCCCACTGGGGAGGTGCACCCGCAAGCCCGTCCTCGCAGGCAGATACCGCGCAGCCGACATAGCGTGTGAACCTGGACACCACCTGGCTCCAGTGCCCGCATGTGTCCGCATAGCAGATCTTCCGCTTCCAGTCGAACAGCTGCCCCTCAGCCACCCACCCGCTCACAGAGTTTGTCAGAAACGTTGTCTTGTTCGCTGACTCCAAGAAGTCCTTCGTGTGGTCCTTGAAAAGCGCAATGTTCTCCCCTGCGGTGACGGGCGACGTCCATTCGTACGACAGCTGGCTCCTCACATCCTTGTAGTCCCTTTGGATCGCACCCGGTCCGCCGAAGTGCCCGTAGTAGCAGTGTGACGCCCGCTTCTTCGCCATTGCCTCCAGCCCGGGATCCCAGTACATCTCCAAGATCCCGCTAGCAACAGGGTGTTCACCCTTCAGGCCCTGCCCGCCCTTCGCCCACAACCTTCGCTGTGCGTTGTGTGCGTCCAGCATTGCCCGCTTCTCCTCCACAGTCAGCTCTGCGAGGATACCTGCCCCATGCGCAAAGGTGCCACACCACGCCGCCACCGCCACACCGACTAGCATCCGCCACGGGCGGCACGCGCTGCTGTGCATTGCTGGCTGGGAACGGTCCCTGGCCCCCGGTCCCGGTATCTGCGTGGTGTGTGCGGTGGTGCTGTGTGGTTTGCTGCGATGAAAATCAAACGCCCCTTGTACGAAATCGTGGTTTCGCTTGACGTGAGCAAGACCCTGTCCAGCGACCGTCAGAGAACAGATATGTACTACTTTTTGTTGGCCACACAGTTGCAAGGTCGTGTCCGGGGCATAGATCGATGATCGGCTCGTGGTGCGGCAACGTGGAGAAGCGGCACGTCCCTGCTTCACGGGTTTGGGGGGGGGAGGGAGAGGGTGTGAGGGGAGGGGGTCATCAGCGCCGTTGCCTGTTCAACGCATGGAGACAGAAGACCATATCTGTCGGGCTACCTCACCTCACAAGCGTTTGTTACAAAACGTGTTTTGGTTCCCCTAAACGGTGGACTCCTCCAGAGTAGGTGTTTTCACGAGCCTGAATATATGAGTGCGGCCGGGCCTTGTGCCACGTGGTTTTATGCCTGAACTGGCTCACAACTCAATGATTCGAAAAGGCACCCTGGCTATCACGGTTCCAGGTTTTGTTTCAAAATAGTCACAGGGCTTTCTGCGACTCGGGGACTTGAGCCAGGTGATCGGATGGCATACAGAGTCCCTGACGGGACCTACTCGTGCACTTTTCGCGCGTTCCTGAGGCAAGCCATCCCCCCAACTGGCCCTGTAAATATTTTGGAACAGACCGGGCAAAACTGGGCCCGTTCCAAGATATTTACGCATACGGTATACTAATTATGCGATGACTTCTGTTACTTGTAATACTTCACATACAATGGCGGAGTCCACCGTGAGGTCACTTGCACAGGACGGAGGATACTTAGGAGGTACGAGCGTTGAACCGCTGCGGCCCACTTTCGAGCAGAAAACCCCCCCATGTCTGCCCCACCTCCGATTCCCACACTGCGGGCCGTCGCTCAGAGAGCGAAGGCCCTGCTTATGGTTTGCGTTCCCAACAGGCATGGTCTGCAACACGGCCAGCAGCCCCCATTCTGTTCGACAGGCAACCATGCGCCCATAATGTTAACACCAGAAAACAACATCCTGAAACGCGGCCGATTCTCTAAAATCACGGCATGCGTGCAGGGGGGGGAGGGTGGGGAGATGAACTAATGTAGAGAAACGTAAGATACAGAGAGTCCAACCTTCACTCAAGATTGCAGATTGAATGCGTCCGAGACGGCACGCAGGGCGGGGGGCAGGAATGGGGGGGGGGGGGAAAGTCGAATAAAGTACATTGGCAGGCCGCGATTGGCGGCAGAAAATGCAAGAGAGAAGGGAGAAGAGATCGAGACACGGGGTGGGGAAGGAAGATAGGGGGTGTTGTTTGCGCAAAACATAAAGGAAGGGGGGGGGGGGTGCCAACACAAAGACGGTACGGTGGGGACGGGCCTTCTCTAAACCCCCCCCCCCCAGTCCGCCAGGCCAGGCAAACTGACACTACTCGGCATACCTTGTGGAAATACCTTGCGGGTGAATCGCCTATCGCTCAAAGCCCAAACACAAAGGTGCCACTTCAGCTCTTCCTCTACAACTTGCACTTTTGAACGATTTGAACGATTTTTGGCCGTGCTCGTAGCATTCCCCGTTGAGGGGGTCGCTATTTCGTGTTCTCCTGGCCGCACGGAGGCATTGCCTTACGTCGCCTCTTCCTCTTTTCCTTTGGTGGTGTGTTGGTCTGGCACAGAGGGCGGGACCGTGCTGATATGCACAGTGACGACTCTCCCTTTTGTTTTGTGCCCGCCTCCACCGAGATTCGGCTGATGCCTCTCAGACTGGGGGCGGGCGGTCGCCGACCCTTTTCTGTACGAGGTTTTCCACAGGCTGCACACCTGCCCCGCGGCTGTGTGGCAGTCTTCGCGGAGTGCAATGCGAAGGTCTGGCCTGACGTGGTGTGACTATTTAGACTCCAGGTGTCTCCACCCTTCCTGGTCTGGGGAGCCTCGGTACCCAAGCAGTTTTCGGTCATGCCCTGGACCACGGCCGTGCTAGACTCCTGGTGCAGGCACCCGTCATGGTCCGGGGACGGCCCCCCCAGGCAGTTTAACGTCTTACCCAGGACCTGGTGACAGGGGTGGGGGGGCTTTTTCTGATGCGTTTTATTGGCAATTCCACACACAAAGTATCACCTCGTTGTCGCAGACGAATCATTTATTTTGGGAAGGCGGCAATAGGCCCATTCTTTTTTGGAGAGGGGGCCCAGTGCCTGCGCGGGTGGGTTCCTTACTTCCCTGATTTCGCGTATGAATCAGGCTTGTTGGCTCGCGCGTGGCGTGAAAGCAGCAGGCTTCCATAATTTCTGAAGGAATATCATGGGCGAATCCCCTGAGGGGGGGGGGGGTAGTGAAATAGAATCGCCTGAGGGGGGGGGGGGGGTTCACTTGTCGTTGCCGCAGATCGAAGCCCCTCCAAAAGCAAAAAACACAACAGTACACGGGTACATTCTCTCTGCGGCAAAACAGTGTCAGAGGGTCTTTGGGACGTGCCACTTTTTTTTTGACGCCTTTCTCCTGTAGTTTGTGAGAATAACGCGCAGGATATTTTTTTTGTTGCCGAAAATTGTCCGAACAACGAAGATAACCCACCCACCCCTCCCTCCCTCAGCGTGACACCTTTCACTCACCCATCCTGCTGTGAGGGCGGTCACGCTCCTGCACTGCCGCAGAGCGAAGGCGCACCCACCCACCCCTGTCCACCCCGCACTCCCCCAAAACAGAAGGCAAGGGGAATGTCATCCTCTTGCATAACGGCTACAGGGGCGGTGGGATCAAACGTCAAACAGATAAGCAAGGATAGGTGACATGGCCAGGGCCCCGGCCCCCCTTTCAGTGCCGCCGCATCGCCTCGCGCTGCCGCAGCAGGTGCAGGTTGGCCATCGCTGCGGTGCGGTCCGAGTTGGTGGATACCTGCGAGGGGAAGTTCCCTGGCAGGCCTGCCGGGTCATCGAGAATGCTCAGGAGCTGCTGTGCAGCTGCGGCTGCATGCGGCGGTGCTGACGACAGGTGCAGGGGTGTGTTGACAGCGGAGGTGGGGTCGCTCTTCGGCGGGCGGGGCGGCGACATCCCACGCACCGCCGCGGTGGCGTGAGGGGTGTGCGGCGTGCGCGGCGTCTGGGGGGGCTGTTCCAGACGCTGCTGCTGTTGTTGCTGCTGCTGGCGCTGCATCTCGTGCATCTCCTCCTCAAAGCGCCTCCGCGCGAGGTCACGCTCCTCTTCACGCCGCCGCTCCGTCTCGGTCATCAGCATCCACGCCCTGTCGTAGCCACCCTGCCCTTCTGGGGCACTCGCCATCTTCGCATCACTATCGTACACAGGCAGGCTCTGCACCGGCAGAGCACTGTCGCCGTACAGCTTGCGGTGTGTGCTGGCAAGGCGTGCCCCAACCACGGGCTGCCGCACCGACCGCCTCGGGGAGTGCCGCGGCGACCGGGCTGCATCGGTGCGCTTACCCACGCGCTTCTTGTCGGAAGAGCGTGTCCGCTTCTGCTTTTTGGAGGACTCGAGCCGTTCGACCTGCAAGCGCAGCTCGTTGATGGCAGCCTCGTGCTGGGCCTGCTTCTCGCCTGTCGGGCTGCTATGCGTGAAGGGTGTGCGCGGCGACGCCAGGTACTCCGGGGAGGCAGCCTCGAGGGGTGTGAGGGGCGGGGGTGCCGCCAGGGCAGCGAGGTGAGCCTCGAACCCCTCGGACTCCATCTCGGCGGCGATGGCGCCCAGGGCGTTGCGCAGCGTGTCCATGGGGTCGCGGCAGCGCGCGACCAGCTCACGTGTGACGCGCATCGCTCCTGTCATACCCACCACGCGCAGGCGCAGCTGCGCAGCAGCCTGCGATGGGTGCAGCTGCAGGGAGGCGGGGTCAACGGCGAGCAGGGTGGCGGCGACTGCGAGGAGGCCCATCGGGTCCACCACAGGCTGGCGCAGCGTCAGCCGCACGACAGGAGTGCCGTCGTCGCCGGTGGGCAGCCCGCTGCCGGCAGCGGGGGTGCCAGGCCCCGGGGAGGGCACCGCAGCAGTGGCTGCGGGCAGCGGCTCCGGAAGCAGCTGCAGCATGGTGGAAGCTGTCTGGGGGCTGAGGGCGCTGGGGGGCCACCACGTCACCCTGCCGTCGCTGAAGGTCACCTTGGCATTGCCGCCCTCATCCAGCGCGAGGACTGTGCCCTGGGCGCCGCAGTACAGCGCCATCTGCGGGGCCCAGGCGATGGACACACTCGACAGCACGGCAGCCTGCACCTTGGCCACATCCGGATCGACGGTGACGAGGGCTCCGGGGCGCACGGAAGGGCCGACATCATAGCCCCAGTCGCCGTCTGGGTAGCGCTGCCGCAGCAGCTGCAGCAGCTGCCCCTCGCGCCCGCGGAACTCATCGACAATAGCGTTGACGCTCCCCAGAGCCTGCGGGCTGCGTGCCGCGAGGTAGGCTGCCAGCAGGCTGCGGACGTGGCGCGATGCGTCGGTGTCAGATACAGGCGGTGCCGCCAGGTGGCCTGGTGGCACACCCGACGCGCTGCGCTTGCTCTCCACGTGCGACGGCTGCACAGACTCCGGCAGGGGGGAGGGGTCCCTCATGGGCACAGGGCTGCGCACACCCAGCCTCCGCAGCCGTGCAATCGACGGGCCGTCGCCCGCCCTCGCTGCCGCCTGGAGGTAGCGGATGGCTGCATCCTCGTCCTTGGCAACACCCAAGCTGCCCTCCAGCATCCAGCTGCCCACAGTGCCTGCTGCCGTGGCGTGGTTGGGGTGCAGCGTGTCGTCGGCCTGGGCGAAGGTCTCACGGATGATCTGCACCAGCTCCTCACGCTCCTGGTCGTGGCGCGGCACCTCCTCCGCCACGCTAACATGCGGCGTGGCGCTGACGTGGGGCGTCACGACAGGCACAGGCGGCGCAAAGTCAGGGCTGGTCGGCGTCGGCGTGCGCGGGGAAGGGGGCGAGTCGTCGGGCAGCCCATGCATGGCGAAGGGCGCAGACCCGCGGATGCGTGTGGTGCTCTGCATCTGCGGCACAGGCGCAGCAGGCCCATAGGCACGTGACAGGCCAGCAGCCAGCTCTGTGAGGATGTAGTTGTGGGAGGGCGTGGGCACGTTCTGCATCACACGCAGGAAGGTCGACGTCAGCCCACCCGCCTCCTGCACCGTCCCTCCTGCAGCGCTGACCACGAGTATGTCTGAGTCGAAGGCCTCACCCGGCAGCGCCGTGGCAGGCCTGTTCGCCACAAGCCTGTGCTGCAGCGACACAATCGACGACGCGGGGTATGTATCCATCAGCACCACAAGCCGCACGCCCCGCGGCAGCTCCGCAAGCAGCGCCGCACGCAGCTCCGCCGGCGTCACACAGCTGCCCCCCGGCAGGCACATGTTGCCTCCCTCGCCGCTGCCGCAGAAGTAGAGCAGCAGCACATCCCCGGGGCGGCTACCCTCCCCCAGCCACCGCAGGCTCCCCAGCACGCTGGGGTGTGCCAGCTCTGTGCTCCTCTGCAGCCGCCTCGATGCCGGGCGCAGCTGCCCTGCAAACCACGCCGACAGCGAGTCCGCGCTGCGCACCGCATCGCCTGCTGCCGCAACAATATACAGCGCCCGCGACGCACCGTTGATCTTCACCAACGCCTCGGGCTCCCGCTTCGGCGAGCGGGGCGGCGACGGCGGCAGAGCAGGTGACGCCGGAGCTGCAACATCCGGCCGCACTGTGGCAGGCTTCTCCATAGGCTCCCCGCCCCTCACCCGCGCCAGCATGGCTTCATACAGCTCGCTCTCCGCACCGGCGTACTGCTCGAGGATGCGCTGCACCTCCTGCGGCGTCTTCTTCGGGTCGTGAATCTGATACAGTGTCACGATGCGCTGGCGGTACTCCGAAGGCGACGGCCCCGCCCCAGCCCCAGGGGCGGTGCTGCTGCTAGGCGCCGGAGCGGGGGCCGGCTCTGGCTGGTGGTGCTGCCGGGGCGGCGACGCCTGCGGGCTGCCCATGAGCTGCTGCTGGTGCAGGATCTGCTGCAGTGTCATCTGGTGCCGCAGGTCTTGGATCTCCAGCTGCGACGCCAGCTCGCGCATGCCGACCCCTGCAGGCGACCCCGCTGCGAGAGGCTGCCGCTGCGACTCCAGCGCGATGAACTGCTCCGGAGACAGGCCACCCCCCATGGGCAGGTCTGGCTCCACGTCATCCTCCTCGCTCTCCTCCGGCCCCAGCACGGGCTTCTTTGGTGGGGGGTGGCGCTGCGGTGAAAACGAGCGTCGCGCGCGCGACTGGAGGTCGATATCACGCGGGTTGGCGATGATCTTGAAATCCTCCGGCTTCTGCAGGTTATAGTCCTTCTTGATAGTCTTCCTCTGCTCGTCGGTGAGGTTACGCACCACCAGGTCCCTCTTGGTGACGTGTTTGTAGATCTTCTCCAGCCTCGGCAAGAATCTCTTCCCATCGGTGAGCCCCATCACCACAACCAGGTCGACACGCTGCTTCGTCACCTGCATCACAATCCACATTTCACGCCCCTCCTCGTATTTCCGCACAGACGTGATGTCCTTCACAGGGATATAGCGTTTGATGCTCTGGCCTAGGTCGACCGCTGCGACGGCAGAGTGTGTCAGGAAGAGGACCCGCTTTGACGACCCCATCGAGTGGTTGATCTTACGCACAGGCCCCACAAAGAACATCGCCATCTTGTGCAGGCTGTGCACGGCAGGGATAGCTTCTATCTCCTCCGCGGGAACGTACTTCAACCCCAGCACAGGGTCCACACCCTGTTGCCTCTTCATCTCCTCTTTGTCGTATATCTCCTTCTCCCTCTCGTAGACCTTCATCTGCTCGGCAAGGACGCGTTCACGCCCCTTCTGGCGGTCCTTCTGCCTCTTCTTTGCCTCTGCCCTGCGCTGCGCAAGTGCCGTGTTGTACTGCATGGTGCTCATGAGTGCGGAGTTGAGATTCAGCCCTGTCTGAGGATGCACATTAGGCTGTGCAGCTGACGAGAAGGCCGTCGGGTATGAGGGTAACGAGGGGAAGGTCGGGTTGATCTGCGGTGTAGCCTGCATGGGTGTGGCAGGGAGCCCGGGGTGCGGCTGTGGGTGTGCGTATTCCGGCATTGCAGGGGTGAACACGGCTGTCGGGTTTGTCGGGTGTGATGGCATCGCGGAGAACGCAGGAGGTTCAGCAACAGGCGCCGCGGCAGGCTGGGGTGGTGCAGGCTGCATCACCGGTGACGGGGCTGGTGCTGCCGATACGGATGGTTGTGCAACAGGTGCCGGTGCCACAACTTGTTGCGGGACGTGCACCGGCTGGACAGGCGCAACGACCGGTTTCGCCACCGGTACAACCGGTTCCGGCACCGAGATAGAAACCTTTGACGCAGGCGCTGGCTGTGCTGGTTTGGAGGACGTCAACGAAGGCGATGGCGACGGCTTGTTTTTGAGAACATGCTTCAGGTTCTTCTCGAGCACGACCTGTGTGGTCCCATCGGGCAGCCGCACCTGGTACGCCAGCCCTTGCTTCAGGTCCTTCTGTGCCAACACAGCGCATTTAAGCCCGTTAAACTCAAGCTTGGACTTCAGGCTGTGGATTTCGACAGTCCCACCGACCTTGAAGAGAAAGTTCTTCGGAACTGAAGACGTAGTGGCTGGCGGAGCTGCTGGCTTTTCAGGCGCTTTCTTCTTCTTGTCATCCTTGTCATCCTTGTCCGACCCTCTCAAGAGCGAGAATGGCATGGCCTCTCACGCCTGAGGGGCAGGGGCAGCTGCCCCACCGTGCCTGCCGTGGCCTGCACAGCGTGCGTGTGTACCCTGCAGGTGGCGATGTGATGTGCAGAGCAAGGGAAAGGGCTGTGGTGCAAATCCGGCGGTGCTGGGCCACATCCCGAAACAGGAGATGTCAACAAGTTCTGCTGGCAAGGTCTCCTGACTTGCGACCCACTCAACAAAACAGGCAAGTTGGGGCGGGTGGGGGTGGGAGCTGCGGCTCGTCACAAAGTGTGCAGGCGCTACTAGGATCCGTTTGCATCTTCAGGATCGCCTTGAATTCCCACGCCTGACACTCATTGGAAAGTGGTCGTCGTGCCAGTTGGCCGGGGGCAGAACAGCCGACCTTCCAGACACATGGCAACCACGCCACTCTGCTTGCGGGTGCCACCATTGCCTCCCACCCCTCCAGCTGAGCTGCAGAGAGCCCTGAGCCCCGCGAGACATCGACACTCGGCACCCTCCTTGCGTGCGTCTCTCTGGAGGGCCCTTATACACCTCCCCACCAATACCACCTCTGTTGTATGCCGGGGTGGAGACCAGGGGCACGCCATGCAAAGAACACAAGGGGCCTTCGCTCAGACGTGCAGATAAGTGAGAAAAAGTGAGCCGCATCACAAAAAGTAGCTGCGAAGTGACACAGTTTGACACACGGTGGCACAGAGCGAAGGCCCCCAAGGGCTAACAAAACGGGAAGGGTTGGTGAGGGGGAACAATTATTTGGCGCGTCCGAAGGTGCGCGCCACACACACAGAATCATGAATGGGCCGAATTTCCGGCTCCCACGCTCATGCGGTTCACACACAAAGGCCCGATTGGCGAGAGTCGGGTGGGGGTGGGTGCCGTGGGGCTTGCTTCAAAGGTTGAGACGAGAGGGTCTTAGGTGGCAAGAACTAGGGAACCAGGCCCATGGACAAAGTGCTGCAGTGCTGCAGCAGAGCCTTTGCCCTTGGACATTTCTTCCCCACCACATACAGAACACAGAGAGCGCCAGACTACCCTCAAAGAGAAGGCAGCTGGTGACGAGGAAAGGAAAGGCAGAATAAAGTGGTTGAGTGTATTTTTCAAGGTGGGTTTTGACCCCATGTACCTTGAGGCCCCCATGCACTGTGATATTCGGTTTCGTTCTGGATATATATCGTTGTGCAAGCATCCGGATGAGGGCTGTTCTTGTGGGACTTGCTTTGGCCTATCCCACCACAACATGCCACCCCGCCTCGGAAGGTGGGGTACATTGCTGTGTCACTAGAACGGAAAGGCAGCCTTGTGTAAATATAAAATTTGGGGGAAGGTCATTAAAGATTTCCCCGCCCCCTCGCTCCACGTTGCTAACTATTCTACCACTCCAGGAGGTCTCAGTACAAGAGGGCAGTGTCAGTACAGGAGGACTTTCTCAGTACAGGACTCCTCTCAGGACAGCACTCCTCTTAGTACAGGAGGACGTACTCAGTACAGGACCTCCTTTCAGTCCAGGAGGACTTTCTCAGGACAGGACTCTACAGGACTCTTAGTACAGGAGGACTTTCTCAGTACAGGACTCCTTACAGTCCAGGAGGACCTTCTCAGTACAGGACTCCTGAAAAACCGAGAATCTGCCCCCCCAGAAGTCACATAGCATTTGCAAGATTTCCTCCTCCAACCAGCGAAAAGACCAAAAATGGCCAAAAACCCGGTTTTTCTGCGTAGTACAGGACTCCTCTCAGGACAGGAGGACCTTCTCAGGACAGGACTCCTCTCAGTACAGCACTCCTCTCAGTACAGGAGGACCTTCTCAGTACAGGACTCCTCGCAGCACAGCACTCCTCTCAGTACAGGAGGACTTTCTCAGTACAGGACTCCTCTCAGGACAGCACTCCTCTCAGTACAGGAGGACTTTCTCAGTACGGGACTCCTCTCAGTACAGGACTCCTTACAGTCCAGGAGGACCTTCTCAGTACAGGACTCCTGAAAAACCGAGAATCTGCCCCCCCAGAAGTCACATAGCATTTGCAAGATTACCTCCTCCAACCAGCGAAAAGACCAAAAATGGCCAAAAAACCGGGTTTTCTGCGTAGTACAGGACTCCTCTCAGTACAGGAGGACCTTCTCAGGACAGGACTCCTCGCAGCACAGCACTCCTCTCAGTCCAGGAAGACTTTCTCAGTACAAGAGGACTCTCTCACAGGCGGTCATTCTCAGTACAGGTACGCCTATCAGGAAGGGCTGCCCAGGCAGAAAACTGAGTGACGCGTTTAATTGCCCAAAACAAGCTCAAAACCCAAGAATTCCTTCGAAAACGGGCTCAAAAGTGAAAAATAGGACTTTCCGAAAAAAAAATCGAAAGGGTCCCCTTAGCAGAAGTAGGATTATTGGACCCAGAAACCGAGAATCCGGGACCAGACCCCCCTCCAGGGACCACCTGGGGCCGGGCGGTTTTGACCCCCCCAACCAGCGAAAAGGCCAAAAATGACCAAAAAACCGGTTTTTCTGTTTGCCATTTAAATAATTCCTAGAACTTTACGTTGAATGGAGCATGGTCACCGTGGACTCAGATGTCCCAAAACATGAAATCCTATACACCTAACATGTCGGGAGCTTGCGTTTTAAAATAGCAAACACACTTTTACCCGGTGTACCCCAGCAGAGCCCCCAGCAGGGGACGGATGGAAGCAGCAGGTTACGGTGTGGAAGGGTGGGTCGAGAGGGGGGGGCGGGGGGGGGAGGGGGGGGGGGGGGTGGGTGGGTTATGACAGCGGGTGGGTTAGAGTAAAAACATTAAAGATAAATCTTTAATGAATATTCAGCTGACAGAGCAGAACATGCGCACAGTGGTGTGTCATGCACACCGACGCATATGCGGACACCCATGTTCGAACCTTTGTTGGTGTGGTGTAGTGTACCCACAGCTCAACGAAAAGATTAACACAGACCTGACCATCTTGAGGGGCCAAGTGCCTGCGCAAGTTTGTGCTCTCCCATGGAACATGGTTTGACAGATTTCTGCCAGAATTTCACAGATTCTGGCAGATTCTGGGGATTCCAGATTTTTCAGAATTTTCAAAATCTGAGAAAATCTGTCCAGATTCTGGACAGATTTTTCCAGATTTTTCAGAATTCTGGAAATTCTGAGAAATCTGGAAAAATCTGAGAATTCTGGAAAAAATCTGGCCAGATTCTGGACAGATTTTTCCAGATTTCTCAGAATTCTGGAAAATCTGAGAAATCTGGAAAATTCTGAGAAATTCTGTCAGAATTCTGGAAAATCTGTGGGGGGGACCCAGGTGTGGCTCTATTTTGGGGGTATTTTGGCCAATTTTCGAAATCCTATTTTGGGTTTTTTGCACTTTTTTTGGGTGCTTTTTTGCACGATTTCTGTGCCTCAGACACAGATTTTGGTGTGATTTTTGCGCTATTTTGATTCACTCGGCCTGACCGATGCATACGATTCGAAAAAATGACGAAAAAATCGCTATCAACAACGGTGAACGAATGGAGGTAGATGGGGAAGTGGGAGGACACAGCACGCCCTCTCACTGATCGCCATCTGTACACTACCTCTCTGTTCAAGGCGGTCAGTGTCACTTGCTGGCGCTGCACACAAATCACTGCTACATCCCAGGGCGCCTTCCCTTGTGAGAATAGCGGAACTTCTGCGGTTGCAGTTTGGTGGTTGAGGCCGGCGGTGATATCACTTTGGTGACTGTGCTTCCTTCCCCCTGAGCTCGATCAGATCCAGGTCGACCTGGTGCTGCGTGGCTCCTGGTGTGCCATCTCTTGCATGCCACGGATGCCCACCAAGTCGAACCCGAAACATGACGACCCTTTCGAGATGTCATGGCCGCAAGCCCGCAAACCCGATCGCATTCGCAAGGTGGTTCGTCTCTTAGAGATCAGTGCTCGGGCCCAGCCTTCCGCGAGGGTGCTGGAACCGACATGCCGCAGCCCCGTACGCGCAAGGACTTGGCTCCAAGACCAGGCACATGCCACAGGGGGGTGTGGGGGGCGGAGCCCCCCAGCCGCCGGAGGCCACGGTAGCGAACGTCTGTTGGCCTGGCTCCATAGTCGCATACGCTCAAGTACAACACAACTGACAGATAGCACATGTCGCATGGGGGGACGATAAATTGTCGCGCAAAGACACGCCACAGGGGGGTCTGGGGGGCGGAGCCCCCCAGCCGCCGGAGGCCACGGTAGTGAACATCTGTTGGTTTGAGCTCGAGAGCAAGCCTCTCACACCACCGCCCTCCGACCCCCCTCTCCACCCCCCAGGTGCAACATTTTTTTGCACCCGGAAAATGTGTTCTTTTGACTGTTTGAGCACATCCAAGACCGGGAACATAGAAGAATTCTGCTGAAAACCCAAAGGAAAATGGTGCAAAAAAGTAGTGACCACCACCCCCATCCCCACCTCCGGGCGCAAAAATTTTTTTGGCCACGGAAAATGTGTTCTTTTGAAAATTCTGAGAATTCTGTCGGAATTCTGGAAAATCTGAGAAATCTGGAAAATTCTGAGAAATTCTGTGGGGGGACCTTTTCGAAATTTTTTTTTGGGGTGGGCCTATTTTGGACATTTGGGTCCGTTTTCAAAGGAATTTATGAATTTTGAGCCCATTCGTTGCCCTAAAATGGGACCGCGAATATCTAGCTCCTGCTGAGGACCTGGGTACATGGCCAAATCAGCCAGAAATCTCAGGTTTTCGTATTGCAATTTGGGTTCGCGTGCTGGTATCGCAGCCTGGCCCCGAGGGTCCATACCGTGAGTAACCGGGCCCGCTATCCTACACTCGTTTTTTCCTAGGTTTTCGTCAGCTGATTGAGGGTGTGATATGAGGGTTCTATCCAACAAGGATATCAAGGCGGCACTTCAAAGTCCTGCCAAGGATAGCGCCACGTGGGTGTGTGCTTCTGATGTATGTTATGTCATCATGTGAAACCCTCCCCAGCGTGTGCCAACAATCCCTGACACGCTCACGAAAAGCATGACACGGAGAAAGCAGGTGCCGAAACAACCTGCCGAGCACACGGGTGGTGCCACGTTGATCCACGCAGCGATCTCCCGTGACAGGAAGCCTTGTCGCCACGGCAGAGTGCCGCAGACTGTGGGAGAGGTGTCGCCAGTCCTTGAGGTTGCAGTGTAAACCCGTGCCTTGTTCACCCTGTTGTTCACCCCTGTGAGGTTGATCCCATATCGTTGCCTGCTTTGGGGCCTGAAGGACATAGGGGTCCAACCGGCACTTGAGCATCGCAAGGCCTGAGCGGCTGTGTGGCAGGTTTTCATTGAAGGGCCAAACCCCCCCTTTTCTGGGTGAAAAGTGTTGTGCGTCGTTCAGTATCTTGCGCGAATTGCTTTCGACACCACCATCAAACCACCGCAAAAGAACAACCCATCTTCTGGAGTGTGATCTCTGGTGGCGGGGTGGGATGGGTGAGTGGGGTGTGACGGTGCAACGACAGTCGAACTTCTTCGAACACAGAACACCCCACCAACCTGCCGGGCGTGTGAAGTGTTCGCAAGGATCCGCACGGTGAAAAGTTTCCTGAGTTGGCTACGCCGAACTTACAAAATGGCAAGGTGTGAGTGTCGCTTGTTACGACCCACTGGCTGGACGAGTTCTCTTTTTGGGACAAGACCACACACAACAAGAAGGTTGTCACAGGGGGTCTTCGCTGGTCGTTATTCTTCGTCAATCTTCGTCAGTTTTCACTATTTCAACAGCAAATACACCAAGATGCACTGACGACCATCCGGTAGCGAAGACCCCCACAGTGAAAAAGATAGTTGGCAGCGCTTTGGGTGACAAACACAATCTACCTTGCCTTGTTGTTATGACTGTGCGCACATTCACACCAACCTTCATCAGCCAAACCACGTGAGGTTTGTTCACCCGGTTTGGCGCACACACAACGCCTTATCTTTTAAACGTCCAATGCAACACTCACAGCATCGAGGCCGAGTGTTTCTCGTAGTATTTTTCGAGGGAAATCCCCCCAAAAAAGGACACATCCGTCCGAGGGCACATGAGTGCGAGACATCTCCCAATAAAAAATCCCCAGACCTACCGCACATCACTTCTGGCGTGCGGTTTGTTTTGGGGATTGCAATCACTCTTCGATTCTGCAATAAATGAGGTTTTGCTCTGAGTGAGCGGATATAACTGGTGAAAATGGGTACAGTGGTCTGAATCTGGAGGTTGGGTGCGGGTTGTGTGTTCCGCATCATCACTACAAACCAAACCAAGCCGATTGACACCGAACATTTTGTCTGACCTGCACCCATTGTTTCCTGCCTGCCTGCCTGTGTTGTGCTGCACCTGTGCCTCCCTGTTCTGTATTTTGTACCCTCAGCGGGTTCACGATACAGGGCAGTCCACTCCCCAAAAATCACGGTCTTGACGCCCATTCCATCCACTTTCAGTGGATGTGTTTGGTATTTCCGAATGGAATTTTCCAGCGTCAAGATTACAAGAACAGGGTCAGTCACTTCTACCGTAGCTGCGATGCCGGTAGTTGTGCAGAAATGATCTTTTCGACGGACGCGACGCCTCCCCAGCTTGCCTGTGTCTGTGTTGCCATAGCCATGTGACAGATATTCACATAACGAATGTACTGTCACACCGCAAGGGGCTTTGGACAACGTTAAACAACAGTACACTTGCAGGTTTGGGTCAAAAATTCCAATTTCCGCTGGTCACGGGCCCCTTTCAAAACATTGACCACCTTTCGAGAATTTAGTTCTGCACCATGGATTCGAGGGACTGCGATGATTCGGAACCGAGGATGAAGACTACTGGGAAGGAACTGTGTGCTCTCTTGAAGCACTGGAATCGGCGAACTTGGACGGAACCTAAGCGCGACAGGTGAAGGGGCATCCCGAACAAAGGCATACAAAGTGGCTCTGGAGACATTGTTGCATCTGCGACACCCTGTCTTACATCCCGCCTGGGCTCTGATCTTCACCTATAGCAATGACTAAATCCCTATCACGGGTACATGAAGCTTTTGTAGGTACATTTAAACTTGCGAACCTCTCAACGACCTGTTAATCGCCTTGTACCGAAATCTGACCCTGGGCTTCGGCCCTCACGGCATTCAGCGGGTGACCCGATGCCGGTGTGGATGGAGAAGTGCACAGTTCTGAAACAGTGTGTCGACGAATCCGAGGAATCCAATCAGAGTAGTCCCGAGATGAAGTGGTGCAAGAACTCAAAAACTGTTTGCCTTTGGTCAAGGCCCCCTTTCCAAAAATTTGACCCGCGCAGTGGTGGCCAGTCCTGAGAACCAACAGTAGCATAAGCCTACGACTGGTCCAGGACGAGGCCGACCCTGTACATAGCTTGTGTATGACTACCCTGTCATACCAGGCTGCTGCTAGTTGGCCACAAGCCACTGGCAGAATTCTCAGAATTCTCAGAATTCCCCAGAATCTGACAGAATTCTGCAGAATTCTGTCAGATTTCTCAGAATCTGCAGAATTCTACAGAATTTCTCAGATTCTGCAGATTTTAAAAATCTGGAAATTCTGGGCATTTTTCTGTCAGAATTCTGTGAAACCATGATGGAACTGTTAAAAATGGGTTGGGGAGAGAAGTCAGATGGGATGTAACAATAATCACGGCATAATGGAGATGTCTGTTTCAAAGACATGGCGGAGCGGGTTTGTCAGGCCCGAGGGTGGGGTTGGCGCTGCGATGAAAGGAAGGGGTGGGGTACGGGGGCTCGTGGCGGTCGAGCTGCGCGATGTAGCATCTGGTGGGAAAGAAGGAGCCGCCCACCACCACCACCAACTTTTCATCATCACGGCCTGGGCTATTTTCTTTCGTGGCGGCTATCCCAAGATAAGCCTGACCCGGGGGGTGTTTTTTCATGGCAGTAACACCGTGTCCAATGCTGAATGAAATGCCTGAGGAACATGCATGCAGATGCAGATGCCGGGATTTGATGGAATGGCCGGCCAGAGTCACCCCCCTGCGCTGGATAAAAATGGCAGCACCTTTTGGCATTGTGCATTTCGCCACACAGGAGGACAAACTGTCCGTCCACAATCGCACGTATGATTTGTCGGGAGAGCACTACGCCACACATGACAGCTTGTCCCCTGAACTGAAGGCCAGGTCTTCCAATCATATTTCCTTGTGGCAGCGAGCAGCGAGCTGGCTAACGCTACCTCCGTAGCCAGGCCATCTTCAGCCGGGCCACTCCTCCGATGGAGGACAGGTCCACTTGCCTGTTCTGCACGGCGGCAAAGGCCTGTTGTCGCATAAATAATGAGAAACGTGTCTGAAGCGCCGTACCACGAGGCTGTCCTCGTCGGCACTCAGGATCGCATGAGAGACGGTATCCATATCGCAAAGAGCCTGGAACGGGAGAGACTGTGTGAAACAGGAAATCGCGCAACGTCTGGTGTGGAATGCAAGAACAGGGCTTCCTCAATGGAAACACATCGCGGTGGAGTATCGCGCGGCGCTGGGGATGGGCCTATACTACGTGAGTGAGTCTGAAAGCAAATTGGGTGACATGCTGACACTCGGTTTGACACAGGGCGGAGGCGTTCACAAGATATCCTCATGCAGGGAATGACGAAGGGTTAGGGCAGGGTTGTTTCTAGTTTTGGTCTGGCGGTTGACAACCGCAAGCCTGGCGTGTGATACGACCAGGGCAGTGGCGCGACACTGTCAACGATTTACCCCCCCCCCCCTCCCTGGCAGAAAGGGGGGGGGGGATTTCCAGGAAATGCAAACCACCAACCGGAACACAACGAGATATCGTGGTGCTCTACCTCTGGTGGCACATCATCGCACCAAACGTCCAACAGGAAAATGCCAGTTGAACCGCCTGAAAAATGCAGCGACACCGCTTGCATGAAACTGGCTGGGGAGAGAGGCGTCGCGGTGGGAGGGGGGGGGGGGGTAGGCCCCCCAATGTACTTGAAAATTTTGTAATAAAAAATTTTCCGACCCCAAACAAGGGTCATTCGCACCTAAAACGGGTGTACCCGCCTCAAAAATATGTCTGGGGACCCAATGAAACCGGTTTTTCACACTTAGTCGCCCATTTTCGGCCCGAATTTTTGAAAAATCGATGAAAAATGGGGGTTTTGCCCATTTTGGGCAAAATCCCAATTCGTCGAGCATGTTGCCGGCGGGATCGTATCCCTCCCCGGCGAGGCTGAGTGCTTCGTTGTGTCCTTCCGGGAAGAGCGCCCCGTGGCCGCTGTTTCATGCGATCGTAATTTCTGTGTCGGCCTCGATGTGAGGGGGGAGATATGTTAGGCGTCCTAACTCTTTCTCCGTTTCAGGGGTGTGTTTGTACCTCGTGAGGGTATTGGGGCAGGGCTTCCGGTAGCCGTACGCCGGCACCCTGCAAGCGGGTAGTGTGGCGAGAGTATGCGTCGGCCGGGTTGAGCTTGGTGTGGATGTAGCGCAACAGGATCCGTGATCCCCGATGCTCCACCTGCGAATGTATGTCTGTAATGAGAGGCTGGGCACCGTGTGCCAGCGAATACCCGTTGTTCACAGCACTGACGACTCCCGTGTTGTCGCAGAAGACTGTGAATGTCGCAGGGTGAACGGTCTGTGTTGCGAGGTGATGAGACAGCTTGAAAACTGCAAAAAGCTCCAGCATGAAGATGCTGAGCCCTTCCATCTGCGGAGGGAAGGGCCCCCATGATGCCTCGTTGTTGTGGATAAAGCTCCAGAGCCTTAGACTGGCATCGGTGAAGGCGATCACCTCCTTCCGAGGTGGTGCTTCCCAGGGGACCCACTCGTTCCTTTTCAGCGTCTGAAACTGTGTATGCAGGGTTGTTCTGGCAGCTTGTGGCAGCTTGACCTCTTCCTCCCAGAAGGCGGAGCGGCGGATTGCTGAGTGGTGTATTGAGGCCGTCTCGGACATGAAGCAGAGTAGGGGGAGTAGGGGTCCCAGGCGGTGGCGCAGCACATGGAATCGCCAGATGAGACACCCGATGAGTCTCCAAGTGACCCTCCGTGAGAGTGACCAGGCTGAGCTGAACTCGTTGTATATGGCTGATGTTGACGTGCACCACTCCGGGCTGAGGCGGAAGCGCTTATCGGCGAGGTCCATCTCGATTCCCAGCACGCAACCCCTAGTGCGGATCTCCCCAACGTCCCCCAAGGTGAAACCGTATCTGGCACAGAGGGCCCGGAAGCGTGATGCAATGCCCTGTAATGTAGCGACTTCCGAAGCTCCGAAGAGTATGTTGTCCATCCACGTGACTGAGGCCCCTTCTCGTGAGGAGCCGAGAGACGCCTCCGCCAGGGTGGTGGCAGTCCTCTGGGCGATCTGGGGGAGCGCGGAGTACCCCATCGGCGCGCGCTCCATCTCCAGCAGGTGTTGGCCTGCTCTGAAGCAAAAGAAGGGGCGGGCCTCCGGCTCCAGGGGGAACTGGAAAAAGTACGCCGCAAAGTCGAAGTCACAAAAAAATTCTTGTTGCATCATGGTGTTAACTATGGATGGGAAGGAGGGCAGGTCGCAGTGGGGAAGGCGTAAGTGTCCGATCGCGATGTTGAGCGCCTTGCAGCTCAGTATAAAACGGAGGTGACCCGGTCGTTTCTTGTTCACACAAAAGGCCGACGAAAAAATATGGGGACCTCTCCTTCTGTGGCGCGGGCAGGGGGAGGCAATGGAGCCCTGGCTGAGTTCGGGGACGTGGCTTTCCAGAGGCCCGTTGCGGGGGCCAAAGCAGTAGGCATGGGGTGGCACCACCTTGTGCAAGAAGTCGGCGGTGATCCATTCCCAATTTTCCTTCAGGAAGGGGAAGTCTGACAGCAGGAGGATGTGGTCCACCGGTCGTACCGGGGCAGGGTCGATAACTCCCTCGTAGGAAGCTTTGGGGCGGAAACGCCCGACGTCCGCTCGATCCAGCAGCTGGCGTAGTCGTACAGCGAGAACGGTTTTAAGTTCAGAGGAGCGACCGTGTCGCTTCCACTGACTTGAGTGCCGGAGCCCACGTTACTCGTGGTGTGTAGCCCCTGGTCGGAGACACCGTGCGGTGTCGGCCCAGCGCCTGGGCAGCCTCCTCGGACACCTGCAGGGCTACATGTGTCAGAGCTGCGTGTCTGATGGCGTGAGTCGAGACATTCAGGTGCATCTTCAGGAACGCATGATATGTGTTGTATGTAATCGTTGGGAAGAGGAACAGTTGGGGGGCTGTTGCTGCTTTGCGCCTTAGGAGTATCTTGCTGGCCCTGCACGTTGGGGGGAGAATGATGGGTTGGCCTGTGCTGCTCCTGTCCGTTTTTCCCCCTACAAAGTTGAGAAGAAGTCCCTCTGGGGTGGTCTCCACGTGGTGCTCCTTGATGCGCGCCAGGTCGATGTATCTCGACGCCGTCGCCAACTGCACCGATAGGGCTTCGTGGAGGTGGGAGGAGCCGCCTTCGGCGACCTTCTTGATGGATTGAAAGGGGGGGGTCTTCTCCCTGATCTGCTGCAGGCGCTCGAATTCGTTTCCTCCCCGGAGGAGAGCTCTGCTGTATGCTTCCAGGGGCTTTATCGACGCCATCCTGAAATACGTGAGTGCTTGCCGAGCGCTGGATAGGCGATACTCTCCCTTGGTAATCTTCTTCTCGACCCACATCAGGCGTGCCAGCTCGGGGGGAATTTCGGGGTGGGAGGTGGCCACAAGCTTCCTGAAGTCCTCCGAGTGTTTGAGGACCGAGAGGAGGGGGGCTTGGGATGCATAGCAGCCCTTCATTCGGAGGAGAGTGGAATGGAGTAGATCGGGGACTTCTTGAGGGATAATTGTCTCTGTTTTTCTGGTGCGTACTGCAGGGAGGGAGTCTTCCCAGAGGGGATATAGGGATGTCGGGAGGGGAAGGCCTAGGGGGGGAGTCACCTTGGTAGCGTCTACCGGAAACCCTTTCCCGCCTTACGTCCGGCGTACTTGGAGGAGGGGGAGGCGCTCGTCTTGCCCCTGTTGTCGGGGCTGTAGGGCTCGTACCTGCTGGCGGACTGATCACGACCAGGAAAGGTAGAGTCGGACGGCTTCTCCCCCTCCCCCGTCTTTACAGCCTGCCGAGCCATGCGGCGCTGTTTCTCCCCCGAGAAGCCCTTGTAGTCCTCGGGGAGGGCCAGCTCCTCATAGCTGACCCTGATGGCTGCCGTGCCCCCCAACCCGAAAGCCGTGAGTTCCACGCAGACTTCGTGGAAAGCCTGGAAGGTGGAGGAGTTCGGGGGGGACTGGAGGGTGCCCTCCAGCAGTCTGTCGAGTCTCTCGAAACTGCGCCGGTGGAGTCTGTAGGCGAGCCCCTTGTCCCTCCCTCCGAGGCTGGCCTCGTCCATCGCGATGGCGAGCTTGGCCCGGAGGAGGGCCTGGCCCAGTTCGTTGCCCAGCACGGGGATCCAGGTGACGGCGCGGAAGGGGTCAAAGTCACTCGGGAGGGAGGAGCCCGTGGCTACCTCCTTCGCCTTCTTCTTTTCTTCCTCGAGGATGGCGATACGGCGGTGCAACTCGAGAAGCTCGTAGCGCACGCCGTCATCCGGCTCCAGGAAGGAGTCGAGGCGGGCCTCCATGCTGACAGCGTCTGTCTGCTTGGGGGCGGTACGAGAGGGGGCGTCCCCGCTGCTCGTTGCCTTGTTGCCCACCTTGGGAGACGCAGCGTCTGCGTCCCCTTCCGGTTTGGCGTGGCTGGCTACCCAGCAACACACCGGGCACATCCAGTCCTTGTCCTCCATCCCCTTCCCTTGACGAACTCCCCGTAACAGGAGGAGGGAACAAAGGCATCGAGGCACGAAACCGCCGCGCGGTGTCCGCAGGAACGACAGTTGAGGCATCCTTCACCCTCGTGCTCAGTATCACACTCCGGGAACACACACTTCACGACCTCCGGGGCGCAGAGGAACTCCTGCATGAATGCCGGCACCTTCGTGACTCTCAGCGACTCCCACTCAATCTCCTTCGCCTTGAAGAGAGAGCGGGTAGACATATTGCGCACAAGCGGTAGTTTTGTTTGTGCGCTGGTTCGTTACCTGTGGGGTACATGGGTGAACACATGCGCTGCCAACAGTCTTCTTTGCTAGAGACCAGGAGCCTGGTTAGCGCAAAAAATGACAAAATTGGGGCAACTAGACCCCATTTTAGGTGGTTTTCGGGTGAAAAACGTACCCTAGACATCCCTGGGGCACATTGTATACCATCCAGGGCCTCTAGGACCAGTAGAAGCACCTTAACCCTTTAGAGACCAGGGGGGTACGATTTAGAAGGCCCGAAAAACCGGGACTTTGGCCACTTTGCCCAGTAAGCAATTTTCTACTCCACCAAAATCGGAATTTTTTTTCATGGTGAAACGCGTTGTTTCAGAACGATCCGAGAATCAACTTTTTTTTGTGAAAAAAGTATTTTTTTCCACACGGCAGGCGACTCCCAATGACCACCCAAAATGGTTTTGGCTGATTTTCGGGCCCAGCCACATGGCCAAACCAGACCCCCAGATTTGGATAAAAAGTCCGAAAAATGCGTTTTTCGGGCAGAACGAGGACAGCGCATTCCACGATGCCGAGACTTGGTGAAAAAGTCAAAAAATCTCGATTTTTGCCTGCCGACCCAATTATTGGGGTGAAAAAGGTGAAAATACAGGGTTAGTGGGGTCAGGTCACCAGACTCAGACGCAACTTTCGGGCAGTTTTGGGACACATCTTTCCAGAAATACAGTTTTAGGGGGCTTGGGGGTGTTTTGGGGCTGTTTCTGTGACCAGAGGCGCAGGACCCCCGGGTGCCCAAAAACCACCAAAAACCGGAAAATAGGTGGACTAAAAATCTGGTCTGGGCAGGAATTTTCTCCAATTTTGGACTTTTTTCAGATTTTTTTCTGTCGTGAAATGCGCTGTTCTCGCCGTTTCCGAGAACATAATTTTCCCGAAAAAAAATTTTTTTTCCGGGCCACCGCAATTTGAAGTGCTGGGCAGGCCTCGCCGACAATTTTCTTTCGCCGGCAACTGCATTTTTTTCTGGATAAATGTGTGTTCTTTGCGAGAATACGACACGTTGAGTTCGGAACAGTTCACCATAAAAAAAATCTTGAAAAAGTCGTAGTAGAAGGCACTTTGCCCAGGTAAGCACCCAAAGTGCCCAGACCCCCAAAAAATCCCGATTTCTGGAAATTTCCGTTTTTTCCCAATTTTCGCACTCGCAACAAACATGTGCACTGTGGCGTGCTCATTTTTGTCTCAGTTGTTCGTGGAAAGAACTGCGACATCCGAGTTCACCACAAAAAAAATCGGTCAAAAATTCCGAGTAGAAAGTACCTGAGTGCCAGTGGCAAAAAAAGTCTGAGTTACCTGCACATATATGTGCAGATAACTCCTAAAGGGTTAAAACGCATTTTTTTACCCAAAAAAAGGACCCTGCAACCACCCTGCAAGCACCCTGCAACCATGTTGTAGGCACCCTGCAACCCTATAACCACCCAGAAACCACTGTGTATGCCCTAAAATGGGGTGTATGGGCCTGTCGGAACAGGTTTTCTACACCGAATTGCCCATTTTCGGTCCGATATTTCGAAAAAACTGTGAGACTGGGGGATTCGTCCGTGTGGGGGTAACAGTCCCAATTTTTCTGAAAAAATGACAAAATTGGGGCGACTATGCCCCATTTTGGGTGTTTTTCGGGTGAAAAACGTACCCTAGGCATCCCTGGGGCACATTGTATACCATGCAGGGCCTCTAGGACCAGTAGAAGCACGTGAAAATGCGTAATTTTACCCAAAAAAATGGACCCTGCAACGATGTTGTAGGACCCTGCAAGCACCCTGCAACCATGTTGTAGGCACCCTGCAACCCTATAACCACCCAGAAACCACTGGGTATGCCCTAAAATGGGGTGTATGGGCCTGTCGGAACAGGTTTTCTACACCGAATTGCCCAAATTCGGTCCGGTATTTTGAAAAAACTGTGAAAAATGGGGGATTCGCCCATGTGGGGTAAAAGTCCCAATT
Source organism: Rhynchopus euleeides (assembly GCA_963210315.1). Lineage (NCBI taxonomy): Eukaryota > Euglenozoa > Diplonemea > Diplonemida > Diplonemidae > Rhynchopus > Rhynchopus euleeides. Next base: position 1,044,927 of record OY723278.1, read on the forward strand.
TCATGAAAAAATGTTCAAAAATTGGGCAACTAGACCCCATTTCGGGTGTTTTTCGGGTGAAAAACGTACCCTAGGCATCCCTGGGGTACATTGTATACCATCCAGGGCCTCTACGACCAGTACACGGTGGACTCCAGCGGCCCTAGCGGGAGTCTGAGCGGGTGTCAAAGACTCCCGCTAGCGGGAGTCTATACTCCCGCTAGGGGGAGTCTGACTCCCCCTAGCGGGAGTCTTTTCACCTATTTTCATCCATTTTTCCCATGATATAGTTACAGTCTACTGGCGTGGGGGGTAAAATCATGGTGGAAGAGGGATGGGGAGGGGCTTGTTTTGCTTCTGTCAGTTTCCCCGGACTCTGGACTACCTACCTATCCTCCTGGTAGCGGCTGCACCTGCGGAGGTGAGCGGTTAGAATTTGAGGTGTCAAAGTGCGGCCATCGCCTGTCGTAGTTGTGTTACACCTTGGGCAAGACAAGCCATCCTGCAGGCCTCATCTTCTTCGTCAGAACTGTCATCCCCCTCCTGCTGTGCGCGTTGGTCAAGCGTGCTCAAAGTCGCCTCGGATGACACGAATGGTGTGAAAGTCGCCCCCAGCGGGATTGGCATTTTGCACAAGCAGAGCGATAATTTGCGGTGTCCTTCGGGGAACCGGGACAGGAAGTAGGGCGCGCTGATGGGTTCAACGAAGTCCTGTGTGTTGCAGTGCACAAACCCCTTCTGCAGCTGTGTCAACTGTGTGCAAAGAACATACACAGCCAATCTATGAGCGTGTCGGGTGTGCAGACACGGACACAGAATGACTTCTCTATACCCGAGGATCCCGTCCTGCGACAGGTGCGCAACCTTCCAAGGCATGCCCGATGCGCGCCGCTTCTCTTCTGCCATCGCAAGATCTCTCTCGTAAGTTGCGGAGCTGGCGATTGTAACGGCATCTTTCTTGCGATGTCCGTTCTCTGCTTCTTCAAATTCGTCGTTGTTCTGCAGAGGCACTGCATCTTCTGGAGCCCACCAATGATGGAGACTGTGTACGTAGGCATTGCGCGTTGATCCCTTTTCGGCATGCTCCATCAACCAGTGAAATATATGCCCTGAGATCCGAGCACGCAAGAAGGGAATCCGGGCTGACTCATCCTTGCATCCCCAGAAGTGCCAGGGGATGTCTGCATACCGGAAATGCATGAGGTCTGCAAGGGAGACAAAGAGGTAGCGGAACAAGCCCTTGTAGGTGTGTCCTGTGACAGGCAAGCACGACCTTCCGGAACTGAGCACCTGTCCCATTCTGCGACACATTCAGTGCAAGGTTTGTACAGGTCTTGTCGAATATTTTTTTGTTGTCTCATCCAGTACCCTGATCAGCCGCATGGCGAGCCCCTTGCAGTCATGGAGTGCTGGGGTGACGTAGCGGGCATTGGGAAGCACACCTGCCAAGAGGGAGGGGTAGCCAGCCTCTTTTATCTCAGAGAGAGTCAGGTGCGGGTATCGATGCACCTGTTGATACCAGCGTTCTTCTGGGATGTCGCACAGTGAGCATCGGTGCCCTCGCCCCCCGCATCGCCTCATTGTTGCCCACTGCTGATCTATACTCCCGCTAGCGGGAGTTGGACTCCCCCTAGTTGAGACTCCCGAAAAGGGTTAAACCCGGTAGTGGTACCCTACCCCCGCTGGAGTCCACCGTGCAAGGCCGGATCAGCCCACGGGTGGGTTTGAGGAAGAAATCTGGGGGGGCAAATTTTGCTGCGACTTCCGGTTTCACCCGGCCGAACTCCAGCATCTATCCAGACCCACGGTGCCAAGCCGTTCGCCCGTGTCGCGATCATTCGCGGCTTCAGGCTGCCCCCGACGACACGTTTGTATCCTGCACCTTGCCATACTTCGCCTCCACCTTGTATATGACGGAGAGCGCCCTCCTTCCGCATCGTTGCGACTTCCCTGACAGCGAACTTATCCATGTCAGGGAAGACATGGCGATGATTGCGTTGGCCACCTGGGTGCTGTGCTTGTGGAGCTCCTTGCTCAACACCGTTGCTAGGAGCCTTCTAATGGATCCCAGTGTCAGCACACTGCCCCCTTTTTTAACAGGGAAGGCCGTGCAAAAATCATGCACAATGTTCGTCGCCTCCGCAGCCTCGGGACTCTCTGCGCTCTTCTTCTTCTTAATCGACTTTGCCGCCGGCTTCGCTGCCGGCTTCGTTGTCGTCTTCCCCATTTTTGTGAATCAGGTCTGCGAGCTGGGATGGGTGGAAACGTCCGTTTCGTTTGGTGTGGCTGTACTTCGTGACGAGTGCCACATTGCATAGGTATCATGGGAAAAATGAGTGAAAATAGGTGAAAAGACTCCCGCTAGGGGGAGTCAGACTCCCGCTAGCGGGAGTATAGACTCCCGCTAGCGGGAGTCTATACTCCCCCTAGTTGAGACTCCCGAAAAGGGTTACCCTACCCCCGCTGGAGTCCACCGTGTAGAAGCACGTGAAAATGCGTAATTTTACCCAAGGAAAAGGACCCTGCAACGATGTTGTAGGTCCAATTTCATGAAAAAATGTCAAAAATTGGGCAACTACACCTCATTTTGGGTGGGTTTCGGGTGAAAAACGTACCCTAGGCATCCCTGGGGCACATTGTATACCATCCAGGGCCTCTAGGACCAGCAGAGGTGCGTTAAATGCACATTTTTACCCAAAAATGACCCTGCAACCACCCTGCACAGGATTCACCCCAGAAAAGCGAAAAAAAGCCAAAAAATGGCCAAAAATGAGGGTTGGTGGGCCCAAAAGTGGGTAAAAACCTCCGGAAATTCATATCTGGGGTGGGTTTGGGGGTGGTTTTGCACTGGTGACCTCCAGACCTGAATATTTCAAAAAAATTACAGATTTTCTCAAGGACATTGGGGGGCCTAGGGGGGGGGGGGCCAAGGCTGGACAAATGCTGCATTTTAAAAATAAAAAACATAAAATAAAATAAAGTGCAATAAAATGCAGTAAAGTGCAGTAAAATGCAGTAAAGTGCAATAAAGTGCAGGAGAGCGTGTTGTAGGGGTGGCTCGGCGTGACGGTGGGCAGGATGCTGACCTGCCGTGCCAGGGGACCCTGATCCGCCCACTCTGGCCAACACAAGGCCACCAAGGCAGTGCCCCCGCCAGGCCCGCCCTGCTGCTGTTCGGCATGCTTGATGCTGCTTCCGAGTGCCGGGGCCAATCAGGCAGCAGGCGCACCCCAGCACCGCAGGCGCAGCAGGGCGGACCAGCACGGCGGTGTGCGGTGGGCAGTCCACCTTCCTCGGACGTTGTACAGCTGAGCTCTGGCGTACGGGTTCTTCACCATCCCGTTCGGGGAGGCTGGACATCAGAGCGGACTGAAAGCACTCAAAGCAGGACTGAAGCCAGGCGGAGGCCGCACCGATCAGGTCCTGCGAACCCACCGACCCAACATAGGCAGGGCACATCCATCCCGGCCTGCATTCTCTGCCGGAGCCTTGGTGCGTCCCTGTGACCTTCAGGAGAACCTCCGTGCAGGAGCGGTACTTTTTGCCATCTTCTGCGGGTTTGCGGCTGTCCGCAAACTTGCAGACGTGGCTGCACCTCTGTAAAGTGGGTGTGACTCCAGCATTTGGCCTGTCCATAGTGGTCCTCCCAGCTGTACGTATGCGAAGCCCAAGGCACCACTAAGGACCATGCACTTTATCCAAAAATCCGGAAAATAAAATACAATAAAATGCAGTAAAATAAAGTGCAGTAAAGTGCAGTAAAAATTTGCTGCCAGCCTTGGGGGGGGGGGGGGAGTTGAAGGAACAGAGCACGAGGACACATCTTCCACCCTCATATCAAGTCAAAATCTCGCCTCACAGCAGATGATGAAAAGCAGGCCAGGGCGCTGCTGCGGCTATGCCAGGGGAGTGGGGTGCAGTACCCGACCACCCGCATGACAAATCGTGCCCCGACCCGCACAACAAGATGTGAAGGGGCGCCCGTGGGGTGCAGGGGATGGGGGGTGGCCGGCTTGGCTGCGGACCTGTGCGTGTACGGATTGTGTATGATCCCCATAGATGCAACAGCTGTCCCCTTTTTTACCGTGGCCGTGAGACAGGGGTGTGGAATGAAAGACATGAAGAAATCTCGGATCGACATAGACACCGAGAGAACCACCCATGGGTGGCCGACGATATACAGGCATATCATATGTGGCCAGAAAGAGCGCGGGTGGTTAGGGCATAGGGCTCAGTTGTGTGGGGGGTAAACCCAGGGCATTTCCCGGCATGTGCACCACAGCCGAGTTGTGCGAGCGGGTGGCGGGGAGCAACGGTTTGATGGCACTTTGCCTTTTGAAGCCAGTGCGGCAAGCACAGCCCCGGCGGTCAGGGGGGGGGCGGGGGCGGGGGACTTGCCCCAACCGCCTTCATCGGGTCTTTTCAAAACGACTTGGCCCTTCTGCTCCGTGTGAAACGTGTGGTTCTGTGTTCCTATTGGATGGTCAGCGAGGGTACCAAAGCCACAATGCAGAGAGGGCGGAGTGGGGGGCACTAAAGAATGCACAGAAGGAATCAGCCTTCGCTATCCCGACTGCGTGAGGGATGCGCACAACGAAAGGATATGTGGCATAAATGGGGCCAACAAAACATGCATTGGCCTGGGAGAAACCTGGGTTGAAAAAAAAATACCCCCCCAATGGAAATATACCACACGGGGGCTGCGCAGTGCGAACGGGGGGCAGTATTTTTCGTGAGGAGAGTGTGAGGATGTGAGGGACACCACTCAAAGGAATGCAGGCTCTTGAGTGGCAACGGTTACAGAAGGTCATGGCAGCAACAAAAAAAATGACAGAAATTCCTTCGCAAGGTTACTCCGCCCTGTTGAAGAACCCTGTTCTTTGATGCACGATAGGGCAGTGTTTTGCCCCGCACAGGCACTTGTTGGGATAAAACCGGCAGCATCTACGCACGAAGTGGGGTCCAATCCACGACAGGAGGGGAGGGAGGATGCCCCACCCCGGACTGAACGCCTCGGTCGTTCGGCACACACATGCTGGCCTGTGAAAGAACTAACCCCACCAGGCAAGCTGTCGATGGGCACACACATTACCGTCACTCAAGTTTTGTTGGTGGGGTAATATATTGGTGGGGTAAATATGTTGGTGGGGTACTAATTTGGTGGATTTGGGGCTCTGAAAAAAGTTGGTGGGTTATTACCCCACCAACATAATTACCCCTGGGGCGCATTGTACTTGGCAATTTTTTCTGGCACCTGGGATTTGGAGCCCCCTGCCCACCCACCCCGACTGCGCGTACGCATGTGCGTACGCCGTCCGCACTTTCTGAAACCGCGCTGCGTACGCGTACGCAGAAATTGCGTACGGCTGGTATTCCAGGTCTCTCAGCACACAGTAGGCCACCCAGTAGGCTGAGCCCTGGCCTTTGCTCTTGCCTTTCACAGACGGTTCCTTCGCGCACAAGTGCAAAAGGTACGATTACCTACTCGAAGGCTCGAAGGCTGCTGAGGTTGACGACCGATTTGGTGTGCGGACATGGCCGTCTCTTGTACTACATAGACTGCCGTTTGCAGGCGCCGCACGCCCACGCGTACGCCGTATGCATTTTCTGGAAAACGTAGCCATCAGCCGGGCCCCTTAGGCGTTCGCCACGAAAACGGTAGTCAGCGATGCGCATTGGGGTAATAAATTGGTGGGGTAGATTTGTTGGTGGGGTAAATATGTTGGTGGGGTACTAATTTGGTGGATTTGGGGGTTCTGGAAGAAGTTGGTGGGTTATTACCCCACCAACATTACTTGAGTGACGGTATATGAACACACGCAGAGAGTGGATCGGTTATGTCCACCCCAAAGCTAGGCAAAGGCACACAGGCTGAACCAACAAACCAACTAGCCAGTTTATTTTTTGCCGCAAACCATGGAGGGGCTTATACCCGGGCTGCCTGACGTCACGCACATTTTCTTACGGGGAACTTCTGGACTGCACATATTTATATATTTCTTCAGGACGACAGAGGCAGGACCGAGACTGAGTCCTCGAAGGTATAGAAGACCCACTTCCCCGACACCGCAACGCGGTGCAGCGAACGGGGGGGCGCCTTCTGGGTGAGGGGGCTGCGCATCGGAGCCCCTGTGTGGATGCACCACGCCAGCATCTCCATGCCGGAGCACGACACGACGCAGCCATCCTCTGCGATGCTGAGCCCTGTCACCCACCCGCGGTGCCCGGCAAAGGTGTGGAGGCACTGCCCGGTGCCGAGACACCACACACGCACCGACGCAGCGTACGCCACAGCCACCCACTGCCCGCAGGGGCTAACCGCGAGGCCCGACACACGCGCCGCCCGCTTGACCCCCGCCTTCGGCACCTCCGGGGTGAAGGAGCGCACGGGGCACCCGTCGTCCAGACCGAAGACACCCACAGAGGCATCCTCATCACTGGCGGCGATGATGACATCCCCTGCGACTGCCACCATCGTCACCCTCGAGGCGTGGCTGCGGATGACGATGTCGGGTGTGCCCGACAGGGCACCCCACACCCGCACCGTGCAGTCGTCTGAGGCGGACACCACGATGTTGTCCGCAGAGAAGGCGACAGCATTCACCTCGTCTGTGTGCCCGCGCAGGGTGTGCAGCGTGCTGCCTGACGCGGTGTCGAGGATACTCACGACCGACCCGCAAGCAGCAGCTACCATAGTGCCGCAGGGAGAGACAGCCACGCCAAGGGTGGGTGATCCGCCGGAGGCGGTGCTAGGCAGCTGCCACACCGGCTTGCCAGAGGTTGTGTCCCATAGAGAGACGCCACCCTGGTCTGTGCCGACTGCGCAGAGTCCGCCAGTTGCTGACGCAGCCACAGAGCTGGCACCCCCGGTCGGGTAGCTGCAGGCCTGCACAGCAGGCTGCAGGTCGAACACTTCCAGGGTGTCGCCACTCGACAGCAACGACTCGGAGAGTGGCGTGCAGGGGCTGAGGGGGCTGCCCCCAGGCAGGCACAGCGACAGCTCGCAGTTCTGGTTGGTCAGGCCGAGGGCCACCTTCTCCTTCAGGTCCTGGACGGTGCCGTTGTAGTCCACTTCCACAATGCAGGACAGCCCGTTCTTCTTCAGGGTAGCGGTGATCTCCATGTCGGGCTGTCTGACTTGGGTGGGGTGCGGTAGGAAGTGTTGTGTGTCGTATCTGTCGGGTGGTGGTGTAGGGCCTGTCAACCCCAGACAAGGCGAAGGCAACAGGCAAGGGTGGCAGGCGGAGGGTGGTGGTAGTGAAACACCCCCAAGGCACGCCATCGCGCGGGCCATCATGTATCTTCATTTACTTCAGCATCGTGCAGACATAGCGCGGGTGCGGGTGGGGGTCGGGTGCAGCAACAATCCGAGACCAAACGATATAAGAACGAGCACCAGGAAAGGGTGAACAGGCAGCAGGTCGCTGCCTGGAAGCGATGAACTGCTGTCGGGGCTGGGAGGTTGGGGAGGAGGCATATGCCGTGCATCTTTTTTGCAGTCGTGTAGAAGGCATGGTGCACCTCTCTTGACCCGATACACACTGGCCATCCGTAAATCATTTTTGGGCACTAATAGCCAAGAGCCTAGCGGCTGCGACGTACACTGCGCCCGAGAGGGCGCATTGTGCCGACAGAATGTGGACAGGGTGCTCTTCGGAATAGTGCCCACACACCCACCTCTGTCCAGTCGCGTTGTGTGGCGTGCGGCATCCCACGGTGTGTCGGTGGCGCAGGAGAGTGCGAAGAGCAGCACCACTGCTCTGCCTCTGCCGCTACATCACCACACACGGGGGTAGGGGGCTGGTAGGGTCAAGGCAAGACTAAAGCTGCAGCTGAAGCAAGGGTCAGTAGCACCAAGCAGGGATCTGCCAGCGCACCTGCACCGGTGTAGATGGTCGGAGGGCGCTTCACGTCAGGTCCCTGTGGTTGTCGGGTGGTGGTGGTGTGACGACAAACTTTCAGGGGAAGGCGCAGCATGCCTGGCGCCTGACCGAGGCAGAGGATTTAGACAAACTCTAGTGGTGGTGTATTTAGAACACCCCAAGAGTGGTGGGTGTGGTTCACAGCACGGCCGGCTCAAGATTTCTACCTTGGCAATAACCTTCTGCAGCGGTCCTTGTCTCGGCAAGGGGCAAAGTGTATTCTTCCAAAGCAGGTAGATGCAAGGCTACTCCTGCTGTAGCAACAGCCTGTGAATACAGTTATGCTCCCAACAGAGACCAAACGGAACCATACCGGATAGTCATCTTCGGCCAGCACCACAGCGACGAACACCTGTTCTGTGTCCTCCACACCGTCTGCAGGCACTGCCTTTGCGACATCAATCACGTAATTCTTGTTGTCGTCAAAAGGGGTCGTGTGCCCTGTCTCCCAGTATGTGGTCTTCAGGTCATGCCGCAACACGGCTGCCATGGCCTGATTGAGCATCCTGCTTGACGTGTCAGTCATGTTGGATGCATAGTCAACGCTTGACGCAGACAGGACCATGCCGCTGTCGGTGAAGATGGCGACACCACTGTGCGGCCCCACCCCAGCGTAGCCCCGCAGGAAGACACCGAACCTGCGTGACACAGACTCCGTCGCCCCCACCATCCCTGCGAAGTATTTACAGGTCGTGTTGCTGAACTGTGAGTACTGCCCCCCTTTGCGGCACATGGGTCGCACAACATCGACAAGCATGCCCTGCCCACCCAGATACCCCTGCGTGACAATCGACTTCCCTAACGGGTTCTTGCGGGGTGCAGCCAGCTTGTGCCACGCCTCCTTGCTGTAGTCGCGCTGGCGCTGGCGCAGAGGACTGCCGTACACAGGCCACACGTAGCCCCCCTGCCCAGGGGCAGAGCCCAAGAAGTAGACGCCTTCGGTGTGCCCATGCACGATGGCTACCTCGCGCCCCTTCGATCCTGTGCCAGCAGGCGGGTCCACGAGGGGGCAAGTCAGGTTGTATAGGTTGGCACCGTCAGCAGAGGTGACGAAGAACGCCACGCTCTCCGCCCTCGCGTCGCAGAGAGCCCACAAGAAGGCAATGATCTCGTCAGTGTGGCCGATGCGTGCTGGGTTGGCAGTCAGCAGCCTCATGCCCAGGGCAGCCTCAGACACACGGTCACGCATTGTCATCCCCACGACGGAGTAGACAGACAGGAGCTCGGCAAGCAGCAGAGAACGCATCTGTGGTGGTGTGGCATTGATGTGCACCATAAAGTATCAACAATGCAAGTGGTACGATCTGTCCTTCGCGTGCCGCGGACCTCCAGCCCACCCACCCCCACCTCCGACAGACGCTTGCAGCTTGCTGTTTGCTTTTGGCACATACCTTCCCGATGGAATCCTTGTCGTAGACACCCTGCTCCACAGCGATCAGGACTTCGAAGGGCATCCTTTGATCATCGGAACCCATGGCAAGCTCAGGGGTGCCTGGCCCCTGATTGGCTGCAGACAGGATCCAAGCAGGCGCGCCGTCTACAAGGCCTTGCGTCTGCCCGCCCAACCAGAGGCGCATGGTATCGCGGATGGCTGCATCAGGGTGGTCCAAGCCAGACAGCTGTGACCCCAGCGCGCCCTTGGCGTCTGCCTGCATGCGCACCGAATTGCCACGGCTGGAGGCCAGCAGCATCCCCTTGCTGTGCACCACAGCTGCGCGCAAGTTGGCGAAGCTCCGAAGGTGCGCCTCGACAGCGGTGAAGTCCTGTCGGGCGGGGGGCGGGGTGCGAGTGTCTTGCAAGGCTGCCCCCTCCCCCTGTCGCATCTTCAACCACCCCCACCCCCTCCCCCAGCATGCCGGCAGACACAATTCATACCATCCGCACAGTCACCGCTGCGATTGCGGTGGTGCAAGGGCTTGACAGGCACAGCGGGCGCGTCACCAACGCACCCATCACCGACATGTTGTACTCCGGGGCACGGTTCGTAAACTGCGAGTCGACATAAAACTTCGGTGCAGTCTTGTTGAACGGCACAAACACAGTGCCGCGGACCACCTCCCCTGCGCTGTCGTACTGCTGGGGGTGCTCCACAGGCACCTCGGGACCGACGAGTGTGTGTGCCACAGGGCCATAGTCCTCTCCGGTGTAGAGGAAGCCACGCCTGTGCGACACGACACGCCCAGCAGGGCTCGCAAGGCGGTAAGTCCGCATGGGTGCCGTGTCTGATATCTTGACCGACACGATGTGGTACCCCGCGTCGTCTGCGGGGCACTGCGTCGTGATGTACCGCTGCGTTGATGCAGAATACGTGAACATCCCTGCAACAGAGGCACGCCCAGCACCCGCGCATGCCCGCATCTGCTCTGCTACCACGTCATCCGTCGTGCTGTTGTCATTCACACGGACGAGGCGTGCCTGCAGGCTAGCCGATAGGGAGTTCAGCGAGTCCTCTGCAAGCTGTACGTCTGATTCGATGCAATTCAGCGCCAACGCAGCGTATGCGATCTGCTGGGATTGTGCCAGATCCTGCATGCTGTTGGTGCTGAGGCGCGACACCGGGACAGCCACCGCCAGCACCCACACGCGGTGCGAGGGCCCCTCTGCCGCAATGCCCTGCGAAGGGAGGGGCACGGCCGCCGCGTCCACCAGCACCGCCGCGTCCGATGCGCTGTGCGCCTCCACCAGCGGCACACCCTGTGCCCGCACCTCTGCCAGCGCCGCGTCGTGCGCGGTGTCGTTGTCCCCCACCGGAAGCGCAGTGCCGCCCAAGCCCTCTGCGTGTGCCATGGGGAAGATGTGCGCGCTGCCGCCCACATCCCCGAGGCACTCGCGCTCGGACCCGAGGACCCCCTGCAGTGCAGGCATGTTCACCTCCACCCCGACGATGCCTTCGAAGGACTGGCAGTCCGCGTGGCTGCCCAGCTGCGACACCGGGTTTGCGGTGAACCCGCAGATCGCACGGGTCACATGCACAGCACCCTTGTCGAGGGCATTCCCGCCACCGCGCAGCACGGCCCGGGCAGGCATGCCCCACAGCGTCGAGCGGGCAGCGGCGACGGTGGCGGGGGACGTGGCATTCAACCACGCCTGCTGGTAGACGTCGAAGTCCTCTGTGCTGTCAGGCGGGGGGTTCCCCCAGACATGCGACGAGTTGTGCCGGTACAGCTTTATCACTTTCTCGGCGTTCCGCGCCACCCCGATGGTCGACGTGCCGTTGCATGTGACGCAGAAGAACTGCGACGGCGTGAGGAGAAAGAGCGCATTCACAACGCCTGGCGACAGGGCCCCAAACCCGGATTGGCACAGCAGCCGCAGGTAGTTCACCACCTTTATCGCATTGTCGCCGTACTGCTCATCGAGGAACTCCGAGTGAAGCTTGCTCACAACCGTCTGGACTGTTTGCGTGGTCTTCCTCCAGGAAGCCGCCACACAGTTCCAGAGAGCCCTGCGTGTGTCAACCTGAACTGCCACCCGCTCCGCTGCCTCCGTGGCCTCCCTTGCTGCAACCTCCGCATCGGCAGATGGGGCGGCTGGCGCCTCAGAGTTTTGGGGGGTCTTGGCCACCACGATGGCGTAGAACAGTGCAGCAGAATATGCGTTCCCCAGAACAGCGTTGTGCTCCCCAAGAGCCGGACGCCCATATGAAGTGTAACGTGGGATGTGCGGCTGGACAAACACCGTGAAGGAATCGTTGGCGTAGTCGGGAACCCGGAAGTCATGGAGGGGAAAGGCACGGCAGGTGCTCGTGCGCACGAGGGAGCTTTTCGACTCACACACGGTGTACCTCGGCGGCATGGAATCAAATACCCCCGCCCCCTGGATCCTCTGCATCGCACCCGACACAAGAGGGTCCGCCATCCGGTGCGCCTCCATCGGGACACCGGTGCTGTTCAGCGCCACACCCATGCTGGAGGTGATCATCTTCCCACCCTTCGACACCACAAACACCCTCTTCACAGCACCACCCCTGTTGATCTGCAGGAACCCAGGGCCAGAGGCCAACCGCGCCGTCGGCTGCGGTTCCCCCCCCACACCGGGCTCTGTGTAGTTCAGCGCTGCGAGAATCTTGTGTGTCCTCTCCAGCTCAACCATGACCCCCATGTGGTCCAACTGCCCCCTCTGCCGGGTGTCGGCACGGCCGCAGTTGAGGGCAGGGCTCGTGATGACATCCCCGTCAGCACAGAACGACGCAGCCAGCATGTGCCCCTGCACAGAGAGGCCCTCCAGGCTGTGCGGCAGCGACAGCTCGCGGATGCCGATGCCGCTGGGGGGGTGCCACGCGCTGGAGATTTCCGCGAACGTTTTCCCAGGAGCCTCAGAGTGGCCCCCATACTCTGGGTATTGATACCGCACGACGTGCGGCGGTGCCTTCAACAGGTAGAAGTCGGTCACGGGCAGGGAGCCCCCCCGCCCCGGGGTGATGCGAACCCCGGCGAGACGCCCCGCGTCCCCCCCCGATGCGTTGCCCACCGCGAAGAACCCGTCAGAGGTGTTTTGGGTGCACAGCATGCTGACGCCGACCCCGGTGGTGGCATTGATGAAGGCCGCCTGCACGCCAGAAGGAATCTCCCCGCCGAGTGACCATCTCGAGTAGTCGTCACACGCCTTGAAGAATACGATGTTGGCGCGGTCGACATCGTAGTAGCTTGTGGTGGACATGCCTGAGCCGATGATGATGCTAGACATCATGTCCACCATGTTGGCCGTCCGGTGGAGCTCGCTCTCCACCCGCAGCCTGCATGCGTGCACCAGGAGGCGGAGCACCGACGTCTCGCTGGTGGTGTGGCCGACTTCCTGCCCCGCCCCTGTGACCCCGAAGAGGACCAGCGTGAGTGCCACGGACAACGTTCCCATTGTCGGGTGGCACGGAAATATCTCCTCCCCCCCCCTCCCCCGGGAGTAGAGGGCCTGTGTGTGGAATGGGTGATGCAGTGCAATGGGGCCGGAGGGTCAAATGCAGAAAGCGAGGAACGGTGAGATAATTCACAAGAGGCAAAATTTGACACAGAGAAGGGCCCAACGGGCAAGCTTTCGGGATGACAGTCAAAAGGAACGGGCGGGCGGGGGGTGGGGGGGCAGGGCTCTCGTTCCACATGGAGCCATCCCCGCTTCCCCTCTCAGAGGGCCTGCATCCATTTTTCTTCCTTCCCCTCCCCAAAACACCACCATCAACACCCCCTCCCCCCCCCTCCCCCTTTTCTGCTGCCGGTTGGGTGGTATTTTGTTTTTGCAGCACTGGTTTGGACAATCCACACATCCCCCCGTTCACCCCACCCCTCCGCTGTTGTCGGCAGCCCCTGGGCCCGCACTCCCGCACACCCCCCACCCTTCACCCTGACAGTCACCACACAGCCCGAGGCTGCTTTGAGAGTTTCACTTTGTGTCGGGGGGGAGATCTTCGCTCGCAGCGAGTTTTTTTGGCAAAATTTTGCGATTCTCCTCTCAAAAATAGAGAGAAAAATGTACCAAAAAAAGTGCCATTTTCGGGGCCGTAGCGAAGGCCCGCGGGGGGGGGGGGGGGGTGATATATATTCCCCCCCACCCTCCCCTCCCCCACCCCTTTCTGCAAGAAAACACACGCAGAAATCTCATCAGCATGCCCTACCTGCCACAAAAAAAAATAACCGCACACAAAAATTTCCGTGGCTGAATCACCAGCCCCCGCCTCCCGGTGCACACGCCCTCACGAACCGGAGATCAGCTCGACTTCCATGCAATCCCCCCTTCCCCATCCCTCTCTCTCTCGCTCATTCCCCCCTTCTTCCACTCGGTACTGCACAGTCCAACAGCAGCTTCGCTCGCGGCTTGGCAACAGGCACAAACACAACAAATCGTCTTTGCAGCCCGGTCTCCCACCCAACCCTACCCCGCACCGTTTCACCTTGCTGATAGCGAGAAATGGGCGGGGGGAAGTATCCTTGGCTACCAGGGCCACAGGCTGAGAGGAACCTGGGATGGAATTCCTCAACGACAACAGACTGGGCCGACAGGATAAGGGGTGCGGGGAGGTGGGCGTGGTGGCGGCAAAGAGGGGGGGGGGGTGGGGCGGGCGGGGGGGGGGGGTGGTAGCGAGGTGTGTGGGCCTTTTTTTTTTGAAAAAAATCTGTAAAAAAAAAGAAGAAACAAAAACCAGCTCGCATCACGTCCCACTGGCTGATTGCTTCACACCCGGGTGAACCTTGAAAATAGAACGGCTGATGGTAGATATTTTAGAAAATACGTTCGCTATTTGTTGCTGGGGTTGCTGTATACTCCTCTTTTTTTCGTACAGGGGACACACCAAAATGTCTGTGCCAGAGCCTTGCCGCTGACCGAGAGGAGCAGGGGTGGGTGGCATGGTGCCTTCCCTGCCCTCCGACAATGGAAAACAATGACTCACACGAACCCGTTTGGTATTGCATTTTTTCACAGCACCGCAGGCTCACCGCTAACGGGGCTGTGTGGCGTCTGCGTGGGGCAGCGATACGATTTTCGCGACGTTGTGGGCAGCAACAATTACAGATTACGCGCTCGCAGCCTCCTTGCCGACGAAGTTCAGGCCCAGCAGACCCTTGCTCTGCACGACGCTCTCCGACACGTGGTAGCGCTCCATCTCCTTCTGGCGCTCGATGCGCGCCGCCTCGGCGGCTGCCTCCTTCTCCTCCTCCGTCATGGCCTTGTCGCCCGACTCCGTGTCGTCCGAGTCGGACGATGCGCGGGTCTGCAGGCGCTGGATGTCGGCCAGCAGCTTGGCGCGGCGTGCGTCGTCCGCACCCACGGCACCCGACGAGGCGCCCGCCGAGCCAGAGGAGGCGGCCTGCTGCACGCCCTCCATCGTGGAGACCACCTCCTCCTTGGTCTTCATGCGCACATCGGCGTAACGCTTGGTGGTCTCGTCCAGGGGCAGGGGGTTGGTCTCGCTCGGGATGACCAGGTCGGTCCACACCTCCACCTCAGCCAGGTCACGTGCGTCGGGGTTGAAGTCCGCGAAGCGGGAGTACGACAGCTGGCCCTCGGCGTTGCGCTCAATCAGCTTGGCCTGCACGACCTGCTTCGCCAGGAAGGGCTTGAACATCTTCAGCTGGTCCACAAGGCGGTCCAGGGCCTCGGCCTGGACGGGCTCCTTGTAGGACTTCAGCTCCGCGTCGATGGCGTCCTCGTCACGCTCGAACGTCGTTCCCGCAATCTGGTCGTACCTGTGGGATGGGTGGGGGTGACAACCAGTAGTTGAAAATCTGATATCGGGCGATGCTCTGCAGAGGCCCACAGTCTGAGTTGCAAACGTCGCTAGGATTTAGTTTCTCGACATGCGATATGACATCGTCGCACCCACAATACCCGAAGGGCAGTATACAGGCAGGCATGGAATGGATCAGCATGAGCTTCTTTTGTATACCTCTTCCGCTTCTCAGCAACGGTCTCACGGTCAATCGCGTTGGAGTACTCGGTGGCCCAGTCGAACTTGGGGATGGTTGTCTGGGAGCTGCCACGGAAGGCCTTCAGCTTCTCCTGCAGCTCAGCATCGCGCTTCAGCTTGTTGAACTCCATCTGGTCCTGCGCCGTGTACACAAGCCACTTCTCAATGTCGGCGTACGACGCCGTACCCTCGTTCTTGGCGTACTGAACCAGCCCGTGGCGCAGCACGCGCTCAATCACCTGCATCTGCGTCACCTCCTTGCCATCCTCCAGGGGGGCCTCCTCGCTGCCGCAGTTGGCCAGCACGCTGTCGATCTCGCCCTGTTCGGATGCAGTGGAGTGGTCGTAGTGGCAGTGGCAGTAGCCGTGACGGTATCAGAGAACACAGAACAACACCACATAGACACAACACATCATCATACCTTGATCTGCTCGTACGTCGCGCTGTACTTGCGCGTGTACGCCTCCGGCTTCTCACCCAGCTGGGCGCGGAGCACCTCCAGCGCCTTCTTGGTGTTCACGGACTTCTGCACACGAGGGAGAGTGGTGACATGGGGCAGGCTGATACGTGGAGGCACCTTCACCCAACCATGCTGAGTACAAAGCAGGCACGGCACCATACCTGGTCCGCAGCGGGGGTCGCCGAGGGGAAGTGGAGCACAGGGGCAACGCCCGCAATCGTGCGGGCCTGCACCGAGAGACGAGCTGCGCAGCGCATCGTTGTAGTATGTCTCAACGGCCCTGGCGGGTGGAGGTGGCGAGGTGGCAGCCAGGGTGCAAAACACAAGTGCGCAAGAATGGTGTGCGTGTATCACTCACCCGGAATACATCAAGGGGGCGAAGCCGTGTGGGTTGCAAAACCACTCGGGGCCTGGGGTGGGAAGAGTTCCGCCTCTGCATCAACCTCACGGACAGTGTACGTTGAACCAGCACACGCTTCAGGCAACACGGACACGCGTGCCCACACGGGCGTTGGGATAGAATTCTTGCCCCGGGGCCAGAAGGACCGCACCCCGATAAACACTCAGCACGTTACCAACCCCTGCAGGGCACCCAGGAGCCACTGAGCACGCCTTGTTCTTCGATAACGACCCTGTGGTGGTGTGGTGTGGCGGCAGTCGATGTGTGGGTGTTAATAACCCGGTGTGCAACCTGATCCCACGCAGTGCAGTGTCACAGCAGTGGGCAGCAGATGAGGGGATGACGGAGGCAATGCAATAAAACCACACCGAACGAAACGACACAACGGGGAAACTGCAGCTCAACCCCACGCCGACCCTCGAACATGATGGGCCCTCCTCCACCACACACAACACACCTCTCGTGGAGGGCACCCACTGCACAGGAATGCCAGGGCGCCAGCTCGAGGATCTCCCCCACCCGATACTTCGAGAAGTCAAGCTTCGCCTCAGGATCGGCCGCAACGATCTCACCTGACTCCTGCTTCAGCACACGGATGCACAGCTCGGGGTGCGACGTGATAGTGCCATAGTGCTGCGCCGCACCCTGCACCGAGCAGCCCGTCCACCCCAGGTCGACGGTCATCATGCCTCTTTCGGGGTAGATCCCTACAACACGTGTCAGCACACGCACCGCCACCTGCTCCGGCACACACGCCCCGATGAGGCACTGCATCGAGTCGTACGTCAGGTAGTTTCCCGGATGCATCTCCGTCACCCCCTCCAGCCCGTCGACCGGCGGGTGCGAGCATGTCGGAGTGCTCCCCACGCCTACCACGGGCACCTGCAGGCCTGCAGCGCGCAGGCGGGCCGCAAACCGCACGACGGCGTCACGCTCCTCGGTGGCGTACCGCCGCACCTCCTCTACGCTGCGTGCATCGTAGCTCCCACCCCCATGGGTGTAGACCCCCGCAAGGGCCAGGTGTGGGTGTGTGCAAATCTGCTGTGCCAGGGCCATGCCGACATCGCCCTCAGGGTCGACGCCGTCGCGGTGGTAGCCGCAGTCGACCATGATGAACAGCGACCAGGGTGTGGGTGTGGGGGACTGCAGGGCGGAGGCAGCCACAGCGTCGAGCTGCTGCTGCGTGTCGACCATGATGTGCAGCGTGGCAACCCTGCTGCGGAGAGACGCCACCTGCGGCAGCTTGTCGGGTGTGATGGGGACAGCGTAGAGGATGTCATCGAACTGCGCGTCGGCAAAGAACTCCGCTTCGCGCAGCGTGCTGACGACAATCCCGCTGCGTCGCCCCCCCGTCTGCATCAGCGCACCCTCAACGGTCTTGTGTGTCTTCACGTGCGGACGGAGGGTGCACCCCAGCTGTTCTGCGCGGCCCAACATGTCACGCGCATTCTTCTCCGCCACCTCGCGCTTCAGGACATAGCAGGGGGTGCGGAGGCTTGCACGATCGAGTGACATGATGACACCCGCAGCGGCCTTAGCCTTCAGCAGGAGGGGTGTTGTGGAGGAGAAGCCGGGGCTTGACACGGCAGATTTTCCGAAGAGGACACTCGGGAGCGGCGACTCTGGCCGCGACAACGAGGTTTGTGGAGGGGGGGGGGGGGGGGAGAAGGGGGGGGTAAGGGGCGAGCAATGTTACTTTGACAGTTTGTGCATGTGCAACGCATGGAGACAGAGCACCATTATTACTGTGTGAGAATGCACGGCATACCGCAGCCGTGATGGATCTAAACAAACACGTCAAACTCCGCTACAGGATAGAAGAGGGGGAGGGGGCAGCTCGCCTTTTCCCACCCTTTTGCATTTCTAGCTAGAGCGAAGGCCCCGAAGAGGGGTGGGTCAACTTTGCACAGGCCCCCTTCCCCCCCCCCGTTGGTGCCGCCTCTTCTGTGGCCGCCACCTCTCACCCTCCCCGTCCCCCATGGCACCTTCCGATTTGCATCACGTCATACACAGCTCCCCCTCCTTCGTGATGCGTCTATTTCGTTCGTGGAAATGATCTACAAAACCTAACAGCGTGGAGTCTACACTAGTCTAAAGAAAGAAATGGGGGGGGAGGGAGGGCCTTGCAGGCATCCCACGCCACCAGAGAGGCGCACCTTCTTTGGGTGCGATGCCCACACCCGGTGTCAGGGGGGGGGGGGGGGGGGGGGGCGTGTGATGGGCCTCCGTAACACACAGGGTGTTTTCTCTGCTTGTTCTGGTTATTCGATACCACCCCCGCTACCGAACATTGCTGACGATGCGGTGTGATATTGGTGTGTGTGCCCCTTTTGGCATGCCGTGGTTTTCTGAGCTGCTGATAAAACACCACCATCTGCATCTGCATCTGACACCGCGAGAGCGGGGGGGGGGGGGGCACGGCAGGATTCGGACGCTCCGCGCCCCACCCCCCCCCCTAGGCTGCACTATACGTATAATACGCTATACGTATTATACGTATTATACGTATTATACGTATTATACGTATTATACGTATTATACGTATTATACGTATTATACGTATTATACGTATTATACGTATTATACGCTCCGGATTTTCCCCCCATTTTTGCATACACCGTACAGAGTGGCTGTCCGTGGCTGGACTTGGAGTGTGACCTTGATATCCTTGTTGAGTGTGACTCTCACTGCATCCCCCAGTCAGCTGGAGTGCATGTGGGTGTGTAACGATATCAGGTGAGAAGTGCAACCGCACCGACAGGCGTGGGACGCTGTCGAAGTGCTGACGAACGACGCCACGAACCCAAAGTCCGGTGTGAGTCGCATCGTGGATGCCTGTGCAGTATTGCCTGAACGTATAATACGTATTTTAACGTATAATACGTTCAACGTATAATACGTATAATACGTTATACGCTGGGGGGGGTGGAACGTATAGCACAGCCTAGCCCCCCCCTGCCGCCACACCACTTCACCCTCTCCCGCCGTTCTGCGAGAAGAGGCTGATCGACGCGACAGGGATGGGGCGATACGGAGCCCCCGCTGCCCCACCGCCACCCCCCTGCACACCCTCCTTCCCATCGCCACGCATGATGGTCCCCACGATGCGGTGCACCAGGCTGTTCGTCCCATCGTCACTCCCCTGCGGCGACGCCGACCTCCCCACGCTGCGCCCACCCGCCCTGGCCCTGATGCTGCTGATGGTCTTCCCGCCCCCACCCTGCACCGCCCTCTCGGGCCCCTCCCCCAGGAAGGAATGCGGGCGCGGCGCCATGCTGGGAGGAGTTGACGGATGCGCCTGCACCCTGCCGGGTGCAGCGAGCGGGGCGCCCGACCCCGACACGGAGGAGCCGGGCCCACTGGCGCCACGCTTGCGGGATCCACCCAGCACAGCACCTGGGAGGTCGTGCTTCCGGCGTGCCGTAGTGCTGGTGGTGAGCTCGCTCGTGCTCTCCTCCCGGTCGCCCCTCCTCGACGCACTGCTCGTCTGGTCCTTCACAGGCATGCCGGGCGACATCATGCCCACCGTGGCAACCGACGCAACGGTGGGTGAGACGGAGCGCCGTGTGCGCACCCCATGCAGGGACCCCCCCAGAGGTGCAGGCACAGCTCTGCTGTCGCGCGACGCCGTGCGGCGCACCCCGCCGAGCTGCGGGGTGGAGGGGAGGGGGTCGCGGTGGTGGTGCTGCTGCTCGCGGTGGTGCAGCAGTGCTTCGGAGAGGCGCGGCGTGCTGTCTGTGTCGACAGCGGGGGGCGGAGGCGGTGGTGGTGGTGGTGGCGGCGGGGCCTGGGGGCGGGGTGGCGCGTCAGGTGCAGCAGAGGTGTCAGGTGCGGGGGGCGCTTCCATGCGTGCGTGCTGTGCTGCAAAGGAGCGCGTCATGAGCTCTTTTTCCCTCTCGGACAGCGCGGACTCGCGCTGCGACACCATGTCGTGCAGCGCGTCGAGGCGCTCCTTCTCGCGCACCAGGCGCCGTGCCTCAGCAGTGGCGCGGCTGCTCTCGCGCGCCACCTCAGCGTCGCGCCTGTTGAGAGCCTGCACCCGTTCCTCAGCAGACCGGTGTGCCTGATCCAGGCGCCTTGTGCTCTCGTCGATGCGGCTCTCTTCCGCCTGCAGTGCCCCGTTGCGCTTCGCCACGTCTGCCTCCAGCGCTTCCACCTCGCGGAGGCGTTTGTCGAGTTCCTTCTGCAGACGCTCTTGCCTGTGGTGGTGGTGGCGGTGGTGCGGTATGAACTGACTTCATGTGAGGGCGGCATAGATCAACACAGATAGATTTACGTGTGTGTGTGAGGAATGGAGGTAGCACAGCTTGCTGCACTTCACAAAGGTTAAAAGGAGATGCAAATCCGTGAGTGAGATGATGGACCCTGCGCACATACATCGAGCGCGTCTGCGCAGCCTGCTCCTTGTTATTCCTCAATGCCTCGTCTTCTGCTGCGAGTTTCTGCTCCCACTGCTCGCAGTTGGCGGTGCGCTTCTCCACCGTGACCTGCTGCTGCGTGTTGCGCGACTTGAGAACCGACTGAAGCTTCTCGGCCTTGGTCTTCTCACGCTGCACCTCTCCTTTGAGCTTTGTGACTTCGGCAGCAAGCGAGGCCGCGTCATGCTTCGCCTGCTGGTACCCTTGGGAGCGCTCGCCCTGCACAGCGGGAGGTGATGATCACATGGTGGTCCGAGAACAACACGATGAGTCCTTCGTCAGAAATGCAGACAAGTGATAAAACGTGCTGTCTCACACAAGACCGGCTGCAAGGTGACAGTTTGACACACAGCGACACACAGTGAAGGCCCCCGATGTACCGCATACAGCACGGCACTCCACATCGCGGCATACCTGGTTCTTCAGGCGAAGGAGCTCGTCCTTGCACACCTGCAGCTCAGCAGAGAACGACTTCTTCGACGCACGCAGTGCACTGTGGTGTGGCAGCATGCGTCAGAGCAGACAAACAGAGAACCACGATGCTGCAAACCAGATGATGAAACACAAGGCGTGACTGCCGCTGCCGATTCCCTCTTGATCCCAACAAAGATGTACAAGGCCCTGTCTACATACCTGCGCTCCTGATCCAGCGTCTTAACAGTAGCACGCAGCTGCTCCAACTCGCTGGCTTGCTTCTGCATGATGACCGTCTGCTCATCCAGCTTCTGGCGTGCCCCTGTGCTGGCCTCAGCATCGATGCGCTGCCGCAGGCGTTGCCTCTCGACACCCAGGGCATCGGCGTGGTCCTGCTTGAGCTGCGCAATCTCGTTGGCATGGCGCTGCCGCATCTGCTCCACGCGGTCCTCCATCACGCGCTTGAGGTTGTCCATATCCCGCTTGTGTGCATGCGGGGGCACTGTCGCTGCAGCCTCACGCTCCAGGATGCGCTCCGGAACACGCCCGATAGATGACGACCGGCTGCGGCTGCGCGAGGTCCGCTTGGTTCCTGGCAACGTGCTGCCGCGCGTCTCCCCATAGTCGATGACATTCCCCGCTAGTGCAGGGGGCGTCAGCTGGTGCTGGTGCGGTGATGGACTGCTGTCGTGCAAGGCGCGTCTCTTCCCCGGGGATGGCGGCTGGGTTGACCTGTTGGAGGCCGTCATGTCAGGGCTGCGCCCCGTCGACATGCGACCCACGGAGCGGGACCGGGACCGCTCCTGCGGCTGGGGCACCGGATTCGCCCGCTCGGGCTCGGGTGCAGGTGTTGTTGGCGCGCTGTCGACGTCGCGCCGATGCGTCGCCACGTTGACCGAATGCGCTGGCGCCTTCACAGGCAGGATCGGTGCCAGCTCGCCGTCCACCAGCACACACGTGGTGAGGGGCGACCCCTTGTCATACGTCGACGTGCTGCCGTGCGGAAGGCGCCACGCTTGCCCGTGGGCAGCTGTGGTGGGCGGCTGGAACGCAGGTGCCGGGTGGGCAAGGTCCCCTTCGAAGGCCAGCACATCTGCAGGTGGCGGCGGCGGCGACACGGAGGGCGAGAGTGACGGGGCAGGCTCCGACACGCGTCGTGTTCGCAGCGCGGCCTGTGGCGCTGCAGGAGGGGATGTGGACGCTGCGCGCTCCGAGAGGGTCGGGCCCTCTCGCACGGACAGCTCGCGCATGAGCTCATCACAATCATCGTCATCTGCAGCAGTGTGATCAAAGAGCGGCGCCAGCGTGCCGCCATCCCCATCCTCATCATCCTCCGAGGGCACGTTGCTGATGCCGCCAATACCACCTATAATCAGCTCCATCTCAGACGTGTCCTCTGCGCCTTGGCTGTGGGGGTGTGATGCTGACGACCGCGCCACGCTCGCACTCCGCTGCGCACACGTCCGCTCGTGGAAGCGCAGGCTGCCAGAGGTGAAGAGAAGCCCACACGTGCCACATGCCACCATCTTCGGGGCGGTGGACCGCCGCCCCGCGGAGACAGGCATGGTGCCCCCTGGTGGTGGCGTGGGTGGAGACAAGCAGGCAGACAGGCAGGCAGGCAAACACGCGGAACCTCTCATGTGCAACCAAAAATCGACACTTTCCCTCACGGGCCTTCGTTCTGGGGGGTTTCTTTCGAAGTGGGATGGATAGGCTAACCCGTCTGACCCGTGGGCCAGACACGCAACGGGAGGGGCGACGAAGCCTCGGCACAGAAAGCAAGCACCCCAGCCGGCCCACGGAGCTGAGACTGACAAGCCTCAGGAGGGGGGACAGCCCGGGCGAAAACAGAGCAGACCCGACTTTGAAAAAATAACAGACAAAAATGGACGGCAGAACTGAGACACAACCCTGCACCCTCCGCTACGCCATCGCCGTGTCGGCGCTGACCACATCGCCAACAGGCGAAATGACATTTGTATCCGCTTGCGGCAGAGCAGCAGCGGCAGCTTCAGCGGCGTTAAAGCTGTATGGGTCGGACTCCTCGGGAGAGCCTCCCACGTCAGACTTAAGGGGTTCGACCTAAGGCAGGTGGGAGAACAGGGCATTGCATATGCACAGCTGGCGCAGCACTGCACGGCATACCTTGTGCCCCGTGTAAGGCTTGTGGGCAGACCCCGAGGTGCCGTACCCACCAGTCATCTCTGAGATGACCTGTTCGTTACGCTGCATGCGTGTCTCCTGCTTACGTCTTGTGAAGTATTCAGTGCACATGCCGGTGTAGTTGTCCTGCACCTCGCGGTGCTGGCTCTGCAGGCGCTTCACCTGGTCACGGAAGTGCTGCAGGCTGACCTCCATGGCCTTCATCTGCGGCAGACAATAATGAGTGGGAGGATGTGGGTGAGCATAAAAGATACAATACAGATCATCACTGTGCACACAGGATACAGCTGATCCACAGAGCTTGGAGTGGATAAGAATGGAACATAGCTGCGCATGTCCTGGGCGTTGTCGGACCTTTCGCAACGTGTCTGGTTGGAGCACAATATTATCACAGCCCTTTCACGTCTAAACAGCAAACCCGCGCTGGGCATACCTGCGAAGCCTTCTTCCCCAGGTTCTCCTTGTACACATTGAGCTGCTCGGCAACCTCTGGCCCTGGCTGCCGCGACAGCACGCCCTTCAGCTCGACGTACAGCTTCTCCTTCTCAGCGATGAGCCGCTCCTTCTCCTGCACCTCCTCCGTCTTGGCAATCAGCTGCTTCTGCAGCTTGTGGATGCGCTTCAACGCATCGAACGTGGTGGGGTCGGACCCTTCCAGCTTGTGCCAGCGGTGCACGTTCAGCGGGTTCTGCAGCTCCTCTGTGAGGGCCTTGACCTTTGCAGTCTCGCGGATGAGGCCGTTGGACTTCTTGTTGACATCCAGCTTCAGCGCGTCGATCTTTGAGATGAAAGACTTAATGGTCGTCAGCTCACTCCGCAGCTGCGTGCTGCGTTCGGTGAGGGTGTTGAGCTCCAGCATGCTGTCCCGGTACTGCCCATCCCCCTTGCTCATGGCGCTCTGCTGGATTCGGATGCGCTCGTAGAGGCGGGCCAGCTCGTCGTTGCGCTTAATCAACTGCGCTCCGAGGATGTCACGCTCGTTCATCACGTTCTCATAGTCACGGCGCTGCTTCGCCTTCTCCGAATCAGCCTCGTTGATGATTTCGTTCAGCTTGTTGATCTCGTTGGAGAGCGATCCGATCTTGCGGGTGTAAGCGTCGGTCATCGTGGCGAACTTCTGCTTCCGCAGAAGATACTTCTTCTTCTCCTGCTCCATTTTGCTCTTCTGGATGTTGTGCTGCACCAAGTCCTTCTCCTTCAGCTGGATCTCCTCCTTCAGCTGCGTGATGGAGTGATTCATGATCTTGAATTTTCGCCGCATCTCCTGGATCTCGCCGTGAAGCTCCAAGAGGTTCTTGGAGTACAGGTTGCGCTCGTTCAGCACCTGCTCGAAGAGTGACTGCTGCTGCTTCAGCTTGGTTTCGCTGTCGTGAATGGCGCGCTGCGACTCTTCCACCTTGACCTCCAGCACGCGCACGCTGTCCATAAGCTTGGCGTGCTTGCTGGTGGCGAGCTGCGACTCTTTCTCATACTGGCTGGCCTCGTGCTCCAGGTGGTAGATCACAGTGCGCAGCTTGTGGGCGTGGCGCTCGTAGCCCCGCAGCTCCTGCTCGAGGTTGCGCTTCTGGTTCTCTTTGATCAGCAACCAGTCGCGCTGCTTGCCGGTGTCCCCCTGTGACTTGAGGTAGTTCTTGTTGAGAATGTCACGCTCTCGTGTCAGGTCGTCAATCTGCTTGCGGTCGGTCTCACATGCACGCCTGCCCGTGGTGATCTCCATCGCCATGTTCTGCACCTCCAGATGCAACGCGTTCCGCTCATGCTCCACCTCGTTCTTCGCCTGCTCCAGGAGGCGGTTGCGCTTCGCAATAGTGTCTCGCAGCTTTGTCAACGAGTTGTACTCGCTCTTCTGCTGCGCGATGTCGTGATCCTTCTGCTTGATAGCACCCTGCAGCGACTGGTTCTCAGCCTTCACACCGGAGGTCTTCTCAATCTCATGCTCAAGGTCATGCTGGTACTTCTGTGTCTTCTTGTTGATCATGTCGTACTCCTTGATGGCCTTTTCGGTTGCCGCCTTCTGTTCATGCAGCTGCTCGTCCAGCCGCGCGATGGCAGCCTGCGCCTGCCCGATCACCCCCTCGTTGGTCTTGATCTGGGAGTGGTGCTGCAGGAGCTCCGCCTTCAGCGACTTCAGCTCCTTCTCCCAGTGCTCCTTGCGCTCCTTCTCGTTTTCCAGCAGCTGGTGCTTCTCCTGGGTGATGCTGTCGATGGAGTGTATGGCACTGTCCTGCCTCTCCTTCTCCTGCAGCAGTGCCTCCATGGAGTCTTGATACTCGCTGATATCGGCTTGGATAGCAGACAGCTGCGTGCGCTGTGTGTCCTTCTCCTTCTGCAGATCATCACGCACCTTCCCCAGCTCGTTGAGAGCAGAGTCGTGCCCGACCAGCCCGCTGACGCCCTTCTCCACCTGACGCTCCAGGTCACGCAACTCGGTGCGGAGGCGCTTGATGTTCTCCTTGGCTGTCACCTCCTTCTCCATGGACTGCTCCAGCCGTGTCTTGGCTTTGGCGATTTCCTTGCGCAGCGTCTCGATGGTGCACTGGTCCCCTGCAGAGAGGTCTTCAGCTGTCTTCGTCTTCGTCTGGCAGGCGTGTATTTCCATCTGCAGGTCGAGGCATTTCTTGACGAAGCCCCGCTCCCAGTCGTGCAGGTCGAGGAACGGCGTGTGCAGCGTGTCGTACTCCTTGCGGAAGGTCTCGAGGCTGTCCTCACCCTCCAGCTCCAGCAACACCTCTTGGAATTGTCGCTCCATCTGGTCGAAGCTGGAGTTCTGCTGCTGAATCTTCTCGAACTGCTCATCATCTGCCTTCGCCATTGTGCCCTGTGCGGGCTCAGCAGAGCAGACAACAGTTCCTGTGGGGTGGTGAGAGTGTTGCCAATACTGTGTGTAGTGCAAATCCGAAAGTGCCACGCACGCACGTAGCATCACTTTCCCCACGAAGGCCGTGTGCGTAGCACTGAGGGGGAGCGGGGAGCGGGCAGGGGTTTCAGGGACGGGCCTAGGGTGTAGGTGAGGCAGACACGCTTTGATGCTCATTCGCCAGTCTCGCACGGATATGAAGCATCCGGCTTGCAACCGCCATCAGCTACTCTGCTTCATTGTATCCTTGCCGAGCTGAGGGGCACTCGGACACACGAAGACGCCAGAGTGGTAACTATACACCAACCAGGCAACCCCGCATCCAACAAGCAGGCTAGGTCGAGGTTATGCCTGGCAGAACCAGTGCCAACCGCCGGGAGGCGGCTCAGGCAGAGGCTGTGCCCTCTCTGGCTGGGACAAACCAGCCGTGCCGCCGCACGGCGCTCTGCGGGGAAACTGAAAGACCGAACGCATGGCTGCACATCACCCCTCACCGGCAATTGCATCGACGACCAAAACAATGCCACGCATGGGAAAGGAAGGCCCAGCTTCGCCAGGCTCTCTTCCCTGCCACACCCTCCACCAACCAGTATTCCAGCCACAGCCCCCCGACAAGTCGCAGACTCGGTCGCTCCGTTTGTGACACAACTGCTTGGCCGGCCCATACTACCTCCTGGGCGACATCTGTCTATGGCACGGTGCCGAAAAGACACACACCCACACCGCTGCTCCCTTCACAGTGTGGCTCCAAGCGGGTGGCCTGCGGCTGACATGCGCGGCGGAGGCCAGGCGCATCAGGCTATGATACGACGGGCTAGGAGAACACCCAGAGCCACCCATCCCCCCGCCCAGGCCTTGCCAGCCCTGCAGGGGCAGCCAGATGTGTCGGGTGTGAACACAGGGGGGTGTGCGGTGGTTCGAAGGCACCGCAGCGGCGCAGGGGAACCCCACCGCCACCCTCACCCACCCACCCGATCACATTCAACTATTCGTCGTCTTCATCGAAGGAGAGCAGCGACTTGTTCTTCACGGCTTTGATGCCCCCAAGCCCTTTCCGCTGCTTCTTCCTCGCAGGAGCTGCCGATGCGTCTGCAGGCTGGGAGCGCTTGGCCCCCTCCTGATGTGCATCGCCCCCATCCTTGCTGGGCCCAGCAGCATCCCCGTCAGGCAGCTTCTTCTTCCGCGACTGGAATGAGTGGACCCCAAGAGCCTCTTCCAGTTCGAGGTTTTTCCCGGATTTGACTGTCTTCTTCATCACCTCCGGGTCGATATGGACGTTGCCAGGACCCTCGCGCTGGATGTATTCCTTCAAAGCCTCGGCTTTGAGGCGCTCGTCATCCTCGTCGTCGGAGAGTGGGCCACAGTCCTCAGGCTCCTCTCGTGCAGACTTCGTCGGCCCCGTCGAAGCACCCATGGTCTGCAGAAACTTCGGCACCTGCCTGACAAACGTCATGTTCCCCGCACCTGCACCTGCACCGCCACGGCCACCGCCACCACCGCCACCCCCTTTGCCGCGCCCCTTGCCCCCCATCTTTGCGGTGCTCTGACCACAGGTGGGCGGGGTGGGGGTGGGGTTGCTGCGGGGGGTGTGGGGTGGTGGTGGTGGTGGTGGTGGTCTCTTCGGGGTTTTGTGGTCCTGATTGGTTGCCGCTGGCACATCACCCGCCCCCAAGAAAAGAAGCACAGAGGCATGCGTCAAACTCGGCTGCTGGGGGAGGGAGGGGGGGTCAGTGTGGGCAAGCCCGGAGGTGGGTGGGGGCTGGGCACCAACGATGATGAATTAGCATCAGACGTACCGAGGCTCGCTTCTCCATCAGCACACAGCGCGAGAGAACGTTTTTTTTGGTCGTGGGTTTCTCCTGGTTCGCTGGCAGGTCATAATTAACCCGCCTTACCCGTCTCGGACCAAGTGAAAAGGTATGGGATATCAAATGAAACACACGCGGAAGCAGCAGAGTCCTGCGTTGTAGGTGCAGGGTTGCATTGCCTCAACCAAATGCCGCAAAACAAGACATAAATTACACGGGACAGCACACGTTGCTCGTCACAGGTGCGACGATTCGGGAGCTCACAGGCGGACATGTGGAGGTTCAGCCGACATAGGACAAGTAGTGCAGTCGCTGCACCGCACGTCTTCTGCTGGTCTGATACTCAACTGCCATCTGTGAACCACCCTGCAGGCACCTGTGCCTGCTAGCACAACACAATCACACGGGTGCCTAGAAGCTCTTCTTGCTGAGGAAGCGGTCGAACATAGCGTAGGCGGCCTCCGGCTGGAACGTCGGCACCATGTGGCCCGCAAGGCGGATCGTCACGAAGCTGAAGTCCAGGCCAGGGGCGCTGGGCACAGTGTACGTCGTCGCGTACCCGGCAGGCACGGGCGACGAGTCGGACACCTTCCACGGGTGCCAGGCCTTGTCCTCCTTGATGGTGCCCGTGGCGGCCAGGTCGGTGGTCCACTCCTCGTTGCCCTGCAGCGGCACGCACGCGTCGGAGTCGCCGTTGTAGATCAGCACACGGATCTGCTGGGCAAGCTTCGGGTACAGCAGCATGGACGCGGGGCCCGACTGGTGGTACGTGAAGCGCGACTGCTCAGGCTTGCCAAGGTGCAGAGCGGCCTGGACGTCCGACTTAGAGAAGAACGACTTCGTCTGCTGCATCCCACCGCACGACCAGTCGTAGCCACCACCCAGCTCCTGCAGGTACTGCACAGAGCTGCTGTCGTGGGCGTTCTCGCGCAGGTAGTCCTTCAGCCAGAACAGCGACTTGCCAGAGTGCTTGCTCCACGCCGCAGCGTCAGCGCAGTTGTCGTACACGTCGTAGATGTTGTGCGACCCCACGGCCTCGGTCATCTGCGCGCGCGCGGTCAGGCACGCCACGGGGCTGGCGCTGCTGCCGTCGTACCCGCAGGCATCGTAGATGTGGTCACGCAGCTTCTTGCTGATCATGGCCTTCCCGAAGAACAGGTCCACGTCGTTGCGCGCGGCGTTGGGACCGTTGCAGCTGACGGAGTTCTCCGACCCACCCCAGCAGCCGTTGCCCACAGCAATGCCCTTCAGCGGCAGGTCCACCTTGTTGTCCAGGATGAAGGTCGCAATGTTGGGGAGGTACTGCCCGGCGTACGACTCGCCCGACAGGTACAGCTCGTTGCTCTTCAGCTCAGGGAACGCCTTGTAGAACGCCAGCAGCGTGTGGGCGTACGCCTCGGCCTGCGACTTGTCATCCCACGAGCAGATGCGCTGCAGGACACCCTTCTCGTAGCACATCGAGAAGCCGATCGGGTCGCTCGACCCGGCAGGCGACTCCAGGTACAGCATGTGGGCACGGCGGTTCCAGGAGTTGGGGTTGACGTAGTAGCCCTTGTCCGAGACCTGGAAGTACCCCATCTCCGTGTACCCGCCGTACAGCGAGCTGCCACCAGGACCACCCTGGTGCCACGTCACCACGGGGTCGGTCGTGGCGCCCTGGGACATGTGCAGCTGGTAGTGGATACGCAGCTGCGAGTAGCCCGTCAGGGTGAACGGGCCAGACACGTTGAGGTACCCGGAGTACACCTTGAAGGGCGCCACCGGGAACCCGGGGATCTGCGTCACCTCATCGGCAGGCACAGCAGCGCTCGCAACAGCGACCGCTGCGAACAGCGCGCACACAGTCCTCATATTGAACAGTCAATAGTCTGCCGGGGTGGGTGGTGATCGGTACACTGACAGAGACAGTTTCCCTCTGAGCCGATTACGAACCCAAGCCACAACACAACAGCATGCAAGGATTTGGCATCACACAATACACAACATTCGGACAAACAAAAGATCAACCCACAATCCCTTCTCCGCCTGACTACTACTGCGAACCACTTGCTCGTTGTACGAAGGCACCGCTGCCGGCAGCCATACTGCCAACACACCCCTGCCCTACATTGTACACGGAGGCGCAGAATGCAGCTGAACCATTCACCCACCCGAGAGGGATACAGGGAAGAACGGCAACATCATCCACGCACATGCTCATCAGAGCAGCCGTGCTGCCTCCGTGGTCGGCATGTCGGGGGTGAACCGGTACCAACGGCCCAACAAAGGCCTGGCATCCACACTGCGTGCGGCATTGTGGAGGGGGTGAGATGGATAAGGGATTTGGTGTTCATGTTATAAAGAATGTTTGGTTCCTGGCTGCTTGTGCTGTTTGCACCCCCAACCCCCTTCTCGCCTTCGTTTGGGCGGTTGCCACCCTCTGCCAAGGCGCCACCAAAGACAAGACAATTCATCTTTGAAAAGGGCAGGCCCTGGCACGCACACGTGAATACTTCACGTGCAGAGCAGAACACACCAAAGCAACCTGCATGATGACATGCACAGGCACACAAGGCGGGGTGGGGGCAACCCACGAGTTGTGGATATCACAAGACGGCACCCTGCAAAGGTGTGCCCACTCGGCAACTAGCGCACTACTGTGTGGCAGTGGGGTCGACCGACAGCGGGAACGGCAGCTCCTGTGACCCTGTAACGTCTCCGCTTGTCTCCTGCTTCGTCTCCTGCGGAGGTGTCACCGGCCTTGCCTTGCTTGAGATCGCATCCACCTCCTCTGCTGTCAGCTGCTCGATGTGCATCAGGAAGCCCTTCCGCCCCGCGTGCGACGGGGGCACAAGATAGAAGGGCACACGGTGCTTCGACAGCGCACGCATCAGATACGCCTGTGTATGTTTTGTGGGGATCATTCGTTGTACCAAAAGCAGCAGTAAGTTTTTCAAATTCTGAGGAGGACAAGGAAATTCTGAGTAGGACAAATTCTTCATATTCCTGGATTTCCCGAATTTCCTGGATTTCCCCCGGCCCCTTAGGCGATTTCAGGGCGGACAGGGCGGACATATCCGGACCGGAAATCCGGGTGTCCGGATGTCCGGGTCCAATTTTGACCCCCCCCCCCCCGGACATTTCCCGAATTTCCCGCCCGGACATGTCCGGGCGGACATCCGGACATCCAGAAATGTCCGCCCCGGACAGGGCGGACATGTCCGGGCGGACATTTTCTGGTGTCCGGATGTCCGGGCGGACATGTCCGGACCCGGAAATTCGGGAAATCCAATTTTGACCCCCCCCCCGGACATGTCCGGCCAGGACCTCAATAGTTTGATTTTTGGTCCAGAAAATAGTTTGAAAATTTTTGAAATCTGGGTGCCCAAAAAAAATTTCCTAAGACCGGCGATTTGTAGGGGGACCCTTTCGAATTTTTTTTTGGAGAAGGGTAAATTGAACGTTTTTGGCCAAATGAAGCCACTGCGACCATTCCCGGGCCTCGGAAATCAGATTTTGGCCCCTCAAATGCGGTGCCGGTCCGGACAAAAAACCGAAAAACCCGTGAAAAATGGCCCATTTTCCCCAGCCAAAAATGCCCCCCGGACACCCCCAGAGACATGTCCTAATCCGGGGTGCCAGTAGGGGGGACCTTTCGATTTTTTTTTCGAGGAGAGGTCAATTGAACGTTTTTGGACATCTGAGGCCACTGCGACCATTCCCAGGCCTCGGAAATGAGATTTTTGGCCCTCAAATGGGGTACCGGTCCCCACGAAATTCCGAAAAAAATCATGAAAATCGAAAGGTCCCACGCACCAAATTCTGCCCAAAAATCGTCAAAAATGGACATGTCATACGCAGCAAGGGGGCAAACCACTCCCCAATGCTCAATGATTCCACGGCAAGCCAGATTTTCTGATCAATTGGTTTGTTTGAGCATGTTCCTGGCCCTTGTTTGGAAAGTATATGACCCCTGGCTGGAGAGGACGGTTGTGCTCGACCGGACGGAGAGAGAACCTTCTCCATAACCACCTCCACTCCACAATGCCACAAGTGGCAGGAAGGCCGGGTGTTACAGGCCTCAACCAGGGTTCCAAGGCTCTCCACTTCCTGGCTGCGTCAGGGATCACCGGGTACAGCGAGCAGGATTCCCTGTCCTGACACCCCAGCATGTACCACCGGAAGAACCCGAAACAGCAGCCCCCCCTCATGGGGGTTGCAAGAGGCACGGAAATCGTTCAAATCGGACCAAGTCCGAAAATTCGGCACTTTCTTGGGTACAAATTGCGGTCCAAAATTTTCCGATTTTTTGAAAAAAGGCTAATTCTGTAAGGGGGACCTTTTCGAATTTTTTTCGGGCACTTTTTCCACAAGGAAATGTCCGCCCTGTCCGCTACTGTCCACTACCGATTTCAAGGATCCTCCTGAGATGAGTTTTTCAAATCCTGAGACGAAACAAAATCTGGCTTCCTGAGAGAGTTCACACAATAACGGGGGGGGGGGCATTCGCACCGTCAGGCTCCCTCTATTGTTGTGATGAATCCTGCTCGCTATTGTTGTATTTCTGAGCCAAGCTTTCCAAGAGGCTCGCTTGTAATAATAGACACACGCCATACCATTTGCGATTTCGACCGCACTGCAACCTGGATGTCGTGATCCCGCACCTGGCGGATGACGGCCTGCAGGACGGCTTCCGGCCCGTCATGGTACTGCAGGTTGCGGAAGAGGGTGTTTGACTGCGTGGCGAGGCGCTTGTCCCAGCTACCTGGCTCGATGGTGAAGTGCATCCCAATGCCCACAGGCACAGCGGTTATACGCAGGACGCGTTGGTCGACGTTGGACTCCGCAACATTCTGCATCGCCTGCACTGCAGGCATCGTCCGGTCCACATCGTGCACACACAGCGTGAACTTCTTGTGTATTTTTGCAGCCTTCTCCAACAGGCTCTCGCAGTTCGCCTTGAAGTCAATTTGCAGCGGGATCATGAGCCGCTCCACCATGAGCTCCAGGAAGAATCGATCGGACTGTGGGCTGAGAACCTTCTCCTTGTTGGTCCCCACACTGATGTCCTTCGGGCGGGAGTAGAAGGTCACAGGACAGGTCTCCGACATGGCCGAAAGCGCTTCCAGAGCAACAGGCGCACCCTGTGTGGGTAGGATGTCGCATGGGGCATGCACGGCGGGATGCAACTTGAATGTCAAACACGCCAAGCACCCGACCATGGTGTACTGAGTGCCATTGTGGCAGACACCATTATGCTATCGTACACACGCAAGCTACACCACAGGGGTTTGATTTCTTTCTCTCAACTGTCAAGAAGGGGCCATCCACACCCAAATCCTGAGACTGCTGCACCTCATTGCAGGGCAATTCATCACCAGCGGTCATACCTGCAGTGTCGCACGAAGGTGCACAATCCGGCCTGACTCCACACCCCCCTGGATCTGCTCGATCACACGCTCGATGCGCAGGTTTCCAAGCCCGACAGTCACGCGAAGCGCCGTCGACTCCTTTGCAAGCTCCTTTGACAGCGTCAAGACATACGACCCAGAGCTGAGGGCGTCGTCGTCCTGTGCGAGGTGGTGGATGCATGGGTTGTGCACTCGGTTCCAGCTCCACCCAGGGGCACGTTCCCAACAGTCTTTTGGATGATTGGAGGAGTACAACCCCGCACAAAATGGCGCCCCAGGTTCGCCTGTCCCAAACCTAAAACACTCTACAGTGGTGTTGTGTCATCAGACATTTCATTCAAATGTAGCCCCGTCAGCCCAGTCGAGTCAGCAGAAAGATTATTGATACATACTTGTGCCGCCTCAACGGTCATGGTCAAGGGGATACGATCCTGCTCGAGGAAATCGGACGCCATTTCACAACCCTTGATAGCTGCCCGCACAGCCTCATGCGAATCAACTGCAGGGAGGATGTGTCATGCAACGCAACCTATATATGAGCTGTTCTGCTGCATCGAAGTGACACGAAGCAGCAAATGCAAACAAGCATCGGTTTGTTGCTGGGAACGGCCGACATTCACCACAAGGCATGCGCTGAAACCAGAGATCGATGCTAGCTGACCCCCACCTCACCCGTGCAGGGCATACCTGAGGCCACGAGCTTGATTATCTTCGACCCTGTTAGCTCTTTGAAGGTGTGGCGCAGGTAGCCAGCAAGCTTTGCGGGTTTTGTGTATTTCGAGACGAACACAACTCGCGCCGAGCCGGGGAGCGGAAGAACCTTCAGGTGGATCGCGGTGTACTCGCCGTCTCTGTGGGTCGGAGATGAAGGTTTACATCAACAAAACAGGGTTGCTCCTTGCAATATGCTGGTCGCTGCCCGACCAACCTGAGTTCGGCATCACTGAATATCGCACAGGATAACACAACGGAAAAGGGCGAAAGATGCGGGCAGCCCACAAGCGGAAGACGAATAAGCATACTCATTCTTGGCAAGGGAGGGGATGAACTCGGTCATCTTATTGAGACTTGCAATTGCAAGCACACCCTTCTGCACCGACTCGGGCCCCGCCACGCTGAGGCAGCACGCCTGCCCAAGCTTCTGCGCAGACTCGGCGATCTGCATAATGGCTGAGGCATGCGACGAGGCGCCGACACGGTTGGGAGCAACATTATACTGCGACAGATCTGTGGGTGGCCGGATGTTCACCTGCACGGCGAAGTATGACGCAGGCGACCCCTTTTCTGTGACTGTCTCGGCCTTGCTCGCACGGCAGTACAGCAGGCCTTCCTCCTGCAGCAGCTCCTGGGCAACGGACAGCGCCTTGATCATCTGGTTCAGCCCCGACATCCCAATCGTGGTCATCGACAGTGTGTCCTTGCTCTCTCGCAGTCGCTGAGTCAGCCACCCACTCAGGCTCGATGTTTTGGTATCGCTCCTCACACGCACCACGGAATTCTGACTTTGTATTTTTTCCGAATGCTCATAGCGGCGCTGCACCACAGCAGCGGCGCATGCCCCACCAGGCAGCAGCACCGACGAGGGTGCCGCAGCAACGGGGGCAGCCGCAGCCGCAGCTGCCCCGCGCGACAGCGCGGTGCACACCACGCGTCGCATTGTTCTTTACACACACACGCCCCGCCACCCGCGGGGCAGGTGTGCGCGTGTGTGTAGGGGGGTGGGGTGGGGTGGGCTCCCCTTTGTGTATGGGAGGACACCCCCCTCCCCTGCAGTCAGAAGGCAAGAAGGTGGCAAGGTGTTGTGAAGTGAAGCGCACACAGCGCTTGCCGACCCAAGGGGTTGGAAGACCAGGGGACTAGCTGCCCAGCCTTGGGAAGGCGGGAGAAAGGAAGGCATGTATCCGACATCCCGCCACCCCTTGTGCAAAGGAGGCACGCGATCTGGTGATGTGATCCAGCCTGTGACATGTGGCCATCAGAAAAAGTCATTCTTGCCGCGTGGGCAAAACAGGGGGAGGGGAAGAGAGGGAGGGGGGCCCGACTGCACACGCCCCCGTCACTCCCCGCGACTCGACATGAGATTCTACAGAGAAATACCTGTGCCCTCCCCCCACCCCTTTCGGCGGAACATTGCCAGTCTACCCGCCGCTGGTTGGACCAACCCCCACCCGCTCATGTATCGCTGCACCTGGATGCGGCCGCCTCGCGCTTGCTGTGAGAAACCCTCGAGAAAAACAAATGAAGGGGAGTTTTGATTGTCGAGAGTGAAGGCAAAGGCAAGTCTCCCAGCACCTTCTCACAATGCATTATGAGACGAGGCTGAAGGGGAGGCCCGGGTGGGTCGAAAAGGAAGGTCAGGTGAAGCCTCTTGACACCGAGGCAACGGGTTGTAAAATAAATGGCACAAGGGCAGGCCACAAAAGTGGCTGCAGTTGAATGGCAGGCAGGCAGGGTGGGGGGTGGATGTCCACCACCCACAGCATGTGATATTACATCGCGCAATGTGTATGAGTTATTCCCTTTCGCGGAACCATCCTCTCGGGATGCGGAAGGGGGTTTCTTTGTGGGTTCACATTTTGCTTTCCAAAAAAAAGATGGGCTGATGCTGTTCACTTGCACAGCCTCCTTCCTGAGGGGTAGTATTCTGTTTCCCAAAGCGCCTGCGCGCCCACTCGCCCCCCCCCTCCCCGACACCCCCGCCATTTCTGCACTCGCGCAGAGTCTGGTGAGTGTAACGTGAAGATCTCCTCAGAAAATAGAGGACGCTGCAATGTGCATCTATTTTCCGAGGGATCCCACCACCACAAGACAGGAGTCCTGTTATGGGAATAAAAATACACTCAGACACGCACCATCAGAGTGCACTGTGAGTTCGCAACGTGAATACCAGATCCACGAAAAAACAGTGTTTGTGGCGATACCACTCTGTTTGTTTGTGTGCGCGCCGTGTGTGCATGTCCATACGTGCTGCCAACAGTCTTTTTTACCGTGACCTGGGACAGGTTCTAGCACCAGTTTTGAGTGGCACGTCAGTCGGAACAACAAATTGGCAAGAACAGAGGGAGTCAGACAGGGGCAGGGCAGGGGACGGGTGTATCTGACTGTCGAAAATGAAAGTAAGGCCAGCAACCCAACACCCATCTAGCAGTGTGGGTGGGGGGGCAGGGGCGGGTGGCGGTGGTGGTGCTGAGGCTTGCTCCTCCGAACAAGGTGTGGAGAATGCATCTACCAATTCGCAAGGTCCTCCCAGTCTTTTGCAGGCCCGGACTGCGTATGGCTCTCGCCAGCAGCAGGCTTCTCTGCCTGGCCCTCTTGAGGGCGTGCTTCATCCCGGCTTGTGTCAGGGGAGGGCGCTGAGGTTTCAGCCTCCACAGGAGCCGCGTCACCTCCAGTCGGACATGTGGCGCTGTCAACCCCTGCCTGCTGCTGCCCGTCCTCACTAGCTGTTTGGCTGTTTGGTGCTGCAGGTGTGTCGCCGGCAAGCGGGTCAACCCGCTGCACACGAGGTTTTGTTGGCGTAGAAGAATCTCCAGACTTCAGCGCACGGACCTCCGCCTCGAGCTCCGAGACCTGGGGTGGGGTGTGGGTGGGTTGCATAGCCAGGGGGCTTTCACCCTTGGTCTGAAAAAGATAAGGCTGGTGTTTGTGCGACAAATCCAAGCAAACAGGACTGGTACCCAACACTGCAAAACTGAATGTCACTTTGCGCACGACAGTCGCGTGCGTAAAAATGTAAAAACACAACGGTGGATGAAACATGACCCGACACACAGGTTTGGATTCGGTGCGGCAGCACACCTTTTTCCGCAGAGTGGAACACTCTGCGCGGGACTCCTTCAGCATGCGCATCAGGAGCTGCGGATCGGCGTCAGGGTCGAGGCAGGTGTCCCAGTCGCCCGAGTCAGCGAGGTTCGTCTGCCTCTTCTCCTCCTGCTCGATAGTCTCGAGCAGGCGGCGGCGCGAGGCCTCCTGCTGTACGACGTGCAAGCGGAAGAAGTAACGCTGCCAGAACTCCTCGTCAGACACAGTGTCAGGGACAAGCTCGGTGTGGTATGTTGACACTGATGTGTTGCTCGCAATGACCTGTGCAATGGCATCGGCAGCACCCGCGTAAGTCCACTGCGACGTCTCGAGCCACCTTTTAAAGACAGGCGATGCCGTATCAACCTCGTCTGTGTAAGTTTTGATGTCGTTGGCCAACCGTTCGACGTCGCCCACCTCACACCCTGCATCGTCTGCATCGATAGTCTCGATAATGTGCTTCGTGTCCTGCGACACGACCTCGGCGAACTCTGCCAGATCACGGCCAATTACCGACGTCACCTCCGACGCCTGCGACTTCATCCAGCTCAACATTGTAATAGACTGCACACCACCCACTCAACACGGTGCAGCTGCTGCGGGATAGGGGGGTGGAAGCGGCAAGGGACAAGCTGAGTCTCCCCTGACTCTGCCTGACTGGGCCAAAGTCAGGGCGGTAAACCCGCCCGACTCATGCCGGGCCAGATATCCGCAACGGGGAGGAGCGGGATGGGCTGTTCTCTGTACACCTCATCTTCGCTGATTGACGCGGGTCCGTTTCATAACAGTGCTGGACATGGAGGGGACTGGGAGTGCTCGCCTTCGTGAAGTCCCAACAGAGCGTACTTCAGAGCTTCGCTTTGATCAGAGCTGGGGTGCCAATCGTCCCCGAGGAGTTCCGAAGGAACCGAATTCAGGGCTTGTGAAGACGTGGGCGATATACTAAAGAACACGTGTACAATCCGAACACGGAATTTCCGAGCGATTTTGGATCGTGTAGGTGACACGGAGGGAAATCTGATGCTGCCTCATCCGCCACTCGAGGGGTAGAGTCACGTCACCGTGAAGCCGTGCAGACCGCTCGATTCAGAGTTCTCAAGTGTCCTGCGTTTCCAGAAAAGTGTCAGCAGAGGATGAACATTCTGTTTGGCAGAGTAGAGCAACAACACACGGTGACGTGTGTGGGTGTAAGTTACACTACGCGAACTCTCAAGGGACTGATACATTCATACACACGCACGAAATTCGCCGCAGCAGTTCAGAAAACACCAATGGCCGCGATCACCTGCAGCACGTGCACACAACAACAGAAGGACAAGAAGGACGAGAGATCACAGCTCTCATGCCCCACACAAACAGCTGGCCATCATGGCCTGCCGTGGCAACACGTGTGCCGTCGGGGGAGGCTGAGACGGTGCACAGCGTCCCGCGGACGAGAGATCACAGCTCTCATGCCCCACAAGCACGGACACCACCGCCCCCGCTGCCCCACACCACCGGGCCCGCCCCGGCAGCGGCGACGAGGTGGCGAGTGCTGCGCGTCGAACACGATCCCCGACCGGTGATGCAGCCGCAGCCGCTCGCTGTTGCTGACATTGCTGTCTGTAGCTCACAGCCCCACACGCACCGTCCATCCCGCGTGCAAGCTCGTCCCCATCAGGCGAGAAGGACAGCGCTCCCACAGACACCACCGCCGCCTCCTGCTGCCACGCGTGCCGCTGCCCCAGATCCAGAGCCAACACCAGCAGGTACAAACGCCGCCTCACTCGAGTGTCACTGCAGCACCAGCTCTGGAAGCATATCCGATGAAGCACACACAGAGCAGCGCCGCTACGGCTGCCATGGCTGCGGTGGGCCCACGTGTGTCGTATCTGGAGGGTGGTGGTGTCCGAACAATTCTGTGAGCTGGCTCCTTGTGTTGGCATTTGGGCTATCTGCTGGTACCAACTTGGGCTCGTCCTCGATCCGGCACCACAACCACCATTGCCACACAGCACCAAGCCTCCATCTGTGCCTCGGATGGCTCCCACAGGCACAGGGCACTCGATCCCGGCGTGTGATGTCAATCCCGAGAGGATAGAGGCTGCCTCAAATAACAAGGCCTGCGCCAATCCACATATCCAGCAGGCTGCTCAAATGACGCTGTCTTCTAAAGACACCAGCCATATTGGGTTCTTGCCGCACCCATTTCAGCACCACCCCGCCTGCCCCCCCCCCCCCTAGGGCCCCGGATGTACGGGAAAAAATTGTAATAAAATTTTTTCCGACCCCAAACAAGGGTTATTGGCACCTAAAATGGGTGTACCCACCTCAAAAATATGTCTGTGGACCCAATGAAACCGGTTTTTCACACTTAGGTGCCCATTTTCGGTCAGAATTTTCGAAAAATCGGTGAAAAAAGGGGATTTTGCTCATTTTGGGCAAAATCCCGATTTTCATGAAAAAATGACAAAATCGGGGCAACTAGACCCCATTTCGGGTGTTTTTCGGATGAAAAACGTACCCTAGGCATCCCTGGGGTACATTGTATATCATCCCGGGCCTCTACGACCAGTAGAGGTGCGTTAAAATGCGTATTTTTACCCAAAAAAAGGACCCTGCAACCACCCTGCAAGCACCCTGCAACCAGGTTGTAGGCACCCTACAACCCTATAACCACCCAGAAACCACTGGGTATGCCCTAAAATGGGGTGTATGGGCCTGTCGGAACAGGTTTTCTACACCGAATTGCCCAAATTCAGTCCGATATTTTGAAAAAACTGTGAAAAATGGGGGATTCGCCCGTGTAGGGTAACAGCCCCAATTTTTCTGAAAAAATGTCAAAAATTGGGCAACTATACCCCATTTCGGGTGTTTTTCGGGTGAAAAACGTACCCTAGGCATCCCTGGGGTACATTGTATACCATCCAGGGCCTCTACGACCAGTAGAAGCACGTGAAAATGCGTAATTTTACCCAAGGAAAAGGACCCTGCAACGATGTTGTAGGTCCAATTTCATGAAAAAATGTCAAAAATTGGGCAACTATACCCCATTTTGGGTGGCTTTCGGGTGAAAAACGTACCCTAGGCATCCCTGGGGCACATTGTATACCATCCAGGGCCTCTAGGACCAGCAGAGGTGCGTTAAATGCACATTTTTACCCAAAAATGACCCTGCAACCACCCTGCACAGGACTCACCCCAGAAAAGCCAAAAAAAGCCAAAAACTGGCCAAAAATGAGTGTTGGTGGGCCCAAAAGTGGGTAAAAACCTCCGGAAATTCATATCTGGGGTGGGTCTGGGGGTGGTTTTGCGCTGTTGACCTCCAGACCTGGATATTTCAAAAAAATTACAGTTTTTTGTATGGACATCCGGGGCCCTACCCCCCCCCCCTCCCCCTCAGCATTCCTTCTGCCCCCCAGCATACATGCCTGCAAACCGCCTCTTCAAAAAGATGAGGCAGATCGCAGGAAGCAGCACGCAGGGCACCACAACCGACCACCCCCCATACATGGCCGGCAGCCCCTCCGCCTCAGTGAGAGAGTCCTGACGGAGGGCCCCGCCTTCGCTCCCAGAGATGCAGAGCAGGTTGATGCAGAAGCGGTCGCCGTCCTCATCAGGGATGTTGTGGCCGAGGTGCGTGCCGCAGGAAGACACGACTTCACGCGCACCGCTTGCAGGGTCCACTTCAGAGACGCGAACGTTGTTCGCGATGACCTCGGAGGTCCGGAAGCTGGGCCAGCCGTGAGCCACACTCTCCTGCCACCACTGATCAAACGAGCGGCCTGCAGGGGCTTTGAAGAGGGGGACCCCGCAGCGTGCATCGTAGAAGGTCACCTGGCCTGACTTCCGAAGCCGGTCGGCATCGAGGTGTTGGAGGAAGGTGCCTGATCTTTCCGCAAACTCTGTGTTGCCAGCGCAGCAGATCCACCGGTCGGAGTACTTTGCATCCATCCCAAAGAGAAGCTTGCCCTGCAGCCTGCAGATGCTGCTGTCAGGGAGCTCCCCCGACACAGCCGCGGCATCCCC
This sequence comes from Rhynchopus euleeides, assembly GCA_963210315.1. Taxonomy (NCBI): domain Eukaryota; phylum Euglenozoa; class Diplonemea; order Diplonemida; family Diplonemidae; genus Rhynchopus; species Rhynchopus euleeides. Next base: position 1,085,943 of record OY723278.1, read on the forward strand.
ATCGTCATGACGGCCCCCCTCCTTCTCTTTGGCGGCGGCTCCGCAGAGCAGGGACGCGACGAGAAACACAGCGAACGGCATCAAAGCAAACACCCCTTTCTATTTGGTATCCCCTCCCTTTTCTGAAAGGCAGATCTGGCGCATGCGTGTGTTGTGTAGTGCAGCCTGCGCCAGGTTTGCTGAGAAGCCGGGGGAGGCATTGCATGTGCGTGATAGCCCCTCCTGCATCCCCTTCTTATGGTGGGGGGCACGCCCGCAACGAAGGCGTGGGAGAGCTGAGCAAGAGGGCTGTTGGGCGGGGGCGGGGGGGGGTATATTATTGCACGGCTTCGACGAGAACCTGACCAGAGTTGCGCGCAAGGGGTGTCATTGTGGTTGTGAAACCATATGGTGCGGGGATGATACATAACGCACAGGTCACAGCGTGGCGAGTGGATGCGATTCTTGTTGAATGGCGCTGTTGGCAGAAGAGACTCGACCCGACGCTGCCAGGGAACCAGCGGGGCACGATCATGGTATTGTCAGTGTCGCAACTCACATACACTGCCTCGCCACTGTGACGAGTGCGTCGTGTGTTCGTACGCCTGGGAAGGCGTCCGAACTTCCGTATCTTGGAGGGAGGGGGAAGGGCGAGAAGAGAATATAAATGCGGCACTTCAGGCGGCCTCTCTTCTCAGCTAACTTACGATCACGATGTTTTGTGACTCCTTACTCAACACACCCTGCATTGTGAGGCCCAGCCTCTCGGGGAGGGCGCGGCACACACCTGAAAAGCGAATGCACCACACCTCACTTTTTTTTGGATGAGAATATCACAGGGTGCCACAGCCAATAATGGGTGTGACACCCCGAGAGTCGGGCTCTCGGCTGCACTCGGGGCCAAGCCTCAGGGGCTGGTTCTTCTGCTTTGGTTCTCAAAGCGAAACAGACCGAGTGGTGTGCCGAGCAGCACAGTCGTGGAACTGAAGGTCGTTCTCTGTGAAGGCCCGGGTGAATTGAAATGAAGAGAAGAGATACGACGAGAGCCAACACAGTTCTTTGAACGAACTCCGCCACAGCCTTCCACACACAGCTGGATGTGCAGTCGTTGCTAGGATCCGGACGCCAACCGAGTGTAGATCAAATAAAGGGAGCAACAGAATTTGGTGATTTTCAGACACAGAAACACCCGCCCCTCCCCAGCAGGTATCATACATCTGGAACAGCCTGAGTCGGACCGCTCCCTCCCTGGCTTCCCCCTGGCTGGAGGGAAAAATCAGAGGGAAATCACTGCATACAGTGACTGTACATACAGCATACATGCCTTCCTCAGCCCGACCCCAATCCTACCGTTCACCCTGAAACGCTTGCTACTCGTGAACTGAGCTTTGATTTAAGACAACAGGCGATCCTTCAGTGGATCCTATTTGCATGTGCAGGTCAACTGCATACATGCCCGTTGTGATCACCGGGCTTCCCTTGGAGGATATAGAGGTGGAGTTGTCCGTGCTCACTGGGCTCCCCGATTGGTTGCGCTCCAGCCGGCCTGCCTCCATGGTCAGCTGCATCTGAATCTTCTTGCGTGGCGACACCTTCGGCTGGTCCACAGCTGCAACGGCGAGAAGATCATCCGTACTGCTCGGTGGATCAACACGCAACTGCAGCGCAGGAGCCTGCGCTCCTGCGTGCATGGGAACAGGCAATGGAGAGGCGGTAATAGACGTGGCAATGGACTGGGCAGCACTTTGCCCCGACTGTTCTTTTGCCAGCGACTCCGTATTGCTTGAGCACGAATTATGACTCTCGTTTGGTTGAGAGCCAAAAACATGTGAGAACTCTGTGGATTCCCGGCCGCCGTTCAGGAACGGCGTGACGAACTGCACCTTCGGCGTGGTGCTTTCATCAGTGGCTGAGCTCGTCCCCCTGGCCCTCGCAAGGGGGTTGGTGCACTCCCCGAGGCTGAGGCGTGCAACGGCTCTCCGCTTCTCTTCGCGCACCGCGCGGTGCGCCCACCACCCGAGGACCAGCATCACCACGGCACCAAACACAAGAAAGCAGCCCAACACAACCCCGACCAGCAACCGCTCGCCCGACAGGTCATCGTCCTGGGCTAGGGAGACGGGGAACCAGAATGTCTCGTTCGCCATTTACTGCGGCCAACCCTCCTCAGCCGATGGATGAGGTCACCCCGTCTGGGAACAGAGGCGGCATTATCCTGTCAGTGCTGGTGTTGGTCCATGCCAAGGGGCGGGGGCGTGGGAGTGAAGCAGAAGAAAATACAAACAGAGAAGGCTGAGTGGTGCAGGTCCACGACAATCAATGACTAGAGGGGAAGGGGTGAGGGGTGGGGGTGATCTGCTGCCAACTGTTTCCACCGGAAATGTGCAACATTGCGCCCCCCCCCCCTCTCAGATCGTGACTACGACTCAACGGCCGCATCGACAACTCTCGCTCTCTCAGGCAGATGACAAACCCAGACCATCTGGACACGATCTGGCTCACTTCCCCGGCCACATTTTTTGTTGGATTGCTACCGATTCGCCCCGACCTCAAGAGGGGGGGCGGTGCCTTGGCGGGTCTAATTCACCACCACCACCATCTCCCCCCACACAACAGGCGCCAGTGCTGACAGGCCACTCCTGACTGCCCGGGCGCCGATAGGGCGTAGGGTGCGGTGGCGCGGCACACTGCTGCTGAGTCGAGCCCCAGCTCCAGCTGCCACCCCCAGCAGCCTTCTGGCCCCCCTCCTCCCCCAGCAGGAAGGCACCCGCGCCAAAGGGCTAGGGTGGGTCTGGCAAGAGAGTGTGGTCTCTCGCAGGCCCGACACACACAACATACGCCACACGCACCACAGGTCTCTCTCTTTCTCAGCCCGTCCTTCGGCCTCGAGGCCAACAGGCAACGCTGGCCGGAGGCTGAAATGAGGGATGTGGGGATGGGCCATCAGTCGCACCACGAGGGGTTTGCCCGAGCTGCACAGAAGAGTGGAAGTAGGGAGCGTGTCAGCCAGATCAGATGAAGACATCCAGCTCAGTGCAGCAGTACTGTGGAGGGGGGTGTACGTTGTGTTGAGATAGGCATGGCAGAGACAGAGAGAGGTAGAGAGAGTACTGTCAATTGCTTTGCCATGCTCCCATCCACATCCCATCCATTATAAACACTCCAGCAATGTTTCCTATATTCTAGGGTCGAGAGAATTATGTGTGTGGCAGTGAAGAGTCGCATGAGAGAGTCCGTTCGGTGCGACCTGCACAACAAGAACAAAAATACTGATGCGCGGGTGTGTGTCTGACCGAATAGGGAAGCCCGCCATGCATGCAAGCCCCGCGGAATAGGTGGCATACCTTATTGCTCGCATCATCAGGGATCCGCGGGAAAGCCGGCACAAGGGCATCTTGTGCAGCAATATAGTTGTGATTATACAGCTTCCAGTACATCTCGCGAACCTGTGGGTGAGGTGAGGTGGAGGCGCGGAGGTGCCCCAAAACACGTTATAGGGGGCATGGCTGCGCTAGGCGCTAAGGCGTATATTATATACTCCGGAACACCACGTCTGTTGTCGGCCACCGACAGAGCACCACCTTTGCGGTGGACAGCCCATGATCCGTCATCATGAGGCTGCAGCACAACATACCTTGCGGGCGGGGTGGAAGAGACCGGACAGCAGGTACTGGTGGATCACGACAGGGCCGAGACACACCCGGCACGCCTCGATAGCCTGTGGGTGTGGGTGTGTGGCGTGGTTTGGGATATACCGGCGATGAAGGGGTCCAATGTGTGTGATAAGTGAATCAAGCAGCCCTCTTCCGCTTCACAGAAAGGGGGGAGGCCTGATAGGCCTGTTTGGCCACAGCAGATCCGTGCCAAAAGGAAAAGGCATGTCGCACACGACGCACATGACAAGAGCTTCCCGCAGCGCATGCACAACATACCTCAACACACGAGTCGATGGTGCGCGGCAGGGTCTCGAAGATGTTGGGGAACACCAGGTTCAGCAGGTGGATGACAGCGGGCTCGCAGCCCATGCCTGCCACACCCAGGGCCATGTGGCGCACGATGTTGCACCCCATCTGCCTGTGGATGATGTCTCTGTCCATCAGCGCGTCCTCCAGGAGCGGCAGCACTGCATAGCAGTAGTCCTTTGCAAGCTCGCGGATGTATTCGAACATAAAGGAGAGCGCCTTGAGCACACCCCGCTGGATGTTGGTTTCAGGCGCACGGTATTCGTTAATCAGGAGAGGGACGACTGTGGGGCAGTGGGGCAGTGAGGCGGGTCCGGGCAGTTGCGACAGCAAGGGAAAATGGGGGCGGTCAAGTAGAAGAAAACTGTGCCACACAGCGGGCACAACGGGAACGGCACTCACCTCCTAATATGCTGGCATCGGGGAACACAACAAGGTGATGTTAATGTGGGCTGTCACTCTGGGACCTGCCCGACTGCCCTGTCATATGGCCTGTGTGTTGCATACCGGTGAAGGGGCGGCACGTCTCTGCAACGATTGCAATTGCAACTGTTGTGCACACACGCTCCGTACGATCTTGCACCTGTTGGGGATAAGGCATGAGTGAGGAGGTGTGAGTGCAAGGCAGATGATATCTCTCTCACGGGAGAGCAGAAAATCTGAAGGCTGAACCCTCAGTGACAATAGGCAATGGTTCATGATAACCACCTCAGTACGAAGACCGGGCAAAACAAAAACAACCCCACAGCCTGATGAGGAGGTTACATTTGTCACCCCAGCGCTGTCTGCTATCTTTTTTGACACTGACAGGAGGACTTGTTGCAGTAAAAAAGACATCCGGCACAGACCGGCCTGCGATGCACCATCTTTTCATCCCCCACCAAGCTGATGCACAAGTCTGCCCCCATACCTGCAGGTTGTTGAGGAGAAGGTTCATCACATCCATGGGGCCGATTGCCGCAGCGATGTAACCGAACGTGTTGACAGCCGCACGGCGGATAGCCTTCTTATGCGCAGTCAGAAGGCGCAGCAGCTCCTGCGCAACACGGCTCCAATACCGCACAGACACACCCTGTTGTCGGGGTTGGTGGTTGATGCGATGGGGTGGGGGGGGGGGCACCGCATATCACGACATGACCACCCACGAGCGAACACCGTGGGGACAACACACACCCTCCACTGACCCCCCACCCTCACCACCCCTCATCAAACCGCAGCAATCACATTGGCAATGCTATAAACCCACAAGGCATACCTCGTAGCCCCTGTCCGCAATACGACCCACCAGGTCGACGCAGTGCTCCTGCACCTTCTCGTGACGGTTGGTGAGGATGGGCGTCAAGCGTGGCAGGAGGTCTGACACGGGGGGGCGCATCTTGTGCATCCCCACCACGCTCACGATGCCCTTGATGGCAGACAGGATCGACCCGAGCACCTCGGGCTTCTCCTCCGACAGAGACTCGTAGAACACCTCGCCCAGGCGCCCCAGCAGGTCGTCTTCCTCGCAGGTCTTCATGACCTTGCAGATGCGCGCCACGAGGTCCGCAGCCTGCATCCGCACAGCAGGGGGCGGGAGGCTGAGGCGATGCCGCACCGTCCCCGCGATCTGGGGAAGGTAGGGCTGGATACGGGGGCCCAGGGCGGTGACGACAGCGGCAAATCCGTTCAGCATCGCATCGCCGTAGCCGTCGAGGGTCTCCCCGATCTCATCCCCGCTGCTGGTGAAGGCGTAGAGGAGCCCGTCCATCAGCTTCTGCTCCAGGTTGCTGTCGATGTCGACAGCGCCGAGGGATTCCATGACGCGTTGGATGGTCTCCATCACCATCTTGCGGTAGGCCTCGTGCTCATCCTTCAGGTCGTCGACAATCTTCGAGATGATCTCCATTGCACCAACCTTGTTTGCGATCTCCACCGTCGCCTCCACAAGCGCTGTCGCGCTGGAGTGATCCGCCGCCGTCCGCTTGACCCAGAAATTTTTGAAAAACTCCGGGATGATCTTCGCCTTGATGAAGTCACGCGACACCCCGTCGGTCGCAACGCACTGCTTGATCACCTTCAGCACAATACGCTTCATCTCCGAGTCGGGCGAACGCATCTCCTCCGTCAGCTTCGGGACAATCTCATCGGTATACCTCTTCGAAGCCTCCCGGCTCATCAGGGGGATGATGTACCCTATCGCCTTCAGGAAGGCTGCCAGGGGCTTCCCGCGGAGGTTATGGGCACCCTCCCACAGGGGGCGCAGCACAGGGTAGAACGCTTCTTCACCGTAGGGTGCGGCTGCCTCGGCAAGCGATGCGATGGCGAGGCCTGCCATGGTGCGCACCTTCTGCTGGGCGTCGACAAGGCCACCCTGAATGGACTCTACCAGGTCTTTGAGGTGGGGCTGGACGCCGCATCCCATGAGGATGGCAATCTGCTGCACGATCTTGATCCCCGTATGCCGTGCCAGCCAGGAGTTCTTCGACTTGCAGATCGCCCGGAGGAATGGGAGCATCGAGGGGATGCCCAGGGCAGAGGTGACAACCGCGATGGCCCGGGCAGTCACATTCCTGACGTATTCATCTGTGTTGTCGCAGTCGTCGCTCATCGCCTTGATCATGGTGACAAGCCCTGCCGCCTTCGCGAGGTTTGAGATGATCTCCCGCCCCTCCGCACGCGTGACATAGTCGTTATCGATAAGCATCGGCGAGGTCACCACCAGGATTTTAAAGGCAAACGGGCGGATGAGATGGTCCAGCTTATACATAATCCTCCCGAGCAGCTTCACCACAACGTGCCTCTGCTGATCCTCCAGGTCCTCCACCATCAGGATCGGAAGGATCTTGCCGCAGAGACGCTCCGCACCCAGCCACTGCGCCTTCTCTGTGAGGGACTTCGTCGCGCTCTTCCTCTGCTGGGGGTTGCCGTTCTTAATCTTGAGGAGAAGCTGCAGGACGAGGATGTCCTTCCGTTCATCCTTCGACATCTCATGGTCGGGCCGCGGCTGCACCAGCGCACCGAACAGCTGGTAGTCATGCTGATCCCTCAGCGACGGCAGGTCGGGACCCAGATCCACCACATCAATCCTCGGCGCCTGCATGGGCGACTCCTCCTCCATAAACGCAGGCGTCTCATCCGCCTTTGTCGGGTCGTACTTCCGCGCAGGGGTGATCGGCTTATACGACGCAGGCTGCGGGACAACAGCATAGCCCTCCGAGGGGAGGAGGTCGTCCAGCTCCTCGTCGGAGTAAGGCTTGTTCCTGCCGCGCATCTCCACGACACGCCTCATCTGCTGCGTGGCATCCGCACCCGCTGCGGCAAGCGGGGTTGCCCCCATAAAGCCCATAGGCGTTGCGCCGGTGAAGCCCATCGGAGTTGCGCCGGTCATCCCGGTGGGGGTTGCGCCCATGGCACCGCCGGGTGTGACGCCACCGCCTGCCGCTGGGGTCTGTTCCGCGCTGTCCCACTTTGTGTGCTTCGGGGTGGGCATGGCGCCGCCACCCGCATCCCACTTCATCGAGGGCGTGTGGACCGGGGTTGCGTCCCACGCGGCAGCACCACCGGCAGCAGGGGTAGCATCCCAGTCGGGGCGGGTCGGGGTCTCGGTAGGACGGAGAGGCGTGGCCATCTCGTTGCCCCAGCGGGAGGGTGTGGGAGTCGGCGCGTCACCCCCGCCTCGGAAGCCCGTCTGAGGGGTTGCTGGCGCATCCCACCTCCGCCTGGAAGGCGTCGGCGTGGCACCCCCAGCGTCACCATCCTTCCACTTCCCCGTGGTAGGGGTGTCCCACTTGTTGGAGCGCGGGGTGGCAGGTGCCTCCAGAGGGGCATCCCAATCAGACTTAGCCCCATCCCCCTCCGCAGGTGCCGAGGTGTCCCACCTGCTCTTCTTCTTCGCCGGGGCTGCGGCAGGTGCCTCAGCGGCTGCTTCATCCGCTGGCCTCTTCTCGCCTGACTCCTTCGACGACATGGTGCGGCGGGTCAAGGGTGTTGGTGTAGAGAGGGGGAGGGGGGGGGGGGGGGAACCTGGCCCCTACCTCCCGTCCCGTCGACCGCGACCCCGCCCCACCCCCGCCCGGTTGGACTGCCGGCAGGGGGGTGGTCGGACTGGAGGCCTCGATCTCCTGGCGTGGGGTGATGTGAGTGGCATGGGATCGGGTGCAGCGGTGAATAGAAAGGCGGAAGCGGGGGGTTCCTGAAGGGAAGGCGGATAGACTGGAGCAGGAGGAGTAAAAACGATCTGTGCCCCCGCTGGATCGTGAAGTGACGGCAAAAAAGAGAAGATGGTGTTTGTCACACAACTATCTTTGTCAAAGTGACAAGCGCCTTGATGTGTGCGAAACAGGAGGCAACAATTCAAGTGCCGCCGACAGTTACTTGTCGGAAAGCAGAGCCCTTGCTGTGTACACCACTCCGCGGCCTCATGAAGTGGTGGGAGTGGGATAGCAAAGACCAGTACAAGCCACAGAGAGGTTCCGCAAGTCAGGGGATAAGATAGGTCTGGTTTTCCGGTTTTCAAAACCAGGGTTTCCCGGTTCCCGGTTTTCTGAAAAAAAAAAAAAGGCCGGTCTCATTTTTGGCGTTTTTTTTGTAACTTTGGGACAGTAAAACAGTCAGAAAAAACGCCAGAAAAAAATAGAAAGTGACCCCATCGTGATCCGCACGGAGCTCAAATAGTCCAAAGAAGGCAGAGAAGCGGAGAAGAAAAAATGGACCTAGCGGGTGGCCCGGTGGGTGGTGATGCCCTCGTCATGCAGGTCTCTTCTGTTTTGAAGTTTCGAGATCCTCCATTGTGTGATGGTCCCGCAGAACTGGCACAGAACCGTCCTCCGTAGGGATCACACCGAGCCTTCACATGTCAGGTGTCTGACTGGTGGCACCCACGACACACCCACACCCCCACGCGCCTGCAGGCATACTGTAAGAAGATATGTCAAAGCGGAGAGCGCATCAGGCCCAGCTGGGCGCGTTTGGCTTTGCATCGCAGAGGGCGGTGCGGGGGACGGTGCAGGAGGTGGGCGGGCCGCAGTATCACACTGGGTATGACCAGTGGAAGGCGGGCAAGTACCCCGGGCAAGACCGATATGCCAACTTGCACGCCTTCCTCTGCAACCAGTGCTCGATCCGCGGCTTCAGCAACCACCAAGCCGCCTCAAACAGGCACCTTGTCGCGCTGTGCAAGGCATTCGATGCTCTTGCTCGCGCGGACGACGAGGTGGCACCTCATATGAGGAAGCCCCTGAGTAGCCTCGTCAAACTGGCAAAGACAAAGGCAGACGAAATGCCGTTGGTGGAGAGCGAGGCCGTGCCGGCGCCTGCCCCGACACAGCAGGCCCCAGCCCTCGTCGCAGATCTTGCGATTGCACGGCAAGTTGAGGTCGAGATGGCAGCTGATGATAATGCGGAGAGATCAGCTGAAGCTCTGGAGGCCGCGATCGCCAATGAGCGCCAACGCGCGAGGGGCTACACCACCACCCCCGTGCGCAACTCCAACGACTGCCTGTACCCTTCCCTCCACAAGCACGAGGTCTACGCCTACGTGGAGGCAAAGTTGATGGCGCAGTACGCGGGGCCCGTCGGCTTGGATGCGCCTGCCGAGCCCTTCCCCCGCGCCAGCGAGATGGTGCATGTCCCGGAGGACATCCAGGGGGACAGCCGGGTGATGGGAATGCTGCGCGAATCCCACGCGTGGGCAAAACCCACACCCGAGGGGCTGGCGTGCCGCGCTTGCTTTGACGCAAGCAAGCGCGGTGTCTTCGTCGGGCGGTGCCTGCCATGGAATGAGGTGAAGAGCCGCTTCACCTCCCGCGCGAAGGAGCACACCGAGGCAACGAGACAGAAGCACACCGAGAAGTGGGCACAGTGGCTGGCAAGAGAAGACTCGGTGCGCCGACATGGGACTGCAGGAGAGATCCGCTCCACAGCTCACCAGAGGGCCTGGGTCAACTCTAAGGTGAAGCAGCTTCAGAACACCGAGATGCTCTGCCGCCTGCTGCACGACGTACAGTACTGTTGCAGCAACAACGAAGCCCTCACGACGACCCTCGCATCCCTCCGCGTGCGTGACAGCTACACTTCCCCAGAAGTAAAGTCTTTCAATGCTACATACCACAACCTCACCTCGAACACAATCTACGACGAAGTAGTGGGTCTGATGGCAAGCCACGCCATGGCGGAAGTGAAGCACAAGATTGAAAGATCCCCGTTCGTATCCATCATCACGGACGAGACGCAGGATGTGACACGCCAATCGCAATTTTGCATCCTGATCCGGGTCATCGACCCAACCACCTTTGATACCAACGAACTGTTCTGGCGCATGACTCCGCTGAACACATCACAGACTGCGACAAACATCACAGATTTCTTGATTCAACAACTCGACGACCTTGGCGACGGTTTCTGGAACAAGATGCTTGCGTTTGCGTCGGATTCGTGCAACACCATGGGCGGGAGTCGTAAGGGTGTTCAGTTGCAGGTGAAGGTACGGAAAGCACCGTACTCCTTCTGGGCGGCTTGTCGGGCGCATGCACTCAATCTTGTTGCGATGCACACTGCCAAGGACCACCCTGTCATCCGCGCAAGCTACGACCTTGTCTCCAGCACGTTTGCCTTGCTGTACAGGGGTGCTGGGAATGGCACAGGCAAACTCCGGTGCTTTCGGGAATGCATGTCCGCTTTGGAGAGGATCGATGGCTTCGGGTTCTGGCGTGAGCGCGACTTGTGCAGTGTTGGAGACACCCGCTGGTGTTCGCATGAGCGTTGTGCGCAGAGTCTGACTGACTGCCTCAAAGGGGTGGTCATGTGTATCAACAAGCTGGATCATGAGAAGGCAGTTGCCCTGCGTGCGGTGTACCAGGAGAGCAGCACCCTCGTCGGGTTATTCCTGATGCGGGAGGTGATGCACTGTCTTGGCGCCTTCTCGCGGTGCATACAGCATGCAAGCCTGTGTTTCGGTGATCTCCCTCGCATCGCGACACACTATGCATGCAAGATCGGAAAGCTGTTAGAACGACCCGACCTGTCTCCGACCTACGCATCCTGCTGGATACTGATCAATGACGCCCGGCCTTCTTGCCCTCCCATCACGGAGGAGTTCGTGGCACAGTATCACGAGCAGTACGCAAAGCCCTACCTCCGTACCCTGAAGGAGGAGATCGAGGGGCTGATGGATGACTTCGGGGTGCTTGCAGCATTCTCTGTGTATGATCCCTGGTGCCCCGACTTCGACAACGCAGCAGCAGCGGCACAGAAGCTCAAAGCACTTTGCGATCATTTCTGCGAGCCCAAGGTGATGACATTTGAGGATGCCGACGGGGTGCAGAAGGAGACGGAACCGAGTGCACCGTACTTCCCGGCCGAAGAGCGGGGTCTGCTGGAGTTGGAGCTGGCCAACGTGCGAATGAAGCTGAAGGAGACCGCACAAACACAGGAGGATACCCGCAGCCGCAGATTCAGCACTCTCATCAAAGCATTCTTGAAGAATCAGCTGAACCGTCTCGCCTTCCCGCACACCTCGCGTCTCCTGCAGATTGTGCTGACCATCCCCTTGTCGACAAGTAGTGCTGAGCGGATGTTCTCCAAGCTCCGCATCATCAAGAACAGGCTCAGCAACCGTATGGGCGACGCCAAGCTGCAGAACACGCTGGCCATCTGTATGGAGGGTAGTGTCACTCCGGACGGGATTCCGGAAGCGGCGCTCCGTCAGTACGTGGACGCATTCACATCGGAAGAACGAAAGCTCAGCTACTGTCCCTTCGGGGAGCTGCGGGCGGCACAGCAACACGCCACTGCTGTTCGGCAGAGCCTGGCACAACCATGGTGGGTGTGATCCTGAGTCGGTTGGTGCCGGGGCTCGTGCGCCCCCCCCCCCCCTCCCCGCCGGCTCACTCCGCCGCCCCCCCCGCCCCCGTCCTCCTCCCTTCCTCTCTGCTTCCCCCTCCCCTGACCTCTTGCCCCGCCCCTTAGAGCATTGTTGTTTGTGTTGTGCATGTCTTTGTGCTAAGAGTTCGTAGAAGAAAAAGTAGAACCTGCTGCGCTTGCCCCACCAAGCAGCCTCAGTACGACAGGACGCGCGCAGGCACCGGGCCTCTCAGATTCTGGGAGGGTTTGCGCGGGTCGCGCGCGCCGAAGGCGCGCGCGAAAAATTTTCAAAACCAGAAAAACCGGGAAACGGCGCCAGAAAAAAAGTCTATCTTATACCCTGCCGCAAGTGGCGCCAAAAAAAAAAAGAACAAGAGGGAGTGGAGAGATTTGGCTGCGGTGACGTCATCAGAAGTGTGCAGCACGGATCCCGTTCGTGTCGAAGGGTGGTAGAGGAGGACACAGGTCTGCGGCGGGCTGTGCCGGGATTCCGTCAGACAAGCAACCGCCCATTGGTTCGGAAGAGACACCAGGATGCAGGAGAAGAGCGACCATCGCCTCATTGTAACAGCGGCGAGGTTCCGATGCAGGGGTTTGTGACCCAAACGTTCGTCCCTCTGTGGAGGTCGCAGGCCTGGCGGCACAGGCGGTCCTCCACCCCGGGGTCACGAATGGGGGAGAGCACGGGGGGGCGGGACACCCCCACCCCAGGCAGCGCACGTGTAGTCGACAGCCGCCCTGCAGGACAGCAGGGCAGGCTGGTGTCTATGCGGCTGGGGAGGGGCGCTCATCCCATCCCATGCAGCAGCATCGGTCCCCCTCTCTCAGCAAGGGGGAAGCTATAGAATTGTAGTGCCAAAAGAACCGGCAGCAGGAAGAGGATTAAGAGGGGGAAAAGGGGGAAGGGGAAGAGGAAGCGACAAGGGAGAAGGGCATCGGGGCTCTGTCTGCCGTGTGGGCAGATGATGTTGGCCAGCAGGATGCGGAGGGATGGCCTTGGCAACAACGGAGATAGGTGCACACACTGCTGCTGCTGCTGCGGCCACCCAGCCCTGCTCCGTCGAAAAGGGATAAGCGGGCAGGGAGGGAGGGAGGGAGGGAGGGAGGGAGGGAGGGAGGGAGGGAGGGGGCAGGGTGCGATGGGGAACAGTTGATTAAAAAAGTTTTGGGGGAAGTCACCCTTTTCTTCAAAAGGGGCCATGTATGCGCATTCCCGCCCAGAAGACTTGGAGGTGTATTCTCTGTTTGCACGAACGGCACTGGCGCATGTGGCCAAGAACCGAACGCCGACATGAGTCGTTGAGGTTTGAAGGTATAGATGGTCTATCTCGAACAAAACCTCGAACAAAGATCGACCTCCTGCGTCATAGTTGCTGGTGGGTGGCGCGAGGGGACGGGGGCAGGGAAGGGAGGGGGGTAAAAGAAAAAGCGCAACGCGGTCAAAGAGTGAAACAAAAAGAGCAGGGCAGCAATACCAGGGGGGTGCAAAGGTTATGCCACACATACACAAGAGGACATAGTGTACCGTTGCACAAGAGAAGCAACCCCGTGGACTACCCACAAAACCGCAACAGCCACTGTGTTGCATAAACCGGGCGCCTGTCAAATGCAGCCCGGGGGATGATGTGATATGTTCAAGGTGGTCCGTAAAACAAACTACGGATGAGGGGGTGCACCGAGAGATCCAGGGAGAGGAGAGGCTCCAAAAAAGCTGGTGTGCCCCTCGGGACTCTGGGCGGAGGAGAGGGTGTGACACCCCCATTGTGTTTAAAAAAAATGCAAAGAGTAGATCAAAGGCAGGTCGTGGGCACTGTGAGTCACAGAAGCATAGGTCCTGCTGGCTCACAGGGGCCACGACAAACTGGCGACGGGTGTCGGTCGCTTCGAGGGCCACGCGACACCTTTTTTTAAACATCGGATATCCGCCTTACATCTGCGCAGTGCAGGAAAGGAGAGGGGTTGTATACCCCGCGCAGAAAAGAGCAACATAGACGATTCACACATTGGCCAGCCCCCGTGCCCAGACCCTGGCTGTGCACATTTGGCTGGATGTAGAGCCATCTATTAATTCCGTTTATGATTCTGTTTCCGTTAGGCTTCTCGTGATTATTATTACTTTTGCCAAGCCCCGCCATAGCGGAAGGACCGCCGTGGGAAGGACAGCAACTGTTCCCACTCTGCGTGCATCGGAATGTCCTATTTCCGCCGGTTCAGGACCTCACCAAATACCAGCAACCAGCGGAATCGCCATGGAAAGAGGACACACCCTGCAACCCCTCACGCCTGCGGGCTGATCAGGTAGTCGTATGTGTAAGCCAGGAACTCGTTGAACTTCGTCGATGGCGTGTTGGCCACAACCAGGTACAGCTTCTCCCCTGCAGCAGCACCCACTGTCACCGTCACAGGCACCCCCGCAGTGGTGACCGGCAGCTTGTGGTACGTGCGCGTCCCCGTCTGTGCGTTGTACACCACTGCCTGCGCCCGGAACTCCGAGTACGACGGGTTGGTTGTGGATGGCTTGATCCCAACCTGGTATGTGGCGTCGGCCGTGACATCCACCTCGTACGCGTTGTATGCCCAGTCACCGATCTTGTAGCGGTCCGGCACAGCCACCCACGCCGCGCCCGTCCCGCCCGCGCTGTAGAACTCTGTGATCTTGTTGTCCACCTCCGAGTCCGGGAGCGGGGTCGCGGCATTCTTGTTGTTGTTGTTCATGCGGTTGAAGGACCCGATCTCGGAGGCCAGGAATGTCTCGGCGTAGTCCATGTCCCACGTCGTCACACGTGCCGCAAAGTCGCTGAACACATCGCGCATGTCGAACCCGGCATCCCGCAGCGTCGTGTACATCCCCTCCGCAGGGGTGCCGCTGATCGGGGCCAGCCCGAGCACCGCGCGGCTGTACACCTTCCCGATGAAGAAGCCGTCCCCCAGCACGTGGTGCGTGACGTACCACTCCCAGATGGACGCCCCGTACTGGTGGCCCCCCTTCGAGAAGTCAATGATCCCGTCCTCAAACACCGAGCTCTGCGTGGTCCACAGCGCCAGCTGCGGCTGCAGCGTGTACATCCCGAGGATCGTGTCGTATGCGGTCGGCTTCTGCGCGAACGCCCCCCACGATGCGGTCGACTCGGCCAGGAACTTCGTGTTCCCCCCGGTGCGTGACTGGTACGAGTGGAAGTTCTCGTGCAGCACGTACTGGTTCCACGGGCTCTCAAAGTTGAACTTGCTGACCCACGACCTGCGGTACCCCTCGGACAGGAGCACGGTGCGCGCCTTCGCAAGCTCAGCGCACAGCCCCCCGTGCACGTACATCCCGGCCTCCATCACGTTGTGCTCCCACACCATGTCGTGCCCGGACAGCTGGTACTCGAAGCTCTCCTGCGTCGTGTCCACCACCCCGGCAGGCCAGTAGATGCAGTAGTACACCCCGCACAGGTAGTTCGGGTACTCTGCGTCCGGCACCGCCATGCTGAGCGCGCTGCCGCAGTCGTCCCCCAGCCCCGAGATCTCCGCTGCTGCCAGCGCCCTCTCGTACACACGCACGTCCCACACCTTCCCGGCGTAGCGCCCGACCGTCAGCACACCGCCCAGCGCCGCCGGCGCGACGCTGAGGCTCTGCTCCACACTGTGCCCGTTCACAACCACGATGATGCTGTCGCTGAAGAGCTGCACGACGGCGTGGTTGCAGCTGCGGTGGAGGAGCTCCTGGGCACTGGGCACCGTCGTCCCCCCCACCGTCACGGAGAGCTTCCCGCCCACCTCCGCCACCACCAGCGTCCCGAAGGTCAGCACCGTCCCGCTCTGGCCGGCCGCTGTCGGCATCAGCTTGAAGGACAGCGTGGCTGCCGGTGCCACCGCCTGCTGGCCAAAATCCACCCGCACCACCTTGTCCGTCATGTACACCGTGCTCTCGTACGGGAAGACGTCCGCGCTCCTGTCGTTCGCCACAAGGTCCACCGTCACGGGGTGCTGGTTCCCCGACAGGTCTGCGTACGCAAACTGAAGCGGCACATAGGCAGCCAGGCTGTCCACCGGCCCTTTCCCGAGGGACTCCAGCGAGCAGGTGGCCTCGCAGCGCCCGAACGAACACGTCTCCCCAGCAGCACACACCCCGCAGTTGACTGTGTTGCCATTGCCGTCGCGAATCGCACCGCACACAGCCCCCTTCTGTGCGCACAGCGCGGCGATGTTCGTCGTGGGAACGGGCGTCGGCGCCACAGTCACCACACATGGCGCCATTGCGTCGGCAACGTCGGTGATGGCGGAGTTCGCGAAGCTGACGTGGTCCACGAAGAACTCGCCGCCCCTCCCCCAGGGGGACCCGCCCAGGTGGTACTCCCCGATCGCCATCCCACCGTACCTCGAGTTCTGACGCAGGTCCATTGCAACCTGCTCCTCCAGCACCACCTGCCCGTCAACCCACAGCCGCAGGGTCGTGCTGGCCGCCGTATACGTCAGCATCACATGCGCCCACTCACCAATACGCAGCGTTGCCGAGCTCATTGCCCAGGTCACGAGGGTGCGGACCCCGACCCTCCCCGTCCCGTCCACCCACACCCATGCACCCCAGGGGCCCCGGCTCCCGTCGGTGTCCTTGAAGGTGGCCCCGATTGCGAACAGCGCCCGCCCCCCGAACGACACAGGCTTCACATGCCCGGCCATGGAGAAGTCCACGTTCCCTGTGGGTGCCCCGTTCGACGCCCCGAGGTTGATGAAGTCGCCAGAAAGCATGTGGTACGACTGCCCGCACACGGCATCGGCACCGCTCCCGAGTGCGATCTGCTTCCCAGAGCTGGTCAGCCCGTAGGTGTCAGTTGCCGTCGGCCCGTCCAGCGTGTACTGCGAGTAGATGCTCCCCTGTGCTCCGGCACAGAGAGCGAGCACCGCTGCCACATGCGGCACCAGCCGCTGCTGCATTGCAAACGGGGAAGGGGAGGGGGAAGGGGGTGGGGGTGCAGGTGCGGGGTTGTGTGGTGAAGTCTGTTATGACAAGGTGGGTGGTGCATCATGCGATGTAATGCAGCGCAATGCAGTGCAGTGCAGTGCAGCGCTACTGACGCGGGAGGCTCCCAAAGCTGAGAAATGGGATGTGGGTTGGGGCAGCCCAGTGTCAGCTGACGTACGATTTTCCGCACACAAGGCCATGTGCGCTGTGTGTATGTGTGTGATTTGCTGCGGGGCTGCTCTCTGGCAACACCGGGCAATCACCACATTCAACAGGCTGTTTCTATGTCATGCGGGGTTGGTCCTCCACAAGCAGCCCAATAGGACTGAGGCAGGGGTTTGTGACCCAAACGTTCGTTCCTCTGTGGAGGTCGCAGGCCTGGCGGCACAGGCGGTCCTCCACCCCGGGGTCACGAATGGGGGAGAGCACGGGGGGGCGGGACACCCCCACCCCAGGCAGCGCACGTGTAGTCGACAGCCGCCCTGCAGGACAGCAGGGCAGGCTGGTGTCTATGCGGCTGGGGAGGGGCGCTCATCCCATCCCATGCAGCAGCATCGGTCCCCCTCTCTCAGCAAGGGGGAAGCTATAGAATTGTAGTGCCAAAAGAACCGGCAGCAGGAAGAGGATTAAGAGGGGGAAAAGGGGGAAGGGGAAGAGGAAGCGACAAGGGAGAAGGGCATCGGGGCTCTGTCTGCCGTGTGGGCAGATGATGTTGGCCAGCAGGATGCGGAGGGATGGCCTTGGCAACAACGGAGATAGGTGCACACACTGCTGCTGCTGCTGCGGCCACCCAGCCCTGCTCCGTCGAAAAGGGATAAGCGGGCAGGGAGGGAGGGAGGGAGGGAGGGAGGGAGGGAGGGGGCAGGGTGCGATGGGGAACAGTTGATTAAAAAAGTTTTGGGGGAAGTCACCCTTTTCTTCAAAAGGGGCCATGTATGCGCATTCCCGCCCAGAAGACTTGGAGGTGTATTCTCTGTTTGCACGAACGGCACTGGCGCATGTGGCCAAGAACCGAACGCCGACATGAGTCGTTGAGGTTTGAAGGTATAGATGGTCTATCTCGAACAAAACCTCGAACAAAGATCGACCTCCTGCGTCATAGTTGCTGGTGGGTGGCGCGAGGGGACGGGGGCAGGGAAGGGAGGGGGGTAAAAGAAAAAGCGCAACGCGGTCAAAGAGTGAAACAAAAAGAGCAGGGCAGCAATACCAGGGGGGTGCAAAGGTTATGCCACACATACACAAGAGGACATAGTGTACCGTTGCACAAGAGAAGCAACCCCGTGGACTACCCACAAAACCGCAACAGCCACTGTGTTGCATAAACCGGGCGCCTGTCAAATGCAGCCCGGGGGATGATGTGATATGTTCAAGGTGGTCCGTAAAACAAACTACGGATGAGGGGGTGCACCGAGAGATCCAGGGAGAGGAGAGGCTCCAAAAAAGCTGGTGTGCCCCTCGGGACTCTGGGCGGAGGAGAGGGTGTGACACCCCCATTGTGTTTAAAAAAAATGCAAAGAGTAGATCAAAGGCAGGTCGTGGGCACTGTGAGTCACAGAAGCATAGGTCCTGCTGGCTCACAGGGGCCACGACAAACTGGCGACGGGTGTCGGTCGCTTCGAGGGCCACGCGACACCTTTTTTTAAACATCGGATATCCGCCTTACATCTGCGCAGTGCAGGAAAGGAGAGGGGTTGTATACCCCGCGCAGAAAAGAGCAACATAGACGATTCACACATTGGCCAGCCCCCGTGCCCAGACCCTGGCTGTGCACATTTGGCTGGATGTAGAGCCATCTATTAATTCCGTTTATGATTCTGTTTCCGTTAGGCTTCTCGTGATTATTATTACTTTTGCCAAGCCCCGCCATAGCGGAAGGACCGCCGTGGGAAGGACAGCAACTGTTCCCACTCTGCGTGCATCGGAATGTCCTATTTCCGCCGGTTCAGGACCTCACCAAATACCAGCAACCAGCGGAATCGCCATGGAAAGAGGACACACCCTGCAACCCCTCACGCCTGCGGGCTGATCAGGTAGTCGTATGTGTAAGCCAGGAACTCGTTGAACTTCGTCGATGGCGTGTTGGCCACAACCAGGTACAGCTTCTCCCCTGCAGCAGCACCCACTGTCACCGTCACAGGCACCCCCGCAGTGGTGACCGGCAGCTTGTGGTACGTGCGCGTCCCCGTCTGTGCGTTGTACACCACTGCCTGCGCCCGGAACTCCGAGTACGACGGGTTGGTTGTGGATGGCTTGATCCCAACCTGGTATGTGGCGTCGGCCGTGACATCCACCTCGTACGCGTTGTATGCCCAGTCACCGATCTTGTAGCGGTCCGGCACAGCCACCCACGCCGCGCCCGTCCCGCCCGCGCTGTAGAACTCTGTGATCTTGTTGTCCACCTCCGAGTCCGGGAGCGGGGTCGCGGCATTCTTGTTGTTGTTGTTCATGCGGTTGAAGGACCCGATCTCGGAGGCCAGGAATGTCTCGGCGTAGTCCATGTCCCACGTCGTCACACGTGCCGCAAAGTCGCTGAACACATCGCGCATGTCGAACCCGGCATCCCGCAGCGTCGTGTACATCCCCTCCGCAGGGGTGCCGCTGATCGGGGCCAGCCCGAGCACCGCGCGGCTGTACACCTTCCCGATGAAGAAGCCGTCCCCCAGCACGTGGTGCGTGACGTACCACTCCCAGATGGACGCCCCGTACTGGTGGCCCCCCTTCGAGAAGTCAATGATCCCGTCCTCAAACACCGAGCTCTGCGTGGTCCACAGCGCCAGCTGCGGCTGCAGCGTGTACATCCCGAGGATCGTGTCGTATGCGGTCGGCTTCTGCGCGAACGCCCCCCACGATGCGGTCGACTCGGCCAGGAACTTCGTGTTCCCCCCGGTGCGTGACTGGTACGAGTGGAAGTTCTCGTGCAGCACGTACTGGTTCCACGGGCTCTCAAAGTTGAACTTGCTGACCCACGACCTGCGGTACCCCTCGGACAGGAGCACGGTGCGCGCCTTCGCAAGCTCAGCGCACAGCCCCCCGTGCACGTACATCCCGGCCTCCATCACGTTGTGCTCCCACACCATGTCGTGCCCGGACAGCTGGTACTCGAAGCTCTCCTGCGTCGTGTCCACCACCCCGGCAGGCCAGTAGATGCAGTAGTACACCCCGCACAGGTAGTTCGGGTACTCTGCGTCCGGCACCGCCATGCTGAGCGCGCTGCCGCAGTCGTCCCCCAGCCCCGAGATCTCCGCTGCTGCCAGCGCCCTCTCGTACACACGCACGTCCCACACCTTCCCGGCGTAGCGCCCGACCGTCAGCACACCGCCCAGCGCCGCCGGCGCGACGCTGAGGCTCTGCTCCACACTGTGCCCGTTCACAACCACGATGATGCTGTCGCTGAAGAGCTGCACGACGGCGTGGTTGCAGCTGCGGTGGAGGAGCTCCTGGGCACTGGGCACCGTCGTCCCCCCCACCGTCACGGAGAGCTTCCCGCCCACCTCCGCCACCACCAGCGTCCCGAAGGTCAGCACCGTCCCGCTCTGGCCGGCCGCTGTCGGCATCAGCTTGAAGGACAGCGTGGCTGCCGGTGCCACCGCCTGCTGGCCAAAATCCACCCGCACCACCTTGTCCGTCATGTACACCGTGCTCTCGTACGGGAAGACGTCCGCGCTCCTGTCGTTCGCCACAAGGTCCACCGTCACGGGGTGCTGGTTCCCCGACAGGTCTGCGTACGCAAACTGAAGCGGCACATAGGCAGCCAGGCTGTCCACCGGCCCTTTCCCGAGGGACTCCAGCGAGCAGGTGGCCTCGCAGCGCCCGAACGAACACGTCTCCCCAGCAGCACACACCCCGCAGTTGACTGTGTTGCCATTGCCGTCGCGAATCGCACCGCACACAGCCCCCTTCTGTGCGCACAGCGCGGCGATGTTCGTCGTGGGAACGGGCGTCGGCGCCACAGTCACCACACATGGCGCCATTGCGTCGGCAACGTCGGTGATGGCGGAGTTCGCGAAGCTGACGTGGTCCACGAAGAACTCGCCGCCCCTCCCCCAGGGGGACCCGCCCAGGTGGTACTCCCCGATCGCCATCCCACCGTACCTCGAGTTCTGACGCAGGTCCATTGCAACCTGCTCCTCCAGCACCACCTGCCCGTCAACCCACAGCCGCAGGGTCGTGCTGGCCGCCGTATACGTCAGCATCACATGCGCCCACTCACCAATACGCAGCGTTGCCGAGCTCATTGCCCAGGTCACGAGGGTGCGGACCCCGACCCTCCCCGTCCCGTCCACCCACACCCATGCACCCCAGGGGCCCCGGCTCCCGTCGGTGTCCTTGAAGGTGGCCCCGATTGCGAACAGCGCCCGCCCCCCGAACGACACAGGCTTCACATGCCCGGCCATGGAGAAGTCCACGTTCCCTGTGGGTGCCCCGTTCGACGCCCCGAGGTTGATGAAGTCGCCAGAAAGCATGTGGTACGACTGCCCGCACACGGCATCGGCACCGCTCCCGAGTGCGATCTGCTTCCCAGAGCTGGTCAGCCCGTAGGTGTCAGTTGCCGTCGGCCCGTCCAGCGTGTACTGCGAGTAGATGCTCCCCTGTGCTCCGGCACAGAGAGCGAGCACCGCTGCCACATGCGGCACCAGCCGCTGCTGCATTGCAAACGGGGAAGGGGAGGGGGAAGGGGGTGGGGGTGCAGGTGCGGGGTTGTGTGGTGAAGTCTGTTATGACAAGGTGGGTGGTGCATCATGCGATGTAATGCAGCGCAATGCAGTGCAGTGCAGTGCAGCGCTACTGACGCGGGAGGCTCCCAAAGCTGAGAAATGGGATGTGGGTTGGGGCAGCCCAGTGTCAGCTGACGTACGATTTTCCGCACACAAGGCCATGTGCGCTGTGTGTATGTGTGTGATTTGCTGCGGGGCTGCTCTCTGGCAACACCGGGCAATCACCACATTCAACAGGCTGTTTCTATGTCATGCGGGGTTGGTCCTCCACAAGCAGCCCAATAGGACTGAGGCAGGGGTTTGTGACCCAAACGTTCGTTCCTCTGTGGAGGTCGCAGGCCTGGCGGCACAGGCGGTCCTCCACCCCGGGGTCACGAATGGGGGAGAGCACGGGGGGGCGGGACACCCCCACCCCAGGCAGCGCACGTGTAGTCGACAGCCGCCCTGCAGGACAGCAGGGCAGGCTGGTGTCTATGCGGCTGGGGAGGGGCGCTCATCCCATCCCATGCAGCAGCATCGGTCCCCCTCTCTCAGCAAGGGGGAAGCTATAGAATTGTAGTGCCAAAAGAACCGGCAGCAGGAAGAGGATTAAGAGGGGGAAAAGGGGGAAGGGGAAGAGGAAGCGACAAGGGAGAAGGGCATCGGGGCTCTGTCTGCCGTGTGGGCAGATGATGTTGGCCAGCAGGATGCGGAGGGATGGCCTTGGCAACAACGGAGATAGGTGCACACACTGCTGCTGCTGCTGCGGCCACCCAGCCCTGCTCCGTCGAAAAGGGATAAGCGGGCAGGGAGGGAGGGAGGGAGGGAGGGAGGGAGGGAGGGGGCAGGGTGCGATGGGGAACAGTTGATTAAAAAAGTTTTGGGGGAAGTCACCCTTTTCTTCAAAAGGGGCCATGTATGCGCATTCCCGCCCAGAAGACTTGGAGGTGTATTCTCTGTTTGCACGAACGGCACTGGCGCATGTGGCCAAGAACCGAACGCCGACATGAGTCGTTGAGGTTTGAAGGTATAGATGGTCTATCTCGAACAAAACCTCGAACAAAGATCGACCTCCTGCGTCATAGTTGCTGGTGGGTGGCGCGAGGGGACGGGGGCAGGGAAGGGAGGGGGGTAAAAGAAAAAGCGCAACGCGGTCAAAGAGTGAAACAAAAAGAGCAGGGCAGCAATACCAGGGGGGTGCAAAGGTTATGCCACACATACACAAGAGGACATAGTGTACCGTTGCACAAGAGAAGCAACCCCGTGGACTACCCACAAAACCGCAACAGCCACTGTGTTGCATAAACCGGGCGCCTGTCAAATGCAGCCCGGGGGATGATGTGATATGTTCAAGGTGGTCCGTAAAACAAACTACGGATGAGGGGGTGCACCGAGAGATCCAGGGAGAGGAGAGGCTCCAAAAAAGCTGGTGTGCCCCTCGGGACTCTGGGCGGAGGAGAGGGTGTGACACCCCCATTGTGTTTAAAAAAAATGCAAAGAGTAGATCAAAGGCAGGTCGTGGGCACTGTGAGTCACAGAAGCATAGGTCCTGCTGGCTCACAGGGGCCACGACAAACTGGCGACGGGTGTCGGTCGCTTCGAGGGCCACGCGACACCTTTTTTTAAACATCGGATATCCGCCTTACATCTGCGCAGTGCAGGAAAGGAGAGGGGTTGTATACCCCGCGCAGAAAAGAGCAACATAGACGATTCACACATTGGCCAGCCCCCGTGCCCAGACCCTGGCTGTGCACATTTGGCTGGATGTAGAGCCATCTATTAATTCCGTTTATGATTCTGTTTCCGTTAGGCTTCTCGTGATTATTATTACTTTTGCCAAGCCCCGCCATAGCGGAAGGACCGCCGTGGGAAGGACAGCAACTGTTCCCACTCTGCGTGCATCGGAATGTCCTATTTCCGCCGGTTCAGGACCTCACCAAATACCAGCAACCAGCGGAATCGCCATGGAAAGAGGACACACCCTGCAACCCCTCACGCCTGCGGGCTGATCAGGTAGTCGTATGTGTAAGCCAGGAACTCGTTGAACTTCGTCGATGGCGTGTTGGCCACAACCAGGTACAGCTTCTCCCCTGCAGCAGCACCCACTGTCACCGTCACAGGCACCCCCGCAGTGGTGACCGGCAGCTTGTGGTACGTGCGCGTCCCCGTCTGTGCGTTGTACACCACTGCCTGCGCCCGGAACTCCGAGTACGACGGGTTGGTTGTGGATGGCTTGATCCCAACCTGGTATGTGGCGTCGGCCGTGACATCCACCTCGTACGCGTTGTATGCCCAGTCACCGATCTTGTAGCGGTCCGGCACAGCCACCCACGCCGCGCCCGTCCCGCCCGCGCTGTAGAACTCTGTGATCTTGTTGTCCACCTCCGAGTCCGGGAGCGGGGTCGCGGCATTCTTGTTGTTGTTGTTCATGCGGTTGAAGGACCCGATCTCGGAGGCCAGGAATGTCTCGGCGTAGTCCATGTCCCACGTCGTCACACGTGCCGCAAAGTCGCTGAACACATCGCGCATGTCGAACCCGGCATCCCGCAGCGTCGTGTACATCCCCTCCGCAGGGGTGCCGCTGATCGGGGCCAGCCCGAGCACCGCGCGGCTGTACACCTTCCCGATGAAGAAGCCGTCCCCCAGCACGTGGTGCGTGACGTACCACTCCCAGATGGACGCCCCGTACTGGTGGCCCCCCTTCGAGAAGTCAATGATCCCGTCCTCAAACACCGAGCTCTGCGTGGTCCACAGCGCCAGCTGCGGCTGCAGCGTGTACATCCCGAGGATCGTGTCGTATGCGGTCGGCTTCTGCGCGAACGCCCCCCACGATGCGGTCGACTCGGCCAGGAACTTCGTGTTCCCCCCGGTGCGTGACTGGTACGAGTGGAAGTTCTCGTGCAGCACGTACTGGTTCCACGGGCTCTCAAAGTTGAACTTGCTGACCCACGACCTGCGGTACCCCTCGGACAGGAGCACGGTGCGCGCCTTCGCAAGCTCAGCGCACAGCCCCCCGTGCACGTACATCCCGGCCTCCATCACGTTGTGCTCCCACACCATGTCGTGCCCGGACAGCTGGTACTCGAAGCTCTCCTGCGTCGTGTCCACCACCCCGGCAGGCCAGTAGATGCAGTAGTACACCCCGCACAGGTAGTTCGGGTACTCTGCGTCCGGCACCGCCATGCTGAGCGCGCTGCCGCAGTCGTCCCCCAGCCCCGAGATCTCCGCTGCTGCCAGCGCCCTCTCGTACACACGCACGTCCCACACCTTCCCGGCGTAGCGCCCGACCGTCAGCACACCGCCCAGCGCCGCCGGCGCGACGCTGAGGCTCTGCTCCACACTGTGCCCGTTCACAACCACGATGATGCTGTCGCTGAAGAGCTGCACGACGGCGTGGTTGCAGCTGCGGTGGAGGAGCTCCTGGGCACTGGGCACCGTCGTCCCCCCCACCGTCACGGAGAGCTTCCCGCCCACCTCCGCCACCACCAGCGTCCCGAAGGTCAGCACCGTCCCGCTCTGGCCGGCCGCTGTCGGCATCAGCTTGAAGGACAGCGTGGCTGCCGGTGCCACCGCCTGCTGGCCAAAATCCACCCGCACCACCTTGTCCGTCATGTACACCGTGCTCTCGTACGGGAAGACGTCCGCGCTCCTGTCGTTCGCCACAAGGTCCACCGTCACGGGGTGCTGGTTCCCCGACAGGTCTGCGTACGCAAACTGAAGCGGCACATAGGCAGCCAGGCTGTCCACCGGCCCTTTCCCGAGGGACTCCAGCGAGCAGGTGGCCTCGCAGCGCCCGAACGAACACGTCTCCCCAGCAGCACACACCCCGCAGTTGACTGTGTTGCCATTGCCGTCGCGAATCGCACCGCACACAGCCCCCTTCTGTGCGCACAGCGCGGCGATGTTCGTCGTGGGAACGGGCGTCGGCGCCACAGTCACCACACATGGCGCCATTGCGTCGGCAACGTCGGTGATGGCGGAGTTCGCGAAGCTGACGTGGTCCACGAAGAACTCGCCGCCCCTCCCCCAGGGGGACCCGCCCAGGTGGTACTCCCCGATCGCCATCCCACCGTACCTCGAGTTCTGACGCAGGTCCATTGCAACCTGCTCCTCCAGCACCACCTGCCCGTCAACCCACAGCCGCAGGGTCGTGCTGGCCGCCGTATACGTCAGCATCACATGCGCCCACTCACCAATACGCAGCGTTGCCGAGCTCATTGCCCAGGTCACGAGGGTGCGGACCCCGACCCTCCCCGTCCCGTCCACCCACACCCATGCACCCCAGGGGCCCCGGCTCCCGTCGGTGTCCTTGAAGGTGGCCCCGATTGCGAACAGCGCCCGCCCCCCGAACGACACAGGCTTCACATGCCCGGCCATGGAGAAGTCCACGTTCCCTGTGGGTGCCCCGTTCGACGCCCCGAGGTTGATGAAGTCGCCAGAAAGCATGTGGTACGACTGCCCGCACACGGCATCGGCACCGCTCCCGAGTGCGATCTGCTTCCCAGAGCTGGTCAGCCCGTAGGTGTCAGTTGCCGTCGGCCCGTCCAGCGTGTACTGCGAGTAGATGCTCCCCTGTGCTCCGGCACAGAGAGCGAGCACCGCTGCCACATGCGGCACCAGCCGCTGCTGCATTGCAAACGGGGAAGGGGAGGGGGAAGGGGGTGGGGGTGCAGGTGCGGGGTTGTGTGGTGAAGTCTGTTATGACAAGGTGGGTGGTGCATCATGCGATGTAATGCAGCGCAATGCAGTGCAGTGCAGTGCAGCGCTACTGACGCGGGAGGCTCCCAAAGCTGAGAAATGGGATGTGGGTTGGGGCAGCCCAGTGTCAGCTGACGTACGATTTTCCGCACACAAGGCCATGTGCGCTGTGTGTATGTGTGTGATTTGCTGCGGGGCTGCTCTCTGGCAACACCGGGCAATCACCACATTCAACAGGCTGTTTCTATGTCATGCGGGGTTGGTCCTCCACAAGCAGCCCAATAGGACTGAGGCAGGGGTTTGTGACCCAAACGTTCGTTCCTCTGTGGAGGTCGCAGGCCTGGCGGCACAGGCGGTCCTCCACCCCGGGGTCACGAATGGGGGAGAGCACGGGGGGGCGGGACACCCCCACCCCAGGCAGCGCACGTGTAGTCGACAGCCGCCCTGCAGGACAGCAGGGCAGGCTGGTGTCTATGCGGCTGGGGAGGGGCGCTCATCCCATCCCATGCAGCAGCATCGGTCCCCCTCTCTCAGCAAGGGGGAAGCTATAGAATTGTAGTGCCAAAAGAACCGGCAGCAGGAAGAGGATTAAGAGGGGGAAAAGGGGGAAGGGGAAGAGGAAGCGACAAGGGAGAAGGGCATCGGGGCTCTGTCTGCCGTGTGGGCAGATGATGTTGGCCAGCAGGATGCGGAGGGATGGCCTTGGCAACAACGGAGATAGGTGCACACACTGCTGCTGCTGCTGCGGCCACCCAGCCCTGCTCCGTCGAAAAGGGATAAGCGGGCAGGGAGGGAGGGAGGGAGGGAGGGAGGGAGGGAGGGGGCAGGGTGCGATGGGGAACAGTTGATTAAAAAAGTTTTGGGGGAAGTCACCCTTTTCTTCAAAAGGGGCCATGTATGCGCATTCCCGCCCAGAAGACTTGGAGGTGTATTCTCTGTTTGCACGAACGGCACTGGCGCATGTGGCCAAGAACCGAACGCCGACATGAGTCGTTGAGGTTTGAAGGTATAGATGGTCTATCTCGAACAAAACCTCGAACAAAGATCGACCTCCTGCGTCATAGTTGCTGGTGGGTGGCGCGAGGGGACGGGGGCAGGGAAGGGAGGGGGGTAAAAGAAAAAGCGCAACGCGGTCAAAGAGTGAAACAAAAAGAGCAGGGCAGCAATACCAGGGGGGTGCAAAGGTTATGCCACACATACACAAGAGGACATAGTGTACCGTTGCACAAGAGAAGCAACCCCGTGGACTACCCACAAAACCGCAACAGCCACTGTGTTGCATAAACCGGGCGCCTGTCAAATGCAGCCCGGGGGATGATGTGATATGTTCAAGGTGGTCCGTAAAACAAACTACGGATGAGGGGGTGCACCGAGAGATCCAGGGAGAGGAGAGGCTCCAAAAAAGCTGGTGTGCCCCTCGGGACTCTGGGCGGAGGAGAGGGTGTGACACCCCCATTGTGTTTAAAAAAAATGCAAAGAGTAGATCAAAGGCAGGTCGTGGGCACTGTGAGTCACAGAAGCATAGGTCCTGCTGGCTCACAGGGGCCACGACAAACTGGCGACGGGTGTCGGTCGCTTCGAGGGCCACGCGACACCTTTTTTTAAACATCGGATATCCGCCTTACATCTGCGCAGTGCAGGAAAGGAGAGGGGTTGTATACCCCGCGCAGAAAAGAGCAACATAGACGATTCACACATTGGCCAGCCCCCGTGCCCAGACCCTGGCTGTGCACATTTGGCTGGATGTAGAGCCATCTATTAATTCCGTTTATGATTCTGTTTCCGTTAGGCTTCTCGTGATTATTATTACTTTTGCCAAGCCCCGCCATAGCGGAAGGACCGCCGTGGGAAGGACAGCAACTGTTCCCACTCTGCGTGCATCGGAATGTCCTATTTCCGCCGGTTCAGGACCTCACCAAATACCAGCAACCAGCGGAATCGCCATGGAAAGAGGACACACCCTGCAACCCCTCACGCCTGCGGGCTGATCAGGTAGTCGTATGTGTAAGCCAGGAACTCGTTGAACTTCGTCGATGGCGTGTTGGCCACAACCAGGTACAGCTTCTCCCCTGCAGCAGCACCCACTGTCACCGTCACAGGCACCCCCGCAGTGGTGACCGGCAGCTTGTGGTACGTGCGCGTCCCCGTCTGTGCGTTGTACACCACTGCCTGCGCCCGGAACTCCGAGTACGACGGGTTGGTTGTGGATGGCTTGATCCCAACCTGGTATGTGGCGTCGGCCGTGACATCCACCTCGTACGCGTTGTATGCCCAGTCACCGATCTTGTAGCGGTCCGGCACAGCCACCCACGCCGCGCCCGTCCCGCCCGCGCTGTAGAACTCTGTGATCTTGTTGTCCACCTCCGAGTCCGGGAGCGGGGTCGCGGCATTCTTGTTGTTGTTGTTCATGCGGTTGAAGGACCCGATCTCGGAGGCCAGGAATGTCTCGGCGTAGTCCATGTCCCACGTCGTCACACGTGCCGCAAAGTCGCTGAACACATCGCGCATGTCGAACCCGGCATCCCGCAGCGTCGTGTACATCCCCTCCGCAGGGGTGCCGCTGATCGGGGCCAGCCCGAGCACCGCGCGGCTGTACACCTTCCCGATGAAGAAGCCGTCCCCCAGCACGTGGTGCGTGACGTACCACTCCCAGATGGACGCCCCGTACTGGTGGCCCCCCTTCGAGAAGTCAATGATCCCGTCCTCAAACACCGAGCTCTGCGTGGTCCACAGCGCCAGCTGCGGCTGCAGCGTGTACATCCCGAGGATCGTGTCGTATGCGGTCGGCTTCTGCGCGAACGCCCCCCACGATGCGGTCGACTCGGCCAGGAACTTCGTGTTCCCCCCGGTGCGTGACTGGTACGAGTGGAAGTTCTCGTGCAGCACGTACTGGTTCCACGGGCTCTCAAAGTTGAACTTGCTGACCCACGACCTGCGGTACCCCTCGGACAGGAGCACGGTGCGCGCCTTCGCAAGCTCAGCGCACAGCCCCCCGTGCACGTACATCCCGGCCTCCATCACGTTGTGCTCCCACACCATGTCGTGCCCGGACAGCTGGTACTCGAAGCTCTCCTGCGTCGTGTCCACCACCCCGGCAGGCCAGTAGATGCAGTAGTACACCCCGCACAGGTAGTTCGGGTACTCTGCGTCCGGCACCGCCATGCTGAGCGCGCTGCCGCAGTCGTCCCCCAGCCCCGAGATCTCCGCTGCTGCCAGCGCCCTCTCGTACACACGCACGTCCCACACCTTCCCGGCGTAGCGCCCGACCGTCAGCACACCGCCCAGCGCCGCCGGCGCGACGCTGAGGCTCTGCTCCACACTGTGCCCGTTCACAACCACGATGATGCTGTCGCTGAAGAGCTGCACGACGGCGTGGTTGCAGCTGCGGTGGAGGAGCTCCTGGGCACTGGGCACCGTCGTCCCCCCCACCGTCACGGAGAGCTTCCCGCCCACCTCCGCCACCACCAGCGTCCCGAAGGTCAGCACCGTCCCGCTCTGGCCGGCCGCTGTCGGCATCAGCTTGAAGGACAGCGTGGCTGCCGGTGCCACCGCCTGCTGGCCAAAATCCACCCGCACCACCTTGTCCGTCATGTACACCGTGCTCTCGTACGGGAAGACGTCCGCGCTCCTGTCGTTCGCCACAAGGTCCACCGTCACGGGGTGCTGGTTCCCCGACAGGTCTGCGTACGCAAACTGAAGCGGCACATAGGCAGCCAGGCTGTCCACCGGCCCTTTCCCGAGGGACTCCAGCGAGCAGGTGGCCTCGCAGCGCCCGAACGAACACGTCTCCCCAGCAGCACACACCCCGCAGTTGACTGTGTTGCCATTGCCGTCGCGAATCGCACCGCACACAGCCCCCTTCTGTGCGCACAGCGCGGCGATGTTCGTCGTGGGAACGGGCGTCGGCGCCACAGTCACCACACATGGCGCCATTGCGTCGGCAACGTCGGTGATGGCGGAGTTCGCGAAGCTGACGTGGTCCACGAAGAACTCGCCGCCCCTCCCCCAGGGGGACCCGCCCAGGTGGTACTCCCCGATCGCCATCCCACCGTACCTCGAGTTCTGACGCAGGTCCATTGCAACCTGCTCCTCCAGCACCACCTGCCCGTCAACCCACAGCCGCAGGGTCGTGCTGGCCGCCGTATACGTCAGCATCACATGCGCCCACTCACCAATACGCAGCGTTGCCGAGCTCATTGCCCAGGTCACGAGGGTGCGGACCCCGACCCTCCCCGTCCCGTCCACCCACACCCATGCACCCCAGGGGCCCCGGCTCCCGTCGGTGTCCTTGAAGGTGGCCCCGATTGCGAACAGCGCCCGCCCCCCGAACGACACAGGCTTCACATGCCCGGCCATGGAGAAGTCCACGTTCCCTGTGGGTGCCCCGTTCGACGCCCCGAGGTTGATGAAGTCGCCAGAAAGCATGTGGTACGACTGCCCGCACACGGCATCGGCACCGCTCCCGAGTGCGATCTGCTTCCCAGAGCTGGTCAGCCCGTAGGTGTCAGTTGCCGTCGGCCCGTCCAGCGTGTACTGCGAGTAGATGCTCACCTGTGCTCCGGCACAGAGAGCGAGCACCGCTGCCACATGCGGCACCAGCCGCTGCTGCATTGCAAACGGGGAAGGGGAGGGGGAAGGGGGTGGGGGTGCAGGTGCGGGGTTGTGTGGTGAAGTCTGTTATGACAAGGTGGGTGGTGCATCATGCGATGTAATGCAGCGCAATGCAGTGCAGTGCAGTGCAGCGCTACTGACGCGGGAGGCTCCCAAAGCTGAGAAATGGGATGTGGGTTGGGGCAGCCCAGTGTCAGCTGACGTACGATTTTCCGCACACAAGGCCATGTGCGCTGTGTGTATGTGTGTGATTTGCTGCGGGGCTGCTCTCTGGCAACACCGGGCAATCACCACATTCAACAGGCTGTTTCTATGTCATGCGGGGTTGGTCCTCCACAAGCAGCCCAATAGGACTGAGGCAGGGGTTTGTGACCCAAACGTTCGTTCCTCTGTGGAGGTCGCAGGCCTGGCGGCACAGGCGGTCCTCCACCCCGGGGTCACGAATGGGGGAGAGCACGGGGGGGCGGGACACCCCCACCCCAGGCAGCGCACGTGTAGTCGACAGCCGCCCTGCAGGACAGCAGGGCAGGCTGGTGTCTATGCGGCTGGGGAGGGGCGCTCATCCCATCCCATGCAGCAGCATCGGTCCCCCTCTCTCAGCAAGGGGGAAGCTATAGAATTGTAGTGCCAAAAGAACCGGCAGCAGGAAGAGGATTAAGAGGGGGAAAAGGGGGAAGGGGAAGAGGAAGCGACAAGGGAGAAGGGCATCGGGGCTCTGTCTGCCGTGTGGGCAGATGATGTTGGCCAGCAGGATGCGGAGGGATGGCCTTGGCAACAACGGAGATAGGTGCACACACTGCTGCTGCTGCTGCGGCCACCCAGCCCTGCTCCGTCGAAAAGGGATAAGCGGGCAGGGAGGGAGGGAGGGAGGGAGGGAGGGAGGGAGGGAGGGAGGGAGGGAGGGAGGGAGGGAGGGAGGGAGGGAGGGAGGGAGGGAGGGGGCAGGGTGCGATGGGGAACAGTTGATTAAAAAAGTTTTGGGGGAAGTCACCCTTTTCTTCAAAAGGGGCCATGTATGCGCATTCCCGCCCAGAAGACTTGGAGGTGTATTCTCTGTTTGCACGAACGGCACTGGCGCATGTGGCCAAGAACCGAACGCCGACATGAGTCGTTGAGGTTTGAAGGTATAGATGGTCTATCTCGAACAAAA
This sequence comes from Rhynchopus euleeides, assembly GCA_963210315.1. Lineage (NCBI taxonomy): Eukaryota > Euglenozoa > Diplonemea > Diplonemida > Diplonemidae > Rhynchopus > Rhynchopus euleeides. Next base: position 1,117,821 of record OY723278.1, read on the forward strand.
CCTCGAACAAAGATCGACCTCCTGCGTCATAGTTGCTGGTGGGTGGCGCGAGGGGACGGGGGCAGGGAAGGGAGGGGGGTAAAAGAAAAAGCGCAACGCGGTCAAAGAGTGAAACAAAAAGAGCAGGGCAGCAATACCAGGGGGGTGCAAAGGTTATGCCACACATACACAAGAGGACATAGTGTACCGTTGCACAAGAGAAGCAACCCCGTGGACTACCCACAAAACCGCAACAGCCACTGTGTTGCATAAACCGGGCGCCTGTCAAATGCAGCCCGGGGGATGATGTGATATGTTCAAGGTGGTCCGTAAAACAAACTACGGATGAGGGGGTGCACCGAGAGATCCAGGGAGAGGAGAGGCTCCAAAAAAGCTGGTGTGCCCCTCGGGACTCTGGGCGGAGGAGAGGGTGTGACACCCCCATTGTGTTTAAAAAAAATGCAAAGAGTAGATCAAAGGCAGGTCGTGGGCACTGTGAGTCACAGAAGCATAGGTCCTGCTGGCTCACAGGGGCCACGACAAACTGGCGACGGGTGTCGGTCGCTTCGAGGGCCACGCGACACCTTTTTTTAAACATCGGATATCCGCCTTACATCTGCGCAGTGCAGGAAAGGAGAGGGGTTGTATACCCCGCGCAGAAAAGAGCAACATAGACGATTCACACATTGGCCAGCCCCCGTGCCCAGACCCTGGCTGTGCACATTTGGCTGGATGTAGAGCCATCTATTAATTCCGTTTATGATTCTGTTTCCGTTAGGCTTCTCGTGATTATTATTACTTTTGCCAAGCCCCGCCATAGCGGAAGGACCGCCGTGGGAAGGACAGCAACTGTTCCCACTCTGCGTGCATCGGAATGTCCTATTTCCGCCGGTTCAGGACCTCACCAAATACCAGCAACCAGCGGAATCGCCATGGAAAGAGGACACACCCTGCAACCCCTCACGCCTGCGGGCTGATCAGGTAGTCGTATGTGTAAGCCAGGAACTCGTTGAACTTCGTCGATGGCGTGTTGGCCACAACCAGGTACAGCTTCTCCCCTGCAGCAGCACCCACTGTCACCGTCACAGGCACCCCCGCAGTGGTGACCGGCAGCTTGTGGTACGTGCGCGTCCCCGTCTGTGCGTTGTACACCACTGCCTGCGCCCGGAACTCCGAGTACGACGGGTTGGTTGTGGATGGCTTGATCCCAACCTGGTATGTGGCGTCGGCCGTGACATCCACCTCGTACGCGTTGTATGCCCAGTCACCGATCTTGTAGCGGTCCGGCACAGCCACCCACGCCGCGCCCGTCCCGCCCGCGCTGTAGAACTCTGTGATCTTGTTGTCCACCTCCGAGTCCGGGAGCGGGGTCGCGGCATTCTTGTTGTTGTTGTTCATGCGGTTGAAGGACCCGATCTCGGAGGCCAGGAATGTCTCGGCGTAGTCCATGTCCCACGTCGTCACACGTGCCGCAAAGTCGCTGAACACATCGCGCATGTCGAACCCGGCATCCCGCAGCGTCGTGTACATCCCCTCCGCAGGGGTGCCGCTGATCGGGGCCAGCCCGAGCACCGCGCGGCTGTACACCTTCCCGATGAAGAAGCCGTCCCCCAGCACGTGGTGCGTGACGTACCACTCCCAGATGGACGCCCCGTACTGGTGGCCCCCCTTCGAGAAGTCAATGATCCCGTCCTCAAACACCGAGCTCTGCGTGGTCCACAGCGCCAGCTGCGGCTGCAGCGTGTACATCCCGAGGATCGTGTCGTATGCGGTCGGCTTCTGCGCGAACGCCCCCCACGATGCGGTCGACTCGGCCAGGAACTTCGTGTTCCCCCCGGTGCGTGACTGGTACGAGTGGAAGTTCTCGTGCAGCACGTACTGGTTCCACGGGCTCTCAAAGTTGAACTTGCTGACCCACGACCTGCGGTACCCCTCGGACAGGAGCACGGTGCGCGCCTTCGCAAGCTCAGCGCACAGCCCCCCGTGCACGTACATCCCGGCCTCCATCACGTTGTGCTCCCACACCATGTCGTGCCCGGACAGCTGGTACTCGAAGCTCTCCTGCGTCGTGTCCACCACCCCGGCAGGCCAGTAGATGCAGTAGTACACCCCGCACAGGTAGTTCGGGTACTCTGCGTCCGGCACCGCCATGCTGAGCGCGCTGCCGCAGTCGTCCCCCAGCCCCGAGATCTCCGCTGCTGCCAGCGCCCTCTCGTACACACGCACGTCCCACACCTTCCCGGCGTAGCGCCCGACCGTCAGCACACCGCCCAGCGCCGCCGGCGCGACGCTGAGGCTCTGCTCCACACTGTGCCCGTTCACAACCACGATGATGCTGTCGCTGAAGAGCTGCACGACGGCGTGGTTGCAGCTGCGGTGGAGGAGCTCCTGGGCACTGGGCACCGTCGTCCCCCCCACCGTCACGGAGAGCTTCCCGCCCACCTCCGCCACCACCAGCGTCCCGAAGGTCAGCACCGTCCCGCTCTGGCCGGCCGCTGTCGGCATCAGCTTGAAGGACAGCGTGGCTGCCGGTGCCACCGCCTGCTGGCCAAAATCCACCCGCACCACCTTGTCCGTCATGTACACCGTGCTCTCGTACGGGAAGACGTCCGCGCTCCTGTCGTTCGCCACAAGGTCCACCGTCACGGGGTGCTGGTTCCCCGACAGGTCTGCGTACGCAAACTGAAGCGGCACATAGGCAGCCAGGCTGTCCACCGGCCCTTTCCCGAGGGACTCCAGCGAGCAGGTGGCCTCGCAGCGCCCGAACGAACACGTCTCCCCAGCAGCACACACCCCGCAGTTGACTGTGTTGCCATTGCCGTCGCGAATCGCACCGCACACAGCCCCCTTCTGTGCGCACAGCGCGGCGATGTTCGTCGTGGGAACGGGCGTCGGCGCCACAGTCACCACACATGGCGCCATTGCGTCGGCAACGTCGGTGATGGCGGAGTTCGCGAAGCTGACGTGGTCCACGAAGAACTCGCCGCCCCTCCCCCAGGGGGACCCGCCCAGGTGGTACTCCCCGATCGCCATCCCACCGTACCTCGAGTTCTGACGCAGGTCCATTGCAACCTGCTCCTCCAGCACCACCTGCCCGTCAACCCACAGCCGCAGGGTCGTGCTGGCCGCCGTATACGTCAGCATCACATGCGCCCACTCACCAATACGCAGCGTTGCCGAGCTCATTGCCCAGGTCACGAGGGTGCGGACCCCGACCCTCCCCGTCCCGTCCACCCACACCCATGCACCCCAGGGGCCCCGGCTCCCGTCGGTGTCCTTGAAGGTGGCCCCGATTGCGAACAGCGCCCGCCCCCCGAACGACACAGGCTTCACATGCCCGGCCATGGAGAAGTCCACGTTCCCTGTGGGTGCCCCGTTCGACGCCCCGAGGTTGATGAAGTCGCCAGAAAGCATGTGGTACGACTGCCCGCACACGGCATCGGCACCGCTCCCGAGTGCGATCTGCTTCCCAGAGCTGGTCAGCCCGTAGGTGTCAGTTGCCGTCGGCCCGTCCAGCGTGTACTGCGAGTAGATGCTCACCTGTGCTCCGGCACAGAGAGCGAGCACCGCTGCCACATGCGGCACCAGCCGCTGCTGCATTGCAAACGGGGAAGGGGAGGGGGAAGGGGGTGGGGGTGCAGGTGCGGGGTTGTGTGGTGAAGTCTGTTATGACAAGGTGGGTGGTGCATCATGCGATGTAATGCAGCGCAATGCAGTGCAGTGCAGTGCAGCGCTACTGACGCGGGAGGCTCCCAAAGCTGAGAAATGGGATGTGGGTTGGGGCAGCCCAGTGTCAGCTGACGTACGATTTTCCGCACACAAGGCCATGTGCGCTGTGTGTATGTGTGTGATTTGCTGCGGGGCTGCTCTCTGGCAACACCGGGCAATCACCACATTCAACAGGCTGTTTCTATGTCATGCGGGGTTGGTCCTCCACAAGCAGCCCAATAGGACTGAGGCAGGGGTTTGTGACCCAAACGTTCGTTCCTCTGTGGAGGTCGCAGGCCTGGCGGCACAGGCGGTCCTCCACCCCGGGGTCACGAATGGGGGAGAGCACGGGGGGGCGGGACACCCCCACCCCAGGCAGCGCACGTGTAGTCGACAGCCGCCCTGCAGGACAGCAGGGCAGGCTGGTGTCTATGCGGCTGGGGAGGGGCGCTCATCCCATCCCATGCAGCAGCATCGGTCCCCCTCTCTCAGCAAGGGGGAAGCTATAGAATTGTAGTGCCAAAAGAACCGGCAGCAGGAAGAGGATTAAGAGGGGGAAAAGGGGGAAGGGGAAGAGGAAGCGACAAGGGAGAAGGGCATCGGGGCTCTGTCTGCCGTGTGGGCAGATGATGTTGGCCAGCAGGATGCGGAGGGATGGCCTTGGCAACAACGGAGATAGGTGCACACACTGCTGCTGCTGCTGCGGCCACCCAGCCCTGCTCCGTCGAAAAGGGATAAGCGGGCAGGGAGGGAGGGAGGGAGGGAGGGAGGGAGGGAGGGAGGGAGGGAGGGAGGGAGGGAGGGAGGGAGGGAGGGAGGGAGGGAGGGGGCAGGGTGCGATGGGGAACAGTTGATTAAAAAAGTTTTGGGGGAAGTCACCCTTTTCTTCAAAAGGGGCCATGTATGCGCATTCCCGCCCAGAAGACTTGGAGGTGTATTCTCTGTTTGCACGAACGGCACTGGCGCATGTGGCCAAGAACCGAACGCCGACATGAGTCGTTGAGGTTTGAAGGTATAGATGGTCTATCTCGAACAAAACCTCGAACAAAGATCGACCTCCTGCGTCATAGTTGCTGGTGGGTGGCGCGAGGGGACGGGGGCAGGGAAGGGAGGGGGGTAAAAGAAAAAGCGCAACGCGGTCAAAGAGTGAAACAAAAAGAGCAGGGCAGCAATACCAGGGGGGTGCAAAGGTTATGCCACACATACACAAGAGGACATAGTGTACCGTTGCACAAGAGAAGCAACCCCGTGGACTACCCACAAAACCGCAACAGCCACTGTGTTGCATAAACCGGGCGCCTGTCAAATGCAGCCCGGGGGATGATGTGATATGTTCAAGGTGGTCCGTAAAACAAACTACGGATGAGGGGGTGCACCGAGAGATCCAGGGAGAGGAGAGGCTCCAAAAAAGCTGGTGTGCCCCTCGGGACTCTGGGCGGAGGAGAGGGTGTGACACCCCCATTGTGTTTAAAAAAAATGCAAAGAGTAGATCAAAGGCAGGTCGTGGGCACTGTGAGTCACAGAAGCATAGGTCCTGCTGGCTCACAGGGGCCACGACAAACTGGCGACGGGTGTCGGTCGCTTCGAGGGCCACGCGACACCTTTTTTTAAACATCGGATATCCGCCTTACATCTGCGCAGTGCAGGAAAGGAGAGGGGTTGTATACCCCGCGCAGAAAAGAGCAACATAGACGATTCACACATTGGCCAGCCCCCGTGCCCAGACCCTGGCTGTGCACATTTGGCTGGATGTAGAGCCATCTATTAATTCCGTTTATGATTCTGTTTCCGTTAGGCTTCTCGTGATTATTATTACTTTTGCCAAGCCCCGCCATAGCGGAAGGACCGCCGTGGGAAGGACAGCAACTGTTCCCACTCTGCGTGCATCGGAATGTCCTATTTCCGCCGGTTCAGGACCTCACCAAATACCAGCAACCAGCGGAATCGCCATGGAAAGAGGACACACCCTGCAACCCCTCACGCCTGCGGGCTGATCAGGTAGTCGTATGTGTAAGCCAGGAACTCGTTGAACTTCGTCGATGGCGTGTTGGCCACAACCAGGTACAGCTTCTCCCCTGCAGCAGCACCCACTGTCACCGTCACAGGCACCCCCGCAGTGGTGACCGGCAGCTTGTGGTACGTGCGCGTCCCCGTCTGTGCGTTGTACACCACTGCCTGCGCCCGGAACTCCGAGTACGACGGGTTGGTTGTGGATGGCTTGATCCCAACCTGGTATGTGGCGTCGGCCGTGACATCCACCTCGTACGCGTTGTATGCCCAGTCACCGATCTTGTAGCGGTCCGGCACAGCCACCCACGCCGCGCCCGTCCCGCCCGCGCTGTAGAACTCTGTGATCTTGTTGTCCACCTCCGAGTCCGGGAGCGGGGTCGCGGCATTCTTGTTGTTGTTGTTCATGCGGTTGAAGGACCCGATCTCGGAGGCCAGGAATGTCTCGGCGTAGTCCATGTCCCACGTCGTCACACGTGCCGCAAAGTCGCTGAACACATCGCGCATGTCGAACCCGGCATCCCGCAGCGTCGTGTACATCCCCTCCGCAGGGGTGCCGCTGATCGGGGCCAGCCCGAGCACCGCGCGGCTGTACACCTTCCCGATGAAGAAGCCGTCCCCCAGCACGTGGTGCGTGACGTACCACTCCCAGATGGACGCCCCGTACTGGTGGCCCCCCTTCGAGAAGTCAATGATCCCGTCCTCAAACACCGAGCTCTGCGTGGTCCACAGCGCCAGCTGCGGCTGCAGCGTGTACATCCCGAGGATCGTGTCGTATGCGGTCGGCTTCTGCGCGAACGCCCCCCACGATGCGGTCGACTCGGCCAGGAACTTCGTGTTCCCCCCGGTGCGTGACTGGTACGAGTGGAAGTTCTCGTGCAGCACGTACTGGTTCCACGGGCTCTCAAAGTTGAACTTGCTGACCCACGACCTGCGGTACCCCTCGGACAGGAGCACGGTGCGCGCCTTCGCAAGCTCAGCGCACAGCCCCCCGTGCACGTACATCCCGGCCTCCATCACGTTGTGCTCCCACACCATGTCGTGCCCGGACAGCTGGTACTCGAAGCTCTCCTGCGTCGTGTCCACCACCCCGGCAGGCCAGTAGATGCAGTAGTACACCCCGCACAGGTAGTTCGGGTACTCTGCGTCCGGCACCGCCATGCTGAGCGCGCTGCCGCAGTCGTCCCCCAGCCCCGAGATCTCCGCTGCTGCCAGCGCCCTCTCGTACACACGCACGTCCCACACCTTCCCGGCGTAGCGCCCGACCGTCAGCACACCGCCCAGCGCCGCCGGCGCGACGCTGAGGCTCTGCTCCACACTGTGCCCGTTCACAACCACGATGATGCTGTCGCTGAAGAGCTGCACGACGGCGTGGTTGCAGCTGCGGTGGAGGAGCTCCTGGGCACTGGGCACCGTCGTCCCCCCCACCGTCACGGAGAGCTTCCCGCCCACCTCCGCCACCACCAGCGTCCCGAAGGTCAGCACCGTCCCGCTCTGGCCGGCCGCTGTCGGCATCAGCTTGAAGGACAGCGTGGCTGCCGGTGCCACCGCCTGCTGGCCAAAATCCACCCGCACCACCTTGTCCGTCATGTACACCGTGCTCTCGTACGGGAAGACGTCCGCGCTCCTGTCGTTCGCCACAAGGTCCACCGTCACGGGGTGCTGGTTCCCCGACAGGTCTGCGTACGCAAACTGAAGCGGCACATAGGCAGCCAGGCTGTCCACCGGCCCTTTCCCGAGGGACTCCAGCGAGCAGGTGGCCTCGCAGCGCCCGAACGAACACGTCTCCCCAGCAGCACACACCCCGCAGTTGACTGTGTTGCCATTGCCGTCGCGAATCGCACCGCACACAGCCCCCTTCTGTGCGCACAGCGCGGCGATGTTCGTCGTGGGAACGGGCGTCGGCGCCACAGTCACCACACATGGCGCCATTGCGTCGGCAACGTCGGTGATGGCGGAGTTCGCGAAGCTGACGTGGTCCACGAAGAACTCGCCGCCCCTCCCCCAGGGGGACCCGCCCAGGTGGTACTCCCCGATCGCCATCCCACCGTACCTCGAGTTCTGACGCAGGTCCATTGCAACCTGCTCCTCCAGCACCACCTGCCCGTCAACCCACAGCCGCAGGGTCGTGCTGGCCGCCGTATACGTCAGCATCACATGCGCCCACTCACCAATACGCAGCGTTGCCGAGCTCATTGCCCAGGTCACGAGGGTGCGGACCCCGACCCTCCCCGTCCCGTCCACCCACACCCATGCACCCCAGGGGCCCCGGCTCCCGTCGGTGTCCTTGAAGGTGGCCCCGATTGCGAACAGCGCCCGCCCCCCGAACGACACAGGCTTCACATGCCCGGCCATGGAGAAGTCCACGTTCCCTGTGGGTGCCCCGTTCGACGCCCCGAGGTTGATGAAGTCGCCAGAAAGCATGTGGTACGACTGCCCGCACACGGCATCGGCACCGCTCCCGAGTGCGATCTGCTTCCCAGAGCTGGTCAGCCCGTAGGTGTCAGTTGCCGTCGGCCCGTCCAGCGTGTACTGCGAGTAGATGCTCCCCTGTGCTCCGGCACAGAGAGCGAGCACCGCTGCCACATGCGGCACCAGCCGCTGCTGCATTGCAAACGGGGAAGGGGAGGGGGAAGGGGGTGGGGGTGCAGGTGCGGGGTTGTGTGGTGAAGTCTGTTATGACAAGGTGGGTGGTGCATCATGCGATGTAATGCAGCGCAATGCAGTGCAGTGCAGTGCAGCGCTACTGACGCGGGAGGCTCCCAAAGCTGAGAAATGGGATGTGGGTTGGGGCAGCCCAGTGTCAGCTGACGTACGATTTTCCGCACACAAGGCCATGTGCGCTGTGTGTATGTGTGTGATTTGCTGCGGGGCTGCTCTCTGGCAACACCGGGCAATCACCACATTCAACGTTCCTCTGTGGAGGTCGCAGGCCTGGCGGCACAGGCGGTCCTCCACCCCGGGGTCACGAATGGGGGAGAGCACGGGGGGGCGGGACACCCCCACCCCAGGCAGCGCACGTGTAGTCGACAGCCGCCCTGCAGGACAGCAGGGCAGGCTGGTGTCTATGCGGCTGGGGAGGGGCGCTCATCCCATCCCATGCAGCAGCATCGGTCCCCCTCTCTCAGCAAGGGGGAAGCTATAGAATTGTAGTGCCAAAAGAACCGGCAGCAGGAAGAGGATTAAGAGGGGGAAAAGGGGGAAGGGGAAGAGGAAGCGACAAGGGAGAAGGGCATCGGGGCTCTGTCTGCCGTGTGGGCAGATGATGTTGGCCAGCAGGATGCGGAGGGATGGCCTTGGCAACAACGGAGATAGGTGCACACACTGCTGCTGCTGCTGCGGCCACCCAGCCCTGCTCCGTCGAAAAGGGATAAGCGGGCAGGGAGGGAGGGAGGGAGGGAGGGAGGGAGGGAGGGAGGGAGGGAGGGAGGGAGGGAGGGAGGGAGGGAGGGAGGGAGGGAGGGAGGGAGGGAGGGAGGGAGGGAGGGAGGGAGGGAGGGCAGGGTGCGATGGGGAACAGTTGATTAAAAAAGTTTTGGGGGAAGTCACCCTTTTCTTCAAAAGGGGCCATGTATGCGCATTCCCGCCCAGAAGACTTGGAGGTGTATTCTCTGTTTGCACGAACGGCACTGGCGCATGTGGCCAAGAACCGAACGCCGACATGAGTCGTTGAGGTTTGAAGGTATAGATGGTCTATCTCGAACAAAACCTCGAACAAAGATCGACCTCCTGCGTCATAGTTGCTGGTGGGTGGCGCGAGGGGACGGGGGCAGGGAAGGGAGGGGGGTAAAAGAAAAAGCGCAACGCGGTCAAAGAGTGAAACAAAAAGAGCAGGGCAGCAATACCAGGGGGGTGCAAAGGTTATGCCACACATACACAAGAGGACATAGTGTACCGTTGCACAAGAGAAGCAACCCCGTGGACTACCCACAAAACCGCAACAGCCACTGTGTTGCATAAACCGGGCGCCTGTCAAATGCAGCCCGGGGGATGATGTGATATGTTCAAGGTGGTCCGTAAAACAAACTACGGATGAGGGGGTGCACCGAGAGATCCAGGGAGAGGAGAGGCTCCAAAAAAGCTGGTGTGCCCCTCGGGACTCTGGGCGGAGGAGAGGGTGTGACACCCCCATTGTGTTTAAAAAAAATGCAAAGAGTAGATCAAAGGCAGGTCGTGGGCACTGTGAGTCACAGAAGCATAGGTCCTGCTGGCTCACAGGGGCCACGACAAACTGGCGACGGGTGTCGGTCGCTTCGAGGGCCACGCGACACCTTTTTTTAAACATCGGATATCCGCCTTACATCTGCGCAGTGCAGGAAAGGAGAGGGGTTGTATACCCCGCGCAGAAAAGAGCAACATAGACGATTCACACATTGGCCAGCCCCCGTGCCCAGACCCTGGCTGTGCACATTTGGCTGGATGTAGAGCCATCTATTAATTCCGTTTATGATTCTGTTTCCGTTAGGCTTCTCGTGATTATTATTACTTTTGCCAAGCCCCGCCATAGCGGAAGGACCGCCGTGGGAAGGACAGCAACTGTTCCCACTCTGCGTGCATCGGAATGTCCTATTTCCGCCGGTTCAGGACCTCACCAAATACCAGCAACCAGCGGAATCGCCATGGAAAGAGGACACACCCTGCAACCCCTCACGCCTGCGGGCTGATCAGGTAGTCGTATGTGTAAGCCAGGAACTCGTTGAACTTCGTCGATGGCGTGTTGGCCACAACCAGGTACAGCTTCTCCCCTGCAGCAGCACCCACTGTCACCGTCACAGGCACCCCCGCAGTGGTGACCGGCAGCTTGTGGTACGTGCGCGTCCCCGTCTGTGCGTTGTACACCACTGCCTGCGCCCGGAACTCCGAGTACGACGGGTTGGTTGTGGATGGCTTGATCCCAACCTGGTATGTGGCGTCGGCCGTGACATCCACCTCGTACGCGTTGTATGCCCAGTCACCGATCTTGTAGCGGTCCGGCACAGCCACCCACGCCGCGCCCGTCCCGCCCGCGCTGTAGAACTCTGTGATCTTGTTGTCCACCTCCGAGTCCGGGAGCGGGGTCGCGGCATTCTTGTTGTTGTTGTTCATGCGGTTGAAGGACCCGATCTCGGAGGCCAGGAATGTCTCGGCGTAGTCCATGTCCCACGTCGTCACACGTGCCGCAAAGTCGCTGAACACATCGCGCATGTCGAACCCGGCATCCCGCAGCGTCGTGTACATCCCCTCCGCAGGGGTGCCGCTGATCGGGGCCAGCCCGAGCACCGCGCGGCTGTACACCTTCCCGATGAAGAAGCCGTCCCCCAGCACGTGGTGCGTGACGTACCACTCCCAGATGGACGCCCCGTACTGGTGGCCCCCCTTCGAGAAGTCAATGATCCCGTCCTCAAACACCGAGCTCTGCGTGGTCCACAGCGCCAGCTGCGGCTGCAGCGTGTACATCCCGAGGATCGTGTCGTATGCGGTCGGCTTCTGCGCGAACGCCCCCCACGATGCGGTCGACTCGGCCAGGAACTTCGTGTTCCCCCCGGTGCGTGACTGGTACGAGTGGAAGTTCTCGTGCAGCACGTACTGGTTCCACGGGCTCTCAAAGTTGAACTTGCTGACCCACGACCTGCGGTACCCCTCGGACAGGAGCACGGTGCGCGCCTTCGCAAGCTCAGCGCACAGCCCCCCGTGCACGTACATCCCGGCCTCCATCACGTTGTGCTCCCACACCATGTCGTGCCCGGACAGCTGGTACTCGAAGCTCTCCTGCGTCGTGTCCACCACCCCGGCAGGCCAGTAGATGCAGTAGTACACCCCGCACAGGTAGTTCGGGTACTCTGCGTCCGGCACCGCCATGCTGAGCGCGCTGCCGCAGTCGTCCCCCAGCCCCGAGATCTCCGCTGCTGCCAGCGCCCTCTCGTACACACGCACGTCCCACACCTTCCCGGCGTAGCGCCCGACCGTCAGCACACCGCCCAGCGCCGCCGGCGCGACGCTGAGGCTCTGCTCCACACTGTGCCCGTTCACAACCACGATGATGCTGTCGCTGAAGAGCTGCACGACGGCGTGGTTGCAGCTGCGGTGGAGGAGCTCCTGGGCACTGGGCACCGTCGTCCCCCCCACCGTCACGGAGAGCTTCCCGCCCACCTCCGCCACCACCAGCGTCCCGAAGGTCAGCACCGTCCCGCTCTGGCCGGCCGCTGTCGGCATCAGCTTGAAGGACAGCGTGGCTGCCGGTGCCACCGCCTGCTGGCCAAAATCCACCCGCACCACCTTGTCCGTCATGTACACCGTGCTCTCGTACGGGAAGACGTCCGCGCTCCTGTCGTTCGCCACAAGGTCCACCGTCACGGGGTGCTGGTTCCCCGACAGGTCTGCGTACGCAAACTGAAGCGGCACATAGGCAGCCAGGCTGTCCACCGGCCCTTTCCCGAGGGACTCCAGCGAGCAGGTGGCCTCGCAGCGCCCGAACGAACACGTCTCCCCAGCAGCACACACCCCGCAGTTGACTGTGTTGCCATTGCCGTCGCGAATCGCACCGCACACAGCCCCCTTCTGTGCGCACAGCGCGGCGATGTTCGTCGTGGGAACGGGCGTCGGCGCCACAGTCACCACACATGGCGCCATTGCGTCGGCAACGTCGGTGATGGCGGAGTTCGCGAAGCTGACGTGGTCCACGAAGAACTCGCCGCCCCTCCCCCAGGGGGACCCGCCCAGGTGGTACTCCCCGATCGCCATCCCACCGTACCTCGAGTTCTGACGCAGGTCCATTGCAACCTGCTCCTCCAGCACCACCTGCCCGTCAACCCACAGCCGCAGGGTCGTGCTGGCCGCCGTATACGTCAGCATCACATGCGCCCACTCACCAATACGCAGCGTTGCCGAGCTCATTGCCCAGGTCACGAGGGTGCGGACCCCGACCCTCCCCGTCCCGTCCACCCACACCCATGCACCCCAGGGGCCCCGGCTCCCGTCGGTGTCCTTGAAGGTGGCCCCGATTGCGAACAGCGCCCGCCCCCCGAACGACACAGGCTTCACATGCCCGGCCATGGAGAAGTCCACGTTCCCTGTGGGTGCCCCGTTCGACGCCCCGAGGTTGATGAAGTCGCCAGAAAGCATGTGGTACGACTGCCCGCACACGGCATCGGCACCGCTCCCGAGTGCGATCTGCTTCCCAGAGCTGGTCAGCCCGTAGGTGTCAGTTGCCGTCGGCCCGTCCAGCGTGTACTGCGAGTAGATGCTCCCCTGTGCTCCGGCACAGAGAGCGAGCACCGCTGCCACATGCGGCACCAGCCGCTGCTGCATTGCAAACGGGGAAGGGGAGGGGGAAGGGGGTGGGGGTGCAGGTGCGGGGTTGTGTGGTGAAGTCTGTTATGACAAGGTGGGTGGTGCATCATGCGATGTAATGCAGCGCAATGCAGTGCAGTGCAGTGCAGCGCTACTGACGCGGGAGGCTCCCAAAGCTGAGAAATGGGATGTGGGTTGGGGCAGCCCAGTGTCAGCTGACGTACGATTTTCCGCACACAAGGCCATGTGCGCTGTGTGTATGTGTGTGATTTGCTGCGGGGCTGCTCTCTGGCAACACCGGGCAATCACCACATTCAACAGGCTGTTTCTATGTCATGCGGGGTTGGTCCTCCACAAGCAGCCCAATAGGACTGAGGCAGGGGTTTGTGACCCAAACGTTCGTTCCTCTGTGGAGGTCGCAGGCCTGGCGGCACAGGCGGTCCTCCACCCCGGGGTCACGAATGGGGGAGAGCACGGGGGGGCGGGACACCCCCACCCCAGGCAGCGCACGTGTAGTCGACAGCCGCCCTGCAGGACAGCAGGGCAGGCTGGTGTCTATGCGGCTGGGGAGGGGCGCTCATCCCATCCCATGCAGCAGCATCGGTCCCCCTCTCTCAGCAAGGGGGAAGCTATAGAATTGTAGTGCCAAAAGAACCGGCAGCAGGAAGAGGATTAAGAGGGGGAAAAGGGGGAAGGGGAAGAGGAAGCGACAAGGGAGAAGGGCATCGGGGCTCTGTCTGCCGTGTGGGCAGATGATGTTGGCCAGCAGGATGCGGAGGGATGGCCTTGGCAACAACGGAGATAGGTGCACACACTGCTGCTGCTGCTGCGGCCACCCAGCCCTGCTCCGTCGAAAAGGGATAAGCGGGCAGGGAGGGAGGGAGGGAGGGAGGGAGGGAGGGAGGGAGGGAGGGAGGGAGGGGGCAGGGTGCGATGGGGAACAGTTGATTAAAAAAGTTTTGGGGGAAGTCACCCTTTTCTTCAAAAGGGGCCATGTATGCGCATTCCCGCCCAGAAGACTTGGAGGTGTATTCTCTGTTTGCACGAACGGCACTGGCGCATGTGGCCAAGAACCGAACGCCGACATGAGTCGTTGAGGTTTGAAGGTATAGATGGTCTATCTCGAACAAAACCTCGAACAAAGATCGACCTCCTGCGTCATAGTTGCTGGTGGGTGGCGCGAGGGGACGGGGGCAGGGAAGGGAGGGGGGTAAAAGAAAAAGCGCAACGCGGTCAAAGAGTGAAACAAAAAGAGCAGGGCAGCAATACCAGGGGGGTGCAAAGGTTATGCCACACATACACAAGAGGACATAGTGTACCGTTGCACAAGAGAAGCAACCCCGTGGACTACCCACAAAACCGCAACAGCCACTGTGTTGCATAAACCGGGCGCCTGTCAAATGCAGCCCGGGGGATGATGTGATATGTTCAAGGTGGTCCGTAAAACAAACTACGGATGAGGGGGTGCACCGAGAGATCCAGGGAGAGGAGAGGCTCCAAAAAAGCTGGTGTGCCCCTCGGGACTCTGGGCGGAGGAGAGGGTGTGACACCCCCATTGTGTTTAAAAAAAATGCAAAGAGTAGATCAAAGGCAGGTCGTGGGCACTGTGAGTCACAGAAGCATAGGTCCTGCTGGCTCACAGGGGCCACGACAAACTGGCGACGGGTGTCGGTCGCTTCGAGGGCCACGCGACACCTTTTTTTAAACATCGGATATCCGCCTTACATCTGCGCAGTGCAGGAAAGGAGAGGGGTTGTATACCCCGCGCAGAAAAGAGCAACATAGACGATTCACACATTGGCCAGCCCCCGTGCCCAGACCCTGGCTGTGCACATTTGGCTGGATGTAGAGCCATCTATTAATTCCGTTTATGATTCTGTTTCCGTTAGGCTTCTCGTGATTATTATTACTTTTGCCAAGCCCCGCCATAGCGGAAGGACCGCCGTGGGAAGGACAGCAACTGTTCCCACTCTGCGTGCATCGGAATGTCCTATTTCCGCCGGTTCAGGACCTCACCAAATACCAGCAACCAGCGGAATCGCCATGGAAAGAGGACACACCCTGCAACCCCTCACGCCTGCGGGCTGATCAGGTAGTCGTATGTGTAAGCCAGGAACTCGTTGAACTTCGTCGATGGCGTGTTGGCCACAACCAGGTACAGCTTCTCCCCTGCAGCAGCACCCACTGTCACCGTCACAGGCACCCCCGCAGTGGTGACCGGCAGCTTGTGGTACGTGCGCGTCCCCGTCTGTGCGTTGTACACCACTGCCTGCGCCCGGAACTCCGAGTACGACGGGTTGGTTGTGGATGGCTTGATCCCAACCTGGTATGTGGCGTCGGCCGTGACATCCACCTCGTACGCGTTGTATGCCCAGTCACCGATCTTGTAGCGGTCCGGCACAGCCACCCACGCCGCGCCCGTCCCGCCCGCGCTGTAGAACTCTGTGATCGTGTTGTCCACCTCCGAGTCCGGGAGCGGGGTCGCGGCATTCTTGTTGTTGTTGTTCATGCGGTTGAAGGACCCGATCTCGGAGGCCAGGAATGTCTCGGCGTAGTCCATGTCCCACGTCGTCACACGTGCCGCAAAGTCGCTGAACACATCGCGCATGTCGAACCCGGCATCCCGCAGCGTCGTGTACATCCCCTCCGCAGGGGTGCCGCTGATCGGGGCCAGCCCGAGCACCGCGCGGCTGTACACCTTCCCGATGAAGAAGCCGTCCCCCAGCACGTGGTGCGTGACGTACCACTCCCAGATGGACGCCCCGTACTGGTGGCCCCCCTTCGAGAAGTCAATGATCCCGTCCTCAAACACCGAGCTCTGCGTGGTCCACAGCGCCAGCTGCGGCTGCAGCGTGTACATCCCGAGGATCGTGTCGTATGCGGTCGGCTTCTGCGCGAACGCCCCCCACGATGCGGTCGACTCGGCCAGGAACTTCGTGTTCCCCCCGGTGCGTGACTGGTACGAGTGGAAGTTCTCGTGCAGCACGTACTGGTTCCACGGGCTCTCAAAGTTGAACTTGCTGACCCACGACCTGCGGTACCCCTCGGACAGGAGCACGGTGCGCGCCTTCGCAAGCTCAGCGCACAGCCCCCCGTGCACGTACATCCCGGCCTCCATCACGTTGTGCTCCCACACCATGTCGTGCCCGGACAGCTGGTACTCGAAGCTCTCCTGCGTCGTGTCCACCACCCCGGCAGGCCAGTAGATGCAGTAGTACACCCCGCACAGGTAGTTCGGGTACTCTGCGTCCGGCACCGCCATGCTGAGCGCGCTGCCGCAGTCGTCCCCCAGCCCCGAGATCTCCGCTGCTGCCAGCGCCCTCTCGTACACACGCACGTCCCACACCTTCCCGGCGTAGCGCCCGACCGTCAGCACACCGCCCAGCGCCGCCGGCGCGACGCTGAGGCTCTGCTCCACACTGTGCCCGTTCACAACCACGATGATGCTGTCGCTGAAGAGCTGCACGACGGCGTGGTTGCAGCTGCGGTGGAGGAGCTCCTGGGCACTGGGCACCGTCGTCCCCCCCACCGTCACGGAGAGCTTCCCGCCCACCTCCGCCACCACCAGCGTCCCGAAGGTCAGCACCGTCCCGCTCTGGCCGGCCGCTGTCGGCATCAGCTTGAAGGACAGCGTGGCTGCCGGTGCCACCGCCTGCTGGCCAAAATCCACCCGCACCACCTTGTCCGTCATGTACACCGTGCTCTCGTACGGGAAGACGTCCGCGCTCCTGTCGTTCGCCACAAGGTCCACCGTCACGGGGTGCTGGTTCCCCGACAGGTCTGCGTACGCAAACTGAAGCGGCACATAGGCAGCCAGGCTGTCCACCGGCCCTTTCCCGAGGGACTCCAGCGAGCAGGTGGCCTCGCAGCGCCCGAACGAACACGTCTCCCCAGCAGCACACACCCCGCAGTTGACTGTGTTGCCATTGCCGTCGCGAATCGCACCGCACACAGCCCCCTTCTGTGCGCACAGCGCGGCGATGTTCGTCGTGGGAACGGGCGTCGGCGCCACAGTCACCACACATGGCGCCATTGCGTCGGCAACGTCGGTGATGGCGGAGTTCGCGAAGCTGACGTGGTCCACGAAGAACTCGCCGCCCCTCCCCCAGGGGGACCCGCCCAGGTGGTACTCCCCGATCGCCATCCCACCGTACCTCGAGTTCTGACGCAGGTCCATTGCAACCTGCTCCTCCAGCACCACCTGCCCGTCAACCCACAGCCGCAGGGTCGTGCTGGCCGCCGTATACGTCAGCATCACATGCGCCCACTCACCAATACGCAGCGTTGCCGAGCTCATTGCCCAGGTCACGAGGGTGCGGACCCCGACCCTCCCCGTCCCGTCCACCCACACCCATGCACCCCAGGGGCCCCGGCTCCCGTCGGTGTCCTTGAAGGTGGCCCCGATTGCGAACAGCGCCCGCCCCCCGAACGACACAGGCTTCACATGCCCGGCCATGGAGAAGTCCACGTTCCCTGTGGGTGCCCCGTTCGACGCCCCGAGGTTGATGAAGTCGCCAGAAAGCATGTGGTACGACTGCCCGCACACGGCATCGGCACCGCTCCCGAGTGCGATCTGCTTCCCAGAGCTGGTCAGCCCGTAGGTGTCAGTTGCCGTCGGCCCGTCCAGCGTGTACTGCGAGTAGATGCTCCCCTGTGCTCCGGCACAGAGAGCGAGCACCGCTGCCACATGCGGCACCAGCCGCTGCTGCATTGCAAACGGGGAAGGGGAGGGGGAAGGGGGTGGGGGTGCAGGTGCGGGGTTGTGTGGTGAAGTCTGTTATGACAAGGTGGGTGGTGCATCATGCGATGTAATGCAGCGCAATGCAGTGCAGTGCAGTGCAGCGCTACTGACGCGGGAGGCTCCCAAAGCTGAGAAATGGGATGTGGGTTGGGGCAGCCCAGTGTCAGCTGACGTACGATTTTCCGCACACAAGGCCATGTGCGCTGTGTGTATGTGTGTGATTTGCTGCGGGGCTGCTCTCTGGCAACACCGGGCAATCACCACATTCAACAGGCTGTTTCTATGTCATGCGGGGTTGGTCCTCCACAAGCAGCCCAATAGGACTGAGGCAGGGGTTTGTGACCCAAACGTTCGTTCCTCTGTGGAGGTCGCAGGCCTGGCGGCACAGGCGGTCCTCCACCCCGGGGTCACGAATGGGGGAGAGCACGGGGGGGCGGGACACCCCCACCCCAGGCAGCGCACGTGTAGTCGACAGCCGCCCTGCAGGACAGCAGGGCAGGCTGGTGTCTATGCGGCTGGGGAGGGGCGCTCATCCCATCCCATGCAGCAGCATCGGTCCCCCTCTCTCAGCAAGGGGGAAGCTATAGAATTGTAGTGCCAAAAGAACCGGCAGCAGGAAGAGGATTAAGAGGGGGAAAAGGGGGAAGGGGAAGAGGAAGCGACAAGGGAGAAGGGCATCGGGGCTCTGTCTGCCGTGTGGGCAGATGATGTTGGCCAGCAGGATGCGGAGGGATGGCCTTGGCAACAACGGAGATAGGTGCACACACTGCTGCTGCTGCTGCGGCCACCCAGCCCTGCTCCGTCGAAAAGGGATAAGCGGGCAGGGAGGGAGGGAGGGAGGGAGGGAGGGAGGGAGGGAGGGAGGGAGGGAGGGAGGGAGGGAGGGAGGGAGGGAGGGAGGGAGGGAGGGAGGGAGGGAGGGAGGGAGGGAGGGAGGGAGGGAGGGGGCAGGGTGCGATGGGGAACAGTTGATTAAAAAAGTTTTGGGGGAAGTCACCCTTTTCTTCAAAAGGGGCCATGTATGCGCATTCCCGCCCAGAAGACTTGGAGGTGTATTCTCTGTTTGCACGAACGGCACTGGCGCATGTGGCCAAGAACCGAACGCCGACATGAGTCGTTGAGGTTTGAAGGTATAGATGGTCTATCTCGAACAAAACCTCGAACAAAGATCGACCTCCTGCGTCATAGTTGCTGGTGGGTGGCGCGAGGGGACGGGGGCAGGGAAGGGAGGGGGGTAAAAGAAAAAGCGCAACGCGGTCAAAGAGTGAAACAAAAAGAGCAGGGCAGCAATACCAGGGGGGTGCAAAGGTTATGCCACACATACACAAGAGGACATAGTGTACCGTTGCACAAGAGAAGCAACCCCGTGGACTACCCACAAAACCGCAACAGCCACTGTGTTGCATAAACCGGGCGCCTGTCAAATGCAGCCCGGGGGATGATGTGATATGTTCAAGGTGGTCCGTAAAACAAACTACGGATGAGGGGGTGCACCGAGAGATCCAGGGAGAGGAGAGGCTCCAAAAAAGCTGGTGTGCCCCTCGGGACTCTGGGCGGAGGAGAGGGTGTGACACCCCCATTGTGTTTAAAAAAAATGCAAAGAGTAGATCAAAGGCAGGTCGTGGGCACTGTGAGTCACAGAAGCATAGGTCCTGCTGGCTCACAGGGGCCACGACAAACTGGCGACGGGTGTCGGTCGCTTCGAGGGCCACGCGACACCTTTTTTTAAACATCGGATATCCGCCTTACATCTGCGCAGTGCAGGAAAGGAGAGGGGTTGTATACCCCGCGCAGAAAAGAGCAACATAGACGATTCACACATTGGCCAGCCCCCGTGCCCAGACCCTGGCTGTGCACATTTGGCTGGATGTAGAGCCATCTATTAATTCCGTTTATGATTCTGTTTCCGTTAGGCTTCTCGTGATTATTATTACTTTTGCCAAGCCCCGCCATAGCGGAAGGACCGCCGTGGGAAGGACAGCAACTGTTCCCACTCTGCGTGCATCGGAATGTCCTATTTCCGCCGGTTCAGGACCTCACCAAATACCAGCAACCAGCGGAATCGCCATGGAAAGAGGACACACCCTGCAACCCCTCACGCCTGCGGGCTGATCAGGTAGTCGTATGTGTAAGCCAGGAACTCGTTGAACTTCGTCGATGGCGTGTTGGCCACAACCAGGTACAGCTTCTCCCCTGCAGCAGCACCCACTGTCACCGTCACAGGCACCCCCGCAGTGGTGACCGGCAGCTTGTGGTACGTGCGCGTCCCCGTCTGTGCGTTGTACACCACTGCCTGCGCCCGGAACTCCGAGTACGACGGGTTGGTTGTGGATGGCTTGATCCCAACCTGGTATGTGGCGTCGGCCGTGACATCCACCTCGTACGCGTTGTATGCCCAGTCACCGATCTTGTAGCGGTCCGGCACAGCCACCCACGCCGCGCCCGTCCCGCCCGCGCTGTAGAACTCTGTGATCTTGTTGTCCACCTCCGAGTCCGGGAGCGGGGTCGCGGCATTCTTGTTGTTGTTGTTCATGCGGTTGAAGGACCCGATCTCGGAGGCCAGGAATGTCTCGGCGTAGTCCATGTCCCACGTCGTCACACGTGCCGCAAAGTCGCTGAACACATCGCGCATGTCGAACCCGGCATCCCGCAGCGTCGTGTACATCCCCTCCGCAGGGGTGCCGCTGATCGGGGCCAGCCCGAGCACCGCGCGGCTGTACACCTTCCCGATGAAGAAGCCGTCCCCCAGCACGTGGTGCGTGACGTACCACTCCCAGATGGACGCCCCGTACTGGTGGCCCCCCTTCGAGAAGTCAATGATCCCGTCCTCAAACACCGAGCTCTGCGTGGTCCACAGCGCCAGCTGCGGCTGCAGCGTGTACATCCCGAGGATCGTGTCGTATGCGGTCGGCTTCTGCGCGAACGCCCCCCACGATGCGGTCGACTCGGCCAGGAACTTCGTGTTCCCCCCGGTGCGTGACTGGTACGAGTGGAAGTTCTCGTGCAGCACGTACTGGTTCCACGGGCTCTCAAAGTTGAACTTGCTGACCCACGACCTGCGGTACCCCTCGGACAGGAGCACGGTGCGCGCCTTCGCAAGCTCAGCGCACAGCCCCCCGTGCACGTACATCCCGGCCTCCATCACGTTGTGCTCCCACACCATGTCGTGCCCGGACAGCTGGTACTCGAAGCTCTCCTGCGTCGTGTCCACCACCCCGGCAGGCCAGTAGATGCAGTAGTACACCCCGCACAGGTAGTTCGGGTACTCTGCGTCCGGCACCGCCATGCTGAGCGCGCTGCCGCAGTCGTCCCCCAGCCCCGAGATCTCCGCTGCTGCCAGCGCCCTCTCGTACACACGCACGTCCCACACCTTCCCGGCGTAGCGCCCGACCGTCAGCACACCGCCCAGCGCCGCCGGCGCGACGCTGAGGCTCTGCTCCACACTGTGCCCGTTCACAACCACGATGATGCTGTCGCTGAAGAGCTGCACGACGGCGTGGTTGCAGCTGCGGTGGAGGAGCTCCTGGGCACTGGGCACCGTCGTCCCCCCCACCGTCACGGAGAGCTTCCCGCCCACCTCCGCCACCACCAGCGTCCCGAAGGTCAGCACCGTCCCGCTCTGGCCGGCCGCTGTCGGCATCAGCTTGAAGGACAGCGTGGCTGCCGGTGCCACCGCCTGCTGGCCAAAATCCACCCGCACCACCTTGTCCGTCATGTACACCGTGCTCTCGTACGGGAAGACGTCCGCGCTCCTGTCGTTCGCCACAAGGTCCACCGTCACGGGGTGCTGGTTCCCCGACAGGTCTGCGTACGCAAACTGAAGCGGCACATAGGCAGCCAGGCTGTCCACCGGCCCTTTCCCGAGGGACTCCAGCGAGCAGGTGGCCTCGCAGCGCCCGAACGAACACGTCTCCCCAGCAGCACACACCCCGCAGTTGACTGTGTTGCCATTGCCGTCGCGAATCGCACCGCACACAGCCCCCTTCTGTGCGCACAGCGCGGCGATGTTCGTCGTGGGAACGGGCGTCGGCGCCACAGTCACCACACATGGCGCCATTGCGTCGGCAACGTCGGTGATGGCGGAGTTCGCGAAGCTGACGTGGTCCACGAAGAACTCGCCGCCCCTCCCCCAGGGGGACCCGCCCAGGTGGTACTCCCCGATCGCCATCCCACCGTACCTCGAGTTCTGACGCAGGTCCATTGCAACCTGCTCCTCCAGCACCACCTGCCCGTCAACCCACAGCCGCAGGGTCGTGCTGGCCGCCGTATACGTCAGCATCACATGCGCCCACTCACCAATACGCAGCGTTGCCGAGCTCATTGCCCAGGTCACGAGGGTGCGGACCCCGACCCTCCCCGTCCCGTCCACCCACACCCATGCACCCCAGGGGCCCCGGCTCCCGTCGGTGTCCTTGAAGGTGGCCCCGATTGCGAACAGCGCCCGCCCCCCGAACGACACAGGCTTCACATGCCCGGCCATGGAGAAGTCCACGTTCCCTGTGGGTGCCCCGTTCGACGCCCCGAGGTTGATGAAGTCGCCAGAAAGCATGTGGTACGACTGCCCGCACACGGCATCGGCACCGCTCCCGAGTGCGATCTGCTTCCCAGAGCTGGTCAGCCCGTAGGTGTCAGTTGCCGTCGGCCCGTCCAGCGTGTACTGCGAGTAGATGCTCCCCTGTGCTCCGGCACAGAGAGCGAGCACCGCTGCCACATGCGGCACCAGCCGCTGCTGCATTGCAAACGGGGAAGGGGAGGGGGAAGGGGGTGGGGGTGCAGGTGCGGGGTTGTGTGGTGAAGTCTGTTATGACAAGGTGGGTGGTGCATCATGCGATGTAATGCAGCGCAATGCAGTGCAGTGCAGTGCAGCGCTACTGACGCGGGAGGCTCCCAAAGCTGAGAAATGGGATGTGGGTTGGGGCAGCCCAGTGTCAGCTGACGTACGATTTTCCGCACACAAGGCCATGTGCGCTGTGTGTATGTGTGTGATTTGCTGCGGGGCTGCTCTCTGGCAACACCGGGCAATCACCACATTCAACAGGCTGTTTCTATGTCATGCGGGGTTGGTCCTCCACAAGCAGCCCAATAGGACTGAGGCAGGGGTTTGTGACCCAAACGTTCGTTCCTCTGTGGAGGTCGCAGGCCTGGCGGCACAGGCGGTCCTCCACCCCGGGGTCACGAATGGGGGAGAGCACGGGGGGGCGGGACACCCCCACCCCAGGCAGCGCACGTGTAGTCGACAGCCGCCCTGCAGGACAGCAGGGCAGGCTGGTGTCTATGCGGCTGGGGAGGGGCGCTCATCCCATCCCATGCAGCAGCATCGGTCCCCCTCTCTCAGCAAGGGGGAAGCTATAGAATTGTAGTGCCAAAAGAACCGGCAGCAGGAAGAGGATTAAGAGGGGGAAAAGGGGGAAGGGGAAGAGGAAGCGACAAGGGAGAAGGGCATCGGGGCTCTGTCTGCCGTGTGGGCAGATGATGTTGGCCAGCAGGATGCGGAGGGATGGCCTTGGCAACAACGGAGATAGGTGCACACACTGCTGCTGCTGCTGCGGCCACCCAGCCCTGCTCCGTCGAAAAGGGATAAGCGGGCAGGGAGGGAGGGAGGGAGGGAGGGAGGGAGGGAGGGAGGGAGGGAGGGAGGGAGGGAGGGAGGGAGGGAGGGGGCAGGGTGCGATGGGGAACAGTTGATTAAAAAAGTTTTGGGGGAAGTCACCCTTTTCTTCAAAAGGGGCCATGTATGCGCATTCCCGCCCAGAAGACTTGGAGGTGTATTCTCTGTTTGCACGAACGGCACTGGCGCATGTGGCCAAGAACCGAACGCCGACATGAGTCGTTGAGGTTTGAAGGTATAGATGGTCTATCTCGAACAAAACCTCGAACAAAGATCGACCTCCTGCGTCATAGTTGCTGGTGGGTGGCGCGAGGGGACGGGGGCAGGGAAGGGAGGGGGGTAAAAGAAAAAGCGCAACGCGGTCAAAGAGTGAAACAAAAAGAGCAGGGCAGCAATACCAGGGGGGTGCAAAGGTTATGCCACACATACACAAGAGGACATAGTGTACCGTTGCACAAGAGAAGCAACCCCGTGGACTACCCACAAAACCGCAACAGCCACTGTGTTGCATAAACCGGGCGCCTGTCAAATGCAGCCCGGGGGATGATGTGATATGTTCAAGGTGGTCCGTAAAACAAACTACGGATGAGGGGGTGCACCGAGAGATCCAGGGAGAGGAGAGGCTCCAAAAAAGCTGGTGTGCCCCTCGGGACTCTGGGCGGAGGAGAGGGTGTGACACCCCCATTGTGTTTAAAAAAAATGCAAAGAGTAGATCAAAGGCAGGTCGTGGGCACTGTGAGTCACAGAAGCATAGGTCCTGCTGGCTCACAGGGGCCACGACAAACTGGCGACGGGTGTCGGTCGCTTCGAGGGCCACGCGACACCTTTTTTTAAACATCGGATATCCGCCTTACATCTGCGCAGTGCAGGAAAGGAGAGGGGTTGTATACCCCGCGCAGAAAAGAGCAACATAGACGATTCACACATTGGCCAGCCCCCGTGCCCAGACCCTGGCTGTGCACATTTGGCTGGATGTAGAGCCATCTATTAATTCCGTTTATGATTCTGTTTCCGTTAGGCTTCTCGTGATTATTATTACTTTTGCCAAGCCCCGCCATAGCGGAAGGACCGCCGTGGGAAGGACAGCAACTGTTCCCACTCTGCGTGCATCGGAATGTCCTATTTCCGCCGGTTCAGGACCTCACCAAATACCAGCAACCAGCGGAATCGCCATGGAAAGAGGACACACCCTGCAACCCCTCACGCCTGCGGGCTGATCAGGTAGTCGTATGTGTAAGCCAGGAACTCGTTGAACTTCGTCGATGGCGTGTTGGCCACAACCAGGTACAGCTTCTCCCCTGCAGCAGCACCCACTGTCACCGTCACAGGCACCCCCGCAGTGGTGACCGGCAGCTTGTGGTACGTGCGCGTCCCCGTCTGTGCGTTGTACACCACTGCCTGCGCCCGGAACTCCGAGTACGACGGGTTGGTTGTGGATGGCTTGATCCCAACCTGGTATGTGGCGTCGGCCGTGACATCCACCTCGTACGCGTTGTATGCCCAGTCACCGATCTTGTAGCGGTCCGGCACAGCCACCCACGCCGCGCCCGTCCCGCCCGCGCTGTAGAACTCTGTGATCTTGTTGTCCACCTCCGAGTCCGGGAGCGGGGTCGCGGCATTCTTGTTGTTGTTGTTCATGCGGTTGAAGGACCCGATCTCGGAGGCCAGGAATGTCTCGGCGTAGTCCATGTCCCACGTCGTCACACGTGCCGCAAAGTCGCTGAACACATCGCGCATGTCGAACCCGGCATCCCGCAGCGTCGTGTACATCCCCTCCGCAGGGGTGCCGCTGATCGGGGCCAGCCCGAGCACCGCGCGGCTGTACACCTTCCCGATGAAGAAGCCGTCCCCCAGCACGTGGTGCGTGACGTACCACTCCCAGATGGACGCCCCGTACTGGTGGCCCCCCTTCGAGAAGTCAATGATCCCGTCCTCAAACACCGAGCTCTGCGTGGTCCACAGCGCCAGCTGCGGCTGCAGCGTGTACATCCCGAGGATCGTGTCGTATGCGGTCGGCTTCTGCGCGAACGCCCCCCACGATGCGGTCGACTCGGCCAGGAACTTCGTGTTCCCCCCGGTGCGTGACTGGTACGAGTGGAAGTTCTCGTGCAGCACGTACTGGTTCCACGGGCTCTCAAAGTTGAACTTGCTGACCCACGACCTGCGGTACCCCTCGGACAGGAGCACGGTGCGCGCCTTCGCAAGCTCAGCGCACAGCCCCCCGTGCACGTACATCCCGGCCTCCATCACGTTGTGCTCCCACACCATGTCGTGCCCGGACAGCTGGTACTCGAAGCTCTCCTGCGTCGTGTCCACCACCCCGGCAGGCCAGTAGATGCAGTAGTACACCCCGCACAGGTAGTTCGGGTACTCTGCGTCCGGCACCGCCATGCTGAGCGCGCTGCCGCAGTCGTCCCCCAGCCCCGAGATCTCCGCTGCTGCCAGCGCCCTCTCGTACACACGCACGTCCCACACCTTCCCGGCGTAGCGCCCGACCGTCAGCACACCGCCCAGCGCCGCCGGCGCGACGCTGAGGCTCTGCTCCACACTGTGCCCGTTCACAACCACGATGATGCTGTCGCTGAAGAGCTGCACGACGGCGTGGTTGCAGCTGCGGTGGAGGAGCTCCTGGGCACTGGGCACCGTCGTCCCCCCCACCGTCACGGAGAGCTTCCCGCCCACCTCCGCCACCACCAGCGTCCCGAAGGTCAGCACCGTCCCGCTCTGGCCGGCCGCTGTCGGCATCAGCTTGAAGGACAGCGTGGCTGCCGGTGCCACCGCCTGCTGGCCAAAATCCACCCGCACCACCTTGTCCGTCATGTACACCGTGCTCTCGTACGGGAAGACGTCCGCGCTCCTGTCGTTCGCCACAAGGTCCACCGTCACGGGGTGCTGGTTCCCCGACAGGTCTGCGTACGCAAACTGAAGCGGCACATAGGCAGCCAGGCTGTCCACCGGCCCTTTCCCGAGGGACTCCAGCGAGCAGGTGGCCTCGCAGCGCCCGAACGAACACGTCTCCCCAGCAGCACACACCCCGCAGTTGACTGTGTTGCCATTGCCGTCGCGAATCGCACCGCACACAGCCCCCTTCTGTGCGCACAGCGCGGCGATGTTCGTCGTGGGAACGGGCGTCGGCGCCACAGTCACCACACATGGCGCCATTGCGTCGGCAACGTCGGTGATGGCGGAGTTCGCGAAGCTGACGTGGTCCACGAAGAACTCGCCGCCCCTCCCCCAGGGGGACCCGCCCAGGTGGTACTCCCCGATCGCCATCCCACCGTACCTCGAGTTCTGACGCAGGTCCATTGCAACCTGCTCCTCCAGCACCACCTGCCCGTCAACCCACAGCCGCAGGGTCGTGCTGGCCGCCGTATACGTCAGCATCACATGCGCCCACTCACCAATACGCAGCGTTGCCGAGCTCATTGCCCAGGTCACGAGGGTGCGGACCCCGACCCTCCCCGTCCCGTCCACCCACACCCATGCACCCCAGGGGCCCCGGCTCCCGTCGGTGTCCTTGAAGGTGGCCCCGATTGCGAACAGCGCCCGCCCCCCGAACGACACAGGCTTCACATGCCCGGCCATGGAGAAGTCCACGTTCCCTGTGGGTGCCCCGTTCGACGCCCCGAGGTTGATGAAGTCGCCAGAAAGCATGTGGTACGACTGCCCGCACACGGCATCGGCACCGCTCCCGAGTGCGATCTGCTTCCCAGAGCTGGTCAGCCCGTAGGTGTCAGTTGCCGTCGGCCCGTCCAGCGTGTACTGCGAGTAGATGCTCCCCTGTGCTCCGGCACAGAGAGCGAGCACCGCTGCCACATGCGGCACCAGCCGCTGCTGCATTGCAAACGGGGAAGGGGAGGGGGAAGGGGGTGGGGGTGCAGGTGCGGGGTTGTGTGGTGAAGTCTGTTATGACAAGGTGGGTGGTGCATCATGCGATGTAATGCAGCGCAATGCAGTGCAGTGCAGTGCAGCGCTACTGACGCGGGAGGCTCCCAAAGCTGAGAAATGGGATGTGGGCTGGGGAAGACTGTTCCTTTTCTGGACCTCAGCCCCTATCTTTCCCTGAGGCAAGACTGTATTGGGTCCGGCGTTCTCCAATGTGTCCGCCAAGCGGTTACTGTGACTCTGAGACACGCCTGCCGCTCTATGTACATCACACAAGGAAAGAAACACCCCTTTTATCGAGGCGGATGAGTGTCTGACAAGGACACCCCTGATGTCTCGATGTCTACAGAGGCCGATGCCACCTGCCGCATGGAGGAGACCACTAGATGCGGAGTGTAGGGAACAAAGAAGAAGACGGGACAGGTGGCCGCAAGCCGCCTCCGAGGTCGAGACATCAGCAATCGGCGCAACGTGTCATGAATCTGCGTTGCCGACCACACGCTGTTGCGCCCACCGGACTCCCTCCCCACGGCAGGCGTGCCTCGGTCATTACCTCCGGCACGCCACCACCACCTCCATCTCACACCGAAACTACATTTTTATTTGAGTATCCGTCAGGTGGATCACTGGGTGGGGAGAGGACCGGTGTGAGGCACTTGAGTGCGACCAGGTGGGCAGGGAACCTGGGGGCGGGGCATTTTTATCGGCACTCGGCCGCACCCCCTCCCGACCCTCCTCACTTATCCCTCCCCATGCTCAGGTGCACCGCAGCTGCCAGCAGCAGCAGCGTCTCCTCCCCTGTCATCGGGCTCTTCTCCGGGCACGATCCCTGCCGCACGCAATACGCAGGCTGTACCTTCCCAGCCAGCACCCCAGCCGAGCCACGGCTGCCCCCCACCGCGGCGGAGAGCTCTTTCTGGCTGACGCTCCCTGTCTCAGTGGAGGAGGGGGCTGTCAGGATGGAGCCTTTGCCACAGCAGGTCTTGACCTCACCGACTGGGCGGTGGGCGCCCCCATCGCTGACGTCCTTCACCTCGGTGGACTGAATGCAGCAGGTCCGCTTGTAGTCGAGCTGTGCCAGATTCCGCTGCGAAGCTGCAGAGCGCAGATAAAAGGACACGCTCATGCAGGCGGAACCCTCCGCAATCACCGCCTTGTCAGCCTGGATGGTGTCGACCTGTGCCAGCGCCTCCTCCCCACCCCCACCTGCCATGACCCGGAACGGCACGAATCGGTGTTCCGTGTCTTCGTTGCTCCGCAGCAGGTGCAGCTCGGTGTGCCCGGAAAGGTCCGACAGACGCATCACCTCCGCGGGGGGCCCAGGTGCAGCCATCGCAGGGGCCTCCCTGCGTCGAGTGGTAGGGGCGGGGCGGGCCGGGTGGGTCAAAAGGGTGGCAGCACGGAAGGGGGGAGTGCAAGGGGCGGGGGGCGGGGGTTGGTGGGGTGGGATCCGATCGCTGCCGTGTTATGCAACCGTCATGGGTGATGGCGTGTGTAGTTTGGAAAGAAGCAGGCGTGCCCTCCCCACCCCAACCTCCTCTGCAAAGCACGCCCGGTTGGGCGTGTGATGCCGACGTGGGTCTGGGTGCCCACCCGCACTGGGCGTGGGTGACATCTTTGTTGTCCCGCCATATTTTTTGACACCAGTGGGAGTCCTGTTGTGGTAGAATACACACCCAGGCCGTGGGTGATGCTCTAACAGAAGCTGGCAAGAGAGTTGGTGTGGATTTTTGCACATCGATGGCCACGCCCCTGACGCAGGGCAGGGAGCTAGTCGGGGCGCAGTGCCGTGCATCGCCGTTTTGTTTGTTCCGATTTCACCCAGGCTTGCATCGTTCCCCACGCATACAAGCGTGGGGCAATGCAGTCTGAAACCCAAATCGAATGGTAAAGGGCTGTCGGCGACGGCAAATAATATCTTCGGAGACTGAAAGGGGAGGGGGTGGGGGCGGTGGCAATCGGGTGTGTAAACCCTGGCCACCAAACCCCCAGTGCCGAAATCGGATCAAAGAGGGATACCAACAACATCACCACTGTGACGGCAAAAGAAGGGGAACCCTCGGGAACGCAGGGCACACTTCGGTGTGCGCAAACCCCAGTGAGCAAGATCCGGGGCAGGGTCCAGAGAGTTTCGCGGGGTGGGGTGGGGAGGGCGATCGCCAAATGATAAGATAAAAAAAGCTATCAGAAAAGAAAAGAGTTGGCAACATCCCTCCCCGCACCCGCCCCCCCCCGGAAAGTTCGTGATATGGGTCAGAAGGAACGGAGTGCAACAAATAATACCGACACACACAACAAACATAAGCAGGTTTGTTTTGATGTGTGGTTCCACCGAGCGGTCTCTGATGATACATCCACGCCACACCGACACACCGCCACCCAACCCAAATCAGAGTTGCATGAGGTGCGTTCACCAGAATATGGCCGAAACCCGACACACCTAAGAACACATACGAAGGGAGGCAGATGCAACTTGTATGAGGAAAGAAACCCCAAAGCTATCGTATCAACGACAGCTAACGTGGCGGGCGTGACGACGTTGTGATGAAACACAATGCTGCCAGAAGGCGTTACACTCCAGGGTTTGCAGGGTTTGAACAATTGCATGGTTTGCTTGTGCTTCGGCAGTCACCCCCCCCCCTAGGGGAGTCCACGTAAAGGAAAATCTCTGTTTAGGCCTGTCACAAACACGATTTTTTTAATTTTCGGCCAAAAACTCCACCAAAATGGGCGTACCTGGCCAAAAATCTAGTGAGGGATCACTGAAAAAACCCGAGAAAATAGCGGACACCCTCGAGAAAGTCGATCCATTCGAATTACTTGGCATTTTCCCCCTGAAAAATGGCCGAAAACATGTAACAAAAATGTAACAAATTTGGCCAAAATGCAACACTTATCAAAAACCAACCTGAGTGCCCAGAATACCATCTAAACACCCCAAAACCGCAAAAATACCCCTCCAGTGAGGTATCCGGGTGGAAAAAAATGGGTGCTGCACCTTCTTGGGCCTACCTTAGGGTCCCAGTCGATAATTCCTGGCCGAACCCCCATAAAACCCCTGTTTTCCCCATGTTTTCCGGCTTATTCCAGACTCGCGAACCCAAAAATTATCACCCAGAGGGCCACAGAAGCCCCCAAAACCCCCCAGGAGTCATAGATGTGTCCTAAAAAGGGCCGGGAAAACCGGTTTCGACCACTTTGGTGGTCAATGTGGACCCAGGATGCCGAATTTTCCTGATGCAACACTTATGCAACACTTAGCGTTGCATAAGCTGGTCAAATTGCAACACTTTTCGGGATGGCTCTGGGTGCCCAGAAAACCATCTCAACACCCCAAAACCATGAAAACCTCACTCCAGTGAGGTATCTGGGTGGGGAAAAGTGGGTTTTGCACCTTTTTGAGGTCACCTTTGGGGTTTTGGTGGGTGTTGAGCCAGGAATCCCCCCAGAACACCCCAAAGTACCCTGCTGGAGGCACTCAAAACCACCCACATCAACCTATACTCCGCGAACCCCAATGGGAGTGGCAGAGCGAAAGTCTTGTGTCGCCAGGAGGTGGTAAAGGCACATTCTTTGGAGAGAGTCATGGTTGGATGCACACTGGGTCATCGGAGATCTTCTTCGAGTCAAGTTGAAGTTGTAGCTGGGAAGGCGTGTGGTCACCTGAGCACACCCTCGGAGCTGTGGGGGTCTTCTCACCGAGCCACTATGGGTCTGAGACAAACAACGGAGTACTCGGAGCCCGCGACAAGTGTCCTTGATACCTCCTGGCGACACAAGACTTTCACTCCGCCGCCCCCAATAGGGTTCGTGGAGTCGATGTTGGCATGGGTGGTTTTGAGTGACTCCAGCAGGGTACCTGGGGGTGTTCTGGGGGGGTTCCTGACTCAACACCCACCGGAACCCCAAAGGTGACCTCAAAGAGGTGCAAAACCCATTTTTCCTCACCTGGATACCTCACTGAAGTGAGGCTTTCATGGTTTTGGGGTGTTTAGATGATGCTCTGGGCACCCAGAGCCATCCCGAAAAGTGTTACAATTTGACCCACTTCTGTACCGCTAAGTGTTGCATAAGTGTTGCATCAGGAAATTTTCGGGATTCTGGGTCAAAATTGAGCACCAAAGTGGTCGTACCTGGTTTTTCCGACCCCTTTTAGGGCATATCTATGACTCTTGGGGGGTTTTGGGGGGCTTCTGTGGCCCTCTGGGTCGTATCTTTTGGGTCCGCGAGTCTGGAAAATGCTGAAAAAGTGAGGGAAACCAGGGGGCTTATGGGGGGGTCGGCCAGGAAATCCCGGCTGGGACCCAAAGGTAGGCCCTCAGAAGGTGCAGCACCCATTTTTTTCCACCCGGGTACCTCACTGGAGGGGTATTTTTGCGGTTTTGGGGTGCTTAGATGGTATTCTGCGCGCTCAGAAGGGGTTTTGATAAGTGTTGCATTTTGGCCGAAAAGTGTGCATTTTTGAGTCACATTCTCGGCCATTTTTCAGGAAAAACTCCCAAGTAATTCGAATGGATCGACTTTCTCGAGGGTGTCCGCTATTTTCTCGGGTTTTTTCAGTGATCCCCCACTAGATTTTTGGCCAGGTACGCCCATTTTGGTGGAGTTTTTGGCCGAAAATCAAAAAAATCGTGCTCCGTGACAGAAAAAACGCCCTCGTGGACCTCCCTAACCCCCCCCCCCCTTCCGTGAGAGCTATGTTGGATACGCAAGGCACGGGAGATGTGCGCCACTCAGACCTCGCTTACTTTTTTGCAACATACCGCAAACACGCAGCACAGGGCACCGAAGACCAACCACCCTTGGAATACACAAGTTCCTGGCTTTTCCCAGACAGTGTATTCTTGATGCGTAAATACAGGACAGCCACGTCCTCCCAAGCACTCAACAGGAGAGGTTGAACACGATGCTTATTGGAAGGGCGCCGTGTGCTGCCTCAGGGCTTGCTGTCACCACGGCAATGACTTGCAGTTGAGAAGGCTGCCGCACGAATAGCCCCCCCTCCCCTCGCCGAACCCACAAAAAACAACAAAACCCAGGGCGATGCTGAGAATTTCCTTCCCCCAGGGGGCCCACCGAATGAAGTTCCAGGTGTACCATAGGAGTGCAGGGCGTGCCCTCCTCGAAACAGACGCTTCACAACGGGGGGGTTTGGTAAGGTGCAATCGGATGATGTGAGGGAAGAGGAGAGCGGGTGGGATGGACAGAGACAGGAGGGGGTGTGCAGCAAGGAGTTCCAAGGGCTATACTACCGCACCCGGACAGGGGCAACGCACAATAGAGGGAATGAAGAGGAGAGGGCAAAAAAGATAACTTCAAAACTTCAAAACAGTACCTGCGACAGGAGTGGCGAAAAGGAGTGAAGGGGTAGGGGTGGTGGGGGAGTACAGTTGCAACCCCCAGGCCCCCCTGCACTCAGATTTGGAGTCCGGAATAAGGGGGCAGGAGATGGGTGCGTGGGTAAAGCCTCATCTCCAGGAAGGGATGCCCGCCTCGGGAACACCGCCTCGGGTTCCATTGAACCCTGGCTCACACTGGTGAGGCGCACCAGGGGGTTCAACGGTAGACAAGCGTCACTGCGTTCATTTTGTTTGCTTGTATTCTGGGGGCGAGGTGCATCAGGGGGTCGCGGGCCACCACGTGGTGCCTTGCGTCTGACCAGCTTGCTCTGATTTTGCTTCAGGATGGCAGCCTCTGGTGACACATTGTCAAGCACTCATCGTGTGTATGTGGAGAGAAGAATGGGTTTGATTGTCGAGAGTGAATCGAAAAGCAAGTCTCCCAGCACTTTCTTGCGAGGAGAAGGGGGGAGGAGAGTGTTGTAAAGTTGAAGAAGAAACCTTCGACGTAAGACGGCGGGCAGCGCGAGCGAGAGCGAGTCGTTTCTCAGCCAGCGCCAAGAAACCCATTTTGGGCATAGCACGTCACACACACACACTGTATCGCCCCAGGGGATTTTGGAGTGGCTTGACCAGACAAGGTATATTTTTTGCCTCTGAATGGCATATACATGAAGGGGCTCTTTTCGAGGGGCCCTCAATATTGCCTTCACCTGCCAGGGTTAATACTTCTCACTATGTCCTCACGACTCCCACGCGACTCCCAGTTCTCTTCGAGAAACGGGGGGAGGAGGGGGTGGGGTCGTGCGAAGGACGCGTCGAAACCGGTAGCACGCCGTGTGAGGAATCTTTCAGGAGTGCTATACTGCATGGGGAGGAGACGGTGGTTTAGCCCTTTCAGGGCTGGTGCACCCCCCTGCCTTAAGACATACACTGGCGGGGGATGGGTCTGTGGAGATGTTATCTCCTTCGTCAACTCTGGGGGATTTTCACACGAACAAGTTCGGGCTATGATCCGTGAGGGAGGTTTCTTGCACTGAAAGCTGCGAAACGCACACAGACACAGCGCGCTGCCTCCAAGCATACCCCACCCACACCCGCCGAAAAAATGAACAAAACCACGGAAGGGCCATAAATAAATGAGGACAACTGAGGAGTTCTCGCAGAAGGCTTTGGGGTGATGAGTCGAAGGAGGAGGGGGGGCGCAGTACCCCCCAGGCACAGCACATGCGTGAGTGAAGCACACAGTACACAGCCCCCCCAAGAAAAAAAACACCCCCCCCCCCCTAGGCATACAGTGCAAACGATAATTATTATCGCATACGATAATTATTATCGTACTCCCATTATCGTATATTATCGTATACGATAATATACGATAATGGTGCGATAATTTTTTTGAGATTTTCGGAAAACCAGAAATCAGCCCAGAACACATTGAAAAAGTGGTAAAAGTGGAGCCGGAAGCTGCCATTTTTGCTTCTTTGAATTATTGGTGACGGGGGGCTTCACTCAGAAGTGTAGAATGTCCCTCACAAATGGGTGGCAGACACAACACACATAGTGCCATGACATGCGCAGCACTATGTCTGTCTGGGGCATCCTGTCAATGAAGCTGGCACCGTTGGAAGAAGTTTCAGGCACAGGGGGGCGGAGAGGTTACAGGATACTGCCACGCACATCCGTGACACTCATTTGCGTGTGCGCTCTCGACCCGTGTGTCTATCGCTATGTTGTGACTGCATCGCCATCACCCTCCACAGGAAACACCAGGGATCAAAAAATGTCTCGTCGTCGTAGGATAAAAGACGACACAACAACGGAGGATGACGCAGAGGAAGATGATGACGGCGATGACGAGGAAGAGGGCAGTGATGAGGACGAGCCGGACCAGAAACGCCGTCGCGTCACGGGGGGGAAGGACAAGAAGCCCTCAGCGAAAAAGGCGGCCGTGAAAAAGCCACCCCCCAAGAAGACAGCACCAAAGCCCGCGGGAAAATCGGAGAGCGCGCAGAAACGCCTGGACACGATAAAACTCAGAAAAACGGTGGAGGAAGCCGCAGACGAGGCTGCTGCCAAGAAGAGGATCTCCTTGGTAACAGCCAGGCAGCGGCTGCAGCAACTGGCGAGGTACGACGCCACAGTTGCTGCGGCCTACACGATCAAGTCGGTGGAGGACCTCCCGTTCGAAACTCGCACCATGCTGCTTGATGCAAACCCCCCCCGGACATTATCGGACGAAGTCCTGTGGTGCAACCTCTGTAGCATCGTCGTAAAGCATGCTGAATCGACAGTGGCAAAGAAACACGTGACCGACACGAAGGCGCACCAGACCACATCGAAGGAAGCGCCAGTGCAGGCGGCCCCCTGTGTTTCAACCACGAAGAGCGATCCCACGACCACCGCATCATTTCAAAAGGCATGGGCACTTGCCCTTGTGATTGCGGGGATCACGCCTCACCAGGCGTCTATCCTTGCGCTGCCGATGACCACCCCTCTGCCGAAGCCCCGGACGCTGCTGGGCAAGGCCCCGCTGTTCGTCGCGGAGATCCAGAAGAAGATCCGCGACTGCATCACCGGCCGGCCGGTGGCGTTGGGCGTTGATGGAACAGGCCTGCGGCATCTTGGCTTTGCCATCATGTCGGTCGTCGCCTACGTGGGAGGCAGGGGAGTGCTCCTCCTGTCGAAAGTGCGTGGTGACGGCGAGGTGCACAACGCAGAGGACGTCGGGGATGTGCTTGACGAGGTGCGGGAACTGTACGGCATTACCCGCAGTACAGTTGTCGCTGACTTCGGGTCGGTGAACGTCAAGGCGTTTGGCGACAAGAAGGAGGAGGGCATCTACTGCCTGGGCCACCACCTCAACGCAGCGTTGAAGCGAGCAGTGCGCCAGTCATACCCCCGGGCGTATGCCTTCTGCACGCTGGTGTCGCAGTTCTTCGGGTGCAAGTCGCGCCGGCACCGTTGGAAGAAGTTTCAGGCACAGGGGGCGGAGAGGATGCATGATGCTGCAACGAACATCCGTGACACTCATTTGCGTGTGCGCACCGCTCTCGACCGCGGAGCGGTGCGTGCGCTCCGCAAGCTTCTCCCATCCGTGAACGTCACAGATACCGATGCGGTGGTGCTGGAGCGGGCTGCCGCCTTTGTGGCGGAAACAGACGACACCCACGCCGCCAATGTGGAGGTGTCCAGCCCTCAGCAACCCGCCTCTACTTCGGACACTCGATGGGCAGCGATGTTCGACCTGACAGTCCACCTGCAGACCCGGTGTGCGATGCTGCTGCAGTTCGTCAGCGTGGAGATGGCGAGGAAGAAGAAGCCACTCACTCTCAGGCAGCTCTCTGAGCACATCCAGAAGGGAACATGGGAAGAGCACGTCAGCGAGACGGTGGCTGTGGCTGAGATGGTGGAGCCGGTGCTGTGGCTCGTGCGATGGGTGCAGAACCCGGAAGCCCGTCTGGGGCACATCAAAGTGCGGACTATCACGGAGGAGTACCAGAAGGTGGTGACGAACACCAGTTATCCTGCTCCTATCCGCACCTTGCTGAAGGATGCCTGGGAGTCTTGGCCGTCGAAGGCGAGGTTCGAGATGGCGCTCATCTTCGACCCGGAAACCGTGCTGATGGCTGACTTCGACGACTTCCCCGACATCACAAACCAGCTGGTGTGGGCCGTGGATTTCCATGCCCTTGCTGACGACGAGTGCTGGGCGGAGTTCACACAGTACCTCAATGCCCCTGCCGAATCCCTGCAGACCGACACCCCGATTGCGTTCTGGCTGGAGAAGGGGAGGAAGCTGTTCCCCATCCTGGCGCCACATGTGGTGGCTTGGCTCCGCACGCCTGTGTCGGTCACACAGGTCGACAGTGTGTTTTCGACGGCAGAGTCCCGCAAGTCCAAGCGGGGGTCGAACATCTCGACGAAGACCTACGCGGATCGTCTGTTCTTGCAGCGGAACGGCGACCTCCTCGGCTACTTCGACAAGAGCAACCGGTTCGCAGAAGCCCTCGAAAGGGACTATGTCTCTGATGATTCCTCTGAGGAGGACGAATCCGAGACTGAGATGGATATCATTTAGAAGGGGGGATGGGGGGGGGGGGGCGGCGTGCCAGGTCGTCTGTCCGTGATGTGGTTCCTGTGCTGTTCGGTGGGCGGGTGGGGGGGGGGGATGACGAATTCTGTCTCGATGTCTGATGACATCGAGGGTGTTGAAGGGACTGGGGGGGGGGGGGGCGATGAATCCTGATGACGGACGAGTATGTGAAGGAATCTGACGAGGGCAGTGGTGTTCAAGAATAGTGCAACCCAGTAAGTATCGCATACGATAATCCCATTATCGTATACGACCGGATACGATAATTATTATCGTATGCGATAACATACGATAATGGGATTATCGTATGCGATAATATACGATAATAATTATCGTATCCGTTCGTATACGATAATGGGATTATCGCATCATACGATAATGGATTATCGTATGCGATAATAAATTATCGTATGCGATAATTTTCCGAAAATTATCGTATCTGGTATATGTGCGATAATAATTATCGTTTGCACTGTATGCCTAGGGGGGGTCAAATGCCACCCTTTTACGTGGACAAACACGATTTTTCAAAAAACCGGCGCAGAGGCCCCAAAGCCCCCGTAAACCCTCCAAACCCCCCCAGATCGGTCCGGAAACCCATCGAACCCCACTTTTCCACCATTCCGGGCACCTCAGGTGCCCGAATTGGGGTACCTAAATTTTGTGCCACCGTTTGGTACCGGACAGTGCCACTGTGTGGGAGGTTGGAAAAGAAAATGCCCCAACACACCACATCTGAGGGTTGCAATGCATGTTGCTTGCCAACCACGTCATCCGGTGGGTGTCAGGCGCTATGTAGGTGGCATTAGCCAGGTCTTCGATGTGTTCTGGCTTGTATATGTACCTCCCTGCCACCATGCACCGGGAGGCTGCCTGTAGGTACGGAACAAGTCCAGATGGTCGTGTGATTCCTGTGCAGCAGTGCTCCACAACCGGGATGTGTTGACAACGACTGTTGCAACACGAGCTGTACATTCCGGGAACACACGAAGTGCGCTGTCGTGGTACCCATTGTGCCAGAATTGGTAGTTGCTGCGGTCTACTTTGCCTGGCCCAAGAGCACTGGTACTGAACGGTGCAATATGCGTGGCGAGGTGAATACAACGGAAGCGCGCAAAGTCAATACAGCTCTCGGATGGCGGGTGGTGGTGCCACTAGTGTGTGACGTTCACTCGAGGATACAACGCATCACAATGAATCAGCAACCGTGGACCGAGTACAATACGCTCTCTGTGGCTGGTGTGGGGGACAAAGGCAGTGCCTGTGCCGCAGGCAGGGAGGTACATATACAAGCCAGAACACATCGAAGACCTGGCTCATGCCACCTACATAGCGCCTGACACCCACCGGATGACGTGGTTGGCAAGCAACATGCATTGCAACCCTCAGATGTGGTGTGTTGGGGCATTTTCTTTTCCAACCTCCCACACAGTGGCACTGTCCGGTACCAAACGGTGGCACAAAATTTAGGTACCCCAATTCGGGCACCTGAGGTGCCCGGAATGGTGGAAAAGTGGGGTTCGATGGGTTTCCGGACCGATCTGGGGGGGTTTGGAGGGTTTACGGGGGCTTTGGGGCCTCTGCGCCGGTTTTTTGAAAAATCGTGTTTGTCACCCCCATTTGACCCCCCCTACCCCCCCCCCCCACCCTCCCCACCCCCAACGCGGTTGAATAGCGCAGGGGGGGAGAGGTGGGGTGGTCGTGATCTGACACAATACAAGACAAAGGTTACTAAATGGTGCCCAGACGCCCCCCATATTGCGCGGTTTGTGCGTAGTGAAAAAAGGGGGTCTCCCGAGGTACAAGGCGGTGGCATTACTATGACTTTGGCTGATGCGTGGCCCTCGACATGCGGCTCGTCAGGGCATCCTCTGTGCGGAGTATGCATGTGTGCGTGTTCACGCGATTCTCGTGAAGCTGAACACATCCTCTTCGCAACGATTCGCTGTTGCATCCAAAAGGGAGAGTTGGAGAGATAGAGCGAGTGCGTGTATTCTCGATACGGGGATATTCACACTTGAAGCATCAGGCCTGTCGCTAACTTTTCGATTATGGAGATTTGGTGGGTTGACGCTCCTGTTTTGGGGGGGGATCAGGGGGAAACACTAGGGGTCAATTTTTCTCGCGCGCGCTTCGCGCGCGCTCGTGTTGTTGCCTAATTTTCCCGTCGGTGGACCGCTAGGTGGGCACGGTGTGAGGCGCTGGGTTCCTTCCGTGGTTCCTCTCCCGCTCGCGCCATCCTCGGGTGCCGGAAGAAACCCAAAAAATGGCTTTCGGGACCATGATTTACCCCCTGATATGCCACGGCCGTTGAAGCGCAAGGACTTGGTTACTAGACGGGCACGCGAGATGGGGGGTCTGGGGGTCGGAGCCCCCCAGCCGCCGGAGGCCACGGTAGTGAACATCTGTTCATTGTGGGCGTACAGATTCTGTGTGAGTTGGCTGCGTCCTCCTGAGGCTACTGGAGCTGTTGGATTCCTGACCTGTGTGCACACGCTATACAGGGGGGTCTGGGGGGCGGAGCCCCCCAGCCGCCGGAGGCCACGGTAGTGAGCATCTGTTCCTGCAAAACCATACTCTCTTCGACGTCGACCCAGTGAAAGTGGGTTGACGCTTGGTCGACGCTTGGTGAGCGTCGACCCAGTGGAACCGGGTCAACGCTAGGTTAGCGTCGACCCGGAATGGGTTGACGCTTGGTCCAGGCTTGAATGGCAACCCAGTTCCACTGGGTCGACGCTGGGTCGACGCTTTTTTATGGGGGGGGAAACCCAAAATCACTGGGTCGACGGTCGACGCTTAGCGACATGCCTGTTGAAGCATGCGAGAGAGAGAGGGGGGGGGGAGAGGGGGGATGGAGAGATGGAGAGGGATGAAGGGATGCTTTGATTTGATAGGTTCAACCATTGCAGCAGCATGGCTGCCACACAGCTGTGGACCCAGTGGTGATAGAATCCCAACGAGGGCTGCCGGCAGCGCTGCTTTTTGTGGTTTTGACGGAGGGGGGGGGGGCGAAAGCCTTGGCACGGATGGGGCAAGGCAGATTGACAGATCAACCAGAAAAAGGCAAGCTGCCCGAACAACGTCGGGCGCCACCGGCAGTTTTGGCCCAGAGCGAATAATCACGTCATCTCAGCTCACCGCACCCCACCCCCCTCTTTGAGAGCATCATTGCACAAAAGCAGGGGGTTTTCCTCAACCATATTCTGACAACCGGTCTGATGGGCTCAAACACACTCCTTGCTCTCTTGCTCTCGCAACGCATGAGGCATTGCAGGTCATCACGGAGGGGGTGCGTATGTGGGCGTGAGTGAGTGATTCTCACGATCGACGAAAAAAAAGTCGCTCCCACTCGGGATATTCCTCCTAACTTCACTTCCCAGCTTTGAAACCGACACACAGGCGGCTGCCTCTCCCGCCTGGCGGGATGCCTTGGGGTACATTTCTGAGGTGAGCATTCCACGAGGCCACCAGTAGCAGCACCCTTCGTGACCATGCTCCCAGATTATTCTGCCCCACCCCCCCTCAGCATCCCTAGGGGAAGCCGCACCCGCAGCTGTCGGGTCGCATCATCCGCGCTATCGCAACCAAAAGGGAGAACGTGGGTGGGTGGGGTGTGCGGGCTGCGGGGATGGCCATAGCAAAATAAAATAAACGGCAACAATAAAGTAACCATGTGCTGTGGGAAGGTTGTCATATTCGTACGAAGCC
This sequence comes from Rhynchopus euleeides, assembly GCA_963210315.1. Classification (NCBI taxonomy): domain Eukaryota; phylum Euglenozoa; class Diplonemea; order Diplonemida; family Diplonemidae; genus Rhynchopus; species Rhynchopus euleeides. The sequence goes on from OY723278.1 coordinate 1,158,161, forward strand.
TGGGGAGGGGGCAGGGCTTTTGGTAGGGGGGTGGGGTTAGGCTCCAACGCCACCCCAACGTGATAGGATTGCATCAACAAAATCGTACCCCTTTTCGCTTTATTGTAGACACCCTGTCCAGAAACTGTGGGAGAACAGTTCCGGATTGATTTTTTTGTTGAGCGCACAACAAAACGCACGCCTGTCTCAAGGCTGTACCGAAGTGGCATCTGTGAGGTGGCATCAAGGTGCTACTCCAAGAGCTTCAGTCGTACGATAGTATTCGTTCCTTCGCGACTCCGCTGCGCTTCGCCGCTCGTAACTAGTAACGAAAAACGAAACGAAAACCGGCAGCCCCTTTCTCGGCATTTCCGGAACAAAAAGACCACCTCCTCCATTCCACACCGTCAGCTGACCAGGTGCGGGTTTGCCCAAAGAGCTCCCCGCTATCGCCCTGCTGCAGTAAAGAATAGCCACATGTGCTGTGTGTGTATGTGTGATGAGTGTGCGGTTCTTTCTGAGAGGCATTCAGACCCCAGCGTACGAAAGGGGTGTGGGGGGTGGGTGGGGGGAACAGGGAACAGAACTTGCATGGGGTCCTTCGCTCTGTGCGAAACCGTGTCTGTTTGTCTTTTGCGAGGAAACTCATGTTTCTGCACTTCTGAACGAAGGCCCCCGCAGGCGGTTGTTGCGTGGAGGGGGGGGGGGGGCAGCAGGCGGCGTATTTTAGACATGGGTATATAAATTGCCGGGCACCGCACCTCGCCCCCGTCTGTCATTGCTGCAGAACGGGGGTGGGGGTGGGAACATGTGGATCGGGGTGGGGTGGGGTGGGGGTGTGGCTGTGCTTTTTCAGCAGGATTTTTGTGTTTTTGGAAAGAAGTAGGAACATAAATGATTCAGATGGGACCACCCAACCCTTTGGCGAACCCTCCGGGCACCCATCCGGGAAGGGTGGAGTGGACCTGAAGCAGAACGGCGAACCAGTTCGCCTCGTATGTCTTCTTCTGTCCGGCTCGAACCTCACCATTGAACAATTTTCAACGATTTATTTTTGGCTGTGGTCCTAGCAACCCAAGAAGAGAAAGGACATGAACGATGTTGTTTTTTTTGGCAAGTTTGTCACGAAACTCGGATCCACGGGCGGGAAGATTTAATTAGATAGCATCTGGGAGAAAAGCGGACGTGGCGCTATGCCACAAGGCAGACCGACACTGCCATGCGGAAAGACATCTTCATCTTCATGAGAAGCGTGGAAAGCGAAATAGATGATATAGATCGGGGGGAGAGAAAGGTACAAATGAATATGGTCACTGCAGACGCAGCCCATCCTTTCGTGTCTGTATTCGAGGTGCGTTTTGACTTCGCGTTCGGAGAGCAAAGCCCGCAGAGGCTGCAGACTTCACTTCCAGCAACTTAGCCATATCCACCTGCAATAGTGTGGAGTAAAGTGGTGGCGTGGCAGTCATCCAATCACCACATCCCACGCAGGTGGGATGCAAGCATGGTCATTGCTACGATTTGTAAACCCGGTACATGATGGCTGCATATGTAGATATGACAAGAGGGTTGAAAACAGCTCGCTGTTGCCCGACCTCTTGACCACGTGTTGCATCACGGTGAAACACTCCATGTTATCCTCGTTTCGATTGTGCTTGAACCTTCGACAAGGGCGCCGAACACATCATCCATCACAAGACACACGCCACGCGTAGTGCCATCGCAGGGGCGGGGGGGCGCGCTCTCTTCTGTGCCGAACCCCTCCCTGCTGCAGCCAACAACATGCAACGCATCTCACATGAAATGGTACGTCATCTGCATTTTTGACCCAGGTCAAAATTGCTCTATGCAACGGCCTTTCCTTGGTTTCCTGATCTGTGAGGGTCTGTGCGGCGGCATCGACACTCATGCCCGAGGCTGCCGCCTCCAAGGAAACCCCCCTCAGAGGCACAGCCGGACGGCTGTGCCGTTGGGAAATGGGAGATAGATACAGGCCACGTCTTGCGTGCCACACGCCGGGGCCGTGGCCTCCGCTTGAATTCAGTTCTCAACGAAAAATAAAGCAGGTGGGGGCTCCACGGGAGACAGGAGCGTGTGGCAAGGCAAAACTGCCCTACCCACACACGCACCCCTCCCTCTCCGCTCCAACCTGCTGAGGTTCTCCCCCGGACGTGTCCCAGGTGTTGTGCTGGGGTGTGTGTCGGGGGGGGTCTATGCCAGCAGTGACAGAAATACTGATGTGGCCTAGTGCCTGTGTGGCGTGCCGAAGCAAGCCAATGGCATCTGTTCGTGGAAGGTGGGATAGGAAAGGGAGGGCGTAGGTGTGGAGGGCCCACCATCACCCACCAGCACCCGCCGTGCACAAGCAGGGACAGGTTTTATGATGAAGGGAGGCAGCACGCAGAGCGAATGGTGTTGGCCGTCTCGCGCTATCACACAAGCACAGGGAAAGCTGGAGTGGGGTGTGCGGTGCTGTGGACATTCATCAAAGGTTTGTTCAAAGAGTGAGGTCACAGAAGGTCACAGTCTCATCGGAGTTAGGTTTTTTTTTGGGAATTTGTTTCTCCACTTTACCTCCACCCCGTTTCGTTCTGCACTGCATCGGCGTAGTGTCGGGTCACTCGCGTGATCCGTTTCCAGAGGCGAGGGCAGGATATAGTTAACGGCAATCGTATAGGCCATCGCGCACGAATTCCTCGACTTCGTACGCTCTTCGCACGATAATTCGAGGATTTTCTGTTCGAATCCATTGCCGCTTTCACTGTTTTCTTCCTGAGGAGGGCTGAGGCAAGGGATAAAGAAAATACAGGGCCACCAACACACACCCCCTCAAACACACCACACCAGGCCTCTCCACAACCCCGCAGCTGCTTGGCTATCTCTGATCACGCACCCCCCTGCTGGGCGTAGCTCACCTGCACTATCCCTGCAACGAGGAGCAGCTTCTCGTCAACGGAGGTGGGATCCTCAGCACCGAGCACATCCTTTACTGCGAAAACAGACTTCTCCTGGGTCGACCCCTCCTCGAGGGTGGCCTCTGCAGGCCCGGCACCACCCTGCGGGGCAGCCGCCGCTGCCGACACGCCGCCAGAGTTGGCGGCAGGAGCGTCGGGGGGGCAGTGCCCGAGGCGGCCAACCTCCCTCCCTTGGGCATCGACGAGCTGCACATCCGGGGAGCAGCACGTGGAGACGGCCTTCCCGACAAACCTCCGCCTGCCACCCGTCAGGTCCGTCACCGAGAGCGACGAGGTGCACAGCCAGGAGCGGTGCCGCATGTCGACCAGAGCCCTCCCCGTTGCGGCAGACCTCAGCGTCGCTGTGTACGGCGAGCACCCGCAGATATACCCAGACCCGTGGGTGTCATCCAGATCGATGACACCAACCGGCTCACCCTCCCTCGAGGAGAATACGGCGTACGGCACAAACCTGTCGCCATCCCACTCGTTTTGCCGTTTCAGCGTCATGCTGGGGATGTGTGCCAGATCTTTCACGGTTTGAATCTCCTGCCCCATGATGATCTCATGCGGGCCCATCGCCATCCGGGGTGCCGGCGGTGCCTCTGGGCGTATGCCCTGCTGCAGCAGCTGGTGGTGCTGCAGCAGCAGCGGCGGCGGGGTGACCGGGGGGGCCTGCTGCTCCTGCTGTACCACCAGCCCCACGGCAGGGGGGGGCAGGTTGACGGATCCCGGGAGTGAGCTGAGGGCGTAGTCCGTGAAGGAGTCTTCCGAAGAGACGTGATCCAGCACAGGCATCTCAGGCATGCCGCCGGACACCGCTGCGTCCGCCGCATTCTCGCACCGCATCGGGTTCCCCCCAGCCCCCTCCATAGGTGGGTGAGAGTGAGAGAGGGGGGGGGTTGCCAAACCCAGATGGTTTTGGGTTGCCTTGCTGGCAATGCGCCTTTTATGGGTCAAAAGGCTTTTCTGGCGCAGTGGGACAGGGGGGGGTGTGTGTATGTCGACGCGGCCTGGTGCCTGGTGTGGTGAACTGAGGTGTTGAGGAGGAGAGAGAGATGGAGGAGCTGGAGAAGAACCGGCCGCCTTTCATCTGGCACAGCTGCCAGGCGCTCTGACAAGGTTGTTCCACGTCAAACAGTGTCAAACTGCAAAAGGGGCGGGGTGAAGGGGTGTGGAGGAGGAGAGGGCGTCTCGGCATCGGAGATTCCGGTTCTTTCTGGGGGAAAAGAAGCTCGCGCGGTGCTGGCTGCGGTGTGTGTGTGTGTATAGCCATCAGCCATCACCCCTTCGCCCCTTCTCCACTCCCGCTGGACAACATGCGTGGGTGTGGGAAGGGGGGAGACGTCCAAAAGGGGGCAAAAACAAAGTGGCGAGTGTTTGGCAATCTGGCGCCCGGATGCTGCCATCCTGAACCAGAATAAGAGCAGATGCGAGGGCCTCCCCTGGAGCTCGTTGTGTTTCGCCGCTAACACACACAGCATCTTCCCCTGGCGGTGGTGTGGCATCTTCCTCAGGGGGAGCCAGGATCAATGGAACCTAAGGTGGTGTCCCATGACATAAAAAGTGGCTCGTGTACAATGTTTGTTTGGGCTCAGCGCATACACACACACACACATCCACTCCCACCCACCACTTTCTGAGGTGCTGAGAATACTAAAATGGCTAAACCATGGCAGGGGTCGGCAGGCCAGAAGGGTACAAGATGCCAGGGGTGGCTGGTGGGGCTGGCGTGCAAGCCAAGCGACGTGGGGGGAAGGGACAGGGGCTAGGTTAACATATTGCGCTGGGAATGAAATGATCTCGCACGTGATGCGCGTTCGTGGCCCTGCATCCCTGTGCCTTGTTGGGTGTCGCAAGCTTGCCCATCCCACCACCCCCCCTTCGGTACGGCTGTATCACAAGGCTACGATAATCAGACAGCACAGAACAGACCACGATGCAGAGACCGACCAGGATTCTGGGGGCATCAAAAAGTACCTCGGGTATGGTTGTGACTCCTCGCACAAACCAAAGACTAAAATCAAATCGCCTCCCCTGCCCCTCCGTCTGTTGCTGCAGCCTGCCAGCCGACTCCCATCGCAGACGACACTACGAGGGGACAAATTCCTCGGAGCGCATGGATCACCCTCATGCGACATCTGGAGCTCACTGCGGCGATGCGTAGACAGACTGTATCTCATGTGTGGCAGGCGTTGCGGAGTATAGCACACATCTCTCGGAATTCGGCTTGGGTGCCAGCATCTTCAGCAAACGCTGCTGTGTGTACCGCGGATACGTGGAGACCATTGGGCGCATCAGATCCAGGGCGGTCTGCCCCTCGTTTGTTTTCAGGGCAGGATCCGCGCCGAGCTTCAGCAACTCATGCAGGACGCGGACGCCGTCGGGCCACCGCTGCGACACATCTGCGTTCCTCCGCGTCTTGTCGGCATGCATCTTTGCCCGGTAGCTCTGCACGCGCATCAGGTATGTATCCTCGTCGGCATGGATGGGGTAGGGCGAGATGAACTCCGCTGCCAGGTGCAGCGCCGTGCGGCCTGTGGTGTCGCGCCTGTTGATATCGCACCCCAGCTCCACCAACAGGCGCAGCACATCCACCTGCAGAGCCTCATGCTGCAACCGCACATCTTGGTATTTATACCACCCGGGGATCTTGAGGTGCGACAACACCGTCACATGCAGCGGTGTGCGGTTGAGGTCCTCACGCCATGTGTAGAGCACAGCCGGAAGCGGTGCGTCGGGGCTCATGCCCTTGTTTGCAACGAGCACACGGATGTCATCGAGCTCGCCCATCTCGCAGGCGCCGTGGATGGTGCTGCGGTTGTCGTCGTGGCTTGCGAGGTAGATCTTGTAGGCAGCGGACTCCAGCAGCGAGTCCCACTGTTCCTCCTCACACTCCCGCCCCTCGAACACAATGATGCGGCAGGGGTCGCACTGCATATACCGCGAGAAGGGCTGCTGGCACCTGGGGCAGCACTTCCTCCCCCCAGAGTTCTTCCAGTCGTCCACCTTATACCCCTTGTGGGAGGCAAGCTGCTCGTCGACAGAGTTGACAGACGTGTCGTCTGAGAGGCTTTCATAACGCCCGTGCGTCGTGCAGCACCCTACGACATACAGCGCATGGCACCGCTGCAGCTGCTCTGTGTCCTGCAGGCCTGGGTCGCCTGCGAAGAGCGCCTGGCAGCCGGAGACGCCATCCCAGTGGACATACAGCTTGCTGTCAGGCCCCACCCCCACCACGGTGCCCTTGCGCCCTGTGAATGTGCCACGGAGCGATCCGACGCGCTGCCCGTGGTAGAAGCCGAACATGTCGCAGGCCCCGACAGATGTGTCGAACTCCGCAAGTGCCTCCGTGCCGCATATCCTCCGGATGCACATGTAGCGGAAGTTCTCATTCTTCACAAGGGGGCGGGATGTGATGTGCAGCCGCCGCCCGCACGTCGGGTGTGCCAAGATGTGGCACCGCGTGCACTGCAGATGCCGCGTGAGGGCAGGGATGGGCTTTGTGCACGCAGCGCAGTGGTTGTCATATGTGTCCTCCACCACACCGTAGTGGTGGTTGGCTGTGAGGGGAAGCGGGGTCGCCATATACTCCTCCACCATCGCATCGTGCAGCGTGACTGTGGCAGGCAGCGGCCGCCCCTGCCGGCTCAGCCACTGCCGCAGGTCCCCCTCAGGAATCAGGTCGTACTGGGTGTACTGCTTCGGCAGCTCTGTCGTGGCATCCTCTGCCTTCGCTCGTCTCGGCATACCCAGCCACCTGTCCTTGCTGCTCATACTGAGGTCTATCTTTCAGCAGCGGCTCCAGCCGCAGCAGGGAGGCCTGCGGTGTTGCTGTGTTGAGTGGTGTGGAGGGAGGGATGGCCGCTGTAGGCAACAGTGGGATATGATGGGGGTGAGCAAACACTCCGGAGTTCCCCACCAGAAGGCGGCAAGGTATGCAGGGTTGGGGAGGGGGTGGGGCAGCCGCTCCTCGCATGCTACTGGCAACTGGCTCCTGGACCTAGTCACTTCCCATCGCTTCCCCGGGAGGGCAGTCGGCGTATGCCTGACACTGCCCCATTTTTTCACTAAATTTGGCTGTGTGCCACAACCAATGCCTGCGCATGCCAACCAAAACCACCTCGCAGCGCAGGCCAGGAGACGGCCTCTGTTGCACACCCCACCCACCACCCACCACACGGACACAGGGTCCTGTTGCGATGCGGATGATATCACAAACGGACAGGCAATCTGCTCCACGCTGTGGCACTTTGATAGTGTCACGCTGAGTCCTTGTTTAGAATCACGGGGTGCTGCGGTCATAACACCAGGGACTAGCTTGGCTGACCATGATGGTTTCCCTTTTCTGGCATCAAACCCGCCTCACGGAAGAGACGTGCATACTTCGTCATCAGAATGCGACACCCCTTTTCCTCCCACAATCAAGACAGGGCCAGACTCACACATATCTACAAAAGACTTGACAGCACAGGCTTTTGAGAAGACAGCGCCCGCCTTCCGACGGCCCCGATCTTCCCGCAATCTGATGCCTGAGAGGCTCCTCCTTGCCCAGACCACTGCCAGAGCGTACCCCTCATTGGGACGGAGCGGGGTTGGGGGAGCGGTGGGGCCTTGCAAGGCACAGCTGAAGCGGGCAGGGGCCAGGCCATGCAATGCCATACACGCAGAGGCCACCAGGGAGGGGCGATTCTTGCTTTTCGTGGAAGAGCGACCCTGGATGTCTTTGCTAGGGGTAGGGGGCGCAACTGCTGAAGCCGGGTGGAAGAAGAGGGGCTGGTCAGCAATGCGCGATAGTGGGTCTAGAGGCACAATTGAGTCGAATCAGGAGTTTGGCGCGAATTTTGTGCATTTTTCGTCAGAAAAATCAGATTTTGCCCAGTGCAATATCCGCAAACCCTTTGGTCCCGGTGTCCTGCACACATGGCATCGGCTGGGCTTTTTACAAAGAACGCATCGCCAAGGTCGCCAAGGAGGAGGCGCTAAGAAAAGGGGCTACCTTGACAAATCACATGCAGAAAACAACTTTCTTGCAGCTATAAATCACCCTATCCAGCAGCGACTGAACACCGCTCGGCTAACTTGTTGCGAAATGTATTGTGCCACTGTGTCGGCTGCAAAGTTGGCGTGTCTGGTGCCTGCTCCAGCCGGCACACTGAGATGGACATTGAGCGACAAACGCATGACCCCAGCAAACGGCCGACAGTTTCCTCTCTGTATCGGCAGGGCCAAGTTTTCTTTCTTTCGGTGGTGTCCCAAGAAGAAGGCAGCACGGCATTGGCCGATGCCACCCGCACATCCCTCACATGACCACGGCACTATCATTCTGAGTGCAAAACCCACGCTCGATACACTGCAACTGTCATGCGGCAGGGCTGTATACGATACGGTGAAAAGTTCTGAAGTTCAACAACACAGATACCAATCGCCCGAGCCGCATTTTGATGGGCAGCTTTTCATTTTGGTGCCAACAAACAGGGGATACTGGCGTTGTTGTGTCATCACACGACACCGGACCCACATTCGCCAGTGATTCAACAACGCCTGCACACCACAGCCAGACTTGGGTTTTTGCAACACACACCACCAGGGTGTGCGTTGGGTGATGGGGGTGGCGGTGTGCGGACAACGCGCAATCCAGGGACAGACAAAAATAGGCGAGAGCAGGAGATGGGACAAATCAGAACACGGGCAGTGTGCGTTGGGCAGGGGGGGCAGGGGATAATGGGGTAGGGATTGGAAGAGGGATATATAGAAGGCTCCGTCCACCCGCCCCCCACTCCTCCTTCTTTGACATGGACGGCCACCAACCTGACGTACGACACGAGCAGTGGCGAACGCAATGCCCTCTTTTGAGAGTGATTGCTTTGGACGAGGTCGACTCTGAGGCATACACATACACCCCTGCCCCGAGCGGGGGTTTTGAACGAATTCTGGCCGTGCTTCCAGCAACCCACAACCCCTGAGAGGGCTGTTGTTCCGGGTCCTGCTAGAATGTATACAGATACGGGTTTACATAGTGGATGCACGGCTTTAAAGGGAGAGAGAACCAGATGGCGGCGTGTTTATGTGAGTGCGAGGAGTCGGTGATCACCAACAACAGAAGTCCAAAAGAAACGAACAGCTTGCACACCCCCCCCCCCACCCCCCCACTGGAATCAATGAAGAAAAATATTTGTCGGAGGTATAAATTGTATGTGAGATGCAACACATACAAGGAACTGGAAGTGAGGAGAAGCGAGGGGGTGAGTAGCAAGGTGGGGGGACGGGGGGGGGGGGGGGGCGGGGGGTGGGATGGGTCGAAAAACAGATGCATAACTGAAAATGCAAAACTTGGTGTGAGAGGGGGGGGGGGGGGTAGGGGGGGTCAAATGGGGGTGACAAACACGATTTTTCAAAAAACCGGCGCAGAGGCCCCAAAGCCCCCGTAAACCCTCCAAACCCCCCCAGATCGGTCCGGAAACCCATCGAACCCCACTTTTCCACCATTCCGGGCACCTCAGGTGCCCGAATTGGGGTACCTAAATTTTGTGCCACCGTTTGGTACCGTACAGTGCCACTGTGTGGGTTTGAGCGTCAGACGCTGTGAATTCGCCAAGGCGGTATTACCCCACACGTAGCTGTTTGGAACAACTCTCGCAGAATCTATTTCGCACTGCAAAGTAAAGAAAACGACGTAATTTGGAGCGACTTGCTTCTGAAATCAAACCAGCATCCAGGGCCTGGGCACATCGGGGTGTGAATTTCATATCCGCTAACCCGAGGCGCAGCCCAGCGCCAACACCAAGAGAGAGTATGGCTTCTGTCGCACGGGTAGGTGGGGGTGGGGGGAAGCGCTGAAAGCTGAACCGAGGCAGGGTGGTCTTGGTTTTGCGATCCCAGCACAGAACACGAGAAAATATAAGGCGCAAAAGCCAGGTTTCTATAGGGTGGTCTGAGAAGCCACATGTGTTTCTGCTGCTGCCAGCCCCTGCCCCCACCCCTCCTGTGTCAGAGACCCTCATCTTCTCACCTTAGCTGGACGAGAGGCGGCTTAAGAAGAGAGGGCGGGGTTGGAAGGTCCGGGGGGCTTCGCTAACCAAACACTGGAGTCCAGCCAGGACCAGCATTGTCACCTGAATTGAGAGGGGTCTCACCTTCAAACGATTATGAACAATTCTTTTTCTTCAGCCATGCTTCTTCACGCCGAGACACTGGTCGCTCATTTCAGGTTGTTCTGGCGACACTGCTGGCATTGATTGTCTGAATCATTGAGATCAGAGCAAAGCCCCCGCACCCCCCCATGAGAGGTGACCCTCATCTCGCCTTGAAATGGTTTGAAACGATACATTTTTGGCGATTTCCCCCCGTTTTGCGAGCAATGCTCTCTCTTCCCACGAGTTTTGAACGATTTGAACAATTTGAACTATTGTTTTGTGAGTGTTTGTAGCGCCCGCCTGGCGAGAGAGGGGTCGCTGATTCGTGCGCGTTTTTAACAAACCCACGTCTCCTGCCCCACCACTCCACTGCATCGCTGGAGTGTCACACACTTGCATCGTGACACTTTACGCAGTATCCTTTGTTGCTTCGGACCCCCCGAGTAGCCCCTGATGCAATCCGCTGGGGCAGAGGAACAGTCGCCATGGAGAAATATGGCCATCCTTGCCCCCCCCACACCCCTGCACCGCCACATGCCGATTAGGCTGGGGCGGGGAGCGCCTTGTCGAACAACACATCAACAGCGGCTCCAAAATGGAACTGGGGAAGTTGAGACGGGGGAGGAGGGATGGGACATCACATGCTCAGATGCATGCATCCACGTTGGGTGGTTCCGGGTGGCAAACCTCAGGCAGCCACGCCTGCGCCGCAACCTCTGCTACGCCTCTTCTGTTTTTTCCTCCCTTTTTGACCGCATCCTCCGGATCTGAAGAACGGTAACATCTGTTGAAGCCAACACCCCGCACACCACACCCCTCCCCCCGACAACGAGGCCCGCAATCGCTCGGAGGGGCACCAGATGGTTAACTCTGGGGCGGGGCGGAGGGAGGGTCGGGGCCGATGCCCGAAGAATAGTGGGACTACACAGGTTTGGGGAGCGGTGTTGGAGGGTGGGGGTGGGGGGATACACAAGTTGGGGGGGTGTAGGGGTGGGGGGGGATGTGATTGCCGAAAGGTGGAGGTGAGACAAGTGAACCCACCTCTCTCTCCAGCAGTGAAGTCCCCCCCCCCATCTTTATTTTTTGGGTGTCGACAAATCCCCAGGCACTGCGAGAGCTAGGCTACTGCGCAGACCCGTTCTGCCCCGTTGACACCCACATAGCAGGGTAGAGTCCTTTTTTTTTTGTCATCACCTCCCTGGGGTGGGGTGTGGTGGGGCAAAATAAACGAACACAACATCAGCCAAATGACTTATCCGGCGGTTTCGTTCTGCTTCGTTGTATTTTTTTTGTTGGAAATTTTCTTCTTCGTTGTGCATGCTCTGCGTGTGACAAGCTGCGCCAGTGCGGGGCACCACTCAATTGGGTGGCCAGGGCTCGACCTTTTCGCCCTTTCGGCCTTTCAGATATCACCACACACCCCTCCCTTTACACTGCAGGCAGAAGAGGGAGAGAATGGGAAGGCGATGCCGCAAACGGGAGACTTGTTCTTCTTCAGCAGTTGTTCGGAGCTTCTCCGTCATCAGCGCAGAAAAGTGAGCGCGGTAACAATCCAAGTGGCCACATTTGACAACAGCCTGCCACAGGTTTTCTCAGAGCGAAGGCCATTCTTCTCTGGCGTGTATGTTATAGGCTCTGTTATTTCTTCGTTTTTGTGCGACGTCAACCACCACACCATGCCTTTGATGACACGCAGAGATGACGGGAGGCAGACAAGTGTGAGGTGTATTTCAGCTGCCCCCCCCCCCCCCTTCCGAATGAATAGTTTGCCACACAGGATTCGTATTCCCACCAGTCATTTCTGCCGAAAACCATTTTGTCTTGGACTTCACGCTGGAGGTGACCAAAGGAGAGTGAGGGGGGGGGGGGGGGGGGTAGGGGGGGTCAAATGCCACCCTTTTACGTGGACAAACACGATTTTTCAAAAAAACCGGCGCAGAGGCCCCAAAGCCCCCGTAAACCCTCCAAACCCCCCCAGATCGGTCCGGAAACCCATCGAACCCCACTTTTCCACCATTCCGGGCACCTCAGGTGCCCGAATTGGGGTACCTAAATTTTGTGCCACCGTTTGGTACCGGACAGTGCCACTGTGTGGGAGGTTGGAAAAGAAAATGCCCCAACACACCACATCTGAGGGTTGCAATGCATGTTGCTTGCCAACCACGTCATCCGGTGGGTGTCAGGCGCTATGTAGGTGGCATTAGCCAGGTCTTCGATGAGTTCTGGCTTGTATATGTACCTCCCTGCCACCATGCACCGGGAGGCTGCCTGTAGGTACGGAACAAGTCCAGATGGTCGTGTGATTCCTGTGCAGCAGTGCTCCACAACCGGGATGTGTTGACAACGACTGTTGCAACACGAGCTGTACATTCCGGGAACACACGAAGTGCGCTGTCGCGGTACCCATTGTGCCAGAATTGGTAGTTGCTGCGGTCTACTTTGCCTGGCCCAAGAGCACTGGTACTGAACGGTGCAATATGCGTGGCGAGGTGAATGCAACGGAAGGGCGCAAAGTCAATACAGCTCTCGGATGGCGGGTGGTGGTGCCACTAGTGTGTGACGTTCACTCGAGGATACAACGCATCACAATGAATCAGCAACCGTGGACCGAGTACAATACGCTCTCTGTGGCTGGTGTGGGGGACAAAGGCAGTGCCTGTGCCGCAGGCAGGGAGGTACATATACAAGCCAGAACACATCGAAGACCTGGCTCATGCCACCTACATAGCGCCTGACACCCACCGGATGACGTGGTTGGCAAGCAACATGCATTGCAACCCTCAGATGTGGTGTGTTGGGGCATTTTCTTTTCCAACCTCCCACACAGTGGCACTGTCCGGTACCAAACGGTGGCACAAAATTTAGGTACCCCAATTCGGGCACCTGAGGTGCCCGGAATGGTGGAAAAGTGGGGTTCGATGGGTTTCCGGACCGATCTGGGGGGGTTTGGAGGGTTTACGGGGGCTTTGGGGCCTCTGCGCCGGTTTTTTGAAAAATCGTGTTTGTCACCCCCATTTGACCCCCCCTAGGCATAGGGTGCGGGCGATTCGGTTATCGCCCAAATCGCAAAAATTATCGCCCTCATTATCGCCCATTCTGTCAAGGCGATAAGTGGGCGATAATTTTTCCGTAGTATTTTGGGGGCAAAATGGCCCGGACAGGGACGTCAGATCACTGCTGAGGTGGTGAGTGGGTCATTGCCTCAGTGAAGACCCGGTTCCTGACCTAGATCAAGCCCTCTGCTCCAGTGTTCTCAGTGGGTGAGGACTCTGTGACCAGGGTCAGAACCGCCCCAGGTCTCAGGTCAGCCGTGAAGCTTCCTGAAACGTACGGAGCGCATCTCCTCCCATTCAGACCGACTACACTCGAACCACGCATCTCCTTCAACACTAAGGTGTACCCGCTTCATGCTCACGAGTGCTCCTAGTAACGGCGAGTGAACAGGTCCTGAGCGAGGTCAGGATCTGGGCCAATGCCCAGTTCCTCACGTGGGTTTTGACCGAGGAAATGACCCACCCACATGACGTCAGTGGTCAGAAGCTGATTTCTGATGCAGAATCCTAGGTCTTGGCCCAGTTGTTGACGAGGTCACAGGGCCCTGTGGGACCCAGGGTCAGTAGAGCGGTAACCCACTCACCACTAGCTGAAGACCCCCTCAGAAAGTGTGAAAGAAAACGGGCGATAATGGGCGATAATTTGGCGATAATGGGCGATAAGGCGATTCGATACGCGATAATCGGGGCTCGAACCCGGTTGGGCGAATATAGGGCGATAGGCGAATCGCCCGCACCCTATGCCTAGGGGGGGGGGGGCGAGAAATGGTCAGAGTTTCCGCTGCTCATGCAACCATTTTCGAGAAGGTGTTTCCCGCACAGACATGGGCGCGAACCTCTTCACCGTTGCCAAATACACATGGGTTCGGAGCCCTTGTGGGACAGTAGGGGCATCGGATGGCCCGATACGCAACTCAAAAATAAATGTTGAGATGCATTTTCTGGGCGAATGGTGGCCTGCTCTGCTGTGCGCAGGAAACCGAAGACACGGCATGAAGCGCTACGGTGTGATGAAGGGTGGACACACCGCTGGTATCAGCCTCACGAAGGGGTTTTTTTTCTTGGATCGCCATGATTGCTTGTTGCGCAAAGCCGTAGCGAGGTGGTGAGAAAATATGTAAAAAACGTACAAGGCAAACCAAACAGTACCAGAAGGGCCAAGAGGGAAAGACTGGCAACCTGCAAACCGCCCATAAATATACGCGACACGCGCATGAGAACAACAAACGGCAGACAGTGCCAAGGAGGCGGATGGGGTCACGGGACAGATCGAAGGACGCAAGCCTAGCTCTGGCGCACGATCCCCGAGACAGGGATGTTGCTGCACCTTGCTTGGTTTATGCGGTGTACCCACCACGCTGCCATTGTCCCACACACCCGCAGTCAGGACACAATAGCGCACGTGTGGGCCAAACATATCCACATGACTGCCACAACATCACCGAGGAACAATCTGGGGACATACACACAACTCCGTGAACATCACTTGTTGCTGTGCGTTTTTCCAAGATCACGCGGCAGAAGGGACTGCCCCGGACCCACTGCACCACCAGCAAGCGTCTTTGCTTCATCGAGTTCCTGATTTTTTCTTCTGCTGCTGCTGCTGCTGCAGGCAAAGAAACGGGGGAAAAAAGGGGACAGGCCGCAGTTTCTCTCACCACACACACACACACACACACAACATCTCGCCCCACCCCCCCCCCCTCTTCAGGCTCTGCCTCTCTTTTCCTCTACCAATTTGCAAATCTTTGTGATGTCAGCGGCGTCCTCCGCACACACCATGCGTTGCAAACCCACTCCTGATAAAGAGGGTGGTGTGCAGAGCAGCGAGGTTCCCAGAACCGAACAGGATACCTTCCCATAACAAAAGCCATTCCCCACCACTGAGGTTGGGGTGTGTATGCCACCCCACGCGAGGGTGGCAATCTTTTCTCCCCCTTGAGGGGCACACCGGAACGTGTCACACCAGACACAGTGTCATCACTCCACCCCGAAAAATATACCGAGCCGGGCAAAAAAAACACAATAACAATCCCGGGAATCACGTTGGATCATAAACAGTTTTGAAGAAGAAGAAGGATTTTTCTCACACCGATCACCCCCCCCCCCCCAGTGATGTGCCGATGTATATATACGCCAATGTATATATACGTATATATACGTTCGGAGGTCCCGAAAATCCGGAAATATACGTCCCCTATGTAATTCCCTGTTGCACGGTGGCCAGGTCACTGTGGGGTCACCTGGGTGGGATCTCCCACAGGATATGTTGAGTGGGTATATCCCGCTCTGTGCCTTCGACAGATACTTCCCTTGGAACGAAGTGAAACGCCAATCCGGTTGCCCACAGGGTGTTCCGCTTCGGTTGTGCCGCACCTTACGTGGCCACATGTTGTTGGGCAGTTCGAAAGACACCGCCCTCCCCTGTGCACAGTGGAACCTGTGCTGAGGGGAGGTGCCTTTCTGAGTCCCTTACTGAGTGGCGACGGGGCACCCAGGTATTGACTGGTGGTGACCATGCTGTGCTGGAGTCTTTCCAAAGACGACACCTCTCCCACAGTCTGCGGCGACTCTGCCGTGGCGACAAGGATTCCTGTCATGGGAGATCGCTGCGTGGATCAACGTGGCACCACCCGTGTGCTCGGCAGGTTGTTTCGGCACCTGTTTTCTCCGTGTCATGCTTTTCGTGAGCGTGTCAGGGATGTTGGCACACGCTGGGGAGGGTTCACATGATGACATAACATATATCAGAAGCACACACCCACGTGGCGCTGTCCTTGGCAGGACTTTGAAAGTGCCGCCTTGATATCCTTGTTGGATAGAACCCTCATATCACACCCTCAATCAGCTGACGACGTGGTGTGATTTGTTGTGACCAGTTGTGACGACTTGTGACCCTTTTGTGATGAGTTGTGATGAGGTGTGATCTGTTGTGATCTGTTGTGATCGCGATCCAAAATTTTAAATTTTTGAAATTTTGGATCGCGATCACAACAGATCACACCTCATCACACCTCATCACAACTCATCACAACTCATCACAACTCATCACAAAAGGGTCACAAGTCGTCACAACTGGTCGCAACAAATCACAACTGGCCACAACAAATCGCAACAAATCACAACAAATCACAACATTTGGCGTTGTGATTTGTTGTGATCGGGTGTGATTCGTTGTGATTTGTTGTTTTTTCCCCCAGCCTGATTACCCCAATATACGTATATATACGCCATGGGGTAATCAGGCTGGGGAAAAAAACAACAAATCACAACAAATCACACCCGATCACAACAGATCACAACAAATCACAAGGCAAATGTTGTGATTTGTTGTGATTTTTTGCGACTAGGTGTGACGTGGTGTGATTTGTTGTGACCAGTTGTGACGACTTGTGACCCTTTTGTGATGAGTTGTGATGAGGTGTGATCTGTTGTGATCTGTTGTGATCGCGATCCAAAATTTTAAATTTTTGAAATTTTGGATCGCGATCACAACAGATCACAACAGATCACAACAGATCACAACAGATCACACCTCATCACAACTCATCACAACTCATCACAAAAGGGTCACAAGTCGTCACAACTGGTCGCAACAAATCACAACTGGCCACAACAAATCGCAACAAATCGCAACAAATCACAACATTTGGCGTTGTGATTTGTTGTGATCGGGTGTGATTCGTTGTGATTTGTTGTTTTTTCCCCCAGCCTGATTACCCCACGCCATGTATATATACGTATATATACGCTCAAGATCCGGATATACGTCGTATAGCACATCACTGCCCCCCCCCTACCCCTCCCCCACTTTCATCAATACTATTGGGGGTGCGCTGTGCAACACTGTGTGCCAAACTGTGTGTCACTTTGCAACCAGCTTTGTTGAGGCACACACACTCAGACACAGATACGCTCATCTTTCCCCCCTCCCCCCGCCTTCTGCATCTCCACAAGCGGAGGCCCCTCTTGTCGAGGTAGCATTACACGAACCATCAGAAATCGGAAAGACTGGCTGTACCCGGATGCGGATCCAGAGGATCCGCAGGATATGACTATCCGGAAGGGGAGGGGTGGGGCGCCCAATTAGGCGGTAAAACTATCTGTGCCCCCCACCCCCCCCCCTTCCTCTGCCGGGTCGTGAAGTGACAATGTCGCAAGATCCGGTGAAGGGGAAAAAACAGGGGGGGGGGGTGCACGGAACAGTTTCCCCTCCCAGCCTTTCATTTTTTTGGCTCCCAGCCAGGCAATAAAAAAATGCAGGACAATATCTGCAAAAGAAGAATAGTGTATCGTGACACACTCGCTTTGGTTACAGAATGCCGTAACCCCGGCGGTGTGTTGCACATTGGGTGATAAAACGAGAGAAGCACATGTGTGAGAAAAGGGGAGGGGGTGACGAGGGAGTGTGGGGGGGTGGGGGTGGGGACGTAACTGAAGGGGACACCCCAAAACGGCATGCAACGCAACACATGTCCAAAAGAAGGGTTTTGTGGAATGTGGGACAAGACAACAAAAATAAGGGGGGGAGACAAGTGAGGCACTTTCGCTGGGAGCGATACGGTGGGGGGGGGGGGTGGTGGTGGTGGTGGTGGTGGTGGGGGGGGGGATGAGGTTGGGAGCAAGAGTCACGCACTCCTGTACTTTTTTGACAAGAGAAATTACTTAGCTGGATGAATGGGGAGTGGGGGGATATTGTGAAAAAATAACTTAGTTGCGGTGGTAGTGGGGAGTGGGGGGGGGGGGGTGAATGACCTGCTGGAAGGCAGTCCGTAAGATGATCTCGGGATCCACCCCCACACTTGTGGATAGCCCTGGCACTATTTGATTGGCACATCATCTCCGGGGGCTGGAGGGGTGGGGGTGGGGGTGGGGATAAGGGTTTATTTGAAGAATACCAATGAATATGCCGGCAATGCCGAATTATCTCTGACCCGCCTTTGCCTTCGCTTTACCCCGCATCCACTCGGCATTCAGCTGAAGGCTCGAAGAAGCAAGAGGCGCCTGATCAAACATGGCTGAAAAAGATGATTTTGGTGGTCACAGCCTCAAAAGAGTGGGCCTCTCGCAACCATTGCTGTTGTCTGGTGTTGTTCTGAACAGCCAAAGACGGGAGAACAGGAGGACCATCACTCATGCCATGGCCCCACATCCCCTGTACTTCGAATGACACTAAAACTGGTCGAAAGGTAAAGAGGTTTCCATATTAGGCAGGGTGGGTGTGCGGGAGGGGGGGTGGGTGGTTGTGCAGAAGGGTGGGATACAGAGAGATAAAGACGCGTAAGTTCAGCCACAGACACACCCTCGTGTGTCAGTTGCCTGATTTGGATGGCGTTCGGTGGGTGCAGCACCTTTTTCCTGTCCCGTCTTGCCACGCGGTAACAATGCCCCTCGAGACAGTTCCGCTTTTTAGTGGCAGGAAGGTTATGCCTGTATCCGCTGCAATTCCATTCACGAGAGGTCAATCTCGCATCCGACACAGAACATCACGAATTCGCAAATCAGAGCAGCCCTTGTCAGAAATTGGCTGTGCCTCGCAGTGGCAACACAGCTGAGATGACACGGATCGCATAATTTTGGCCGCCATATTATGTCACTGGCGGACCACCCGCGCTCGCAAGAATCTGCGTGGTGATTAGTTTCCCACGTATGGGGTAATACCGCCTGGTCGAATTCACACCATCTCAAACCATTTCACAAAATTTCACAAAAAATATTATTAAAGTTGGATTAGCGTGCCGGCACCGCGCCTCGGCGAGGGAACCGTACCCGCTGTCCTGTATATTAACCTATGTCACGCCGCTAGGGCGTGATCGCCTCCTCGGTAAAGGAAAAGGAGGTCTGAACGAGGCACTCTGCGCCTGTAGCCCGGTTGTGAGCCGGGATACGACGGCGGCCTTCAGAAAGAAAGAAAGGGAAGAGACGTATATGTTTTTGCTTTTAGGGCAGAGCTTTGGGGCTTGGCGGCCGCGCGAAGGGCGCGGTCTCCAAGGCCTCTTAGCCGACACAGTTTTCTTTGGCACTCGGCGTGTGGAGAGCCAGGCAGCGACAGGGTTGCCGTCGCATCTTCGCTTAATTTGATGAACACACGGTTTGCAGCTCCGAGGGGTTCTGTCCGCCATAGTCAAGCGTTGTTTTGTGATGAGGTCTTCCGCTACCTTGATAAGACGAGGGAGCAGTTGACACGTGATCTGATGGCGAGGCAGAACCTCGGGGAGGGGGAGTCGTTTTCCAGGCGCAGGGGATGTCACTGCGTCAAGGGCACTACTGTTTCTTTTAAGAGTTTGAAGCTCGTCCACAACACGGTCTTGGTCAGACAGGCCGGAAGACATGGACTTCTCATCAGAGTCGAGATCTACATGGTCAACCAGGCGCCGTTTGAGCGTCAGATAATCAAGGCCGGGATCTGACGGACCTGTCGGAGACCCGTCGAGCCAGCTGTTTGTTTCATCGTCACACACGGAGGGTGGGGAGGGGGAAGGGGGCTCGGAGGAAGCGAGGTCCTCGGTAGCACACAGTTGTCCCTCAAGCGCTGGGACGTCAGGCTCAAAGTCAGGCAGGCTTGAAGCAGACCTGTAAGGTTGGCCGGCACTAGCACACACGTAGAGCGGGGAGGGGGGTGGGGAATCGGAGGAATCGAGGTCCTCGGTATCGCCGAGACATCTCTTCAGTGAAGGGGAAGTAGAACAAAAAATAGCAAAATTTCGCGGTGCAAAATTTGTGAATTTTTGTGAATTTTTGCGACTTCTGCGACTTTTTGTGACTTTTTGCGACTTTCTGCGCCTTCTTGCGTTTTGGGCGGTGCTGGCACTTGGGCACTAATGGCGGATGCAGTGGTTTGGGTTTATGGAAAAAGGGTGGTAGACGTGATGCCCAACTCCTCCTGAAGGTACGCATTGTATCTGCTGCGCCAGCTGGGGAAACACGGCCCGGGGCCGTGCCACCCTGCAGCCACTGCAGGAAGTGCTGCCTCAGGGTTCCTCGGCAGTGGACCAATGCACATTGGCCGTGTGTGTCAGCGTCCGTCTTGGATCTCACAACGGTCACGCCATCTCCCACCCCTGAGGTCGCTGCTCTAACGAAGGTGCGCGGCACAGGTCGTGGAGATCCACGAAACGGCAAGCAGTGGCGAACTGCAAGGCAAATCCTTGCCCTGGGGTGTCTGGGACCTACCCTACCCCCCTTGGTGCTGGGGACAGAGGGGGGGTACCCGACCCCCTTCGGGTCTCAAACCATTTCACAAAAAATCGCAAAAAATAGCAAAGCGTCACAAAAAATATCAGGCTTCGCAAAAAATCACACGCTCTCAAACCATTTCACAAAAAATCACAAAAAATAGCACAATTGGAAACCATTTCACAAAAAATCGCAAAAAATAGCAGCGCGGTTTTTGTGAATTTTTGTGAATTTTTGGGGCGTTGTTCTTCGTTTTTGGGAGACGCTGTGAATTCGCCAAGGCGGTATTACCCCACACGTAGCTGTTTGGAACAACTCTCGCAGAATCTATTTCGCACTGCAAAGTAAAGAAAACGACGTAATTTGGAGCGACTTGCTTCTGAAATCAAACCAGCATCCAGGGCCTGGGCACATCGGGGTGTGAATTTCATATCCGCTAACCCGAGGCGCAGCCCAGCGCCAACACCAAGAGAGAGTATGGCTTCTGTCGCACGGGTAGGTGGGGGTGGGGGGAAGCGCTGAAAGCTGAACCGAGGCAGGGTGGTCTTGGTTTTGCGATCCCAGCACAGAACACGAGAAAATATAAGGCGCAAAAGCCAGGTTTCTATAGGGTGGTCTGAGAAGCCACATGTGTTTCTGCTGCTGCCAGCCCCTGCCCCCACCCCTCCTGTGTCAGAGACCCTCATCTTCTCACCTTAGCTGGACGAGAGGCGGCTTAAGAAGAGAGGGCGGGGTTGGAAGGTCCGGGGGGCTTCGCTAACCAAACACTGGAGTCCAGCCAGGACCAGCATTGTCACCTGAATTGAGAGGGGTCTCACCTTCAAACGATTATGAACAATTCTTTTTCTTCAGCCATGCTTCTTCACGCCGAGACACTGGTCGCTCATTTCAGGTTGTTCTGGCGACACTGCTGGCATTGATTGTCTGAATCATTGAGATCAGAGCAAAGCCCCCGCACCCCCCCATGAGAGGTGACCCTCATCTCGCCTTGAAATGGTTTGAAACGATACATTTTTGGCGATTTCCCCCCGTTTTGCGAGCAATGCTCTCTCTTCCCACGAGTTTTGAACGATTTGAACAATTTGAACTATTGTTTTGTGAGTGTTTGTAGCGCCCGCCTGGCGAGAGAGGGGTCGCTGATTCGTGCGCGTTTTTAACAAACCCACGTCTCCTGCCCCACCACTCCACTGCATCGCTGGAGTGTCACACACTTGCATCGTGACACTTTACGCAGTATCCTTTGTTGCTTCGGACCCCCCGAGTAGCCCCTGATGCAATCCGCTGGGGCAGAGGAACAGTCGCCATGGAGAAATATGGCCATCCTTGCCCCCCCCACACCCCTGCACCGCCACATGCCGATTAGGCTGGGGCGGGGAGCGCCTTGTCGAACAACACATCAACAGCGGCTCCAAAATGGAACTGGGGAAGTTGAGACGGGGGAGGAGGGATGGGACATCACATGCTCAGATGCATGCATCCACGTTGGGTGGTTCCGGGTGGCAAACCTCAGGCAGCCACGCCTGCGCCGCAACCTCTGCTACGCCTCTTCTGTTTTTTCCTCCCTTTTTGACCGCATCCTCCGGATCTGAAGAACGGTAACATCTGTTGAAGCCAACACCCCGCACACCACACCCCTCCCCCCGACAACGAGGCCCGCAATCGCTCGGAGGGGCACCAGATGGTTAACTCTGGGGCGGGGCGGAGGGAGGGTCGGGGCCGATGCCCGAAGAATAGTGGGACTACACAGGTTTGGGGAGCGGTGTTGGAGGGTGGGGGTGGGGGGATACACAAGTTGGGGGGGTGTAGGGGTGGGGGGGGATGTGATTGCCGAAAGGTGGAGGTGAGACAAGTGAACCCACCTCTCTCTCCAGCAGTGAAGTCCCCCCCCCCATCTTTATTTTTTGGGTGTCGACAAATCCCCAGGCACTGCGAGAGCTAGGCTACTGCGCAGACCCGTTCTGCCCCGTTGACACCCACATAGCAGGGTAGAGTCCTTTTTTTTTTGTCATCACCTCCCTGGGGTGGGGTGTGGTGGGGCAAAATAAACGAACACAACATCAGCCAAATGACTTATCCGGCGGTTTCGTTCTGCTTCGTTGTATTTTTTTTGTTGGAAATTTTCTTCTTCGTTGTGCATGCTCTGCGTGTGACAAGCTGCGCCAGTGCGGGGCACCACTCAATTGGGTGGCCAGGGCTCGACCTTTTCGCCCTTTCGGCCTTTCAGATATCACCACACACCCCTCCCTTTACACTGCAGGCAGAAGAGGGAGAGAATGGGAAGGCGATGCCGCAAACGGGAGACTTGTTCTTCTTCAGCAGTTGTTCGGAGCTTCTCCGTCATCAGCGCAGAAAAGTGAGCGCGGTAACAATCCAAGTGGCCACATTTGACAACAGCCTGCCACAGGTTTTCTCAGAGCGAAGGCCATTCTTCTCTGGCGTGTATGTTATAGGCTCTGTTATTTCTTCGTTTTTGTGCGACGTCAACCACCACACCATGCCTTTGATGACACGCAGAGATGACGGGAGGCAGACAAGTGTGAGGTGTATTTCAGCTGCCCCCCCCCCCCTTCCGAATGAATAGTTTGCCACACAGGATTCGTATTCCCACCAGTCATTTCTGCCGAAAACCATTTTGTCTTGGACTTCACGCTGGAGGTGACCAAAGGAGAGTGAGGGGGGGGGGGGGGTAGGGGGGGTCAAATGCCACCCTTTTACGTGGACAAACACGATTTTTCAAAAAAACCGGCGCAGAGGCCCCAAAGCCCCCGTAAACCCTCCAAACCCCCCCAGATCGGTCCGGAAACCCATCGAACCCCACTTTTCCACCATTCCGGGCACCTCAGGTGCCCGAATTGGGGTACCTAAATTTTGTGCCACCGTTTGGTACCGGACAGTGCCACTGTGTGGGAGGTTGGAAAAGAAAATGCCCCAACACACCACATCTGAGGGTTGCAATGCATGTTGCTTGCCAACCACGTCATCCGGTGGGTGTCAGGCGCTATGTAGGTGGCATTAGCCAGGTCTTCGATGAGTTCTGGCTTGTATATGTACCTCCCTGCCACCATGCACCGGGAGGCTGCCTGTAGGTACGGAACAAGTCCAGATGGTCGTGTGATTCCTGTGCAGCAGTGCTCCACAACCGGGATGTGTTGACAACGACTGTTGCAACACGAGCTGTACATTCCGGGAACACACGAAGTGCGCTGTCGCGGTACCCATTGTGCCAGAATTGGTAGTTGCTGCGGTCTACTTTGCCTGGCCCAAGAGCACTGGTACTGAACGGTGCAATATGCGTGGCGAGGTGAATGCAACGGAAGGGCGCAAAGTCAATACAGCTCTCGGATGGCGGGTGGTGGTGCCACTAGTGTGTGACGTTCACTCGAGGATACAACGCATCACAATGAATCAGCAACCGTGGACCGAGTACAATACGCTCTCTGTGGCTGGTGTGGGGGACAAAGGCAGTGCCTGTGCCGCAGGCAGGGAGGTACATATACAAGCCAGAACACATCGAAGACCTGGCTCATGCCACCTACATAGCGCCTGACACCCACCGGATGACGTGGTTGGCAAGCAACATGCATTGCAACCCTCAGATGTGGTGTGTTGGGGCATTTTCTTTTCCAACCTCCCACACAGTGGCACTGTCCGGTACCAAACGGTGGCACAAAATTTAGGTACCCCAATTCGGGCACCTGAGGTGCCCGGAATGGTGGAAAAGTGGGGTTCGATGGGTTTCCGGACCGATCTGGGGGGGTTTGGAGGGTTTACGGGGGCTTTGGGGCCTCTGCGCCGGTTTTTTGAAAAATCGTGTTTGTCACCCCCATTTGACCCCCCCTAGGCATAGGGTGCGGGCGATTCGGTTATCGCCCAAATCGCAAAAATTATCGCCCTCATTATCGCCCATTCTGTCAAGGCGATAAGTGGGCGATAATTTTTCCGTAGTATTTTGGGGGCAAAATGGCCCGGACAGGGACGTCAGATCACTGCTGAGGTGGTGAGTGGGTCATTGCCTCAGTGAAGACCCGGTTCCTGACCTAGATCAAGCCCTCTGCTCCAGTGTTCTCAGTGGGTGAGGACTCTGTGACCAGGGTCAGAACCGCCCCAGGTCTCAGGTCAGCCGTGAAGCTTCCTGAAACGTACGGAGCGCATCTCCTCCCATTCAGACCGACTACACTCGAACCACGCATCTCCTTCAACACTAAGGTGTACCCGCTTCATGCTCACGAGTGCTCCTAGTAACGGCGAGTGAACAGGTCCTGAGCGAGGTCAGGATCTGGGCCAATGCCCAGTTCCTCACGTGGGTTTTGACCGAGGAAATGACCCACCCACATGACGTCAGTGGTCAGAAGCTGATTTCTGATGCAGAATCCTAGGTCTTGGCCCAGTTGTTGACGAGGTCACAGGGCCCTGTGGGACCCAGGGTCAGTAGAGCGGTAACCCACTCACCACTAGCTGAAGACCCCCTCAGAAAGTGTGAAAGAAAACGGGCGATAATGGGCGATAATTTGGCGATAATGGGCGATAAGGCGATTCGATACGCGATAATCGGGGCTCGAACCCGGTTGGGCGAATATAGGGCGATAGGCGAATCGCCCGCACCCTATGCCTAGGGGGGGGGGGGCGAGAAATGGTCAGAGTTTCCGCTGCTCATGCAACCATTTTCGAGAAGGTGTTTCCCGCACAGACATGGGCGCGAACCTCTTCACCGTTGCCAAATACACATGGGTTCGGAGCCCTTGTGGGACAGTAGGGGCATCGGATGGCCCGATACGCAACTCAAAAATAAATGTTGAGATGCATTTTCTGGGCGAATGGTGGCCTGCTCTGCTGTGCGCAGGAAACCGAAGACACGGCATGAAGCGCTACGGTGTGATGAAGGGTGGACACACCGCTGGTATCAGCCTCACGAAGGGGTTTTTTTTCTTGGATCGCCATGATTGCTTGTTGCGCAAAGCCGTAGCGAGGTGGTGAGAAAATATGTAAAAAACGTACAAGGCAAACCAAACAGTACCAGAAGGGCCAAGAGGGAAAGACTGGCAACCTGCAAACCGCCCATAAATATACGCGACACGCGCATGAGAACAACAAACGGCAGACAGTGCCAAGGAGGCGGATGGGGTCACGGGACAGATCGAAGGACGCAAGCCTAGCTCTGGCGCACGATCCCCGAGACAGGGATGTTGCTGCACCTTGCTTGGTTTATGCGGTGTACCCACCACGCTGCCATTGTCCCACACACCCGCAGTCAGGACACAATAGCGCACGTGTGGGCCAAACATATCCACATGACTGCCACAACATCACCGAGGAACAATCTGGGGACATACACACAACTCCGTGAACATCACTTGTTGCTGTGCGTTTTTCCAAGATCACGCGGCAGAAGGGACTGCCCCGGACCCACTGCACCACCAGCAAGCGTCTTTGCTTCATCGAGTTCCTGATTTTTTCTTCTGCTGCTGCTGCTGCTGCAGGCAAAGAAACGGGGGAAAAAAGGGGACAGGCCGCAGTTTCTCTCACCACACACACACACACACACACAACATCTCGCCCCACCCCCCCCCCCTCTTCAGGCTCTGCCTCTCTTTTCCTCTACCAATTTGCAAATCTTTGTGATGTCAGCGGCGTCCTCCGCACACACCATGCGTTGCAAACCCACTCCTGATAAAGAGGGTGGTGTGCAGAGCAGCGAGGTTCCCAGAACCGAACAGGATACCTTCCCATAACAAAAGCCATTCCCCACCACTGAGGTTGGGGTGTGTATGCCACCCCACGCGAGGGTGGCAATCTTTTCTCCCCCTTGAGGGGCACACCGGAACGTGTCACACCAGACACAGTGTCATCACTCCACCCCGAAAAATATACCGAGCCGGGCAAAAAAAACACAATAACAATCCCGGGAATCACGTTGGATCATAAACAGTTTTGAAGAAGAAGAAGGATTTTTCTCACACCGATCACCCCCCCCCCCCCAGTGATGTGCCGATGTATATATACGCCAATGTATATATACGTATATATACGTTCGGAGGTCCCGAAAATCCGGAAATATACGTCCCCTATGTAATTCCCTGTTGCACGGTGGCCAGGTCACTGTGGGGTCACCTGGGTGGGATCTCCCACAGGATATGTTGAGTGGGTATATCCCGCTCTGTGCCTTCGACAGATACTTCCCTTGGAACGAAGTGAAACGCCAATCCGGTTGCCCACAGGGTGTTCCGCTTCGGTTGTGCCGCACCTTACGTGGCCACATGTTGTTGGGCAGTTCGAAAGACACCGCCCTCCCCTGTGCACAGTGGAACCTGTGCTGAGGGGAGGTGCCTTTCTGAGTCCCTTACTGAGTGGCGACGGGGCACCCAGGTATTGACTGGTGGTGACCATGCTGTGCTGGAGTCTTTCCAAAGACGACACCTCTCCCACAGTCTGCGGCGACTCTGCCGTGGCGACAAGGATTCCTGTCATGGGAGATCGCTGCGTGGATCAACGTGGCACCACCCGTGTGCTCGGCAGGTTGTTTCGGCACCTGTTTTCTCCGTGTCATGCTTTTCGTGAGCGTGTCAGGGATGTTGGCACACGCTGGGGAGGGTTCACATGATGACATAACATATATCAGAAGCACACACCCACGTGGCGCTGTCCTTGGCAGGACTTTGAAAGTGCCGCCTTGATATCCTTGTTGGATAGAACCCTCATATCACACCCTCAATCAGCTGACGACGTGGTGTGATTTGTTGTGACCAGTTGTGACGACTTGTGACCCTTTTGTGATGAGTTGTGATGAGGTGTGATCTGTTGTGATCTGTTGTGATCGCGATCCAAAATTTTAAATTTTTGAAATTTTGGATCGCGATCACAACAGATCACAACAGATCACAACAGATCACACCTCATCACAACTCATCACAAAAGGGTCACAAGTCGTCACAACTGGTCGCAACAAATCACAACTGGCCACAACAAATCGCAACAAATCGCAACAAATCACAACATTTGGCGTTGTGATTTGTTGTGATCGGGTGTGATTCGTTGTGATTTGTTGTTTTTTCCCCCAGCCTGATTACCCCAATATACGTATATATACGCCATGTATATATACGTATATATACGCTCAAGATCCGGATATACGTCGTATAGCACATCACTGCCCCCCCCCTACCCCTCCCCCACTTTCATCAATACTATTGGGGGTGCGCTGTGCAACACTGTGTGCCAAACTGTGTGTCACTTTGCAACCAGCTTTGTTGAGGCACACACACTCAGACACAGATACGCTCATCTTTCCCCCCTCCCCCCGCCTTCTGCATCTCCACAAGCGGAGGCCCCTCTTGTCGAGGTAGCATTACACGAACCATCAGAAATCGGAAAGACTGGCTGTACCCGGATGCGGATCCAGAGGATCCGCAGGATATGACTATCCGGAAGGGGAGGGGTGGGGCGCCCAATTAGGCGGTAAAACTATCTGTGCCCCCCACCCCCCCCCCCTTCCTCTGCCGGGTCGTGAAGTGACAATGTCGCAAGATCCGGTGAAGGGGAAAAAACAGGGGGGGGGGGTGCACGGAACAGTTTCCCCTCCCAGCCTTTCATTTTTTTGGCTCCCAGCCAGGCAATAAAAAAATGCAGGACAATATCTGCAAAAGAAGAATAGTGTATCGTGACACACTCGCTTTGGTTACAGAATGCCGTAACCCCGGCGGTGTGTTGCACATTGGGTGATAAAACGAGAGAAGCACATGTGTGAGAAAAGGGGAGGGGGTGACGAGGGAGTGTGGGGGGGTGGGGGTGGGGACGTAACTGAAGGGGACACCCCAAAACGGCATGCAACGCAACACATGTCCAAAAGAAGGGTTTTGTGGAATGTGGGACAAGACAACAAAAATAAGGGGGGGAGACAAGTGAGGCACTTTCGCTGGGAGCGATACGGTGGGGGGGGGGGTGGTGGTGGTGGTGGTGGTGGTGGGGGGGGGGATGAGGTTGGGAGCAAGAGTCACGCACTCCTGTACTTTTTTGACAAGAGAAATTACTTAGCTGGATGAATGGGGAGTGGGGGGATATTGTGAAAAAATAACTTAGTTGCGGTGGTAGTGGGGAGTGGGGGGGGGGGTGAATGACCTGCTGGAAGGCAGTCCGTAAGATGATCTCGGGATCCACCCCCACACTTGTGGATAGCCCTGGCACTATTTGATTGGCACATCATCTCCGGGGGCTGGAGGGGTGGGGGTGGGGGTGGGGATAAGGGTTTATTTGAAGAATACCAATGAATATGCCGGCAATGCCGAATTATCTCTGACCCGCCTTTGCCTTCGCTTTACCCCGCATCCACTCGGCATTCAGCTGAAGGCTCGAAGAAGCAAGAGGCGCCTGATCAAACATGGCTGAAAAAGATGATTTTGGTGGTCACAGCCTCAAAAGAGTGGGCCTCTCGCAACCATTGCTGTTGTCTGGTGTTGTTCTGAACAGCCAAAGACGGGAGAACAGGAGGACCATCACTCATGCCATGGCCCCACATCCCCTGTACTTCGAATGACACTAAAACTGGTCGAAAGGTAAAGAGGTTTCCATATTAGGCAGGGTGGGTGTGCGGGAGGGGGGGTGGGTGGTTGTGCAGAAGGGTGGGATACAGAGAGATAAAGACGCGTAAGTTCAGCCACAGACACACCCTCGTGTGTCAGTTGCCTGATTTGGATGGCGTTCGGTGGGTGCAGCACCTTTTTCCTGTCCCGTCTTGCCACGCGGTAACAATGCCCCTCGAGACAGTTCCGCTTTTTAGTGGCAGGAAGGTTATGCCTGTATCCGCTGCAATTCCATTCACGAGAGGTCAATCTCGCATCCGACACAGAACATCACGAATTCGCAAATCAGAGCAGCCCTTGTCAGAAATTGGCTGTGCCTCGCAGTGGCAACACAGCTGAGATGACACGGATCGCATAATTTTGGCCGCCATATTATGTCACTGGCGGACCACCCGCGCTCGCAAGAATCTGCGTGGTGATTAGTTTCCCACGTATGGGGTAATACCGCCTGGTCGAATTCACACCATCTCAAACCATTTCACAAAATTTCACAAAAAATATTATTAAAGTTGGATTAGCGTGCCGGCACCGCGCCTCGGCGAGGGAACCGTACCCGCTGTCCTGTATATTAACCTATGTCACGCCGCTAGGGCGTGATCGCCTCCTCGGTAAAGGAAAAGGAGGTCTGAACGAGGCACTCTGCGCCTGTAGCCCGGTTGTGAGCCGGGATACGACGGCGGCCTTCAGAAAGAAAGAAAGGGAAGAGACGTATATGTTTTTGCTTTTAGGGCAGAGCTTTGGGGCTTGGCGGCCGCGCGAAGGGCGCGGTCTCCAAGGCCTCTTAGCCGACACAGTTTTCTTTGGCACTCGGCGTGTGGAGAGCCAGGCAGCGACAGGGTTGCCGTCGCATCTTCGCTTAATTTGATGAACACACGGTTTGCAGCTCCGAGGGGTTCTGTCCGCCATAGTCAAGCGTTGTTTTGTGATGAGGTCTTCCGCTACCTTGATAAGACGAGGGAGCAGTTGACACGTGATCTGATGGCGAGGCAGAACCTCGGGGAGGGGGAGTCGTTTTCCAGGCGCAGGGGATGTCACTGCGTCAAGGGCACTACTGTTTCTTTTAAGAGTTTGAAGCTCGTCCACAACACGGTCTTGGTCAGACAGGCCGGAAGACATGGACTTCTCATCAGAGTCGAGATCTACATGGTCAACCAGGCGCCGTTTGAGCGTCAGATAATCAAGGCCGGGATCTGACGGACCTGTCGGAGACCCGTCGAGCCAGCTGTTTGTTTCATCGTCACACACGGAGGGTGGGGAGGGGGAAGGGGGCTCGGAGGAAGCGAGGTCCTCGGTAGCACACAGTTGTCCCTCAAGCGCTGGGACGTCAGGCTCAAAGTCAGGCAGGCTTGAAGCAGACCTGTAAGGTTGGCCGGCACTAGCACACACGTAGAGCGGGGAGGGGGGTGGGGAATCGGAGGAATCGAGGTCCTCGGTATCGCCGAGACATCTCTTCAGTGAAGGGGAAGTAGAACAAAAAATAGCAAAATTTCGCGGTGCAAAATTTGTGAATTTTTGTGAATTTTTGCGACTTCTGCGACTTTTTGTGACTTTTTGCGACTTTCTGCGCCTTCTTGCGTTTTGGGCGGTGCTGGCACTTGGGCACTAATGGCGGATGCAGTGGTTTGGGTTTATGGAAAAAGGGTGGTAGACGTGATGCCCAACTCCTCCTGAAGGTACGCATTGTATCTGCTGCGCCAGCTGGGGAAACACGGCCCGGGGCCGTGCCACCCTGCAGCCACTGCAGGAAGTGCTGCCTCAGGGTTCCTCGGCAGTGGACCAATGCACATTGGCCGTGTGTGTCAGCGTCCGTCTTGGATCTCACAACGGTCACGCCATCTCCCACCCCTGAGGTCGCTGCTCTAACGAAGGTGCGCGGCACAGGTCGTGGAGATCCACGAAACGGCAAGCAGTGGCGAACTGCAAGGCAAATCCTTGCCCTGGGGTGTCTGGGACCTACCCTACCCCCCTTGGTGCTGGGGACAGAGGGGGGGTACCCGACCCCCTTCGGGTCTCAAACCATTTCACAAAAAATCGCAAAAAATAGCAAAGCGTCACAAAAAATATCAGGCTTCGCAAAAAATCACACGCTCTCAAACCATTTCACAAAAAATCACAAAAAATAGCACAATTGGAAACCATTTCACAAAAAATCGCAAAAAATAGCAGCGCGGTTTTTGTGAATTTTTGTGAATTTTTGGGGCGTTGTTCTTCGTTTTTGGGAGACGCTGTGAATTCGCCAAGGCGGTATTACCCCACACGTAGCTGTTTGGAACAACTCTCGCAGAATCTATTTCGCACTGCAAAGTAAAGAAAACGACGTAATTTGGAGCGACTTGCTTCTGAAATCAAACCAGCATCCAGGGCCTGGGCACATCGGGGTGTGAATTTCATATCCGCTAACCCGAGGCGCAGCCCAGCGCCAACACCAAGAGAGAGTATGGCTTCTGTCGCACGGGTAGGTGGGGGTGGGGGGAAGCGCTGAAAGCTGAACCGAGGCAGGGTGGTCTTGGTTTTGCGATCCCAGCACAGAACACGAGAAAATATAAGGCGCAAAAGCCAGGTTTCTATAGGGTGGTCTGAGAAGCCACATGTGTTTCTGCTGCTGCCAGCCCCTGCCCCCACCCCTCCTGTGTCAGAGACCCTCATCTTCTCACCTTAGCTGGACGAGAGGCGGCTTAAGAAGAGAGGGCGGGGTTGGAAGGTCCGGGGGGCTTCGCTAACCAAACACTGGAGTCCAGCCAGGACCAGCATTGTCACCTGAATTGAGAGGGGTCTCACCTTCAAACGATTATGAACAATTCTTTTTCTTCAGCCATGCTTCTTCACGCCGAGACACTGGTCGCTCATTTCAGGTTGTTCTGGCGACACTGCTGGCATTGATTGTCTGAATCATTGAGATCAGAGCAAAGCCCCCGCACCCCCCCATGAGAGGTGACCCTCATCTCGCCTTGAAATGGTTTGAAACGATACATTTTTGGCGATTTCCCCCCGTTTTGCGAGCAATGCTCTCTCTTCCCACGAGTTTTGAACGATTTGAACAATTTGAACTATTGTTTTGTGAGTGTTTGTAGCGCCCGCCTGGCGAGAGAGGGGTCGCTGATTCGTGCGCGTTTTTAACAAACCCACGTCTCCTGCCCCACCACTCCACTGCATCGCTGGAGTGTCACACACTTGCATCGTGACACTTTACGCAGTATCCTTTGTTGCTTCGGACCCCCCGAGTAGCCCCTGATGCAATCCGCTGGGGCAGAGGAACAGTCGCCATGGAGAAATATGGCCATCCTTGCCCCCCCCACACCCCTGCACCGCCACATGCCGATTAGGCTGGGGCGGGGAGCGCCTTGTCGAACAACACATCAACAGCGGCTCCAAAATGGAACTGGGGAAGTTGAGACGGGGGAGGAGGGATGGGACATCACATGCTCAGATGCATGCATCCACGTTGGGTGGTTCCGGGTGGCAAACCTCAGGCAGCCACGCCTGCGCCGCAACCTCTGCTACGCCTCTTCTGTTTTTTCCTCCCTTTTTGACCGCATCCTCCGGATCTGAAGAACGGTAACATCTGTTGAAGCCAACACCCCGCACACCACACCCCTCCCCCCGACAACGAGGCCCGCAATCGCTCGGAGGGGCACCAGATGGTTAACTCTGGGGCGGGGCGGAGGGAGGGTCGGGGCCGATGCCCGAAGAATAGTGGGACTACACAGGTTTGGGGAGCGGTGTTGGAGGGTGGGGGTGGGGGGATACACAAGTTGGGGGGGTGTAGGGGTGGGGGGGGATGTGATTGCCGAAAGGTGGAGGTGAGACAAGTGAACCCACCTCTCTCTCCAGCAGTGAAGTCCCCCCCCCCATCTTTATTTTTTGGGTGTCGACAAATCCCCAGGCACTGCGAGAGCTAGGCTACTGCGCAGACCCGTTCTGCCCCGTTGACACCCACATAGCAGGGTAGAGTCCTTTTTTTTTTGTCATCACCTCCCTGGGGTGGGGTGTGGTGGGGCAAAATAAACGAACACAACATCAGCCAAATGACTTATCCGGCGGTTTCGTTCTGCTTCGTTGTATTTTTTTTGTTGGAAATTTTCTTCTTCGTTGTGCATGCTCTGCGTGTGACAAGCTGCGCCAGTGCGGGGCACCACTCAATTGGGTGGCCAGGGCTCGACCTTTTCGCCCTTTCGGCCTTTCAGATATCACCACACACCCCTCCCTTTACACTGCAGGCAGAAGAGGGAGAGAATGGGAAGGCGATGCCGCAAACGGGAGACTTGTTCTTCTTCAGCAGTTGTTCGGAGCTTCTCCGTCATCAGCGCAGAAAAGTGAGCGCGGTAACAATCCAAGTGGCCACATTTGACAACAGCCTGCCACAGGTTTTCTCAGAGCGAAGGCCATTCTTCTCTGGCGTGTATGTTATAGGCTCTGTTATTTCTTCGTTTTTGTGCGACGTCAACCACCACACCATGCCTTTGATGACACGCAGAGATGACGGGAGGCAGACAAGTGTGAGGTGTATTTCAGCTGCCCCCCCCCCCTTCCGAATGAATAGTTTGCCACACAGGATTCGTATTCCCACCAGTCATTTCTGCCGAAAACCATTTTGTCTTGGACTTCACGCTGGAGGTGACCAAAGGAGAGTGAGGGGGGGGGGGGGCGATGGAAGTGACTCAGAGACAACACCAGTCACACGGCTGGGCCACCCCTCCCACCAAGTCGACAGGTGTGTTCCCTTCCAGGGGATAGGGGATATAATATCGCGGTTCATTCTGTTTACTGAGAAAGTATAGGGGCAGGGGGCAGGGTAGGGGCAGGGAGGGAGAGCTTTCACTCTGAAGTGCAGAAAAGTGGATGTTCACATGGGGTGAGGGGAAAAGGGTGGAACACTGGCATGCACGTCAAACGCCTTATGGTCAGTGTAGGTCACTCCGAGCGAGCTCTGATGAGGCCCTGATAAGTCGTTTTCCCCACCTTGCAAGGCTCTTATCTCAGCGGCTGAAAAGGGGCAATTCAGCGATTCACCTTCAGAGCCACCTCCTTTCAGTTTTTTGCAGTGTACCCCCAGTCCCGCTCCACGTTTGCCCGAAGCTTGGAGGCCCCGGGTTGGGGTTCGGAACGCGTTTAATATCGGCCGGTGGGGTGCAACTAAAATCATGTGGAAATATAGCTGAAAACTCATTCAGCCTCTGAAAATAGAGCCTTGCCCACCGCACACCATCGCAGTTGTGGCACAGAGTGAAGCCCTCCCTATATCGTGTTGTAAGATAGATTATTTTGGGGTGTTTTTTTTCTTTTGTTTGCCGCGGACGCTTTTTTTATTTCCACCGTCTTCGAGAGGCATCTCTGGTTCAGCCTGCCGAATGGATTTTCTGTTGCATCGGTGATCGCCCCCCGCTTCTGCTTTTTTTTGGTGCTTCTTGTTTCTGATTTCCGTGTCGCATTCCCCCCCACCCCCCCTCCCCACCACCACCAGGTCCAGTGTAGAATTCTTCGCCATGGTGGCACGCACACAGCGACATCCCATGACACACGATATGCATGGGACACACCCACTCCACAGCACAACACACACAAAGTGAGCTCCGCCTCGGATGCAGAGGGAGGATCTGGGTAGATCTTGCGGGGGTGTCACGCCGCGCTTGCTCCCTCAGGACACACACACACACACACAGTGTCACACCTGACAGCGTTCGATTCATGTTCACAACACCCTCACCCCCCACCTCCCACACCGTAGACTATACGGTGAACCCATTTGTTTTTAAAGAATATTGCCATAGAAATATAGAAGGGACAGCGGAACTCGAGTAAAAGCAAAATCATGGGGGGTGGGTGGGTGGGTGGGTAGTGGGGTAGTGGAGTAGAAGCAAGATAAACTACGGATGCCCTCCAGAAAAAGTCACAGGGGGGGGGTGTGAGGAGGTGAGGTGAGGCAGGCCTCTCATTGTGGCCCGCCTGCATGCGGGATGGGGGTGGGGGGGTGGGGGAAGTGCATCACCAACACACAACGCACGGCTTCATTTTTATTATCTGTCTTCCGGTTATCCAACACGCCCATCACCCATCATTTGTATGATTGCCTTCCCAATAGCATAAGCTACATCACACTGCGCCGCCTAGGCACAGAGCTACAACCCCTCCGCTCGAGAATGAATGGGGGGGGTGGGTAGTGGGGGAGGGGAGGGAGGATGTTTGGCTGCATGCATGACCTAACAACACCTGCCCCTTCTCCCTCCCACCCCACCCCACCCCCGCCACTTTATTTTATCTGCGAGTGAGACTCACGCCACGATGCCCAGGGCTGCGTGGAGGCAGTGTGCGAAGAGGAAGCAGTAGCACGCCCACACCACCGGGGTCAGCGGGGAGCGGCTCTCGAAGTCGACATCTTCCTCATCCTCGTCGTCGTAGTCCCCTTCAGCTTCGTCCCCCGTTGCGTCGTTGCTGTCCTCGGTGGAGGCGTCAAGGCGGTGCTCGTCCCAATGGGAGGAAGATGCCTGGGTTTCCAGCGGCACTGTCTGCCCTGAGGCAGACACGTTGTGCTTCTCAGCAAAGCGCTGTGTCACAGCGCAGGTGCCATCGACAAGCGACTGGTGTGTGCATGTGGACTCACGCGACACAGCCTCGCCCACAGCCACGTTCGAGCAGAACGCCACCAGCAGCACTGCGGCCAGCATGTGGATGGCAGACATTCTGTTGCCTTGGGGATGGGGGGGGGGAAACGGCAGAGGAGGACGATGAAGAGAGCTTGTAGCTCACCTCACACAGCCACGGAGAGGGGGGGTAACGGTTGGACAGGTTAAACAGAAGTGTAGTGCGAAAAAGAAGCTATTTGGGGGGGATGAGGAGGAGGAGGAGGGGAGAAATCACACAGGAGAGGGGGGTGATGCGACACACGCTGTCTATGTGGGCTCGGCTATAGATAGCTGAGTTCTGTCACGCAAAGAAGGGGGAGTGGTGGCTGCCGTGTTTGCTGTGATGTACAGCGTCAGCCGATTGTGTGTGTGGGTGCCTTTTTGTGTCTCAGACCAAACAAAATGGATTGAGTGTTTTCACGTCGCACGAGTTTTGTGTATAAGACAACTAAATGTGTATATTCCCGATCCGCTGCAGTAGTGGTGGTGGTGGTGGTGGTGGTGGTGCGGCGGCGTATCCGAGATGCCGCATAATGACAACACAACGCAGCCATTTCGCAAAAGAAAGAGAGAGAGAGACCTCAGCCCAAAAGGCATGCCAGCGAACCACGACTCGCTGCTATGATTCCACCGCCCCCACTCTCCATCTGCCGCTGATTCCGCGCTCCATATTGCCAGCCGTCCCCCGTCCCTCCCCCCAACAGGAAACGGTCGCCAGCCACCGCTCCACCCCCCCACCTCCCCTCCACCGCCACGGGCAACCCTGCACACGACAGGGGAGGGGCTAGAACGCCGTGCGCAAGATACATGCCTTCGCGGCGGGGCTGGTGGACACCCTCCGGAAAGAGTCGCCTTTGCCTCTGCCACTGTGCAGATCCCCTCTCTGAAGCCAACTATCTACGTTCCCCACCCGAAAGCCCCCCCCCACAGCACAACACATGCGGACCATCATGCGGGGGCAATTGCCGCCTCCGCTGCAGGGGCTGGGTCACCAGCCTGTGCTGATTCTTCTGCCGCTGACGCCGGGGCCTCTCCCGCGCCTTCAGAGGGAGAAACCCCGGTTGCCTCCCCAGCAGCCACGGCAGGGTCGCTGGCTGGCTGCGCGCCATCCCCACCCTCCGGCACAGCCTCCGCCGCACCGCCTTCACCCTCCTCCTCAGACTCACCCTCACCCGCCACATCCTCCGCAGACGCCGCAGCCCCGCCGGCAGGCGTTGCCGCTTCTGCTGCAGGTGTTGCCGCAGGTGCCCCCTCCCCTTCCTTCCTCGTCAGCTTGTGGATGTTGTATTCGCAGAACTCCTGGTAGTCCGCTGCCAACCCGAGACAGGCAACCGTCTTGAAGATGGACACAATCACCGCTGTCTCCGGGCGGCGCAGATCGACGATAAACCTGTGGGAGGAGAAGAGGGGCTGGATGCTGTCCGCAAAGAGAACCCTGTCGAGGTTCTTGTCGCTGCAGGACTTTTTGCTCCACACCACAGACCAGCGCACCAGGGTGGTGGGGGTGTTGGGCACCGTCTCGATATACGCTGTGATGCGCTTCGACAGCTCCCTCTCAATCGCCTCCATATGCGCCGGGGCAGTGTTGTAGATGGGCTGCATTTTATAGACAAACCGCGTCTCCGCAAGCCCTGACTTGCGCAGCCCGACGGTGATGCGGCGGACCACCTCATCAGCGGGGTACTTCTCCTTGTCGGGGATGCGGTAGAAGAGGTTCCCGCGGCACCCCGTTGCGACGAAGTTCCCGATGCCCTGCGGCTTCTTCTTCTCCGCCTGCAGCTCTGCCTGCAGCATGCCTGCAATGTCCCCCAGGTCATCATCGCCTGCGTCATCCCCCCCTGCCTCTTCCTCAGGAGCCTCCACGTAGCGCTCCATCAAGCCCCTGATCTCCTTCATCGCCTGCCCCTCCTTGTAGGGGTCGATGGTGAAGCACACGCCCTGCATCCCAGGTGCCAGGGAGCGCCCCCCACCTCCGCCACCCCCCTGGCGCTGCCGCTTGCCTCCCCCTTCGCCCCATCCGCCCTTGCGCTTGCCGCCCATATTGTGTCTGTGGGGTGTACAGCGGCCTGGGTGTGAGTGTGGGTGTGCCGGTATTTTTTTTTACGAAACTCGAAACCCATGCAAAGGACACTGGGGTCTGGGGGTTGGGTCAGGGCAGCCTGACCCAACCCCAGACTCACACCCCTTTTTCGCAGCAAGAGACTGGATGGGGGAGGGGGGGTGGCCACCGGAGGGGGGGAGGGGTAAGGAGAGCTGAGCCAACCACTCTCAGCAGAACAGCCGTCAAGGTGTGAGCAGCCGTAGCTCACAGCTGGCCTGCCCCCCCCCACCCCCCGAAATCCCCACCCCCAACTCAGGCATACCGCAGGGCATGCGGCGCATACGCATCTACAAAACTCTAACCACCCACCCTGCGGGGCTTCTGGGGCTTGCCTCGGTATGCTCAACCTTGGAGGAAACGCAAAGCTGGGCGCTGAGGGGCTGCGCAGCAGCGGATGCCACAGCAGCTTCCCACGGCTCGGAGAAAGAAGGGGGCTGGAATGGACAGGGGGAGAGGGGGGGGGAGTAGCTGACCCTTCGCCTTCAGGGGTTCAGAAATGTTAGCCCTGAAGGGGCGGCTCTCAGCTTAGGCGGGCCTCCACCTAGCGCCTAGTCTAGACCCGAGACCCACACACAGTGTGGAGGGGCCGAGAGAAGAGCAAAAATGCGGCAGTTCGGGCCCTCCCCTATCCTCGAATAGCAACAGTTGCAGGTGGTGGGGGGGTGGTGTGTAAGTGTACCGCTCTGCAGCGGTCTGCAGCACACACAGGGCGTGGGGGGTGGAAGGGGGGGAGGAAGCCTCCCCTGTGCCGCACCTTCCCATTCACCCTGGGGGGGGGGGGGGGAGCTCGAAAGGCCTTCGCAGAGAGAGGGTGTGGCGTTGCAAGGTGGGAAAAGACAAGGCGTTGTTTGTGCGCCAAACCCCGGGGGGGGGGGGGGGGGGGTGAACAAGCCTCACGTGTTTTTTTTGCCAGAGGAAGGTTGGCGTGAATGTTACTGTGCACAATCTGCGCACAATCTTTTTTCAATGTGACAAGGTTCTTGTTATGTGTGAACACGTGAGAGAGAGTGGAGAGGGCAAAAGCCTTTTGGAAAGATGTCATCAGCCTGGCTTGCCGTTTCGTTAAGACCCGAAGATGCCATGGCAGAGGGAGAGGCTCGGTGGGGCCTAAGGATCGGACCCAAAAGTTCGATGGGGCTGGACAGAGGAGGGGGGCGATGAAAAATGGCTGAACGTAAACAATGAGAGAGACACCTCGCCCTAAAAGGCGATGTGCCGTGATGTTTTCTAAAACTTATTCTTTCAGATGCTCTTAGGGAGGGGTGGGGTGATTGATGCCCACCACCCACAGCCACCTGACCCCTGCGAGACGACTAGGACAGCATGACGCACACAAAGTCACCGGAAGGCGTACTGAATATTGGGTTAGCGTGTTGGCACCGCACCTGAAGAGGCAAGGGAATCTAACCCACGGTCCAGTCCGTTAACTTATGACACACCGCTCAGGCATGATCACCTCCTTAGCAACACCAGAAGGCGCCAGGTGCATGGTGTTTTCCCCGACTCCGGAGGCGTGCAACACAACACCCATTCATGCACCTTCTTATTCCCGCATTGCCCCCAAAAGCTACACCACCACAAGATTCCCACCCCCCGCTGCTGGCGGTGATGACGCCGACTGCGACACACCCTGACTCGCCGGGGTCAACGCAGGAAGGGCCACCGGATGGGGGCGCAGGGGCTGCGCCCCACCGCCACCACCACCACCACCTGGCGCTGCCTTCACAGAAGCGCGCTGCGGAGCAGGCGTGCCAGCAGCCTGCTGGCTGCCCCCCCACGGGTCTGGCCTGTAGGGCCGCACAGGCCTCCCGTGGGCGGGGGAGGAGCCCCCAGAGCCCAGTTTGGGCAAGGGGGGCAGCGAGGGTGGGATGAAGCCTGTCGGCGGTGGGTGGGTCTCCTTCATGTTGTCGACCTTTGCGTCGATCTTGTCCCCCACCTCGCGTTCGTCGTCGGCGTGGATGGCGCCAAGGCCTTTGCCATCGTTCCGGACAACCCCGAGGGAGTAGTCTATGTCAGAGAGCTGCCTCAGGCTGTCCTTTGTGAAGTCCGAGAAGTCGATTGTCTTGACATCTCGATACCTCCGGTAGGCCGACGAGAAGGGGAGCAGACGGATGATGATAACCTCCACAAGAAAGGTCGCCACGGAGAACAACCCGGACGCAACCATCACCGTCTTCATCATCTCGATGAAACTGAACTGAACGAGATACCCGGAGCTTGCAAACACAAGGCGGAGGCCATGCCGATTCCACACAATCCGGGTGATATTCCCATTCGGGTGTTCTCTGTAGACCACCTGCTCCGACTTAAACTCCAACCCACCCAGGGGGAAGGCTCTGTAGTTATATGTGATCTCAGTGTCGATGCCCTGCCCGTCATATCCGATCAGCACCAGGATGACCACGCCGTCATACCGCATCGTGTCAGGTGATGTCGATGTGAGGGAATCCCCTTCGGTTTTGATATCCCCCACTTTGGCATCCAGCGTTTCAATCCCCGCGATACCCAGCAGCTGCTCCACCGTGAATATGTCCCCATTATCCCTCCCCTCCAAGCGGAACGCGGTGTCGCCATTCCAGTTCACAAACTCCCCCTTCGACATATCCTTCGATCGGACCACCTTGTCAGTCTCCTTCCCATACACACCGTGATCCACCCGGATCGTCATCCCCTCCAGCCCAGTCGTGAAGAAGGAACCGATCAGCCCCATTTCCCATGGGGGGCACACAGCGGATGTCCTGTTGAGGCGGCATTCAGGGGGGAGCTCTTTGGACTCCGTGACGGTGAGGCGCGACGTGAGGAGCAGGGAGTACTCCTCTGTGGGGGGGTGGAGCATGTTGTGCCTGTCCCACTCGACGCACTCAAGGCGTCTGCCCATCAGGGGTGCGGAGGCGGGAAGTGAAGGCGCGGGACCCCAGGTGCATCCCTGTGTTGCGGTGCAGGTGGGCTCCTGAGTATGCGAGGGGCAGGGGTCGGGGCCTGTGCAGGCGAAGCCGCATCCGGTGCGTGGGCAGCAGTGGCGGTCGTCGAATGTCCAGCTGCCGCGGCGCGCGGTCAGCGTGGCAAAACCCAGGGGCTCGTCCCTCTGGAGGTAGCCCTTCCGGAGAATCACCTCGTAGATCACGACGTAGACAAACACGCCCAGAAGGATCACGATGCGTGCGATGCCCAGCTTCCTCTCGCGGATGATCACACGCCGCTCCACCTTGTAGGCAAAGAGGTCATCGAGATCGAAGTCACACGGCATTGCGTGTCGGGGGGAGTAGGGGGGCGCACCCCCACCCTGGGCCCCCTGGTTGTGCGTAGAGTGGAAGGGGGGTGCAGGCACAGAGGGGGGGGTGGCGCAGCACGGTGCGCTAGTGTTGGCAACCACTAGTGGATTCAACAACTGAAAACTCGACAACTGACCACTTGTCGAAATCGACAACCGGTACTTGTTGAGTCGACAACTGCCAGTAGATTAGATTTTGCCTGCAATCCCAGTGACTTGTCGGCTCGACAACTGACCACTTGTCGATTTTGAGGTTGTCGACTCGACTCGTTGCACGAGGTCACTCGTACATAGCTAACTAGTGCACCGTGCAGGGTCGGGTGGGCGGTTGGGGGTTGGGGGGCGGCGTGTTGTTTAGCCCCTCGGATTGCGCTTTCCTTTGCTTGGTCTCTCGCGCGGCCTTTCGGTTATCCGGAGAGAGCGCTGCTCCGGACATCCAGCACGGTGAGCTGGCTGCGCATCCGCCGGATGAGCATCACCATTCACGTACCGCAGCTAACAAGGCACACCTTCCAGTCGCCCTGGCTGGGATTGTTAACTTGGAACCCTGAGTACTGTGAACAGGAAGAAGGAAAGGGGAGGCGAAGACGGGAGGGCAAAGGCGGTGATGTGAAGAAATCTCTTAACCACACATGCAATGAACCAGGGCGGCAGGTCGGTTGTGAAAGGGGGGGGCTTAGATACAGGAAACCCACGCAGGAGCGGCACACACAGAATAATATGCACACGGCGCTGGCAGGGGGGGAGGGGAGATATTGGCCGCGTCTCCACAAGAAGCAACCAGCGGCCAGCCAGCAGGCAACGCACTACCCACTTGAAGCAATAGCAGCCACAAAGGGGGCCACAATCTGAAAAACCGCCGGCGACCCGGCGTGTCCCGCCACACCCGCCCCCTGAAGATCACTGTATGCCAAAAAGGGGTGAACATGCGGAGAAGAGTTAATGCCGCAAGCCGTCACTCAAATTGCAAGCAATGTCCGCTGCAGCGCAGGGGGGGTGGGGGAGGTGGGCTGCTCTTAGCTGAAGGTAGTGTCGCATCCCCCTCGCACTGCTGGGCGGGGGGAGGTCAGGGAGAATAAACCACCAGCGAGGTATGGTGGGTCGGTGTGGGGCATTCGCCAGGCTTTTCTGCAAGATCATCGCCACCGCCCCCCCCCCCCCCCCTGCAGCAACTCAAAACAGAAGGGGGGGGGGGTCATTGGCTTCCGGCTGCTGCTTTCGCAGCACCGGCTGCCACAGACTCCTCGCTCTCATCCAAATACCATATAGTGACCGCATAGCGGTCTGCCCACGCAGGGCTCACTTCGTGCGGGCAACGCTCGTCAGACCAGAAGAGCAGGGCACGGCACATCAGAGGGGCGATGGACACAAAGCGGCACGACTTCTCCAGGGCCTGGTCGGGGGAGCCTAAGCGGATGAAGCCGCCATCCTCAGGCGCCCACCCTTCGTTGAGGTAGATGATGCACGTCAGGATGCGCTTGTTCTGCCCCTTCGAATTGTCGTAGTGCTTGACGTAGTGCGCCCCGTCACCCGGGTAGACGGAGCACATCATCTTCGACCTCGCCTTGACAACCCAGGAGTACTGCGGGCAGGCCAGCTCCAAAAACCCTGCGACCTTCTGCACGAACACATCGGCCTTCTCCCGGAGATAGGTGGTGCAGGCAGGCGTGTCGCCCTCGTCCCCTTCGCGCCATGCGATGAGGTCGCTGCGCCAGGTTGTCTCGTTGGGCGACTCGTTGAGGCCCTGCTTCTGCTTGCCGCCCAGCTTTCCCGCAAGCATGCGCTCGCCGTCCCACAGGGCCTTCAGCTCATCCCGCATGGCACGGCACTGCTGCAGGGGGTAGAAGTTGTCGATGATACAGAAGTTGTACTCCAGAAGGTGTTTGGCGGCGTAGACGAAGTCGAGGAGGTCGCGCTGCTTCGCCTGCTCGATGTAGGGCAGCGACACCTGCTGGGGGAGGCGGAGTTCAAGGGGCGTTGGCCCAGGGATGTCCTGTGCCAAGGCCCAGTGCCGGCGCCACGGCTTCGCAGTGTCAAGCGTCTCGAGCACCGCAAGAGGGACGCCCTCCGTCTCGAGGGCATTTTGCTCCAGCTCAAACAGCCGAGCACGCTCGTGCACGATGCGTGCCTTGCGCACCTCTGCGTGGCGCTCCGCCTCAGACATGAGGCGCTTGCTCTCTGCCACCTCCTTGAGGGTCGTGTGCAGCAGGGCGGACAGCGTCTCGATGCCGGATGACAGGGTTGTGGCTCCCATCGCACCTCCCTTCCCCCGGCTCGCGCCAGAAGGGGGGACAGTCAGGTGCAGGGCAAACCTGCTGCACTGTCGGGGGCAGTGTGGCTGCTGTGGTTCACGAAAGAAAGCGAGGCAGGGAGGCAGGGCGTGGTGTTTCAGTAGCAGTTGCGTGGGGCTCCTCAGGCGCCAAGCTCTTCACGAAGCACAGAGCACGGGAATACTATACTCCAACATAAATAATGCGGGGCAGAGGGGCAGGCGCGTGGGGCCAGGGTAGGGGTGTGGGAGGGGGTGGGGGGGGGACGGAGGCTGCTTCAGCATTCGCTTCGTCGCAGATGTCGGTCCAGAATAACTACTTGGGCCTCGGCACCTCGCTGCCGCCACTACCCCACCCACCCCTGC
Organism: Rhynchopus euleeides; assembly: GCA_963210315.1. Lineage (NCBI taxonomy): Eukaryota > Euglenozoa > Diplonemea > Diplonemida > Diplonemidae > Rhynchopus > Rhynchopus euleeides. The sequence continues at coordinate 1,201,659 of OY723278.1, forward strand.
GTTCCCTGGACTCCTTTGGAAACCCGGGGCGGTGCACTTCGCTTCTGCCGCTCTTCCTCTCATCGGGTAGATATGTTCTTGCCAAACTCATCCGCAGCCTCAGCGCACACACGTCTCGTTGTGGTTCCATCGAGGAACAAGGGGGGTCTCAGCCCTTTTGTGCAGTAGGGGGGTCGCCTATTGCAGCTCTGGCACGAAAAGGGCGAAGGGGGGGCATGTGGGGATGGGGAGACGGGCCAGCGTGGTGGCAGAGCCGTCCACCGAGGGGGTAGTTTGAAGCCAGGCACGAACTAGTCAGGACAACCTGTCAAGAGATGACCCCATAGATATCGAACACGTTTTCCCAGCTGGTCGGCAGTGCGTGTGTGTTGCCCCTTTTTGGTTTCTGTATTTATTTTTTGCTATTTTGAGACTTGTTGGCCCACAGCATTGCCAATACCCACAGCCACTCTTCTGGTGTCGGGTTTGGCTCAGCGGGGTGGTAGTGGGGTGGGGGGTCTTGCAAAGGCAACAGCTGGAGCCCAACATAGCGACACCAGGCGAAGCCTTGGCAAGGAAAAACGCTCTCACGCGCATGAGGTGGAATCACCCTGTCCGGCAACTGCAAACAATAGCTCGGAACTACTTTTTTGCAGAGCACTGGTGTCTCAATGCCGTGTGAAGTGTTAGGCACATGCATGCCGGCAGCGTGGCATTCTCCTGGGCACACCTTCACCCACACACACAAGAATATTGTTGGCAAAGGCGTGGCAAATGCAACAACAACAAGCACCTGCTCTTGATGCAGTCCTACACTGCCCGATTAGGGTGGGCCGAGCATGCAGAGAAGAGTAACAACAATATGAACTCCCTCCGGGACAGCGACCAGATTCGGGGGGGGAGTTGCAATTGAGAAGCTAGGCTCTAGTTCTTCATCTCACCATCCTCATACAGCTCCACCGCATGCTGGACGAGCGTCTCAAATTCGTGGTGGTAGAGGTTGTTGTGGATGCGGATCATGGGGGTGATGGTGTGCACGTGGTGGTCCTGCACTATCCCGAAGGCGTTGGTGTCGATGCCGACGGAGAAGAGCACTTCCATCTGGTAGCGCCCGATGGCACCCACCTCCATGTCGTTATACTTGTACACCTTCAGCACGACATGTGACAGGTAGTGCAGCTCTATCGGGTCAGACACCACGTGGAACGGCACCCCCAGCGAGTCCCCCGACTGGTACAGCACGTTGTACAGTGCGGTTATGTGCGACTCAGACGAGAAGTAGAGCCTGGTGCGTGGCTCCTCCACCATCTGCAGCTCCTTCACATCCTGCAGCCACTGCTCCATCAGCGGGGCGATGATCTGGGCCCCGATGAGCCTGCGGCTCGCAGGGTCCAGGCCGTACTCGCCGATACCCACGAAGTTGTTGAGAGCCTGCGCCAGCTCGAACAGGGGGTAGAGGTCCAGAGGGAACAGCGCCTCCTGGTTGTAGGACACGTCGTAGGAGATGTAGTCGAATATGTCGGAGATCTTGGAGGTGTCGAACCTGCCGGTCTTCTTGTTGTGGAAGCCCTCCGCCAGGCTCGTCCAGCGCTGGCGCACCAAGATATGCGACTCGTCGCGGTGCATCATCTTGCCGCTGGGGATGTGCGAGATGAGCTCTGTCATCAGCCCGTGGCAGTCACGCATCGCACGCTGCGGTGTCTCCTTCAGGTTGCAGATGACATCGAATCCGGGGAGATGCTTGAACTGCTCACACTCCTCGATGGTGTCCACATTCATCGCACGGGCAATCAGCTCCTTCTGCTCTTCGATCTTCTTCTTCGCCTTCTCCGTGTCGTCGAGAGAGGCGGATATGCGCAGCCCACGCTCCCCAGGGTTCACCATCGTCTCATCCCAGTGGGTGGACCCAGCACAGGTCTTGGCAAACTCGACAGCGGTGTTACGCACACGCCGCTCGTTGTTGGTGAAGACATCGATCCTATGGGGGACCTCCCCGCCCCGCAGCACGCGCCTGTTGAACTGCCCCCCCAGGTTGTGGGCCTGCATGCGCCCCGCGTCTGTGAGCCACCCGCCCCACTTGAGGATGACCTGCACTTCGGACACCTCGCCGTTTTCGGAGGCCTTCTGAGGCTTGACCTGCAGCTTCAGCCCCTCGGCCTCGCGCCCCATCACGTCGCAGATGGCCTGCATCTTGTCGCGGTCCGACTGCGACAGGTCCTCGCAGGGCACAAGCGAGAGGAACGCATCCTGCCACGACTTGAGGGGCAGCGAGGGCACGTCGGTGCCCTTCAGCACCAGCTCTTTGCATTCAGCGAAGGGGCGGTTGCCGAAGGCACGCTCGATGATGACGCGCTGCTTCGTCTTGATCTTGATCTTCTGCTTCGGGGTGCGGTCGCCGTGGCGGAAGAGGGCGATGACGCCCTTCAGCTCGCGCTTGCCAGGGCGGTCTGAGGTCATGCGGCTGAGGCCGCGTTTCCTCATCTCGTCCAAAAAGATCTCGACGATGATGGAGGAGGCCATGTCGTAGTACTCCTTGTTGCCCTTCACGAAGGACCACCCGTTGACATCGCAAACATAGCTGCGTGCGTCGGTGCGGAGCAGGTCGAACCCACACACGCGCTGCCGGAACACCTTCACGATTTTGCGTGCGATCTGCCGCTCGTATTCTGTCGAAGAAAAAAACAATGGAGAACGAACAGAATGCCATATGCCCCTGCGAAAACAACACCACCCGACATCCCACACACACGCTGAGGATCTGGCATATTTGCCACGCAAACAACAAACACACTCAACACACCACCCCCCCCCTCCTGCCGTCAAAACAAAACCAACCCGCAGCGCATACCTGTGAGGGGGGTGTTCTGCCTGACCTCCTTGCCGCTTGCATCGCGCTGCACCTCCCCGTCCACCACAGGGGACTTGCGGCACTCGGCATGCGCGTAGTCAGACCCCACGGTGTACACCTTGACATCCTGCGCCGAGGACGTCTCCACAAACTTCTCATAGATGTAGGAACCCTCCCGCCTGATGGTGTTGCACTCCGGGTGGAACGCAGAGCTCTTGTTCCCCACCTTGCGGAAGAGGTGGCGGGACCCCTCCCCGTCGCGGTAGTAGATGCGGATGTTGTGGTCCTCAGAGTCGACGGGCTTCTCGACAAACGGCTTGTCCATGCGGACACCGTTCACCACAATGTAGTTCTCCGACTCCTCAATGGTGGGCTGGGCTGCACCGTTAAAACCATCCCTGCTGCACACAATGTGCATCACCACGGGTATGTTGTTCCGCACCAACGCGTGGTAGACGCTCCGCCTGTCGAGCAGCACCATCTGCTCCCGGGGCTCTGTCAGGAAGAACGTCTCCTGGTGCAGGTTGGCATATTCGATCGCCTTGTCCAGAGGGAACCCATCGCTGAAAAAAGGGATGCAGCAGTCCACAACAGGCCACACCTCCGGCTTCTCATTCTGGATCATGTCCTCGGGGAACAGCACAATCTCGAAGTGCCCCGAGCCCTCGATGCGGGTGAGGAACTCATGCATCGGCTTGCTCTTCTGCTTCTTCTCGCGGCAGCATATTCCCAGGCGGTACTGGTACCCGTTGCTCCCCGGAGGTGCCATCCCCTGCCCGTCAGGAGAGGTGCAGTAAGGCGGGGAGGCTCCTTGCGTGTCTGTCCCCTCTGACATGCGTGTACCTCTTCTGCAGACCCTTTGTTAAGAGGCGGTCGTCACAGAGTGAGAGGGGGGAGGGCGAAGGGAGGAGTGGGGGGTGGGGTACATTGCAGGTCATACAAACAGTTGTGCGCGGGTTGGGGTGACGAAAGAGGGCGGTGGGAGCGGGGGGGGATTTGATCGTCGAGAGGGAATAGAAAAGTAAATCTCCCAGCACCTTCTCGCAATGTTAGTCCTTTTTGTAGTCATTACACCAGACATGTTGTACAAGGCGGATCAATGCACAACGGGAGGGAGCGGGGGGGAGAGGGACGGGGCTTGGCTTCCTGCCTCAGGATGACGCGCGACGGGGCCTCCGAACCGCACGGCATTGCTTTGGTGTGCCCACCGCCACAGGCATCTGAGAGCTCACTCGGGATTCCCAGCCACCCTGCAACCCTCCACACCCCATCCCCACGCGCCCAGCCCCTGCTCCCCCCCCCCTCACACACGTGGATCATATTTGCCGCAGTGTAACGCACCGAAAAGCCCTTGATTTTGATGCGGTCCCTGCTGCCAACTCCTCCCCCTGCTGCCAACTCCTCCCCCTGCTGCCAACTCCTCCCCCTGCTGCCAACTCCTCCCCCTGCTGCCAACTCCTCCCCCTGCTGCCAACTCCTCCCCCTGCTGCCAACTCCTCCCCCTGCTGCCAACTCCTCCCCCTGCTGCGTGTTTGTTGCATTTTGACACTCATGGGTCTGGGATGGGGAAGGTGAAGGGGGCACAGCGCATGCCGCTTGCATGCCTGGACTGGCTGGGGTATTTTTTGCGCAATAATTCAGTTGCTTTGGCAAACCGCGCGTGAAAGCGCAAGAAACTCTGACACGCCTTGGCAGCATGAAATGGCAGTCCTGCGGGGTATATTCGTTTCCACCTTATTTTTCCGTTGAGATATGGCATGTGTTATATTGCCAGCGATGCAACAAGCATAGCCGAATCGATAAACACAGCCCGAATGTCACCAACCCACCAATCTGTGTGTGCATAGTGGGGTCAAGGCAGATTTTTGCTTCCAAAAAAACAATGGAGCAGCGGCTCACCCGCGACGGGGGCCTCCACCTCCAAGAATCTGCCAGACACCCTCAACCACAAACGCGCAGCAGTCGCTACAGATGGGCACCATTGAATGGCAGGGATCCTGGACAAAGCCGCCTTACGCAAGGTGGGGACATAGGGCAGGATTTTGAGGAGCGCGCGTGGGTGCGGAGGAGGGTGCGGGGGATGGCAGTAACGTGTTCCGGGTTCAGAGAGCTCACACTCACACACACGCACACAGGGGCCTCTCCACAAATGCCCTCACCTCTCCTTTGCCTTGCTGTTGCCCCGAAGGCGGCACTAATCTACACAGTGTGCTGGCTGTGCCTACCCCCCCCCCCCCCCACGAGGTTGATCGACTCTGTTGTCGACACCGTTGGGTGGCCTCTATCAAACAGGCAATCGAAAAATGATTCTGAGAGACGCTGCATCGTCGTGTGGCTCACTGAGTGAGTGGGGTTGGGATTTGGGGGGTATTTGTTTCGTTCGTTCTACTGTTTGCATCATCCCCCCCACAGTCAGGCGAGAAGAGGCTATAGAGGAGGGGGTGGGGTGGGGTGGGGTGGGGTGCGTGACAGACGCCCGACACCACCCTCCCTTCCCTGCCCCCCTCGGCACACACACACACCGCCTCTGCAGGCAAAATGAAAACATCAAAACCCCCGCCCTCCCCAACCCAAAATACACGTCATCCGCTGACAACTCAAAACCCTAATACAACTGTCGCGAAGACCTTCCCCCGTCCCCCCTTGACACATCACCTCTGACCCCCTTCACATGTACGTTGTTTCTGACACAGGGCAAATAGAAGAAAAGACAGGCCTGATCAGGCGGAAATATATATCGTATCGCGCATCGTCATAATACAGCAACGCCTCTCCTTTTTTTTCGCGGCTTCTTTTCAATTGTGTGTGATTTTTTTTGGACTCTGCTATCAGGGTATAAGATAGACTTTTTTTCTGGCGCCGTTTTCCGGTTTTTCTGGTTTTAAAAATTTTTCGCGCGCGCCTTCGGCGCGCGCGACCCGCGCAAACCCTCCCAGAATCTGAGAGGGCCCGGTGCCTGCGCGCGTCCTGTCGTACTGAGGCTGCTTGGTGGGGCAGGCGCAGCAGCTGCTTTGAAAGTTTGGACTCTCGGCCAAAAAACCGGTCTGGTGCAATTTTCAGGGGGGTCTGGGGGGCGGAGCCCCCCAGCCGCCGGAGGCCACGGTAGTGAACATCTGTTCCCTACAGTCTGGATTCGCTTGTAAGTAGGAAGGCTTCGCTGTATCGCAGCCCGGCCAGCAGGAGATCACTGGTCCTTAACCTTCAGGGTGGAGGAGGGCGGGGGAGCGACCACTCGTGACAGGTGTGCGTTGTGGGTGGAGTGGGTGCACGACAGACCTTGTCATGGCCAAAGGGTCCACGAGATCTCTGCACACATTCCGTTATCGAGGAGATGGGCACCTAGCTGTGACGACAGGCAACAAACAAATCTCATCTGTTAGTTGCCCCCAATAGGCTTGGCGACCTTCAAGACTGCTTGAAAGACGTTCGTGTTCTCGTCTCAGCCCTCCAGACAAGCAGATCTGTCTCGAGTTGGTGGGCTGTCGCCATGTATTCGATGGCACCGAGTGACGCTGCACAGAGGCAGACGACACACGGTGAACTCCAGCGGAGGTTACCCTACCTCCGCTGGAGTACACCGTGTGTCTCCCATGAGTCTCAACTAGCGGGAGTCTGAGCGTAAATTAGCTGGAAAATAGACTCCCGTCTCCAGTACAGACTGCAGTCTTAGACTCCCTCTTAGACACTCGCTAGGGTGGCTGGAGTCCACCATGTGTGCACCTTCAAACAGAAGAGACCTGCATGACGAGGGCATCACCACCCACCGGGCCACCCGCTAGGTCCATTTTTTCTTCTCCGCTTCTCTGCCTTCTTTGGACTATTTGAGCTCTGTGCGGATCACGATGGGGTCACTTTCTATTTTTTTATGGCGTTTTTTCTGACTGTTTTACTGTCCCAAAGTCACAAAAAAACCGCCAAAAATGAGATCGACCTTTTTTTTTTTTCCAGAAAACCGGGAACCGGGAAACCCTGGTTTTGAAAACCGGAAAACCAGACCTATCTTATCCCCTGCTGCTATTCTTTGCTGGCCTCCAGCTCCTTCACCTCCCCCCCTGGCTAGCTGGGGGGTTGTCAGAGTCACTCAGCAGCTGGTCTCCCCCCCTCCTGCACCCCATCCCTGCCCCTCTCTCGCACCACACGGGAAAGCTCTCTGAGAAGAATAATAAAACCGGATGTACACAGGAGGCGTATGTTCGGTCGGCAACGCCATGCAAAAAAATAACAGTGAAGATACCCCGAGGGCAGGGACGTGGGTGGATAGGGGTACGGGGAGGGTGGTGAGGGTGGCAGCCCTGAGGCAAGACGGCGGGACGCCACGATCACAGCACGGTCTCGGGTGGCAAATCGCTTTTGCTCGGTGCAAGCTGAGAGTCCGCGTCGGTTCCAGGGGTACCCGACGGAGGGGCATCCTTCACAGGTGTTGCAGGGTCCTTCTTGCGAACCAGCCCGCGCAGCCATGAGCGTGCGGACGGCTTCGATTCGAGCGGTGTCTGTGAAATGGGGAGTGTGGATGAATAAAATGAGAGGGCAGTTTTTGCACCATCTTATACTGCGTAGGGCAGACTTGCGAACCAACAGCCAACAGACACCACCCCCACCCCATGCAAGAGGTCTTCTGCATACCTCCTGAGAGTCTTCGTCCATCAAGAGCGGGCTCTTTGGGGCCGGTGCTGCCTTGTTCCCAACAGCGCTCGAGAGGAGGGCAGCAAACCCACGCGAAGAGCCGGCAGGGCCTGGCTCCTTTTCTGGGCTCAGGGTCGGGGAAGCGATCTGAGCCCGCAGCCCGTCCGCCTCAGCCTCTTTGATGGCGAGGCGCTCTGCCGTCTGCTGCACCTCCTCGAAGCGGCGCTGCTCCTCCTGCTCCAGAGCCTCGGCAGAGGTGCGCAGGTCCAGGTTTTGCAGCTGTCGGCAGACACGGTAGTCGCTGGTGGCTGGCTGGAGGCACAGCATACCTGCACTGTCACAAGCTTCTCTGACATAGCCCCGAGCAGCGTCTTCAGGTGACAGTTCCGCAGGACAAGCTCGTCGGGGGTGGCGCCGAGCAGGACCTGGGTGGGTGGAGGGGGTGTGGAGGTGATGGTGGGGCCCGTTTTTGAGAAGCCCACCTGATTTGGCAAATCGCCCAAACGCCGCCCACACTCCACCCAACTCCGCCAAACACCGCCCAACTCCGTCAAATTCGGGTCAAATCAGGTGGGAAGCGGAAGAAACACCCCGAACCACAAGAAAGGGAAACCACTGTGCGAAGCGACGTCCAGCAGGTATATTACACGCACTACGCTGCACTGCGCAGCAGGCATACCTCACGGCCTTCGAAGCGCAGTGCGGCATCTTCGGAGGGCTCCTGTATCGTGAGGGACACATCGCCGTGCGTCAGCATCTGTATCACATCACTGATGAGCGCCACAGGCTCGTTGTTGGCATGCACGACAACCATCCCCGGGCGCAGCCCGACGGACTCGGCGTAGCCGTTGGGCGAGACCTCCTTGATGACCTGCCTGTCCACCACCATGTCCAACGAAGTCCTGCCTGCCTCCACCACAATGGTGTGCTCCACCTTCTTCAGCGAGTCCTTGGCGTCGTGCAGCGCCTTCTTGAGATCGATGTATATCTGCAGGAGGCGGTTCTGCATCTGCGACGGGTCGGCAGGGTCGCGGGCAGGCTGGGCCATGGTCTCCTTGACAGACGCATCGATACGGAATTTGTCCAACTGGCGTTGGAGCAGGTCCCGCTCGGTGCTGACGGTGTTGAGCGCCGCAATGTCCTTACTCTTGTCCGCACGTGCCTCTTCAGTTTCTGCGCGGGACTTCTCCAGCTTGCGCTTCCACATGTCGCGTTCATCGCGGAACCGCTCGTAGGGGCTGCTGTCCTCGGTGATGGTGCGGGACACCTTGTCAGCCACGTGCTGCAATTCACGCTTCATGTCAGAGTTGGCAGTCGACAGCTTCTTGTTCTCCTTCTGCAGACGCTCCACCTCACGCACGTCGATGGCACCGCCCCGCTCCAGCTGGCGTATCCTGCGCTGCCCCGCCTCCACCACCTCCTCCTGTGTGCGGATGCTGGTGCGCGCGCTGGTCAGCTCACCGAGGATGATCTCCTTGGCAGTCATCAGCTCCTTCATGGTCTGCGATGCAGCCTCGCCTGCGTTGACACCCTGCACCAGGGACAGCACACGCCGGTTCAGCTCCTCAACCTTCTCCTCGTAGGTAGCCTTGCTGGAGGCAAGGTCCTGGGTGAGCCCCGCGCTGTGCTGCTCCAGGTGTGCCGCACGTGCCTCAGCGTCGCGCAGCTTGGTGTGCAGCTCCGCCTGTGAGCTGTCAAGTCCTTCTGCGACAGTCTTCGCCCTGTCCTCAAGCTCGTGCACGCGCTCCGACAGCTCGGTGATCTCCGCGTCCTTTGCAGCCAGGTCCTGCGTGGCCTGCTGCTGTGCAGCTGCGGCCACGCCTGCCTCCTCGCCCTGCTCTGAGAAGGCCAGCTTCAGCGCACCCAGTTCGTCAGAGAGGCGTGTCGCCTCTGCCTGCTGTGCCCGCAGCGCTGCCTCGTGTGCGGCTGTCAGCTCCTCAGCCCCGTTTGAGGCAGCCCCGGCCTGTGCCTCCAGCAGGGACACCTGCTGCCGAAGCGTCTCGGCAGTGCTCGTCAGCTCTGCCTGTGTGGCAGCGGCTGCCGTTGCCTGCGCCTTGGCCTCTGATTCGTGCGTTGCCGTCAGCTCTGCGGAGCGCTTTGCGAGTTCGTCGCGGGCGGCGGAGGCTTCTTCCTGTGCAGCGGCGAGCTGTGCCTGCAGGGCTGCTGCGTCGGAGCTCTCTGCAGACGACGCGGCGAGTGCTGCCTCCTTCGCCTTCACCTGGGCCTGCAGGCTCTGCACTTCTGCGACGCGTGTGCTGAGCTCGCCTTCCTTTGCAGATGCAGATTCCTTGGCCTCCTGCAGCTGCTGTGCTGTCTCCTGCAACTTGGTGTTGACGTCCGCCGTTTCTGCCTGTGCTGCTGCAAGCTCAGCAGCCAGCGTGCTGGCCTTCTCTGCTGCCGTTGCCGTCAGCTCTGCGGAGCGATTTGCGAGTTCGTCGCGGGCGGCGGAGGCTTCGTCCTGTGCAGCGGTGAGCTGTGCCTGCAGGGCTGCTGCGTCGGAGCTCTCTGCAGACGACGTGGCGAGTGCGGCCTCCTTCGCTTTCACCTGGGCCTGCAGGCTCTGCACTTCTGTGTTGAGTTGGTTGATCTCCGTGACGCGTGTGCTGAGCTCGCCTTCCTTTGCAGATGCAGATTCCTCGGCCTCCTGCAGCTGCTGTGCTGCCTCCTGCAACTTGGTGTTGACGTCTGTCGTTTCTGTTTGTGCTGCTGCAAGCTCAGCCTCCAGTGCCTGCACCTTGCTTTCGCTGCGTTCCAGTGTGTCGCGCTGCAACTGCTGAGAGCTTCCCAGGTTCTCTTCCGTGTCGCTGGCACGCTGCTGAGCCTCTTGCAACGCTTCCTGTAGGCGTGCGACCTCCAGCTTGCTAGCGGCCACAGCGTCGTCATGGCTAGCCTGCAGTTCTGTGTGGGCTGCTTTTGCCTGCTGCAGCGCGCTGTCGCATGTGGCAAAGGCCTCATCCTTCTCAGCCAAGGACTGCTTCGCTGCACCCAGCTCTATCGACAGGCGTTCCACATCGCTTGTGCGGGACTCCAAGGATCCCCGCAGCTCATCGCGTGCAGCAACCGCTGCCCCCAGCTCTGTGTCCTTCTCGGCAAGCGCTGTGCGCGACTGCTCCACCGAGGCCTGCAGCTCTGCCTGTGCAGACTTCGCCTCATTCAGTGACTCCTCCAACGCACGCATATCCTGCTCCTTGGCAGTGGTCTCAGCCTTGCTGCGATTGACCTCGGCAGTCAGCTCGGCGATATCCCCTTGGCTGGCTTCCAGGCGCTCCTGGCTAGACTCGAGTCGTTCAACTGACTTCCGCAGCTCATCGCGTGCAGCAACCGCTGCCCCCAGCTCTGTGTCCTTCTCGGCAAGCGCTGTGCGCGACTGCTCCACCGAGGCCTGCAGCTCTGCCTGTGCAGACTTCGCCTCATTCAGCGACTCCTCCAACGCACGCATATCCTGCTCCTTGGCAGTGGTCTCAGCTTTGCTGCGGTTGACCTCGGCAGTCAGCTCGGCGATATCCCCTTGGCTGGCTTCCAGGCGCTCAACCGACCTCCGCAGCTCATCATTGCTCCCACGCAGGGTATTGCACTCTGCCTGTGCCTCAGCCTCGCGTGTGTTGGTATCTGCAAGCGACTGCCGCGCCGTCGCCAGATCGTTGTTGAGCCCCTCGACTTCGGCATCGCGTTCGGCAAGCTGATCACTAACGCTCCGCAGCTCCTGCTCGGCACTGGTGCATTCTGTCTTGGCTCGGTTCATTGCCGCTGTCAGCTCTGTGCAAGCAGACTCGCTATCTGCAAGCTTGGTGCGCGTCTCCTGCATCTCCCGCCCCAAACTTTCGGTCTGCGCTGTCAGCTCATCCACCTTCGCAGCTGTGATGCGCAGGCCTGTCAGCTCTTCAGTCGCAGCACGCAGCCCCTCTGCCTTGTCAACAGCATCGCCACGCAACGCCCCCAGCTCCTCCTTTGCCTCCGCCAGCTCCGCCTGCAGCTGCTTTGCATGCGCATCGAATGCGGCGGTGGCAGATGTCGCGTCATCGAGAGCCGCCTGTGTTGACGACACATCACCCGTCAGGCTCCGGACCTCGCCCAGCAGATTCTCGACGCGCGTCTGTGCCTCCTGCAGGCCCTTCGACAGGCTGCCCACCTCAGTGGTGTGGCGCTCGGCCTCATCTGCCGCCTCCTTGCGCAGCGCGTCCCTCTCATCTGCCGCGCCCTCTGCCTGGCCCCGTGCAGCAGCAGTGGCCTCACGCGCCTCGGACAGGGCGGATGTCAGGCGCACCACCTCTGCCGCCTTCTCGTCGACATCTGTGTTGCGCTCCCGCAGCGTTGCCTGGCACTGCTCCAGCTCACGCCCAAGCACGTCCGCAGTCTTCGTCTTCTCAGCGATGGTGGTCCACAGCTGGCGTGTTGCCTCTGCCGACTCAGACTCGGCAGAGGTGGCGCTCCGCAGCTCACCTTCCAGCACCGACACCTTCATCTTGTAGTCGTCTGCAGCAGACTGTGACTTAGCCAACATCGCGCGCTGCTGGTCGAGGTCCTCCTGTGTGGTGGTAAGCTTTGCCTCCAGCGACTCGACCTTGGTCAGGGCGTCGCGTGCGTTCTGAAGCTCTGTGGAGAGGCGTTCTGCCTGCTGCCGTGCCTTGCGCTCTGTCGCCACGCTGTCGGCCCCGCTTTCCTCGACACGCTTCTTCATCTCTGAGATCTGGCTCTGCAGCTCCGCGTTGATGGCGGTGGCAGCGGCGAGGCGCTCCGACAGCCCCTCGGCCCCTGTGGCATCGCTGACGATGCTGTGCAGCATCCTGTTCTCCGCCTCCAGCGTGCTGACGCGCTTCCCAAGCTCTTCACGGCCGATCGTTGACAAATCACGCGCCGCAGCGACCTTGGCATCGGAGACACACGATACCAGCTCCCCCATGCGTTGCACGGAGCTTGCGGTGAACTGATACGCACGCGGCAGGGCTGCGCCTGTGAGGGTGCACTTGTCACCATCACGCGAGAGCTCCGTGTGTACAAGGTCGATCACCCCGAGTGGCTTCTCGTTGTAGTAGATCAGCTGAGACCCACGCAGCTCGAACCACCGTTCGCGGTCCCGCTTCAAGGCACCTCCACCTGCCTTGGTGAGCGTGCCCTGCCAGCCAACGCCAGACATGATGTCGCCATTCATCCTGCCGGTGGCGCAGGGCCCGGCCCTGCACAGGGGTGGCAAGGTGTGTAACGACAAGGGGGTCAGGTGCAGTGCACACAAATCGGGTAGAATGCAAAATACAAACATTCTCCTCGAGAGAAGGGGGAGAGGACCACCTGGCGAGAATACGTTAGTGTCCTGCATCACTCACTGTGAGTGCGAGGAAAGTCTCAGGTGGAACCTCGGCACGCAGCAGACCAGGCACCCCACCCCTCCTCCCCCCTTAGACCTGAGCGCACGCCACAAGGCAGAGCTCTACCGCTTCAACCGCAACTCCAACCGCCGCAGGGGATGCGAGCCCCAGCAGCGGCAGTGCACACACACGGCAGCAGGCCCTGGGCTCGGAGGGGACACCTGCTCACTGGGCAGCAGAGAGCTGCTTCATCGACAGGACGACGCTGAATGTCCCGTCTGTGTACTCCGCGTAATCCCCATCGAGGGACTGCGGCACCAGGGATCCAGCACGGGCATTGCGGATGAGGGTGGCCACCTTGCGGAGCGAGGAGGGGTGCAGGGCAGCTTCGACGTGCCCGCAGGACAGCACGACAGGTGAGGGCGAATCGTCGCCTGCAGGGGGAGGGGAATCCGCAGCGGGTGGGGGGCACATCGCAAGCACATCCTCCTGCGAAGTAAGGAACATGTTCACAGCAGCCTCCGGATCGTCATTGCAGATCGACATCAGCGACTTGACGCAGAACTGCCTGCTGACTGCATCCGGGGTCAGGCCCAGCGTGTTAAGGAACACCTCTGCAGACGGCGGCAGAGGCGCAGCAGCAGCATCGCCCTCAAGACCCGCCTCTCCAAGGGCAGGGCAGAGCGGGGCAAGGTAGCTGTGCAGCTTCCCGAGGGAGGCCTCGTAATCCTTCAGGTTGGAGCCTAGGCAGTCGATGTGCACTGCGGTGTAGGGGTAGAGCAGGTCACCCACAAAGACACGCCCGCCTGCAGGGTAGTGCAGGGACAGGGAGTCAGGGGTGTGTCCAGGGGTGTAGATCACTTGCAGCTGCTGGCCTTCGCCGTCTCCAATGGGAATGACGTCACCGTCCTCCAGCCAACGGGTAACTTCGAAAGGCAGGACAGTCACGTCCTGTGCAGGGGCGAGGGAGTTGATGGCAATGTTCTGCGAGAAGACACGGTCACGGCCACTCATCAGAACCTCAGCCGCAGGGAAAGCGGGGGAAGGTTCAGAGGCATCGGAGGTCGTCTCGCGTGGGGTGCAGAAGGCACAGTTGCCACCAATATGGTCAAAGTGGACGTGGGTGCAAATTACAGTGTACGGCAGGAGGGAGTGGTTCACGTTCACATCAACAAAGTCACGAAGAGACGTCTTCCCAGGGGCCACAGGGCAGCCTGTGTCGATGACGAAGCAGCGGCGGGGCCCGAGGATCACATAGATGAAAGGGTACTGCCGGTAGGGGTCGTCTTGTACGATTTTCCAGACGTTGGGCTGCAGCTCTTCGACAGAGAAAGTCATGATGCCGAGACGAAGAGGCTGCGGGGTGTGTAGGAGGGAGGACCGGGCAGTGGTGGGGGAGAAGGGGGATGTGGGTGGCGGGGGGGATGCAACGCCCCCTTTGGAGTATCAGCAAAACTAAAACTGCGTGGAGCGTGGGAGGGTGGGGGTGGGGGGTCCGGGATCGGGAATCGGCATAGCCTGCAGCACCGACATTGGAACCAGAGGTCTCCGCGCCGCGCTTTGATCAATCGCTCGACATGCATGTCGTAGGAATCATGTCGCTCACAAAGAAGAAGCCCACAGCAGGCACAAGAAGCGAACGATGGAGGCAACAAAGAACGCAACCAAATCAGCACAAAGGCAGATAATGGTCGCCTGAATGCAAAGTTGCACGTGTATAGCCAGGTAGCCGGGGAGGGGGCCTCGACCAAGTTTGCACCCAGGTCGGCACGAAGCCTGGGCATGCCACACGGTGGCACACCCAGCCTTGCATGTGCACTACATCCCGGAGTACTTACAGGTGTTTTCGAGTGCCATCCCAACGCCAACCAACGGCATGCACACACGCACGGCACACGGCACGTTCCAGCGCCCATTAGAAGGGCGCTCACAACACTCGCAACAACAATGCGAGAGTGCAGCCAAATAGCCCCCGTATTCCCACCACCCTCTCTTCCGCAGGGACAGGGCGCAGACGCGCCGGGAATGGGGATCATGTGACGCGGTGCCACAGCAAACCGAAAACCCTGGCGTGCAGAATGGGACGCACATTCATCCCGTTTCTGCAGTAACCAGGCAGTCAGCTGCGAGCCCGCTGGGGACAGAACAGCTCGGCCCACGTGCAGTGCAGGGGGGCGCGCAGCGCACACACGGGCTCTGCGGTAGAAAAAAATCTGGGTCGATGATGCCATAGTGGTAGGATGCAAATGGGGCGTGGGGCACGCCGCACCCTCCTGGCGACATTCAGGCTCGCGCGTGAACACTGCATGCACGCAAAGGTGCACCAGCGCAGCACACTCGGGACTTATCTCGTCTAGGCCAGGAGGGGAACAGCGGCTGCCCGCATAGGAAACACAAACGGATACGGAGAAGGGTCAAAAGCGGGGACACACAGGGCACACAAGCCTCTCTCGCGCCTGCAGCGACCCCCGAACGGGGGCGTGCTGCAGGGGGGCTAAGGCCAGAGCGCGTCCCCGGGAAAAGTGTGGGGATCGCGGACAGGAAGGGGAGAAAAGAAATGAAGGACGGCAGACACGACACAACCCATCAAATGTGAATGTCGCCGCTAGAGGTGGGGTGACGCGCTTCACCAAAGCGACGAGATGCACGTCAGCGTCTTGCAGCACCTCGACGCCTCCTTGCAGATCCCAAAGTGCCACATCAGCGGGGAGCACTGCGACTTGTCGGTCGGAATGAAGCCAGACGGGCACGACGGCATCGCCATGCAGCAGGTCGCGGCCGGGGGCTCCGGGATGTTCTTGCGGCACGTCTGCGTCGTGCAGCACCTGCTCGCCTCGACACACGCCCCAGACGCAACCTCATCCGCCGTGCAGGTCAGGTCCAGCGTGGTGTCGGCAGGGCACGTCGGCATGGCCAGGCAGCAGATGGGGGACTCCTTGCGGCACTTGATCGTCTTGCAGCACATCGAGGCCGTCACGCACTTCCCAGATGCGACCTCCTCGTCAGTGCAGGTGGAGTCCTGCTTAGCACCGGCAGGGCAGGCCGGCATCGCCATGCAGCAGATCGGGTTTGGGATCACGGGGGCCGGCACGTTCTTGCGGCACGTCTGCGTCTTGCAGCACCTGCTCGCCTCGACACATGCGCCAGACGCAACCTCAGCCGCCGTGCAGGTCGCGTCCAGCGTGGTGTCGGCAGGGCACGTCGGCATGGCCAGGCAGCAGATGGGGGACTCAATGCGACACTTGAGCGTCTTGCAGCACATCGAGGCCGTCACACACTTCCCAGATGCGATCTCCTCGTCAGTGCAGGTGGAGTCCTGCTTAGCACCGGCAGGGCAGGCCGGCATCGCCATGCAGCAGATCGGGTTCGGGATCACGGGGGCCGGCACGTTCTTGCGGCACGTCTGCGTCTTGCAGCACCTGCTCGCCTCAACACACGCGCCAGACGCAACCTCAGCCGCCGTGCAGGTCGAGTCCAGCGTGGTGTCGGCAGGGCACGTCGGCATGGCCAGGCAGCAGATGGGGGACTCAACGCGGCACTTGATCGTCTTGCAGCACATCGAGGCCGTCACGCACTTCCCAGATGCGATCTCCTCGTCAGTGCAGGTGGAGTCCTGCTTAGCACCGGCAGGGCAGGCCGGCATCGCCATGCAGCAGGCGTCCTGTGCCTGCGCGCCTGCGACCAGCAGGGCCGCGATCACAACAGTGTGCATCTTCATGTTTTTCGCTGGGATGTATACGGGATGTCCAGTAGAGACCTGTAAGGTGGCGGTGTGTGGTGGGTACCGGTGGCACGCCGGGACGGCTGTTGACCGTCAAACTGGCCCCCTCTGTTCCCCGTGTCCCGTAGCCTCGTAGGGAATGGGGGCGTTCTGTCAACCTATCTCTACTTTTTGTTACTCAGCGTTATGTGTTGCACTCCGTTCTTTGGCAACCTCCGGTCACCGACGTCTGAATACTGCAGACGTCTCTCACCACGAGTGTTCAGAGGACACTTGCGTCCTTACACCTCCCACGGTGACATCGGCTTCGGGGTTAGTTTTGATTCATCGATGTTGTCATAATCAAAAGATGGATCTAAGCAGAACGCCTGGACTTCCTCCTCCCAGCGATTTCCACCCGTGCCTCTGCGCTGCGGTTCCTCTGGCTCGACTGCGGTAGCAGGGATCCCGGTGTCCGCCTCCCCGTCTCTCCTCGCACACTCCCGAGCCTCACCTGCAAGTGTGTTTGACTGTTTTATCGCGTTCTCCTGACTGGCACACTTTGCCGTGGCCTCCCGCGGCACATTCAGAGTCGAGTGCAGCTCCCCATCCACATGCTTCATCTGGGCTACATACTCCGGTGCCCCTTCAGGATCTGTGTGGAACCTGTCGATCTCATCCCTCAGGAAGACGTCTGCATCACTGAGAGGCCGCAGGTCGTCGTACGCTATCCCATGCTCCACGTTGTTCACCTCCAGGAGCTTGCTGTGTAGCTCCTGCACACGCGCCGGCGTCATCTCTGCCTCTGCCTGCTCCTGCAGCCACGCCGTGTTGTCGTGATGCGGCGGGACAGACTTCAGTGTTGCCGCATCAACCTTCCACCCAGGCGGCAGTGACACGGTCTGCGCCTCCCGCAACCGCCGCCGCATGTCCCCCTCGCCCTCACGCTCCGCTGACAGCGCAGGGTAGTCTGTGGCGTAGGTGCGCTTGGGAGGCGGCACCTCAGGCCCGAAGGTGACAGACTTCCCCGGCTCCTCGTGCCTCCGCTGCACTGTGTCCTTGCCGGTGAGGGCGCCCGAGGGGAGGGCAGCCCCTGCTGGCGGGGCTTCAACCTTCGGGGGATCCGGAGTTGGCTCCGCCACCTCTGCCGGTTTTTCCGGCTGTGCCTTGACACCTGGCCCTGCAACATCGACCCACTCGCAGTTGGACAGGTCAGACACGTCGTCAGGGTCCAGGTCTTCAACGTAGTTATCGAATTTGACATTCTGCTGCAGCACTGCGTTTCCCTCATCGAGGATCGAGGAGGTGGTGCCAGCCCCGATGGAGACCGTGGTGCACCCCGACCCGTGAATGCTGCTGACGTCGTCCTCCGCCCGCTGCACCCTCTGCGGTGTTGTGCGGCATGCGGCTGCCTCCTGGTGCCCCACACGGTGCAGCGCCTCTGCCGTCAGCTCTGCCCCAGATTGGACAGCCTCCGGGGTGGGTTCCTGCTGTTGCGATGCTGGGGTCTGCTTCACAATAGGCCCTGAAAACATGCTCATAAACTGCTCGTATGATTCCTCCTGCACGCAGGGCTCCATCAGACGCGCTGCAGAATCTGCAGGATCGAACGTGCCGCTCTGCATAGATGCATACAGCGCTGCGGCAGAGCGAAGAGATTCGCCCATCGTGTGGGGTGTGTGTGTCTGGCGATGAGGTGTAGACAAGGAGGCATGTTGGCGGTGTGCAAGGCTTGTGTGAGGCTTGTGCGGCTCATACGCATCTACAACAGGCGGGGGTCCCGGCGCAAGGAAGGGGTGGGGGGCGGGGGGTGAGGTGTCAGGCAGGCCCTGCGTATTGTTAGCTTCGGGTAGCACGATTCGTTTCATCGTTGGAGGAAATGTGCTCGCTTTTCGGGTGCTGGGTGTGCCAAAGGACACACGCAAGCGGTTGGAGAGCCGGTGGAGAGCAGTGGATACCATCACCACACCAAACAGATATAGAGGGAGGGGGCAAAACACTAAGCCCCCACAATCGGGCCCATCCACACACCGGCACGGCCGTGAAGGGTGGCATCATGCAGGCGCCGTGGGCCCCTTGCTGTATGAGGGTCTTTTTTAGTCTTCAGCCCGATAATCCTCTCGACCCCAGGTAGCGACGCGCAAAAATATTAACATCAACACTCGGCATAACGTTGGTGCCGCCCTGCGAACCGGGCACCCCCTTTTATTGGCGTCGACAGTCACACAAGCACTGCTTGGCGTGTCTCCATTTTTTGAATCGGGGATGCTCACAGCCGGAGGGACGCCATTCTATTGCACGGTTGGGCCTTCGCTTAGTTCTCCGCCTCGAAGAACTCCAGCGACCCCTTGGGGTCCGCCTTCATCGTCTTGCTGCCCGGCTTCCAGTTGCACGGCACCACCTCGCCGTGCTTGTCGGAGTACTGGAAGGCCTGCACCAGGCGCAGCACCTCGTCCACGTTGCGGCCCACAGGCAGGTCGTTGATGGTGATCTGGCGCAGCGTCTGGTTCTTGTCAATCACGAACAGGCCACGCAGGGCCACACCCTGGTTGTCACCGTCCAGCACCAGCGTGCCGTAGTCAGCCGCGATCTGCTTCGTCAGATCGGCCAGGATCGGGATCTTCATCTCGCCCAGACCGCCCTGCTTGCGGTCCTGCTTCGTCCACGCCAGGTGGCTGAACTTGCTGTCCACGCTGCACGCCACCACCTCCACGTCCAGCTTCTGGAACTCCTCGAAGCGGTCAGAGAAGGCGGTGATCTCCGTCGGGCAGACGAAGGTGAAGTCCAGCGGGTAGAAGAACAGCACCAGGTACTTCCCCTTGTAGTCCGACAGCGACACCTCCTTGAAGGAGCCGTCGGGCATCAGCGCCTCCGCCTTGAAGTGCGGCGCCGGCTTCTGCACAATAGCCTTCGACATGGTTGTAAAGGGGAGGGTGTCTGGGTCTGAGGAGGAGGTGTGATGAGTGATGAGTGGCTGCCGTGCTGATGTCGATGTTGTGCAATTATGTGCAAAGGGGCAGCGAGCGGGTAGCAGTGACTGCGACATGTTGGGGTGGACTACGTCCCGCCGCCTCTCCCACCCGCGACGGGGCACAGATCAGAAAGAGAGATCGGATGAAAGCTGGGAAGTGAACAAGAAACATGGCATGGCTATGGCGGCAACGAAGCGCGCAACATAGAGCCGCACGGAAAGGAGGCGTCTGCACACACGCACACAGGGAAACTATCTGCTGCTGCCGATACCCGAGGCTCCTCCCTTCCCACCCACCTGCCCGGAAGGCAGGGGGTGGCGGTGGCAGGGGGGCCGAGGCGGGGGCGATGCGGTGACTCCGATGCGGACTGTATAGCCGTACCGCGTCCCGTTTCTGCCTTTCAGTGACAACGAGGACCGGTGTACTTGTGCCTCACAGGCGTGATCGCATGTGTCTTTCTTGCGCAGAAGTCTGAACCCGAGCACCGGGTGATCTCCTGTCTTTCAACAAGTAACCAAGAACAATGCGGTGTTCCACGGGGAAGCTCCGAAAGGAAGGAACAGGGATCCGAGACCAAGCACTCAGAGTGTCGCCGAAGACGCATCACACACAGAGACACCGGAGCCACTGGTGGTTGGTGTGAAGAGCCATCTCCCGCATGGGCTGAGTGCAATACCAATGCTGTAGCTGTCCACCGTCCACACACACACACCTGTGCTCAGGCGGTACAGCTTGGTGGTGTTGGTATGGTTCACTGCAATGATATCAGACAGCTGGGACACAGCAATTGAAGATGCACGCTCCCCCACCCGCACAATGCGGAGGCACCTGAGGAACTTTGTACACCACACCCTGAGAGACTCGTCCCAAGAGCACGACACCAGTTGCTTCTCGTCGTTGGTGAGGACCATGCTGTTCGGAGCTTTCGTGTGCCCTGTCAGGGTTTGCATGTGTGTGCGGATGCGGATGTCCCACACACGGATGGTGCTATCAGCTGAACCGCTGAAGATCCTCGGGCCTGCCACAACAATGCTGTAAACATAGTCCGTGTGACCCGAAAGGACTGCGGCGGTCGGTATGCCGTTCATGTCCCACACCTGTAAGTCCCGGCTATCGCCTCCGGACACGAGACGTCCGCAGTGTGACCACACTGCACTGCAGATGACGCTGTTTTTGTGATCCAACATGCACACCTGCTCCCACGTTGCTGTCAACCACACGCCGATGGTTCCGGAAACAGAGCACGTTGCCAGCCACGTCCCGCATCTCGAGAATGCAATGCAATGAATCGGCTTGTTGCCGTGTGTAAAGCCTGCGACCACAGTAGCGGTGCTGGTGGCGAACACCGTGACATGTCCGTTGTAGTAACTCACCGCACAGAGCTTCCCACACCTCGACAGCGCGAGGTCGCGCACGCGCACCTGCACCGAGGAGTAAACTGCAGGCGCCTTGACTTGCGACCAGCGTGGCACCAGCTGGACAGCACCCCCGTCCTCCAGACCCGTGTCGGCAATGCACTCTGCGTCGTGCAGCTCCTCCTCACACCCTTCCGATGTGTGCTGCTACGCCTGCAGCCTCACGGGTTACATCAACGGAACCCGGGAACATCTCTTCCAACGCATCCGCCTTCAGCTCGACCACGGTCCCGCCTTTCGGAACACCGACGACACAGGTGTGCCCGGTGCCCGCATGCCTCACCGATAAATCCATGGTTCGCACTTGGTTCCCCCCCCCCCTCCGGACAACTCTCGCAAGACGGAAACACAAAAATCCTGCACAGAAAGTGTGGCGATATCGGGATGGCAGATGTCATGTTGCAACAAATCTCGCCAAGCGACGTATGGCAGCGCATATGGTGGTCTGTCGTGCGCTACTGGAAACCAACAGCAGTCCACTTCCACAGGCTGGGGGGCCTGGGTTCATTTCCCGGCAACCGACATTGTTCTTCCGCTGAAGGAACCGGGCCAATCCTCACGATAAATGGGGGCTCATCAAAGATAGTTTCAAAAACTTCTCTGCCAGAAATATAACTTCGTCCCTTGTCTAACTTGTGATAGCTACAGTTGGTTACCTTCTGACTACCAATCGAACCGGCACATTTACAGAGCGCGGTCATAATATCTGCGCCTGTCGAGGTGCAGCCGGCACGTCGCACACGGATGCGCCTTCTTATACAGAGGGTGGAACCACATGTTGGCTGCGAGTGTGTGCGGGCCACGTGAGTCCACCTCATGCCACCAATGCGACGGGACGAACAGCGCATCGCCTGCACCGACACGGCAGGTGAGGCGTGAAGAGTTCAGCTGTGCAAACTGGCTGTAGCGCTCCAGCTCTGCCTCGTCGTTGATGTGCACAGGCGACATGACCATCGCTGTGGCGTCGGGAAGCACAGCACGCCCAAACGTCCCGTCGGTGTGGTTATAGCTGAGCGTGGCCTCGCGGATGTGCCCCTCATACGCCCACTCGTTGCGGTACGGGTGCATCAGGGTGAACACCTTCTCGCCCTCCGCGACTGCCATGAGGTTGTCGAAGGGGTCGAAGTGCAGCTTCCCGAGTGTGTCCCCACCGAGCCAGATGTTCTTGGCGCTGAGGTCGAGGAAGCGAGCCCAAGCCGGGACGGTCACATCATCCCCGACTTCCTTCAGTGCTGCAAGGCTGCTGTATTCGAGATAGAAGCTGGCATTGCCTTCAGCACCCTGTAGCCGCTGCAGCACCTCGTCGACAGTAAGCGTGGCTGCGGCGGGACGGACAATGACACGGTGCGGCGACTCGAGGCGGGACAGCACATGAGGGGGCAGCGCGTCTTGCTCTGCGTCCTGCCACTGCGCCACATCCTCCGGGCCCTCGAACAGGCCCCCAGGAGCGATCTTCACGTGCACCCCACGGCTGCCGATGCGCGACGAGATGTAGTCGAGGGACCACTGCGAGCACCCCAGGTCGGCTGCACCACCCTTGATGACAACAGGCTTCGACCGCTCGACATATTCCTCACGAAAACGCTGCTCCGTCAAACCCTTTGCATCCACAGTATCACATTCAAGGGGCACACCGCCGTCACGCTCCCCCGGCCAGTAGAGCCCTGCCATCAAGGCTGCGTGGTGCAGCCTGAAGACGGGGTCCACCTCCATATGGAGACACGACGCGACCCAGCTGCCCACGGCATGCGCCGTGTCGTGGATGTCGAGGGGGGTGGCGCAGTGTGCGTAGGTCGCAGGCAGCCCCTCAGGCAGGATGCACTGCAGGTGGTCGCTGCTCACCTTGCGCCGCACAGCCAACACCCCGCGGCCCTCCTGCGCGACAGCGTCGCGCAGCTGCCGCACAACGCCAGGCGGGTCGCCCAGATCATCCTCGATACCGTACTCCCCCCAGTCCAGCTCAGCGAGCGACATGGCGACAAACCGCAGCTCGTGGGGCTGCAGGTCTCCGAGGGTCGGGCAGACAACCTGCGCCGCGGAGCCGACATCCCCTGCAGAGCAGTCTTGGGGCACGCCCACCTGGGCTGCGGTGTGCAGGAACTCCTGCACGTCTGCCCTCATGCGGTGTGCATGCGCAGCAGATTCTGCTGTGCCGTCATGGACAAAATGCACCGCGCCTCTCTCCGTGAGGGCAGGCCCAGAGGCCCACTGCGCGCATGCGTAGGGCACGCACAGCAGCGATGCGGCGAAGGCTGCCACCTGTCGCATTGGCTTCTCCTGCAGAAGGGGAAATAAGAGCAGCCCCGCACCCAACAGCACCCAACAACACCGAGACAAGGATAGAACGCCGTTGCGATGTGCGACAAAAAGCCAGGAGGCAAGACGGGGATGTCGGGGGTTGGGGGGGGGGGGGGGAAGGGTTGGAGGCGGCAGATTCTTAGCGAGCAACGCAAACAATATCAGTCACTGGCATATATCCTGACAAGCGGCGAGGGCAAGGTGGGAGATGTCCAACCGAAGCAGGAGGGGGGGGAGTGCGTGGGGCAGCGGTGACACCACCCCCTGCCTGGACAGGCAGGGAGGGGTGGCACGCGGGTTTAGCCACCTTCGGAGAGAAGGTGTGTAGAGAAAATCTCATAGCTCCAGCCCCCCACCACCCACCCACAGCGGGCTGGCTGGCATAGCTAGCGCATGCAGGGGTTGGCGGCAGACCAGGGCAAGTGTAAATGGGCGCTCTCCCACCCCACCCCTCCCCCCCGCCCCACACCCTCAAACTACTCAAGGTTATCCGGGCCCTTCAGCCCTGCGGGCTGCCTGCAGGCCACCTTGCGGGAGACCCAGGCTGTTGCAACAACGCACGACACGAGAAATCCGCAGACTCCTCCAATGAGAACCCAAACCACTCCGCCCTCCCCTGGGGTGCCTGGGGCTGCGGTGGCATTCTGAGGGACGTACACATTCTCCATGTCTCCGGGAGGGGGTGCTGCCACAGGGACAACCAGCTTGGCGGTTGGGGCGGCTGGGGCTGCACGGTGTGTCGACACGGCGTCATGCAGGGTGATGCGCAGCACATTCGCCGCACCGGAGTAGCGCGACAGCTGCACAACATAGGTCCGCTGCGGAGGCCCCTCGATGGCAACGCATGTGTTGGCCCGGGCAGGCAGGTGGAGTACCTCTTCATAGAAGGGCCGGGCACCTGTGCTGTCCCACAGCACCGTGGTGGCCTGGGCTTCGGTGGAGCTCGCCAGGCAGAGGGTCACCTCCCGCCCCGCAGTCATGTTGGTGCCCCCGCTGGGGAGCGTGAGGGTCTGGCTCGTGGCGTTCCACAGGCGGAGGCTGCCCTGCTGGAAGCCCAGGGCTGGGTAGCACAGGAGGCCCCTGCACCATTGGCAGGCTGTGCCTGTGGAGTGTGGGCCGCAGGCGCATGTGCCGTTGGGTGTGCAAGTACCGTTGCCCCCGCATAGGTTCCCCCCAGATGAGGGGCAGCGGAGGTCGCAGTACCGCCCACGCCAGGCTGGCTCGCAGTTGCATGAGCCTGCTGGGGGTGCGCCTGCCTGTGGGTGAGGGGGGGGTTTGATCGTCGAGAGTGAATGGAAAAGTAAATCTCCCAGCACCTTCTCGCAATGTTAGTCCTTTTTGTAGTCACTACACCAGATATATTGTACAAGGCCGATCAATGCACACTGGGTGAGGGGGGGGGGGGTTTGTAATGTGGTGCGGGAGGCAGACGAATCTGCCCTGGAGCGATGCTCGTTTCATAACAACAGAGCAGGTTTTCCTTCCTCCCGCACGATCATCAGCACAGCTAGATCAGGCGTGCCTTCCCCTTTCCCACGGGCCTCACAGGCCTTGCGCTTCTTGGAGCGCAAGACACGTGCTGTCCGTCCTTCTCGTTCTCGTTTCCTCCGGAAGCAGGTGTTGCGTGCGGTTCCGAAGCGCACCCGCTGCATCCCCTCTCCCACTATCTTTCGTTCGGCGGCTATTCCGCGCTCTTTTCAACGCGTCGTCGCGAAGATTGCGCCTCAGTATCAGCAGGCGCAATCTCCGGCTTCCAGTGTGTGTGTGTCCCCCCTCCTTTACAGCGCAACGAGGAGGAGAGCGAAACCGTGTGGTGTCACGTAGAGCAAGAGTAGGATAGCGGGCCCGGTTCCTCACGGTATGGTCCTTCGGGGCCAGGCTGCGATGCCAGCACGCTAACCCAAATTGCAATACGTAATGTGGTGAAATGTGAGGTTGTAGGGAGTGTGGTGAAGGAGAATCACAAGGGCGATCTCCCTTCACTCCTGTGCAGGTTGTGTCTGAGATGCAGTTCTATGATCAGCTATGCCTGTGTGGGGCGGGCCTGAATTCTCCGCCCCCCCATCCTGCCTTTAGGCCAGACGCAAGGAGGGACATACGTCGCATGAGCCGTGCCCGCTGCAGACAATGGGTGTGGGCCCGACACAGCCCTCTGTGTGGGGTGTGCCGGGCACCTCTGTTGCGGGCTGCCCCGTCTGCACAGAGGGGGTGGGGGGCGCCGCGGTGTCAGGCACGGGTGTCGCTGACACCGTGTGGTTGCAGAAGGTGGACGGCGACCCGTATCCCGGGTCGCAGAGGCAGACCCCATCGTGGCAGCCCCCGTGCCCGCTGCAGGAGGCACGGTCACCTGGCGGGGCAATGGAGGGTGGGGTGTGCAGAGACCATACAACTGTCCTTGCTGCAACCAACACCACGGCATGCCCCTCTCTTTATTTTGGCTTCGACCAACACCTTTGTCCGTGCCCAACACATTTCACCTCACCCCCCAGAGATCTCGCGCTGGGCATACCTGAGGTGCACCCTTTGAACAGCTTGAACTCCGCCTCAAACCCCTTGTCGTTATGCACGTGATCGCTGACAAACTTAACGAGAAGCGTACTCCCATGCGCCCGGAGCGACACGCCAGAGTGATGCCCAGTCCTGGTCAGCAGGATGGGTGCGCTGTCACGCTCCCCCCGATACACCCTCACATAGTCGTACACCTCCTCGATGGTGATGTGCGCAAAGGTGAGCTCCACACCCCACGACGCATCGGGCACATGCACCACCCACTGGCACGTCATCCCGCTGTCATACGAAGGCCCCCCGTTGACCTGGATGTGTCCCGCAGCGTCGTGTATCTCCACCACACTGTTTGACTCACACCAGAAGCTCTTCTCTGTACAGGCGCTGCCGTGAAACCCGCGTGTGCACAGATCGCAGTGGGGCCCACCCCACCGCCCCGACGCGTCGTTGGTGCAGGAGCACTCCCCGTCAACACACTCACCATGCGCACACCTGCAGTCCCCTTGGCAGAGTGGGCCGAACCAGCCGGGGCTGCACGACTCACACATCTCGCCTTCCGCGTGTAATCCGCAGATGCAGGACAGGTTCTTGCTGTTGCAGGCACCCCTCCCGCTGCACACCGCTTGTGGGTTGCACACATCGCATGCCGCATGGAAATACTCAGCGTCACACCGGCACATCCCTGTTGCCGAATCGCAGGACCCATGCCCACTGCAGGGCTTGGGAGGCGTGCCAGACATCGGGCACGGCAGCCCACAAGACCCCTCCGTTGCCACCACCTGCACCCCCGGTGCCGTCAGGACGACGCTGTAAGGGAGATCACCCCCGTAGGGGAGGTGTGGCCTGACGAGATGTCCGGTGATCAGCAGGCGGTAGGTTCCCGCCCCATCCCAGGCGGAGACCTGCTCGACGTTGCTGTTCCGCTCATAGCTCCCCCTGGAGTTTGCGTGGTGCAGCGCACCCCCAGGTGACTGCAGGGTCAGGTCGATGTCATTCACCAGGGCACGGGTGCTCCCCAGTGCGGCGGGTGGGTCCATCCAGACCAGCGTCGCACGCACCCCCTCCTGTGAGGCAGGCCCTGACGCGCCAAGAGGCTTCGCCACAAAGCAAACCGCATGCGTCTCGCCATGCCTCACCGTCGCGTTGTTGATGACATGCAGGTGTCCCTCCCCCTCCCCTGCGAGGTGCAGCACCCTCGGCAGGGCCAGCCTGCCGTACCCCTGCGTCACCTCCGGGCTGCGGTAGCGCGCCTCCCCGCTGCTGTTTGGCGCCACCGCGCTGTGCACCAGCATGGCCTTCAACAGGGAGTTGACAGGATCCAACGCTGGGGAACCACCCTTCATCCCCGAGGGATACCACCCCTCTGCAAAATACTGCAGGATGAGGGCGGCGGAGGCGGACACAAAAGGGGATGCCATGCTGGTGCCGCTGCGCGATCCGACGGTGCATTGGTTGGACCCCTGCATGCCGTCGGAGATGCTGGAGGTGACAGGGCCCCCCGGGGCAACCAGGTCTGGCTTGACCCTCCCGTCAAACGTGGGCCCGACAGCGGAGTAGTCCCCGAGCTGCTGGCGGAGGAACAGCGCATCGCTGTTGACATGCCCCCCGACCCCCACCGCGTTCTTCGCATTCGCAGGGGAGAGTATGCCGCCCCCCCTGGTGTTCCCCACGGAGAACACCGCGAGGAAGTCCTGGTTGTAGAAGAGGAACTCATCCGCGTCGATATCCGCCCCTTCGTACACCTCCGGGGCTACAGAGGCACCCCACGAGTTGGAGCTCACCCTGGCACCCAGGAGCCAGCCGGGGATGAAGTGCGTGGAGAGGTCAACTGGCACACGCACCCCCTGGTTGTGTAGGGCAAGGTCGCCCACGACAAGCTTTGCTTTGTAGGCCAGCCCGTTGTGAGGGGATTTGTCTCCGCTAGCGGAGTTCCCGGCGATGGAGCCCGCGACGTGAGTCCCGTGGGAGCGGTAGGCGTCATCCGTCGCATCGGCGGTCCCCTCAAACACAGCCCTGACGTAGGAAAGGATCTTCCTGTGGTTCCCATTGGTTTCAGGGTAGAATGCGACCTCCTCCGCGTCGTCTCGGAAAAAGCATGAGTCGAAGTCAACTCCTGTGTCCCCCACATGCACCACCTGGCCCCCCCCATCCAGGCCACGCCGCCACAGGGGGTGTGCCTCCCCACCGGGGTCGCGGGAGCCGCCTTGGAGAGTCCGGGTGGCGACGTCGTTGAGCTGAACCCCTTCGCGGGATGGCTCGATCCACCGCACGGAGTGGATCTCCTTGAGGATATCTGCCGCTGCCAGCTGCTGGGCATGCGTGGCAAACTGCAGGCGGAGCCTGCCGCTGGGCAGCGTGGTGTTGGGCAGAGAGGTGTGCGGCAACTGCCTGTCGCGCAGCAGCCCTGAGATGGCTGCGGCGGTGAGGCTGGGTGGTGCGGCGGAAAGGTTCCCAATGCCGGGCGAGATGTGCACGATGAGCTCGAAGGAGGGGGTGTCCGGCCCGCCCAGGGGGGGCGCCCTGGCGAGTCTGCTGGACACCTTGTGCCTGCCGGTGAGCTCGCGCATCCACAGCAAGGGCCACGGCAGGGTGAGGATGGAATGCAGTGATGTGTAGACGACGAAAGCATCGGGGGGTGACAGCTCGGCGTGCGCACCCCCGAGGGCGGCGGCTACATGATGGAGGCCGAGCGGAGGTGCCCCGTGGTGGGGCGATACCGGGGTCACCCCTGGGTGCCCATCCAGCACCACGAGGTAGTGGCGCTCCCCTGGCTGCTCGACAGAGCGCCAGTAGTGCGGGCCGTGTCCCTCAGACCCGTCGAGTGCGGCGGTGTGGTGTGGCCCGGGCGAGGTGTGGTGGGTGCCGTCTGACCCTGCAGAGACGTTGCCCAGCAGGAGGGGGATGGTGGCTATGAGCATCCATCTGACCAGGTGGCGCATCCGCCTGGGTGTGTTCTGCTGGCGAGAAGCGAATGCGGTGTGGTAAACCCCAAAAATGGAACTGGCAACCCAAACTGGTACGTCATGCTGTGCGCAGGGCCTGCGGCAGAAACACCTGTTTAAAGGTTCTCACCGCGGGCTGCTCAGAGCACAAAGTGCAGGGAAGGGGGTGTGGGCAGCCGTCGAATCGACCGAGCTGACTTCTGCCAGGACCAGATATCACGGCAGTGGGCCATGCCGTTCGCTCGGAGAAAAAGAGCCTGTGCCCGAAGGTGGGAGACACAGCAGAACGAATGCCAGCATCACTATACCAAAAAGAGTCAGAGATATTGCCAGTGGGCAATGAGTGAATCAAAGTCTTCACTGGGGGCAACATATGCTATCGGTGCCCCAGCTGAACCGTGAAGCAGCAAAACGTCACAACAAACCAATCACTGCCGAAGGTTGTTTGTTGGAACGCAGACCCCACTCTTTGTGCTCCACACCTCAGTCTGCTGGGGTGGTGTGGTCGCAAGATCCAAGCTGAAGGCACAGAAAGTTTCTCCAGTTGGCCACGCAACTACCAACAAGAAGAAGGATGAAGTGGTCGATTCCTCAGCATCAGGAAACCATGGTGACTAGTCTGGACACATCAGCCCAGCCACAGACAACGGGCTGGCGTAGTGCCAAGCGCCGCACACTAACCAGCATGTCAGGGGCGCAGCGCGTCTGGAGTGTCATCCACATACATTGTGCAGGGCACAACACGGGCAAGGTATGTCAGAAAACAAGGAGCGTGGGAGGGAAGAGATAACAACATAAGAAAGATCACCCAAGTCTGTGAACGTCCCATCCGTCTGGCCTGGACGACATATGAAGGTGATCATAGCATGTGGGGAAGTTTGAACGATTTTTGGCCGTCTCTCTTGCACCCGGCGAGAGGGGCTGTTTCGGGTCCTTCTGGCCGCACGGTGGCACTATATCATGTCGCCTCACAACTCAATCATGTCCACACAATCAGCTGGCCACCCCCCCCTCGATTGGCCCTGTTAATATTCTGGAACTGACCAAATGGGGGCATTCTAAAATAGTGACGGATATGGCATTCATCGTGTCGTCCGTCCGACGCAGTCGTGAAGTAGAGCCCATCTGGTGACACGTCGATAGCATTGACAACGAATCCGCTACCCGTGTTTTCAGAATGACCCACTCGCCGCATCCCACACAATGACTGTCTTGTCCTGCAAACCACTGATAAGACCGCCAGGGAGAGCGAGGGACAACAGCAAGGCACCAGCCACAGCATCCCAGATGTCGATGCTTCATCGAAGTACCCACAACACGTGTCTCGTCTGGTGAATTGCAACAGGAAAACAACGTTCCGTTCCGCCCCGCTGCTCAACGCGATTGCAACCCCATCTGCATCCAGGCCCAGCACGATGGTGTTACCATCAGGAGAGACTTCAACATCCCATGCCTGTGTGTCGGATGGCACTGTGTGCAGCACCTGTGCTCACACTCAGCTGAGCTGCAATGTGTCGTCACGTGAAAGTTCAATACGCCTAGTGTATGCCACCCCGTCTGCCAACGCCAGGCTGTGGGCAGGTGTGTGGCACTGAAGCACACAGAGCAGCGCCGCTGCGGCCGCCATGGCTGCAGTGTGTCCAGGTGTGTTGTATCTGGAGGGTGGTGGTGTCAGAATATTTCTGTGAGGCAGTGTATTGCCTCATAGGCAGGCACACTGTGGCTGCAAGTGTGCAAACACCCTTGTTGCAGGGATGGGGTGGAGGGGCAGCGTCATCAAGGCGGGGGGGGGGGGTGGGGGGGAGGGTGTGTGCAGTAATCGTCATCCCACATCGGTTTTTCCCGGCTTTCCTGTTCGCATTTTCAAATGGAAAACAATGCATCTCCGCGGCAAAAAATAAAGCAAATATTTTTTCTTCTTTATTTCCCTCCGTCACTCCGACACACGTTCTTATTTTATATTGCCACGCTTTTATTGCCTGCTGCAGTGCCAGTAATGACCGACGTGCTGAAGACGATCGGTGCTTCTTGGCATCTGCAAATTATCATTTCGGCAAAAAAAAATATATGACCCATAACCAAACCGCTCTCCACCATCTGCAAAGTACGACGAATCCAAGTCTCTAACCTGCTGCAGCAAGCATAACGCGAGCTTTCGCAACGCGCCCTCCTCTGAGTGGCACTGAGGCAGCCTACACTCTAACAATACTGGGGCATCTGCGGTGTCGCAGTGGGGTGGGTGGTGCTGGGGCGCCACATCTGCGCCTACCGACCCGAACTCTAACAATACTGGGGCATCTGCGGTGTCGCAGTGGGGTGGGTGGTGCTGGGGCGCCACATCTGCGCCTACCGACCCGAGTGGGCCGGATACACGTGAACATTTTGTAGTTGTGTAGAACACGTTGAACACCCTTGCTCTTAATGTGACACCCAACCCTGACACACACACACACAAACACACAAAAGATATCGAACTGGTTCTGCCCCGCCCTTCTATCTTCCACTGGTTTGGAACTTCACCTCACCCTCCTCCCCACCCCCCCTGCTCTGATCTATTCAAAGAGCTTTTACTGGGTGTGTGTATCCGGGTGATGGAGTGGGTGGTGTGGATCTACCCGCCCATCCTCATGTCTTCCCCCAAGCCCGACTCTCCCTCACAGCACCCCACCCCCCCCCTCTCCCCGTTCAGACCCCACAGTTGCCTGGGAAACACTTCATGTGGGTTACCAACATGCAAGAATGCCATATCATCAACGAGTGGTGAACGCGGTAGTGTGTATCGTGACTTTCTTGGAGAGGGTGGGGGGAAGGGGGGATGGCGCCCTGTCGTACTGTGGCTGCTGGTGGGTGGGAGTGGGTGTGCCTTTAGTACACGGTGGACTCCAGCGGGGGGGTAGGGTAACCCTTTTCGGGAGTCTCAACTAGGGGGAGTCCAACTCCCGCTAGCGGGAGTCTATACTCCCGCTAGGGGGAGTCTGACTCCCCCTAGCGGGAGTCTTTTCACCTATTTTCACTCATTTTTCCCATGATACCTATGCAATGTGGCACTCGTCACTGAAGTACAGCCACACCAAACGAAACGGACGTTTCCACCCATCCCAGCTCGCAGACCTGATTCACAAAAATGGGGAAGACGACAACGAAGCCGGCAGCGAAGCCGGCGGCAAAGTCGATTAAGAAGAAGAAGAGCGCAGAGAGTCCCGAGGCTGCGGAGGCGACGAACATTGTGCATGATTTTTGCACGGCCTTCCCTGTTAAAAAAGGGGGCAGTGTGCTGACACTGGGATCCATTAGAAGGCTCCTAGCAACGGTGTTGAGCAAGGAGCTCCACCAGCACAGCACCCAGGTGGCCAACGCAATCATCGCCATGTCTTCCCTGACATGGATAAGTTCGCTGTCAGGGAAGTCGCAACGATGCGGAAGGAGGGCGCTCTCCGTCATATACAAGGTGGAGGCGAAGTATGGCAAGGTGCAGGATACAAACGTGTCGTCGGGGGCAGCCTGAAGCCGCGAATGATCGCGACACGGGCGAACGGCTTGGCACCGTGGGTCTGGATAGATGCTGGAGTTCGGCCGGGTGAAACCGGAAGTCGCAGCAAAATTTGCCCCCCCAGATTTCTTCCTCAAACCCACCCGTGGGCTGATCCGGCCTTGCACGGTGGACTCCAGCGGGGGTAGGGTACCACTACCGGGTTTAACCCTTTTCGGGAGTCTCAACTAGGGGGAGTCCAACTCCCGCTAGCGGGAGTATAGATCAGCAGTGGGCAACAATGAGACGATGCGGGGGGCGAGGGCACCGATGCTCACTGTGCGACATCCCAGAAGAACGCTGGTATCAACAGGTGCATCGATACCCGCACCTGACTCTCTCTGAGATGAAAGAGGCTGGCTACCCCTCCCTCTTGGCAGGTGTGCTTCCCAATGCCCGCTACGTCACCCCAGCACTCCATGACTGCAAGGGGCTCGCCATGCGGCTGATCAGGGTACTGGATGACAGGGGTGGAGCTTGGGGGTTTTTTCGGGTCAGCTGACCTGATTTTCTGCAGGCCCTCACAAAAAATCAGGTCAGGGGTAAAAAGAAAAAAAAATATAGATTTTCGGGAAACCGGAAAAGTTGGCTCCTCGCCTTGGGGCCTCAAGGTGACCAGGAGGCGTTTCGTGAGCAAAGTGACCCCAGCGACATGAGCACAGGCCTCAAACAGTCACAATAGAGGACAAATGAAGCTGCCCAACCCGTACCGTGCAACAGACGTTTACTACCGTGGCCTCCGGTGGCTGGGGGGCTCCGCCCCCCAGACCCCCCTGTGGCATGTGCCTGTCTTGTACCCAAGCCCTTTACATCAGGGAATCTCAGTATCCTCAGGAGGACGCAGCCAACTCACACAGAATCCGTACGCCCGCAAGTCACAGATGTTCACTACCGTGGCCTCCGGCGGCTGGGAGCTCCGCCTCCCAGACCCCCCCTACGGCATGTGTTTGTCTTGTAACCAAGTCCTTGCGCGTCCGGGGCTGCATATCGGTTCCGGTACCTCGCGGGAGGCTGGGCCCGAGCACTGATCTCTGAGACGAACCGGGGGGGAACCCATAAGAAAAAATTGGCTGACCCGATCTGACCCGATCCAGCCCGCAACCCCATATTTCAAGCTCCACCCCTGCTGGATGAGACAACAAAAAAATATTCGACAAGACCTGTACAAACCTTGCACTGAATGTGTCGCAGCATGGGACAGGTGCTCAGTTCCGGAAGGTCGTGCTTGCCTGTCACAGGACACACCTACAAGGGCTTGTTCCGCTACCTCTTTGTCTCCCTTGCAGACCTCATGCATTTCCGGTATGCAGACATCCCCTGGCGCTTCTGGGGATGCAAGGATGAGTCAGCCCGGATTCCCTTCTTGCGTGCTCGGATCTCAGGGCATATATTTCACTGGTTGATGGAGCATGCCGAAAAGGGATCAACGCGCAATGCCTACGTACACAGTCTCCATCATTGGTGGGCTCCAGAAGATGCAGTGCCTCTGCAGAACAACGACGAATTTGAAGAAGCAGAGAACGGACATCGCAAGAAAGATGCCGTTACAATCGCCAGCTCCGCAACTTACGAGAGAGATCTTGCGATGGCAGAAGAGAAGCGGCGCGCATCGGGCATGCCTTGGAAGGTTGCGCACCTGTCGCAGGACGGGATCCTCGGGTATAGAGAAGTCATCCTGTGTCCGTGTCTGCACACCCGACACGCTCATAGATTGGCTGTGTATGTTCTTTGCACACAGTTGACACAGCTGCAAAAGGGGTTTGTGCACTGCAACACACAGGACTTCGTTGAACCCATCAGCGCGCCCTACTTCCTGTTCCGGTTCCCCGAAGGACACCGCAAATTATCGCTCTGCTTGTGCAAAATGCCAATCCCGCTGGGGGCGACTTTCACACCATTCGTGTCATCCGAGGCGACTTTGAGCACGCTTGACCAACGCGCACAGCAGGAGGGGGATGACAGTTCTGACGAAGAAGATGAGGCCTGCAGGATGGCTTGTCTTGCCCAAGGTGTAACACAACTACGACAGGCGATGGCCGCACTTTGACACCTCAAATTCTAACCGCTCACCTCCGCAGGTGTAGCCGCTACCAGGAGGATAGGTAGGTAGTCCAGAGTCCGGGGAAACTGACAGAAGCAAAACAAGCCCCTCCCCATCCCTCTTCCACCATGATTTTACCCCCCACGCCAGTAGACTGTAACTATATCATGGGAAAAATGGATGAAAATAGGTGAAAAGACTACCGCTAGGGGGAGTCAGACTCCCCCTAGCGGGAGTCTGGACTCCCGCTAGCGGGAGTCTTTGACACCCGCTCAGACTCCCGCTCCCAGACTCCCGCTAGGGCCGCTGGAGTCCACCGTGTAGGCAAGCAAGGCCCTACCCTGGGTTGTACAAACTATGAATGGCTTCGAATGTTGAACACCCCCTTCCCCCACCATCCAGCCTGTCGGGCCTGTGAAGTGTTTCGCAAGGATCCGCACGGTGAAAGAACTACCTGAAAGCGGGCTTCCGTCGCCCGACCGACAAAAAGCCATGTCGTGGGGGCGTGGGGGAGGGGGTGAGGAGGAAGGGGCATAAATAGACAGGTTGAGGTCAATGAAAGGCAACAAAAAAAAGACTTAGGAATGGGACGGGGCGACGGGTGAGGGGGTGAAGGGGGAAATGCCGTGCTGGTGGAAATGGGCATGGCGGACGAGGGGGCGAATCAATCAGGGTGGCGCGGCGTGGAGGGATGAGTTTAATCATGGGATGTGGGTGAGGCAATGAAGGTAACGAACTCCTGGAATCGGGGAATCATGGAAGGGTGGGGGGTGTGGCGGGGTGGTGTGGGGGGGATGAAACCCCCCCGTCTCACCGGTCGCTCATCACAATCGTGAGCTCCACGTGATGGATGCATCATTCAAAGGTCCGGCCTGCGTGTTGTGAGGGAGATCCCTACAACCTCCCTCGGTCAGCCCCTGTGATTTTCGCATTCCAAACACTCACTGTGTGACCTGGGGTATTGTGAAGTGTCAGTTATCTCCCAGGCCACTCTATTGAGAAAGAACAACAGCCAGCCATAACAGACCCGAGGACCTGCGCTCGTTTGGTCTGTTCGGCAGCTGTTTTGCTTTGCTTGACACAACATTCGTACACATCTGTCTGTTGCTTCTCCTGTGCGCACTGTCTCCGGCATACAACTCAACCGATCACACAAACGACACACACTCTCCCCCGATCATCACCCCATTGAATCCCAGATTGACAAAAAAATTGCAACCACTTGGGGTAATCAGGCTGGGGGAAAAAACAACAAATCACAACGAATCACACCCGATCACAACAAATCGTCAGCTGATTGAGGGTGTGATATGAGGGTTCTATCCAACAAGGATATCAAGGCGGCACTTTCAAAGTCCTGCCAAGGACAGCGCCACGTGGGTGTGTGCTTCTGATATATGTTATGTCATCATGTGAACCCTCCCCAGCGTGTGCCAACATCCCTGACACGCTCACGAAAAGCATGACACGGAGAAAACAGGTGCCGAAACAACCTGCCGAGCACACGGGTAGTGCCACGTTGATCCACGCAGCGATCTCCCATGACAGGAAGCCTTGTCGCCACGGCAGAGTCGCCGCAGACTGTGGGAGAGGTGTCGCCAGTCACCTTGAGGTTGCAGTGTGTCATCAGGCTAAGACCCGTGCCCTCTTCACCTCCCCTGTTAGGTTGCTCCCATATCGTTGCCTGCTTTGGGGCCTGAAGGACATAGGGGTCCAGCAGGCACTTGAGCATCGCAAGGCATGAGTGGCTGTTTCAAACTCCTGGTGCAAGCACCCGTCATGGTCTGGGGAAGCCCTCCCAGGTAGTTTAACGTCTTGCCCAGGACACACAACAAATCACAACGCCAAATGTTGTGATTTGTTGTGATTTGTTGCGATTTGTTGCGATTTGTTGTGGCCAGTTGTGATTTGTTGCGACCAGTTGTGACGACTTGTGACCCTTTTGTGATGAGTTGTGATGAGGTGTGATCTGTTGTGATCTGTTGTGATCGCGATCCAAAATTTCAAAAATTTAAAATTTTGGATCGCGATCACAACAGATCACAACAGATCACACCTCATCACAACTCATCACAAAAGGGTCACAAGTCGTCACAACTGGTCACAACAAATCACACCACGTCACACCTAGTCACAACAAATCACAACTGGCCGCAACAAATCGCAAAAAATCACAACAAATCACAACATTTGCCTTGTGATTTGTTGTGATCTGTTGTGATCGGGTGTGATTTGTTGTGATTTGTTGTTTTTTTCCCCAGCCTGATTACCCCAACCACCCTCTTTCCCTTTCTCCTTCTCTCTTTCCCCCGTTCCACTGCACAGCAAATATAGGGGCAGGGCGTCGGGCAATAGCAAGCGGCACTGCATGGGGAGCACTGCTCGGGACCTCCCCACTCCCCATACACAGGCCTGTCTTCCGTGAGGTCCTCCCTAACCAAGACCCCTCCATCCCCCCATGCGTGATAGCCTGGGCGGATCCGTGTATATTATCACAGACTATGCACACTGCCTTTTGTAATGGCATTTCCCCCCCTCGTTTTTTTTTCCAAAGCCCTTCCACGGCGATGCCGCAACGAGTGGCAGGGGCCAGCCAGTCCACTGCTGGTATTCCACCAGACACCACGGCGCACCGTGGCGTGTAGACAATTGGTTTCTCTTTGCTCTGCTGACACTCACCTCCACACGATACGCACCCGAAAACTGAAGCAAATTCCTCTTCGACAAGGGGACAGAGATGGGGGGGGGGGGGTTACGGGCAGGCTCAGATCAGGGTGGTGCATGGGAAGGGAAGGGTGGGGTGGGGTGGTGGCACGGAATAACACAGCAACATCAAAAAAAGAGCAGCTTTTCGAGAATCATTCGCGCGGTGGTGGTGGGGGTGGGGGTGGGGATGGATAAGACAGACAGAGAGAGAGAGAATGTGTGTGAGGCTGTCGGTGGGGATCGCACCAACAACAGCGTTGCCATAAATGTCCACCCCCGGGGGGAGGGGGGTGGGCGGTGTATGTGGAGTGCACCCAGATCACCCGCAGTGTGACCTGGGTCAGGCAAATGACCGCCCCGGCCAGCCTCCATCTCAAGGTGTCTTCAGGTAAATCAGCAACTCGGCGGTGTGGCTGTGTGGCTGTGGGTTCGGTGGGATCATGGTTTTGCAGATACAGGCCGGAGTGACTGCGGTACATTTCACATGCGCCGCAGCACTATTTGACAGCAGAGGCACAGGGTCTGGACTGTCGCTAGGTTGTTCCAGTGACCCATCCGTTTTCTTCCGACAAGAGCTTCTTCAGAATACGACAACGGATCGTGACGAGCACGCTGTGCTGCTATACGGCACCATACCCATTTTGAATTAATGGCGACGCGCCCAGAACTCACGCCACCTTTGTAATTGTTGAACGATTTGAAACACATTGTTTTGCTGAGCACCTTGCAGCTTTTTTCCCCAAGCTCCGCTGTGCCACCCACAGCCACACGGCAATCTTGTTGCTGAGAGGGAGGCCACACCGAACGGACTCTGGTGCGACCTCTCGTCTTGTTGATCTGAGTCTCTTTGATGAATGAGAGTCTCCTCATCACGCGAATTTCGTGCCTTGGTACTCTTGGTGCGAGGTGATGGCCCAAGTGAGGCACAAGAGATACGAGAACGAGGACACCTTCAAGCCGTTGGGTGTCAGTACTACTGGCGTCATGCAGCCCACACGTGACAAGTGCCCTCCGTGGGATCACAGGGGGCACTGTCGAAGGCTTCAGAATCGATGTTCCATTCGCTTTCATCGCTCGGAAGAAAAAAAAACAGAGGAGGATCCTTGAAATCGGTAGTGGACAGTAGCGGACAGGGCGGACATTTCCTTGTGGAAAAAGTGCCCGAAAAAAAAATTCGAAAAGGTCCCCCTTACAGAATTCGCCTTTTTTCAAAAAATCGGAAAATTTCGGACCGCAATTTGTACCCAAGAAAGTGCCGAATTTTCGGACTTGGTCCGATTTGAACGATTTCCGTGCCTCTTGCAACCCCCATGAGGGGGGGCTGCTGTTTCGGGTTCTTCCGGTGGTACATGCTGGGGTGTCAGGACAGGGAATCCTGCTCGCTGTACCCGGTGATCCCTGACGCAGCCAGGAAGTGGAGAGCCTTGGAACCCTGGTTGAGGCCTGTAACACCCGGCCTTCCTGCCACTTCTGGCATTGTGGAGTGGAGGTGGATATGGAGAAGGTTCTCTCTCCGTCCGGTCGAGCACAACCGTCCTCTCCAGCCAGGGGCCATCTACTTTCCAAACAAGGGCCAGGAACATGCTCAAACAAACTAATTGATCAGAAAATCTGGCTAGCCGTGGAATCATTGAGCAAAATTTGGGGAGTGATTGGTGCCCCATTGCTGCATATGACATGTCCATTTTTGACGATTTTTGGGCAGAATTTGGTGCGTGGGACCTTTCGATTTTCATGAATTTTTCGGAATTTTCGTGGGGACCGGTACCCCATTTGAGGGCCAAAAATCTCATTTCCGAGGCCTGGGAATGGTCGCAGTGGCCTCAGATGTCCAAAAACGTTCAATTGACCTCTCCTCGAAAAAAAATTCGAAAGGTCCCCCCTACTGGCACCCCGGATTAGGACATGTCTCTGGGGGTGCCCGGGGGCATTTTTGGCCCATTTTTGGCTGGGGAAAATGGGCCATTTTTCACGATTTTTTCGGTTTTTTGTCCGGACCGGCACCGCATTTGAGGGGCAAAAATCTGATTTCCGAGGCCCGGGAATGGTCGCAGTGGCTTCATTTGGCCAAAAACGTTCAATTTACCCTTCTCCAAAAAAAAATTCGAAAGGGTCCCCCTACAAATCGCCGGTCTTAGGAAATTTTTTTTGGGCACCCAGATTTCAAAAAATTTCAAACTATTTTCTGGACCAAAAATCAAACTATTGAGGTCCTGGCCGGACATGTCCGGGGGGGGGTCAAAATTGGATTTCCCGAATTTCCGGGTCCGGACATGTCCGCCCGGACATCCGGACACCAGAAAATGTCCGCCCGGACATGTCCGCCCTGTCCGGGGCGGACATTTCTGGATGTCCGGATGTCCGGGCGGACATGTCCGGGCGGGAAATTCGGGAAATGTCCGGGGGGGGGGGGGGGGGGGGGGTCAAAATTGGACCCGGACATCCGGACTTCCGGATTTCCGGGTCCGGGCATGTCCGCCCTGTCCGCCCTGAAATCGCCTAAGGGGCCGGGGGAAATCCAGGAAATTCGGGAAATCCAGGAATATGAAGAATCCTCCAGAAATAAATAATAACATGTTTCGTTGGTTTGCTTGTGCCAAGCTGTGTAGGTCTGCCACACAAGGAAATATTCCGCCTTTGCTTCTTTGCCGCCGCCCCCCACCCCCCCCCCCCCCCACCCCCACAGCGAACGCCCCGTGAAAGGGGCCACGCTGTCCCCTCGATAGTTGCTTGCAATAGGCTCTCAAAAAAACCACGTTCAGCGAGAGTGGAAGGGGCAAGGGCCCCTTTCAGAATACGGAAATGAGAGGGAGGGAGGGGGGGGGGGGTCGGGATCAACAACAAACGCCTTTCGCAGGCACGAATCTCAAATCACCAAAGACAGTCGAAAAGAGGAAGTGGGGGTGGTGACAAGGGGAGCAAGGTTTTGGCCAGCCTCGCTGACAAACAGGGGTTCGGGACCCGGGACCAGATGAAGACCCAGACACGGGGTTTTTTCGGCAGCAGCAATGCAATCCTTGTTTTCTCATACGCGAGTGAGAGAGAGAGAGAGGGGGGGGGGGGGAGAGCGAGAACTGTAACGAGAACAGAGTCATCCGAAAAAGGCAGAAAGAACGAAGAAATTGTACACATCCCACAAATGGGCGACACCATATCCACCACAACGTTAGGCCTTCGCTCCCTCAACATAAGAGTGAATTCTTACCCGAGTAAAATAGGTGACACACACAATTCACATAGCGAAGGCACTGCTGTATCTGAAATTTCGTCTCCGTACTACGTCACATCGAGCATGCAACCTACCTCTGTGACAAGGTGCCGTCAGCCCCTTGGCGCAGTGGCGTGAAGGCGCTTATACTCAAACTCCAGCTGGGTTCGATCTTCCTTTTTCGTCTTCTCGCTGCTTTGGGGCTTCATAATTGCATTCCATCAAGCAACGTGTCAGAATAAAAGAAACGGGTTTTTTTATCTTGGAGAGAGTTTTAGGGACGGGACAAGGGAGTGGGTGGGGAAGAAAAGAAGAAGTGTGAAGCGGGGGTGGGGGGGGGGTAAAATCAAAAAACACCCCAAAAATAGAGACGTTGGTATTTTGTTGTTTATTGCACGGGAAGGGGGCTCCAGCAGATCCTTCTCTGCCCATTTGGCTCTCACATCATTCCGCACACCCACTCCGCTCCACCACCCCCATGCATCGATGAGCAAGCTGAAGCGAGGCAGCTCGCTCTCCCACAGGAAATATGTCACCCCGCTTGGGGCTCCGGTGCCTGCGCGTCCTTTCGATGTCTGGCTGCCGTGGTAGGGGCTAGTGCAGCAGGTTCTCGCAACCTACCCTTTGTGAGACACGACCCACTCTTCTGCACTTTAGAGTGAAGATACCCCCCCCCCACCCCCAGGTTGACACCCACTTCTGCCAGTGAGCCTCACGGTCCGACGCTGTTCTGCATTCTGTGTGAAGCCGCCCCGAGTTTTGCGAGTCCCTCACGCAGGGAACCACGGCGAGGGGTGGGGGGGGCGGTTGCCTGCCGGAGCTTCAGGTCTTCACGACTGTTGAACAATTTCTCAGCAAAACTCAGCGGGTTGGGCGTGGGGGAGGTGGGGGATGTAGCATTACCAACCCCACACACTATCGACTGCCCGGATACAGGGGACACGCGGCGGTTGTTTGCGGTAGAGGGTTGCTGTTCCCAGACCCGAAGAAGCAAAGCGAACCTCCGGACCGAGCCTTGCCATGCGGGCAAATAACAGACGCACACCAATAACAGACGAGGCTGGAACACTCCTGGAGGACTCCTGGTGTTGGGTGTTGGGGGCACAGAGCACACAAGGCATCAAAACGAAGCTGCAAGCAAACATCCCGATCGGGGGCTTACCGTATGTTGCTGGCTCGACAGCAATCAATGTGTTGGCTGTTGTCATTTT
Organism: Rhynchopus euleeides; assembly: GCA_963210315.1. NCBI lineage: Eukaryota > Euglenozoa > Diplonemea > Diplonemida > Diplonemidae > Rhynchopus > Rhynchopus euleeides. The sequence goes on from OY723278.1 coordinate 1,242,939, forward strand.
GACACCCCCTTTCGTAAGGGGGAAGGAGTCCTGGCGAAAGCGTCTCCCTCCCCCTGCAGTGCTGTCATGCTTCATCGACAACCATCAGCTGGAGGCCGTGTTGGTGGTGCCCTCCGCGTTCCCCAGCTTCGACGGACGTGAGGTGACAGCCCAAAGCTGCTATTTTTGGGCCTATTTTCGCAGAAGGTTCATAACAAGGTTTGTTTTAGGCACAGGGGGTGGGGAGTCGGTGGGTCGTGGGGTTGGGGGAGGGGGCGAGCATGCAGACGTGAGGGAAAGCAAAACCACAAAAAATTCCACACTCATCAGCCAGGCGCACGGGGTATCGGGAACGGTGGGGGAAAGATGTCTTGAGAGAGGCCCCTTGCCCCACGACGGAAAGCAAGGCGCCCGTATATTTTCTTCGCCCGATGGGCTGCGTGTCGAGGCTGGGGTCGAGGTTATGCCACCTCGACCGCCACAGGGCCCGATGCTGCCTTCTCCTTTGCAGCACGCGCCTTCTTTTTCCGAAGGGTCGGAGACGACTTCGTGCTGTCCTGGGGGATCTCACAGGCGTGCTCGCCAAGAGGCACCATGCAGGTGCCAGCTTGCGGGCCCGCGTGACTCTCCTGGTCTGGCTCGATGTCAGACTCAGTGAGCCCCACACACTCCCACATGTGTATCGCGTCCTCGCCTGGGTCCTCACCCTGCTCGAGGGCAAGCAGGTGCTGGTCGAGATCGGGCTCGATGGACATCACGTCATCAGGGACGCACTTTTCGCGGTCCAGCATGTTGCGCATCTTCTCCACCCGTAGCAGGTGGAAGATATGCCGGCCCACAACCAGGCGGTCGTCTGCGTCAAGAGGCGCGCTGAATCCGTAGAACGTTTTTGCAGCACGGTTGTTGTGGTTCACCGTGAGCGCCTTCTTGCGGTTGGTTCGTCGCACGTCAGCTGTTGCAAGGACCAGCCGCGCCGCGACAGTGTTGAGCCACTCGCGTGCTTCTTCGTAGCCCCGTGAGTGTGACACCCGTATGCGGCTGGGCTGCAACCCTCGGTAGAGACGCACACGTGCGTCGATCTCGTCGACGCCGGCATTCAGGTCAGCTGTCCCCTCCGCGGCCTGTTTGCGCAGTTGGTCAAGGATGACTCTTCGCTTCTGCAGTGTTGCAAGCGGCTCCCAGTTCTTCCCCTTGTCTTCCAGCGCGCCTTCGTCCAGCATCTCGCGCATCTCCGCATCGAAAGCTTCCAGCGCAGCTTCAAGCTGGTGCAAACCCTGTGTAGGGGTGGTGTGGCCCGCGTGCTGTGTGTCAGCGGGATACCTGGTCAACCTCTGTCCTCATGCGGCGAACGGAGTCCCGTTCGCCTGTGCGGAACACCATAGTATTGTGTTGTGGCTCGTTTGTGTAGGCCTGCAAGGTGTGGCGGGCTCAATCCTGTCGGTTCACAGGCCATTGGCTGTGTAGCACACGGGAGCAATAGGAAAAAAGGGTCGCGGTCGTGTGGTCAGCCGAAAGAAGGACATTGCAACATCGGGACAATGCAAGATACAGACAGCACACTCTGGTTTGCGAAGGCAAAAGCACGTTGTGGGGTATAAAACAAATCACACGGGATGGTGCCAGAAGGGCACGGGCAGCGATAGGCACATTCACGCACGTGCCTTCGGAACCCTGAAGAGGCCGAGGAACTGTTGAGGGATGGTCTCGAGTCTCTTCATGTAGGAAGCCGTACGGAGCTCACAGGCGGACATGTGGAGGTTCAGCCGACTCAGGACAAGCAGTGCAGTCGCTGCACCGCACGTCTTCTGCTGGTCTGATACTCAACTGCCATCTGTGAACCACCCTGCAGGCACCTGTGCCTGCTAGCACAACACAATCACACGGGTGCCTAGAAGCTCTTCTTGCTGAGGAAGCGGTCGAACATAGCGTAGGCGGCCTCCGGCTGGAACGTCGGCACCATGTGGCCCGCAAGGCGGATCGTCACGAAGCTGAAGTCCAGGCCAGGGGCGCTGGGCACAGTGTACGTCGTCGCGTACCCGGCAGGCACGGGCGACGAGTCGGACACCTTCCACGGGTGCCAGGCCTTGTCCTCCTTGATGGTGCCCGTGGCGGCCAGGTCGGTGGTCCACTCCTCGTTGCCCTGCAGCGGCACGCACGCGTCGGCGTCACCGTTGTAGATCAGCACACGGATCTGCTGGGCGAGCTTCGGGTACAGCAGCATGGACGCGGGGCCCGACTGCTGGTACGAGAAACGCGACTGCTCCGGCTTCTCAAGGTGCAGAGCGGCCTGGACGTCCGACTTAGAGAAGAACGACTTCGTCTGCTGCATCCCACCGCACGACCAGTCGTAGCCACCACCCAGCTCCTTCAGGTACTGCACAGAGCTGCTGTCGTGGGCGTTCTCGCGCAGGTAGTTCTTCAGCCACGACATGGACTTGCCAGAGTGCTTGAACCAGGCAGAAGCGTCAGCGCAGTTGTCGTACACGTTGTACACGTTGTGCGACCCCACGGCCTCGTCCATCTGCACCAGCGACGTCGGGCACGTCACAGGGTTAGGGACACCACCAGCGTAGGCACAGGCCTCGTAGATGTGGTCACGCAGCTTCTTGCTGATCATGGCCTTCCCGTAGAACAGGTCCACGTCGTTGCGCAGAGAGTGGGGGCCGTTGCACCTCACGGAGTTCTCCGACCCACCCCAGCAGCCGTTGCCCACAGCAATGCCCTTCAGCGGCAGGTCCACCTTGTTGTCCAGGATGAAGGTCGCAATGTTGGGGAGGTACTGCCCGGCGTACGACTCGCCCGTCAGATACAGCTCGTTGCTCTTCAGCTCAGGGAACGCCTTGTAGAACGCCAGCAGCGTGTGGGCGTACGCCTCGGCCTGCGACTTGTCATTCCACGAGCAGGTGCGCTGCAGGACACCCTTCTCGTAGCACATCGAGAAGCCGATCGGGTCGCTCGACCCGGCAGGCGACTCCAGGTACAGCATGTGGGCACGGCGGTTCCAGGAGTTGGGGTTGACGTAGTAGCCCTTGTCCGAGACCTGGAAGTACCCCATCTCCGTGTACCCGCCGTACAGCGAGCTGCCACCAGGACCACCCTGATGCCACGTCACCACGGGGTCGGTCGTGGCGCCCTGGGACATGTGCAGCTGGTAGTGGATACGCAGCTGCGAGTAGCCCGTCAGGGTGAACGGGCCAGACACGTTGAGGTACCCGGAGTACACCTTGAAGGGCGCCACCGGGAACCCGGGGATCTGCGCCACCTCATCGGCAGGCACAGCCGCGCTCGCAACAGCGAGCGCTGCGAACAGCGCGCACACGGTCCTCATATTGAACAGTCAACCTGTGTATCGTGATGGTGAGCAATGTGGCAGCGATCTTTGCACTACGGATGCCAACTGGAGAAAAGTGTGGGTGGGATTTCGCACTCTACTCTGAAAGCAACTACATCGCCTGTGCGACACCTGGCTCTGCACATAGCCAACAGGTGCATAACGGAATGAGACAAGCGGGCAACAGCCCGCCTCCTCCACCTTCCTTGTCACGCCACAAGTCGATAGATTGCCGAACTGCGCATACAAACACAGGTGGCCAGAACAGCTGCGACCATCCCCACAATCCCTGCAGTGCAGCACCACAGAACAGCCCTGCAAGGCCCTGTGAAGAGGCTGCAACATGAGCGTCGTATGCACAAAAAAACTTCTGTTGATAACGTGTTGGAGGGGGCAGGCCAGCGCACATTACATCCACAGAACATGACACTCTGGACGTAATTGTTTCTGAACGAGTCGGAGTTTTGTTTGTGCGGACAGCGGACAGGCGTGCTGTGGCCCGACAAATCAACGGCTGGGTTGGTTGGTCTTGTTTCATACCGCATACAACATCCGCGACAGACTTCTTGTCAGACAAGCAACCATAGTTCGGAAAAGGGACCTTCCGCGCCAATGAAGCATCGCCCGACGATGCTCATCTCACTTTCTGGTAGAAACACCATATCCAGGAACTGCAGAAGTACAGCCCCGAACGAGGTTTCGTTGGGAGGACACTTGAGTTCCAAGGCCGTGAAGGCTGTGAAGTGGCGTCGCGGAGTGTTCACCCGAAAGCTTCAGCTGAATGCTCTCTTTCACAAAAGAACTATTTGTGCCATGCCGCATCGGACAGTGACAGATCAGACAGATCGGAAAGTAACAGGAAGCCGTGACAACCAAGAACATCCATTGATTTGTTGGAACACAGACCCCACTCCGTGGGCACAACACGATGGGTCGCAAGACCCAGCAACAAGGCACAGAGAGTTCCCTCTGTTGGCTCCTCCGAACCCACGACAAGACGAGGAAGCTGCTTGCCTGTGCGCCAAAAGTCCGGGGCAAGCAAAACAATCACACCTGGACGGAGGCTTGCCTTTCTTGCTGCCCCAGGCTCGCCGCTCCGCCCCCCCACCCTACCGTTTCTTCGACACCCTCGACAGGAGCCCTGCTGTGGTAATAAAGGCGTGGCTATGAAATGGACGGAACACAAACGCGGAACGATGCAGGTAAGCAGCCCATCCTGGAGACATTCGAAGTGTGGAAGGTGGCGCCACCCTGCTGCGTACCCTGTGGTTGAGAGCGTCCCTCGAATCTCGAATCGCGATCAGGCTGCCAAGACGGGGTTGTCCCTCTGGGTACGATGAGCTTCGCAGTTGTATTCCATGGGGCCTTCGCTCAGAGTGCAGAACAGTCAGCCTTAGCCGCCCCACAAGATAGGAGACAAAACTGGCGTGGCTTTTGTTTTGACACGGCAAGTGACGAAGGCACACCATCAATTGGAACTATTGTAAAACGTAACGAAAAAGAGGCAAAATGGAATTACGAATCAAAAATGAACAGAAGACAGATACCATACACTGCACACGTGTATCCCTTTTGTTTTGGCTTCGACAATCACGAGCTCCGGGAGCTTGCAAACCGGAGGCAGAAGTTAGGCCGTCTGCATGGTGTGATCGAACACCTTTTGAAGTATCTCGGAGGTGGGAAGAGCCCTGTCCTAGAACACACTGGCGTATTTCGGTTGAGAAGTGACACCCTAGTAGTCGCACTGTGTATGCAGAGGGTACACCAGCAAAGGGGGTGGGGCGGGGGGGTGGATGCACACACTGCCAAAATAACCCATTGCAAAGTCCAATGCTCAAAAAAGAACGGAAATAGTATACTTTGAAGGTGTGTGTGATGCGAGGGCCAGCAGTCGGGCTTCCTCTGTCCAAATGGGGTGTGGGGTGGGGTGGGGGTGTGTGTGTGTGCAATCTCAACAAAACAGAAGGCAGAAAAGGGAGCTGGCAGCCCACCAGCTGGATCGTGGCGTGGCAGCAACAAACCAAAAAAATTGCTTCATCAGAACGCCGATCACTCCACCCTTTGTGTCTGATGGGGTGAGGTGAGTGGGGTCGCAAGATCCAGCTGGAGGCACAGAAAGTCTCCCCAGTTGGCTACGCCGAACTGTCAAAAAGACTAAATTCGTTCTTAGCTTGTGCGAACGGTGCCTCCGAACGGGGCAGAAATGGGCAGGGTGCCGAACGCTGCCACAAATATTGTCCGTGCGAAAAACCTCACAGTTCTTCTACAAACGCCAGAGGTCTCTGGAACAGGGCCAGGGGTTCCGACCACAGTGCGGCTATCCGCAGTATTGTCACAGGAAGAGGGGCAGGGCACCAACCGAGGAAGAAACGTTGGGGGGGGGGGGGGGTAGGGGGGGTCAAATGCCACCCTTTTACGTGGACAAACACGATTTTTCAAAAAACCGGCGCAGAGGCCCCAAAGCCCCCGTAAACCCTCCAAACCCCCCCAGATCGGTCCGGAAACCCATCGAACCCCACTTTTCCACCATTCCGGGCACCTCAGGTGCCCGAATTGGGGTACCTAAATTTTGTGCCACCGTTTGGTACCGGACAGTGCCACTGTGTGGGAGGTTGGAAAAGAAAATGCCCCAACACACCACATCTGAGGGTTGCAATGCATGTTGCTTGCCAACCACGTCATCCGGTGGGTGTCAGGCGCTATGTAGGTGGCATTAGCCAGGTCTTCGATGTGTTCTGGCTTGTATATATACCTCCCTGCCACCATGCACCGGGAGGCTGCCTGTAGGTACGGAACAGTCCAGATGGTCGTGTGATTCCTGTGCAGCAGTGCTCCACAACCGGGATGTGTTGACAACGACTGTTGCAACACGAGCTGTACATTCCGGGAACACATGAAGTGCGCTGTCGTGGTACCCATTGTGCCAGAATTGGTAGTTGCTGCGGTCTACTTTGCCTGGCCCAAGAGCACTGGTACTGAACGGTGCAATATGCGTGGCGAGGTGAATACAACGGAAGCGCGCAAAGTCAATACAGCTCTCGGATGGCGGGTGGTGGTGCCACTAGTGTGTGACGTTCACTCGAGGATACAACGCATCACAATGAATCAGCAACCGTGGACCGAGTACAATACGCTCTCTGTGGCTGGTGTGGGGGACAAAGGCAGTGCCTGTGCCGCAGGCAGGGAGGTATATATACAAGCCAGAACACATCGAAGACCTGGCTAATGCCACCTACATAGCGCCTGACACCCACCGGATGACGTGGTTGGCAAGCAACATGCATTGCAACCCTCAGATGTGGTGTGTTGGGGCATTTTCTTTTCCAACCTCCCACACAGTGGCACTGTCCGGTACCAAACGGTGGCACAAAATTTAGGTACCCCAATTCGGGCACCTGAGGTGCCCGGAATGGTGGAAAAGTGGGGTTCGATGGGTTTCCGGACCGATCTGGGGGGGTTTGGAGGGTTTACGGGGGCTTTGGGGCCTCTGCGCCGGTTTTTTGAAAAATCGTGTTTGTCACCCCCATTTGACCCCCCCTAGGCATACAGTGCAAACGATAATTATTATCGCATACGATAATTATTATCGTACTCCCATTATCGTATATTATCGTATACGATAATATACGATAATGGTGCGATAATTTTTTTGAGATTTTCGGAAAACCAGAAATCAGCCCAGAACACATTGAAAAAGTGGTAAAAGTGGAGCCGGAAGCTGCCATTTTTGCTTCTTTGAATTATTGGTGACGGGGGGCTTCACTCAGAAGTGTAGAATGTCCCTCACAAATGGGTGGCAGACACAACACACATAGTGCCATGACATGCGCAGCACTATGTCTGTCTGGGGCATCCTGTCAATGAAGCTGGCACCGTTGGAAGAAGTTTCAGGCACAGGGGGGCGGAGAGGTTACAGGATACTGCCACGCACATCCGTGACACTCATTTGCGTGTGCGCTCTCGACCCGTGTGTCTATCGCTATGTTGTGACTGCATCGCCATCACCCTCCACAGGAAACACCAGGGATCAAAAAATGTCTCGTCGTCGTAGGATAAAAGACGACACAACAACGGAGGATGACGCAGAGGAAGATGATGACGGCGATGACGAGGAAGAGGGCAGTGATGAGGACGAGCCGGACCAGAAACGCCGTCGCGTCACGGGGGGGAAGGACAAGAAGCCCTCAGCGAAAAAGGCGGCCGTGAAAAAGCCACCCCCAAAGAAGCCAGCAGCGAAGAAGCCAGCCCCCAAGAAGACAGCACCAAAGCCCGCGGGAAAATCGGAGAGCGCGCAGAAACGCCTGGACACGATAAAACTCAGAAAAACGGTGGAGGAAGCCGCAGACGAGGCTGCTGCCAAGAAGAGGATCTCCTTGGTAACAGCCAGGCAGCGGCTGCAGCAACTGGCGAGGTACGACGCCACAGTTGCTGCGGCCTACACGATCAAGTCGGTGGAGGACCTCCCGTTCGAAACTCGCACCATGCTGCTTGATGCAAACCCCCCCCGGACATTATCGGACGAAGTCCTGTGGTGCAACCTCTGTAGCATCGTCGTAAAGCATGCTGAATCGACAGTGGCAAAGAAGATGGTGGTGACGAACACCAGTTATCCTGCTCCTATCCGCACCTTGCTGAAGGATGCCTGGGAGTCTTGGCCGTCGAAGGCGAGGTTCGAGATGGCGCTCATCTTCGACCCGGAAACCGTGCTGATGGCTGACTTCGACGACTTCCCCGACATCACAAACCAGCTGGTGTGGGCCGTGGATTTCCATGCCCTTGCTGACGACGAGTGCTGGGCGGAGTTCACACAGTACCTCAATGCCCCTGCCGAATCCCTGCAGACCGACACCCCGATTGCGTTCTGGCTGGAGAAGGGGAGGAAGCTGTTCCCCATCCTGGCGCCACATGTGGTGGCTTGGCTCCGCACGCCTGTGTCGGTCACACAGGTCGACAGTGTGTTTTCGACGGCAGAGTCCCGCAAGTCCAAGCGGGGGTCGAACATCTCGACGAAGACCTACGCGGATCGTCTGTTCTTGCAGCGGAACGGCGACCTCCTCGGCTACTTCGACAAGAGCAACCGGTTCGCAGAAGCCCTCGAAAGGGACTATGTCTCTGATGATTCCTCTGAGGAGGACGAATCCGAGACTGAGATGGATATCATTTAGAAGGGGGGATGGGGGGGGGGGGCGGCGTGCCAGGTCGTCTGTCCGTGATGTGGTTCCTGTGCTGTTCGGTGGGCGGGTGGGGGGGGGGATGACGAATTCTGTCTCGATGTCTGATGACATCGAGGGTGTTGAAGGGACTGGGGGGGGGGGGGGGCGATGAATCCTGATGACGGACGAGTATGTGAAGGAATCTGACGAGGGCAGTGGTGTTCAAGAATAGTGCAACCCAGTAAGTATCGCATACGATAATCCCATTATCGTATACGACCGGATACGATAATTATTATCGTATGCGATAACATACGATAATGGGATTATCGTATGCGATAATATACGATAATAATTATCGTATCCGTTCGTATACGATAATGGGATTATCGCATCATACGATAATGGATTATCGTATGCGATAATAAATTATCGTATGCGATAATTTTCCGAAAATTATCGTATCTGGTATATGTGCGATAATAATTATCGTTTGCACTGTATGCCTAGGGGGGGGGGGGCGCGGGGGAAGCACCTCTGAACTGGCTCGGAGCCCAGAGTACCATATCATGCCATTATTAAACACTCTTTCCCCTGGGGGACACACCTGTGCCATCTCGAAGCCAAAATACCTTGAACACACACACCCCTCTCCCCCCCCCCCTTCCCCCACCAAGTGGGGTCAATTCACGCTGCTTGGCTAGGTGCCGACAGGTCACGACACAGTGAAGTAGAACTCTCGGATTGCACGAGACGGGGGGCTGAAGGCGGCAGCTGGAAACGTTGGATTTTGTGTCTCGCACTGCTCCCCCCCTCCCCAACTGCTCTTGGCAAATCGACGGAGCGTTGCGAAAAGGAGAGCTTGTTTGCGGTGCCACGGCAAACCACACATACACTGCGCACCACCGCATGGGCAGGCCGAAGGGAGTGCCCGGGGAGGAGGGCTGCTGCACGCGGGGACCCCACTTCACGCAACAACTCCCTCCAGCACAATGCGCCACCCCCCTGACCCCCGCCCCCTCCTTGGCGAACAATCGGCTGGATGCAGGAATAACATGGAGGCTGATTTAGCCGTCGACAGACATTTCATGTGCGGCCTCGAGGTGCTGAGCCCGCTCCACCTCGTGGTAGCACTCGCAGAGGTTAGCCATGTCCCACTTGTATTCGTCCATGGTGATCCCGGAGGAAGGGTTGAATGTGAAGGTCCCGCCGTACTTCCGGACCATCTTGTCTGTCAAGAGGTTGAGCCTCCTGTTCAGCAAGTCCAGCTTGCTGTCGACACCCCGCCCCTCGTAGCTCAGGTTGGGGTTGCATATCAGGTAATCCTGGGCCCCCTGGGTGGTCGCACAGTCGACCTGCATCTCGGTCCCCCTCCACTTCCAGGCCTTCTGCAGCATCTGCAGATACTCGGGGTAGCCAGGCACGGTCCTCGCTGACGCTGCCAGGAGGGACAGCAGCGACTCCGAGACGGAGGGGTCGCCAAGGATATACCCAGAGACCTTCAGCGACTGCAGGCACACGTAATACAAGTCGTCGTAGCTCTGCGTTGCGACCTTTCCTATGAGCTCCACCTTTAGCAGCGATCCCGGAACCAGGTTGCTGAGGGTGAACGTCTGCGACTCGGTTGTCTGCCGCACCTCAAACTCCTCGCTGTCGTAGACCCAGCACGCGTCATCGGACATGCGGAGGACGTCATCTTCGTTCCCGACACGGCCGCTCCCCGCCCCCGCTTTGGCGGCTCCGATCCCAAGCTGGGACAGAACCTCTGAGCTGCGTGGGTGCCCCACTGAAATGCGCAGCTTCCGGCTGTAGTACGTCGGGCAGTTCCCCTGATAGTCTGCCTGATAGAACGTCATCTGTGAGTGGTGTGGGGCGTGGGTGGCGTGGGTGGCGTGGCGGCGACAGGGAGAAGCACCAAGCACACACATGCCAGCCGTATTATTTTTGACAGCACCCCACCCCTATGCCATGGGTGCCCATGGCGGAACACACACAGACTGACTTGCAAATCGAACACATGATCTCAGGAGGGCACTGTGGCAATACTCCGACCATACCGTGACACTGTGAACAAGGGACATATGCCCTGCAAGAAGGTAGGTGACGGTGTCGGAGCTATGCCGGTCCTCATTGCCGGTGCTGCTCCAGAAGGACGTGAGCTTTGCAGTGACTGTCTCGTGGACACTCTGTGACTCGTGGTCAGTGGTGGTGGCAGAGAGGGCAGCGCTTATCAGCGAGTCCTTCTGAGGGCGTCGTCGCAGGCGGCACAGCTCACGCGCGATGGTGAGGTAGTCGTGCCAGCCGGCAGGCCTCTGGTGCAGGTGCACCAGATCATCGATGGCATACTGCCAGGCACGCCTGCTCTGCGCAGCGAGAGAGAAGCACCGCCCCACATGCATGCAGGCCTGCAGGTCCTGCCGTGGCAGATAGGAGAGAGCGTTCTCCAAGAGATACATGTCTAGTCGGTAGACGGGGGCCGAGGGGCCCATCGCGCCCCCCGCCATTGCGGCTGGGTGGGGGTGCCTGCAGCCCTGGGTGTGGTGGTGGGTGGGGTCATGGGGTGTGTGTGTGTGTGTGTGCCGCAGTACAACTTTGTACAAAATGTGATGATGATCTGCGTGTGTGTGCAATCTGTACGAGGGGGGGGGGGGGTCTGGTACTCTCCTCGTTGAGATGGTGGGCTATCTGCGGGCACTCGGCGGCCGCTGCCGCAGCAGCCAGTGGCAAGGTGGAAAAGAAAATGCAAGGAACTGCGCGAAGAGCCGAGGGAACATCTCCGTGCATGAAATACGGTGTGTGGTGCAAGTTGGGAGGCGCACTCTCGTGCGCCCTGGTTTCTTCCGGAAGGCTTCTATCGGCCACTGCAACAGCCAGGCAACCTGTGTTGCACACACCGCCCCACGATGCTGTGCTCTTTCTGTCTACAAAATCACAAATATGGGTAACTGGGTCGCTCAGCCACAGAAAAAATATGTGCCCCCTCGAGACACGGCACACCACAGCCTTCTCACACGGCACCCAAACAGACACCTGGCGTTGGACGCCACCCCACCTCGAGGTGAACCGCGAGGCTGTGTATTGCATCATGACACAAGAATCCCAGGGGCCCTGGTACGAGGTGTGTCAAAGCAAGTTTTCTCGGGCCCTTCATTTTCTCTTTTGCCTGCGATATAGTAGCTTGCCTATCACACGCAGAACAGAACCGAAGTGGATGCACAGACACACACATCCCACCACCCCACCCCGACCCGACCCGGGCCAATAAAGCCCCACCCCACCCCACCCCCCCTCCCCTCCTTTGGCACACCCCCACCCGCGGCTCACTGAAAACCCGACTCTTCGCAGCACACGGCACGGCGAGGAAAAAAATCAAAAGGGCGGGGGGGGTGCAAGCCAGGACATGGCTGAGGAATGGAGCGCGGTTGGATCCAACCCACACCCCACCACAGCAGTCCAGCTGCAAAGGGCCAGAAGGCCTGGCCGGTGCACAGCGAGGGAAGCGGGATGAGGGAGACGGGGAGGTGGCAGTGGCGCAGAGGGAGAGACTCGGGGGTGGTGGTAGGGGGGGGGGGGGGGGCTGTCCATGGTCGCGGATAAGGCATGTCGTCTGCCAAAGCAGCAGTAGAGGGGAGGGTGTTGGGGGGGGGGGGGCCGGGAGGCTTGAGGCCAACTGGGGTAGTCTCTCGAAGGGACATCTCTTCGGTTCACCCTCGAAGACCCGCACCCAGGACATGCAGGCGGTATACCGAACACCAACACCAGGCTACCAGGCCATGGGCAGATGTGTGGGTGTGGTGGCCATGTTTGCGAGGGGTGTGGAGCAGGGCCTGAAGGGCAAACCATAGAGGGGGTGGGGTGGGGTGGGGGGGTCTTTGTTATGGCAAGCTTTCGGCGCAAAGTTCGGCGTTATTCAGGAAGAACTGAATAACGCACCGTTTTCATCACCCCGCTCTGAGCTGGGGAGTGTGTGGGTGATGGAAAAGAGTGTCGATGGACACAACTCTCAGTGCGCACGCCGCGACAAGTGGGCCACCCTTAGTGCCTCTGTTTGAATTTGTGGCAGTATCCGCCGTGTATGCCCAGCACCTACCCTGGGGTAATCAGGCTGGGGAAAAAAACAACAAATCACAACAAAGCACACCCGATCACAACAGATCACAACAAATCACAAGGCAAATGTTGTGATTTGTTGTGATTTTTTGCGATTTGTTGCGGCCAGTTGTGATTTGTTGTGACTAGGTGTGACGTGGTGTGATTTGTTGTGACCAGTTGTGACGACTTGTGACCCTTTTGTGATGAGTTGTGATGAGGTGTGATCTGTTGTGATCTGTTGTGATCGCGATCCAAAATTTTAAATTTTTGAAATTTTGGATGCCTGGTAACCCCTTTGTTTTTTATCACAGTGTCAGATCACAAAAATATATAGTGGCTGTGCGGTGTGTGTCTTGAACCAGAATTTGCGCGGAGTACCCTTTGCGAGGGAGAGTGAGAGGGTACTGCCTACGCCTGTGTTGTGTGTGTATGTGTATGAGACAGTGGTGATCGCATCAGGAGCGTATGCTCTGGCGCGTTCGACACGAAAAAAGATATATGGAGAGAGAAGGTCTGTGCAGGACGCTATATGCAAATGCAGTGCGCCCCCTTTGAACACCGCACTTTCGAGACTATTTTTTAACACAGCCCTTTTTCTGAATTTTGCAAACAAAGGGGCTCACATCTGGGACAGCCGGCCTTCAGGCCCGGTGCCTGCGCGCATTTTGGTATTTGAGGGTGGGGGGGTGAACAGGGCGAATGCCTACCTCCAAGGGAGGTTGTTCAAAGGTGTGCAGCAACTGGTCAACATGAGTCTGTCTTCACTGGACCAGACGCCTACATCTGAGAAACCATCAGATGTGTATGCGACTCCGGCGCGCAGTGCGGATGTCGAAGAGGCTGGATTTTGTTTTGAACACACCACAGAGTTGGCACGGAAAAGACTTCAGATAATTGCTATGCACGAGCAGTGCCTGACAGTGGGACTGTGCAGGGGTACTGGACTTGCTTGTTGCCGTGCACACCGGCCCGAAAAAAATGCTGCTCAGAGCAAATCCGCCTGGGCCAATCAATCAATGAGCCAGAAGGCCCTGTCTCCTGCGCACAACCTGTCCTGTGGCATCCTACCTCCCCGAGCAGGGTTAGTATTGTTTGCCGTGGGTGCCCCCCCACCCCCCCACCCCACCCCACCCACCACCGCACCTCCCCCCCCCCCAGGTGGGGGGTCGAAAATATCAACACAAAGGATATAACGTTTGAATACAGTTTTCACACACTCCTCCTGCCGCCTTCCAGCCCTTGATGTTTGACACAGCCACCGGGCGACACCTGCGCACGGTTAGGTCGCCAAGGGCTATCTACTCCCAAGGAAGGCCGGCACAGCGGCGAGTAAGCCAGGAAGCCTGGCTCATCATGATGTCACACGCAGGAGTCAGGGGATGGGGGTGGGGGTAGTGAAATCGAATTTGAAGGGAGCACAAGAATGATCATCCTTCACTCGTTATGCAGGTTGTGTCTGAAATCCAGTGTTTTTTCCGGCCTGTGTTGTGTTGTTGTACTGTGTGGGCAATTAGGCTGTGATGGTATGCAAAAACGTTCTTTGGTTCTCATGATCAAACGTCAAGGCACTCATCTGTGGAAATGTGCGTAACTGGTGTCATCATTGTAGTCAGGTTCATGTAGCCTATGTGACCGCAGTGATGTCTTCAGTCATTCCATTTGCATGTCAGCTTGTTCGTTAAAAGAGGAACGTTCATACACGGTGGGATCTTGTAAATTTTACATGTATAACTACAAGTATATACATGTATTATACATGTATAATACTTGCATGTCAACTATTATACATGTATAATACATGTATATGCCTGAAATATACATGTAAAATACATGTATATCAAGTAAAAATACATGTATAATACTTGCATGTCAACTATTATACATGTATCTTTACTTGATATACATGTATTTTACATGTATATTTCATGCATTTACATGTATTTTACATGTATAATACTTGTCATGCAAGTATTATACATGTAAAATACTTGCATGACAAGTAAAATACTTGCATGCAAGTAAAATACATGTATTTTACTTGCATGCAAGTATTTTACTTGTCATGCAAGTATTATACATGTATTTTACTTGTCGTGCAAGTATTTTACATGTATAATACTTGCATGATAAGTATTATACATGTAAAATACATGTAAATGCATGAAATATACATGTAAAATACATGTATATCAAGTAAAGATACATGTATAATAGTTGACATGCAAGTATTATACATGTATTTTTACTTGATATACATGTATTTTACATGTATATTTCAGGCATATACATGTATTATACATGTATAATAGTTGACATGCAAGTATTATACATGTATAATACATGTATATACTTGTAGTTATACATGTAAAATTTACAAGATCCCACCGTGTAGGAACGTTCAGGGGGGGGGGGGGGCGCAAAAAATTGCTTATGGTAGCAGTTTCGGCTGCCAACCCACGACCGTACCATAAGGACGCGGAACACATGCCGGGGCAGCCCGGTACGAGGTGTACCTTTCATCAGGTGGGTATCGGCAAGATGCACAGCGTCAGGGGTGGGGACAGATAGAGGGCAAAAGATGAAAGGGGCGGTGGGGTAGGGGGGTGGATTTTAGAGAAAAAGAAAAAAGAAAAGTGATGATTAAAAGGAGGAGAGAAAGCAGTAAAGAAAAGAATAAAAAAAGAAAAAAGAAAAAGAAGGTGTGGATCGGAGCACGACTCCACGGGCCACGGGAAGCATATGAAATGCCTCCCGGATCGGACATTGCGTCTAGAAGTGCGGCAGGGGAGACGGTGTCCAGGGGGGGGGGGGTTTGAGCGTATGGTGACTAAGTGCATAGCCAAAGTATAATCTTTGGGGGCACAGAAGCACGCCATTACGCCGTCAGCTATGCATGGCAGGGTCGCTGGTTCCCTGAGGATCGTGTTAATCCCGCATACCGGAAGGAAAAAAGGGGTTGGGGGCATGATACAACGTGAGTTTATGAAAGGTATAACTACCGTCTGGTGGCTAGTTGTAATCGGACTCGGGTTCCGATTGATCCGTCGACATGTTGTCCGTCTGTCTGGATCTTTTGTGTGGTGCGGGGTTATCATCTTCTTCTGTAGATGTATCATCCGGCATCTCCGTATCGGGCAGGGCTGGTCCATGAGTCCGTACATGCATCTTCAGAGACCAGAGGTTTTTGAAGGGCACGCATAAACTGTTTGTAGTAGCCCCGCAAATATGGCATACGAAACGGTGTTTGTTGGCGCTTGTAGACAACACAGGGACTGGTATCTGTGAAAGGTGCAGGGGTGCCGTATTGTCGAGTGATTCAGCCAAGCCAGGGGTTTGCATTGAGATGCCAAGACGTGATTTTCTTCTACGACACGTTGCTTGGTGAACGAGCACGCCGTGCTCCGAAGTAAAGGGCTTACCCTTTTGTGTGACAGTGGTTCCACATTTGGAGCAAGCATAGGGGGTGGCTTTTTCAGCAGTTCCATTAGTGGGAGGTGGGGGGTTGGTGTCGTTGTGGTTGATGTGGTTGGCATGACTAGTCGTGTCTGTGTGTTGAATCACGGTGGCATGCTCGGAACTGGCACGCGACGTTTGTTTGGGCGTGGCATTTTGGAACGTATCGTATAGATCATCTGCCCCGCCAGAAGTGGTGTTCGTGGGGGCAAGAGTTGAAGATATGTTCGTCGTAGGGGATGTGGTGGCTTGCACAAAAGGGGGTGAGTTTGGCTCTGTTGGAGACCCTGGCGTTGGGGTGGGGGCGGTTGTGTTTTGGGAACTGTGTGCACGGAAGTACCTCGCAAGACGGAGGTAGCATCAGAGTTCACTCTGTGCGCGTCACGTGTGAATGTGTGGGGGGGGTGAGGGGGAGGGGGTGTGAGGGGAGAGGGGGATGCAGCAGGGAACTTACCCAACTGCAAAAAAGAACTTAAACGAGAAGGGGAGGGGGGGTGTGGTGGGGATATTGCCAGTTGCATTTTTTAACACATGGTGTGCACAGCTTGTATTGTCACAGGCTTCATTCAACTAAAAAACCCCCCCCCGTCCCTTCTCCGCACCACCCGGTCACACCCAGGGTGGGAACACACAATGCCTCTAGTTTTCCACAATCAAAAGCTGCCACGCGAAGACTAACTTCTTGGGGTATCCCTGTGAAATGCACGACGGACATGGGAGGGCACACACCGGATACGAAATAAGACGCACACAGCGTATTATCCACAGTGGAGCATCTGCGCTGATACCACATAGACACACCCTTGACAGGGCGATGATGTGTCGGCAATAAAACTCAGGGCAACAATGAGAAGGTCAGAAGAGACTGAGCACGAAGTGGGTGGCCCTGCCATGTCTCTGGCACGGGCTTGCGAGAGGAGGTGGGGGGAGGGGGGGGTTAGGAAGAGGGGGGGGGGGGGAGGAGAGGTGTGGGTGGTGTGTGCTGGGTGGAGGCGGCAAGCATCGCACATGTGTGTGTGGCGGCGAAGCCTTGCGGGAGGATTTACCACAAAGTTTCGAACGGTTACCGCGAGGCAAGCTGGGCGTCACATTGCACACACTCAAAGTGTGGGGTTCTTGGAGAGAGGACACAGGATAGGCACCTGCATTTATACCAGTCACGCCACCATGCTTGCAGAGATCCGTCACTGTCTCACCCACACATGTGTTTGAATGCTTCTTGTTTAGTGAATTTTAGGTGCTTCAAATGGCACACTATTTGCCACACACAGACACACACACACACACACACACACAAGCCCTCAAGACTCTTGAAGCGGCCTGACTATTTAGTGTCTTCGTCGCAGCAAGGGGGCGATATATACCACCCTTTTTATTGATTTCACGTGTCAGTGTTTGACTTTTTCGCAACTTCATTTCTTCCTTTTCTCCCTCTCCAACCCCACCCGTGACACCACCAGGGTTTAGCTAGCCCTGGTCCGATTATCCCCGGTTCTTCGCTGAAGAGACGCGGCCGGGGGGAGGGGTACGAAGAGTACGCGTCGAAACCGGTGTCACGCCGTGTTGGGGAATCCTTCGGGAGTGCGATACTGAAGGGGAGGTGCTACTGCCCGTGCAGGGCGACACCGCCTTAAAACTTTATAACCACACACAAACCCTCTATTCCCCCAGGCCTGATGAGCAATCCCCCCTGCCTCATGTTGTGACTTCCTTTCTACCTTGCACAAAACATCCCATTTGCCCCTTTTCTTCCTTCGAAAGTGTTGTGACTTCCCCCCTACCCCACCCCTCGGGAGTGCCACTCCTCTGGTGGTTAAAAGTGACCCGCCGTTGTGCCTTCGGCATCTGTTGCGTGTGCCGTCGTATTCTTCCTATGCACTAGTTATAGCTATCCGGGGGCGGTCTGCTGTCGCACCAGTGGGCTGCCCCACCTCTGCACCCTCGGTTTTTAAGATGTTCACCACAGCGGAGAATGATCCCCTTCTCTGTGGCGATCGAGCCAAGCTGGACGAGGTTCGCCTTCGGGCGAAGGTCATGTGGGCGGACAAAAGGTGCCTGCTCCTGAGACTCATCAGCAACCTGTTTCTTCCTTCAAGCCCTCAAGACTCTTGGAGCGGCCTGACTATTTAGTGTCTTTGTCGCAGCAAGGGGGCGATATATACCGCTTTTTTATTGATTTCACGTGTCAGTGTTTGACTTTTTCGCAACTTCATTTCTTCCTTTTCTCCCTCTCCAACCCCACCCGTGACACCACCAGGGTTTAGCTAGCCCTGGTCCGATTATCCCCGGTTCTTCGCTGAAGAGACGCGGCCGGGGGGAGGGGTACGAAGAGTACGCGTCGAAACCGGTGTCACGTCGTGTTGGGGAATCCTTCGGGAGTGCGATACTGAAGGGGAGGTGCTACTGCCCGTGCAGGGCGACACCGCCTTAAAACTTTATAACCACACACAAACCCTCTATTCCCCCAGGCCTGATGAGCAATCCCCCCTGCCTCATGTTGTGACTTCCTTTCTACCTTGCACAAAACATCCCATTTGCCCCTTTTCTTCCTTCGAAAGTGTTGTGACTACGCCCCCTTCCCCACCCCTCGGGAGTGCCACTCCTCTGGTGGTTAAAAGTGACCCGCCGTTGTGCCTTCGGCATCTGTTGCGTGTGCCGTCGTATTCTTCCTATGCACTAGTTATAGCTATCCGGGGGCGGCCTGCTGTCGCACCAGTGGGCTGCCCCACCTCTGCACCCTCGGTTTTTAAGATGTTCACCACAGCGGAGAATGATCCCCTTCTCTGTGGCGATCGAGCCAAGCTGGACGAGGTTCGCCTTCGGGCGAAGGTCATGCGGGCGGACAAAAGGTGCCTGCTCCTGAGACTCATCAGCAACCTGTTTCTTCCTTCAAGCCCTCAAGACTCTTGAAGCGGCCTGACTATTTAGTGTCTTCGTCGCAGCAAGGGGGCGATATATACCACCCTTTTTATTGATTTCACGTGTCAGTGTTTGACTTTTTCGCAACTTCATTTCTTCCTTTTTCTCCCTCTCCAACCCCACCCGTGACACCACCAGGGTTTAGCTAGCCCTGGTCCGATTATCCCCGGTTCTTCGCTGAAGAGACGCGGCCGGGGGGAGGGGTACGAAGAGTACGCGTCGAAACCGGTGTCACGTCGTGTTGGGGAATCCTTCGGGAGTGCGATACTGAAGGGGAGGTGCTACTGCCCGTGCAGGGCGACACCGCCTTAAAACTTTATAACCACACACAAACCCTCTATTCCCCCAGGCCTGATGAGCAATCCCCCCTGCCTCATGTTGTGACTTCCTTTCTACCTTGCACAAAACATCCCATTTGCCCCTTTTCTTCCTTCGAAAGTGTTGTGACTTCCCCCCTACCCCACCCCTCGGGAGTGCCACTCCTCTGGTGGTTAAAAGTGACCCGCCGTTGTGCCTTCGGCATCTGTTGCGTGTGCCGTCGTATTCTTCCTATGCACTAGTTATAGCTATCCGGGGGCGGTCTGCTGTCGCACCAGCGGGCTGCCCCACCTCTGCACCCTCGGTTTTTAAGATGTTCGCCACAGTGGAGAATGATCCCCTTCTCTGTGGCGATCGAGCCAAGCTGGACGAGGTTCGCCTTCGGGCGAAGGTCATGTGGGCGGACAAAAGGTGCCTGCTCCTGAGACTCATCAGCAACCTGCTTCTTCCTTCAAGCCCTCAAGACTCTTGAAGCGGCCTGACTATTTAGTGTCTACGTCGCAGCAAGGGGGCGATATATACCACCCTTTTTATTGATTTCACGTGTCAGTGTTTGACTCTTTCGCAACTTCATTTCTTCCTTTTTCTCCCTCTCCAACCCCACCCGTGACACCACCAGGGTTTAGCTAGCCCTGGTCCGATTATCCCCGGTTCTTCGCTGAAGAGACGCGGCCGGGGGGAGGGGTACGAAGAGTACGCGTCGAAACCGGTGTCACGTCGTGTTGGGGAATCCTTCGGGAGTGCGATACTGAAGGGGAGGTGCTACTGCCCGTGCAGGGCGACACCGCCTTAAAACTTTATAACCACACACACACACACACACACACACACACACACACACACACACACACACACACACACACACACACACACACACACACACACACACACACACACACACACACACACACACACCTGCCCGACCTTCAAGCTTGCAAAAAAAATGCCTGACATGTGCCTGAGACAAAGACTGGAAGACAGCAGGGAGGAGAAACGAGTGAGACACCCTGACAATAAACTATCCACGAGCCGCTGTTGCAGCGCCCGCTATTTTCAACACCCAGGCACAGGGCAGGAGCAGGCCCGGGCCGGAGGGGGGCATGGCTGTCAAAAGTGAAGGCAAGGCAATTCCCCATGCACCCTCAAGAGGGTCTGTGGATTGCTGGATTGCCCACAGTCCCGCCCTTCCCCGACCCTCCTGGGTCGGGGGAGGGGCGCGGCGGTAGGTGGGATGATTTCTGCCCACGAACTTCCCATTACCGGGCACGTGTGGTGGTGGGGCACGTGAGGTCGAACTGTCGTTCTCACATCCCAGCCGGTGGCACAACCTTTCTTGCTGAAGTAGCGTGGTGTTGTTGGAGCTACAAAACCCCATTTGGGCTGCAAGATTCACCGCGGGCTGTAAGGGATGTGGGGTTCGGCACGTGCTGGGTGGGTGGGGGCAGTACCGTGGTACCCTGGGTGGTGGTCATAAAGATTACTGGAACATATATCAGCCAAAAACAACAGGAACGGATGAGAGCGGGGGGGTGTGGAAGAGAGAAGAGAGAGAGAGAGAGAGAGAGAGGGAGAGATAGATATCAGGTGTGCATGTTTGCAGTCAATTCGTTTTAGAAATATTATAAAAGTCATCACCAGCCCCAGCCCCCCCGACAGACACACACACACACGTTAATCTTTTTAGTTTAGTGTAGGACGCACCGAGCGAGCTCTAGTGCTGCCTCCACACACACACATGACGAGGTGTGATCGTGGGTCGGTGGAAGTGTCAGAGCTGTCTCCACCGAAACACTCATTCTTATGCCGACTTCCATGGCAACCGTCATGGTGTCGCCATGAACCTACACCTTTTATGGAATACTAGGAGCGACTTGAAATCACTTGAAACGTGAAACCAGATTCGACGTCAGCAGACAAGGCAAGTTACAGGGACAGCACGGGGTAGTGAATAAATCACAGAGCAGAGCAGAGAGAGCGCCCAACGCCAGGGAGGTTACTTTGAGAATCACAGCACAAACCTTGAGGCTCACAACCTCAGCCCGACAACGGGCTGATCTCGTGTGCGTTTGCGGTTTTCACTGTGCCCAGGGCAAAACCACAAATGGCACATCTGGCGGTATGCACCCAACGTGTGACACACCTCCATAAGGAAGCCTGCCGGTCTGCTGACCCAGTAACAAAAACTGTGAGCGGAGAGGCGGAACTGCTGGGGAGGGTGTGCAGACAGTGCCAGGAACTGAGGCCCAGAGCCAACACCCCCTGCACCCTCCTCCTTTCACTCCAAATGCAGGTCACCCACTGCTGCGGGCAGGGGGGGTGGGGACGATGGCAAGTGTAGCACTTGAATTGAAGTGGAAGGTACCACAGATAAAGGACTAGCGTTGTGTTTGACATCCTGCGCGGTAAAATACACCAGACGTGAAAAAAGGCGGCAGTTGACAATGCTGTTTCTGCTGCCTAAAAAAAAGACACATCAAAAGGCGAAACTCACGCACCATCAGCACTACTACCGGGGGGGAGGGGATGGGCAACAGGTCAGTGCAGGCTAGGCAGATCAGCGGCAGAGAGACGCAGCAGTCACCATAGAGTTCTACAGGGTTTTCTGTGAGGAAATGCTGGGGAAGTTCCCACCGAGATGTCGTTCCCTCCCCTGCCCAACGGGACCGGGTGCGGTGGGTGGTGGCGCTGGCGCTGGGGATAGTGAAGTAGAAGAAGAAGGGGCCGCAGCGGCTGGCCTTCCCTCCACTCGTTGTGCAAGGTCGTCTCCGGTGAGAGTGGGGAGGGACGCGGGGAGGGACTGCTATTGCAGAATCATTCGCCTTCCCGTGACCCAGAGCGGGCTCGGATGGTCCCTCCACTGCCCCCACACAAACACAATGCGGGATTGTGTTTGTGCGCACGGCACCCAACCCAGCCCAACTGCCTGGCCTGCGGAGGGCCAGGATCCCAAGCCCAATTAACAAAGTTGGGCACCCCACACACACACACACACACATCACCACGTTTCCCAATTGTTTTCTACCGTGAGCCCCCCCTCTCTTTCTGAAGGGCTGCCGTTGGACGTGTTTATCCCACCACCCCACCCCATCCCCCTGGCGCCGTCCAGCCGCCCCCCCCCCCCCCCCTCTCGCCTGCATCTCATCTCACGTCCACGACTCAGTGGGTATATTGCACAGAATAACAAGCACAGTTGTCCGGGCCACTCCTCTGGCCTTGGGAGAGCCGAGGTCGTGATGGCGTCACCGGGTGGGGCGGGGTGTGCTTGTGCAGGGAGGTCTCGAGTCCCTGGTGGGGGGGGGAAGGGGGGAAGTGAAGTAGAAGTAGAAGTAGAAGGAAGCACAAGAATGACCTCCCGGGGGGAAGGGGGGGGAGAGGGGCGGTCACGAAGTGCTGCATCCGAGGGGGGCGGGGCATTTAGGCAAATGTTGGATTAGCGGATTGGAATCGAACAGAAGTCCGCGAATAGAACATTGTTGTCGTCTTGGCGAAGCATAACATCATCGTTTGCCGGGGCCCATGCCAACAAGCGTGGGTTTTTCACTTCCGAGTTAACAACATTTTCCGTTCCGGGTTGCAACATGGCCAGTCCGGACACAACGGTCTTCTAGCCCAATCAACTCAAAAGCAACTGTGGTAATCCCAAGGCTTTGTGGAGGGCTGGCTGGGCGGTGAGACGCAAAATAAATGGCCCCAACCAGTGTGCAAAAATGAGCCCTGCCCCTCACAAAACTATCGCCAGATACAGTGTAGAGATCAGTCCTTGTGTGGTGGGAGGGAGTGGGGGGGGGTCGGGGGGGGGGGGGGGTGTGGGGGGCAGGGGCACAGAGTTTATTTTGCATGAAATCCAGAACAGCATCGTTGCCATACTTTTCTACGGCACACCATTCTTCTTGGGAATTTATGGCACAACAAAAGGAAGGATAAGATCGGGGGGGTGGGGGGCACAGGGCAACCTGGCACGGCGCCTAGAACCCCCCACCACCACCACCACCACCACCACCACCACCCTCCCCTCCACACACATTGTGTTCTGGGAAAGGGGTGGCATCTTTTGCGGTATTTTGAACACAATTTTTTGGCAACGTTCTCCTTTGCGACCCATTGGGTCCTTGGTAGAGTGGGCCTGTAAGGCTTGTTAGCGGCGGAGAAGCCCTCAAGTCCCCCCCTAACTGGTAGGGTGGCAAGGCGATGCATGTGCTGCTCTGAGTGACGGCAGCGGTTGCAGTGGTGCAGCGACACTGCATGACACAGATTACATCATGCTTGGCTGCAAGAGGTTGGTCACGGCTGTCACCAGGAGTCACCGCTGTTCGGTGCATGCCGCATTTGGTTCCATAGGGCAGCAGGAGGCGGAGCGCAATTCTGCAAAGGATCTCCTGACCTTTCCCCCGAGGGCAAGAGAGGGGTGCAGGTCTGAGCCTCAGCATCAGCACCCGCTCCCGTCCCCCAAGTGCTGCTTCGAGACCCCGCATGCCGCAGCAGGGCTGTCGGCCGGTCGGCCACGTATCACTGCCTGACCACCCCTGGCGAGGTTGGCTCTGCAACGCGCACCCAGTCAGATCCGGTCGCCCTGCTGAAGAAGTCTTCCGACGTGTTGCTGCGGCCTTCCCTGTGTGCAGAGGTGGGTGTGGGAGGGGATGGTGCGGTTGTCAAAAAAAGGTCTGGAGCTGCGTTATTTGTTTGTCCGAACTGTGCCTGCTAGTGCACGATGTGCAGATACCGGAGCAGTGCGAAAAGCTAGCTGTTGCCCATGCAAAAAAAATACTGGTTTGTTTGTCCGAGAGAGCAGGCTGACGTCGTAGAGGGAGCATGATTGTGAGCCCCCCCGTCATTGTTGTCCACCACACCAAGGCACCACACGTCTCCCATCCCGCCCCCCAACCAACACACGGCATACAGATCGATGGTGGAGCGGTGCGTCACGGGGGTGGCAGTCCCATCAAGCGGTGCAGGGATGTTGGTCGCAACCGAAGCGCACGGGAGACACTCCTGCGTCGGGGGGGCCGGGCTGTGCACGCTCCACGCCTGGAACCCGAAGTGGGACACGGGGGCGGGGTGGAACCCCCCTCGGGACCGAGCAACAGACACGTCCGGCACGGGCAGCGGCGCTGTGGGGATGTCACGCCCACTAGCAGTGCTCCGCTGATCTGTCTTTGCCGGAGCAGACGCAGACCCCATCTGAACAGGGCACGCCGTCGCCAGCGTGCGCGCAACGCTGTCCCACGTCGCCAGCTGTGGGTGCAACGCACAGGCATAGCTCGACATCTGCCCCTCCACAAAGGCACACCCCGCAGCAGTGCCGAACGCTGTGATCAGCGCGAGCATCGCGAGGAAGAAGCACCCACGCGACAGCTTGCCCTCCTCGTCCTGGTGCTTCTCCTGCAGGGCGTGGAAAGCGGCAGTCAGAGACTGCACCCGCTCCTCGAGCTCTTGCTGCTTGGCTGCAGCCGCAGGAGACATGCCTGCCCTGGACACCCGCCGCTTCGCCTTCACCACACGGCGCTCCCCCAGCGAGACCACGAGCTCGCCAATCATGTGGCGGAGCTGCTCGACACTGCGGGCAAGCTCCGCCTCCTGCTCGTCCTGCTGCCGGTGCGCCCCCTGCGGGCTGCCCCTCGGGCCTGCCTCGGTGCACCTCGTCTTCATCATCCTCCGGCACGACCGGAGCAGCATTGCCCGGGAGCGCATTGCGTTGCACATCTCAGGGAGCCTGATGGGGCAGAGAGTGAGAGAGATTCACGCCGGCCCTGGCTGCGCTGCGCCCCGATGTATGTGTCTGGGGTGTAAAGATGTGGCAGCCCGTCGCCCCCTTCCACTCTGTGCCCCAAGCGGGAAGGGAGGAGGGTGGGAGTGTGTTGAGAGAAAGGGCGGGGCGGCAGGTGGGGAAAGGACCTGGTGGAGGATGGCAGTGAAGTAGGAGTAGAGGGAAGCAAGAAGGATGATCGACCTTCACTCGTTATGCAGGTTGTATCCGGTATCGAGACTGGCTGCTATACTCAGCGACGAGACCCGCTGTGCTATACTCACTATACTAGGCATGTGTCGTACTGTTGTACTGTGTGGCAATAGTAGGCATTGTTGGCGACTAAACACTTCGTGGTTCCCACCATCAGAGACATCAAGGTATCCAGGTCTACAGGGGGGGTTTGCGGAAGAACAACATGATGTGTTCGATGTGCAACAGAGGGTTTCTGCGCAGTCGCAGATCCAGCGTGTCACTTCGCGGTGCCTCGACTGCTTCCGTGCTTACTCGCGGGATTGTCTTCACTGCAACAACGAGCAGGATGCCGACAGTGACCGTGCAAAAGGATGCCTACTCCGTAAGAGTGGGGGGCATGATTTCGAGCACACTACAGTTGGCTCTGCTTTGAGCACCGAGTCGAGTTGGCTCTGCACTCAAACACGAGTGGGGTTTTGATTGTCGAGAGTGAATGGAACGAATTCAAGTCTCCCAGCACCTTCTTGCAATTAGTCCTTTAGTGGGAGAGGGGGGGGGGGTATGCACAACCAGTGACATCATAGACAGGCTTGTGTCACTTATGTCACCTGTTGCGACGGTTTTCAGGGCAATATTCCACTTGCATAGCAGCTCGTTTGTTGACAGGGCGTTATCAGGGCGGAGAGATAATGTGGGGGAGGAGGTCTGCATTAGTAGGCATGTTTTGCCCGTCGCCTCAATTGCCTCGCCCGCAGGCACTGTGGGTCACTGGGGTTGTTGGCCGTGGCTTTGCAAACTCTGCTCGCAAAAAAGTTCTTTACCCTCTCTCGCGTAGAGGGAGCGAGGTTTGGTCACCACACCGGCCGACAGGCTCCGTAAGGAGCGAAAAAATAACATTTGACACACACGGCACATTCTCTCTCTCTCATCCTTGCCCCACCCCCTGTTCCCCAGAAGATATCTACCAACACTGCCAGCCATGCATCATCTTTGACTCGGAGAATCTCGACATCCCCCACCCCCAACAACCCCGGGTGCCTCCGGGGGATATTGGTGGGCATTTTGGGTCGTCAACGGGGGCAGTATGGTCGCTGTTCCCCCCTCCCCCCCTGCCCCACCCTGCAGGGAAAAAAAAGCCCCCAATAGGTGCTGGTATTGCCTTTCCGCTTCTCGATTCCACACACTACTGCAGGGCTTGCCTCGCCTCCCCCCACCCCCCCCCCCCACCCCACCCGTCGAACAACCGCCAATCCAAACCACCCGGCACGCTCGTGAATCTCTAAGGCAACACAAGAGGCTGAAGAGGGCTGGCTCGCTCAGGGAAGCCCTGCAAAGGGTGCTCCCCCACAGTGGCTGCAGGCGGCTTCTTTGAACAATCTCAAAGCTTTGTGAGAGGCGGCAATTTTCTTCCAGAAACCCGAACACCACCGGCGGATACATTGATTGCATGTTCGGGCTGCGTGGGGAATGGCACAATGTGTTTGGGCACCCTGATGGGCTGGAGCGCAGCCCAACCCACCAGCCCCCAGAGCACGCGTTCTTCGCTTCAACACTGAACGGCAGTGGCACAACTCATCAGTCATCGGCAGGAACCATACTCTCGTACAGACTGTGGATTGCATGCCGCTCATCTGCGCTGTACTTCTGCCACTCAATCTGCGAGTCAGGTGTGTCCACAAGGCCTGCAAGACTTCCGGGATAGCTGTATTGATTGTAGTTCATGTCAACCGCTTGGCCGAGGAATCTCTCCATCGGGACGTTGACCTGGGCAGCATAGTTGACACCAGGGCGTTCATTCCACATCATGTGTGATGCCTTCGAAATGGGAAGCCACACGACCATTGTACCAGCTCTGGTGTTCTGCAGAATCGGCACCAGCTCCTCCTTCCCCTGGCTGACCCGCCGCACCGCCTCATCTTCCGTGATGGCGAAGTTCTCGCGCATAAACTCGACCGGCTGCAGCTCCGTCTTCTTCGCCTCACTGAGGTAGGCCTTCATGATCCACATACCCAAGAAGAACGACAGGATCGACTTTCCGAAAAACGCAAGCCTGTTGGATATCACCTTTCCATACACTGTCATTGGATGGTTGCTATCTGCATCAAGGTGGGCGAGCAGCTGTTCTTCTCTGAATGCGTCTTTAAAGTCAGGTACACCGCGTGGCTGCCCGTTCATATAGGGGAAGGTGTCTTGAATCGTCTTGGGGGAATACAACTGCCCGGCACGCTCACGCTGCTGCACAATATCCGCCCACGTCGGGATCGGCTCGTCAGGCAGATTGGGATCTCGCACCAGCGGCTCTGACGGCGGTGATTGCCCCTCGTCATGTTTGATCAACGCATCGATCTCGCTCGGCGACATGCCAATCGACTGCCGCATCTGCTGCATACGGCCTCGGATGAACCTGGTCTTGGGGATCTCCGGCGCGCGGTCTGGGATCTCAATATCTTTCACCGGCTGATACACCACAAGCAAACAGCGACTACGTCGCATCATTGTTCCTCACACCCGCGCCGCGACCCTGATTGGTAGGCTGTGTTTTGAGGAGCAGCAATCATTGAGTGCACGCTGTGTCTAGCAAAGAGAGGGACGAAGGGGGAGGTGGGAGACGGCAGTTGATCACCCACCCACACAGCATCCCCCTTTGTGGAATGAGGTACGGGTGGTTTTGGTTCGGCATATTTTTTGACCCCCCCCCCCCCCACTCGTCTCCACCCACCCTCCCCGTCAAAAAAAACCACGACGGGCACACACCCCTCCATCCACTCTGGATTTTGATTTTTGTGATAAAAAGACTGCAACCTCGAGCCCCACACCCACACCCACACCTCCACAACACCCCTCCCTCCCCCACCCCTCTGATGCATGTGGAGTGTGTGCTGTGCGGCAACTCCGTTGCCCCGTCCCCCGCTCTACCCCTCCTCTTTTCGCACCACCAGCCCCGGCTGTGACTTGAATGTTTGGCTGCACTCCCGACACTGCATATCCACCCTCCTAAAATGATTCCGCTGATGTTGCGTTGCTGATGCTGCGTTTCTTTGGAACAAGGCATGAAGGTGTGTGTTGCAATTCTCCCAACACTCTCCTGCAATGCAGTGCGTCCTTATTTCAGTCACTGGCGGGGGTCCGTGGATTGGATGACGTGCGCAACTCTTCCCTAAAAACTCAGGTCAAACCAGGTGGTTTGAACGATTTTGAAGGTCGGAGGGCGGGGGGAGGGCGGGGCCTGGGGGGTGATTAGGCTGAGAAACGAAAGTGATTCCAAACATAGCCAAAACAGAATACCCGAGGCAAGGGGTGATGCGGAATGGGAGGCTCTGGCCTACAGACTAAGCAGACGGGAGGGCGGGGGGGAGGACAGCCAACAGCTGGCACGCAGAGCACTGATTTCTTGGAGAAAAAAAGTGGCATGAAAGGCGGCAGAAGGCATGAAGGCATCAGCTAATCTGATGGTGATGCGATCTCCACTGAAACACACAGGTGCTGTGGAGGTGACTGAGGAATCCATGAGTCGGGGGGGGGGGTGGGAGGGGGCAGTGATCCAGGGAAAAGATACACCGCAGCAGCGTCACGAAGGGGCTAGGTTGGACAAGAAATCACATCGTGCACGAGGGGGTGGGAGCGACGTAGCTGCGGCACGCTATCCTTGCTCGATGAGAAATAACCACTGGACTAACACATGGCTGCCATGGCGGGGTTAGTCGGGCACATGACTGCCAGCACAACCGCAACGGTTGGCACGCCACGGAGACCGCACATTGGTGCATCTCGTGTGGCTGTGTATCAGAGGGTCGGTGCCTACAGCTTCCTGCGGCGGCCCTGGTTGGGGTTCCCACGGGTGTAGGACGACTTGGTTGGCCTCCCGTGGTTCGAAGACTTCTTGTCACGCGTGTCACCCGCGAACATCCAGTCGTCAGAGAGGAGGGATGCAACGAGGTCCTCCTTCTGCTGCTCGGCACGCGACTTCTTCCCGCAGTTCTGCAGCTGATCCTCACGCACGACGAGGCGCTTGTTCGTCCCGTTGCGACCACCGCGGGGCTTCGGCAGGTTGTACACAGTGCCGCGGACGTTCACACGACGCCTGGGGTTGATCCAGATTTCCTCCTCACCCTTGTCATTGATGGTGTAGCTCACACGCTTCAGCGTGTCGCCAGACCCGCAGTCGGGGCAGAACTGTGGGATGATTTGGGATTGCACAGTCGGGGATGCGGAGGGGCTATGCCCTGAAAAGACCTACAAAAAAAACCCGCAACATGTATGCTGCAGGTGTGTGTCCCCTGTTGCCCCCCCCCCCCCCACCCTCCCCTTCCACAACACGTGCAGCCGTTGGGAAAGTGCTTGGTATTGGAAGGCATTGAGGAGGCAACTCGCCTGCCGCCCCTTCAATGACCCTCAGGGCCAGGGTCGCACTGCTGTGCTATGTTTGGTGTCGGGTGTCCATTTCACACGGCGGTCGGGCTCTCTGCTTCACTTTCTTTGCGATAGTAATATTCGTCCCCCCCCGCCCTACCCCAACCTGCATTCATACCTGGCGTGTTGTGTCCTTCACGATGCAGCTGCAGCCGTGGCACCGAAGCACCCACTTCTTCAGGTGCTTGACGCGATACCCCTCCACGGACACAACGAGCACGCCCAGATGGAGCAGGACGTTCTGCATTGCGAAGTCAGTCGTCATACAACCCACATGCCTGTGGATGGTGTGTGTCGTGATGGCGGGGGCGCACCAGGCACAGGGGCTTCTCCAAAGGGCAGGCCTATGGCTACAGCCCGAGGCAAGCCAAGGGATGACAGCTCAGACCCCAGACAAAAAAGACTCAGAAATTCTCAGAGTTGGCGACACCAGAATACAGAGACTGTGTGCTGAGTCCGTCACCCCCTACCCCCTATGAACAAAACCAGGCAGCCTCCTGTTCCTGCGACATTGACAAATGATTGACAGCTACTCTTTATTCGTTGAACACTGCCCACACACAAGCTTGGCGGGGCACGCTGAGTGTTGA
Organism: Rhynchopus euleeides; assembly: GCA_963210315.1. Classification (NCBI taxonomy): domain Eukaryota; phylum Euglenozoa; class Diplonemea; order Diplonemida; family Diplonemidae; genus Rhynchopus; species Rhynchopus euleeides. Next base: position 1,273,122 of record OY723278.1, read on the forward strand.
AATGAGCACAAAAAGGGGGGGAAATGCCAAAAAAATGTCAAATTTTCACTTCCACGGCGTGCCGTGCAGCGGATAAATTTTCACAAGAGCAGACCTGTTGTCGGTATCATCCGAGAACTTAGTGTACGCATCCGCGTTGTACTTCTTGATGTTCGCAGGGGTGATCCAACCACCCTCCTCCTCCACCTCCTCCTCCTTCCCGTCCGCCCCAGCCGACGGCTGCGCGGGGTCGGCACCCTCACCCTCACCCTCACCCTCACCCTCCGCCGCCGCAGGCCCCTCCCGCCCCTCCTCCTGGGGGGGCGCGTGCGCCTCCTCCTCCGGCACTTCAGTCTCCTCCCCCTGCTCGACACGCATCACGCAGTCGTCCTTCTCCTCCTCCTCATCCTCCTCCTCCTCATCCTCCTCCTCCTCCTCCTCGGCCTCGTCGTCCTCCTTGTCGTCCCACGACCCCCAGCCCGGCAGCTTCTCGCCGCCCTGCTTCTCCTTGCCATGCGGCTTGCAGGAGTAGTTCACCTTGGGCTTCTTGCGGAAGTTGCCGGTCTGTGTGAGGGCAGCCGGGGGAGGGGCAAGTGCGCCACGGCTCTTGGAGATGGTGTAGGCCAGCCCGAGGACCCGAAGGTCGACAGCTGAGAGAGCGCCGAAGTCGCCGGTGCCCTTTGCGACGCGGATGACCTCGCGCATGGCATCCTTGCCAGGCTCGCGGAGGACAATTTCGAAGGGGAAAGCCTCGACGAACTCGCGTGTCTTCTGGTCCCGCACCTCGGTGATGACGTCTGCGATGGAGGTGAACTCGTCGGCCTTGTTGGGGAGCCCCGCGCTGCCCTTGATGAGCGCGCCGGTGTCGAGCACCAGGATCTTCCGCGTGGGGTGGTTCTCCACGCCTTCGTTGGCGGTGTCGGGCTCCGGGGCCTCCACAGCGGCGGGGGCTTCCTCCGTGGGGTCGACGTGTTTCTCATCAGGGTCGTCGCGCCTGATCTTCACCTGCTGGTGGTCCTCCTTGGAGCGCACCACCTGCAGCGGTGTGCTGGTGGGCACGGGCACATCCTTGCTTTTCGCGGCCAACGCTGCCCAAGACATTGCTGGGGATGTGTGTTGCGGCAAGAGAGATGATACTCGGCCCCTGCCTGGTGAGGGTGTGGTGGGGGGGATGTGCTGGGGTAAAGGGGGGGTGTTTGTGGGTAGTACACCCCTGCGCTTGGAAGGTCGGCACATTCGGATGAGATTCGTACCTTCTCAGATTGCCTAGGGCAAACTGGTGTACACTGAGAGCTCCAACCTCGAGTCTGGAGTGGAAATCGGAGCCCCGCATCTCGAGTCTGGTGCCAAGCACAGAAAAGCGTGCAACATTTCCCATCACACCAAGGGGACAGGAGGGGTGGTGGCGACGTGCAATGCTCCCTCCCTCCCTCTCTCGCATGCCCCACCGCACCCCCGGTTGCTGGAAAGCAACAGGAGTGCAGAGGACACACACCACCTCCCTCCCTCTCGCCCCACCAAAGCGCGCAGGCAACAATCTACATCACCTGCGCTCAAACAGACGCTCCAGCAGAAGCGCCTCCTTCCTGTTAAACAGGCCGCTGCAGCACAGGTTGCGCCCGGAGAACGCATCATCGGGGAGCGGGTCGATGTACGCTGGGGGCAGCGCAAGGCTCAGCAGCCTCTCCGCCCCCGTCACATGCGGGTCCGGCTGCAGCCCCTGCCGAGCCAGCTGCTGCCGCTGCTCCAGCGTGTCCTCCAACACGGCAAGCGGCTTGGGCTTCGCCTCCGCAGCAGACCTGTCCCACATGGGCGCCTGCGCAACACGCAGCCTGCACACCACACCCCCCTGCACGCCGCAGAGGGAGGACGCAACCACGGCCAGCGCAGCCACGATGCTGGGATTCACCACAAAATACACCCGGGCCCGCCTGTAGAGATACGTCCCATACGCATCCACACGGTAGGACCCCCCTGCGCTGCCCAGATCATCACCCCCCCTGCCCTGCCTCAGCCCGTTGTTCACAGGCGCGCCGTACCTCGGGTCGCAGTGGGCGCTCCCTGGGGGGGCAGCCTTGTCGGGCTCTACGAAGGCGAAGAACCGCCTCCGGCACACCGCAACCCCTTCGCCCTGCGCATCCGCCAGTGCCACATAATAGTTGTTGTAGTGGTTGTTCCGCCTGCACACTGCCCGACACGCCTGCTGCTGCAGGGGCTGCGCGCTGTCATCACCCTGCCCTGTCCTGTGCAGCAGCTCCGCCTTGTTGAGCCTATCCAGCCACCGCATCTGGGTGCGGGGTGACGCGGTGCCATTATCAGGCGAATGCTTCACACCCGGCACACCCGCAGCCATGGGGTGGTGGTGCCCCTTTGGAGACCTCCGCGGCGAATCCCCTCGTGTCGCCCTCCCAGCGCCCCTCTGAGCCCAGTTGGAGAACATAGGCCGTGGCAGCAGCTTGTCCCGCAGGCACAGCGCAACCGTCTTATTCGTGACGTTCTTCTCCTCCGCCTTGCTATGCCTGTGCCGGCGCGACGCCTCCGACAGCGAGTTCCGCCGCTGCTCCGCATGCAGCAGCTCCTGCCTCTGCTGACCCCTCTGCTGCGCAAACAGCGACTGTATGCCCCTCGTGCTGACACCAGCCTCCGGCTGGGCCTCGCCCTGTGGGGGCTCCTGTGGGGGGGCACAGGAGATCGACTCAGCGCGCCCCTGCAGGGGGCCCCCAAGGGAGTCGGACCGCGGGAGCCTCTCCCCAGCTCGCGCAGCGGGTGCCTTGCTGTGGCATCCGTCGTGTGAGGTGAGGATGTCCAGCAGGTCTGACATGGGGGGCGGCTTGCGTGGCCTTGCGGGGGGCGGGAGCGACTGCTGCGTGACGGAGGAGCCCCACAGGTTGGGGCTGCGCGGCTTCGCCGCGGCACCGGTGGGGATGCTGACCGCCTGCGGGCCTGGCTGCTGCTGCTGCCCCTTCACCAGCGGGGCCAGGAATTTCCCGCGGAAGGCGGTGCTGTCTTCCGCAGCATCTGCTGCCAGCAGGGGCGGGTCGGAGGGGGGGAGGAGGAGGTGGTGGTGGTGATCAGCTGCGGTTGGCTCCTTCGCGGGCCCCGGGAGCAACCTGAAGGCTGTCCCCACCAAAGCACCCACCGAAGGGCCGTTGGCAGACATCCCCCTTGCGGCGCATAGGGGTGGGGTGGTGTGCGTGAGTATGGGGGGGGAAGGTAGCGAAGCAGAAGCAAAGGAGGACTCGGGATGGCCTCCCTTCACTCGATGTGCAGGCTGTGTGTCGGTCCGAGCGGTAGTTGTGCTCGAGGGTGTGGAGGAGTGTGGGAGGGGGGAGGTGTTGCAATCCCTGCTGCCTGTGTGGTGTGTATGGGGCAGTGGTGTCGTGTGGTGTGAAACAAGTCAAAAATAAACCCAGGCAAAGGAATGGACCAACTGAATCGTCCTAGCTAGACTCCGGAAAGAAGTATATTTTTTTGTTGAGCGCAACCTGTTTTTGACACACTACGACTCTGAGGGCGTGAGCGAAGGAGGGGCGGGGGGGTTTGATTGTCGAGAGTGAATGGAAAAGCAAGTCTCCCAGCACCTTCTTGCAGTGAGGGCGGGGGAGGGAGGTGGAGCTCGCTGCGAAATGCATGGCTGCATCAGCAGCTATACTGTATTCTTGGGCTGTGTGCCGACAGGCCAGTCATGTGGGACGGGTTGCATGTGGGTGGTTTGTGGGGGATGGCCGTGGGTGTACCCCAACACGGCAGCCAGGGATAGCAAGGGCATCACCCACTCAAGCCTCCGGGGCATGTGTGTCGTGTCGCAGCTCGATGACACGGTCGCCCTGCCCCGACAGGACGTCAAGCCAGGCGGGCTGGGTGGGGCTTGACACAACAGCCGATGAGCCACTGGTGGATTCAAACCAGACGTACAGGATAGGAAGGCCTTTCGTGGCTGCTAAAGAGATGGACAACTCAACGGCGTCGCTGAGGCTTCTCAGCTGCGATGAATAAAATGCTGAGATGCGCTCCATTTGGAACCCGCCGATGTGCGTCGCTCTCTTCAGAAAAGGGTGAGAGGAGTAAGCAGAAACGCCTTTGCAGTCCTGCCACAGCGTCGCCCCGATGTAGGGGGACACGACGGTAATCTTGGCACAGTGCCTCGCTTCGATATTCCAGGGCTGGTCAGTGGACTGCGTCGGCAGCAGCACCAACATGAGCGGCTGCACATAGTCAGATATCTTCCAGGTCCGCTTCGTGACGTCAACCAACACACGCGGTGTCGCCTTCCCCAGCGTCAGCTTCGGCGGCTCTGACGGGGCCCGGGTGGCGCGCGGGGCACGATGCCCGTCGCCCCCTGCAGGGACGGTGGCGCGCTGCCTGGTGTCCCCACCGGGGCGGGGCTCGGCCTTCGCCTCCCTGCCCGCCTTTGTCAGGGCCTCCTCCTTCTCCCTCCGCTTCCGCTCCAGGAAGGAGTCGGCACCGCTGCGGCTGAGGGACGGCCCTGAGGGGGGCGACCACTGCGACTTCTTCATGGCGGTGGACGCTTTGAGGGCTGTGTGCTGCCCGGAGGGCCGTGCCGCCGGCTTCGCTTTGGGCGCCGGGCCAACAGCGTCGGGGCGCACCGCACCCTCGCTGCTGCGGGACCCACCCGCCTTCAGCTGCTCACGCAGCGTCTGGTTCTGCGCCTGGTAGCTCCGGAGGCCCTGCCCCAGGATGCCCACCTGGCCCAGGAGGGCTGAGCGCTCGTCGTTGGAAGAGCGGAGCTCTGCGCGGAGGTGTGTCAGGAGTGAGCGCAGTTGGCGCGTGCGTCGGACTCTGGCTCTGTGATTCTGCCCTCGCCGCCGGTTGCGCCGTGCGGTTGCGCGGATTTCAGGAACTTCACGAGCTGAGTGCATGCAGATCTCAGGGCATTCACGAGGGGGCGGCGTGTGGGGTTCCGGGTTCGGCGGGGTAGGAGGGAGGCCGAGGAAGGTGACTCTTTCGGGCTCTTCTTCCGTGTTGTGCACTTCCCACTCTTCATCAGTCACCACATCGAGGGCCAGTTCGCGCCTCTCATCGGAGGCAAATGTGAGCAGTGCAACACGGCGGAACTGCAGCCAATGCACATCCTCGAAGGGGATCCCGTAGGGGGCGAACGCCGGGGGAAGCAGACCTCTCGAATACCCGTCGTCGTGCAGGGCTCCGTTGTGGATGAGGAGTGATTTGCTATATCCCGCAAAGACCTTCGGGGCGGCGATATCGAAGCAGAACGGCACGCCGTAGACAAACAGCTTGTTGTCGTGCTGCCCTGCCCTGCTGTGCGAAGGGTCCTGTCCAGACTCCTTTGAGAAGACACTGTGTGCGATGCCTGTAATGTATGCGTCGACCCCAGCATCGTGCACATCTTTATGCGACACTGCCCTTTTGAGGTCATGCAGCTCACACGCCTGGGTGTAATGCCGCAGAAGCGAGAGCCCTTCGGTGGTGTGGCGTGGGTCCTTCGAAGCGACATAGCGCAGGTCGATGATCCTCGGGAAGCACTGCCCCACTTTCTGAAGGAAGCCCTCCACACTGTGAGGCAACGCCTCCACGAAGCAGGCGAAGCACAGCATCACATCCAGCAGGCACTGGAAGCCCACCAGGGGCACTGCGCTCGCAAGCACTGCCTGGAACAGCGAGGTGAACTCAGCGCTGGGGACTCCGTGGTTCAGCCACCGTGAAAAGTCGTAGCCCCTGTCAACCAGCAGACGCAGTGATGGCGCTGTGCACACAAAGTTGAGAGGCGGTGCGATGAACACAGAGTATGTCGAATGGGACAGCTCTCCCGATTCATCAGGGGTAAAAATGGACAGGCCAACCTGCGTCAGCGCAGCGGACTCAGCAAAGGACTTCACATCCTGATACAGTCTCTGCGGTGTAGCTGTCGTCCAGTCGCGTTGCGGGACCCCTGAGAACTCACAATCAAAAGCGCAGAATGCCGCATCCTGCAGCTTGCCCCCAATGACATGTTTCAGCTCCCTGAAGTTGTGGGCGTCGACTATCTCCACCAGCGGTTGCAGCAGCCGGATGCATCGCCTCATTACACTTCTTGGTTTTCAAGGATCCCGAGGCATGAGTCCATCATTCCATCATCACACGACGCATGCAACTCCCGGACATGCCCCGTTGGTGTATAAGGCAGCCCGCCGCAACAGACGGTGCCACCAATCCCCTGCAGGGCTGTTAGGTATAGTTGGCTGCGACACAACACAACACAACCCAACACAACACAACACAATGCAACGCAACCCCATGTGCCCTAAACACGGTGAACTATCGCGTGGTGGGGTGGCACTACTGAGAAGATGACCAGGTCCCAAGTCCCAAGCCCCGGACCCCCAAGCCTTATTCTCAGCAGTGAGGGGGGGTTTTGATCGTCGAGAGTGAATGGAAAAGTAAATCTCCCAACACCTTCTCGCAATGCAACAGTGAGGGGGGGGGGGGGGGTAGGGGAGTCCACGTAAAGGAAAATCTCTGTTTAGGCCTGTCACAAACACGATTTTTTTGATTTTCGGCCAAAAACTCCACCAAAATGGGCGTACCTGGCCAAAAATCTAGTGGGGGATCACTGAAAAAACCCGAGAAAATAGCGGACACCCTCGAGAAAGTCGATCCATTCGAATTACTTGGCATTTTTTTCCTGAAAAATGGCCGAAAACATGTAACAAAAATGTAACAAATTTGGCCAAAATGCAACACTTATCAAAAACCAATCTGAGTGCCCAGAATACCATCTAAACACCCCAAAACCGCAAAAATACCCCTCCAGTGAGGTATCCGGGTGGAAAAAAATGGGTGCTGCACCTTCTTGGGGCCTACCTTAGGGTCCCAGTCGATAATTCCTGGCCGAACCCCCACAAAACCCCTGTTTTTCCCATGTTTTTCGGCTTATTCCAGACTCGCGAACCCAAAAACTATCACCCAGAGGGCCACAGAAGCCCCCAAAACCCCCCAAGAGTCATAGGTATGTCCTAAAAAGGGCCGGGAAAACTTTTTTTTTAGGAGAGGGGGCCCGGTGCCTGCGCGCGTCCTGTCGTACTGTGGCTGCTTGGTGGGGCTAGCGCAGCAGGTTCTACTTTTGCTTCTCCGGGCTCTTAGCACTGTAACATGAACTACACAAACAACAAAGCTCTAGGGCAAACAAACCGCGCACTGGCCGGGGTTGAGCTGCGTGGGGCTCCGTGCTGGCGGCATGAACAAGGGGCTGTAGGCAAATCTACCATTCACAAGGGGCAGCCCGCTGGTGAGGGGAAAAGGGGGCGAGGTAAAGGGGGGGGGGGGGGCAGGGGGGGAGAGGCGAAAGCGACTGACAGCGAGGGCGTGGACCGACTCCGCCGGCGCATTCACCGGAAGAAAGGGGAAGGGGGCACGGGGGTGGGGAACGGGAGGGGGGGGGGGGAGGGGCGAAAGGAAAGAGGGGGGTAGGGGGGGGGGGGGGAGCCGACCTACGGCTATCTCGCTCCCCTGGCGGCCCTACTCCCCTGGCTCTGGGACCCCTGGGAACTCCGCTGCGAAGACCCCCGCGCCCCTGGCCGGCTCGCCCGCGCCCGCTTGCCTGCCCGCGCCCTCAGACGACAACAGACCACGTTGTACGCCTCCGCCTGTGAGGCCTTGTCATCCCCCAACTCGGCCCACCAAGCCTGAATGGCCCGGAGCGCCGCCTCCTGCTCCTCCTGCGGTCGGTGCACGTCGGGGCAGAACTGCTCCTCCCACTCCCCCACCGTCGTGGCCCCGTCGTCCTCATCCATCTCCTGACCACGCTGCGGCGATGCCGACTCCCGCTTCCGCTTCGGCTGCGACGACATCGAGGTGGCTGGTGCTTGCGCAGGGTTGGAGCCTTCCTCGGTGGCGGTCGGGTCGGAGCGGCCGGTGGCCGGGGCGCCGGTGGGTGCAGGAGGGGGATCACCTTCTCGTCGAGGGGGATCACCCTGGTCCTGCGGCTGCGGGACCCTCGCAGGCGGCTCCTCCGCGTCCCGAGGCCCCAGATCCATACAGGTCTCCCCCTGCTCCACGCATTCCCCACACGCCCTGCAATCGCAACCGAAACAACGCCAGTGTTCGACTGCGGTATCCACCGCCTCTGCACAGCGGGCACAGTAAAAGCGGCGGCGCGACGGCTGGGACGGCACCTGGCACATGGGGAGGCCCTGCTCCCCCCCTGGACAGCCAGTCCGCCCCAACACCGGCGAGGGGGCGAGGGCAGACACTGCCTCCGCCAGAGGTGGGGGCACCAAAAGGGGGGTGTAGTGCTTTCCCTGATGCTTGACTCCAAGCACTCCGACGAAAGGCTTCACCCGGGGGCGGTGGACCGTGGGGGGCGCTTGATCAGATAGGACCACCACAGCCCACCCCGACCCCAGCGCAAGTCCATGTACTGCTACCTGGTCCGCCCAAGAAGCCTCGTCCCGGCTACCCTCGACTCGCATGGCCGCAGCCCAGGACTCGCTGTTCGGCTCGGCCCGAGCACAAAGGCCTGGGTCACGTAGCACCGCCTGGACGGCTAGCCTCCGCATGCCCGCCGCCGAGCCTCCCATAATGAAAGCCGCCGCATCGAAGAAGCAGTCGCCTGGTGTGAAACGGAACCCCGTGCACTCCTGCATCCCCAAAGACCGTTGCAGCCTGGACAGACCGTCCCCTCCCCCTGGGGCCCGGCCCTCCAGCAAAGCCTTTGTCAGTGCGGTGCTCGCCGGGGGCGGAGGAGGGGGCTCCGCTTGCCCCGGCGGATGAGGGGCCACCCCTTGGTCCTCGCGTGGCAGAGGTAGTGGCGTGCAGACGCACCTGGTGTCGTCTTCGCCCAGCTCACAGCAGGTCGGGCACACCATCCTCGAGCAGTGACCACACTCCCCATGGTGCACGGCCGTGGTGAAGAGCGACGCACAGAACTGACAGCAACCCGGTGACCCCGACACATCCACGCGCCCCGGGATAACCGGGCCCTGCGGCACCTCGACCTCCACACACTTCGTGTATGTGACCTGTTCCACCACCTGGTCCGGCACCGTGACCGGCTTGAACCCCCCGTCCACGCCGCCCACAAAAAGCGCTTGGCATGGTTCACCTGGGGCCACGAGAAGAGGGGGGAGGTTGTCTCTAAAAACCACAGCGTGGACGTCGAGGGCCACCGCCACCCCACGGAGGGCCACCTGGTCCACGTCTTCGCCACCCCCGGAAGCCAGCATACGCCCCGCCCACTCGTCGGGGTCTGAGAGGAGCAGACGGAGTGTGGGCGCTCGACGGACGCACACCACCGCCAGGCGCAGAAGCTTGTCAGCGTCGATGTCAAACCCCAGGTCACACGCCGCGGCCGTCACCGCCACCACCCACGTTGCTGGGGCCCCCTCCGCCACTGACCCACCCAGGGCGGCGACCTGTTCTGGCATCGTAAGAGCATTACCAAGCCCCTCTGCCAGGTCCTCAATAGCCACTCGCGCCCCTCCTCGCTTGTCTCTCCACTTTTCGATGACGACAGAGGGGGACGGAGATGTCGGTGCTGCCTCTGCCCGAGGGACCGGGTCCGCCTGGGGCACAGGGCGCTCCTCATCAGGGTCAATGAACACCTCCCCCTCCCCACGCGAGTCAACCGAGAACCGCATGAAGTGGTCCGGGTTCAGGGGGGCCGCGGCCTCTGTAGCCAACGCCGTCCGGCTCACTGCTGCTGGTGATATGGGGCCGCATTCAAGGAGTGTTCGACCCAGGATGTGGCTGTACGCGCTACTCACTCTGGTGGCGTGGCTCTGGGTGACCAGAACCCTGCTTCGCCCCGTCCGTTCTGCTGCTAGGCGGCCCAGCTTGCCGAAAACCTGGTGCGCCGACGGCCCCAGACCCCCGAAAGCCTCCATCGCAAAGGCCGCGAAAATCTGGCCAGATCTCCTGCAGGGATCACGATACCTCCTGTTCTTCTCTGCCTCCCCCGCTGCCGCCGCCGCTCCAGTAAACCTCGCAGCAGCTTGGACCACGGAAGCCGCGAGGGGATTGCGGATCGTCACGTCGATGACCCGCGGCCACACCCGGCGAGTGACAATGTCCCCGGGGCGCTCCTGGGAGTCCGGAAGGATGTGGAGCGTCTCCATCTCGGGGCTCGTACCCGCTTCCACCGCGAGCCTGTACAGGCTGTCCCGCACGACATCGTGACGCCGAGTGGGCCCACCCCCCACCCTACAGTTCAGCGCGTGGGTGCCGTGCGTGTCCATCTCTTGCCCACACCTGCCGCACTTGGCGTCTGGCTCGAAGAGGGAGATGCCCAGCCTGTGCCGCGTCACCACAACCATTTCCTCTCCCCCGACACGCGTCTCTTCCGTCAGCTTGCCCGCATACGTGGCCCCTGCATGAGGGAGTGACAGGGACCGGTACCTGGCTCTGTCACTGGCGTCTGCCCGCTCGTGCAAGTCTCGGTGGTGAACGTCGATGATGGCCAGGGAGAGGTCCTTCTGTTTCACCATCTCCGTGGGGCGGGACTCCGAATCCACAGCATCCCCCTCGCTCACGTCGTTGTTGTAGGCCGAGCTCAGGGTGTGCCACGCCGCCGTATCCCAGGTGAACTCCTTGTCCAACTCCCGACATAACAGATACCCGTCCGGAAAACCGGTTTCGACCACTTTGGTGGTCAATTTTGACCCAGGATGCCGAATTTTCCTGATGCAACACTTATGCAACACTTAGCGTTGCACAAGTTGGTCAAATTGCAACACTTTTCGGGATGGCTCTGGGTGCCCAGAAAACCATCTCAACACCCCAAAACCATGAAAACCTCACTCCAGTGAGGTATCTGGGTGGGAAAAAGTGGGTTTTGCACCTTTTTGAGGTCACCTTTGGGGTTTTGGTGGGTGTTGAGCCAGGAATCCCCCCAGAACACCCCCAGGTACCCTGCTGGAGGCACTCAAAACCACCCACATCAACCTATACCCCGCGAACCCCAATGGGAGTGGCAGAGCGAAAGTCTTGTGTCGCCAGGAGGTGGTAAAGGCACATTCTTTGGAGAGAGTCACGGTTGGATGCACACTGGGTCATCGGAGATCTTCTTCGAGTCAAGTTGAAGTTGTAGCTGGGAAGGCGTGTGTTCACCTGAGCACACCCTCGGAGCTGTGGGGGTCTTCTCACCGAGTCACTATGGGTCTGAGACAAACAGCGGAGTACTCGGAGCCCGCGACAAGTGTCCTTGATACCTCCTGGCGACACAAGACTTTCACTCCGCCGCCCCCAATAGGGTTCGTGGAGTCGATGTTGGCATGGGTGGTTTTGAGTGCCTCCAGCAGGGTACCTGGGGGTGTTCTGGGGGCGTTCCTGACTCAACACCCACCGGAACCCCAAAGGTGACCTCAAAGAGGTGCAAAGCCCATTTTTTCTCACCTGGATACCTCACTGAAGTGAGGCTTTCATGGTTTTGGGGTGTTTAGATGGTGCTCTGGGCACCCAGAGCCATCCCGAAAAGTGTTACAATTTGACCCACTTCTGTACCGCTAAATGTTGCATATGTGTTGCATCAGGAAGTTTTCGGGATTCTGGGTCAAAATTGACCACCAAAGTGGCCGTACCTGGTTTTTCCGACCCCTTTTAGGGCATATCTATGACTCTTGGGGGGTTTTGGGGGGCTTCTGTGGCCCTCTGGGTCGTATCTTTTGGTTCCGCGAGTCTGGAAAATGCTGAAAAAGTGAGGGAAACCAGGGGGCTTATGGGGGGGTCGGCCAGGAAATTCCGGCTGGGACCCAAAGGTAGGCCCTCCGAAGGTGCAGCACCCATTTTTTTCCACCCGGGTACCTCACTGGAGGGGAATTTTTGCGGTTTTGGGGTGTTTAGATGATATTCTGCGCGCTCAGATGGGGTTTTGATAAGTGTTGCATTTTGGCCGAAAAGTGTGCATTTTTGAGTCACATTCTCGGCCATTTTTCAGGAAAAACTCCCAAGTAATTCGAATGGATCGACTTTCTCGAGGGTGTCCGCTATTTTCTCGGGTTTTTTCAGTGATCCCCCACTAGATTTTTGGCCAGGTACGCCCATTTTGGTGGAGTTTTTGACCGAAAATCAAAAAAATCGTGCTCCGTGACAGAAAAAACGGCCTCGTGGACCTCCCTAGGGGGGGGGGGGTAGGGGGGGGTTAAGCTGTCCCAGGAGGTCAAATTTTCACATACCGCCTCTGAGCCCCGTAGGGGCTGGTAATGGCTGGAAATCGGTCCAATATGGCCCAAAATCGGTGGAAACCAGCTGAACTGGGGGTTTTGAGGCCAAGAAACGGTTTTTTTCGCCTATGTTTTTTTTGTGGCAAGGGGTTTGTACCTCAGGCAGGGCCAGTACGACATGCCCGACCGCTCGGCATGTCCTGTGCCAGCCGATCGCTGACAATCGTCTCTTTCAGGTCAGTTCTCAGTATATTGCCGTAGGGAAGGCCAATTTCCTCACTGATGGTCACCAATTCAGCTTTTTTGGGCTTCAGAAAAGTGCGTAGATACACCCCCTTTGTGGTGCTGTGCAGTACACAGCCAGCACACCTCATGAGCCTGATCGCGTTCTTCTGCCTGCTCTCGAGCGATGGGAAGCTCTTGGTCAGTAGGAGTGTCACACCAATATTTTTCCGGTGATGTTTGGCCCTCGTCAGCTCACCGAGGCGTCCAGTATTGCTGTACCCAAAGCGCAGTAATACTGTACTGGGGAGTCTATGAGGCCCTCTGAATGTCATGATTCTGAGCCAGTCGCTGATACGGTTCCTCCGCAGCAGCGCATGGCAGCTGTCAGCCGCCAGGATCCTTTGCGTCCTCTTCTGTTCTGGAGGGCTCCTCACCCGCCCACGCAAACGTGACTGCAGAATCCGAGCCGCACCCCCCAACGCAAGCCGGGTCAGCCTTAGGGCGCCGCAGACAGCTTGACCTAACGCGGACAACCTGACTGACACCGTCAACGAGCTGGACATCATCGCCTGGACACAGCCTCCGCCGAAGCACACTGGCTTCTCTTGGGCAGCCGAGCGTCAGAGGAACCACACGGGCATCCGAGGGCACCCGATCCACAGGAAGACCCTTCCCGCAGTGCTGTCCGGGCACCTGCGGAGGGTGTGCTTCCAGGAGGGTCTGGGGTGGATCTGGGCAGGGCAGCAGAGGCGGCGCCACATCCGGATGGAGTACGGGTTGAATCGGGACATCTCCGGCGAGGCCTCGTGCCTCTGTATCACCGCACTTCAGGTAGTTTCAAATTTTTTTGGTGCAACCCCTTGCCTACAAAAGCCTCAGGTACAAACCCCTTGCCACCCCTATAGCCATACCCGAGAAATGCCTCGGATAGGGCTATATTGGTGGTCTGATGTGGTATTTTGCGCCTCAGACCTACCTAGGGTGCGAGAAACCCCATGACGAGGTGTTGTGCTCGATTTTTGGAAAAGTTGCCCTGGGACGCAAAAAAATGGACTTAACCCCCCCCCTAGGCAGAGACCCCGATAAGAATCCGACCCCCGACCCCCGACCCCCTCTTATAAAAGACCCCCCCCCCCAAATATCCAGGAAAAACCCTGGGTTTTTCCCGAGGAAACGCGGGTTTCTCCCTCTGTTGCATTGTTCGGGCTCCGTGCGGATCGTAGTGGGGTCACTTTGTTGGTGTAGTTGCCACACAACGCCCCTGAAATGCGGAGGTGGTCCATCGAGAATGGGGGTCGGAAACCCGGGGGTCGGAATCGAGGTCGGATATGGGGGTCAGAGGGGGTCGGCCCCCCTCCCGACCCCCCATTGTTCTCGGGGGTCGGAATACGGGGGGTCGGAGGGGTCGGAAGGGGGTCAGAAAATGGGGGTCTGAAACTTGGGGGTCGGAACTTTTGCACTATTTCTCAGGGGTCGGAAAATGGGGGGTTGCAAACTCGGGGGTTGGAGTATGAGGGGTCGGCCCCCCTCCCGACCCCCTCCGACCCCCCCACACAGGGTTTGCAAAACCCCGTCCTTTTGAATATTTGGGACTTCTGCGGATCGTAGTGGGGTCATTTCGTGGATAGAAGTACCAAGCTTCACTCATGAAATGTGGGTCTGGTCCAGGGGTATTCATAGGAGGAGATGCCTGGGAGGCACACACCATGTCACCCTACTCACCCACCCAGCGGCACCCTCCCCGACCCCCTCCTCGGGTTTTTCAAAAACCCGTTCTTTTGAATGTTTGGAGTTTGTGCGGATCGCAGTGGGGTCATTTTGGCCATGGGGTGCCTATGAACACCCCTTATTGGTGGTCCCCATTCAGGCAAATTCCTCAAGGCGACCCCCTCGGACCCCCTCCCGACCCCCGACCCCCGACCCCCTCTTATCGGGGTCTATGCCCCTAGGGGGGGGGGGGAGTGAAATAGAAGTAAAAAAAACTTTATTCGAGATGGAGTGAGGGGGGAGGGGTGGGGCCGGGAGGGGGGATCGACGTTGCCTTCTAGGCCCTCTCTAGGCTCTCTCTGTCTAACATCTAGCGCTACGTTGCCCCCCACCCACCCCCCTCCGCCCAAGCCCCTCCTCCCTTTGTTGGGATCTGAGCCATCTACAAACATGCACTGGTGTCTAAAGAATCGAGAAAAGCGGGGTGGTGGGGATCGAACCCGAGGAGACCGAACCCCGCAAAGGGATGGAGCTCTGGCTCTCCATGGCTTTCTCCCCGGACATCCCCGTTCGGGTGTTAAGTTGGGCCACCTGCAGCAGATATGTGGTGACCGGGGGGCACGGGGGGACCTTGCCTGTCACGTGGACATCCGGTGAGGGCCAGAAGAAGGTGTGCAACAGAAAAAGCAAGTCTGCCAAACACAGCAGCTGGACATGCCGAAGGTAAATATCGAATAGCACGAGTCACGGCTACATCACGCACCCCATCGCAGAGAACAGTATCCAGGGGTTGAGCCTTCCCTCAGGAAAAAGCCAACACAGCAAACGCAGAGTGAGAAAGGGTGAGCTAGCTCACAAAACTGGCTGTAAAAGTGACACAGTTTGCCTGACAGAGCGAAAGGCATTCAGTGCAGGATATTTTCTTGTTCGTTCGTGCGATCGAATCAGAAGTCTGAGTCAGTTCTGAGAGGCGGTGGGTTGATCACACAAATTCTTCTGATATAATCCGGATCTAAAATATAAAGCAACGCTTGGAGGCAGCATGCCATAGAACATGCCAATACAACAGACACGTAACGTACAGAACAGCACAACTCAATCCAGAAAAATGCACCGTGGGGTTGGAGGGCGGGGGGGCGCTTCGCCCAGAAATGGTTCAACACCGAAAAGGTACCACGCCGGCACAAGCCCCGTGTCACGTCTTGCGAGGTCCGAGGGGTGGGGGTGGGATGTGTGCGGAGCGATCCCAAAGGAGGCATGGAGGCATGCCGTTCAGGAAGGGTTCTTCAGCAGTGCGGGGCATGCGCAGATATCTAGGGGCACTGCCGACGTTGGGGCTGGTGCATGTGGGGTCGCGAGGGGTGAGAGATCCCTTATCCATTCTGGGCCCGGTGCACCTATTCGGGCTTCTGGCAGTTGCCTTGATTGTGAGGGGGCAGAATGCCACGAGTGTCTGGCTCGCTGATCCGCTTTGTTGGCCAGAGAGAGAGAGAGTGGAAGATCACCAGAACTTCCTTGGAGCACTAGACACAGCAGAGCTGGCAGTGGTGGCGGTGGCCGTGGTGGCAGTCCGGGTGATAGACGTCAAGCTCTGCGACGTGTCCCCCGACACCTGCGTCGCGCTCGATACCCTCTCCTGTGGGTTGACAGTGTGTGGTGAGTGCGCGCTCGATAGAAACATGACCATCACACTGGGCAGACAGCCAAAACAGAACTACTCCCCACCCGGGCACCCACATGCCGCAGCCACAACATCCTTTCATTGCAGGGGTGAATTCAGAACTCGCATCATGGAGAAGACGACCTTCGCTTGCACCTGACCCACCCTAACCCACCCTCTCCGAGGCACCCAGGCCCTAGCATACCTCCAGGCCTGACGAGGAGTTGTCAGCCAGCAGTTGCAGCATCGACTCCACCTCTGTGGCGAGATAGTTCAGGCGCGTGTCTGTGACATCAGACACACCCCCCGAGGTGCTGAACTCCTTGCCTGCTGTTGGCGCGCTGGGGACGGAGGTGTGGTGCAGCATGTCGGCATCGAGGTCGACGGTGTCGAGGTCCGACTCCGGCGACGGATTCACCTCCGACTCCCGCCACGCGCTGTGCACACTGCCGCGGCGCCTTTCGGGTGTTGCCGTTGCCGCCGACACATCCGCGTCGCTCACCTCTGCGGCATGCGGCCCTGCTGTCCCGTCACTGTTGGACACACCCTCCGTCGCAGTCCCACTGCGCCCACGGGACCGCCCAGGGGAGGATGTCGGCACCGACACCGTCGTGACGGTCGGTGGTGGCGGCAGCCCTGCCTCACTGGGATGTGTCCCCTCCGCCAGCTGCTTCCAGAAGCTGAAGCGTGCGTTGTCAGCCGCACTGCCGGGGCTCCGCTTTGGGGAAGGCGCATGCGTTGTGTGCGACGGGGGGAAGGAGTCGTCACGGGTCACCCACGTTGTGGACGACAGCGAGGTGATCTGCCCCGTCTGCCCGCGCGACGGCGCGGGCGAGACGGACTGCCCCCTCATCAAGGCCCGCTTCTGCACCACACTCTCCTTCGCCGTGCGGGCGGGCGACACGCTGTAGGGGAAGTGCACCGAACCCTCGTCGGTGCATGACCTCTCCCCAGGGCACCTCACCCCCACCGGCGACACCGACCCTGCCACGCCGAAGGGGAAGTGCACGGGCCCTGCCCGGGGGGGCGAAATCCGCGCCTGCCCCGGCGGGGCGCTGTCGCTGGGCTGCATCTCCTCATTCCGCAGGAGCGACATCTTCGCCTCCAGGCTGCGCAGCCTCTCCAGCAGCACCTGGGCATCGCCCCCCTGCTGGGGTGCGGGCGCTGCACCGCCACCGGGGGGCCCCCACGCGTCGCCACCCACAGGCACCGAGGGCGGGCACGCCTCGGGCAGCCCTGGGTGCCCCGCATACCCTGCAGGCTGTGCCGCATGCACAGCCGGCTCTGGCACGAACCCCTGCGAGTGGCGCACATGCCTCTGCGCCTGCTCCGCAGGCAGGCACAGCTGCACGCCCTGGTGTGGGAGATGGCCCGCAGGCATCGAGGCGTGGTGATGGGCTGGCGCAGCGTGATGCATGCTAGGGGCCAGGTGCGCAGCGGGCTGGGCAGGCCGCACAGGCGACAGCGGATGCACCTGGGCAGTGGGCGGTGGGGGCAGCGCCTCGTCGCTCAGGCTGCGCAGCGGCGGCATCTCCGGCGGAGGCCCCTGCGGGGGGTACGCCGGGTAGCTGGCACAGGGCACGGCGGGCAGTGAGGCGCGTGGGGGGCGCTGCCCGGGTGCCACCCGCCCCGGTTTGCCAGGCCGTGAGGGGGACAGGGCAGCGCCGCGCCGCGCCGGTGTCGACATCACTGCCATGTGTGCCGGAGGGAGGGGCCTGGGCGGGGAGGGCGGCACAGCAGCATAGGCAAAGGGGGCCTCCCTCGGCGTTAGAGGGTGCGGCACCTCGAGGGGCTCCAGGATGCAGTGCTGCCCGGTGGTGGCCATCGACACTACGGTGCGGCGTGTCGAGGCTTCCGTCAGCTGGTCGGGTATGGTGGGTGCGTGAGTCGTGTCTGTCGGCCTAGTGCTGGGTGGGGCAGGCGGTGCTTCTGGTGGCACAGCCGCAGCGGAGACTGCAGAGGCAGGTGCCGATGGCGGTGCGGCGAGGGAGCCTGCAGCCGAGAGGGGGGGTGTCGGGTCGGCAGAGCGGGGTGCCTCGGATTGGAGGAGCTGCAGGCTTTCGTCCGCCTGGGAGACCTGGGCGCGGAGTGCGGCGTTCTCCTCCTGCAGCTGTGCCAGCTCGTTGCGGTCCTGCTTCGCCAGCTGTTCCACCGCATCCAGCACGGCGCTCGAGCGGCTCTGCTCCTCGGCATGGACCATCAGCCCCTGCAGACGCTCCTCCACCTCCTGCGCCTTCTGCCGCAGCGCCTCGTTCTCAACACGCAACTGCCTTTCCACGCTGTCATCACGGATCACCTCCACCTGCGCCTGTGCTGGGTGCGCCTGGTGCGGTCTGTACGGCTGATCCTGCTGCAGTAGTAGCTGTTGCTGCTGTTGATATTGCTGCTGCTGATGGGAATGGTGCTGTTGCTGCTGGCGCTGCTGAAGTTGGGGAGGATGCAGCTGCTGGGGTTGATGTTGTTCTTGCTGCTGCTGCTGCTGCTGCTCGTGGGGAGGATGATGCGTGGGCACGGGTGCCGGATGCCCACCCGCCTGCTGGTGCTTATGGACATGGTGATGCTGTTGGGGCTGCTGGACCTGCTGCTGGGGCGCCTGCTGCAGCAGCAGCTGCTGCAGGCCCTCCTGGTGCGCGGGCTGCCTCTGCTGCTCCTGCACCTGCCGTGCCAGGTCCCGCAGCCTGCCCTCAATGTCCTGCGTCTTCTGCCGCAACTCCGCATTCTCCTCCCTGAGGCGGTGCTGCTCCCGCAAGTCCGCCTCACGCACCTGCGCCAGGGCCCCTGTTGTATCCAGCAGAGCGGGCTGAGGCGCCTCCTGAATCCTGCAGGTCACAGCCTCAAGACGCGCCTGCGCCTCTGTCGCCTTCAGCTTCAACTCTGCATTCTCATCCCGCAGGACACGCTCCTGCTCCGTGACATGCGTCTCCCGCTGCAGGTCCCTCCGCAGGTTCAGCAGCTGCATGCGTGTCTTATTCTTGACGTTATCCAGCTCGCGCATCAAACCCTGCCTCGCATCGCTCTCCGCCAGCAGGCGCTGCTCCAGCCCCGCCACCTCTTTGTAGTGCCCCTGCTTGGCCTGCTCGAGGGACACCTCCAGCTGCTGCACGCGCGACATCACCTCCTGCACAGGCCTGAGCTGCTGCTGCTGCAGCAGCTGCTCATGCTTCGCGAGCATGTCATCTCTCTCACGCTTGTGCTGCTCGTCTGCCTTGGCACGCCTCTCCCGCGTGATGGACTCCTCGATAGCGGCAATGCGCTGCTCTATATGCCCCGCAGGCTCACCCCCCACCCTCTGCTTCGCATCAGCAGCATCCGGCGCAGCCTCAGCCACCCCCTCGCGCCCCTCCTCCAGCTTCCGGATACGGTTCAGGATGTCGGCGCTCGGCTCGCTGCGCCGCACATCGGCACTGAGGCTGCGGCGCCCCTTGCTGCTGCTCCGCACCGACGGCGACTTCTCCTTCGTTGCCTCCCCCGAAACCTGCGCCTTCCCTGCGGCGGGGGCGGGGGCGGGGTCCGCAGGCTCCGGCGAGGGGCTGTGCCCAAAGAGCTTCTCCCTGTCCAGCAGGTTGCGCGAGTGAGGCGCCACCCACAGGCACCGCTGCGCCGGCTGCACATCACGCACCTGCGATATGAGAGCCTCCCCACTCCCCGCCTTGCTCCCGCCTGCCGACGGCCTGCCTGGCACGCCCTCCGCAGCACTTTCCTCCGACACCGCGGGGGGCAGCACGAGGCGCGACTGCGCATGGTCGGTGCAGGTGCGCGACAACGTGGCGCCCCCACCTTGCCCTTCGCTGGAACCGCCTGCTGGCAGGCTTGCCTGGGCACCCCCATCTGTCGTCTGCCCCGCCGACGCCTCATGCCTCTGCGACTGCGGGGGCTGAGACTGCGCCTGGGCATCGCTCTGCCCACGCCCTGCAGGCGGCGGTGTCCGCATCGGCATGTGGGCAGACGGCTGCTCGCCCCCAGCACCCTGCGCCCCCGAGGCAGCGCTGCTGTGGCAGCTGGAACTGCGCTGCGGCACTGCCCCCGACACCTGCGAGCGCGCCTGCCCCCTGGCGGTGGTGGCGGCGGTGGTGGCGGTGACTGCACCCCCCTGCGCCAACGACACCTCCTCCTCCGTCACGCTCGGGGGCGGCGGGGGCGGCTCCCCCGCAGCGTCCGGCATGCCTTTGTACAGCGTCACCGTCACATTCGGCATGGACCCCTTGCGCAGCGTCTTCCACACCGACACAAACGACTCGAAGAAGAGCTGGTTGAGGGAGAGCTCCTCGCCGTGGCACTCCACCTTGCAGAGGTGCCCCGACAGGGCCGCATGGGCGCCAGGGCCGCTGAGGGTGTCCTTGAGGGACGACCAGAACAGGTCCCCTGGGGGTGCGGCGTCGGTGGGGGTGCGGCGGCGTCGCTCGGACACCCTGCGGAGCTGCTGTGTGAAGTCGTTGGAGGTCACCTCAGACAGCACGGCGTGCGGCTGGGCGTGCGGCACAGACGGGTGCATCTGGGAGACAGACGACTGCAGCGTCTGCGGGAGAGACACCTCACGATCCTCCTCCGACGGGGGCGGATCCGGTGTCCGGCGGCACCGGCTGGACCGCAACGACCCCTCTGAGACAGGCACATTGGGGTGTGTGGCGGCGAGGGGCATGCGCTGCCCACGCACGGGGCGCTGCGGGACAAGCACCTGGGGGTGCTGCCGCCTGCTGTCCTCCGACGTGGCGCGGAAGCGTGAGAGCAGCTCCTCCGCCCACGACGCCTGCTCCGCTGCCTGCGCCTCCAGCTCAGCATGCTCCTCTCGTCGCCTCTGCAGTTCCTCCCGCAGCTGCCGCGTCTTCTCCTCCGTGCTGACATGGCATGTAGGGTGCGGCGTGGTGCAGTCCAGCGGACGCAGGATGGGATGCGACCTGCGTGTGGACTCCGTGTGTGGGGCACCGCTCACCTTACAATACGGCATGTGCGGCTCGTCGCACAGCCCCAGGATGCACAGCCCCTGCTCTGACTTGTGGCTAGCTGGGGCGGAGGCGCTGCTGTGCCCACTGGCATACGAGCCCTTGGTCACCTGCGAGCATTGCATGCAGCACCCCTGCCCTATGGGGCCGTCAGGATGTGGGTCCCACCGTGCGGAGGGGAGGGCCGTGGCCTGTGGTGGGCCTCTTCCGCACGCCTGCAGAGGGGTGGGTGGGCGGGGCGTGGTGTGGTGTGGTGTCGGCAGGGGGTGTGATTGTTGAGAGTGAAGGTAAGGCACACGGCACGATTCGAGAGCCGACCTCCTTTTGGCTTGTTTTATAAAGGTACAGGTGGTGTGGTTCGAGAGATCAGATAGCCTCCCTTCACTCCGGGAGATGGAAAATAGAAATAGAAGCAGAAGCAGAAGCAGAAATGTCAGATTGAATGGGGGGGTGGGGTATTGAAGTCGAAGTAGAATGAAGCACACGGGTGATCTAGTGAAGTAGAAGTAACGGAAAGCACAAGGGTGATCTCCCTTCGCTCGTTATGCGGGTTATATCTCCTGGAGAGGGGGGTTTGATTGTCGAGAGTGAATGGAAAAGCAAGTCTCCCAGCACCTTCTTGCAATGTTAGTCATTTTTGTAGTCACCACACCGGGTATGCTGCGCACAAGGGAGAGGTGGGGGTGGGGGCGACCTGATTGGAGGGGAGGGGCGCCTTCTCGGCAGTGGGGGGGGGGGGGCAGACCAGGCGCCTGCTGTTGATGCGAACCACATCCCATCCACACCCCGCTGCCCGCGCACCCACAGACGCACGGCGTGATGTCTCTGCAGCAGCACAGAAGCCATCCTGGAACACTCCCACCTCCACCACCCCTCGATGAGACGAAATCCGCAGCAAATCTACCTCCGACCCCCCCCCCCCACCTCCACCCCTCCATCGAGCAAGCCCCATCAAAGGCGTGCGGCAGCAACGCTGCGATAATAGGGGTGCAACACACCCATGGGTGAGGGGGCTAGGTTCAACTGGTGAAACGCCCGACACTATGGCGCGCAAAACTTACCTTCCCTGGAGGTGCCTCGGGAACCCTGCTGCTGCTGTTGCTGCTAGCATTGCCGTCACGGTGGTAGCTGTTCAGGGACTGGTTGTCGAGCAAACCGTTCTTCTCAGGGGCAAACAGCCCGAACTGCGAGCGCATCTTCTTCTGCGCGTTGCTCTCTGCCAGGATGTGCTTCATCTCCGACGGAGGCACCTCGATCTGGGACAACCTCACCTTTGCCGACACCTGCAGCTGCGAGAGGACCCTGTCATCACCTGGGCTCAGCATCGTGATGACTTTGCCAAAAGCCCCACCCCGCCCAACCCGACCTGCACGGTAGACGTATGCCGTGGTGGAGCGCGGCAGCCCGATGTTGATGACGAGGGAGAGCCCTTTGACATTGAGCCCTCTCCCAGCAACATCCGTCGCGACCAGGATGCGTGTCGTGCCTTCCTGCAGATACTCGAGGCACATCTCCCGTCGCGCCTTGGCCTGGTAGCCGACTTGCCCATCCAGCATCATCATCGGTATCGGCCCCCCGTTGAGCTCCTCAAGTCCCGGATTGGTTGATATTAGTTCGCATTCGCTCTTCCTGCTGCAGAAGATGAGAATTTTACCGAGACTGTCGGTTTCACGCATGTGGTTCTTGCACAGATACGACACCATCGGCGCCCGCACGATATGAGGGTACATCACATAATGGTGTGCGATGTTGGGGTTCGTTGCAGGATCCACAGAGGACGTGAGGGATACCATGTGCGGATCGGCGAAGGCAGGGTGCGACTGGACGCTCCTGAGCCACGGGGGCTGCATCGCTGCTACCAACACTGTCTGCAGTGCGGAAGGGTCGCCCACCTTGCTGAGCAGGTTGGTAAGTGAGTGGTGCGTCTCTTCGTGCACCATCAGGTCTGCCTCGTCAATCACCAGGACCTTGAGATGGCGGAGGGTGAGGGTTCCATTCCGAAGATGGTGATTGAGTCGCCCCTCTGTCGACACAACGACGTCTGCCCCTTCCGCGAGGTTGTCAGACTCCCCGCTAAAGTTCTGCCCCCCTGTGAGCTCAACAACAGACAGCATGAGGTTGGAGTAACGCTTGAACTCCGATGCAACCTGCGACACGAGCTCCCAAGAGGGGACGAGAACAACAACGTGTGGGCAGTTTGGTTCGGCAACTTCTGATTTCAACATGCGCTCTACAATGGGAACGACGTAGGCAAGGGTTTTTCCGGATCCCGTCTGTGACTTAATCTGCACACTCTTCCCGCTGCGGATCGGCTCGTATGAAAGTGCCTGCACCGGGAAAAGCCCTTTGATTCCCATGGCCTCCAAGCAACGTTTCCCTTGCAACGACAGGGTTGCGTCATCGTATTCACTGATCATTTTCATCTTTAACGGCACAGGCTTCTTTGCGTTGAAAAGCGGAAAGGTCCGGCTAGAAAACCATCGGGCCTGGGGTAGCGGCGGTGCCTTTGTGACAGCCAAGAACACACCCCGGCGCATCCCAGGTGTGGTGGGGGAGGGCGGTTACGTCGAGACAAAGAAGACAGAGAGTTCCCTCCCTTCACTCGTTATGCAGGTGCTACGATCGGCCTGTGTTGTGACAGGGACAGGGGGGGTAGAGGTGGTGTGTAGATCCCAATTGCCCCTACGTGTAGCCTGGAAGGACGTCACAGATGTGTGGGTGTGGCAGGGGTGCAGGAAACTAGGAGCCTGGGGCGTGCATAACTTTCGGTGGGGAGGGGTGGGGGGGAGGCTTGGCGTCGCGAATTCGTCGCCCTGCCCTCACGTCGTCTCACCCTGCACCACCCCACCCCTAAACCCTGCCTCCTGTTGGCAGCGATCACCACAAAAAATTGCTTTGAACGTTTGTGATGGGATACAGGCTTGCAAGCTGGGGAGACGATCTGCATATTACCGTACGAGGGTACATGTATGGTTAGTGACTGCCGACAATGTGGCGTGAAAAACACGCACCCCCTCCCCCCCCCCCCCCCCCTGGTGGTTAGACTCTGAACTCTTGAAAATGCAACACCATACGGCTCGTGCAATACTCACGATACTGCGAATGAACATAACGTAAACCGGGGGTTTTTCGCTGCAACACACCTCCCCCGGGAATGGGTATTGCTGTTGTATGATGTTCATTCATTTCGGGTGGCGTGGGCCTGCCGCCCCATGGGGAAAAGCGTCACTTCAGTTATGCCACTATTCTTCTCCGACTTATATTTCGTTTGATGATCTGGTGATTCCACACATTTTCGAAACCCACTTGACCTGATGAAGGGGGTGGTGTGGAGAGCGCAGTTGGCAGAGCTTTAATGACACTTTCCGCGCGAAAGTCAGGTGTGTCGAAGAAACAGGTTGTATGCACCTACAGCAGCTTCAGATGTCCTGCAAGGGCATCGACTCTGCTGATCGGAGCAGGGCCCACTGAGAGCACAGTGCGAGAGCCTGCAGCAATTTGGGTGCGGCCTGCATCACACACAAGGTAGGTGGGGACCCCTTGCTCCTTCGCGCTGTTGCGGACCTTCGTCAGTTCCGCCTCGTCATTCACCTTCAGGGCGACCTTTGTGCAACCACGCCTGTCCCAGTGGGAGTACCACTCTTTCCACTGTTTGTTCTTGCCGCGCATGACTTTGTCGACGACCCCAACAGCGGCGTGGCAGCACTGCGCGCACATCTTGCCGGCCCCCATCTTCAGGTCTTTCCGCACCAGCATGACCATCTTCAGCTCCTCCTCTTCCTCTTCCTCCTCCTCCTCCTCCTCATCTTCTTCGTCCTCCTCCACCTCCTCCCCCTCGTCTTCGGTATCGCGCTTCGGCTGCACTTCTGCCCGTGTCGAGGCGAGCCCCACGAAAGGCCCCAGCAGGGCCAGGAGCCCCCCCAGGAGCCCTGGGGCTGGCTGCTTCCCACGCTGCCGCCGTGAGAGCGTAGGGCCTGCGACCTTCCCCATGATCTGCAGGGCGAAGAACAGCCCGATCAGGGCAGGGGCGACCTCTTTTGCCTTCATCTGGCACTGCAGGGTGTGATTCCACCCCCACCCCCGCCCCTGCCCCTGAGCTCCCAAGCGCTGGCGGTGGTGGTGTGTTGTGTTGGGAGGGACCTGTCGCGTGTCACTGCCATTGGGAAATAAAAGGACCGTCTCCCGATTAAACCGGAATGAAAAAGCAACAATACTTGGAGACAACGCGATTTTTGAACACTTCTCAGCAGGGAACCTAATCGAGAAAACGAATACACAACACTCCCAGTCCAGAAGCCTCAAACCTAGCCTTCCGCCGAGGTGCAAAACGGGGACGCGGGGGGGCAGGGTGTGAAATAAGAATAGGGCCGCGGGGTTTGGGGTTGGGGTTAGCCATATTTCTCAGGCGGGTGGGCGGGGTTGACCAGGTCAACCCCACCCAAAGGGGCTGGGACAAGATGTGGGTGTGGTCTCTGACTTGCCAGTACACCCAGTTCAGTTTCGCACCCGCAGTCGCACAATATGCACTCCTGACCAGACCACCTGAGACTCGCCGGAGACTCCGGATCGACTCCGGAGACTCACCGGAGACTCCGGAGCGACTCCGGAGACTCGACGGAGACTCCGGCGAGGTCATGGCTGCATCAACCTCCGTCTACCTGCGTCTACCTGCGTCTACAAGCCAGAAATGGTGATTTTCACCCAGAAACACCCCATAACGGGCTGTCTGGGGCCGAAAATGTTGGTCTACACCCTCAGAATGGCCATAGATGGTCCAAAAACTGGTTACTCGTTTTTGGAAGGGTCTGGAGTAGAGAAGGCATAACCCTCTCTTTGTCAGCTAAAAAAAGTGTCACGAAAATTATTTTGGCCGTTTTGGCACATTCCAGACAAAGTTGTGGACCTTGGGTGACCTCACCGGGGACCTGTCGTGACTGTCAGATATCATCGGAGGGGCGACTGGTGGGGGTGGGGGCAGTGATCTGAGTTAGTACGGTACTAGGTATAGAGGAGGCCTACCTCCAGCCATCCCTCACAAAAAAAGTGTGACGGAAATTAATTTGGTCAATTCGGCTCAAAAAAACAGCCTCCTGGACCCCGCACACACTCCGACAATGCCAAAAAACACATTTTTGGACATGTTCGGGTGCGTGCCACTTCACCTTGGGGCCAGACTGCCGCCAGAGACTACTCCCAGTGCAGAACAACGCCGAAACAAACATGAATCCTCCGGACACCCGCCCCTTTTTCGGTTGTTCCAGCCAAAACCCGGCGTTGTTCCCCAGAGCCAGGCGTTCACTACCGTGGCCTCCGGCGGCTGGGGGGCTCCGCCCCCCAGACCCCCCTGTACCACTAGGCTGGAGCGTGTGCCTGTCTTGTAGCCAAGTCCTTTGGGTTCACATCAGCGAATGGGACCCAGACCACTCTCCGTAGCCTCAGGAGGACGCAGCCAACAATCTGTACGCCCGCAACTCCCACGCGCTCCTACTACGGCGCAAGGAACAGATACTCACTACCGTGGCCTCCGGCGGCTGGGGGGCTCCGCCCCCCAGACCCCCCGTATGTCGAGCAACCAAATCCTTCAGCTTGTTCCACTGGGCATAGGAAGGGGTCGTTACAATAACGCCCCGAAAACCCATTTTTGGCACCCGTTGCCTGGCATGTTGCTGTTGTGTTGCCACTATCTCTCATCACACAGGGCGTCCAATACCCACACACCACACTCACACTGGTTGTGTGGTGGAGATGGGGGGATTTTCTTGCCCGCGAGGGGGATTGCGCGCCATTTCCCCCCCGAAAAACCCTTGGAGAAAAAGTGGAATCCCGACCCCTTTTTGGGCCCAAAAAGGCCAAAGTCCCAGGCATACTTGCACCAAATCGGTGAAAAAAAATTTCGGTTTTTTTCCACGGTTTGCCCCCCGGGCGGGATCCCGGGCGGGCCCGGCCGGGTTCCGGGAAATTCCGGGATTCCCGGGATTTCCCGGCCGGGAATCCCGGGATGACCCCGGGTTATCCCGGGGTCATCCCGGGACCCCTCCGGGGTCAGGTGTAGGTGGGTGGTAAGATGACTTGAGAGTTTTGCACATTGCATATTGCACGCTGCCGTTGCCCCCTTCCCCTTTGCGATCCACCCGATGTCATTAGTTTTTGCTGGACCCGACCATTTCATACGGTTTGCCCCCGGGGCGGGATCCCGGGCGGGCCCGGCAGGGTTCCGGGAAATCCCGGTATCCCGGGATGGCCCCGGGATATCCCGGGGTCATCCCGGGACCCAGTCGTGCCCTTGTGCTCCTCACTCACGACACCATCATCAGCAGGAGTGTGAGTGTGGAAGCGTCAACGCAAAAAGAAACCAAAGCAAGTGCCGAACAAAGCGCAGTGACACTTTTCGCTCAGAAATGCTGAAAATGAGCCGCCTCACAATGTTGATGACCCCTCCACCTCTTCCCAGCACAACTGGAGGGCCACCCACTCTGCGCAGTTTGCCGAAGCTAGTACCTGGCAATACCCCAGCGCGTTCACTCCATCGATCTGTACAAGAAGCAGCCCAGCCAGTTTCACAAGCCCAGGCCGAGGGGGGGTGACATTCTCTCGGAGTACCCGAGGGAACAGAGAGGTAACAGAGCGGGATATCCGTGGGATATCCCTCTCTGTTTCTCGCGTGTCTTCTGCAGGGACACATTGGTGCAGGACATCCAACGGGAGAAGTAACATTCCGTGGAGGTTATCCCATAGGATATCCTCCCCAGGTTCTGGGAATCGAACCACCACCTATGTTGTCACGCAGGCTCCATGCGACAGTACCTCGCGGACAACCCAGAATCGGGCGCGGAGCACATCTCCCGACGTGTTCCCCCGAGGGGAGCCTCGCCCGGGTGTACTTTGCACAGAGTATGGGCGCCCGTTTGGGATGTCGACTGCCGCAACCAGATCCCAGGCACGGTGTCGACGACGCAGCACCTGAGCGGGTTTTGAACCCGAGACCGTCAATTCTCAGCAGGACCTCAGGGAGGGCGCCGACCCGGGCTTCCCCTCCCGGTGTCCTCGCCTCGAAGGGAGGGCGTTTGGTGTGTCGGCATGAGGTGGTGCAGAGGGCAACCCTCTGGAGTGCACTACCCAGCGACGTGGTTCCTGATGGGCACCGTGGTTGAGCAGCAATCTTGTTTCCTGCCACTTGTAATCCTGCCACTTGTCATGCTGCCACTTGTCACTTGTGTGCTGCCTTCGTGTGTGCGCCTGTGCCTCCCTGTTCTGCATTTGGTTACCCTCACGGGTATCACGATACAGGGCAGTCCCCCCCCCCCTCCTCCCCCCAAAAATCGTTCGCATCATCTTGGCGCCCATTCCTTCCACTTTCTGTGGATGTGTTTGGTATTTCCGAACGGAATTTTCCAGCGTCAAGACTGATACCTCGCCGTTTTCGAGTCAGTCACTTCCACCGCCGCTGCGATTTGCGTACCGGTAGTTGTGCAGAAATGCTAACATTTAATTTGCTCTGTGGAACCTGGACTGCACCTTCTGGGATGTGAGTCTGTAGATAGTTGGACAGTTGCGGTACCCATCTGTTAGAAAGCTGAAAGGAACCTTGTCGGGCGATCAAGGACGACTGAGGGTTCAGTTTGAGTTTAATGTGGTCCAAGGGTACAACAGACATCACTGCTTTGCAGATCCCTCTTGCTTGTCCCTCTGGTAACTTCCAACGGCTCAAACTCCTCGACTTCCTTGGGTGGGCATTTGCCATACCTGACGTAAAACAGTGATGCTTCGTGCTAGTGGTGAACCTGACGTTAGTAAAGGAAGGGTGCTGCGGCTGTCCACGAGGGGCTCTGATGCCTCCTCACGGTGCCTGGTTGGTCGGTTCAGGTGAAACAGAGCAAATTTAGTGTTAGGGGGATGCCTCTGGTCAAGGCCTTTTCACAAAAATTGACCCACGGCGCCGAGTTGGGCCGTTGGTTCCTGGTTGTAGCTCGGTCTACGCCAGGTTCCACACCCCGTCATCGCAAAACGTACGCATACACAGAGGCAAAACACAACAGCCTCTGTGGTACGGGAGCATGGCGGGAGGAAATTTTGCCTTTTGGTCAAATAGGCACCCTTTTGTAATCACTTGACCCGCAGGGTGGCTGAGTCTTATCAGACAGGCCGACCTACATGTTGATCAGTGGAACCACACAACCTGTTCAACCTGCCCCCGGGGTGGCTGAGTCCACCCCTGCCGTAGCGTAAGATAAGCCTACGTCGACCCTCGTCGTCCTCTTCGTCGTCCTAGGACTGTGGAGTTCAGCAACCAGGAGGATGCGGAACTGCTGTGAGCTGCACACTCTCTTGACACACCTGCACGTATCTGCGTTACACTCGTGGTAACCCCGAACCCTGTATTTATACAGGAGACTTCCATCTGGGACAGTTTCTGTTCCAGATGAGCTTTGACAGTGGTAGCCATCTTTGCTATGGAGCCATCGTCATTGCTATCGTCGTCACTCGGACCCATGAGCAGTGGATACAATTGGTGTGGAAGGAGAGGGTGCGGTTCTGGATCAGCAGGTCTGAATCTGAAACTGGGGACTGAAAGCCATAGGTCTGAGATGACCTCGGTCCAAGCGACCTGAGACTGAGAACCCCCGGGATTCCCGGCCGGGATTTCCCCGGGATCCCGGCCGGGATTTCAAAATCCCGGTCCCGGGCCCGGAATTTCCGGGCCCGGCCGGGGTTTCCCGGGATCCTGCCGGGGGGCAAACCGTGTTTTTCACCCGGTACTGGTACCGGTACTCCGGTACCAGTACCGGTACCGTTGGTCACCTTGTCAGTAGTGACCCGCTGACCCGGGCCTCGACGCGAACGCAGGCGCGGCAGAGCGCGGGGGACGCCCCCAGAGCTGTTCAGCAAGGCGAGGGGGGACGCCCCCAGAGCTGTCCCGCGAGGCGAGGGGGGACGCCCCCGGAGCAGCACACGCCGCGACCGCCGACGGAGCCGCAGGCGCCATGGCCGACGCCGATAGGGAGGGAAGGGAACAGGGGGGCGGGTTCTTTTCCCCCATGGGCAGGGCAGGGGGTGGTGGGTCCGTTCCCCAGGGGGACGCAGTGGGCGGCTGGGCAGTACCCCCCCCAACGTGTGTGCCGGCGGCTAGAGCATCCTCCGGGTGGTTCTTCCTCGCCCCCCTTGGCTTTTCCTCGCACCCTTTTTCCCCCAACTCCCCCTCCTCCTCCCCCAGGGGTGCACAGGCGTGTGGCGACCGGGCCGACTGCGCGTGTGACGGGGCAGAGGTATCGCAGAGGGCGGCAGCCAAGGAGGCGCCGCAGGGTTCGACAACGCCGGGTCGTGGGGAGCGGGGGGTCGGCCTCGGGCCGGCGGCCATGCGTGGCGTGGCGGGTGGTGACGACGAGGCGATGGCGGACAGGGACTGGGAGGCGGTGGATGAGACGCTTCGACAGGTCCACGCCTACCGCGTCCCGAACCTGGCCGAAGGCGACTGCGGCTACTGGGCCCTCGGTTTCGAGGCGGAAGTGATCGCGGCGAAGCGCAAGGACCTGTCGAAGGCTGCGCTGGCCCTGCCAGGCCTCACGGTCTTCTTCGGAGGATGCAGAGCCTCGGCCCTCGCGTACGCGAACGCGATCCGGGAGGAAGGTTTGATGGACCACCTCTCCCTGCAGCTGGCGGCGACCCTGTGGGACCTCCATATCCTCGTAGTGCAGCCCGGTGACCACCGAGTGGTGTCGATTCGCCCCCCGCAGTTGACGGACCGCATGCTGCCCAGACACACACGGGTGGTAGCTCTGGCGGGGGAGCACTACGAGCAAGTGATGATCCCGAAGGACCAGCTCCCTGAACTACACCGCATGGCGCACAGGGCCTTTCTCACCACGGACACAGCCCGAGATCAGGCGGTATCCACCCCGGAGGGCATGGATGCGAGCACAGTGGAGGCGAAGGTGGTTCACGGGCACACGGACACGGTGTACTGCCCACATGACAGCTGCCGCAGATCGCTGGTGCAGTCCGGGACCCCCATCCTCAAGTCCTCGATGCAGGCCCACCTCCAGGCACACCAGGAGCGAGGGGAGTCGGTGAGCCCAAGCGTCCTTCGCACCCTTGGGTACAAAGAGTGCGTGCGATGTGACAAGACGATAGGGCTCAAGTATCCGAGCTGTCTGTCCTGTCGCCGCGAGCTGGAGCCGGAGCCGCAGGCGATCGCCACAGGGGTCAGCGTACCAGCCACCGCCCTCCCTGAGGTTGACAAGGTGCGCGAGGAGCACGTGAAGGTCTGGGAGACAGTGCCGGGCCCTCTGGTAGCGGCGTGGACGCGGGCGTTCTCCGATGCACTTCGCGAGGTGGCAGCGCGCAACACTGTGTCAGCGTGGACAGCGCTGCTGATGGCCCCATCGGTGTTGCTGCGAGGTGCGAGGATGGGAAACTAGCAGAGGGACTGGTGTAGCAGAAGGCCTCATATTTCGTAGTACGTTCGTAGTTGAAAACCCGTTTGGGGTGCCCATTTTTTGCCCCCTTTTGGGGCAGCTGGGGGGGGGGCCCTCGTCGTGGTTCTTCCCCATCGGCGATCCCCTAGGAGGGACACAGTGTGATAGTCAGGGCCCTGGGGGATGTGCGCACGTCCGAACTGGCATTGTTGCTGACTGTAGTGGGGTAACTTGGACACCGACCGGCCGGTTGACCGGTCAGGAAGTAACCCGTTGACCGGCCATCTGACCGTTCACCGGCAGACCGGTGGCCGCGCCGGTTGACCGGCCATCTGCCCGCAAACCCGCACACAACGCGCGGTTTTCCACACCTCTACGAGGTTGCCCCGATATTTTCCACACCTCTACGAGGTTGCCCCGATATTTTCCACACCTCTACGAGGTTGCCCCGATATTTTCCACACCTCTGCGAGGTTGCCCCGATATTTTCCACACCTCTACGAGGTTGCCCCGATATTTTCCACACCTCTACGAGGTTGCCCCGACATTTTCCACACCTCTGCGAGGTTGCCCCGATATTTTCCACACCTCTGCGAGGTTGCCCCGACATTTTCCACACCTCTACGAGGTTGCCCCGATACTTTCCACACCTCTCCGAGGTTGCCCCGATATTTTCCACACCTCTGCGAGGTTGCCCCGATACTTTCCACACCTCTGCGAGGTTGCCCCGATATTTTCCACACCTCTACGAGGTTGCCCCGATATTTTCCACTTCTTCATAGATGTGTGCAGGTGGCCGTTGTGAATGGTTAGACAGGGGCTGGCCACCCCCAAATCGAAAAAAAACTTTTGTGAGAAAAAAGTCCACCACTCGAAAAAAATTTCCAATTTTTTTTTTCGGGGTTGTGGGAAACAACGAAACCCACGAACCCACTTTTTTCGAGAAAATATTTTTTCGGATTTTTCATTTTTTCCAGTTTTCGATTTCATTTTTCGGTGGTCCACACACGGTGGACTCCAGCGGGGGTAGGGTAACCCTTTTCGGGAGTCTCAACTAGGGGGAGTCCAACTCCCGCTAGGGGGAGTCTGACTCCCCCTAGCGGGAGTCTTTTCACCTATTTTCACTCATTTTTCCCATGATACCTATGCAATGTGGCACTCGTCACTGAAGTACAGCCACACCAAACGAAACGGACGTTTCCACCCATCCCAGCTCGCAGACCTGATTCACAAAAATGGGGAAGACGACAACGAAGCCGGCAGCGAAGCCGGCGGCAAAGTCGATTAAGAAGAAGAAGAGCGCAGAGAGTCCCGAGGCTGCGGAGGCGACGAACATTGTGCATGATTTTTGCACGGCCTTCCCTGTTAAAAAAGGGGGCAGTGTGCTGACACTGGGATCCATTAGAAGGCTCCTAGCAACGGTGTTGAGCAAGGAGCTCCACCAGCACAGCACCCAGGTGGCCAACGCAATCATCGCCATGTCTTCCCTGACATGGATAAGTTCGCTGTCAGGGAAGTCGCAACGATGCGGAAGGAGGGCGCTCTCCGTCATATACAAGGTGGAGGCGAAGTATGGCAAGGTGCAGGATACAAACGTGTCGTCGGGGGCAGCCTGAAGCCGCGAATGATCGCGACACGGGCGAACGGCTTGGCACCGTGGGTCTGGATAGATGCTGGAGTTCGGCCGGGTGAAACCGGAAGTCGCAGCAAAATTTGCCCCCCCAGATTTCTTCCTCAAACCCACCCGTGGGCTGATCCGGCCTTGCACGGTGGACTCCAGCGGGGGTAGGGTACCACTACCGGGTTTAACCCTTTTCGGGAGTCTCAACTAGGGGGAGTCCAACTCCCGCTAGCGGGAGTATAGATCAGCAGTGGGCAACAATGAGGCGATGCGGGGGGCGAGGGCACCGATGCTCACTGTGCGACATCCCAGAAGAACGCTGGTATCAACAGGTGCATCGATACCCGCACCTGACTCTCTCTGAGATGAAAGAGGCTGGCTACCCCTCCCTCTTGGCAGGTGTGCTTCCCAATGCTGGCCACAGTGGGCCTGCTCACTAGTCGGAGTTCCCAAGGTTCCTGCCCCCCTCTCCCCTCGGTTCCATGCCATCTCTCCCCTTCTCTATTCGGTCACAGGAATGTTGGCTTGCAGTCCGTATAATTCTTGGGTTTTACACACAACCCCCCACACCTCAGGTAACGACAAGCTCCAACTTACTTTCTCCCACGGACTGCGCAAAGCCTTTCTCTTTTTACACTTCAGAGAAGCAGTCCGTGGGAGAACGCTCTTAAAATGGAAGCGGTTACGCAGATGCTCGACAGGCTCCACCAGCGCGGAGTGACCGAGATTGTGTACGAGGTCAGAGCATCCCCACAGGATGGCGACGAAATTGGGGGAGAGTACTCTCGCCACGCGGGGGTGCTGCGCAAAAACGACGACAACACGTACACCATCCTCTATACCCTGCCGTTAGAGGAACTCGATGAAGTCGAGCCCACGGGGTTGCAAGAATGCACCATCCCCGTGGTGGGGTTTGACTACGCCAACCTCAGATCGGTGCATGAATACGCGAGGAAGCAGACCAAGGCACAACTCGACCTCATGAGAGAGTCGGTACTAGACCTCGCCAAGGCGGTCCGCGAAGGCGCCAAGCAGGCGGGGACTGGGGGGAAAGCGGGAGGTGAGGCCGGGGCGGCACAGGCGCAACCGGAGGGGAGCAGCCCCCCTGCCCAGGACCCCCCCAAGCTCCCGACAATCGGGAACCTGCAGTCGGCCCTCAGCCTGCCCAACATGAGGCCGGCTTGCGTCTCCCAGTGGCAGGACTTTTTGAAGGCAGGAGGGGTGGCAGCGGCGCGGGAGATGATCCGGGACCTGAGGCTGCAGTTCGGGACATCGAACAAGGTGACCCACCTGAGCACGTGGGTCGCCCTCGCGCAGGAGGCTGCTGAGCGGGGGTTCTGGTCCACCACCGTGACCCAGATGGGGAACCAGCTGCTGCACGAGCTGGTGGTGAATGAGGCGTGGAAACAACACAGGATCCCCCGGGCGCAGGTGGAGGCGGAGATGCGGACGGCCGACACGGAAGCATCCGCTGCTGACCGGGCCATCGCCAAGCTGGCGGGGCGTGCACGCACGACGAAGGGGGGAAAGGGGGGCAACGGTGGCCCTCCCCAGTCTTTTCCCCCCCCGAATCGGTATTCCCCCTACCCCCACCACACATTTCAGGGAAAGGGGGGAAAGGGGGGGAAACCCCGGGGCAACACCAACTGGAATTAACACCGGCACTCGGCCAGGACATCATGCAGGCACTCGGCCAAATCACGGCACTCTGCCAAAAACTGGGACAGGAAAGGCCCCCCCAACCCCCTACCCCCCCTCCCGCCCCCCCAGAACATCGTCCAGAACACTCTGTCGGAGGTGTACACGCAAGCTGCGCCGGCAAGGACCCGGGCCAGGGACGACCACACTCTGTGGGAAGCAAAGGAACGGCTGGAAGAAGTCATGAAAGAGAGCCTGGCGGAACGCACAATCTCCACCAGGGGTGGGCTATGGAAAAGACTGGAAAGTTGGTGTGTGACAGCAGACCTCTCCCTACCCCCCTCGGAAGATGCAGCAGTTCTGTTTCTGGCGGGAATGACCCACTTGACAACAAGCACAGTCAAAAATTATGCATCGGCAATAAACGCAGTCGGTCTGCAGCAGGGGAATTGGTCCCCGCTCCCCCTTCAGGGCTATGCCAACGCACTGGCTCGTGCGACCCCCTTTTCCCCCCCGAAGCAAGCTGTCCCCGCAAAAAAGGCCGAAGTGACCCAGGCGGTGTTTGTTCTGTTCACAAGGGGGCACGAGGTGGAGGCGAACCTGTTGTTGTTTCTGTGGAAGACAGCCTGCCGCTACCGCGATGCGGCAGATCTCACGGTAAAGGATGTGAAACCCACAGCATGTGGAACACGACTCGTGGTGGATTTTTACAGGTCAAAGGCAATCAAGACGACCCCATTTGTGGATCGCAGGTTCGCAGTTGCAGCGGGGGCGGGTTTGGAGCGTCTGATTGCGTTCGTGGTGGAGAAAAGACAGACATGCCCCTTGGAATCCCTTCTGTTCGGTGTCCCCCACTCCCAATTTCTGCGCCTTCTCCGCCAATGCCCCAACTGCCAAGAGTGGACGCTTCATTCACCCCGACGGGGGGCCCTGCAATTTCTAGCCACACTGGCAGCCAACGGTATCCTCCCCCCCCAGGACATCCCCAGGATTGCCAGGCACAAAACCGCGAACCCCATTCTTCCCCCCACCACCATGAGATACCTCGCGAACGTGAACGAGGAGGTGGCCCTGGCCCTCTCCCCAGAGTGTTGTGCCCGTCTTTAACGGAACTTGGTGCCCCCCCCGAGCATAGTAGCCACTCCGGCATGGGAAAACGGGTGTCCAGGGGTTCCCTTCCAACCCAAGAACAACTAAAAGCCCCGTTGCATTGCAAAAAAGTCCCTATTATTTCTATTCCTGAGGTACTTCGGATGGCCAAGGGGCCAGTGCGTGAAAGGATCAGCACACTGCTGGACATGACAGCCAACCCCCAGGCCATGGCGCGGGAGGTCTCAGAGCAGAGCTGGACCCCGGCAACTGTGAAACCCAAGAGCCAGGCCTTTTCTTCTCGTTTTTCGGTGCAGCTGGAAGAGGCAGGGCTGGTGCGGAGAGCCCCGGACTTTGATTTTGGCAAGAGAAACCCTGTTCTGGCTATTTCCCCTTTCGTTGTCTTCGAAGAAAAGCAGGGGTATGGCCCACACGGGGGCCGACTGAGGCCCATCATGTGGACCAAAGACCACAACTCCCTCGCGGCAGCTTATGGATACCGCTGCCAAGTTGTTTTCCCCACCTCCCCAACAGTGTTGTCCAGGGTGGAATGCGAGTGCGCCTCCCAAAGAGACCTAGCGGCTTCCTTTTTTCAGATCCCCATTCCCGAAGAGTCTCAGAAATACTTCACATACCGTGATGACAAGGGGGAGGCATACTGCCTGACCCGTTTGCCAATGGGGGCGTCGTGGTCCCCAGAGTTGATGCACCTGATCATGTATGCACTTTCCCACTGCTATCTCTCAACCCCCCCCACGGCGGTATTCTCTCCCTCCCCATCCACATCCACTCCGGAACTGTGCGTTGACGTGTATGTCGACAACGTGCGGTACGCGGGCACCTGGGAGCGTGTTCGGGAGGCAACGGCGGCGTTTGACGTGGCAGCGAGACGCGCCGGCGCGACGATATCTGAGGCGAGCGACGGTGACACGGAGTACGTCTTTCTCGGGTTCGGCTTCCACTGCCGTCGAGAGGTGGGCGTTGGGCCCAAGGTGGCGAGGAAGCTGAGGGCGGCGCGGGCGGACCTGATGGCTCAGGGCGAGACGAAGCCGAGGGTTAGGCGGTGCGACTTGGAATCCTTGGGTGGTCGTCTGGTGTGGGCCTCGCCCCTGGTGGTGCAGCCTCTGGGCAGGTTTATCGACGCCATCATCGCCCTGCGCCGCAACAGCAACGCATTGAACCGTGGTGCACACCCGGACGAAGAAGTACAGCTCTCCGCGCAAACGACTGAGGCGGCGGTGCGTTGGATCGACGCTGCGCTCCAACCGAGGATGTACAAGGAGTTCACCGAGATGAGCCGAGGCCGGGGGGTAGAGATCTGGTCGGATGCTTCGGTGACGGGGTGCGGTGTTGTGGTGTCAGCAGGCGGCGCTCTTCGATCGTTTGGGCGACGCTGGACCTGGGAAGAGGCTGACGAACTGCCGGAGGAGCAGCGGTCGACGCGGATCGCGGTGCTTGAGGCACGTGCTGTGGTCTACGGCATGGAGGAGTGTGTCGGGGAGAACGCCTGGGGTGCCAACGTGAAGTGGTACCTTGACAACACCGCGGTGATCGGGGCGCTGCAGCGCGGGTATTCTCCGGCTCGGGCACTGAACAGAGAGGTGATGCGGATCCTGGGGCTGACGTCATCATATTTCACAGCGGTGCAATGGGCCTACATCAAATCACGGGATAACCCCGCAGACAAGCCGAGCCGGAGGTAGCGCAGGGGTAGCGAAGGGGTGTCGTTCGGCGCTGATCGCGCGGCTCTTCCGCTGCGTCCTGCGGCGACCTGCGTCTTTGGTGACTTCAGCCGCGCGCTCAGCGTACCCCTGCGCTACGAACAGTAATGGTAACAGAAGATCGTGCTGCCCACTCCCCACTCCCCTCTCCACCACACTTGTAGGAAGGCTAAGTGCCAAGAGGGCAAGGCTTGCCCGGAATGTGTTGCTGCGTACACTTAGCCTCCCTCACACAGGAACCGATGGGGAACTCTGGCCACAGTGGGCCTGCTCACTAGTCGGAGTTCCCAAGGTTCCTGCCCCCCTCTCCCCTCGGTTCCATGCCATCTCTCCCCTTCTCTATTCGGTCACAGGAATGTTGGCTTGCAGTCCGTATAATTCTTGGGTTTTACACACAAATCCCCCACACCTCAGGTAACGACAAGCTCCAACTTACTTTCTCCCACGGACTGCGCAAAGCCTTTCTCTTTTTCCCTTCCCTCCCACCCGGGGTGTCGTTCGGCGCTGATCGCGCGGCTCTTCCGCTGCGTCCTGCGGCGACCTGCGTCTTTGGTGACTTCAGCCGCGCGCTCAGCGTACCCCTGCGCTACGAACAGTAATGGTAACAGAAGATCGTGCTGCCCACTCCCCACTCCCCTCTCCACCACACTTGTAGGAAGGCTAAGTGCCAAGAGGGCAAGGCTTGCCCGGAATGTGTTGCTGCGTACACTTAGCCTCCCTCACACAGGAACCGATGGGGAACTCCCGCTACGTCACCCCAGCACTCCATGACTGCAAGGGGCTCGCCATGCGGCTGATCAGGGTACTGGATGACAGGGGTGGAGCTTGGGGGTTTTTTCGGGTCAGCTGACCTGATTTTCTGCAGGCCCTCACAAAAAATCAGGTCAGGGGTAAAAAGAAAAAAAAATATAGATTTTCGGGAAACCGGAAAAGTTGGCTCCTCGCCTTGGGGCCTCAAGGTGACCAGGAGGCGTTTCGTGAGCAAAGTGACCCCAGCGACATGAGCACAGGCCTCAAACAGTCACAATAGAGGACAAATGAAGCTGCCCAACCCGTACCGTGCAACAGACGTTTACTACCGTGGCCTCCGGTGGCATGTGCCTGTCTTGTACCCAAGCCCTTTACATCAGGGAATCTCAGTATCCTCAGGAGGACGCAGCCAACTCACACAGAATCCGTACGCCCGCAAGTCACAGATGTTCACTACCGTGGCCTCCGGCGGCTGGGAGCTCCGCCTCCCAGACCCCCCCTACGGCATGTGTTTGTCTTGTAACCAAGTCCTTGCGCGTCCGGGGCTGCATATCGGTTCCGGTACCTCGCGGGAGGCTGGGCCCGAGCACTGATCTCTGAGACGAACCGGGGGGGAACCCATAAGAAAAAATTGGCTGACCCGATCTGACCCGATCCAGCCCGCAACCCCATATTTCAAGCTCCACCCCTGCTGGATGAGACAACAAAAAAATATTCGACAAGACCTGTACAAACCTTGCACTGAATGTGTCGCAGTATGGGACAGGTGCTCAGTTCCGGAAGGTCGTGCTTGCCTGTCACAGGACACACCTACAAGGGCTTGTTCCGCTACCTCTTTGTCTCCCTTGCAGACCTCATGCATTTCCGGTATGCAGACATCCCCTGGCGCTTCTGGGGATGCAAGGATGAGTCAGCCCGGATTCCCTTCTTGCGTGCTCGGATCTCAGGGCATATATTTCACTGGTTGATGGAGCATGTAGAGGGTGGCAAGCTGTGATTTTTCCAGCCGTTTCTCACAAACTTTTTTCTGGGCAAAAATATTGGTGCATTTTTCTCCCGTTTTGGGGCCCCACCACCCCCGGAACACCTCCGACTCTGCCAAAAACCGGGTTTTCACCCGAAAATGCGGCCCGCCGAGGTGGCCGACAGGAATGCAACCGAACACACGACTCCGGAATCACACCCACATGACGAGCGGATGCGAGGAGGGCCCACCACATGGAATTCACGCCCGAATGGGGCCTTGCCAGGGCTTCCCTGTCAGAAGGACCTCCATGGAACCTGCTCTCTGTATGCTGGGGGTCACATTGGTCTGTGTGTGTGGCCACTGGGGTGGGGTGGCTGGCAATGCGGAGTTCAGATGATCACGGCTTCGGGTGGGGGATTGGGGCAGGTTGGGGGGCAGGGTCCACAGGCTGCAGATGACTCACCGATCTTGCTCTGTCATTCGCATCCTGCCAGAATCAATTAGGGA
The DNA here is from genome assembly GCA_963210315.1 of Rhynchopus euleeides. Taxonomy (NCBI): domain Eukaryota; phylum Euglenozoa; class Diplonemea; order Diplonemida; family Diplonemidae; genus Rhynchopus; species Rhynchopus euleeides. Next base: position 1,312,454 of record OY723278.1, read on the forward strand.
ATGAAGGACAAGCTTGGAACTCACACAAAAAGGGATGCTGAATACGCAGCACATGTACACACACAGGAGCAAAGAACCCTTGGCTGCCACAAGACAGGCACTCAGGAATAATGACAGGAATTGGCAGACTGTCTTCATCCCGGAAGGAAGTCTGCAACCTGGACCCCAAACGGACAGGCATGGAGAGACAAGGGCGCACGGACAAGCAGAAGGGAGCGAAGGAGTGCTTCGCGGTGAGTCTGCATGCCACGGGTGATACCGCGGCCGAAGCCATCGCGCGCACCTCCAACACAAAAATGCCTCTGGCAGCGCCGAGACACAGCGCCGATGCGCGTCGGTGCACACCACTGCGTCGAAGAGCGATGCCGCCCCAAACATACCGCAGCCGCTCACCCCAGGTGTCGCCGCGGCTCCCCTGAATCCGCACCCAATCCAGCAGGTCTGCACGTCGCACAGCCAATCACCCACTGACACCCAGCGCAAAAAACGTGCATACCAACGCTCCGACCACACACCACAACACCACACCCGACGCGCTACACCTCCGCGACTTCGGCTCGCAACATGGTCCCACTCACGACCCGCACACAGGACGTGGCGTTGGTTCCCACCCCCTTGTCCTCCACCCGCTGCCAAAACCAATCTGCAAAAGACCCCGCTCCCGCCCAGTCGAGCGGGAACTGCCAGGAGACCCCGGAAGTGCACGACGACCACACGCATCGCGTCGACCAGTACAGCAAGGCGTCTAGATCATGCGACGACGGAAGGGCGAGCGGGAGCGTCCGGGTGATGCAGCCGTCAACCCTTAGCTTGACCGGGAACCGGCCGGAGGTCGGCGATCAGCCGAGCAGGGGGTTCTCATAGACGAGATTAAATGGAAAAGCAAGTCTCCCAGCACCATCTTGCAAATTCCCGACCAGACAGGGGCGCAGGGGGGTGCGGGCGGCATAACAAGGAGTTTTGTTGCTGTTGTCAGACGAAGTGGTGGCTGATGCCACGTGCAGTGCTTCGTCAGTTCGCTTTTTGTGCTGGTGAGACACAGCCGCGTGACTCATACATACCCATTGTGACACTCTCATAGGGTGCAACACATCCGGGTGACTCATACAGACCCATTGTGACACTCTCATAGGGTGAGACACAAGCGCGTGACTCCCGGACACCCATTTCTGCACTCTCGTGGGGTCGGACATAGCCGCGTGGCTCGCGGACACCCATTTCAGCACTCTCATGGGGTCAGACATAGCCGCGTGACTCCCGGACACCCATTTCAGCACTCTCATGGGGTCGGACATAGCCGCGTGACTCCCGGATACCCATTTCAGCACTCTCATGGGGTCAGACATAGCTGCGTGACTCCCGGATACCCATTTCAGCACTCTCATGCGGTCGGACATAGCCGCGTGACTCCCGGATACCCATTTCAGCACTCTCGTGGGGTCAGACATAGCCGCGTGACTCCCGGACACCCATTTCAGCACTCTCATGGGGTCGGACACAGCCGCGTGACTCCCGGACACCCATTTCAGCACTCTCGTGGGGTCGGACATTGCCGCGTGAATCCCGGACACCCATTTCAGCACTCTCATGGGGCATGGGCTGCATTGAATCGGATTCCAAATAAAAATTTTCGATTCCGGGAATCGTGGAATCCGGATTCGGAATCAGAATCCGGATTCCACGATTCCAGAAAAAGAGTGGAATCGGATTCCGGAATCGAAAACGCCGATTCCAAAATTGTGGAATCCGATTCCGGAATCGAAATCACCGATTCCGGAATTGTGGAATCGGTGGAATCCGATTCCAGAATCCAGAATCGGATTCCACCGATTCCGGAATCGAGAATCGGATTCCGGAATCTGACCCAAAAATGTCGAAAAATGGACAAGTCGTAGGGGGACCCCAACACCCCATATACCCCCTTCTGGGACCAAAAAGTGCACGAAAGGGGTTAAAACGGCTTAATTCGTTGATTTGTTGCATTTCCCTGCAAAAAAACGGTTTTTGTGTGGGCGAGTAGTTGTAGAAAATCGCGAAAAATGTCAAAAAATTGAAATTTTCACAGAGGAGGATCCTTGAAATCGGTAGTGGACAGTAGCGGACAGGGCGGACATTTCCTTGTGGAAAAAGTGCCCGAAAAAAAAATTCGAAAAGGTCCCCCTTACAGAATTAGCCTTTTTTCAAAAAATCAGAAAATTTCGGACCGCAATTTGTACCCAAGAAAGTGCCGGATTTTCGGACTTGGTCCGATTTGAACGATTTCCGTGCCTCTTGCAACCCCCATGAGGGGGGGGCTGCTGTTTCGGGTTCTTCCGGTGGTACATGCTGGGGTGTCAGGACAGGGAATCCTGCTCGCTGTACCCGGTGATCCCTGACGCAGCCAGGAAGTAGAGAGCCTTGGAACCCTGGTTGAGGCCTGTAACACCCGGCCTTCCTGCCACTTGTGGCATTGTGGAGTGGTTATGGAGAAGGTTCTCTCTCCGTCCGGTCGAGCACAACCGTCCTCTCCAGCCAGGGGTCATCTACTTTCCAAACAAGGGCCAGGAACATGCTCAAACAAACCAATTGATCAGAAAATCTGGCTTGCCGTGGAATCATTGAGCATTGGGGAGTGGTTTGCCCCCTTGCTGCGTATGACATGTCCATTTTTGACGATTTTTGGGCAGAATTTGGTGCGTGGGACCTTTCGATTTTCATGATTTTTTCGGAATTTCGTGGGGACCGGTACCCCATTTGAGGGCCAAAAATCTCATTTCCGAGGCCTGGGAATGGTCGCAGTGGCCTCAGATGTCCAAAAACGTTCAATTGACCTCTCCTCGAAAAAAAAATCGAAAGGTCCCCCCTACTGGCACCCCGGATTAGGACATGTCTCTGGGGGTGTCCGGGGGGCATTTTTGGCCCATTTTTGGCTGGGGAAAATGGGCCATTTTTCACGATTTTTTCGGTTTTTTGTCCGGACCGGCACCGCATTTGAGGGGCCAAAATCTGATTTCCGAGGCCCGGGAATGGTCGCAGTGGCTTCATTTGGCCAAAAACGTTCAATTTACCCTTCCCCAAAAAAAAAATTCGAAAGGGTCCCCCTACAAATCGCCGGTCTTAGGAAATTTTTTTTGGGCACCCAGATTTCAAAAATTTTCAAACTATTTTCTGGACCAAAAATCAAACTATTGAGGTCCTGGCCGGACATGTCCGGGGGGGGGGGGGGGGGGTCAAAATTGGATTTCCCGAATTTCCGGGTCCGGACATGTCCGCCCGGACATCCGGACACCAGAAAATGTCCGCCCGGACATGTCCGCCCTGTCCGGGGCGGACATTTCTGGATGTCCGGATGTCCGCCCGGACATGTCCGGGCGGGAAATTCGGGAAATGTCCGGGGGGGGGGGGGGGGGGGTCAAAATTGGACCCGGACATCCGGACACCCGGATTTCCGGGTCCGGGCATGTCCGCCCTGTCCGCCCTGAAACCGCCTAAGGGGCCGGGGGAAATCCAGGAAATTCGGGAAATCCAGGAATATGAAGAATCCTCCAGAGGCCCAAAAATGTGTTCCTGGGTGAAAAATGGGCCCAAAAACCGATTTCTGACCATTTCTGGGTGGTTTTTGGGGGTTTCTGGCCATTTTTCAGCGATTTTTCTGGTCAGAACCCACCCAGAAACCCTTAGAAAATGGCTGGTGGTCGTTTTGGGTCGAATTGAACAGAAGGACGAATTGCTCGCCAACTCTTTCGATACATGAAAATTTGGGCATTTTCCGTTACTCTGAACACATTCGCACACCGTGAAAAAAATTCGAATTTTTGGTTGAAAATCCGGTTTTTGGTTGGGCCAGGTGGCTGGCTCTCCGTCCCTGACTTGTCCCTGAATACTTCCGGCCAACACAACGTCAACACAACATAATAAACCACGCCTGAAAATTTCCGGCGCCTGCGGCGGGCTGTTTACCCCCCCCCCCACCCCTGCCGAGGACTTCTTCTGAGAATGGCGCTCCAAAAGTGCCAAAAATTGGTCAGACTAATAATAAAAAATGATGTGATTTCTGGTTGCTCGCCATCTTTTGTTCCACCCCCCCCCCCCCACCCAGCTCCAACCTGCCCTTGCCCCTCCTCCAAATCCAACTTGCTCAACTCGGCCTGCCAGGGGAGGGCTGCGGGGACACGGAAAATCATGGCCGGACCGATGCTCGACCCGGCCGCGATGGAGGATCTCGCAGTCGCAGGCGACCCCGCTGGCGACCTCGCAGGCGATCTCGGAGTCAGCTTCACTCAGGACAGTGAGAGCGATGACGAAGCTGCAGACCACGTGAGCCAAGCCATGACGCAGAGCATGACCCAGACCAGCAGGGCGATGCAGAACCCAACTGTGCTGAAGCGGGCAAAGCAGCTGCAGCCTGGGCAGATCTTCCTGCACAAGTGGCGGGATAACAGCCGGACGGTGCAGTGCTGGGTGGGGATGCTCGTCGGGAACACTGCCCCCAAGGAAGATTGCACGACCGTCAAGGTGCTCTACACCTGCGACCCCACCACGACCCTCGACCTCCCCATGGCTGTTGGTGTGGGAAGAACGCTGGAGCTGAAGATTCTCACTCGCGTGCACGGGCAGGGGGATTTCGACCGGCTCGCGGCTCAGCATCGCGAGAGCAGTCAGAGCCAGAGCCAGGGCCCGAGCCAGAGTCAGGGCCCGAGCCAGAACCAGAACCAGGGCCCGAGCCAGGTGGCTGATGACGCATGGGCTGCATTGAATCGGATTCCAAATAAAAATTTTCGATTCCGGGAATCGTGGAATCCGGATTCGGAATCAGAATCCGGATTCCACGATTCCAGAAAAAGAGTGGAATCGGATTCCGGAATCGAAAACGCCGATTCCAAAATTGTGGAATCCGATTCCGGAATCGAAATCACCGATTCCGGAATTGTGGAATCGGTGGAATCCGATTCCAGAATCCAGAATCGGATTCCACCGATTCCGGAATCGAGAATCGGATTCCGGAATCTGACCCAAAAATGTCGAAAAATGGACAAGTCGTAGGGGGACCCCAACACCCCATATACCCCCTTCTGGGACCAAAAAGTGCACGAAAGGGGTTAAAACGGCTTAATTCGTTGATTTGTTGCATTTCCCTGCAAAAAAACGGTTTTTGTGTGGGCGAGTAGTTGTAGAAAATCGCGAAAAATGTCAAAAAATTGAAATTTTCACAGAGGCCCAAAAATGTGTTCCTGGGTGAAAAATGGGCCCAAAAACCGATTTCTGACCATTTCTGGGTGGTTTTTGGGGGTTTCTGGCCATTTTTCAGCGATTTTTCTGGTCAGAACCCACCCAGAAACCCTTAGAAAATGGCTGGTGGTCGTTTTGGGTCGAATTGAACAGAAGTAGAGGAGGCATAGCAAACGGAAATCCCTAACAAAATTTTGTCTCCGGAGGGTGTCCTAAATTTAGGAAATTTTTGAAAAATTTGGAAGATTTTGGGGGATTTTTTGAAAAAATGGCGAAAAAAAGGGTGTGGGGAGTTGGATCCAGTTTAGCAAAGTCCGTGTATTTGGACGCGGCCCCTCAGATAAGGAAGCCGCGTCTCAGGTGCAGGATGTGGGGTGTTGTCGATTTTTCAGGGTTCGACATTCTCGGGCTGGACGGAGAGAAACGGTGGGTGCAACTCTGATCAGAAAAAACTTCAACCGAAAAAACGGGGTGTAGCTCCCTGACTGACGAGCAGCGGGAGGTGGCGAAGAGAAGCTCCTCATGCGTGGCGGCCTCCCTCGTTCGCGGCGGGAGAGGCATCCGGGGGTACGAGAGCGGCACCCGCCTGAGTTCTTTATGGAACCCACAAACCTGGGTGGTAGCCGGCCTCACGGATGTGAGGTTGGAAATGCTCCGGGAGACAGCCGATGGCGCCTCAACGCCACAGGCTATCGTTGCCGGCTTGGTGCCCATATGGTGCAAGATGAGCGGCGGAATCCGCGAACTTCGGGAACTATCAGGTAGTTTGAACGCTGAAGACTGCCCCGCCAGGCTGAATGGGAGTCACAACGCGATGAGGAACAAGGATCAGCAGCGCCTTTTCCGGCAAACACAGGGCAGCTCTCCCTGAGCAGCTGGGAATGAAACGGGACGGAACTAACGAGCAGCAGCGAAACTGTTGCAGAGCACCAGTAACCACAACGAGTCCATGACACAAGTAGAACTGCAGACACGGGGCAGCCAAGAAACGGACGCAGTCGCAGGAGACCACCTCCACTCTCAGAACGAGCAGAACTGAGAGACACTCAATGGGATAGAGCGGAATCACTGTAACGGGGACACACTGATGGCACACAGTACAGACGGACAGAAGTCAGAGTGAAACGGTTGTACAAAGGGCTCGGCTTCACCGACGTCCTTAGTACAGAGTGAAACGACGACGCCGCCGAAGGCGGCCAATCCGCCGCCCGAAGGGCGGCGGAAAAATTTTTGGGGTGTTTTTGGGTGAAAAACCGGGCAACCTGGGCCCTTTGGGACCACATAGGCCAGGAAAGGCCAAAATTTTCGATTTTTTTCGGAAATTTTTCGGTTTTTCAGAGTGTGGCAGTCCGCAGATACAGATTTTCGGGTCGGAAAAAAAAATTTTTTTTCGACCCAAAAAAATCGGATTTTTTCGGGGAGGGTCTCCGGTGGCCCCCCCTGGATTTCCTGATTTTTCCCGATTTTTCCTGATTTTCGGATTTTGCTCGAAATTTGCCCTTGTGTCAACCAGTGGCAAAATTTTCGGAAAATCGGGAAAAATCAGGAAAATCCGGAGAACCGGACACCCTCCTAGATTCTGGGGGGGTGAAACGGCGGAAAAATTTTTGGGGTGTTTTTGGGTGAAAAACCGGGCAACCTGGGCCCTTTGGGACCACATAGGCCAGGAAAGGCCAAAATTTTCGATTTTTTTCGGAAATTTTTCGGTTTTTCAGAGTGTGGCAGTCCGCAGATACAGATTTTCGGGTCGGAAAAAAAATTTTTTTTTCGACCCAAAAAAATCGGATTTTTTCGGGGAGGGTCTCCGGTGGCCCCCCCTGGATTTCCTGATTTTTCCCGATTTTTCCTGATTTTCGGATTTTGCTCGAAATTTGCCCTTGTGTCAACCAGTGGCAAAATTTTCGGAAAATCGGGAAAAATCAGGAAAATCCGGAGAACCGGACACCCTCCTAGATTCTGGGGGGGTGAAACGGCGGAAAAATTTTTGGGGTGTTTTTGGGTGAAAAACCGGGCAACCTGGGCCCTTTGGGACCACATAGGCCAGGAAAGGCCAAAATTTTCGATTTTTTTCGGAAATTTTTCGGTTTTTCAGAGTGTGGCAGTCCGCAGATACAGATTTTCGGGTCGGAAAAAAAAATTTTTTTCGACCCAAAAAAATCGGATTTTTTCGGGGAGGGTCTCCGGTGGCCCCCCCTGGATTTCCTGATTTTTCCCGATTTTTCCTGATTTTCGGATTTTGCTCGAAATTTGCCCTTGTGTCAACCAGTGGCAAAATTTTCGGAAAATCGGGAAAAATCAGGAAAATCCGGAGAACCGGACACCCTCCTAGATTCTGGGGGGGTGAAACGGCGGAAAAATTTTTGGGGTGTTTTTGGGTGAAAAACCGGGCAACCTGGGCCCTTTGGGACCACATAGGCCAGGAAAGGCCAAAATTTTCGATTTTTTTCGGAAATTTTTCGGTTTTTCAGAGTGTGGCAGTCCGCAGATACAGATTTTCGGGTCGGAAAAAAAAAATTTTTTTCGACCCAAAAAAATCGGATTTTTTCGGGGAGGGTCTCCGGTGGCCCCCCCTGGATTTCCTGATTTTTCCCGATTTTTCCTGATTTTCGGATTTTGCTCGAAATTTGCCCTTGTGTCAACCAGTGGCAAAATTTTCGGAAAATCGGGAAAAATCAGGAAAATCCGGAGAACCGGACACCCTCCTAGATTCTGGGGGGGTGAAACGGCGGAAAAATTTTTGGGGTGTTTTTGGGTGAAAAACCGGGCAACCTGGGCCCTTTGGGACCACATAGGCCAGGAAAGGCCAAAATTTTCGATTTTTTTCGGAAATTTTTCGGTTTTTCAGAGTGTGGCAGTCCGCAGATACAGATTTTCGGGTCGGAAAAAAAAATTTTTTTCGACCCAAAAAAATCGGATTTTTTCGGGGAGGGTCTCCGGTGGCCCCCCCTGGATTTCCTGATTTTTCCCGATTTTTCCTGATTTTCGGATTTTGCTCGAAATTTGCCCTTGTGTCAACCAGTGGCAAAATTTTCGGAAAATCGGGAAAAATCAGGAAAATCCGGAGAACCGGACACCCTCCTAGATTCTGGGGGGGTGAAACGGCGGAAAAATTTTTGGGGTGTTTTTGGGTGAAAAACCGGGCAACCTGGGCCCTTTGGGACCACATAGGCCAGGAAAGGCCAAAATTTTCGATTTTTTTCGGAAATTTTTCGGTTTTTCAGAGTGTGGCAGTCCGCAGATACAGATTTTCGGGTCGGAAAAAAAAATTTTTTTCGACCCAAAAAAATCGGATTTTTTCGGGGAGGGTCTCCGGTGGCCCCCCCTGGATTTCCTGATTTTTCCCGATTTTTCCTGATTTTCGGATTTTGCTCGAAATTTGCCCTTGTGTCAACCAGTGGCAAAATTTTCGGAAAATCGGGAAAAATCAGGAAAATCCGGAGAACCGGACACCCTCCTAGATTCTGGGGGGGTGAAACGGCGGAAAAATTTTTGGGGTGTTTTTGGGTGAAAAACCGGGCAACCTGGGCCCTTTGGGACCACATAGGCCAGGAAAGGCCAAAATTTTCGATTTTTTTCGGAAATTTTTCGGTTTTTCAGAGTGTGGCAGTCCGCAGATACAGATTTTCGGGTCGGAAAAAAAAAATTTTTTTCGACCCAAAAAAATCGGATTTTTTCGGGGAGGGTCTCCGGTGGCCCCCCCTGGATTTCCTGATTTTTCCCGATTTTTCCTGATTTTCGGATTTTGCTCGAAATTTGCCCTTGTGTCAACCAGTGGCAAAATTTTCGGAAAATCGGGAAAAATCAGGAAAATCCGGAGAACCGGACACCCTCCTAGATTCTGGGGGGGTGAAACGGCGGAAAAATTTTTGGGGTGTTTTTGGGTGAAAAACCGGGCAACCTGGGCCCTTTGGGACCACATAGGCCAGGAAAGGCCAAAATTTTCGATTTTTTTCGGAAATTTTTCGGTTTTTCAGAGTGTGGCAGTCCGCAGATACAGATTTTCGGGTCGGAAAAAAAAATTTTTTTCGACCCAAAAAAATCGGATTTTTTCGGGGAGGGTCTCCGGTGGCCCCCCCTGGATTTCCTGATTTTTCCCGATTTTTCCTGATTTTCGGATTTTGCTCGAAATTTGCCCTTGTGTCAACCAGTGGCAAAATTTTCGGAAAATCGGGAAAAATCAGGAAAATCCGGAGAACCGGACACCCTCCTAGATTCTGGGGGGGTGAAACGGCGGAAAAATTTTTGGGGTGTTTTTGGGTGAAAAACCGGGCAACCTGGGCCCTTTGGGACCACATAGGCCAGGAAAGGCCAAAATTTTCGATTTTTTTCGGAAATTTTTCGGTTTTTCAGAGTGTGGCAGTCCGCAGATACAGATTTTCGGGTCGGAAAAAAAATTTTTTTTTCGACCCAAAAAAATCGGATTTTTTCGGGGAGGGTCTCCGGTGGCCCCCCCTGGATTTCCTGATTTTTCCCGATTTTTCCTGATTTTCGGATTTTGCTCGAAATTTGCCCTTGTGTCAACCAGTGGCAAAATTTTCGGAAAATCGGGAAAAATCAGGAAAATCCGGAGAACCGGACACCCTCCTAGATTCTGGGGGGGTGAAACGGCGGAAAAATTTTTGGGGTGTTTTTGGGTGAAAAACCGGGCAACCTGGGCCCTTTGGGACCACATAGGCCAGGAAAGGCCAAAATTTTCGATTTTTTTCGGAAATTTTTCGGTTTTTCAGAGTGTGGCAGTCCGCAGATACAGATTTTCGGGTCGGAAAAAAAAATTTTTTTCGACCCAAAAAAATCGGATTTTTTCGGGGAGGGTCTCCGGTGGCCCCCCCTGGATTTCCTGATTTTTCCCGATTTTTCCTGATTTTCGGATTTTGCTCGAAATTTGCCCTTGTGTCAACCAGTGGCAAAATTTTCGGAAAATCGGGAAAAATCAGGAAAATCCGGAGAACCGGACACCCTCCTAGATTCTGGGGGGGTGAAACGGCGGAAAAATTTTTGGGGTGTTTTTGGGTGAAAAACCGGGCAACCTGGGCCCTTTGGGACCACATAGGCCAGGAAAGGCCAAAATTTTCGATTTTTTTCGGAAATTTTTCGGTTTTTCAGAGTGTGGCAGTCCGCAGATACAGATTTTCGGGTCGGAAAAAAAAATTTTTTTCGACCCAAAAAAATCGGATTTTTTCGGGGAGGGTCTCCGGTGGCCCCCCCTGGATTTCCTGATTTTTCCCGATTTTTCCTGATTTTCGGATTTTGCTCGAAATTTGCCCTTGTGTCAACCAGTGGCAAAATTTTCGGAAAATCGGGAAAAATCAGGAAAATCCGGAGAACCGGACACCCTCCTAGATTCTGGGGGGGTGAAACGGCGGAAAAATTTTTGGGGTGTTTTTGGGTGAAAAACCGGGCAACCTGGGCCCTTTGGGACCACATAGGCCAGGAAAGGCCAAAATTTTCGATTTTTTTCGGAAATTTTTCGGTTTTTCAGAGTGTGGCAGTCCGCAGATACAGATTTTCGGGTCGGAAAAAAAATTTTTTTTTCGACCCAAAAAAATCGGATTTTTTCGGGGAGGGTCTCCGGTGGCCCCCCCTGGATTTCCTGATTTTTCCCGATTTTTCCTGATTTTCGGATTTTGCTCGAAATTTGCCCTTGTGTCAACCAGTGGCAAAATTTTCGGAAAATCGGGAAAAATCAGGAAAATCCGGAGAACCGGACACCCTCCTAGATTCTGGGGGGGTGAAACGGCGGAAAAATTTTTGGGGTGTTTTTGGGTGAAAAACCGGGCAACCTGGGCCCTTTGGGACCACATAGGCCAGGAAAGGCCAAAATTTTCGATTTTTTTCGGAAATTTTTCGGTTTTTCAGAGTGTGGCAGTCCGCAGATACAGATTTTCGGGTCGGAAAAAAAAATTTTTTTCGACCCAAAAAAATCGGATTTTTTCGGGGAGGGTCTCCGGTGGCCCCCCCTGGATTTCCTGATTTTTCCCGATTTTTCCTGATTTTCGGATTTTGCTCGAAATTTGCCCTTGTGTCAACCAGTGGCAAAATTTTCGGAAAATCGGGAAAAATCAGGAAAATCCGGAGAACCGGACACCCTCCTCCGAAATTATTTTGGCCAATTTTCTCCCGAAAAACCTAGAAACCAGACCCACCGCACATCGAGAATGTCATTTTTCGGTGATTTCTGGGGTCTGGGGGCCTTTTGCCACCCTCCCGTGCCTCATCATGTGTTGATCCCTCCTTTATTAATTGTCAGGTAGGTAACCCTGCACGGGTGTTGTCACCGTTGATCACTCTTTATTAACTGTTAGGCGGGTAAACCCTGCACGGGTGTTGTCACTGTTGATCGCTCTTTACTAATTGTTAGGCGGGTTAACCCTGCACGGGTGTTGAGCCCTCTTTGTTAATTGTCAAGTGGGTAACCCTGCACGGGTGTTGTCACTGGTGATCACTCTTTACTAATTGTTAGGCGGGTTAACCCTGCACGGGTCCTGGCCCGTGCCTGTGTGTGTTGGGGGGGGGGGGGGGTAGTGAAATAGAAGTAGAAGGGAGCGGAGCACAAGAATGGTGTGTTGGGGGGTGGGGGAGCTCTTTCCAACATGTCCGCATCTGCATTAAAACCTATTGTCTCTTTGTGCCCCTCACCACTCAACCATAAAGGTTGCCCTGCCTTGGGAACAGGGAATGGGGTTTAACACGTGTGGCGGTCCTGTTGGATGGAGTGCACATGGAACAGTATGGTGTGGGAATGTATCGTGACTTGTGAAAGGGAGAGTGGGTGGGGGTGGGGGCGGGGGGGGGGGGGGGGGGGGGCGGGGGGCTTCCTTCAGCGATTCCAGTGAGCTGCAATCCCAAGGCTGTCCTTTCAAACGCTTGCCAAGGCGTACGCCGTTTAGGTGTGGACTATTGAAATAAAAGGAAAACGAGGCTTTGGAAAAAGCCAAACTGATCGAATGGAAGATTGAAGGATGGGCAAAGTTTGTTGAAAGTAACATGGGGGGGGGCAGTCAAGAAGTGGGGGCTTGATTGTCGAGAGTGAATGGAAAAGTGAAGTGGGGGGGGGGGGGGGTTTGATCGTCGAGAGTGAATGGAAAAGCAAGCCTCCCAGCACCTTCTTGCAATGTTAGTCCTTTTTGTAGTCACTACCACTACACCAGGAGTGGGGGGGGGGCAACCCCTTGATTGGCCTGTGTCAGGTCCCAGCTCTTGTTGAAACAGAACGCAAACCCTTGCGATGTGTGGCTTCCAAGTTGGCCTGTGTCCCTTTGATCCACATGAAATGATCCCCAACCCCAGCCTGACCCAGGTTAGCCAGGGTCACACGTCTGTCTGGAGGAAAATCCTGGAGGGTGGTGTCAATGGAGGTGAAGTTGTAAGAAAGGGGGACATAACTGTTATATCCTGAAGCAGTTGCAAAGAAAAACGTCATGTAACCGATTGTAACCGATCGTTCTTGGCATGTAACCGATTGTAACCGATTGTCCTCGTCATGTAACCGATCGTTCTTGGCATGTAACCGATTGTAACTGATTGTTCTCGGCATGTAACCGATTGTAACCGATTGTTCTTGGCCTGTAACCGATTGTAACCGATTGTTCTTGGCATGTAACCGATTGTCACCGATTGTCCTCGTCATGTAACCGATTGTAACCGATTGTTCTTGGCCTGTAACCGATTGTAACCGATTGTTCTTGGCATGTAACCGATTGTCACCGATTGTCCTCGTCATGTAACCGATTGTAACCGATCGTTCTTGGCATGTAACCGATTGTAACTGATTGTTCTCGGCATGTAACCGATTGTAACCGATTGTTCTTGGCCTGTAACCGATTGTAACCGATTGTTCTTGGCATGTAACCGATTGTCACCGATTGTCCTCGTCATGTAACCGATTGTAACCGATCGTTCTTGGCATGTAACCGATTGTAACCGATTGTCCTCGTCATGTAACCGATTGTAACCGATCGTTCTTGGCCTGTAACCGATTGTAACCGATTGTTCTTGGCATGTAACCGATTGTCACCGATTGTCCTCGTCATGTAACCGATTGTAACCGATCGTTCTTGGCATGTAACCGATTGTAACCGATTGTCCTCGTCATGTAACCGATCGTTCTTGGCATGTAACCGATTGTAACTGATTGTTCTCGGCATGTAACCGATTGTAACCGATTATTCTTGGCCTGTAACCGATTGTAACCGATTGTTCTTGGCATGTAACCGATTGTCACCGATTGTCCTCGTCATGTAACCGATTGTAACCGATCGTTCTTGGCATGTAACCGATTGTAACTGATTGTTCTCGGCATGTAACCGATTGTAACCGATTGTTCTTGGCATGTAACCGATTGTCACCGATTGTCCTCGTCATGTAACCGATTGTAACCGATCGTTCTTGGCATGTAACCGATTGTAACCGATTGTCCTCGTCATGTAACCGATCGTTCTTGGCATGTAACCGATTGTAACTGATTGTTCTCGGCATGTAACCGATTGTAACCGATTGTTCTTGGCCTGTAACCGATTGTAACCGATTGTTCTTGGCATGTAACCGATTGTCACCGATTGTCCTCGTCATGTAACCGATTGTAACCGATCGTTCTTGGCATGTAACCGATTGTAACTGATTGTTCTCGGCATGTAACCGATTGTAACCGATTGTTCTTGGCCTGTAACCGATTGTTCTCGGCATGTAACCGATTGTAACCGATTGCCCTCCTCATGTAACCGATTGTAACCGATCGTTCTTGGCATGTAACCGATTGTAACCGATTGTTCTCGGCATGTAACCGATTGTAACCGATTGTCCTCGTCATGTAACCGATTGTAACCGATCGTTCTTGGCATGTAACCGATTGTAACTGATTGTTCTCGGCATGTAACCGATTGTAACCGATTGTTCTCGGCATGTCACCGATTGTAACCGATTGTCCTCGTCATGTAACCAATTGTAACCGATCGTTCTTGGCATGTAACCGATTGTAACCGATTGTTCTCGGCATGTAACCGATTGTAACCGATCGTTCTTGGCATGTAACCGATTGTAACCGATCGTTCTTGGCATGTAACCGATTGTAACCGATTGTTCTCGTCATGTAACCGATTGTAACTGATTGTTCTTGGCATGTAACCGATTGTAACCAATCGTTCTTGGCATGTAACCGATTGTAACCGATTGTTCTTGGCCTGTAACCGATTGTTCTCGGCATGTAACCGATTGTAACCGATTGTCCTCGTCATGTAACCGATTGTAACCGATCGTTCTTGGCATGTAACCGATTGTAACCGATTGTTCTCGGCATGTAACCGATTGTAACCGATTGTCCTCGTCATGTAACCGATTGTAACCGATCGTTCTTGGCATGTAACCGATTGTTCTTGGCCTGTAACCGATTGTTCTCGGCATGTAACCGATTGTAACCGATTGTTCTTGGCCTGTAACCGATTGTAACCGATTGTTCTCGGCATGTAACCGATTGTAACCGATTGTCCTCGTCATGTAACCGATTGTAACCGATCGTTCTTGGCATGTAACCGATTGTTCTTGGCCTGTAACCGATTGTTCTCGGCATGTAACCGATTGTAACCGATTGTTCTTGGCCTGTAACCGATTGTAACCGATTGTTCTCGGCATGTAACCGATTGTAACCGATTGTTCTCGGCATGTAACCGATTGTAACCGATCGTTCTTGGCATGTAACCGATTGTAACCGATTGTTCTCGGCATGTAACCGATTGTCACCGATTGTTCTCGTCATGTAACCGATTGTAACCGATCGTTCTTGGCATGTAACCGATTGTAACCGATTGTTCTCGGCATGTAACCGATTGTAACCGATTGTTCTCGTCATGTAACCGATTGTAACCGATCGTTCTTGGCATGTAACCGATTGTAACTGATTGTTCTTGGCATGTAACCGATTGTAACCGATTGCCCTCGTCATGTAACCGATTGTAACCGATTGTAACCGATTGTTCTTGGCATGTAACCGATTGTAACCGATCGTTCTTGGCATGTAACCGATTGTAACCGATTGTTCTTGGCATGTAACCGATTGTAACCGAAACAGAACGGTGTCTCCCCTTGCCCCCTCCACTCTCGGTCACTCTGCGTGCCTCCCAGATGTTGTGTGCGGACCCCTCAGCAGACTGCTTAACTTTAACTTTGCTGCACCTACGTTGCTCACACAGCACTAACCCACTGCAGGCACTGGCACGTTCCACAGCTTCTGATAATGTCCGGCTTGGTTACCTTCGCGGAAGCGTGCAAGCTGCAGGGTATCCCAGACGAGACTACGGGGAAGGTCGCGGGTGCGCTTCTCCGCAACGCAGGATGGCCGAAACCCGTAACGAGCCGGACCTCAAACGGCGTGCAGAAGATGTATTGCTTGGCAGATATCCGTCGGCCCAATCCCCTCTCCTCCGAAGAGGCAATCCGGCAGTTGACTGCTTCGTCCCCGGGCCGCTGCTTCCCCGACGATGTCCTGATCGCTCCTCTGGGTGAGCCCGATGATCTCGCTGATCAGGCGGCGCTCCTCCCCCACCCCGAGGATGCGGATCCCGTCTCGCAGAGCGTGATCTCGGCGGTCACGCGGGGTCCTGCTGCTGCTGGCAACGACGAGCCTGATGAGCCTGAGGCGCCTCCGTCACCGACTCCCGTGCCGCCGAAACCTCTGCCTGCCGCGCTCCCACCGACGTCTCCGACGAGTCCCGCCGACGATGTCGACATTGGTTCTTCTGTGTGCAGTGACCCTGCCGACCTCGCCAGCCTCGATGACCTCGCCGACCTCGCCGACTCCGCCTGCCCCGTTGACTCCGCCTCCCACGCCAACACCGACTCCCCCGTTGCGACTGCGATGGACGCGTTGCGTGACGCTGTGGCTGCTGGTGAGGGGTGGTGCTGCATCAGCAGCGCCGAGTACCTGACTCTCCTGCGCTCCCTCTTGCCCGCAGGTGCGAAGGTGTCGGACACCGCCCTCTTCTCCCTGGTGAAGGAGAACGCCGACTGCATGTCTTCTGCTCTGCATCCTCACGAGAAGGGTAGTGATACCCGGGGGATGAAGAAGAAGTACTGCATCGGAAATGCAGTGCCGGGACGGCCGTGCAGCCTCCACTTCGTCGGACAGGGCACGCCTCCGCCGGCCCCCGTGGGGCGCCCCTCCAAGACCCTCCCCGAGCGGGTCTTGCAGGTCAAGGCTTTGCAGAAGGCCTTGCTGAGGGCGAAGGACCGCATTGCGCAGCTGACGGAGGAGTTGGCTGCTGCGCACGAGGTTCTCGGGCGCAAGGGGGACATTGTTCTTCGTGGGGTGACGGGCCGGAAGTCCTGCACCGAGCCCTACCCCATGAAGGTGCTGCGGGCGCTGTTGGAGTTGCGGATGGCTGGCATCGGTCAGGAGTCGTCGCGCAGGGTGCTGCGCGACATCATCAAGCTCCTGAGCGATGGGGTGGAGATGCCGATCCCCTCTCGCTGGACGCTCCGCGAATTCGAGATCCCGAGCGGAGCGGCTTCCTTCGCCGTCTTCTTGGAGGATGTCGCGAGGACGCAGACCGGCGGAGGGGGCCTAGGCAAAGACCGGCAGAAGGCCACCCTCTCCCTCGCCCACGATGCCACCTCCTCCTTGGGCCGGAGTAGTGTCTCGCTGCACGTTGTCACCGCCCACGTCGCTGCAGACGAGAATCGCGTACGCGGGGCCTGCGCCTCCGCCCTCCCCCTGAAGAACGGGAAGGCTGCAGGGAAGACCTCCAACCTGCAGGCGGTCCGCCGCATAGTCTCCGCCCACAAGCTCCGTATTAGCAACGCCACCCTGAGCGACCATGCTAGCACGGAGGCGAAGGCGACCAGGGACGCGGGGGGCGCCATCGTCCACCTACGGTGCATGCACCATAAGGTTGGAGGCGCACTGAAGTACGCAGTGCGGACGGCGGGGAAGGCCTTGATGATGTCTCATCGGGTCGACCCGGCAGCCAACGTTGCCAGCGTACTTGCAGTCCTCGACCCGACAAACGGTAGAGGAGGCATAGCCTGCTGACCTGGCTGTCTAAAAAATTATTTTTTTAAAAATCGCATTGTCTTTTCGACCCTATACCAAAAGTGGTCCCAAATCGGTCCGGGACGACCGTCCACAACCGTCCACACTCTCTAAATGCTCGATGTTGCATTTTAAATTCAAAATTTCACATTTTCCTGCCAACTGGGCCCGTTTCCTTAGGAAAATGGCTCAAAATCGCAATCACTCCATTTCTACGGGCCACCACAGGCCAATCGAGTACCAAAATCGGTTTTTTCGCATTCTACGGCCACAGCCAGACCGTCCACACCCAAAAATCACCCCCAGGTGGTCAATATGGGGGTGTTCTGGCACTTTTTCACCTGTGGACGGTTGTGGACGGTTGTGGACAGTTGCGGACGGTCTGAAAACAGGTTGTTCGAGGTTTCTGGTGGTTGCGAGACGTTGTTAGAGGTCGCCAGTCCTCGGGCAGACCGTCCACCAGTGGATATCCCCCGTGGCGAAAAAAAAGTTTTTCTCCCAAAAAAACATATTTCTGGAAACCAGCTTGGCGAAAAAAAATATTTTCGCCACGGGATTTTTGGCTGGGGGAAAAAAAGTCCGAGTTCCCTGCCCTGGAGGTCAGATTTCTTTTCAACTATTTCTCAAAGCCCTGAACTCTGACGCACAGGAGGCCAAGCTGGTCGATACATCGACAGCGAAATTTGTGTCCTCGGTCGGACTTCACGACTGTGTCAAAGGCAGGCACAGGCCTCCTGGAGGGGGGTGAAGACTATGCTTCGCCAGTTCCGTCGAGAAGTTGCTAACAGTCATGTACACTTTGGTTGTTTATGGTTTACACTTCCCCGCAAGACTTGCTCGATGATGTCCTCAAGTATGCGAGGTTATTTGGAGTCCGGCCTCCCAGTTTCCGCTCTGCGGGCTTCATTTGATGACATTCAGGTCATCCAGACGGACAAAATAATGCAGAGGAAAACCTCGTTCGGGCAATTTGGCAACGGCAAGTACGCGTGTTGGGGCGGAGGTTCCAGAAGGGCGCTCATGACTGACCGAGCGGGTTGAGGTTTCGGCGCCCGAAGGGCGCCGAAAAAAATTGAGGGGTAAAAAAAAATTCTGGCAAAATCGAGGGTCGAGAAAATTTTTTCGCCACCGGAAAAACCAGATTTTGGTGTCAGGATACAGCCTGCCGTCCACACCCAAAAAACACCCCCAGGGGGTCACGCTGGGGCTGTTATGGCACTTTTTCACCTGTGGACGGTTGTGGACGCTTGTGGACAGTTGTGTCCGGTCTACCAGGACCGACGTCAGGCGCCAGGGGGGACGGCGGTTACGAAGCCTGTGACAGCTAGCTGTTGCATTATATCGTCAAATAACAGCTAGCTGATGCATTTGTGAGTAACAGCTAGCTGTAGAATGTCATTTGCGAGGAACAGCTAGCTGTGGCATTATATTGCCAAATAACAGCTAGCTGTTACATTTGCGAGTAACAGCTAGCTGTAGAATGGCATTTGCGAGTAACAGCTAGCTGTTGCCTTATATTGCCAAATAACAGCTAGCTGTAGAATGTCATTTGCGAGGAACAGCTAGCTGTGGCATTATATTGCCAAATAACAGCTAGCTGTTACATTTGCGAGTAACAGCTAGCTGTTGCCTTATATTGCCAAATAACAGCTAGCTGTTGCATTTGTGAGTAACAGCTAGCTGTAGAATGTCATTTGCGAGGAACAGCTAGCTGTAGAATGTCCTTTGTGAGTAACAGCTAGCTGTTGCATTATATTGCCAAATAACAGCTAGCTGTTGCATTTGCGAGGAACAGCTAGCTGTAGAATGGCATTTGCGAGGAACAGCTAGCTGTAGAATGTCCTTTGTGAGTAACAGCTAGCTGTTGCATTATATTGCCAAATAACAGCTAGCTGTTGCATTTGTGAGTAACAGCTAGCTGTAGAATGTCATTTGCGAGGAACACCTCGCTGTTGCATTATATTGCCAAATCACAGATTGCTGTGGCATTTTATTGGCCAGTAACAGCTAGCTGTGGCTTTTCTGAGTACCAGCTCGTTGTCATGTGGCATTTTCGTGAAACTCCTCGCTGTTGCATTTCCGAGTGAGAGATTGCTGTTTCTTGGCATTGGAATGTCACGGGGCGCAGCATTTCTGAATGCCATTTCTGTGACGGAGTCCACAGTCGCCCAGTGACCCCTCCCCTCCCGAATCAGGCCCCCCCCTCCCCTCCGGAACGGACTTCCAAAGGACTATCATTTCGAGAAGGTGGGAGCGTCGCTTTTTTGATTCGCTCTCGACAGTCTGTCTCCCCTCCCCAACCTGTCGTTGTAGCCCTTGTGCCTGTCAGTGCCACCGCTTTTCTGCACTGCTCATCCCCACCGGCAGGAGGGTTTTTGGTCAGCCACACTTACGATGCCCCCGAGAGTTCCTGTGAACGTGGATGAGTTGAAGGCCGCTATTGCATCTCTGGGGTCTCGCCGCAAGTGTCAGAAGCTACCGGCTCTCCTCCTCGCCAGGCTCGCTGCACGACAGCCAGGTGTCAAGAAGATGTCTATCGCTCAATGCCTCGCTGACTGCTGTCAGGAGGATGGAGGTATTCCTGGAGTGACGTGTTACCCGCCTAACAATTAATAAAGAGTGATCAACGGTGACAACACCCGTGCAGGGTTACCCACTTGACAATTAACAAAGAGGGCTCAACACCCGTGCAGGGTTAACCCGCCTAACAATTAGTAAAGAGCGATCAACAGTGACAACACCCGTGCAGGGTTTACCCGCCTAACAATTAATAAAGAGTGATCAACGGTGACAACACCCGTGCAGGGTTACCTACCTGACAATTAATAAAGGAGGGATCAACACATGATGAGGCACGGGAGGGTGGCAAAAGGCCCCCAGACCCCAGAAATCACCGAAAAATGACATTCTCGATGTGCGGTGGGTCTGGTTTCTAGGTTTTTCGGGAGAAAATTGGCCAAAATAATTTCGGAGACAAAATTTTGTTAGGGATTTCCGTTTGCTATGCCTCCTCTATTTTTAGAGACAACCTCCCCCCTCTTCTCGTGGCCCCAGGTGAACCATGCCAAGCGCTTTTTGTGGGCGGCGTGGACGGGGGGTTCAAGCCGGTCACGGTGCCGGACCAGGTGGTGGAACAGGTCACATACACGAAGTGTGTGGAGGTCGAGGTGCCGCAGGGCCCGGTTATCCCGGGGCGCGTGGATGTGTCGGGGTCACCGGGTTGCTGTCAGTTCTGTGCGTCGCTCTTCACCACGGCCGTGCACCATGGGGAGTGTGGTCACTGCTCGAGGATGGTGTGCCCGACCTGCTGTGAGCTGGGCGAAGACGACACCAGGTGCGTCTGCACGCCACTACCTCTGCCACGCGAGGACCAAGGGGTGGCCCCTCATCCGCCGGGGCAAGCGGAGCCCCCTCCTCCGCCCCCGGCGAGCACCGCACTGACAAAGGCTTTGCTGGAGGGCCGGGCCCCAGGGGGAGGGGACGGTCTGTCCAGGCTGCAACGGTCTTTGGGGATGCAGGAGTGCACGGGGTTCCGTTTCACACCAGGCGACTGCTTCTTCGATGCGGCGGCTTTCATTATGGGAGGCTCGGCGGCGGGCATGCGGAGGCTAGCCGTCCAGGCGGTGCTACGTGACCCAGGCCTTTGTGCTCGGGCCGAGCCGAACAGCGAGTCCTGGGCTGCGGCCATGCGAGTCGAGGGTAGCCGGGACGAGGCTTCTTGGGCGGACCAGGTAGCAGTACATGGACTTGCGCTGGGGTCGGGGTGGGCTGTGGTGGTCCTATCTGATCAAGCGCCCCCCACGGTCCACCGCCCCCGGGTGAAGCCTTTCGTCGGAGTGCTTGGAGTCAAGCATCAGGGAAAGCACTACACCCCCCTTTTGGTGCCCCCACCTCTGGCGGAGGCAGTGTCTGCCCTCGCCCCCTCGCCGGTGTTGGGGCGGACTGGCTGTCCAGGGGGGGAGCAGGGCCTCCCCATGTGCCAGGTGCCGTCCCAGCCGTCGCGCCGCCGCTTTTACTGTGCCCGCTGTGCAGAGGCGGTGGATACCGCAGTCGAACACTGGCGTTGTTTCGGTTGCGATTGCAGGGCGTGTGGGGAATGCGTGGAGCAGGGGGAGACCTGTATGGATCTGGGGCCTCGGGACGCGGAGGAGCCGCCTGCGAGGGTCCCGCAGCCGCAGGACCAGGGTGATCCCCCTCGACGAGAAGGTGATCCCCCTCCTGCACCCACCGGCGCCCCGGCCACCGGCCGCTCCGACCCGACCGCCACCGAGGAAGGCTCCAACCCTGCGCAAGCACCAGCCACCTCGATGTCGTCGCAGCCGAAGCGGAAGCGGGAGTCGGCATCGCCGCAGCGTGGTCAGGAGATGGATGAGGACGACGGGGCCACGACGGTGGGGGAGTGGGAGGAGCAGTTCTGCCCCGACGTGCACCGACCGCAGGAGGAGCAGGAGGCGGCGCTCCGGGCCATTCAGGCTTGGTGGGCCGAGTTGGGGGATGACAAGGCCTCACAGGCGGAGGCGTACAACGTGGTCTGTTGTCGTCTGAGGGCGCGGGCAGGCAAGCGGGCGCGGGCGAGCCGGCCAGGGGCGCGGGGGTCTTCGCAGCGGAGTTCCCAGGGGTCCCAGAGCCAGGGGAGTAGGGCCGCCAGGGGAGCGAGATAGCCGTAGGTCGGCTCCCCCCCCCCCCCCTACCCCCCTCTTTCCTTTCGCCCCTCCCCCCCCCCCCTCCCGTTCCCCACCCCCGTGCCCCCTTCCCCTTTCTTCCGGTGAATGCGCCAGCGGAGTCGGTCCACGCCCTCGCTGTCAGTCGCTTTCGCCTCTCCCCCCCTGCCCCCCCCCCCCCTTTACCTCGCCCCCTTTTCCCCTCACCAGCGGGCTGCCCCTTGTGAATGGTAGATTTGCCTACAGCCCCTTGTTCATGCCGCCAGCACGGAGCCCCACGCAGCTCAACCCCGGCCAGTGCGCGGTTTGTTTGCCCTAGAGCTTTGTTGTTTGTGTAGTTCATGTTACAGTGCTAAGAGCCCGTAGAAGCAAAAGTAGAACCTGCTGCGCTAGCCCCACCAAGCAGCCACAGTACGACAGGACGCGCGCAGGCACCGGGCCCCCTCTCCTAAAAAAAAAATTTGGTCGTGCCAGCGGCACGTTTGATTTTTTTAACATTTTTTTGGTGCTGCCCTGGTGATTTTTTTTCGGCAGATCTTTTTTTTTTTTTTTTTTGTTTTTTTTGTGGGCACCGTGGCGCCTCTTTTAGATTAGGCAGTTTAACGTCGTGCCCAGGACGTGTTTTTTTTGTTTTTTTTTGTGCCGTGAGTGGCCCTGACCTCCGCCGCCTGCAGTACCCACACACTGTGACACACACGCACACCCTCCCAACCCCCGCCGTGCTGTTGTGTCAGGGACAGGTAGTTTAACGTCGTTTCGGACGGGACGCGGCTTGTTTCTTTGATTTGACTGCGAAAACAGATACGGAACAAAGGTGAGTCGCAACTGAACGTTAACATATAACCAGAACAACCCCCCCCCCCTCTCTTCCCTCTCATGTCGGCACTCTTGCCGCATTAGTTCTTTGAGGCTGGTGATTGGGGAGGGGGGGCAGAATGGGAACGACGCGCGCTCTCGCGCTTTTGCTTCTTCCTGAAGTAAGCCGGGTGGTCGCGCGGGTGGAGCTCACGACGGTTGATCTTCAAGAAAAGGGCGTCGTCTACCCTGTGTGATTTCAGGCTGGCCCGGTACTTCGTCAACACGCGGTTGAGCTCCTTGAAGTGCCGTTCCACCGCAGCTTCGGTGTGTGCACTGGTCACCAAAGCCACGGAGAAGGTAGTCAGGATGGGCATTGCGGCGACCTGATGGTATCCCTCCCAAAACATGCGGAATGGGGTGTTTACAGGGCCCATGCGAAGGAAGGTGGCAACCTCCCTCTCGATCCTGGTGCGCAGGGTCTCCAACACGGGTTCCTCACCCATCTCAACTCCAATGGGTTGGCCGTCCTCGTCAACCGCAGCGTTGACCCCCCTGTAGTTCCTGCACTCAGCAAAGGGGAGGAGGTAGTGCATGAGACAAATGTGGTGTTCCTGCATCTTTTCCACAGACCAGTTTTGAGACAACTTGGAAGGGTTGAGGAAGTCGAACAATTTCAAACCATCGAAGGAAAAATTTGTCTGCATCCTCTCCTCGTAAAATGCCATCAGCTCAGCAGCAAGCCCCTTGAGTTCGCTGTCTGACTGGATGAACTCCTCCTTGCTGATGTTTCTGAGCTGAGACCCAAGGTCATGCACCCCGGTTGCCAAGTCAAACAGTGACGACCTGTCTCCCTGAAATTTGTCCGTCATCTTGGCAATGGGGCCAGCGAGCGTGACGAAAAAATCATTCATGCGCCAAAATTTCGCATTGTTGCGGTCTTTCGGGAGCAGGTACTCCTTGAGGGCGGCGAGTCTATTTGCGGCATCCCAGACGGTGTTCCACCGGACCTCACAGATGCGTGACAGGCTGACTGGCTGCCTGGAACCATTGTCCCTCTGTGCAGTGTGGAGACTCTCCTGTTTCTGGGGCGTGCTGTAGTCATCGACGACCTTGCCCAGTTCCTCTCTCCACTCCTTGATTGGATCGAGTTTCACCGTAAAGTCCTTCATCAGCAGTTGCATGCTGTGTGCACTGCAACGGTAAACCAAAATCCCCATTTTGACAAGCCCATCCATTGCACTTTCAACCATATCCTCTGCTTCCGTGCTGTCAAGCTCATCTGTCTCCTCGTACCCGTCCCCGTCCCCGTCCCCGCTACCCTCTTCCCCCTCCTCCCCTTCTTCTTCATCCCCCATGTGCAAAACCCTCAGATCCTCAAGAGCACGCTGCATGGCTGCCGCGTTGTCCGCAACCACGCTGAAGACACGTATGTCTTCATCGAGAAGTTCCTGGATCACGGTCTGCATTTCTCCCAGAATCGTGTCCGCCGTGCTCGCAACAGTGAGGTGCACGTTTTTCCAGTAAAACATTTCGGTCCCCGTGGAAATTGCAAAACCCAAAAAATTCCGCCGACGCACCCGGGCCCCGTCAAGCATTAAAAAGACGTCCCTGCCCTTCAAATGCGTGATCACGTCTTTGCGGCAATCACTTGCCATGGATTGCTGGATGGATGGTGCAGTGCTGGGAAAAAGGTTCGCACCGGCAAGCATTTCTTGGGGAAGAATGCTCCGGAACGGGCTATCCGACCGGAGCACTTCCAGAGGGATATTGTGGAATGCAAGAGCATAAACCACCCTCTCTGCAAAAGTGTACCCGAACGGTGGCCTGTCTTGGGAGTGGAGGACTGGCACATCCTGGAGGAACGTTGTCCTTGCATTCTCACTGCACAGGCCACTGTCTCTCGCAGGAGCATTCTGTGCGAGTGCCCTCCAGTGGGCCGCGTGCTTGTTCTCAAAATGCTTGCCGAGGGTTTTGGTCATCCACTCCTTGAGAAAGGTGGCAGAGCAAAAAGTGCACTTCACCTTGTCGATTACCCCCTCGATCGGGGAGGTCCAGGATTTGCATACCTCTGTGTCAGGGTTATATCCCGTCAGAAGGGGCCCACACACCTCCCCGGCCCAGACTGTGATGATGATGACGACGGCCGTGAAGTAGGCCAGCACTTCCCGCAGCACACCGGGAAACGCCAGGCCACTCGACTGGGAACCGTTTAATGTCTTGCTCCCGGACCCCCGTGACTTCTTCATCGGCGGGGGGTCACCCACTTCTTCCGCCCACACAGCATGAAAGTTCAGGGGAACGTCATCCATGGGCTGCAGGGAATCGGATTCCTGGAATCGAGAATCCGATTCCGGAATCGAAAAACCGAGTGGAATCCGATTCCACAAAAAAAGTCAAAAAATAGATTTCCCATTGGGTGACACTTGGTTTTTCATGGTTTTGTACGGGAAAAAGACAATGCGATTTTTCGTGATTTTTCACCTCGGATGAGCCTCGATTTCGCAAAGTCGTCGGATTACCGAGACTTCTTGCTGAGCAGTGAATGGGGTCTGGCGAAATGAGGGCAGGAACATGCTTAGATTGACGATTCAGTGCGAAATAATGGCCATCGTGGATTCCGCGAGCCAAATTAGGTAGTCATTTTTCTGCTTGCGTTTTTTTAGTTGTATTTTTTTCGCGAATCTGGGCCATAAAATGGATTTTTGGTGGGCGACCGAAATCCACCGGGGCAGGCGCCGGAAATTTTCAGGCGTGGTTTATTATGTTGTGTTGACGTTGTGTTGGCCGGAAGTATTCAGGGACAAGTCAGGGACGGAGAGCCAGCCACCTGGCCCAACCAAAAACCGGATTTTCAACCAAAAATTCGAATTTTTTTCACGGTGTGCGAATGTGTTCAGAGTAACGGAAAATGCCCAAATTTTCATGTATCGAAAGAGTTGGCGAGCAATTCGTCCTTCTGTTAGTGGAGGCATAGCCTGCTGACCTGGCTGTCTAAAAAATTATTTTTTTTAAAATCGCATTGTCTTTTCGACCCTATACCAAAAGTGGTCCCAAATCGGTCCGGGACGACCGTCCACAACCGTCCACACTCTCTAAATGCTCGATGTTGGGGGCCTTCGCTACCAAGTGTGACTGAGTGAGAAAAAGTGAGCTCCAGCCCACTTCCCCTCACTGACTGACGAGCTGTGACGAGCAGTGACTGGTAGCGAGGGCCCCCGTTGCTGGCCACAGTGGGCCTGCTCACTAGTCGGAGTTCCCAAGGTTCCTGCCCCCCTCTCCCCTCGGTTCCATGCCATCTCTCCCCTTCTCTATTCGGTCACAGGAATGTTGGCTTGCAGTCCGTATAATTCTTGGGTTTTACACACAACCCCCCACACCTCAGGTAACGACAAGCTCCAACTTACTTTCTCCCACGGACTGCGCAAAGCCTTTTCTCTTTTTACACTTCAGAGAAGCAGTCCGTGGGAGAAGCTCTTAAAATGGAAGCGGTTACACAGATGCTCGACAGGCTCCACCAGCGCGGAGTGACCGAGATTGTGTACGAGGTCAGAGCATCCCCACAGGATGGCGACGAAATTGGGGGAGAGTACTCTCGCCACGCGGGGGTGCTGCGAAAAAATGAGGACAACACGTACACCATCCTCTACACCCTGCCGTTAGAGGAACTCGATGAAGTCGAGCCCACGGGGTTGCAAGAATGCACCATCCCCGTGGTGGGGTTTGACTACGCCAACCTCAGATCGGTGCATGAATACGCGAGGAAGCAGACCAAGGCACAACTCGACCTCATGAGAGAGTCGGTACTAGACCTCGCCAAGGCGGTCCGCGAAGGCGCCAAGCAGGCGGGGACTGGGGGGAAAGCGGGAGGTGAGGCCGGGGCGGCACAGGCGCAACCGGAGGGGAGCAGCCCCCCTGCCCAGGACCCCCCCAAGCTCCCGACAATCGGGAACCTGCAGTCGGCCCTCAGCCTGCCCAACATGAGGCCGGCTTGCGTCTCCCAGTGGCAGGGGTTTTTGAAGGCAGGAGGGGTGGCAGCGGCGCGGGAGATGATCCGAGACCTGAGGCTGCAGTTCGGGACATCGAACAAGGTGACCCACCTGAGCACGTGGGTCGCCCTCGCGCAGGAGGCTGCTGAGCGGGGGTTCTGGTCCACCACCGTGACCCAGATGGGGAACCAGCTGCTGCACGAGCTGGTGGTGAATGAGGCGTGGAAACAACACAGGATCCCCCGGGCGCAGGTGGAGGCGGAGATGCGGACGGCCGACACGGAAGCATCCGCTGCTGACCGGGCCATCGCCAAGCTGGCGGGGCGTGCACGCACGACGAAGGGGGGAAAGGGGGGCAACGGTGGCCCTCCCCAGTCTTTTCCCCCCCCGAATCGGTATTCCCCCTACCCCCACCACACATTTCAGGGAAAGGGGGGAAAGGGGGGGAAACCCCGGGGCAACACCAACTGGAATTAACACCGGCACTCGGCCAGGACATCATGCAGGCACTCGGCCAAATCACGGCACTCTGCCAAAAACTGGGACAGGAAAGGCCCCCCCAACCCCCTACCCCCCCTCCCGCCCCCCCAGAACATCGTCCAGAACACTCTGTCGGAGGTGTACACGCAAGCTGCGCCGGCAAGGACCCGGGCCAGGGACGACCACACTCTGTGGGAAGCAAAGGAACGGCTGGAAGAAGTCATGAAAGAGAGCCTGGCGGAACGCACAATCTCCACCAGGGGTGGGCTATGGAAAAGACTGGAAAGTTGGTGTGTGACAGCAGACCTCTCCCTACCCCCCTCGGAAGATGCAGCAGTTCTGTTTCTGGCGGGAATGACCCACTTGACAACAAGCACAGTCAAAAATTATGCATCGGCAATAAACGCAGTCGGTCTGCAGCAGGGGAATTGGTCCCCGCTCCCCCTTCAGGGCTATGCCAACGCACTGGCTCGTGCGACCCCCTTTTCCCCCCCGAAGCAAGCTGTCCCCGCAAAAAAGGCCGAAGTGACCCAGGCGGTGTTTGTTCTGTTCACAAGGGGGCACGAGGTGGAGGCGAACCTGTTGTTGTTTCTGTGGAAGACAGCCTGCCGCTACCGCGATGCGGCAGATCTCACGGTAAAGGATGTGAAACCCACAGCATGTGGAACACGACTCGTGGTGGATTTTTACAGGTCAAAGGCAATCAAGACGACCCCATTTGTGGATCGCAGGTTCGCAGTTGCAGCGGGGGCGGGTTTGGAGCGTCTGATTGCGTTCGTGGTGGAGAAAAGACAGACATGCCCCTTGGAATCCCTTCTGTTCGGTGTCCCCCACTCCCAATTTCTGCGCCTTCTCCGCCAATGCCCCAACTGCCAAGAGTGGACGCTTCATTCACCCCGACGGGGGGCCCTGCAATTTCTAGCCACACTGGCAGCCAACGGTATCCTCCCCCCCCAGGACATCCCCAGGATTGCCAGGCACAAAACCGCGAACCCCATTCTTCCCCCCACCACCATGAGATACCTCGCGAACGTGAACGAGGAGGTGGCCCTGGCCCTCTCCCCAGAGTGTTGTGCCCGTCTTTAACGGAACTTGGTGCCCCCCCCGAGCATAGTAGCCACTCCGGCATGGGAAAACGGGTGTCCAGGGGTTCCCTTCCAACCCAAGAACAACTAAAAGCCCCGTTGCATTGCAAAAAAGTCCCTATTATTTCTATTCCTGAGGTACTTCGGATGGCCAAGGGGCCAGTGCGTGAAAGGATCAGCACACTGCTGGACATGACAGCCAACCCCCAGGCCATGGCGCGGGAGGTCTCAGAGCAGAGCTGGACCCCGGCAACTGTGAAACCCAAGAGCCAGGCCTTTTCTTCTCGTTTTTCGGTGCAGCTGGAAGAGGCAGGGCTGGTGCGGAGAGCCCCGGACTTTGATTTTGGCAAGAGAAACCCTGTTCTGGCTATTTCCCCTTTCGTTGTCTTCGAAGAAAAGCAGGGGTATGGCCCACACGGGGGCCGACTGAGGCCCATCATGTGGACCAAAGACCACAACTCCCTCGCGGCAGCTTATGGATACCGCTGCCAAGTTGTTTTCCCCACCTCCCCAACAGTGTTGTCCAGGGTGGAATGCGAGTGCGCCTCCCAAAGAGACCTAGCGGCTTCCTTTTTTCAGATCCCCATTCCCGAAGAGTCTCAGAAATACTTCACATACCGTGATGACAAGGGGGAGGCATACTGCCTGACCCGTTTGCCAATGGGGGCGTCGTGGTCCCCAGAGTTGATGCACCTGATCATGTATGCACTTTCCCACTGCTATCTCTCAACCCCCCCCACGGCGGTATTCTCTCCCTCCCCATCTACATCCACTCCGGAACTGTGCGTTGACGTGTATGTCGACAACGTGCGGTACGCGGGCACCTGGGAGCGTGTTCGGGAGGCAACGGCGGCGTTTGACGTGGCAGCGAGACGCGCCGGCGCGACGATATCTGAGGCGAGCGACGGTGACACGGAGTACGTCTTCCTCGGGTTCGGCTTCCACTGCCGTCGAGAGGTGGGCGTTGGGCCCAAGGTAGCGAGGAAGCTGAGGGCGGCGCGGGCGGACCTGATGGCTCAGGGCGAGACGAAGCCGAGGGTTAGGCGGTGCGACTTGGAATCCTTGGGTGGTCGTCTGGTGTGGGCCTCGCCCCTGGTGGTGCAGCCTCTGGGCAGGTTTATCGACGCCATCATCGCCCTGCGCCGCAACAGCAACGCATTGAACCGTGGTGCACACCCGGACGAAGAAGTACAGCTCTCCGCGCAAACGACTGAGGCGGCGGTGCGTTGGATCGACGCTGCGCTCCAACCGAGGATGTACAAGGAGTTCACCGAGATGAGCCGAGGCCGGGGGGTAGAGATCTGGTCGGATGCTTCGGTGACGGGGTGCGGTGTTGTGGTGTCAGCAGGCGGCGCTCTTCGATCGTTTGGGCGACGCTGGACCTGGGAAGAGGCTGACGAACTGCCGGAGGAGCAGCGGTCGACGCGGATCGCGGTGCTTGAGGCACGTGCTGTGGTCTACGGCATGGAGGAGTGTGTCGGGGAGAACGCCTGGGGTGCCAACGTGAAGTGGTACCTTGACAACACCGCGGTGATCGGGGCGCTGCAGCGCGGGTATTCTCCGGCTCGGGCACTGAACAGAGAGGTGATGCGGATCCTGGGGCTGACGTCATCATATTTCACAGCGGTGCAATGGGCCTACATCAAATCACGGGATAACCCCGCAGACAAGCCGAGCCGGAGGTAGCGCAGGGGTAGCGAAGGGGTGTCGTTCGGCGCTGATCGCGCGGCTCTTCCGCTGCGTCCTGCGGCGACCTGCGTCTTTGGTGACTTCAGCCGCGCGCTCAGCGTACCCCTGCGCTACGAACAGTAATGGTAACAGAAGATCGTGCTGCCCACTCCCCACTCCCCTCTCCACCACACTTGTAGGAAGGCTAAGTGCCAAGAGGGCAAGGCTTGCCCGGAATGTGTTGCTGCGTACACTTAGCCTCCCTCACACAGGAACCGATGGGGAACTCATTTTAAATTCAAAAATTCACATTTTCCAGCCAACTGGGCCAGTTTCCTTAGGAAAATGGCTCAAAATCGCAAACACTCCATTTCTACGGGCCACCACAGGCCAATAGAGTACCAAAATCGGTTTTTTCGCATTCTACGGCCTCAGGCAGACCGTCCACACCCAAAAATCACCCCCAGGTGGTCAATATTGGGGTGTTCTGGCACTTTTTCACCTGTGGACGGTTGTGGACGGCTGTGGATGGCTGTGGATGGTTGTGGACGGCTGTGGACGGTCTGCCAAGAGGTTACTGGAGGTTGCTAGGCTGCGGGCGGACCGTCCACACCCAAAAAACACCCCCAGTTGGTCACGATGGGGACGGTACGTCTCTTTTTCGTCTGTAGACGGTTGTGGACGGTCTGCCAATAGGTTGCTCCAGGATGCGAGATTGTTCTCGGTAGGTCACCGACTGTAACCGATTGTTCTCGGCATGTAACCGATTGTAACCGATTGTAACCGATTGTCCTCGTCATGTAACCGATTGTAACCGATCGTTCTTGGCATGTAACCGATTGTCACCGATTGTCCTCGTCATGTAACCGATTGTAACCGATTGTTCTTGGCATGTAACCGATTGTCACCGATTGTCCTCGTCATGTAACCGATTGTAACCGATCGTTCTTGGCATGTAACCGATTGTAACCGATTGTCCTCGTCATGTAACCGATTGTAACCGATCGTTCTTGGCATGTAACCGATTGTAACCGATTGTCCTCGTCATGTAACCGATCGTTCTTGGCATGTAACCGATTGTAACTGATTGTTCTCGGCATGTAACCGATTGTAACCGATTGTTCTTGGCCTGTAACCGATTGTAACCGATTGTTCTTGGCATGTAACCGATTGTCACCGATTGTCCTCGTCATGTAACCGATTGTAACCGATCGTTCTTGGCATGTAACCGATTGTAACTGATTGTTCTCGGCATGTAACCGATTGTAACCGATTGTTCTTGGCCTGTAACCGATTGTAACCGATTGTTCTTGGCATGTAACCGATTGTCACCGATTGTCCTCGTCATGTAACCGATTGTAACCGATCGCTCTTGGCATGTAACCGATTGTAACCGATTGTCCTCGTCATGTAACCGATTGTAACCGATCGTTCTTGGCCTGTAACCGATTGTAACCGATTGTTCTTGGCATGTAACCGATTGTCACCGATTGTCCTCGTCATGTAACCGATTGTAACCGATCGTTCTTGGCATGTAACCGATTGTAACTGATTGTTCTCGGCATGTAACCGATTGTAACCGATTGTTCTTGGCCTGTAACCGATTGTAACCGATTGTTCTTGGCATGTAACCGATTGTCACCGATTGTCCTCGTCATGTAACCGATTGTAACCGATCGTTCTTGGCATGTAACCGATTGTAACCGATTGTCCTCGTCATGTAACCGATTGTAACCGATTGTTCTTGGCCTGTAACCGATTGTAACCGATTGTTCTCGGCATGTAACCGATTGTAACCGATTGTCCTCGTCATGTAACCGATTGTAACCGATCGTTCTTGGCATGTAACCGATTGTTCTTGGCCTGTAACCGATTGTTCTCGGCATGTAACCGATTGTAACCGATTGTTCTTGGCCTGTAACCGATTGTAACCGATTGTTCTCGGCATGTAACCGATTGTAACCGATTGTTCTCGGCATGTAACCGATTGTAACCGATCGTTCTTGGCATGTAACCGATTGTAACCGATTGTTCTCGGCATGTAACCGATTGTCACCGATTGTTCTCGTCATGTAACCGATTGTAACCGATCGTTCTTGGCATGTAACCGATTGTAACCGATTGTCCTCGTCATGTAACCGATCGTTCTTGGCATGTAACCGATTGTAACTGATTGTTCTCGGCATGTAACCGATTGTAACCGATTGTTCTTGGCCTGTAACCGATTGTAACCGATTGTTCTTGGCATGTAACCGATTGTCACCGATTGTCCTCGTCATGTAACCGATTGTAACCGATCGTTCTTGGCATGTAACCGATTGTAACTGATTGTTCTCGGCATGTAACCGATTGTAACCGATTGTTCTTGGCCTGTAACCGATTGTAACCGATTGTTCTTGGCATGTAACCGATTGTCACCGATTGTCCTCGTCATGTAACCGATTGTAACCGATCGTTCTTGGCATGTAACCGATTGTAACTGATTGTTCTCGGCATGTAACCGATTGTAACCGATTGTTCTTGGCCTGTAACCGATTGTAACCGATTGTTCTTGGCATGTAACCGATTGTCACCGATTGTCCTCGTCATGTAACCGATTGTAACCGATCGTTCTTGGCATGTAACCGATTGTAACCGATTGTCCTCGTCATGTAACCGATTGTAACCGATTGTTCTTGGCCTGTAACCGATTGTAACCGATTGTTCTCGGCATGTAACCGATTGTAACCGATTGTCCTCGTCATGTAACCGATTGTAACCGATCGTTCTTGGCATGTAACCGATTGTTCTTGGCCTGTAACCGATTGTTCTCG
Source organism: Rhynchopus euleeides (assembly GCA_963210315.1). Lineage (NCBI taxonomy): Eukaryota > Euglenozoa > Diplonemea > Diplonemida > Diplonemidae > Rhynchopus > Rhynchopus euleeides. The sequence goes on from OY723278.1 coordinate 1,345,172, forward strand.
GCATGTAACCGATTGTAACCGATTGTTCTTGGCCTGTAACCGATTGTAACCGATTGTTCTCGGCATGTAACCGATTGTAACCGATTGTTCTCGGCATGTAACCGATTGTAACCGATCGTTCTTGGCATGTAACCGATTGTAACCGATTGTTCTCGGCATGTAACCGATTGTCACCGATTGTTCTCGTCATGTAACCGATTGTAACCGATCGTTCTTGGCATGTAACCGATTGTAACCGATTGTTCTCGGCATGTAACCGATTGTAACCGATCGTTCTTGGCATGTAACCGATTGTAACTGATTGTTCTTGGCATGTAACCGATTGTAACCGATTGCCCTCGTCATGTAACCGATTGTAACCGATTGTAACCGATTGTTCTTGGCATGTAACCGATTGTAACCGATCGTTCTTGGCATGTAACCGATTGTAACCGATTGTTCTTGGCATGTAACCGATTGTAACCGAAACAGAACGGTGTCTCCCCTTGCCCCCTCCACTCTCGGTCACTCTGCGTGCCTCCCAGATGTTGTGTGCGGACCCCTCAGCAGACTGCTTAACTTTAACTTTGCTGCACCTACGTTGCTCACACAGCACTAACCCACTGCAGGCACTGGCACGTTCCACAGCTTCTGATAATGTCCGGCTTGGTTACCTTCGCGGAAGCGTGCAAGCTGCAGGGTATCCCAGACGAGACTACGGGGAAGGTCGCGGGTGCGCTTCTCCGCAACGCAGGATGGCCGAAACCCGTAACGAGCCGGACCTCAAACGGCGTGCAGAAGATGTATTGCTTGGCAGATATCCGTCGGCCCAATCCCCTCTCCTCCGAAGAGGCAATCCGGCAGTTGACTGCTTCGTCCCCGGGCCGCTGCTTCCCCGACGATGTCCTGATCGCTCCTCTGGGTGAGCCCGATGATCTCGCTGATCAGGCGGCGCTCCTCCCCCACCCCGAGGATGCGGATCCCGTCTCGCAGAGCGTGATCTCGGCGGTCACGCGGGGTCCTGCTGCTGCTGGCAACGACGAGCCTGATGAGCCTGAGGCGCCTCCGTCACCGACTCCCGTGCCGCCGAAACCTCTGCCTGCCGCGCTCCCACCGACGTCTCCGACGAGTCCCGCCGACGATGTCGACATTGGTTCTTCTGTGTGCAGTGACCCTGCCGACCTCGCCAGCCTCGATGACCTCGCCGACCTCGCCGACTCCGCCTGCCCCGTTGACTCCGCCTCCCACGCCAACACCGACTCCCCCGTTGCGACTGCGATGGACGCGTTGCGTGACGCTGTGGCTGCTGGTGAGGGGTGGTGCTGCATCAGCAGCGCCGAGTACCTGACTCTCCTGCGCTCCCTCTTGCCCGCAGGTGCGAAGGTGTCGGACACCGCCCTCTTCTCCCTGGTGAAGGAGAACGCCGACTGCATGTCTTCTGCTCTGCATCCTCACGAGAAGGGTAGTGATACCCGGGGGATGAAGAAGAAGTACTGCATCGGAAATGCAGTGCCGGGACGGCCGTGCAGCCTCCACTTCGTCGGACAGGGCACGCCTCCGCCGGCCCCCGTGGGGCGCCCCTCCAAGACCCTCCCCGAGCGGGTCTTGCAGGTCAAGGCTTTGCAGAAGGCCTTGCTGAGGGCGAAGGACCGCATTGCGCAGCTGACGGAGGAGTTGGCTGCTGCGCACGAGGTTCTCGGGCGCAAGGGGGACATTGTTCTTCGTGGGGTGACGGGCCGGAAGTCCTGCACCGAGCCCTACCCCATGAAGGTGCTGCGGGCGCTGTTGGAGTTGCGGATGGCTGGCATCGGTCAGGAGTCGTCGCGCAGGGTGCTGCGCGACATCATCAAGCTCCTGAGCGATGGGGTGGAGATGCCGATCCCCTCTCGCTGGACGCTCCGCGAATTCGAGATCCCGAGCGGAGCGGCTTCCTTCGCCGTCTTCTTGGAGGATGTCGCGAGGACGCAGACCGGCGGAGGGGGCCTAGGCAAAGACCGGCAGAAGGCCACCCTCTCCCTCGCCCACGATGCCACCTCCTCCTTGGGCCGGAGTAGTGTCTCGCTGCACGTTGTCACCGCCCACGTCGCTGCAGACGAGAATCGCGTACGCGGGGCCTGCGCCTCCGCCCTCCCCCTGAAGAACGGGAAGGCTGCAGGGAAGACCTCCAACCTGCAGGCGGTCCGCCGCATAGTCTCCGCCCACAAGCTCCGTATTAGCAACGCCACCCTGAGCGACCATGCTAGCACGGAGGCGAAGGCGACCAGGGACGCGGGGGGCGCCATCGTCCACCTACGGTGCATGCACCATAAGGTTGGAGGCGCACTGAAGTACGCAGTGCGGACGGCGGGGAAGGCCTTGATGATGTCTCATCGGGTCGACCCGGCAGCCAACGTTGCCAGCGTACTTGCAGTCCTCGACCCGACAAACGGTAGAGGAGGCATAGCCTGCTGACCTGGCTGTCTAAAAAATTATTTTTTTAAAAATCGCATTGTCTTTTCGACCCTATACCAAAAGTGGTCCCAAATCGGTCCGGGACGACCGTCCACAACCGTCCACACTCTCTAAATGCTCGATGTTGCATTTTAAATTCAAAATTTCACATTTTCCTGCCAACTGGGCCCGTTTCCTTAGGAAAATGGCTCAAAATCGCAATCACTCCATTTCTACGGGCCACCACAGGCCAATCGAGTACCAAAATCGGTTTTTTCGCATTCTACGGCCACAGCCAGACCGTCCACACCCAAAAATCACCCCCAGGTGGTCAATATGGGGGTGTTCTGGCACTTTTTCACCTGTGGACGGTTGTGGACGGTTGTGGACAGTTGCGGACGGTCTGAAAACAGGTTGTTCGAGGTTTCTGGTGGTTGCGAGACGTTGTTAGAGGTCGCCAGTCCTCGGGCAGACCGTCCACCAGTGGATATCCCCCGTGGCGAAAAAAAAGTTTTTCTCCCAAAAAAACATATTTCTGGAAACCAGCTTGGCGAAAAAAAATATTTTCGCCACGGGATTTTTGGCTGGGGGAAAAAAAGTCCGAGTTCCCTGCCCTGGAGGTCAGATTTCTTTTCAACTATTTCTCAAAGCCCTGAACTCTGACGCACAGGAGGCCAAGCTGGTCGATACATCGACAGCGAAATTTGTGTCCTCGGTCGGACTTCACGACTGTGTCAAAGGCAGGCACAGGCCTCCTGGAGGGGGGTGAAGACTATGCTTCGCCAGTTCCGTCGAGAAGTTGCTAACAGTCATGTACACTTTGGTTGTTTATGGTTTACACTTCCCCGCAAGACTTGCTCGATGATGTCCTCAAGTATGCGAGGTTATTTGGAGTCCGGCCTCCCAGTTTCCGCTCTGCGGGCTTCATTTGATGACATTCAGGTCATCCAGACGGACAAAATAATGCAGAGGAAAACCTCGTTCGGGCAATTTGGCAACGGCAAGTACGCGTGTTGGGGCGGAGGTTCCAGAAGGGCGCTCATGACTGACCGAGCGGGTTGAGGTTTCGGCGCCCGAAGGGCGCCGAAAAAAATTGAGGGGTAAAAAAAAATTCTGGCAAAATCGAGGGTCGAGAAAATTTTTTCGCCACCGGAAAAACCAGATTTTGGTGTCAGGATACAGCCTGCCGTCCACACCCAAAAAACACCCCCAGGGGGTCACGCTGGGGCTGTTATGGCACTTTTTCACCTGTGGACGGTTGTGGACGCTTGTGGACAGTTGTGTCCGGTCTACCAGGACCGACGTCAGGCGCCAGGGGGGACGGCGGTTACGAAGCCTGTGACAGCTAGCTGTTGCATTATATCGTCAAATAACAGCTAGCTGATGCATTTGTGAGTAACAGCTAGCTGTAGAATGTCATTTGCGAGGAACAGCTAGCTGTGGCATTATATTGCCAAATAACAGCTAGCTGTTACATTTGCGAGTAACAGCTAGCTGTAGAATGGCATTTGCGAGTAACAGCTAGCTGTTGCCTTATATTGCCAAATAACAGCTAGCTGTAGAATGTCATTTGCGAGGAACAGCTAGCTGTGGCATTATATTGCCAAATAACAGCTAGCTGTTACATTTGCGAGTAACAGCTAGCTGTTGCCTTATATTGCCAAATAACAGCTAGCTGTTGCATTTGTGAGTAACAGCTAGCTGTAGAATGTCATTTGCGAGGAACAGCTAGCTGTAGAATGTCCTTTGTGAGTAACAGCTAGCTGTTGCATTATATTGCCAAATAACAGCTAGCTGTTGCATTTGCGAGGAACAGCTAGCTGTAGAATGGCATTTGCGAGGAACAGCTAGCTGTAGAATGTCCTTTGTGAGTAACAGCTAGCTGTTGCATTATATTGCCAAATAACAGCTAGCTGTTGCATTTGTGAGTAACAGCTAGCTGTAGAATGTCATTTGCGAGGAACACCTCGCTGTTGCATTATATTGCCAAATCACAGATTGCTGTGGCATTTTATTGGCCAGTAACAGCTAGCTGTGGCTTTTCTGAGTACCAGCTCGTTGTCATGTGGCATTTTCGTGAAACTCCTCGCTGTTGCATTTCCGAGTGAGAGATTGCTGTTTCTTGGCATTGGAATGTCACGGGGCGCAGCATTTCTGAATGCCATTTCTGTGACGGAGTCCACAGTCGCCCAGTGACCCCTCCCCTCCCGAATCAGGCCCCCCCCTCCCCTCCGGAACGGACTTCCAAAGGACTATCATTTCGAGAAGGTGGGAGCGTCGCTTTTTTGATTCGCTCTCGACAGTCTGTCTCCCCTCCCCAACCTGTCGTTGTAGCCCTTGTGCCTGTCAGTGCCACCGCTTTTCTGCACTGCTCATCCCCACCGGCAGGAGGGTTTTTGGTCAGCCACACTTACGATGCCCCCGAGAGTTCCTGTGAACGTGGATGAGTTGAAGGCCGCTATTGCATCTCTGGGGTCTCGCCGCAAGTGTCAGAAGCTACCGGCTCTCCTCCTCGCCAGGCTCGCTGCACGACAGCCAGGTGTCAAGAAGATGTCTATCGCTCAATGCCTCGCTGACTGCTGTCAGGAGGATGGAGGTATTCCTGGAGTGACGTGTTACCCGCCTAACAATTAATAAAGAGTGATCAACGGTGACAACACCCGTGCAGGGTTACCCACTTGACAATTAACAAAGAGGGCTCAACACCCGTGCAGGGTTAACCCGCCTAACAATTAGTAAAGAGCGATCAACAGTGACAACACCCGTGCAGGGTTTACCCGCCTAACAATTAATAAAGAGTGATCAACGGTGACAACACCCGTGCAGGGTTACCTACCTGACAATTAATAAAGGAGGGATCAACACATGATGAGGCACGGGAGGGTGGCAAAAGGCCCCCAGACCCCAGAAATCACCGAAAAATGACATTCTCGATGTGCGGTGGGTCTGGTTTCTAGGTTTTTCGGGAGAAAATTGGCCAAAATAATTTCGGAGACAAAATTTTGTTAGGGATTTCCGTTTGCTATGCCTCCTCTATTTTTAGAGACAACCTCCCCCCTCTTCTCGTGGCCCCAGGTGAACCATGCCAAGCGCTTTTTGTGGGCGGCGTGGACGGGGGGTTCAAGCCGGTCACGGTGCCGGACCAGGTGGTGGAACAGGTCACATACACGAAGTGTGTGGAGGTCGAGGTGCCGCAGGGCCCGGTTATCCCGGGGCGCGTGGATGTGTCGGGGTCACCGGGTTGCTGTCAGTTCTGTGCGTCGCTCTTCACCACGGCCGTGCACCATGGGGAGTGTGGTCACTGCTCGAGGATGGTGTGCCCGACCTGCTGTGAGCTGGGCGAAGACGACACCAGGTGCGTCTGCACGCCACTACCTCTGCCACGCGAGGACCAAGGGGTGGCCCCTCATCCGCCGGGGCAAGCGGAGCCCCCTCCTCCGCCCCCGGCGAGCACCGCACTGACAAAGGCTTTGCTGGAGGGCCGGGCCCCAGGGGGAGGGGACGGTCTGTCCAGGCTGCAACGGTCTTTGGGGATGCAGGAGTGCACGGGGTTCCGTTTCACACCAGGCGACTGCTTCTTCGATGCGGCGGCTTTCATTATGGGAGGCTCGGCGGCGGGCATGCGGAGGCTAGCCGTCCAGGCGGTGCTACGTGACCCAGGCCTTTGTGCTCGGGCCGAGCCGAACAGCGAGTCCTGGGCTGCGGCCATGCGAGTCGAGGGTAGCCGGGACGAGGCTTCTTGGGCGGACCAGGTAGCAGTACATGGACTTGCGCTGGGGTCGGGGTGGGCTGTGGTGGTCCTATCTGATCAAGCGCCCCCCACGGTCCACCGCCCCCGGGTGAAGCCTTTCGTCGGAGTGCTTGGAGTCAAGCATCAGGGAAAGCACTACACCCCCCTTTTGGTGCCCCCACCTCTGGCGGAGGCAGTGTCTGCCCTCGCCCCCTCGCCGGTGTTGGGGCGGACTGGCTGTCCAGGGGGGGAGCAGGGCCTCCCCATGTGCCAGGTGCCGTCCCAGCCGTCGCGCCGCCGCTTTTACTGTGCCCGCTGTGCAGAGGCGGTGGATACCGCAGTCGAACACTGGCGTTGTTTCGGTTGCGATTGCAGGGCGTGTGGGGAATGCGTGGAGCAGGGGGAGACCTGTATGGATCTGGGGCCTCGGGACGCGGAGGAGCCGCCTGCGAGGGTCCCGCAGCCGCAGGACCAGGGTGATCCCCCTCGACGAGAAGGTGATCCCCCTCCTGCACCCACCGGCGCCCCGGCCACCGGCCGCTCCGACCCGACCGCCACCGAGGAAGGCTCCAACCCTGCGCAAGCACCAGCCACCTCGATGTCGTCGCAGCCGAAGCGGAAGCGGGAGTCGGCATCGCCGCAGCGTGGTCAGGAGATGGATGAGGACGACGGGGCCACGACGGTGGGGGAGTGGGAGGAGCAGTTCTGCCCCGACGTGCACCGACCGCAGGAGGAGCAGGAGGCGGCGCTCCGGGCCATTCAGGCTTGGTGGGCCGAGTTGGGGGATGACAAGGCCTCACAGGCGGAGGCGTACAACGTGGTCTGTTGTCGTCTGAGGGCGCGGGCAGGCAAGCGGGCGCGGGCGAGCCGGCCAGGGGCGCGGGGGTCTTCGCAGCGGAGTTCCCAGGGGTCCCAGAGCCAGGGGAGTAGGGCCGCCAGGGGAGCGAGATAGCCGTAGGTCGGCTCCCCCCCCCCCCCCTACCCCCCTCTTTCCTTTCGCCCCTCCCCCCCCCCCCTCCCGTTCCCCACCCCCGTGCCCCCTTCCCCTTTCTTCCGGTGAATGCGCCAGCGGAGTCGGTCCACGCCCTCGCTGTCAGTCGCTTTCGCCTCTCCCCCCCTGCCCCCCCCCCCCCTTTACCTCGCCCCCTTTTCCCCTCACCAGCGGGCTGCCCCTTGTGAATGGTAGATTTGCCTACAGCCCCTTGTTCATGCCGCCAGCACGGAGCCCCACGCAGCTCAACCCCGGCCAGTGCGCGGTTTGTTTGCCCTAGAGCTTTGTTGTTTGTGTAGTTCATGTTACAGTGCTAAGAGCCCGTAGAAGCAAAAGTAGAACCTGCTGCGCTAGCCCCACCAAGCAGCCACAGTACGACAGGACGCGCGCAGGCACCGGGCCCCCTCTCCTAAAAAAAAAATTTGGTCGTGCCAGCGGCACGTTTGATTTTTTTAACATTTTTTTGGTGCTGCCCTGGTGATTTTTTTTCGGCAGATCTTTTTTTTTTTTTTTTTTGTTTTTTTTGTGGGCACCGTGGCGCCTCTTTTAGATTAGGCAGTTTAACGTCGTGCCCAGGACGTGTTTTTTTTGTTTTTTTTTGTGCCGTGAGTGGCCCTGACCTCCGCCGCCTGCAGTACCCACACACTGTGACACACACGCACACCCTCCCAACCCCCGCCGTGCTGTTGTGTCAGGGACAGGTAGTTTAACGTCGTTTCGGACGGGACGCGGCTTGTTTCTTTGATTTGACTGCGAAAACAGATACGGAACAAAGGTGAGTCGCAACTGAACGTTAACATATAACCAGAACAACCCCCCCCCCCTCTCTTCCCTCTCATGTCGGCACTCTTGCCGCATTAGTTCTTTGAGGCTGGTGATTGGGGAGGGGGGGCAGAATGGGAACGACGCGCGCTCTCGCGCTTTTGCTTCTTCCTGAAGTAAGCCGGGTGGTCGCGCGGGTGGAGCTCACGACGGTTGATCTTCAAGAAAAGGGCGTCGTCTACCCTGTGTGATTTCAGGCTGGCCCGGTACTTCGTCAACACGCGGTTGAGCTCCTTGAAGTGCCGTTCCACCGCAGCTTCGGTGTGTGCACTGGTCACCAAAGCCACGGAGAAGGTAGTCAGGATGGGCATTGCGGCGACCTGATGGTATCCCTCCCAAAACATGCGGAATGGGGTGTTTACAGGGCCCATGCGAAGGAAGGTGGCAACCTCCCTCTCGATCCTGGTGCGCAGGGTCTCCAACACGGGTTCCTCACCCATCTCAACTCCAATGGGTTGGCCGTCCTCGTCAACCGCAGCGTTGACCCCCCTGTAGTTCCTGCACTCAGCAAAGGGGAGGAGGTAGTGCATGAGACAAATGTGGTGTTCCTGCATCTTTTCCACAGACCAGTTTTGAGACAACTTGGAAGGGTTGAGGAAGTCGAACAATTTCAAACCATCGAAGGAAAAATTTGTCTGCATCCTCTCCTCGTAAAATGCCATCAGCTCAGCAGCAAGCCCCTTGAGTTCGCTGTCTGACTGGATGAACTCCTCCTTGCTGATGTTTCTGAGCTGAGACCCAAGGTCATGCACCCCGGTTGCCAAGTCAAACAGTGACGACCTGTCTCCCTGAAATTTGTCCGTCATCTTGGCAATGGGGCCAGCGAGCGTGACGAAAAAATCATTCATGCGCCAAAATTTCGCATTGTTGCGGTCTTTCGGGAGCAGGTACTCCTTGAGGGCGGCGAGTCTATTTGCGGCATCCCAGACGGTGTTCCACCGGACCTCACAGATGCGTGACAGGCTGACTGGCTGCCTGGAACCATTGTCCCTCTGTGCAGTGTGGAGACTCTCCTGTTTCTGGGGCGTGCTGTAGTCATCGACGACCTTGCCCAGTTCCTCTCTCCACTCCTTGATTGGATCGAGTTTCACCGTAAAGTCCTTCATCAGCAGTTGCATGCTGTGTGCACTGCAACGGTAAACCAAAATCCCCATTTTGACAAGCCCATCCATTGCACTTTCAACCATATCCTCTGCTTCCGTGCTGTCAAGCTCATCTGTCTCCTCGTACCCGTCCCCGTCCCCGTCCCCGCTACCCTCTTCCCCCTCCTCCCCTTCTTCTTCATCCCCCATGTGCAAAACCCTCAGATCCTCAAGAGCACGCTGCATGGCTGCCGCGTTGTCCGCAACCACGCTGAAGACACGTATGTCTTCATCGAGAAGTTCCTGGATCACGGTCTGCATTTCTCCCAGAATCGTGTCCGCCGTGCTCGCAACAGTGAGGTGCACGTTTTTCCAGTAAAACATTTCGGTCCCCGTGGAAATTGCAAAACCCAAAAAATTCCGCCGACGCACCCGGGCCCCGTCAAGCATTAAAAAGACGTCCCTGCCCTTCAAATGCGTGATCACGTCTTTGCGGCAATCACTTGCCATGGATTGCTGGATGGATGGTGCAGTGCTGGGAAAAAGGTTCGCACCGGCAAGCATTTCTTGGGGAAGAATGCTCCGGAACGGGCTATCCGACCGGAGCACTTCCAGAGGGATATTGTGGAATGCAAGAGCATAAACCACCCTCTCTGCAAAAGTGTACCCGAACGGTGGCCTGTCTTGGGAGTGGAGGACTGGCACATCCTGGAGGAACGTTGTCCTTGCATTCTCACTGCACAGGCCACTGTCTCTCGCAGGAGCATTCTGTGCGAGTGCCCTCCAGTGGGCCGCGTGCTTGTTCTCAAAATGCTTGCCGAGGGTTTTGGTCATCCACTCCTTGAGAAAGGTGGCAGAGCAAAAAGTGCACTTCACCTTGTCGATTACCCCCTCGATCGGGGAGGTCCAGGATTTGCATACCTCTGTGTCAGGGTTATATCCCGTCAGAAGGGGCCCACACACCTCCCCGGCCCAGACTGTGATGATGATGACGACGGCCGTGAAGTAGGCCAGCACTTCCCGCAGCACACCGGGAAACGCCAGGCCACTCGACTGGGAACCGTTTAATGTCTTGCTCCCGGACCCCCGTGACTTCTTCATCGGCGGGGGGTCACCCACTTCTTCCGCCCACACAGCATGAAAGTTCAGGGGAACGTCATCCATGGGCTGCAGGGAATCGGATTCCTGGAATCGAGAATCCGATTCCGGAATCGAAAAACCGAGTGGAATCCGATTCCACAAAAAAAGTCAAAAAATAGATTTCCCATTGGGTGACACTTGGTTTTTCATGGTTTTGTACGGGAAAAAGACAATGCGATTTTTCGTGATTTTTCACCTCGGATGAGCCTCGATTTCGCAAAGTCGTCGGATTACCGAGACTTCTTGCTGAGCAGTGAATGGGGTCTGGCGAAATGAGGGCAGGAACATGCTTAGATTGACGATTCAGTGCGAAATAATGGCCATCGTGGATTCCGCGAGCCAAATTAGGTAGTCATTTTTCTGCTTGCGTTTTTTTAGTTGTATTTTTTTCGCGAATCTGGGCCATAAAATGGATTTTTGGTGGGCGACCGAAATCCACCGGGGCAGGCGCCGGAAATTTTCAGGCGTGGTTTATTATGTTGTGTTGACGTTGTGTTGGCCGGAAGTATTCAGGGACAAGTCAGGGACGGAGAGCCAGCCACCTGGCCCAACCAAAAACCGGATTTTCAACCAAAAATTCGAATTTTTTTCACGGTGTGCGAATGTGTTCAGAGTAACGGAAAATGCCCAAATTTTCATGTATCGAAAGAGTTGGCGAGCAATTCGTCCTTCTGTTAGTGGAGGCATAGCCTGCTGACCTGGCTGTCTAAAAAATTATTTTTTTTAAAATCGCATTGTCTTTTCGACCCTATACCAAAAGTGGTCCCAAATCGGTCCGGGACGACCGTCCACAACCGTCCACACTCTCTAAATGCTCGATGTTGGGGGCCTTCGCTACCAAGTGTGACTGAGTGAGAAAAAGTGAGCTCCAGCCCACTTCCCCTCACTGACTGACGAGCTGTGACGAGCAGTGACTGGTAGCGAGGGCCCCCGTTGCTGGCCACAGTGGGCCTGCTCACTAGTCGGAGTTCCCAAGGTTCCTGCCCCCCTCTCCCCTCGGTTCCATGCCATCTCTCCCCTTCTCTATTCGGTCACAGGAATGTTGGCTTGCAGTCCGTATAATTCTTGGGTTTTACACACAACCCCCCACACCTCAGGTAACGACAAGCTCCAACTTACTTTCTCCCACGGACTGCGCAAAGCCTTTTCTCTTTTTACACTTCAGAGAAGCAGTCCGTGGGAGAAGCTCTTAAAATGGAAGCGGTTACACAGATGCTCGACAGGCTCCACCAGCGCGGAGTGACCGAGATTGTGTACGAGGTCAGAGCATCCCCACAGGATGGCGACGAAATTGGGGGAGAGTACTCTCGCCACGCGGGGGTGCTGCGAAAAAATGAGGACAACACGTACACCATCCTCTACACCCTGCCGTTAGAGGAACTCGATGAAGTCGAGCCCACGGGGTTGCAAGAATGCACCATCCCCGTGGTGGGGTTTGACTACGCCAACCTCAGATCGGTGCATGAATACGCGAGGAAGCAGACCAAGGCACAACTCGACCTCATGAGAGAGTCGGTACTAGACCTCGCCAAGGCGGTCCGCGAAGGCGCCAAGCAGGCGGGGACTGGGGGGAAAGCGGGAGGTGAGGCCGGGGCGGCACAGGCGCAACCGGAGGGGAGCAGCCCCCCTGCCCAGGACCCCCCCAAGCTCCCGACAATCGGGAACCTGCAGTCGGCCCTCAGCCTGCCCAACATGAGGCCGGCTTGCGTCTCCCAGTGGCAGGGGTTTTTGAAGGCAGGAGGGGTGGCAGCGGCGCGGGAGATGATCCGAGACCTGAGGCTGCAGTTCGGGACATCGAACAAGGTGACCCACCTGAGCACGTGGGTCGCCCTCGCGCAGGAGGCTGCTGAGCGGGGGTTCTGGTCCACCACCGTGACCCAGATGGGGAACCAGCTGCTGCACGAGCTGGTGGTGAATGAGGCGTGGAAACAACACAGGATCCCCCGGGCGCAGGTGGAGGCGGAGATGCGGACGGCCGACACGGAAGCATCCGCTGCTGACCGGGCCATCGCCAAGCTGGCGGGGCGTGCACGCACGACGAAGGGGGGAAAGGGGGGCAACGGTGGCCCTCCCCAGTCTTTTCCCCCCCCGAATCGGTATTCCCCCTACCCCCACCACACATTTCAGGGAAAGGGGGGAAAGGGGGGGAAACCCCGGGGCAACACCAACTGGAATTAACACCGGCACTCGGCCAGGACATCATGCAGGCACTCGGCCAAATCACGGCACTCTGCCAAAAACTGGGACAGGAAAGGCCCCCCCAACCCCCTACCCCCCCTCCCGCCCCCCCAGAACATCGTCCAGAACACTCTGTCGGAGGTGTACACGCAAGCTGCGCCGGCAAGGACCCGGGCCAGGGACGACCACACTCTGTGGGAAGCAAAGGAACGGCTGGAAGAAGTCATGAAAGAGAGCCTGGCGGAACGCACAATCTCCACCAGGGGTGGGCTATGGAAAAGACTGGAAAGTTGGTGTGTGACAGCAGACCTCTCCCTACCCCCCTCGGAAGATGCAGCAGTTCTGTTTCTGGCGGGAATGACCCACTTGACAACAAGCACAGTCAAAAATTATGCATCGGCAATAAACGCAGTCGGTCTGCAGCAGGGGAATTGGTCCCCGCTCCCCCTTCAGGGCTATGCCAACGCACTGGCTCGTGCGACCCCCTTTTCCCCCCCGAAGCAAGCTGTCCCCGCAAAAAAGGCCGAAGTGACCCAGGCGGTGTTTGTTCTGTTCACAAGGGGGCACGAGGTGGAGGCGAACCTGTTGTTGTTTCTGTGGAAGACAGCCTGCCGCTACCGCGATGCGGCAGATCTCACGGTAAAGGATGTGAAACCCACAGCATGTGGAACACGACTCGTGGTGGATTTTTACAGGTCAAAGGCAATCAAGACGACCCCATTTGTGGATCGCAGGTTCGCAGTTGCAGCGGGGGCGGGTTTGGAGCGTCTGATTGCGTTCGTGGTGGAGAAAAGACAGACATGCCCCTTGGAATCCCTTCTGTTCGGTGTCCCCCACTCCCAATTTCTGCGCCTTCTCCGCCAATGCCCCAACTGCCAAGAGTGGACGCTTCATTCACCCCGACGGGGGGCCCTGCAATTTCTAGCCACACTGGCAGCCAACGGTATCCTCCCCCCCCAGGACATCCCCAGGATTGCCAGGCACAAAACCGCGAACCCCATTCTTCCCCCCACCACCATGAGATACCTCGCGAACGTGAACGAGGAGGTGGCCCTGGCCCTCTCCCCAGAGTGTTGTGCCCGTCTTTAACGGAACTTGGTGCCCCCCCCGAGCATAGTAGCCACTCCGGCATGGGAAAACGGGTGTCCAGGGGTTCCCTTCCAACCCAAGAACAACTAAAAGCCCCGTTGCATTGCAAAAAAGTCCCTATTATTTCTATTCCTGAGGTACTTCGGATGGCCAAGGGGCCAGTGCGTGAAAGGATCAGCACACTGCTGGACATGACAGCCAACCCCCAGGCCATGGCGCGGGAGGTCTCAGAGCAGAGCTGGACCCCGGCAACTGTGAAACCCAAGAGCCAGGCCTTTTCTTCTCGTTTTTCGGTGCAGCTGGAAGAGGCAGGGCTGGTGCGGAGAGCCCCGGACTTTGATTTTGGCAAGAGAAACCCTGTTCTGGCTATTTCCCCTTTCGTTGTCTTCGAAGAAAAGCAGGGGTATGGCCCACACGGGGGCCGACTGAGGCCCATCATGTGGACCAAAGACCACAACTCCCTCGCGGCAGCTTATGGATACCGCTGCCAAGTTGTTTTCCCCACCTCCCCAACAGTGTTGTCCAGGGTGGAATGCGAGTGCGCCTCCCAAAGAGACCTAGCGGCTTCCTTTTTTCAGATCCCCATTCCCGAAGAGTCTCAGAAATACTTCACATACCGTGATGACAAGGGGGAGGCATACTGCCTGACCCGTTTGCCAATGGGGGCGTCGTGGTCCCCAGAGTTGATGCACCTGATCATGTATGCACTTTCCCACTGCTATCTCTCAACCCCCCCCACGGCGGTATTCTCTCCCTCCCCATCTACATCCACTCCGGAACTGTGCGTTGACGTGTATGTCGACAACGTGCGGTACGCGGGCACCTGGGAGCGTGTTCGGGAGGCAACGGCGGCGTTTGACGTGGCAGCGAGACGCGCCGGCGCGACGATATCTGAGGCGAGCGACGGTGACACGGAGTACGTCTTCCTCGGGTTCGGCTTCCACTGCCGTCGAGAGGTGGGCGTTGGGCCCAAGGTAGCGAGGAAGCTGAGGGCGGCGCGGGCGGACCTGATGGCTCAGGGCGAGACGAAGCCGAGGGTTAGGCGGTGCGACTTGGAATCCTTGGGTGGTCGTCTGGTGTGGGCCTCGCCCCTGGTGGTGCAGCCTCTGGGCAGGTTTATCGACGCCATCATCGCCCTGCGCCGCAACAGCAACGCATTGAACCGTGGTGCACACCCGGACGAAGAAGTACAGCTCTCCGCGCAAACGACTGAGGCGGCGGTGCGTTGGATCGACGCTGCGCTCCAACCGAGGATGTACAAGGAGTTCACCGAGATGAGCCGAGGCCGGGGGGTAGAGATCTGGTCGGATGCTTCGGTGACGGGGTGCGGTGTTGTGGTGTCAGCAGGCGGCGCTCTTCGATCGTTTGGGCGACGCTGGACCTGGGAAGAGGCTGACGAACTGCCGGAGGAGCAGCGGTCGACGCGGATCGCGGTGCTTGAGGCACGTGCTGTGGTCTACGGCATGGAGGAGTGTGTCGGGGAGAACGCCTGGGGTGCCAACGTGAAGTGGTACCTTGACAACACCGCGGTGATCGGGGCGCTGCAGCGCGGGTATTCTCCGGCTCGGGCACTGAACAGAGAGGTGATGCGGATCCTGGGGCTGACGTCATCATATTTCACAGCGGTGCAATGGGCCTACATCAAATCACGGGATAACCCCGCAGACAAGCCGAGCCGGAGGTAGCGCAGGGGTAGCGAAGGGGTGTCGTTCGGCGCTGATCGCGCGGCTCTTCCGCTGCGTCCTGCGGCGACCTGCGTCTTTGGTGACTTCAGCCGCGCGCTCAGCGTACCCCTGCGCTACGAACAGTAATGGTAACAGAAGATCGTGCTGCCCACTCCCCACTCCCCTCTCCACCACACTTGTAGGAAGGCTAAGTGCCAAGAGGGCAAGGCTTGCCCGGAATGTGTTGCTGCGTACACTTAGCCTCCCTCACACAGGAACCGATGGGGAACTCATTTTAAATTCAAAAATTCACATTTTCCAGCCAACTGGGCCAGTTTCCTTAGGAAAATGGCTCAAAATCGCAAACACTCCATTTCTACGGGCCACCACAGGCCAATAGAGTACCAAAATCGGTTTTTTCGCATTCTACGGCCTCAGGCAGACCGTCCACACCCAAAAATCACCCCCAGGTGGTCAATATTGGGGTGTTCTGGCACTTTTTCACCTGTGGACGGTTGTGGACGGCTGTGGATGGCTGTGGATGGTTGTGGACGGCTGTGGACGGTCTGCCAAGAGGTTACTGGAGGTTGCTAGGCTGCGGGCGGACCGTCCACACCCAAAAAACACCCCCAGTTGGTCACGATGGGGACGGTACGTCTCTTTTTCGTCTGTAGACGGTTGTGGACGGTCTGCCAATAGGTTGCTCCAGGATGCGAGATTGTTCTCGGTAGGTCACCGACTGTAACCGATTGTTCTCGGCATGTAACCGATTGTAACCGATTGTAACCGATTGTCCTCGTCATGTAACCGATTGTAACCGATCGTTCTTGGCATGTAACCGATTGTCACCGATTGTCCTCGTCATGTAACCGATTGTAACCGATTGTTCTTGGCATGTAACCGATTGTCACCGATTGTCCTCGTCATGTAACCGATTGTAACCGATCGTTCTTGGCATGTAACCGATTGTAACCGATTGTCCTCGTCATGTAACCGATTGTAACCGATCGTTCTTGGCCTGTAACCGATTGTAACCGATTGTTCTTGGCATGTAACCGATTGTCACCGATTGTCCTCGTCATGTAACCGATTGTAACCGATCGTTCTTGGCATGTAACCGATTGTAACCGATTGTCCTCGTCATGTAACCGATCGTTCTTGGCATGTAACCGATTGTAACTGATTGTTCTCGGCATGTAACCGATTGTAACCGATTGTTCTTGGCCTGTAACCGATTGTAACCGATTGTTCTTGGCATGTAACCGATTGTCACCGATTGTCCTCGTCATGTAACCGATTGTAACCGATCGTTCTTGGCATGTAACCGATTGTAACTGATTGTTCTCGGCATGTAACCGATTGTAACCGATTGTTCTTGGCCTGTAACCGATTGTAACCGATTGTTCTTGGCATGTAACCGATTGTCACCGATTGTCCTCGTCATGTAACCGATTGTAACCGATCGTTCTTGGCATGTAACCGATTGTAACCGATTGTCCTCGTCATGTAACCGATTGTAACCGATCGTTCTTGGCCTGTAACCGATTGTAACCGATTGTTCTTGGCATGTAACCGATTGTCACCGATTGTCCTCGTCATGTAACCGATTGTAACCGATCGTTCTTGGCATGTAACCGATTGTAACCGATTGTCCTCGTCATGTAACCGATCGTTCTTGGCATGTAACCGATTGTAACTGATTGTTCTCGGCATGTAACCGATTGTAACCGATTATTCTTGGCCTGTAACCGATTGTAACCGATTGTTCTTGGCATGTAACCGATTGTCACCGATTGTCCTCGTCATGTAACCGATTGTAACCGATCGTTCTTGGCATGTAACCGATTGTAACTGATTGTTCTCGGCATGTAACCGATTGTAACCGATTGTTCTTGGCCTGTAACCGATTGTAACCGATTGTTCTTGGCATGTAACCGATTGTCACCGATTGTCCTCGTCATGTAACCGATTGTAACCGATCGTTCTTGGCATGTAACCGATTGTAACCGATTGTCCTCGTCATGTAACCGATCGTTCTTGGCATGTAACCGATTGTAACTGATTGTTCTCGGCATGTAACCGATTGTAACCGATTGTTCTTGGCCTGTAACCGATTGTAACCGATTGTTCTTGGCATGTAACCGATTGTCACCGATTGTCCTCGTCATGTAACCGATTGTAACCGATCGTTCTTGGCATGTAACCGATTGTAACTGATTGTTCTCGGCATGTAACCGATTGTAACCGATTGTTCTTGGCCTGTAACCGATTGTTCTCGGCATGTAACCGATTGTAACCGATTGCCCTCCTCATGTAACCGATTGTAACCGATCGTTCTTGGCATGTAACCGATTGTAACCGATTGTTCTCGGCATGTAACCGATTGTAACCGATTGTCCTCGTCATGTAACCGATTGTAACCGATCGTTCTTGGCATGTAACCGATTGTAACTGATTGTTCTCGGCATGTAACCGATTGTAACCGATTGTTCTCGGCATGTCACCGATTGTAACCGATTGTCCTCGTCATGTAACCGATTGTAACCGATCGTTCTTGGCATGTAACCGATTGTAACCGATTGTTCTCGGCATGTAACCGATTGTAACCGATCGTTCTTGGCATGTAACCGATTGTAACCGATCGTTCTTGGCATGTAACCGATTGTAACCGATTGTTCTCGTCATGTAACCGATTGTAACTGATTGTTCTTGGCATGTAACCGATTGTAACTGATTGTTCTTGGCATGTAACCGATTGTAACCGATCGTTCTTGGCATGTAACCGATTGTAACCGATTGTTCTCGTCATGTAACCGATTGTAACTGATTGTTCTTGGCATGTAACCGATTGTAACCGATCGTTCTTGGCATGTAACCGATTGTAACCGATTGTTCTTGGCCTGTAACCGATTGTTCTCGGCATGTAACCGATTGTAACCGATTGTCCTCGTCATGTAACCGATTGTAACCGATCGTTCTTGGCATGTAACCGATTGTAACCGATTGTTCTTGGCCTGTAACCGATTGTTCTCGGCATGTAACCGATTGTAACCGATTGTTCTTGGCCTGTAACCGATTGTAACCGATTGTTCTCGGCATGTAACCGATTGTAACCGATTGTCCTCGTCATGTAACCGATTGTAACCGATCGTTCTTGGCATGTAACCGATTGTAACTGATTGTTCTCGGCATGTAACCGATTGTAACCGATTGTTCTTGGCCTGTAACCGATTGTAACCGATTGTTCTTGGCATGTAACCGATTGTCACCGATTGTCCTCGTCATGTAACCGATTGTAACCGATCGTTCTTGGCATGTAACCGATTGTAACTGATTGTTCTCGGCATGTAACCGATTGTAACCGATTGTTCTTGGCCTGTAACCGATTGTTCTCGGCATGTAACCGATTGTAACCGATTGCCCTCCTCATGTAACCGATTGTAACCGATCGTTCTTGGCATGTAACCGATTGTAACCGATTGTTCTCGGCATGTAACCGATTGTAACCGATTGTCCTCGTCATGTAACCGATTGTAACCGATCGTTCTTGGCATGTAACCGATTGTAACTGATTGTTCTCGGCATGTAACCGATTGTAACCGATTGTTCTCGGCATGTCACCGATTGTAACCGATTGTCCTCGTCATGTAACCGATTGTAACCGATCGTTCTTGGCATGTAACCGATTGTAACCGATTGTTCTCGGCATGTAACCGATTGTAACCGATCGTTCTTGGCATGTAACCGATTGTAACCGATTGTTCTCGTCATGTAACCGATTGTAACTGATTGTTCTTGGCATGTAACCGATTGTAACCGATCGTTCTTGGCATGTAACCGATTGTAACCGATTGTTCTTGGCCTGTAACCGATTGTTCTCGGCATGTAACCGATTGTAACCGATTGTCCTCGTCATGTAACCGATTGTAACCGATCGTTCTTGGCATGTAACCGATTGTAACCGATTGTTCTTGGCCTGTAACCGATTGTTCTCGGCATGTAACCGATTGTAACCGATTGTTCTTGGCCTGTAACCGATTGTAACCGATTGTTCTCGGCATGTAACCGATTGTAACCGATTGTCCTCGTCATGTAACCGATTGTAACCGATCGTTCTTGGCATGTAACCGATTGTAACTGATTGTTCTCGGCATGTAACCGATTGTAACCGATTGTTCTTGGCCTGTAACCGATTGTAACCGATTGTTCTTGGCATGTAACCGATTGTCACCGATTGTCCTCGTCATGTAACCGATTGTAACCGATCGTTCTTGGCATGTAACCGATTGTAACTGATTGTTCTCGGCATGTAACCGATTGTAACCGATTGTTCTTGGCCTGTAACCGATTGTTCTCGGCATGTAACCGATTGTAACCGATTGCCCTCCTCATGTAACCGATTGTAACCGATCGTTCTTGGCATGTAACCGATTGTAACCGATTGTTCTCGGCATGTAACCGATTGTAACCGATTGTCCTCGTCATGTAACCGATTGTAACCGATCGTTCTTGGCATGTAACCGATTGTAACTGATTGTTCTCGGCATGTAACCGATTGTAACCGATTGTTCTCGGCATGTCACCGATTGTAACCGATTGTCCTCGTCATGTAACCGATTGTAACCGATCGTTCTTGGCATGTCACCGATTGTAACCGATTGTTCTCGGCATGTAACCGATTGTAACCGATCGTTCTTGGCATGTAACCGATTGTAACCGATCGTTCTTGGCATGTAACCGATTGTAACCGATTGTTCTCGTCATGTAACCGATTGTAACTGATTGTTCTTGGCATGTAACCGATTGTAACTGATTGTTCTTGGCATGTAACCGATTGTAACCGATCGTTCTTGGCATGTAACCGATTGTAACCGATTGTTCTCGTCATGTAACCGATTGTAACTGATTGTTCTTGGCATGTAACCGATTGTAACCGATCGTTCTTGGCATGTAACCGATTGTAACCGATTGTTCTTGGCCTGTAACCGATTGTTCTCGGCATGTAACCGATTGTAACCGATTGTTCTTGGCCTGTAACCGATTGTAACCGATTGTTCTCGGCATGTAACCGATTGTAACCGATTGTTCTCGGCATGTAACCGATTGTAACCGATCGTTCTTGGCATGTAACCGATTGTAACCGATTGTTCTCGGCATGTAACCGATTGTCACCGATTGTTCTCGTCATGTAACCGATTGTAACCGATCGTTCTTGGCATGTAACCGATTGTAACCGATTGTTCTCGGCATGTAACCGATTGTAACCGATTGTTCTCGTCATGTAACCGATTGTAACCGATCGTTCTTGGCATGTAACCGATTGTAACTGATTGTTCTTGGCATGTAACCGATTGTAACCGATTGCCCTCGTCATGTAACCGATTGTAACCGATTGTAACCGATTGTTCTTGGCATGTAACCGATTGTAACCGATCGTTCTTGGCATGTAACCGATTGTAACCGATTGTTCTTGGCATGTAACCGATTGTAACCGAAACAGAACGGTGTCTCCCCTTGCCCCCTCCACTCTCGGTCACTCTGCGTGCCTCCCAGATGTTGTGTGCGGACCCCTCAGCAGACTGCTTAACTTTAACTTTGCTGCACCTACGTTGCTCACACAGCACTAACCCACTGCAGGCACTGGCACGTTCCACAGCTTCTGATAATGTCCGGCTTGGTTACCTTCGCGGAAGCGTGCAAGCTGCAGGGTATCCCAGACGAGACTACGGGGAAGGTCGCGGGTGCGCTTCTCCGCAACGCAGGATGGCCGAAACCCGTAACGAGCCGGACCTCAAACGGCGTGCAGAAGATGTATTGCTTGGCAGATATCCGTCGGCCCAATCCCCTCTCCTCCGAAGAGGCAATCCGGCAGTTGACTGCTTCGTCCCCGGGCCGCTGCTTCCCCGACGATGTCCTGATCGCTCCTCTGGGTGAGCCCGATGATCTCGCTGATCAGGCGGCGCTCCTCCCCCACCCCGAGGATGCGGATCCCGTCTCGCAGAGCGTGATCTCGGCGGTCACGCGGGGTCCTGCTGCTGCTGGCAACGACGAGCCTGATGAGCCTGAGGCGCCTCCGTCACCGACTCCCGTGCCGCCGAAACCTCTGCCTGCCGCGCTCCCACCGACGTCTCCGACGAGTCCCGCCGACGATGTCGACATTGGTTCTTCTGTGTGCAGTGACCCTGCCGACCTCGCCAGCCTCGATGACCTCGCCGACCTCGCCGACTCCGCCTGCCCCGTTGACTCCGCCTCCCACGCCAACACCGACTCCCCCGTTGCGACTGCGATGGACGCGTTGCGTGACGCTGTGGCTGCTGGTGAGGGGTGGTGCTGCATCAGCAGCGCCGAGTACCTGACTCTCCTGCGCTCCCTCTTGCCCGCAGGTGCGAAGGTGTCGGACACCGCCCTCTTCTCCCTGGTGAAGGAGAACGCCGACTGCATGTCTTCTGCTCTGCATCCTCACGAGAAGGGTAGTGATACCCGGGGGATGAAGAAGAAGTACTGCATCGGAAATGCAGTGCCGGGACGGCCGTGCAGCCTCCACTTCGTCGGACAGGGCACGCCTCCGCCGGCCCCCGTGGGGCGCCCCTCCAAGACCCTCCCCGAGCGGGTCTTGCAGGTCAAGGCTTTGCAGAAGGCCTTGCTGAGGGCGAAGGACCGCATTGCGCAGCTGACGGAGGAGTTGGCTGCTGCGCACGAGGTTCTCGGGCGCAAGGGGGACATTGTTCTTCGTGGGGTGACGGGCCGGAAGTCCTGCACCGAGCCCTACCCCATGAAGGTGCTGCGGGCGCTGTTGGAGTTGCGGATGGCTGGCATCGGTCAGGAGTCGTCGCGCAGGGTGCTGCGCGACATCATCAAGCTCCTGAGCGATGGGGTGGAGATGCCGATCCCCTCTCGCTGGACGCTCCGCGAATTCGAGATCCCGAGCGGAGCGGCTTCCTTCGCCGTCTTCTTGGAGGATGTCGCGAGGACGCAGACCGGCGGAGGGGGCCTAGGCAAAGACCGGCAGAAGGCCACCCTCTCCCTCGCCCACGATGCCACCTCCTCCTTGGGCCGGAGTAGTGTCTCGCTGCACGTTGTCACCGCCCACGTCGCTGCAGACGAGAATCGCGTACGCGGGGCCTGCGCCTCCGCCCTCCCCCTGAAGAACGGGAAGGCTGCAGGGAAGACCTCCAACCTGCAGGCGGTCCGCCGCATAGTCTCCGCCCACAAGCTCCGTATTAGCAACGCCACCCTGAGCGACCATGCTAGCACGGAGGCGAAGGCGACCAGGGACGCGGGGGGCGCCATCGTCCACCTACGGTGCATGCACCATAAGGTTGGAGGCGCACTGAAGTACGCAGTGCGGACGGCGGGGAAGGCCTTGATGATGTCTCATCGGGTCGACCCGGCAGCCAACGTTGCCAGCGTACTTGCAGTCCTCGACCCGACAAACGGCCGGTCAACCGCCGGGGTCATTTTCGTGGATGCTGAGCTTGGGAAAGCACTTGACATGCGCTACCCCCGGGGCCTGGGGTTTGCCCGTGAGCGGGGGTCGAAGTGGCATGCCCGTCCTCAGCAGTGCTCCCGCCTCCTCAAGTTCTCCGCCTCCATCCTGGAGATGGTGAGAGAGGAGCGGTTCACCCCGACTGCGACAGAGATCCTCACTCTTCTGGGGACCCCCACCGTCGCCGCCTACTGTGCAGCCTGCCATTTCATTGGCAGCCTGTACTTGAGGTTCCTCAACGACCTCAAGCCCAGGCGGTTGAACGAGGAGACGGGCCGCCTCGAGGTCAACTTCGAGGCGGGATGGGGTGTGCTGAGGCCGCTGCACCTCCTCGCCCGCGACCTGAGCGCCGACTCCGCCGACAACGACTTCCCTGCCCTGCGGAAGCATTGGGGACAACCCCGCCACGGTGAGGAGGAGGTGGGGCGGGCTGAGGCGTTGGAGGTGGTGAAGGATCACCACGATGTATTTGCGGAGGTCTGGGTTCCCTGCATCCAGGGGTTTGCGAGCACATTGGCAAGGTTCATCGGCTACGATGAAGCTGCAATGGCGTCGGCATCACCCGAAGACCTCCCTTCGCTACCCTCCACACAAGACCTCGCAGAGTGTGTGGCTGGGAATGCATCGTTCTTGGCGCAGAGGGCCCCCAACCTCTCTTCTGCTGCCTTGTCTGGGATTACCCAGAGCAAGGTGAACCGCTTCCTGTTGGGTTATGGCAACTGCAACAACGCAAGGTATGCAGGCTCTTCAGCCTCCTTTTTTCTCCCCTCCCTTCGTTCTTTTTTTTACATCGCAACAACATATGCTGGCAGAGTCAGAACCGATAGATTTTTTTTATCTCATTCATTGTCATTCTCTCTTCCTCTCTTCTTCATGACTTTTCCAAGTCACGAAGAAGACTACTTCATTATCACCATTTCCTGTTTTCAGTGTGATTCGTCGTACAACCATTCCTTTCCATCGCCTTACAGGTACGGCCGTTTGCTGCGCCAGGCGAAGCGGGCGCGGAAGAAGACCCGTGGCGGGATGTACACCGAGGCCGCGGCGAACACCGCCACGGGGGCTTCTGCGGCTGCGCTGAAGGCCGTCAGCGGGGTGGCCCACCCTGACCTCGTCCGCCTCTGCGCCCTCCACGCCATCCCTGTCACGGCGATGAGCAAGGGAAAGGAGGTGGCGCGGCAGAAGGAGGCGCTGACACGCAGCTTTGCTGAGAAGCTGTGTGGCCCTGGCTCTGCGGATGCCCGTGTCTGGGTGGAGCGGCTGAAGTCCGTGAAGGAGGCAGTTGGCATCCTTCCGGTTCGTTCGAAACCGCTGTCCAGATTTTTGCGGAAGGCGGGGCTGAAGCCGTGGGGGTCCGACGCTGTCTCGTCTGCGTCGCACGACGTCCGTGTGCGCTTTGCCCTGACGCAGTGGGGGCGAATCCTCCCCATTCTGCGGGAGAAGGGGCAGCAGCTGCAGCCGAGGGAGCGGCTGGGCCGCCTCGACGCCCCCACCCTGTTCGCGTTGTTGGCCAAGGCGGGCCTGAAGGTGGAGGCTGGGGAGACGAAGCGCGACCTCTCCGCCCTCCTCCTGCGCAACTGGACGGAGCAGTTGAGTGGCCATGTCGAGGCCGTGGAGGAGACCCTTGGCTTGAAGGCCCGCACCTTCCCCGACACCATCTCGCCCTCCGTGGTAGATACAATCACGGAGCTCTACCGGAGAGTGAAGACTGCACCTGCTGCGTTGAAAGAGGAGAAGGGACAGGGTGAGGATGGCAAGGGTTGTGAGGATGGTGAGGAGGCTGTGGATGCTGTGGATGCTGTGGAGGAGGAGGAGGAGGAGGAAGAGGAGGTGGAGGTGGGTGATGAGGCTGATCCTGAGGCAAATGATGTTGGGGCGGCTAGGATCGCTCTCCTGAATGAGCATTGTTTTCCTCTCGGCCTCCACGCCTCTCCAGGTTGTGGGCGGCAGAAGGATGGTGTGTTGCATGCGTCGGAGTCCACGCACGAGGGGGGTTGGGCTTCCCTCAACTGGTTTTTGGGTGAGTGTGGCATCCAGTTTCTCACCTTCCGGGAGATGCAGGTTTTGCAACACGAGGTCAATCCAGAGAGCTTTCACTGGACCGGTAAGTTCACGCTGGCAACGATGCAACGGGCCATCGAACAGCACACAAGTGGACTCCGGAACAATGGCTATCGGCTTCTGCCGGTAAGTAAAAAAAATACCTTTGTTGATGATCCTCAGTCTATTTCTTCCCCAGCCCTCTTTTTTTTTAACCGTCAAACTCTGCATTGGATGGTTGCCTTCCCCCTCAAAGACACCGTTGCCACATTGCAGAAGTTGACTCCAGCCCAACTGCACGCCTATCCGCGCGAAACGCTTTATTGGGTGGTTCACGACACGGACACTGCCAAGCGCGCCATTGCCGCAGGGGATCTGGATCGGGAAAGCCATGCATATGAAGTTTTTAAACTTGTGCCGAAAGGTGTCCTCCCCACCACCAAGGCACAATTTTGTGGCACCCGACCCAGGCGCACATTCCCTGTGGCAGTGAAGTCGCGTTCTGTTGTTCGGAGCGGGCCCACAGTCCGGAAGAGAAAACGGTTTGGGGGGACTGAAGTCATTGACCTCTCCCAGGTGCCAGAGACCCCAAGAGACAAGAAGGGGCGCCTTGGACATGGGAGGTATGATACGGCTCAACTGAGTGACGAGTCATACATTCCAGCAACTTCCCAACGCCACCTCATCCCAGAGACCCTGCTGTATTTTTCGAAATACCACCATCTCCCCGTCACAGATACTGTGCAGGAAGGTGACGGCTTTTTTCTTTCCCTCCTCCGTTTCAACCGTTTTTCTGCGTACCAGTCAGTCCGCGCTCTGCGTGAGAGTGCCTTTGGTGACGCAACAAACATGAAACACGACCTGGAGGTGTACCTCATGAAAATACACAAGGATACCCTTGCTTCTGTTTTTGAAGAGAAGGGGGAGAAGAACCTGCCCGTACATGAAAGGCACCAGTCTCTCGTTCACTGGCGCAAGAGTATGTGCAAAGCGGCGGAAGATGAAAAGGTGACCCAACGTGGTGGTTCTTTTGCCCTGCATTTTTTTGTGAATGTGCACCAGATTCGCTTGAGAATTATTACTCAGAACAAGGAAGGTAAACCCAGGGTCAGGGAGTTACGGCCTCGCACATGGTGTGAGAAGGCAAAGAACTGGGAAGCAGGAAGTACGGCTTCTCTCCCTACTATCTTCCTTTACCAGTACCGGCAGGATACCCAAACGAATTTTTACTCCCTCCACCTCCCCACTGAGCGTGACTTTTCCCGTGCTTCAAGTGTTTTTTATAGAATTCAGAACATGGGTCCAAACGTGGAAAACGCACAAGAACAAATGGAGCAAGAGGATATGCGGAGGAAGGCGGTCCCCATGGCACTCCCCTGTCCCGGTCCACGGAGGCCCCACGTACCTGACAAGGGCATCGACAATCCCGCGTCTCGTCATGATACCCTCACGCAACGTCTTCTCTTGTTTTCCCTGAGCACAGTCAATGTGCCTGGTGATGGGAATTGCCTGTTTCATGCTTTTCATGAATGTCTCACAGGCAACCCACGTGGGGGCGCTTCCCTTCGCGAAGAAGCCGTCAATTTTGTGACTGCAATGGCGGCTTCTCTTTCATGCAGAGAGGTGCAACCGGAAGTGGAGGCGGTGAGAATGTGGGGAAATCTCCCGTACCATCCCTGCCAACCCCTTGACGACGGTAGTGAGCCATACGTGCTTACCCGTTTAAGAACGAGAAGGTATGCAGAGGATGACGAAATTTCTGTTCTTTCCACAATGAAGAATGTCTTGATCACAGTCGTCACGAACATGATTTATCCTGGTAATCATGATGACTTTGCTTCAGGATTTAACAGTTATGTCCCCCTTTCTTACAACTTCACCTCCATTGACACCACCCTCCAGGATTTTCCTCCAGACAGACGTGTGACCCTGGCTAACCTGGGTCAGGCTGGGGTTGGGGATCATTTCATGTGGATCAAAGGGACACAGGCCAACTTGGAAGCCACACATCGCAAGGGTTTGCGTTCTGTTTCAACAAGAGCTGGGACCTGACACAGGCCAATCAAGGGGTTGCCCCCCCCCCCCCACTCCTGGTGTAGTGGTAGTGACTACAAAAAGGACTAACATTGCAAGAAGGTGCTGGGAGGCTTGCTTTTCCATTCACTCTCGACGATCAAACCCCCCCCCCCCCCCCACTTCACTTTTCCATTCACTCTCGACAATCAAGCCCCCACTTCTTGACTGCCCCCCCCCCCCATGTTACTTTCAACAAACTTTGCCCATCCTTCAATCTTCCATTCGATCAGTTTGGCTTTTTCCAAAGCCTCGTTTTCCTTTTATTTCAATAGTCCACACCTAAACGGCGTACGCCTTGGCAAGCGTTTGAAAGGACAGCCTTGGGATTGCAGCTCACTGGAATCGCTGAAGGAAGCCCCCCGCCCCCCCCCCCCCCCCGCCCCCACCCCCACCCACTCTCCCTTTCACAAGTCACGATACATTCCCACACCATACTGTTCCATGTGCACTCCATCCAACAGGACCGCCACACGTGTTAAACCCCATTCCCTGTTCCCAAGGCAGGGCAACCTTTATGGTTGAGTGGTGAGGGGCACAAAGAGACAATAGGTTTTAATGCAGATGCGGACATGTTGGAAAGAGCTCCCCCACCCCCCAACACACCATTCTTGTGCTCCGCTCCCTTCTACTTCTATTTCACTACCCCCCCCCCCCCCCCAACACACACAGGCACGGGCCAGGACCCGTGCAGGGTTAACCCGCCTAACAATTAGTAAAGAGTGATCACCAGTGACAACACCCGTGCAGGGTTACCCACTTGACAATTAACAAAGAGGGCTCAACACCCGTGCAGGGTTAACCCGCCTAACAATTAGTAAAGAGCGATCAACAGTGACAACACCCGTGCAGGGTTTACCCGCCTAACAGTTAATAAAGAGTGATCAACGGTGACAACACCCGTGCAGGGTTACCTACCTGACAATTAATAAAGGAGGGATCAACACATGATGAGGCACGGGAGGGTGGCAAAAGGCCCCCAGACCCCAGAAATCACCGAAAAATGACATTCTCGATGTGCGGTGGGTCTGGTTTCTAGGTTTTTCGGGAGAAAATTGGCCAAAATAATTTCGGAGACAAAATTTTGTTAGGGATTTCCGTTTGCTATGCCTCCTCTAATGGAGGTGAAGTTGTAAGAAAGGGGGACATAACTGTTAAATCCTGAAGCAAAGTCATCATGATTACCAGGATAAATCATGTTCGTGACGACTGTGATCAAGACATTCTTCATTGTGGAAAGAACAGAAATTTCGTCATCCTCTGCATACCTTCTCGTTCTTAAACGGGTAAGCACGTATGGCTCACTACCGTCGTCAAGGGGTTGGCAGGGATGGTACGGGAGATTTCCCCACATTCTCACCGCCTCCACTTCCGGTTGCACCTCTCTGCATGAAAGAGAAGCCGCCATTGCAGTCACAAAATTGACGGCTTCTTCGCGAAGGGAAGCGCCCCCACGTGGGTTGCCTGTGAGACATTCATGAAAAGCATGAAACAGGCAATTCCCATCACCAGGCACATTGACTGTGCTCAGGCATGGGCTGCATTGAATCGGATTCCAAATAAAAATCTTCGATTCCGGGAATCGTGGAATCCGGATTCCGAATCAGAATCCGGATTCCACGATTCCAGAAAAAGAGTGGAATCGGATTCCGGAATCGAAAACGCCGATTCCAAAATTGTGGAATCCGATTCCGGAATCGAAATCACCGATTCCGGAATCGTGGAATCGGTGGAATCCGATTCCAGAATCCAGAATCGGATTCCACCGATTCCGGAATCGAGAATCGGATTCCGGAATCTGACCCAAAAATGTCGAAAAATGGACAAGTCGTAGGGGGACCCCAACACCCCATATACCCCCTTCTGGGACCAAAAAGTGCACGAAAGGGGTTAAAACGGCTTAATTCGTTGATTTGTTGCATTTCCCTGCTAAAAAACGGTTTTTGTGTGGGCGAGTAGTTGTAGAAAATCGCGAAAAATGTCAAAAAATCGAAATTTTCACAGAGGCCCAAAAACGTGTTTCTGGGTGAAAAATGGGCCCAAAAACCGATTTCTGGCCATTTCTGGGTGGTTTTTGGGGGTTTCCGTCCATTTTTCAGCCATTTTTCTGGTCAGAACCCACCCAGAAGCCCTTAGAAAATGGCTGGTGGCAGTTTTGGGTCGAATTGAACAGAAGGACGAATTCCTCACCAACTCTTTCGATACATGAAAATTTGGGCATTTTCCGTTACTCTCAACACATTCGCACACCATGCGAAAATTTCGAATTTTTGGCCGAAAAATCCGGTTTTTGGTTGGGCCAGGGGGCTGGCTCTCCGTCCCTGAAGTGTCCCTGAATACTTCCGGCCAACACAACGGCAACACAACATACGAAACCACGCCTGAAAATTTCCGGCGCCTGCGGCGGGCTGTTGACCCCCACCCCCCCACCCCTGCCGAGGATTTCTTCTGAGAATGGCGCTCCAAAAGTGCCGAAAATTGGCAAGACTTGGTCGAAAAAGTTGATTTTCGGTACACCTTCTTTTGTCGACCCAAAAATTTCCGGCGCCTGCGGCGGGCTCTCTGCCCCCCCCCCCCCCGCACGCGCACGGAAAGTGCGCGGCCCAGGACGTGTTCTCCCGAAAAAAGTCGATTTTCGGTACACCTTCTTTTTTAGACCCCAAAAATTTCCGGCGCCTGCGGCGGGCTTCCCCCCCCCCCCCTCCCCCGCACGCGCACGTAAAGTGCGCGGCCGAGGATGTTCTCCCGAAAAAAGTCGATTTTCGGTACACCTTAACAAAAAAGGCCCAAAAAAAATTTCGCCTCCGGCGGGGTTGGGGGGCAGAGCCCCCCAAACCCCCGGCGCCGGGGCGGCGCCTACTCGTCATCCGAGGTGAAAAATCACGAAAAATCGCATTGTCTTTTTCCCGTACAAAACCATGAAAAACCAAGTGTCACCCAATGGGAAATCTATTTTTTGACTTTTTTTGTGGAATCGGATTCCACTCGGTTTTTCGATTCCGGAATCGGATTCTCGATTCCAGGAATCCGATTCCCTGCAGCCCATGCTGTGGCTGCTTGGTGGGGCTAGCGCAGCAGGTTCTACTTTTGCTTCTACGGGCTCTTAGCACTGTAACATGAACTACACAAACAACAAAGCTCTAGGGCAAACAAACCGCGCACTGGCCGGGGTTGAGCTGCGTAGGGCTCCGTGCTGGCGGCATGAACAAGGGGCTGTAGGCAAATCTACCATTCACAAGGGGCAGCCCGCTGGTGAGGGGAAAAGGGGGCGAGGTAAAGGGGGGGGGGGGCAGGGGGGGAGAGGCGAAAGCGACTGACAGCGAGGGCGTGGACCGACTCCGCTGGCGCATTCACCGGAAGAAAGGGGAAGGGGGCACGGGGGTGGGGAACGGGAGGGGGGGGGGGGGGGGAGGGGCGTGGATGTGTCGGGGTCACCGGGTTGCTGTCAGTTCTGTGCGTCGCTCTTCACCACGGCCGTGCGCCATGGGGAGTGTGGTCACTGCTCGAGGATGGTGTGCCCGACCTGCTGTGAGCTGGGCGAAGACGACACCAGGTGCGTCTGCACGCCACTACCTCTGCCACGCGAGGACCAAGGGGTGGCCCCTCATCCGCCGGGGCAAGCGGAGCCCCCTCCTCCGCCGCCGGCGAGCACCGCACTGACAAAGGCTTTGCTGGAGGGCCGGGCCCCAGGGGGAGGGGACGGTCTGTCCAGGCTGCAACGGTCTTTGGGGATGCAGGAGTGCACGGGGTTCCGTTTCACACCAGGCGACTGCTTCTTCGATGCGGCGGCTTTCATTATGGGAGGCTCGGCGGCGGGCATGCGGAGGCTAGCCGTCCAGGCGGTGCTACGTGACCCAGGCCTTTGTGCTCGGGCCGAGCCGAACAGCGAGTCCTGGGCTGCGGCCATGCGAGTCGAGGGTAGCCGGGACGAGGCTTCTTGGGCGGACCAGGTAGCAGTACATGGACTTGCGCTGGGGTCGGGGTGGGCTGTGGTGGTCCTATCTGATCAAGCGCCCCCCACGGTCCACCGCCCCCGGGTGAAGCCTTTCGTCGGAGTGCTTGGAGTCAAGCATCAGGGAAAGCACTACACCCCCCTTTTGGTGCCCCCACCTCTGGCGGAGGCAGTGTCTGCCCTCGCCCCCTCGCCGGTGTTGGGGCGGACTGGCTGTCCAGGGGGGGAGCAGGGCCTCCCCATGTGCCAGGTGCCGTCCCAGCCGTCGCGCCGCCGTTTTTACTGTGCCCGCTGTGCAGAGGCGGTGGATACCGCAGTCGAACACTGGCGTTGTTTCGGTTGCGATTGCAGGGCGTGTGGGGAATGCGTGGAGCAGGGGGAGACCTGTATGGATCTGGGGCCTCGGGACGCGGAGGAGCCGCCTGCGAGGGTCCCGCAGCCACAGGATCAGGGTGATCCCCCTCGACGAGAAGGTGATCCCCCTCCTGCACCCACCGGCGCCCCGGCCACCGGCCGCTCCGACCCGACCGCCACCGAGGAAGGCTCCAACCCTGCGCAAGCACCAGCCACCTCGATGTCGTCGCAGCCGAAGCGGAAGCGGGAGTCGGCATCGCCGCAGCGTGGTCAGGAGATGGATGAGGACGACGGGGCCACGACGGTGGGGGAGTGGGAGGAGCAGTTCTGCCCCGACGTGCACCGACCGCAGGAGGAGCAGGAGGCGGCGCTCCGGGCCATTCAGGCTTGGTGGGCCGAGTTGGGGGATGACAAGGCCTCACAGGCGGAGGCGTACAACGTGGTCTGTTGTCGTCTGAGGGCGCGGGCAGGCAAGCGGGCGCGGGCGAGCCGGCCAGGGGCGCGGGGGTCTTCGCAGCGGAGTTCCCAGGGGTCCCAGAGCCAGGGGAGTAGGGCCGCCAGGGGAGCGAGATAGCCGTAGGTCGGCTCCCCCCCCCCCCCCCCCCTACCCCCCTCTTTCCTTTCGCCCCTCCCCCCCCCCCCCTCCCGTTCCCCACCCCCGTGCCCCCTTCCCCTTTCTTCCGGTGAATGCGCCAGCGGAGTCGGTCCACGCCCTCGCTGTCAGTCGCTTTCGCCTCTCCCCCCCTGCCCCCCCCCCCCCCTTTACCTCGCCCCCTTTTCCCCTCACCAGCGGGCTGCCCCTTGTGAATGGTAGACTTACCTACAGCCCCTTGTTCATGCCGCCAGCACGGAGCCCCACGCAGCTCAACCCCGGCCAGTGCGCGGTTTGTTTGCCCTAGAGCTTTGTTGTTCGTGTAGTTCATGTTACAGTGCTAAGAGCCCGTAGAAGCAAAAGTAGAACCTGCTGCGCTAGCCCCACCAAGCAGCCACAGTACGACAGGACGCGCGCAGGCACCGGGCCCCCTCTCCTAAAAAAAAACCCTACTCCCCTGGCTCTGGGAAAATAGGAATTTGGGGGGAAAATATTTTTTTGCACTATTTTTTTTGCACTTTTTTCCTTTGGATTTTATTGTGACCCTACTTGGTATTGGCAGAAAATTTTTATGTTCCCGGTCTTGGAGGTGCTCAAACATTCAAAAGAACACATTTTCCGTGGCCAAAAATTTTTTTGCACCCGGAGGTGGGGATGGGGGTGGTGGTCACTACTTTTTTGCACCATTTTGCTTTGGGTTTTATTGTGACCCTACTTGGCATTGGCAGAATTCTTTTATGTTCCCGGTCTTGGATGTGCTCAAACAGTCAAAAGAACACATTTTCCGGGTGCAAAAAAATGTTGCACCTGGGGGGTGGAGAGGGGGGTCGGAGGGCGGTGGTGTGAGAGGCTTGCTCTCGAGCTCAAACCAACAGATGTTCACTACCGTGGCCTCCGGCGGCTGGGGGGCTCCGCCCCCCAGACCCCCCTGTGGCGTGTCTTTGCGCGACAATTTATCGTCCCCCCATGCGACATGTGCTATCTGTCAGTTGTGTTGTACTTGAGCGTATGCGACTATGGAGCCAGGCCAACAGACGTTCGCTACCGTGGCCTCCGGCGGCTGGGGGGCTCCGCCCCCCACACCCCCCTGTGGCATGTGCCTGGTCTTGGAGCCAAGTCCTTGCGCGTACGGGGCTGCGGCATGTCGGTTCCAGCACCCTCGCGGGAGGCTGGGCCCGAGCACTGATCTCTAAGAGACGAACCACCTTGCGAATGCGATCGGGTTTGCGGGCTTGCGGCCATGACATCTCGAAAGGGTCGTCGTGGACCCGTGATCATGTTTCGGGTTCGACTTGGTGGGCATCCGTGGCGATTCGCGGAACCACGTGTATGTGTGCGAGGAAGCAAAGAGATAACACACCAGGAGCCACACAGCACCAGGTCGACCTGGATCTGATCGAGCTCAGGGGGAAGGAAGCACAGTCACCAAAGTGATATCACCACCGGCCTCAACCACCAAACTGCAACCGCAGAAGTTCCGCTATTCTCACAAGGGAAGGCGCCCTGGGATGTAGCAGTGATTTGTGTGCAGCGCCATCAAGTGACACTGACCGCCTTGAACAGAGAGGTAGTGTACAGATGGCGATCAGTGAGAGGGCGTGCTGTGTCCTTCCACTTCCCCATCTACCTCCATTCGTTCACCGTTGTTGATAGTGGGGGTCTTCGCTACGGGGTGGTCGTCAGTGCATTTTGGTGCATTTCCTGTTGAATTGGCTGAAAACTGACGAAGTTTGTCGAAGTTTGTCGACCAGCAAAGACCCCCAGTGATTTTTTCGCCATTTTTTCGAATCGTATGCATCGGTCAGGCCGAGTGAATCAAAATAGCGCAAAAATCACACCAAAATCTGTGTCTGAGGCACAGAAATCGTGCAAAAAAGTACCCAAAAAAAGTGCAAAAAAACCAAAATACATGGTATGACAAAGGGGGCCCTCGCTACGAGTCACTGTGAGTCACGAGTCGTCAGTTGTCAGCCAAACATGGCTGACTTCTCACTTTTTCTCACTCAGTCACACTTGGTAGCGAGGGCCCCCAAAGGTCTTAATAAGAAAAGGATCTTTTGGGGGCCCTCGCTACGAGTCACTGTGAGTCACGAGTCGTCAGTTGTCAGCCAAACATGGCTGACTTCTCACTTTTTCTCACTCAGTCACACTTGGTAGCGAGGGCCCCCAAAGGTCTTAATAAGAAAAGGATCTTTTGGGGGCCCTCGCTACGAGTCACTGTGAGTCACGAGTCGTCAGTTGTCAGCCAAACATGGCTGACTTCTCACTTTTTCTCACTCAGTCACACTTGGTAGCGAGGGCCCCCTTTCACTTCTTTCTTAAGACGTCTTAATGCAGGTGCTGCATTAAATTTCTTAAATTAATGACCCCCATTATTTTTAAGAAATGCAGGATTTCTTAAGATTTCTTAATGAAATGATGGACATTATTTCCATATCTCCCAGCATTAAAAATGTCCATCATTCTGAAAAAGATCTTTTAAGATCTTTTTCAGAATGATGGACATTAAAATGCTAGGCATTAAGAAACACGTCTTAAGAAATCAGTAAGAAATCTTTAAGAAATAGCCCTTTCGGCATTACATTAAGACGTCTTAAGAAATTTCGAGATTTCTTAACATTTCTTGCAAGATCTTTGTCATACCATGAAAATAGGATTTCGAAAATTGGCCAAAATACCCCCAAAATAGAGCCACACCTGGGTCCCCCTATAGAAGTTGCCCAAAAATACCGAAAATAACGCGGTATTACCGGTAATAACGGTAATAACGTTACCGATAACGTTATTACCGTTACTGATAACGGTATTACCGTTACCGATAACGGTAATAACGGTAATAACGTTACCGATAACGGTATAACGCGGAAAAATAACGTTACCGATTTTCGGATAACGTTATTCGGCCGTTCTGGAACGTTATTAACGGTAAGTTATTTTACCGAAAAAATAACGGTATTACCGTTACTGGTAACGCAATAACGCCCGATGTATGAATATCTCGTTTTTTTTGAGATTTTCTTTTTGGAGGACCGCCTGCCAGTGGAGGGGGCACACAAATCCGCAAACTTTGGGGCAAGCAAGGTGACCAACGCTACTAGTCGGCCGACAGGCCGACAGCTGTCGGGTCGGTCGGTCGGCCCGATTTTTGCCTGTCGGTCGGTCGGTCGGCCTCTCGGGCCACCTCACAAACCGACATTTTTTCGGCCCAAACCGCCCAGAAACCCACGGAATGGCGGTGCATCGGCTGCATCTCGCGATTTTTCACCGGCAGGTGGGTTTGGGTCGAATTCTGCCCACCCGAAAAAACCACCCCCAACTTTCTGAAAAATCTCTATGTCTCGAAAAATTTTCCCCGTGGCAAAAAAAAAAAAGTGTCACCAAATCGGCAAAAAAAAATTTCGGATTTTTTTTTTTGCTGTCGGCCGACCGACCGACTGGCCGACCGACAGGCCGACAGCTGTAGGGTTGGTCACCTTGGGGCAAGGAATGGGTAGGGGGGGCATAACCCACTCTTTGTCAGCTGAAAAAAGTGTCACGAAAATTATTTTGGCCGTTTGGGCACGTTCAGGACAAAATGTTCGACCTCGGGTGACGTCACCAGGGACTTGGCGTGACTGTCGGACACACAGCAGGTCTGGGTTAGAAACAACATAACCCCCCCCCTTCCTCCCCTCCCTTCCTCCCCCCTCCCCTCCCCTCCCCTCCCCTCCCCTCCCCTCCCCTCCCCTCCCCTCCCCTCCCCTCCCCTCCCCTCCCCTCCCCTCCCCTCCCCTCCCCTATTGATGTCCCCCCCCCCCTCCCCCAGCGCTTTGCCGCTCGTGTGAGTACCGCCCTGACTGGGAGAAAGGGTAGGGCTGGTTGGGTTGGCGGAGTTGGGCGGATGGGCGAAACGGAAAAATCGACGAGGTCGCAGCGTCAGGGCGTTCTGGGCTGGCTGGTGGTGGTTGGGACAAGACCGACGAGATTAGAAGCGGCACTGGTAGACGGGTTTTGAGGCCCCCCGCCCCCAGGTTCCCCCTGCCCACCTGGACGGACCCAAGTGCCTCACACCGGATCTCTCCCCACCCGGTGGTCCACCTGACGGATACGCGAAAGAAAAAAAAAAAAAAAAGTGTCACCAACAGGCGTGTATCTATTTCACGGAATGAAAATAGGAATTTGGGGGGAAAATATTTTTTTGCACTATTTTTTTTGCACTTTTTTCCTTTGGATTTTATTGTGACCCTACTTGGTATTGGCAGAAAATTTTTATGTTCCCGGTCTTGGAGGTGCTCAAACATTCAAAAGAACACATTTTCCGTGGCCAAAAAAAATTTTGCACCCGGAGGTGGGGATGGGGGTGGTGGTCACTACTTTTTTGCACCATTTTGCTTTGGGTTTTATTGTGACCCTACTTGGCATTGGCAGAATTCTTTTATGTTCCCGGTCTTGGATGTGCTCAAACAGTCAAAAGAACACATTTTCCGGGTGCAAAAAAATGTTGCACCTGGGGGGTGGAGAGGGGGGTCGGAGGGCGGTGGTGTGAGAGGCTTGCTCTCGAGCTCAAACCAACAGATGTTCACTACCGTGGCCTCCGGCGGCTGGGGGGCTCCGCCCCCCAGACCCCCCTGTGGCGTGTCTTTGCGCGACAATTTATCGTCCCCCCATGCGACATGTGCTATCTGTCAGTTGTGTTGTACTTGAGCGTATGCGACTATGGAGCCAGGCCAACAGACGTTCGCTACCGTGGCCTCCGGCGGCTGGGGGGCTCCGCCCCCCACACCCCCCTGTGGCATGTGCCTGGTCTTGGAGCCAAGCCCTTGCGCGTACGGGGCTGCGGCATGTCGGTTCCAGCACCCTCGCGGGAGGCTGGGCCCGAGCACTGATCTCTAAGAGACGAACCACCTTGCGAATGCGATCGGGTTTGCGGGCTTGCGGCCATGACATCTCGAAAGGGTCGTCGTGGGCCCGTGATCATGTTTCGGGTTCGACTTGGTGGGCATCCGTGGCGATTCGCGGAACCACGTGTATGTGTGCGAGGAAGCAAAGAGATAACACACCAGGAGCCACGCAGCACCAGGTCGACCTGGATCTGATCGAGCTCAGGGGGAAGGAAGCACAGTCACCAAAGTGATATCACCGCCGGCCTCAACCACCAAACTGCAACCGCAGAAGTTCCGCTATTCTCACAAGGGAAGGCGCCCTGGGATGTAGCAGTGATTTGTGTGCAGCGCCATCAAGTGACACTGACCGCCTTGAACAGAGAGGTAGTGTACAGATGGCGAGCAGTGGGAGGGCGTGCTGTGTCCTTCCACTTCCCCATCTACCTCCATTCGTTCACCGTTGTTGATAGCGATTTTTTCGCCATTTTTTCGAATCGTATGCATCGGTCAGGCCGAGTGAATCAAAATAGCGCAAAAATCACACCAAAATCTGTGTCTGAGGCACAGAAATCGTGCAAAAAAGCACCCAAAAAAAGTGCAAAAAAACCAAAATAGGATTTCGAAAATTGGCCAAAATACCCCCAAAATAGAGCCACACCTGGTCACCAAATCGGCAAAAAAAAATTTCGGATTTTTTTTTTGCTGTCGGCCGACCGACCGACTGGCCGACCGACAGGCCGACAGCTGTAGGGTTGGTCACCTTGGGGCAAGGAATGGGTAGGGGGGGCATAACCCACTCTTTGTCAGCTGAAAAAAGTGTCACGAAAATTATTTTGGCCGTTTGGGCACGTTCAGGACAAAATGTTCGACCTCGGGTGACGTCACCAGGGACTTGGCGTGACTGTCGGACATGGTCAGAGGGCCGACCACCAAGGATGCCTCCGCGCGACATGTGCGCCGGCAGAGAATGACGTTATCGGGTGGAAACAGTCGGTGCACCAAGGGAAAGGTGCGCCAACCGGACAATACAATCTCTGTCAACACACAGCAGAGACAGTTGTCTACAATCGCATCGACTCCGGACCGACTCCGGAGACTCGCCGGAGATTCCGGAATGACTCCGGAGACTCGCCAGAGACTCCGGAACGACTCCGGAGACTCGCCGGAGACTCCGGAACGGCTCCGGAGACTCCGCGGAGACTCCGGACCGACTCCGGAGGCTCGCCGGAGACTCCGGAACGACTCCGGAGACTCACCGGAGACTCCGGAGACTCGCCGGAGACTCCGGACCGACTCCGGAGACTCCGCGGAGACTCCGGAACGGCTCCGGAGACTCGCCGGAGACTCCGGAACGGCTCCGAAGACTCGCCGGAGACTCCGGACCGACTCCGGAGACTCACCGGAGACACGAGAAATAGGTTCCTTGACCATCAACCTCAAGGAACCTCGGAACAAGGTTCCTTGGCCATAAGGAACCTCAAGGAACCTCGGAACGAGGTTCCTTGACCATATGGAACTTCAGAAATAGGTTCCTTGGCCATTAGGAACCTCAAGGAACCTCAGTGGCACCTGTAACCACCTCAAAATGGCGTGTAACCACCTGTAACCACCTCAAAATGGCGTGTAACCACCTGTAACCACCTCAAAATGGCGTGTAACCACCTGTAACCACCTCAAAATGGCGTGTAACCACCTGTAACCACCTGCTTCCCCGAGAAAACCACCAGAAAACCCTTCAAACACCCGCAATAGGCCCATTTGGAGGTACTGGTGACCCGCTTCCCTCGAAGAACACCCTGAGAAAACCCTACAAGTCGTCTGTGGTTGGTTCCCTTGTTCTTGGGGCTATCAGAGCGACATACAGGCAACCCCAGGTTGGGCCGGAAGGAAGCGGGTCAGAAAACACCCGCTTCCCCACGAAAATAGGTGAAAAACCCCAGAAATAGGCCAGGAAAACCACATTTGGGGCCACTTATGACCCGCTTCCCCCCATAGTTGTCCAAAAAATGGATTTTTTTGGGTTCCTGATTTTTTAGTGGGCTTTCAGGGCTCCAGGGGGGCCCTGCCAGGGTTTTCATGAAAATCGGGTTCAAAAACGCCTAACTACTCGCGGTCCGGCTGGGAAACATGAAAATACGCATTTGAGAGCAAAATTCGAGCATTTAGTTGAGGAAGCGGGTGGAAGCAGGTCATAAATGTCCCCAAAAAGTCGATTTTTTGGGGTCCCAAATTCATTAGGGCGAACGTGTTGTCCGAATAATTTTTGTGACAGCTATTTTGGCCGTATGCCCCCTCTATCTGTTTCCCTTAGGAAATCGTTGAGACAAGGCCAAAAAGCACAAAAAACTGTTCACACCACCCCACAGACTGTTTACAGGCCAGTTGGACCCCCAAAACATGTTTTTTTGGGCTATGGGGCCCATAACAAACCGTTCACACCCAAAAATACGTCGCCCAGAGGGTGTTTTCTGGCCATTCTTCGGGTGTGAACGGTTTGTTACGCGGTTCCGTGACTGTTCTGGGCCGTGTTCATGACCACCCCTGGCTGGGTGCTGTGACTGTTGTTCAAGAACCAGTTATCCGAGCAAAACTGTGCCCAACATTTTCCAGACCACCATACATCGGGCGTTATTGCGTTACCAGTAACGGTAATACCGTTATTTTTTCGGTAAAATAACTTACCGTTAATAACGTTCCAGAACGGCCGAATAACGTTATCCGAAAATCGGTAACGTTATTTTTCCGCGTTATACCGTTATCGATAACGGTAATACCGTTATTACCGTTATCAGGAACGGTAATAACGGTAATAACGTTATCGGTAACGTTATTACCGTTATTACCGTTATCGGTAACGGTAATACCGTTATCAGTAACGGTAATAACGTTATCGGTAACGTTATTACCGTTATTACCGGTAATACCGCGTTATTTTCGGTATTTTTGGGCAACTTCTATAGGGGGACCCTTTTCGAATTTTTTTTTCGGGGTGGCCAGAATGGGCTGTTTTAGGCTATTTGAGGCCATTTTCGAGCAAATTTTTGGGTTTAGAGCCACGCAAAGGGTCTAAAATGGGCATGCCAATCTCAAAAAAATGCTCAAAATTCCGAGAGATTTCAGATTTTTCGAATTTTTTGACCGAGAAAATTCTGACCCCAAAATGTGGTCCTTGTGGTCTGGAACTGTCCGTTGTCGAAGGAATTGGTGAAAAAATCGTGATTTTTGGCCTCTGGATCACCCATGCCGTCCCAAAAATCAAGCAAAAGAGGTTTGGTAGGTGCATTTTTGGGTGAACATGAGCCATTGCGCCAACCTGCTTGATTTCACCCGAAAATCGGAATCCGTTGAATATGGTTTCTGATGAAAATGTGAAAATTTTCGACCTTCTTCGCAGTTTTTTCCACTTCCTTGCCCCATCTTTCCCACCCAAAATCGAAGTACCGTAAATGGTGTTGTTGAAAGGTCCAAATTGCGTTGGTTGTGCGTAGTTCTGCCGAAGTCGTGCACACGTTGTGCGTAGTGCGTGTAACGCCATTTGTGACCAAAATGTATATTTCCTGCACCCGAGCGTTGACGCTTCCACACACCCTTACAAACCCACTTGCCTGATGAAGGGGGTGGTGTGTAGAGCACGTTTGGCAGGGCTGAATGACACTTTCTGCGCGAAGGTCGTGTGCGTAATAAAACAACGGTCCGAGGGCCGGAGGCCCGAGGCCTTTTTTTACCTGCACGAGGGTGCAATTGAGTCCGATACGGGGTGCAGATGATGGTTTCTTGCACAACCCAGTCATGTTTTGCACAGCACGACGAACTCGGAAATTCCTCATATTTGCACTCCAGCTACCATATTTGCATTCCAGGTCTCATATTTGCACTGGTGCAAATATGGGACCTGGAGTGCGTGCAAATAATGACTGGGGGGTGCAAGAAAGTTCAAATTGCGTAGTTCCTGCGTACTTCGTGCGTAGCCCGAGCGTACTTTGGGTAGTTCGTGCGTATATTGTGCGAAGCATTTTTGACAGCACCAGTAAACGGACTTTTGGAACGTAAATATTTTAGAACGGGCCGGGAAAAAATGGGCACGTCGCTACTTCGCGCTACTTCGTCGCTCGTAACGAGTAAAAATATCAGGTGGTTTTTACTCCGCCAATGTGAGTTGTGCGGGTGTATTCCTGAAGGATTCACTTCTGCGTCCACACTGAGTGATTTTGGAGTGATTTTCACTCCAAATTTCACTCCAGGAACATTGGATACTGCAAGGTTGCAGGGGTTTCTGCAGCATTTGCCTTGAAAAAGCCAAAAAACATGATTTTTTCACGAAACTCGACATGTCCGTGCGTTATTATCCAAAAAATGGTCCCAGGGGGGTATTCTGGAGCCATCTCCACCAAAAACTACACCATCCGCCCGCAAAATTGTCCGAATAACGCAAGTTTTCATGAAAATAACGGAAAAATAACGCGTTATTTTAGGAGAAAACGTTTTCCAATTTTTTGACATCACGGAGTGGCCCCCTGGAGTGATATTTTACCCAAGAAAATTCTTTTAGGGGGGGTAGGGACGCCAGTTTCGGGTCAGATTCACCGGGAAATGCTGCCTTTTTTGGGGTCAAAAAATAACGCAAAAATAACGTTATTACCGTTACTGGTAACGGAATAACGCCCAATGTATGGACCACGTAACAAACCGTTCACACCCAAAAAGGTGGCTCCCGGAGGTAGAGGAGGCGGATCTCAAGCAATCCCTCATAAAAAAAGTGTGACGAAAATTAATTTGGTCAATTCGTCTCAAAAAAACACGCTGCTGCACTCCGCACACACTCCGACAATGTCAAAAAACACATTTTTGGACATGTTCGGGTGCAGGCCACTTCACCTTGGGGCCAGACAGCCACCAGACAATACTCCGAGGGCAGAACAACGCAGAGACAAACGACACTTGGTCATAAACACATCAGGAACAGCAAGGTGTTGGCCGGAAACAGAGGCACACGCTGGGGCGACCAGCGACTGGGCACGGGGACATTCAGGAACAGCGAGCTGTTCCTCGGAAACGTCAACGATCCGGAGTCTCTGGCGAGTCTCCGGATCGACTCCGGAGTCTCCGGTGAGTCTCCGGAGTCGTTCCGGAGTCTCAGGCGAGTCTCCGGAGTCGATCCGGAGACTCCGGAATGACACCGGAGACTCGCCGGAGACTCCGGAACGACTCCGGAGACTCCGCGGAGACTCCGAATCGACTCCGGAGACTCTCCGGAGACTCCGGAACGACTCCGGAGACTCGCCGGAGACTCCGGAATGACACCGGAGACTCGCTGGAAACTCCGGAACGACTCCGGAGACTCCGCGGAGACTCCGAATCGACTCCGGAGACTCTCCGGAGACTCCGGAACGACTCCGGAGACTCGCCGGAGACTCCGGAATGACACCGGAGACTCGCTGGAGACTCCGGAACGACTCCGGAGACTCGCCGGAGACTCCGGAGACTCCGCGGAGACTCCGAATCGACTCCGGAGACTCCGGAATGACTCCGGAGACTCGCCGGAGACTGTCACACCAATCTGAGCATTGTCACACCAATCTGAGCAATGTCACACCAATGTCACACCAATCTGGGCATTGTCACACCAATGTCACACCAATCTGAGCATTGTCACACCAATGTCACACCAATTTGGGCAATGTCACACCAATGTCACACCAATCTGAGCAATGTCACACCAATGTCACACCAATCTGAGCATTGTCACGCCAATGTCACACCAATCTGGGCAATGTCACACCAATCTGAGCATTGTCACACCAATGTCACACCAATCTGGGCATTGTCACACCAATGTCACACCAATCTGAGCAATGTCACACCAATGTCACATCAATCTGAGCATTGTCACGCCAATGTCACACCAATCTGGGCAATGTCACACCAATGTCACACCAATCTGAGCATTGTCACACCAATGTCACACCAATCTGGGCATTGTCACACCAATGTCACACCAATCTGAGCAATGTCACACCAATGTCACACCAATCTGAGCAATGTCACACCAATGTCACACCAATCTGGGCATTGTCACACCAATGTCACACCAATCTGAGCAATGTCACACCAATGTCACACCAATCTGAGCAATGTCACACCAATGTCACACCAATCTGGGCATTGTCACACCAATGTCACACCAATCTGAGCAATGTCACACCAATGTCACACCAATCTGAGCAATGTCACACCAATGTCACACCAATCTGAGCATTGTCACGCCAATGTCACACCAATCTGGGCAATGTCACACCAATGTCACACCAATCTGAGCAATGTCTAGAGGGTGGCAAGTTTCGAGGGCGCGGTTGCGGCAAAAATCTCTGCGCATACAAGGCCACGAACCCATACCAGAAATTACTCTACGGAATATTTCCTGAGTATCCGGAAGTACCCGGAATTAAATGATGCCCGTTTGTATAATTTAAACGCGCAATCAGATACGAAAAAACCGTTCCCCCCTGGCTGCGGACTTTACCATTTTCGAAAAAAAAATCGAAATTTTTTCCCCCAAAATTTCGCCCAAAACACCATTTTTCCGGCCCCAGGCACACCCACACCCAGAAAAAACTGATTTTTGGACGAAATTTTGGGGCACAAAATTTTCAATTTGGTGCTGAAAAATGGCCTGGGGGGGCCTCAGGGCCTATAGAGGGGGGTTTTCTAAGGGTTCTGGGACCCTCCAGACACACCACATCTGCACTGTCTGGAGGGGTTACTGCATGTTAAACCCCATTCTCTGCTCCCAAGGCAGGGCAGCTCCTGGTGAGTAGTTGGTACCTGGCACGTCCTTGACGTGTGGTCCACCTCTCATCAGCAGCTGAGTGGTGAGGGGCATGCCTCCATTTAACATATTGTTAAGAGTGTTGGAGTGCACGCCTCCTGAAGGTGTGGTGTTGGGCAGGACGAAAAGCCGACGGCTAGATACTCCTGTGGTAGTAGGGACCCGCGCGGCAGTGTCTGACCCCAGGGAAGTGCTGACAATGGTGTCCGGGACCCAGGCGGCAGTGTCTGACCCCAGGGAAGTGCTGAATATGGTGTCCGGGACCCGGGCGGCAGTGTCTGACCCCAGGGAAGTGCTGAAAATGGTGTCCGGGACCCAGGCGGCAGTGTCTGACCCCAGGGAAGTGCTGAAAACGGTGTCCGGGACCCAGGCGGCAGTGTCTGACCCCAGGGAAGTGCTGAATATGGTGTCCGGGACCCGGGCGGCAGTGTCTGACCCCAGGGAAGTGCTGAAAATGGTGTCCGGGACCCAGGCGGCAGTGTCTGACCCCAGGGAAGTGCTGAAAACGGTGTCCGGGACCCAGGCGGCAGTGTCTGACCCCAGGGAAGTGCTGAATATGGTGTCCGGGACCCGGGCGGCAGTGTCTGACCCCAGGGAAGTGCTGAATATGGTGTCCGGGACCCAGGCGGCAGTGTCTGACCCCAGGGAAGTGCTGAAAACGGTGTCCGGGACCCAGGCGGCAGTGTCTGACCCCAGGGAAGTGCTGAATATGGTGTCCGGGACCCAGGCGGCAGTGTCTGACCCCAGGGAAGTGCTGAATATGGTGTCCGGGACCCGGGCGGCAGTGTCTGACCCCAGGGAAGTGCTGAAAATGGTGTCCGGGACCCAGGCGGCAGTGTCTGACCCCAGGGAAGTGCTGAAAACGGTGTCCGGGACCCAGGCGGCAGTGTCTGACCCCAGGGAAGTGCTGAATATGGTGTCCGGGACCCAGGCGGCAGTGTCTGACCCCAGGGAAGTGCTGAATATGGTGTCCGGGACCCAGGCGGCAGTGTCTGACCCCAGGGTAGTGCTGAAAATGGTGTCCGGGACCCGGGCGGCAGTGTCCGACCCCAGGGAAGTGCTGAAAATGGTGTCCGGGACCCAGGCGGCAGTGTCCGACCCCAGGGAAGTGCTGAAAATGGTGTCCGGGACCCAGGCGGCAGTGTCTGACCCCAGGGAAGTGCTGAATATGGTGTCCGGGACCCAGGCGGCAGTGTCTGACCCCAGGGAAGTGCTGAATATGGTGTCCGGGACCCAGGCGGCAGTGTCTGACCCCAGGGTAGTGCTGAAAATGGTGTCCGGGACCCGGGCGGCAGTGTCCGACCCCAGGGAAGTGCTGAAAATGGTGTCCGGGACCCAGGCGGCAGTGTCCGACCCCAGGGAAGTGCTGAAAATGGTGTCCGGGACCCGGGCGGCAGTGTCTGACCCCAGGGTAGTGCTGAAAATGGTGTCCGGGACCCAGGCGGCAGTGTCCGACCCCAGGGAAGTGCTGAATATGGTGTCCGGGACCCATGCGGCAGTGTCTGACCCCAGGGAAGTGCTGAAAACGGTGTCCGGGACCCGCGCGGCAGTGTCTGACCCCAGGGAAGTGCTGAAAATGGTATCCGGGACCCAGGCGGCAGTGTCTGACCCCAGGG
Organism: Rhynchopus euleeides; assembly: GCA_963210315.1. Classification (NCBI taxonomy): domain Eukaryota; phylum Euglenozoa; class Diplonemea; order Diplonemida; family Diplonemidae; genus Rhynchopus; species Rhynchopus euleeides. The sequence continues at coordinate 1,390,078 of OY723278.1, forward strand.
AAGTGCTGAATATGGTGTCCGGGACCCAGGCGGCAGTGTCTGACCCCAGGGAAGTGCTGAAAAAGGTGTCCGGGACCCGTGCGGCAGTGTCTGACCCCAGGGAAGTGCTGAAAATGGTGTCCGGGACCCGGGCGGCAGTGTCTGACCCCAGGGAAGTGCTGAAAACGGTGTCCGGGACCCAGGCGGCAGTGTCTGACCCCAGGGAAGTGCTGAATATGGTGTCCGGGACCCAGGCGGCAGTGTCTGACCCCAGGGAAGTGCTGAATATGGTGTCCGGGACCCAGGCGGCAGTGTCTGACCCCAGGGAAGTGCTGAAAATGGTGTCCGGGACCCAGGCGGCAGTGTCCGACCCCAGGGAAGTGCTGAAAATGGTGTCCGGGACCCGGGCGGCAGTGTCTGACCCCAGGGTAGTGCTGAAAATGGTGTCCGGGACCCAGGCGGCAGTGTCCGACCCCAGGGAAGTGCTGAATATGGTGTCCGGGACCCAGGCGGCAGTGTCTGACCCCAGGGAAGTGCTGAAAACGGTGTCCGGGACCCGCGCGGCAGTGTCTGACCCCAGGGAAGTGCTGAAAATGGTATCCGGGACCCAGGCGGCAGTGTCTGACCCCAGGGAAGTGCTGAATATGGTGTCCGGGACCCAGGCGGCAGTGTCTGACCCCAGGGAAGTGCTGAAAAAGGTGTCCGGGACCCGTGCGGCAGTGTCTGACCCCAGGGAAGTGCTGAAAATGGTGTCCGGGACCCGGGCGGCAGTGTCTGACCCCAGGGAAGTGCTGAAAACGGTGTCCGGGACCCAGGCGGCAGTGTCTGACCCCAGGGAAGTGCTGAATATGGTGTCCGGGACCCAGGCGGCAGTGTCTGACCCCAGGGAAGTGCTGAATATGGTGTCCGGGACCCAGGCGGCAGTGTCTGACCCCAGGGAAGTGCTGAAAATGGTGTCCGGGACCCGGGCGGCAGTGTCTGACCCCAGGGAAGTGCTGAAAACGGTGTCCGGGACCCAGGCGGCAGTGTCTGACCCCAGGGAAGTGCTGAATATGGTGTCCGGGACCCAGGCGGCAGTGTCTGACCCCAGGGAAGTGCTGAAAACGGTGTCCGGGACCCGCGCGGCAGTGTCTGACCCCAGGGAAGTGCTGAAAATGGTGTCCGGGACCCGGGCGGCAGTGTCTGACCCCAGGGAAGTGCTGAAAACGGTGTCCGGGACCCAGGCGGCAGTGTCTGACCCCAGGGAAGTGCTGAATATGGTGTCCGGGACCCAGGCGGCAGTGTCTGACCCCAGGGAAGTGCTGAAAACGGTGTCCGGGACCCGCGCGGCAGTGTCTGACCCCAGGGAAGTGCTGAAAATGGTATCCGGGACCCAGGCGGCAGTGTCTGACCCCAGGGAAGTGCTGAAAATGGTGTCCGGGACCCAGGCGGCAGTGTCTGACCCCAGGGAAGTGCTGAAAATGGTGTCCGGGACCCACGCGGCCACGTTTGACCCCATGAGAGTGCTGAAATGGGTGTCCGGGAGTCACGCGGCTATGTCTGACACCACGAGAGTGCTGAAATGGGTATCCGAGAGTCGCGCGGCTATGTCTGACCCCACGAGAGTGCAGAAATCGGTGTCCGGGAGTCACGCGCTTGTGTCTCACCCTGTGAGAGTGTCACAATGGGTATGTATGAGTCACGCGGCTGTGTCTCACCTCACCCTACGAGAGTGTCACAATGGTATGTAGGAGGTGTCTTGGTTACCTGAAGTGGTGTGTGTGGGCGCACAAAAATCGAACTGGCGAAGCACTGCACGTGGCATCAACCACCACTTCGTCTGACAACAGCAACAAAACTCCTTGTTAAGCCGCCCGCACCCCCCTGCGCCACTGTCTGGTCGGGGACTTGCAAGATGGTGCTGGGAGACTTGCTTTTCCATTCACTCTCGTCAATCAGAACCCCCTGCTCGGCTGATCGCCGACCTCCGGCCGGTTCCTGGTCAAGCTAAGGGTTGACGGCTGCATCACCCGGACGCTCCCGCTCGCCCTTCCGTCGTCGCATGATCTAGACGCCTTGCTGTACTGGTCGTGCGGTCGTCGTGCACTTCCGGGGTCTCCTGGCAGTTCCCGCTCGACTGGGCGGGAGCGGGGTCTTTTGCAGATTGTTTTGGCAGCGGGTGGAGGACAAGGGGGTGGGAACCAACGCCACGTCCTGTGTGCGGGTCGTGAGTGGGGCCATGTTGCGGGTGCGAGCCGAAGTCGCGGAGGTGTAGCGCGTCGGGTGTGGTTGGTTGTGGTGTGTGGTCGGAGCGTTGGTATGCACGTTTTTTGCGCTGGGTGTCAGTGGGTGATTGTTTTTGTCTTTTGTAGACGTTCTGTACGATGCGGATCCGCTAATCCAACATAGCAAACGTCAGTGGGTGATTGGCTGTGCGACGTGCAGACCTGCTGGATTGGGTGCGGATTCAGGGGAGCCGCGGCGACACCTGGGGTGAGCGGCTGCGGTATGTTTGGGGCGGCATCGCTCTTCGACGCAGTGGTGTGCACCGACGCGCATCGGCGCTGTGTCTCGGCGTTGCCAGAGGCATTATTGTGTTGGAGTTGTGCTAACAACGCAGGAAACTTTGCTATGCAGATCATGCAGGACACACCACACCCGCGGCAGGCGTGTGGGGTGTTCTCGCGATCGACGAAGAATTTGCTGGTTCTTCCCGCGCATTTGCCCTTACACAACCCCTCTCGCTCACACCCCGCGAGAAGCCCCCCGCACGCCCTACACCCCTACCCCACACATGCCTTCCCACAACCGGAGGGTGAAGAAGGGGAAGGTGCCCCCCGCGGAGGACCCCGTGGAGGAGGAGCAGGAGGACGACGAGGAAGCAGAAGAGCGGCAGGCGGCGGAACAGGCGGCAGCGGAGCAGGAGCAGCAGGCGTCGGCTGGAGCGCCCGCCGGGGTGACGCCCCCCCGCAGCCTCCGCAGGTCGTGCGGAGGAAGGGGAAGGCCTCCCCCGCGCCCCCGCCCGCGATCGGCCACGAGGCCATGGTGGCGGAGTTGCAGGCTGCGCTGCCTGCGGTGCTCCCGTCGCTGCTGGGCCCCCTGGTGCAGCAGACCCTGGAGGCCATGGGGAAGGCTCTAGGGGCACCGGGCCACTCCGCCCCCTCGCAGGCGACGGGCCACGCCGCCTACACCGCGCAGGCGCTGCAGATGGGAGATGTGACGAACAACACCAACACCATTATCGGCGCGAACGCCACGGGGGGAGGGGGGGTGTCTCTCTGGGGCCTGGGGTGTTCTCGCGATCGACGAATACCCGCTGGTTCTTCTCTCCCCTTTCTGATTTGCAGACACAAAGTTTTGGAGGTGCGCGATGGCTTCGGCCGCGGTATCACCCATGGCATGCAGACTCACCGCGAGGCACTCCTTCGCTCCCTTCTGCTTGTCCGTGCGCCCTTGTCTCTCCATGCCTGTCCGTTTGGGGTCCAGGTTGCAGACTTCCTTCCGGGATGAAGACAGTCTGCCAATTCCTGTCATTATTCCTGAGTGCCTGTCTTGTGGCAGCCAAGGGTTCTTTGCTCCTGTGTGTGTACATGTGCTTCGTATTCAGCATCCCTTGTTGTGTGAGTTCCAAGCTTGTCCTTCTTTCCCTATTCGATTCTGGCAGGATGCGAATGACAGAGCAAGATCGGTGAGTCATCTGCAGCCTGTGGACCCTGCCCCCCAACCTGCCCCAATCCCCCACCCGAAGCCGTGATCATCTGAACTCCGCATTGCCAGCCACCCCACCCCAGTGGCCACACACACAGACCAATGTGACCCCCAGCATACTGAGAGCAGGTTCCATGGAGGTCCTTCTGACAGGGAAGCCCTGGCAAGGCCCCATTCGGGGGTGTGAATTCCATGTGGTGGGCCCTCCTCGCATCCGCTCGTCATGTGGGTGTGATTCCGGAGTCGTGTGTTCGGTTGCATCCCTGTCGGCCACCTCGGCGGCCCACATTTTCGGGTGAAAACCCCGATTTTGGCAGAGTCGGAGGTGTTCCGGGGGTGGTGGGGCCCCAAAACGGGAGCAAAATGCACCAATATTTTTGCCCAGAAAAAAGTTTGTGAGAAACGGCTGGAAAAATCACAGCTTGCCACCCTCTAGTGCCACAGCATGCGAAGCTGTGCCAGAAGAGGTGTTTGACGATGGCTGTGGCAACGCCGAGGCGGCAGTGTCTATGATGGGCGGGTGTGCCGGCATGGAGGAACCGGAGAACAGGCTGTGCGAGGCGTGCCCCCTTGAGATGCACTTCAGTATCGGTGGCACAGATGATGTCGTGTGCCTGATGGGGAACATGCTGGTGCCGCTGCGTGCCAAGAACTCCCTGTGGAGCTCGAGGGACAACACTCAGACAGAAGCGCGGTTTGTGTATCTGGAGGGGCTCGCCGGTGGCGGATGCCGCGCGTCGGACTACGCAGGGTACGCTGGAGAGATTGTTTCTGTGCGGAAGCCGCTGAGATGCAACCTGTTCGATGCTACATACTCCGCAAATGCAGCAGGTGTGCGTGCCATCATCTTTTTTGGCGACTCTTCGCAGAAGTTCACACAGCTTGCCGAGGGTTACTCAGAGCTGATCAGCATCCCCGTGCACAGCGTGTCTGCCAGCAGCGTGAAGAGGTTCGTGTCCCTAGTGCATTCGTTCCCCCTGACGGGGTCGGCACGGGTTGTGCAGCAGAGTTTTGTGCTCAAGAGGGGTGCACTGCCGCCACAAGTCACCAAGGCGCCTCCACCGCTTCCGCCGGCAGTAGCAGTCGAGGCTTCGGTGCCTGCGCTAGAAATGAACGCACTTGTGATTCTAAGCTTTCTGTTGGTTCTGCTACTGCTTAGTGCAGTGGTGATCAGCGCGATATACCAGCGGAGTCAGAACGAGGCATATAAGCAGTCCATCGGCCCGATGCGGCACATCAAAGGGTTCTCGCTGCCGCTGGTTGTGATCTCATCAACCGTGTCAATTGCGTTCCTTGCCATGATTGCTGCTGTGGCGTTCCAGCTCGCGTACCAAGCGGGGAAAGATCCAACAGACACGGCGCTTGAGGACGGGCGCCAGGCGGTGGAGACGCAGTACCGGTCAGCAGCAACCAACATCAACATGCTGAACCATAGGTGGCGCGACCTCCTCCTGTCGAGTGCAGTGGAGAACGTGCATGAGTTTTTTGGGTCAGGGCGTCGCGGAGCTGCGAACGTCGCAGCCTGGTTCAGGAACTATGATGGTCTGTGGACAACCTTCTTCTCTTTCATGAACCCGATCGTGGGTGTGATGTACTCAACAGGGTGGCAGATGACGCTGCGATCGCAAGAGGGATTTCTGCTGATGGTCCCGCAGTACGACGTCGGCAGCACGACCTCAACTTCCGTCTATATGAGCGACGCACGCCCACTCGCCGATCGGCGGAAGGAGCGGTCCAACATACCCGCAGACATGCCGCCGTTAGGTCAGAAGGATCTGGCGGAGACCAACAACGGTTGGGACTACCACTATGCGTCCTACAGTCTGGAGCAGCTGTCGGGCCAGATGATTTACCATCGACTCATCACTCGGACAGCAATGCCGTTGTACGAATTTGTCGGTGCAAACTTTAACAACGCGAGCAGGCTTGTGCAAGATATGCTGCCAGGGAACATCGCCCAGCCTGTCCTGTGGGTCAGATCTCCCTACTCTGCAATCAATGGGCCAGGCTACTCGTACAAGCACCCGATTACAATGCTTGTGCCGCTGTTCGACGGCAGAGGGAACCTGAGGGGTACCATAGAGTTCTCGCGCGATCTGTCTGATTTGAACTTGAGGGTGCAGGCAGCTGTGACCAGTGTGGAGGGGGCAGAGAACGTGACGGCAGTAGTGATGCAGACGAGCGGCGAAGTGTACTCGGCGGCAGAGGGTGCGTCGCGGTTCATGGGTGCTTTCTGGGATTTCGTTCACTTCCGGATCAATCAGACGCTCACACTGGATAACATTCGGGCAGTTGAGCTGAACGCGTTTGGGCACTACGCGGTGCAACACTACGGCGGGTTGCAGACATCGGGTGGTGTCTTGTCTGGGACGTTCGACCAGGCGCAGCACTATAAGGAGGTGTCGCCGTGGACGGTGGCACGGTTCAAGTTCGAAGGCACTACGCAAGACGACACACCAAACAGGTACTCCTCGAAGCTGGAGGGTGCGACGCTGGCTACGGACCCGGAGCGCAGTGGAGTGCTGCGCCTCACAGGGCAGGACAGCTTTGTGGTCTTCTGGAACCTCACGACAGACATGGCCGAGATCGCTGCAACAAGGAGCTCGCCCCCAGGTGCACCGTGGAGGAGCACTGAGGAGCTGTTCACCCACCCGATGATGACGGACTACGGAAAGGAGGGCCTTGCCTTTGAGACGAGGCACTTCCCTGTTACGCAGAAAAGGCTCATGCTGGCACAGCCGATATTTGAAAGCGACGTTAGCTTCTCAGTGTGGGTGAAACCAGAGGCCGCCGTTGCTGACACAGCAAACCCTACTGACCGGGAACCGCTGCTGCTGACAGACGGAACGCGCGCCGGGATTGTGCGATTCTATGCAAACGGTGTACTGAAGTACGGCATGGTACAGCCGGGGTGCCTTACGGCGCCCATCAGTGGTGGTCCGCCTGTTGGGAAGTGGACACACTTTGCATTCACCGCAAGCCGCACACAGCGCGTGTGCAGAGTGTACATCAATGGCAGGCTGCACAGCGAAGTGTCGATGAAGATGTCTCTGCTTGTGGCAGTGCCCCAGATGGTCGGAACCTCAGGGGAGCCATACCGCGTCGGGCGGGGGCTCGTTGGGATGATTGACGAGGTGCAGTTTGTGAACACAACGCTGTCGGAGACAGAGGTCGTGCAGTGGCAGCAGACTGGCTCAGCCAAGTTGTCAGTGCCTCCGCGCAAGTGGTCTTACAATCTGGTGAGCGAGTCCGTTGAGGGGTTCAAGGCACTGCCGCTGCTTGTCGGTGTGTTCGTGCCTGAGAAGGACATCCTTCGGCGGGTGGATGCAGAGAACGCCCTCATGCGGAAGAATCTGGACATCCAGGAGCGCAACACAAGGAAGCGACTCGATCAGGAGCGGAACGAGAGTATGCTTGTACTGGCATGGGTAGCGCTCGGGTGTGTGTTGGCCTTCATGACATTCAACGCGTATATCACCGGGCCCGTGACCAATGTGGCCGAGAAACTGGTTGATGTTGCTTCGTTCCGTGTGTCAGATGTTGAGGCGCGCCACTCCATCATTGCGGAGATCTCAGCCATCAGCGAGGCGATGGCAGTTGTGTGCAAGAACCTGAAGGAGTTCAAGTCATACATCCCCAAGTCGCTGGGTCTGGACGAAGACGAGACGGAAGCCGAGTCGCAAGAAGATAGCAGCGCACCTGACAATTCAAGCAGAGCCTCCAGCGGGTGTCAGAGCAGAACCAGCACGAATAACACTTCGGCAAGCGACATCACTGCAGGGAACCGTGCGGCGCTGGCAAAGCGCGCGGCGCACATGGGGTCGATGCAGAAAAAGCGGATCAGCTTCATGGCGACAAATGTCGTGGACTTCTTGTCGATTTCTGCGAATATGAGCGACAAGGACGTGCTTGAGCTGCACGGGGGGCTGGTAAGTCTGATGCTGGTCGCAGTCAGCGAGATGAAGGGGATACCGGAAACGTTTGCGGGCGACCGATTCTGTGCATCGTGGAACGCGATCAGGGTTTGCGGCGGACATAAGCACAACTCATTGGTGACGCTGCTGAACCTGCGTGAAAGGCTCAGCATTCTGAGCGAGAAGATCCGTATCAGCGGCGCCCTCGTGTCTGGTGATGCACGTGTGGGCAACATGGGGACAGAAGGGATGAAGCGCTTCTCCTACATCACGGGACTGCTGCCGTTTGCCTTTGCCTTGGAGCGCCATGCGAGGAATTTGGGCATCTCTGCGCTCGCTGAAGATACAATCATACGGGACAACGAGACAGTTGTCGCACAGTCGATTGGCACGGTGATGTACAAGAAGAGGGCGAGTGGCCCTGTGCACGTTTTTATTGTGGACTCTCTGGCAGATGCAGGTGGCAACGATGAGTGGATGTACGAGATGCAGAACATGCAGGCCAAGAACCCGTACATCACGTGGAACAAGTGGGTGAAGCATGTCGTGAACGGTTAGTGGGAGGTATGCAAACGGGCGTGTGTGCGTGCGCGCGTGCATTTCAGAGTTTCTTTTACGCACACAGTTTTGCGCAGGATAGTGTCGTTCAGTCCCGCCAACCGTGCTCTCCACATCCTCTTCATCAGGCGGGAATGTTTGTGAATGTATGCGGAAAGTGTCAGCCACATCAGACAGAGAATAATTATCGGGTGAGAAGAGAGAACTGAAGTGACACTTTTTGAGTTGGCCATGATTGACATGCCCTACATCTCCGTAGAAGCGGCATCACAGTTTACTCGGTGCCCCTCCACCAAACAGAAGTGTTATTGTGTCTGTGTATACCACCTGATCTCTGTCTGCTGCTACAGGAAGCGAAGGAGATGGCTCTTTCCAATCAGATCCGAGAGAAGGACACGACGGAAACCTTCCGCGAGGCGCTTTGGCAGGGATGCCGTGAGCAGAACTATGTGCCGTTTGACCTAGTGTATTGTTAAGTCATATTGAGAGGATACGTCATGCCGATGTGATTGGCGCCTCACGACCTGCATGTGAGATTCGTCCCATACGTTTGCAAACTCTTGCACCTCGGGTTTCGGTCAAAAGTGGTGTAGGGGCACCGACTTGAGAATCATGCGCTCGCGCGCCGCCTGCACCCTGCACCCCATGCGAATAGTGACCGACTCCCCACCCCCTCGCTTGCATCAATTTGTTCTTCACTTTCGGCAATCATACCCGTGATTGCTCCGGCCCTTCCGGGATGCGCAGCAGATTGTCGGTGTCGGTGCTGCCTTATCCCGGGTCTGTGGTTCCAAGTGAAGTGGCTGCAGGTGCCCCAAGGCTGCAGAGTGTGGTTTGTTCTTTGTTACACAGACATAGCGGCAGGCAGGCTCTGCTTGCATAGTATCAGATGTGTGTGTCACAGACCTGATCTCTCCGAGTCACTCTTTGGAAGTATCCCCCTACCCCGCAACTCAAAGCCACACACTGTTTTGGCGCGTCATTGCAGGGCACACGGTGTGTCGTCTCATATTGTCAAAATATCGGCCGAGCCTTGGCCGAGCGCCAGATCTCCTCCACCTCGCTCTGCCTGTTTCACGAATGAATGGATGGCGACTTGTGCATTCCCATCCCCTTCTCGACTGCAGTACCCCTCCCACGATTGCTCCGGCCCTTCCGGGATGCGCAGCAGATCGTCGATTTCAGTATCGCCTTATACAGGGAAGCTGATGCTAAGTGGCTTCCTACCTTTCGGTGGCCTGGGCCCAAGAACAGGTGCCGTGGGTGGCGTTTCTACCTTTTTTGCGGCGCAATGTCCGGCGTGTCACTTTCTGAACGCGCGGTTGTCAGATATCCGATTTCCTTCCGACTCGTCGAAGTTTACGACTCTCGTCGCAGTTAGTTATTTTTTTTGATAAATTTCCAGCAGTCGTCGATGATCCCGGCTAGTCGGGCCCGGAATGACTGCCGTAAAGGGCTTGCCCCCCCCCCCCCCTCCCTATCCGGACTAACATTGCGAGAAGGTGCTGGGAGATTTACTTTTCCATTCCCTCTCGACGATCAAACCCCCCCTCCCTATCCCCTTCCTCCAAGCAGTGCGACTGGCCCTCTTCCTCTTTCTCGTTTCCTTGTGTTGTTCATTGGCCTGTCCCGGAGGGCGGGACCGTGTTGACATGCAGTGACGACCCTCTCAATTTATTGTGCCTACCCCCAACCGACTTTGTGAAGAGTCCTTGTCAGGGTTGTCCGAAACAACACCATATTCGATTCGACAGGGTGAACTGTATGATTGCAGGGGTTGCGCTGTTGAGTTCCCTCCGAGACCCTCCGATACGACCTTGCATGTGTTTCAACCGAAACACCATGCGAAGAAGAAGAGATCAACCTGCAGAAAAGAATAGTCTCTATCACCCTTGTCCTGAAGGTTTGATAGCGAACTGCGTTGATCATCCGCCTATTCATCACTGTGTACGACTGCTGCTCTGGTCGTCTCGCAAGTGAGGCAGGAGGCCGTTGACATTCCAGAGAAACATCACCAGTTGTGCCGCATATCAAGCCTTTCACTACCACACGGTGGGTTCAGGTTTTTGTCCTGGTCAAAAAGGGCCTAGTGACTTGGGCATCTCCCACCTGGCCAAAACCCCGACTCGGCCACCGCACAGCTCACCCACCCCCTCCCCTCCATTCTATTTCACTACCCCCCCCCCTCCCATTGTGCATTGATCCGCCTTGTACGACAGATGGTGTGGTAGCTACAAAAAGGACTAACATTGCAAGAAGGTGCTGGGAGACTTGATTTTCCATTCACCCCCCTCGACAATCAACCCCCTCCTGCGGCCGTCCCTGAAGCTCCAGCCAACACGAGCGCTGGGCACGTCTCCCCCTCCCTCCCTCCCGTTTTGCTCTCTGCCGCATTGGCAATTCAACATCAGCCCTCTCTTTCTTGACCCCTTTCCCCCCAAAGGCTTGCCAGCCTGCCTCTACATCCACCACGAGTCCTTCCGGATATCAGTGTCGTGGTAATGGGCTGTGCCCTCTAGGAGTGAACAGTCTCGTCGGCGGTTGCTTCAAATGTTGCATCGATGTTCAGTTTGGGCAGGGTGATTCGACTTTCATTTGGAAGGATGATATATTTTCCCAGGCTCTCAGGCTTCTGAAGAATGCTATCTGTGAAGCACCGCAACACATTGTTTTACGCTTCTCGCAGGTCATACCCGTTTGTTTGATACCAGCACTCCCCTGCAAGTATAGTGTGATGCCGTGCGAGCATACCCAGTGTGGTGACTACAAACAGGACAAAAAATGCGAGAAGGTTATCATGGGAGGCTTTGCCCTTGTCATTCCCGAGAATCAATTCCCCGCCCCCCCACCGTTTGTGAGACGGACAAACCATCTCTTCTGATCCGCTGCATTTGTGCACTTCAGAGAGAGGAGAAGTATTGAAAGACTTGAGCATAAAAGCTGAGGTAAATGAGGAAATGTGACATGGGCTGAGTTGAAGATTTGCTTTTGATGAGGTGTGACCAACCCCCCCCCCCTCCCCATGCTCCCCCTACTACACACCCATTGTGCATTGATCCGCCTTGTACACAGCACACCTGATGTGGTGACTACAGTGCTGGGTGACTTGCTTTTTCTCTCCACAATCGAAACCCCCCAGCCCATTCGGGTTGTCGGCTCACATCCTGGCAGAAACCTGCTTCTGCCCGGTGATTTGCCCCTCGCAATTGCCCCCTCACGCAATGTGTTACTGACGTGGAACTCCCTGCGTGGGGCGATTCTCTCGTTGTCCAACCCCCCCACCCCCCCTCTCTCTCTGCCGGCGACAGCATCCACAACCAACTCCCCCATGCGACACCCCACTCATCGGACTCCGCTCGCTACATTTCACAGCGACCCTTTTCCAGGCCTCACAGACTCACACAGACCAACAACCCACCACCACCCACAGGCACCAACCACTCCCGTTCTACACAGGCTGTGCAGGACACATGCGATGAGTGCGCCTGCCATCTCTGGCGGGCTCCTCGGTGGGGCGAGCCTGGTTGCCCCAACGTGGGCATGCCTGCAGGAGACGCGCGATAGTGCCTTCTACACGTCCGCTGCATGCCTCTGCGGGCAGGCCCTGGTCATCATCGGGGGGACCGGCCGTGACGGCCGCTACGCAGAGGTTTTTGTCTACCATTTGAACGAGCTCAAATGGCTGAAAGGCGAGACCAGCGGGCGAGGCCCTCCGACACGGCCTCTCTACAGCTCAGCGACAAGCCGCGGGGAGAACGTCGGGGTTGTTTGGAGCAAGATGAGCAACGGCCGCCTCGTCGTGACACTGTCTGTGCTGTCCCTTTCACAGATGGAGTGGCGCTCCATCGCCATCGACAGCGCTGTTGCCCCGCCGCGGCGAGGCTACAGCGCTGTGATGAGCGCAGAGGGGGATGTCCTTATCTTCGGCGGTGAGAGCAGCGTCAACGACCCCTCCCCCTCCGACACCTGCATTGTCGTTGCGGATGACGACAGCACGGCGGTGATCCCGAGCGAGGAATGCCCCTCTGCGCGGTCAGACCACGCGAGCTGCATCGCCCCACACGACAACATCGTGATACAAGGGGGGAAGGGTGTGGACAACACGCTTCTCGGCGACATGTGGGTTTACGATGCCTCCCGGCGGACCTGGGTGATGGTGGGGGAGGACGGCCCCCAGCGCTGCGGGCACAGCATCTCTGCAACGGAGCACATGATCCTCCTCTTCGGCGGGGTGGACCGCAGCGGGGTTGTGATGAACGACCTGTGGGTGTGGGACGCGCACAACCACCAGTGGAGCGGCCCGCTCGTCGTGCAGGGGAACCCGATCCCCTCCCCGAGGGCGGGGCATCTCTTTGCCTTGGTGTGGCCCATGATTGACACCGACAGCAACGACGACTACGCCTGCTTTGTGCTCTACGGGGGTGTCCCCGGGCCGAACTCGTCACCCTTCCACGACGTCCACAGGCTGACCGTGCCCACAGATCGGCAGCTCGCTGTCGGGCCGTCCTTCTCCGAGAAGCTGCAGCCGACATCCAACCCCCTGGATGCGCCTGCAGGGAGTGTGGAGCGGTTCTACGGCGACGGGGATGTGACGGAGGCGATGGAGCGCCTCCGCATGGCCTCCGGGCAGCTGGCTGAGCAGGAGCGCGAGCTCCAGGAGCTGGAGGCGGCAAAATCTGCGAAAGAGGAACGCCTGCGGCAGGATCGGGAGTGGCTCTCGAGGCAGCGCGTCGAGCTTGAGACCAGGGTTGCAGCAATTGAACCAAACACCTCGCGATACGGCGAAGACGACCGTGTTGAGTATCTGGAGCGGCAGCTGCAGCAGGAGCGTGACAGGGTCCACGCGCTGCTCTCGCAGATGGGCCCCACCAAGGGGCTGCACTCCCCTTCACGCTCCGCTGCCAGAGGAACCGCTGTGCTGCCACCATCCTACTCAGCGCCAGTCAGCGTGGCGCTGCCGCCACCACCTCCCATCCACGCAGCAGCACCGGCACCTGGTCTGCCCCACATCCCTGTGTATGCCCAGGCGCACGCACCTGCAGGGGCAGGCGCAGGTGCCCCAGCACCGCCGCGACGCGGCGTCGTCTCCCCTCCACGCCCGGTGCGGCCCCCCGTGGGTGCAGCCACCTCTGGGTATGGCCCGCAGTCCGGAAGCGGGCCTGCCTTCGATGCGGCTCCGATATACAATGCAGTCACGCCGATGCGGTCTTATACGATGCCTGTCTATCGGTGAGAGCGGGGGGGAGGGAGGCGGGGGCAAAGAGAAAGGTGTGGTGGAAGGGGGGCTGGGTGAGGGTGGTGGTTCTTTAGAGCCTCGAAAAATCTCACAGTGGAATAGAAACTGGGGTAGATTCCAAGCGGTGTTGGTGTTGGGCGACATTTTTTTTTGCCGATATTTTGCCTTGTTGCTATGGCTGTGTGCGGCAGGCACAGCAGCCTACAATGGGCAAAGCCATGTGATGTTTGTTCGTTCCACCCGGGTTTTTTTGGTCACACAAGGCAACAGCCCCTCTTTAGGTGCTCAGCCCACGTGGCCTGTTTGTGCATGCGACCTTCTCACTACCGCAGCCTCCGCTCCTTTGCCTTGCGGGTGCCTTCTGACAGTATACTGCCACCTCTGTCCCATTGGAGTTGAGAGTGAAGGGGGATGTTGTCTGTCTCCCCCACCTCTCCGTGGGAACCCTGCATTGCCTCGACACCGCGACGTCGCGACTCACCACCCAACAACAACACCTGCAGAAAGGACCCACATTGCTAGAGGGTGTCGGGGGGCTTGTCTTCACCTTCACTTTCGGCAATCGTATTCCCCTCCAAAAAAACAAACACCCCCCCACCCCCCACCCCCCATCCCCCATCCCCCATCCCCCATCCCCCCCACCCCCCTCTCCCAGACTGTCCCACATACGATATCTAGAGCTGTTCCCCCACCCACTCACACACCCACCCCCCTCATTATTGCCTGCCTGTATGCATGTCTTTCGGAAGGTTTGAACCATTCTGGGGCGTGATCAGGTCCGTCCCAACCGCACGGAGGGGGGCAATCGCGGTATTTCAGGTCTCAGGGTTCCGAAGAGTCGGGCTGACTCGTCAAAAACCCCCCAGACTACGGCGAGTCGGGTTCGACAGGCCGCAACCCCGGGGATGGTGCGGCAAGCAAATAGAATGTTCGTCATGGGGGGGGGTTTCGCTGCAGGGGTTGGTTGATTGGGTTCTCCACTGTGTGGGCTTCACGAAGGCAGTTGGGCTATTGCAGGAGCGGTGTGGTAATATTAAATTGGACCGGGGGGGGGGGGAGGGGGGGGGGGGTTAGGTTCCCAATTCCAATTTGTCCGCCAAGATCTCGTGCAGAAGTGAATTGTCCAAACCTTGAAACTCAGAGGGTATCATTTTGCTTGAGGGTGCGGTGCTCCAGGTTGGGTGAGCCAACTCACGCGAAACCAGCTGCTGGCTCACACAGGGTCCGGCGTGCTGCACCACCATCCCTCCCCCCGACCCGCTCCCCACGAGAAGCACCTTCGTACGAAGGGTGTCGCCCCCACCTCACACCCCTCACCCCCTCCCCCTGTCCCGGGGGGACTGTTAGAGCGCACCGCTGGAGGCGGGCGAAACGAAGATTTAGAAGAAAACGCGGTTTGCGGCGTGCAGATGGATGCCTCCGCCCCCTCCCCCCCCTCCGCCTTTCTCTTGATTGGGGTGCATGCATCGAGGTGCGTGTGTTGAGTTTTCAGTAGCCAACAGCAAAGTTGCGCTTTCTTCTTGTCACAGCAAAGAATATTCTATGATCCTCTGAGTGGGGAGGGTGCGTTACGGCTGCAGCACAGCACACGGTGTGTTTTCGATGCACAGCCGACATGCAAAGCAAGATAATCAGTGCGAACCACTTTATCACTCCACACACATCTCTGCAGCCCCCCGCTCCCCCTCACTGCCCCCTCCCCTCTTGCAGTATGCCCATCGCATGTGGATGTCCTCCTTTTCATCCCCTCAGGCGGACACAGGCGCATCGCGTTAGATGCGCCCACCGCAGTACGCCCTGAGCAAACAATGGGTGAGCGACATTAACAGGGTGTTGAGGGACTCGCCTTTTGGGTGCCTTTTCTACATTGCGGGGGCCCGCGGCCTGCTTTTTGCCGCGGGGAGCACCGTGTGCAAGTATGCGGGCGTGCCGCATGAGTTTGCACTCGCATTTGCCGTGACGAGGCCCCTGAAGAAAGTCCGCCTCCCCCTTGACCTGGGAGGGGCTGTCTGCCTCGCGAAGATGGTCCCCCGCTTGAAGGAGATCGAGATGTCTCGTGTCATCTCACCTGGTGCATCTACTGAAGAGACCGAGAAGGTCCAGAACAAGTTTGCCGAGCGGTACCCCCGGGCTGCTGCTATGTGGAAGACATCTGCTGACCTCGTCGATCACTACGGTGCTGCGTATTTCATCGCGAGGGATATGGTGGGGTTGTCGATCATGTTTGTCGTGTCAATGCTGCTGTCCGTTGACCCTCTCTCCATCACGAGCACCATCATCTCAGCCAGCGGCGTTTCGCCAGAGACGGCATCGACCTTCTCTGCCATGGCGGGGGGTGCGTGCCTGTCCACCTGTTCGACCCCCTTCCTAATGTTCTCACTCCCGTACTCTGTGACGCGGATTTCATCGTACTTCGATATTGACAAGAAGCTGCGAGATTACCAAGAGAAAAAGAACCAGTAACCACGTCGCCTCCCCCAGTTGGCTTTGCGTGTCTTCGGAGGCACGCGGAATGCCCAGGGTGTGGCTGTTGGTGGAAGGCAGTGCTCTGCGGTGCGTTCGACACCGCAGCAAACAGTTTGTATTCATGTGTTCAACGTGCGTAGATGCCTGAGTGGAGTGGCAGTACAGGCACCCTCGCTCACCTCAACGAGACAGCCTCACTGAGTTTGCACAGCCGTACGCAGGAGACGCAGGGTTGAGGGGTTGCGGGACCCTCCCAACTGGTTATTGCGTTGCGTTTGGGTGATCATCCGCCGTGCAGTGTCGGCTGCTGAATGGGTGGGAGCAGGGTGTGGGTGAGGGTAGGCGGGGCAGCGCGGGGGCGCGTGGGGTCCCAAAATGAAGCCCGTTGCTGATGGGAGGGGGGGGGGGGGGCATGTGTGGTGGGGGAGGGGGGCTGCTTGGGATTGGGAATGGGTCCCCTTGGCTCTGGGACTCCCGGAGTTGGCGCCACCGCCGCCTACCCCCCCGCCCTCCCCCACACCCGCGACACTTCCGGAAAAAGGAAGCAGGGCGCGCTTCGGAGAGCTGCTGCGCGGCACGGTGCAGCAACAAGAGTAGGAGTGGCTGGATCGCCCCGCCCCCACCCCCGCCCCCCCCACACCCCTCGGCCCCTCACCTTTTCATCCAGTCATGCGTATATTCTAGGCTGAACAATGGGATGGATGTTCTTGTTCATGCGTCACAGATGGATGCGAAGAGCCAAAATAGCAACCACTGATTTGTGGGGTTCAGGACACATGCTGAGCTAGCGTTGGGTATATGCCTGGGTAGCGATGCTCTGCGGTCCACCGTGCAATCTGCGGATGGGACGGTGGTTGCGGTTGGGGTGAAAGCGGCCCCCCCCGGGCTGAGGAGGGTGTGGGTGTGGTTGTTCTTCACATCCCCATTTTTTCTGGTTTGTCCCTGCCACCGCGCCTAGAGGCAGCCTCCTATCAAACACACCTGTCAGCTGCTCCCACCCCCCCCATCCCCCACCTTCAATCAGTTAAATGCTCGTGCATATTCTTCTTCACGGGACTGGGGAACGGTGCTGTATCGATGCCGAGAACTGTACAATCCGTGACTTGAAACTCCTTGCTTGCGATGAATTTTGGGGATCGGAGAAGGCAGCCTCGATCGCTGAACTGATGGATCTGTGTGTTGACGGAGCCACCCTCGCCGACGACGAGGATCTCGCTGGCATCGCATTGGAAAGCGGGGGGGAGTTGCAGCTCTGCAAGCACATCACTGCTGCGCGAGCACCTTGGGAGTACACTGAGAGCGACGCGATTTACTCGACAGCACTGTCGCCCTGCGGGAGGTGGTGTGCTGTGGGCCACACCGGCGTGTCCCTCTGGGATACGGAGAGCGGATCCCTCGAGAGGGTTTTTGAGCAGCCGGCGTGTGAATCCATTCACGGCATTGCCTTCACGCCGTGCGGCTTGAAAGTTCTCTCGTGCGGCACCGACCACATCCTGCGGGTCTGGTGCAGGCGCACCGGGCGTTGCCTGCACCTGCTGCGCCACCCAGGTGTGGACCTTTGGCAAGTCTGCTCTGGCCCCTGCGGGCGGCTGGGGATCGTCACAACTAACAACCGGGGCAGCTTAGTGTATGATATTGTTGAGGGCGTCCGTCAGCGAAGCCTGTTCCAATCTGGCGCCGTGTGGTGTGCAACGTGGGCTTCTTGTGGCTCACGCTTGCTCACTGCCGGAGAGGAATCAGACGTGGTTGTGTGGCAAAGCGGCACCTGGGGGCGTGCCGCGGTGCTGCAGGGCCACACGGAGGGTGTGACCTGCATCAGCACGGCTGGCGAAGGCAGTGCTGAGCGCGTTGTGTCAGGCAGCACGGATAACACGCTTATTGTGTGGAGCCTCGACACAATGGCTGTCGTGTGGACCCTCGTGGGCCACAGCAAACAGATCTGGGCTGTGGCCACTGTGCCCCACACCAACTTCGCTGTCTCAACCGGCGAGGATTCGACTGTCAGGGTGTGGGATATTGCACGTGGCACTCTCATCCTGGATAAGACACATTCATCGCCTATCAACTGTGTTGCCGTCTCTAATTGTGGACGCTGGGTGTGGTCAGGCGGCGACGACATGGTGATGAATGTCCGCTGCCTCGACATCACGACGCGAGATGACTAGCCTGGTGAAGGAACCCTGTCCACCTTGTGCTTCATTTATGTACCAATCGATGTGCACCACTGTGAGGTGCAGGTATTCCACCTTCTGCAATCAGAAGCCAGTTCCACTGCAGATCACCGCCCTGTCTTACCGAGACTCGTCAAAGCGTGGCCACCCCCCCCCCCCTAGGCATACTTGTCCCCCCATATGGGGAACCCCCTAAATCTGGGGGAAATATGGGGGGTCTCAAAACCCCGCCCCCATATGGGGAAAAAGGCTGAAAATATGGGGAAAACCCGGTAAAATATGGGGGAATATGGGGGAAATATGGGGCCCATATGGGGGGATATGGGGGTATTCGTGCTGCAACGGGAGAACATCAAACCACTCAGGCACAGACACACACGAAGTGCGCGTCGAAACCGGCCTCATGCCTTGTTGGGGATCCTCCAGGAGTCCGATCCTGGGGAGGTGCGCGCTTGTTCAGGTGTGGCCAGGTCTGGCCCCCCCTGGAAGATCCCCCAGGTGGGTCGCACCGACCTCCTGTTCCTCTCCTGCGCCGATACAGCAGCAGCGGAGAGCGAACGCTTCCCGGTTTGGCGGGGCACCGCAGTGACAGCGGCAGCGATGGTGGACACATACGCACAGACACACATAGCGCGTTCAGGGTTAACAGCTCCTCACAACACACACTCTTGTGTTTTTAAGTCCTCACTCTCACACTCGCTGCCCTCCTCCTGTGGTGTGTTTACGATTGCGAACTGCCCCCTGGGGTCCTTAATTAGACAAGGGAATTCACAAGCAGTGCATTCTGGGGTGTCAGGCGCTTCCGCCGCTTTTGACCGCTCCGAGCGCCGAAAAGTCGGAGTCGACGCTCGTCACCAGGCAGCTTGACATGTTCAAGCTGCATATGCCGGGTGGAATGAGACCTGTGAAGGCCAGTACAAGGACTGGCTGCAGGACGCAACTGTTCTGCCAGCAAAGACAGGACTACTGGACAGCATGCTCTGATGACCGCTACTCAGACTTGAAGAAAGTGGCGGTCGGCACTCTCACAGCACCTTTTGTGGTCTGACTCGAGCACTTCAGCCGGGCGTTTCCTCTCTGCAGAAAGCGACGAGGTGAGATGGCTCTGCAAGGTGCTAGACGTCCCCTGTCAGTGGCTGACTTCACACCCTGTGAAAAGCAGAACGAAGAGAACTGTTTGCTGACTGCTTCCACCTGAGGAACCCCTGGGTTTTCCCCCAAATATCCCCCATATGGGGGAAATATGGGGGAACAGGACTTGAAAAACTCCCCATATTCCCCCCATATTTTCCCCATATTTTTGGCCTTCCCCATATGGGGGTACAAGTATGCCTAGGGGGGGTCACTGGGTCAAACATAGGCCAAATTTTGAGAATCGAGTTTTTGACCCTAAAAAGGTGATTCTGCTGGCAGAAAGTGCCCAATATGCTCCGGAAACTCATTTCCGCCCACTCCCAGGGGGTGGTATGCCCCCGACGATGCCGTTTTGGTCGATGAAAATTTTTGTGACACAACTTGTACCTGGACTGCACCCCACAGGGCACGTCAACCAGAGCAAACACACCTCAGCCTGCCAGAGGCACAGAAGAGCTGGTGTTGTTGGTTTTCCTGAACCCGAATGGGTTCTCGGTGCCCTCCAGAGGTCAAAAGTCAAGCCAAAATGAGGTGCGAGCACAAGAATTGTTGTGGGAGAACCATGGTACAGATCGTGTCACATTTTGAGGGTGTTCCAGGGGAGCTCTCAGCAACTGAGCTGCGACACGGCGCATCCTTTGCCAGGGAGCGCGTCCTCAGAGTACTCTCGTCATGCCTTCGATTTGAAGTCGGGGCTGGAGGCGGAGACGGGCAATCTTGCGATTCTGCTGATTCTGCTGTGCGTACCTCTGGCCCGTTTGTACTCGTGCCTGCTGTACCAGGTGCCTGTTCCAGTCAGCTGCCTCCCCGTCAGAGGAGGCAGTGTAGGGACTCTCGCGTCGCGCCCCTGTGCCACATGATCACAGGCATGGCACCACACCCGAGGACGCGGTCCCTGGCAACGGATGCGCCGTGCCGCAGACCCAGCTGCTCAGAGCTCCCCTGGAAACCCCTCAAAATGTGACACGATCTGTACCATGGTTCTCCCACAACAATTCTTGTGCTCGCACCTCATTTTGGCTTGACTTTTGACCTCTGGAGGGCACCGAGAACCCATTCGGGTTCAGGAAAACCAACGACACCAGCTCTTCTGTGCCTCTGGCAGGCTGAGGTGTGTTTGCTCTGGTTGACGTGCCCTGTGGGGTGCAGTCCAGGTACAAGTTGTGTCACAAAAAATTTCATCGACCAAAACGGCATCGTCGGGGGCATACCACCCCCTGGGAGTGGGCGGAAATGAGTTTCCGGAGCATATTGGGCACTTTCTGCCAGCAGAATCACCTTTTTAGGGTCAAAAACTCGATTCTCAAAATTTGGCCTATGTACAGGCTTTTTTGGGTGCAGTGACCCCCCCCTAACCCCCCCCCTCTCTCTCTTCCCCACACAAGCCGCAAGTGCGTAATTATCTGAGAGGGCACCACGAAGCTGTCAGATCTCCTCACCACAGGAGTGATGTAGTGTTCCCAATCCATGCCCCCTATCACTACAGCCTCTACATCCAAGGCACCATGGCGTCCATGTGCCTTATTTTTGTGTGAGAGCCCACTGTTTGACCACTTGTCTCCCCACTTGCAGGTTATTATTGTATTTATTGTATTTGAGCCACACTCACACATTTACACCTTCCCCTCTCCTGCCCGATGCACTGCTGCACACCACACAGGGGGCCACACCAGGGATCTGGCGACATGTTCCGTCAAAGCAGCGGCGAGCGGAGCCCGTTTTTTGTGAGCAAACGGGATCTCGTTGCGCGCCTAAAATACGGGGATGGGATGAAGATAATGTACGTCGGTGCCGTCGCACTCGGGGCAATGCTGCTGATCTCAGCCCTGCTGGGGGACAGCGCCACGCTGCAGAGCACCTGGTTTCTGGCAGGGGAAGCCCTGCTGACCGCAAGCTACGCACTCGAGGTAGTCGCACACATGTGGCTCTCTGGCCCCGCCCAATACCTCAGGCAGTCCTACGCCA
Organism: Rhynchopus euleeides; assembly: GCA_963210315.1. Lineage (NCBI taxonomy): Eukaryota > Euglenozoa > Diplonemea > Diplonemida > Diplonemidae > Rhynchopus > Rhynchopus euleeides. The sequence goes on from OY723278.1 coordinate 1,411,188, forward strand.
ATGCCGCTGAGTTCGGGCTGTGCATGGCCTGCTGCACGATGTTCGGCTTCTCCCTCTGGCAGAAATACGCCCGCCTCGAGATCGAGGCGGTGCTGGTATCCCTGCGGTACTCTGCCCAGCTCGCACGTCTTTACTTCTTCATGCGCCAGCACCAATCGGCGGGACGCGGCAGCCAGAAGGTCGCTATCCACGAGCACGACAACCCTGCCGTGTCGCTCTCACACGACACCTACAAGACCCAGCCCCGTCCCGCATGGTGCCAAGACGACACAGTTGAGGATGAGTTTATAGTCTGAAGTATCATTCCGCACATCTCTCCCGGATTGGGCCCAACCTGACCTGAGAGGTTGTTCCGCCATTCCAACTCTGGGAGTACAGAGAGGGGGGGCTCGCTGTGGCGAGGCGGGGGGGGGTTTGTACGTGCTCCTCCTCGCTCGGGAAGCAAAATGCCCGGCGCTTCGCGATTTTCTGTGCGTGGCAGTGGAGCAGCACATCAGAACAGGCTCCCGCCGCAAGCCACTCCGTACCCGTGGCACCTGCGTGGCGTCACCGCTCTGCCCCCCCGCCCTCCCCCCCGTGCCATTCTGCTGGGTGTCGAGGCAACAAGCATCTGCACCACACGAGGCCTATGTATGAGGTGCTGCCTGGGAGCTCTGTTCACACCTGTGCTTGGCAGCACCCAGCTTCGCCTCCTCAAGGCAAGCTGCAGGGTTGGGGACGGGGGGGGGGGGTGAGAGGGCAGCACCCTCTTGATGGGGGGAGGTGGGAGGGCGAGCCTTGTCGCCAGGCATGTGTTTGAGGCGCGTGGGTGGTTGGGTGGTTGGTGGGTGGTGGTGGTGTGCGTTGGCACAGGGCATATCGAGAATGATTCATTCACCCACACTCTCAGCACCGTCCGACAATTTGTTCCTGCACATTCCTGCACTCCTTCTTGTTGCCGCTTTCTTCCAAGGCTCTTCCATGGGTGCAGAAGGCCATGAAGTTCTTCGGAAAGTAAACACCATACCCACTCCCACACACTCTGGGCGGGGTGATGGTCTTGCCAGCAGATGAGAGAAGCGCGGGCGCTACATATTTTTTTATTCTTGGTTTTGTTTCGTAAGCAGGGCTGGGCAGCCTTTGCTGTTCCCAGCAAAAGGGGACACCTCACAGGCTGCCCTCCGCTAACATTTCGGCTAACCGATTTTCAGTTCAGGTGGCCTAGCCTTTCCAGTGGACTGCTGCTTGTGGAGAGATTGCAGTGACAGTACCCCGCAAAGGCTGGCCTGTGGTAACCCCCTCGGCCCCGACGCTGCTGGGGACGTGTCGCAAGCTGCCTCCCACCCCTGCAGTGTGTGCTAAATGCCGCTCCCACGCATCGCCGCCTCGGTAGCAGGGTTGGGCTGCACAGGCTGTGGGGGTCGTCAGTAGCGTGTGTATGGGCTTGCAGCACGCTGTGGTCCTGTGTAGCGGTGAGCCAGTGGGGCCACCTTCGCGCGGGCCGTACCCGAAATGGGGTGGCTTGTGCCCACGCTGCCAATTTTTTTTGCATGCAAAGAGCTTGCGCTGTGAAACCAGAGAAGCTTTCCAGGACGCCCACACCCCCACCCCACCCTTCCCCAGGCCGTTGCGATTACCATCACCTCACTGCCCCACCCGCCCCCGCCTCACGTCTCGCCATATTCTCGGACACTGCCTGCATAGGCATGCCTCGGAGTACCGCGCTGCCCGGGCAAAGGACCAGCCTGTCTTCTCATTGTAGGAGGCTTCTGCCGATGGAGTTTCTACACGCGATGCATCGTTGCATACTTCGAGAGGCGGGTGTTGCCCCTTCATTTCTTTTCTCCTCTGGGGGGGCCCTCGCTACGAGTCACTGTGAGTCACGAGTCGTCAGTTGTCAGCCAAACATGGCTGACTTCTCACTTTTTCTCACTCAGTCACACTTGGTAGCGAGGGCCCCCTGGGGACTTTGTATGCTTCTTACGGGATTGTCTGCCTAACCACGAATGTCAAACGGTGGCTCCTTCGAATGTTTCGTGCGCCTTGATCGCTTCGATGGTGCTGATGTGGTAATGTAGGTTGTACGCAGTGCTCAGGAAGCTCAGGAGGTGCGGAACCCTGGTGTGGGGTGCACTCCCGGAGCGCAACAAAAACTCCCCCCCTCCACCGCCCCCCCCATCAATCCTGCCTCCGCATCCACACCCCCACGCCACACAGAGGTGGCTGCCCCCACCCACACAGCGCCTCGAGGCGTGATGCCCGATGGAGGCGATACCACATGAGGAGGAGGCGCCACGCCCTGTGTGGGCTGACTGGGAAACTATTGACTGGGCGTATGACCAGGAGGCGCATGTCCAGTATAAAAACTTCCGGAAGAATGTACACGACACGGCATACGATGGGGTCCGCCGGTGGTGGGTGAAGGCACGCGAGAGCTTCTCCGGATGGGCACCCGCAATCATAGTCGGTGCCATCACAGGTGTCATTGCCGGCATGATCGACCTGAGCTGCTCCCTCCTGTCCTCCCTCCGCTTCGGCTACTGCCGGGACATGCCTTGGCTGGGGGAAGACGCCTGCTGCCCTGGCAGCGAGGGCCTCAGCTGCCCGACCTGGGTTGCCTGGAAAGAGTTGGAAACACCCCTCTTCGCACAGCCCATCTTCTACATCGGGATTTCGGTGCTCTACGGCACGATCTGCGCGTGGCTGGTTGTGACATACGCACCGTTCGCAGCAGGCTCCGGCATCCCCGAGATCAAAACCATCCTCTCCGGGATCCGCATCAAGAGGGTGCTGGGGTTCTGGACAGTCCTCATCAAATGCGTCGGGCTCTGCCTTTCGGTGGCGAGTGGGCTGTCCCTCGGGAAGGAGGGGCCCTTTGTCCACGTCGCGTCGTGTGTTGGGAATCTCGTCGCGGACTACTTCCCCAAGTACCGCTACCATGAGTCGAAGAAGAGAGAGGTGCTCTCCGCAGCATGCGCAGCAGGGGTTGCGGTTGCCTTCGGGGCACCCATCGGAGGTGTGCTGTTCAGCCTGGAGGAGGCAAGCTATTACTTCCCTCACAAGACAATGTGGAAGGCGTTTTTCTGCGCTGTTGTCGCGGCTCTCGTCTTGAAGTCGATTGACCCGTCGCATTCCGGCTCGCTGGTGATGTTCAAGCTCGACTACAACCACCCGTGGCACTTCTTCGAGCTGTTCCCACACTGCCTCCTTGGGGCTCTCGGCGGTGTTGTCGGCGCCCTCTTCAACTCCCTGAATGCGAAGTGGATCCGCGTCAAGAGGATGACGTTTATTGTGGATCACCCTATTGTGGAGATCTTCTGCATCACGCTGCTCACCGCCGTGCTGAACTACACCACACCCTCTCTGCAGCGCAGCGCGACGAGCTTCCTATCCCAGCTCTTCCGCGAATGCCGCCCCCACGACCGGGACGGGCTGTGCGAGCTCGAGTCGGAGGTACTCGCCATCCAGCTCCTCACCGCAGCCTTCATCAAGCTGTGCCTCACCATCGTCACCTTCGGCACCAAGGTGCCTGCTGGGCTCTTTGTCCCCTCGCTCTTCATCGGGGCCTGCCTGGGTCGCGTCGCAGGCATGTGGGTCAACCACCTCCACATGAGCCAGCGCTCCTCCTACATGTTCTCAGAATGCGAAGGCGTCCCGGAGAACCTCTGTGTGATCCCGGGTGTTTACGCGATTGTCGGCGCGGCTGCGGTGCTCGGGGGAGTGACACGGATGACTCTCTCCCTTGTTGTGATTGTGTTCGAGCTGACCGGTGGCCTGGAGTACCTCGTGCCGGTGATGGTCGCCGTGATGATCAGCAAATGGGTTGGGGAGTGGATCGGCGGGGACGCGTCGATCTACGAGATCCACATCATGATGAACGGCTACCCCTATCTCGACCCCAAGGTGGAGTCCTCCCCGGACATCACGGTCCGTGCGCTTCTCTCGGAGAAGCCAACCCTCGCTGTGATCCCCAACGAAGGCTGGTCGGTACGGCAAGTGACAGATCTCCTCAGCAACACTGCCTTCAAGGGCTACCCGGTGGTGAAGAGCCTCGAGGAGCCGCTGGTGGTGGGCTGGGCACAGCGGGGGAAGCTGTCCCTCGCAATCGAGACGGCTCTGCGGATGTCGAGGAAGGTGGGGCCCGACACGGGGATTGTCTTCTCGCCGGATGTGCGGAACAGGACACAGTCCAGCCTGTTGGATGCCACCAATTTCATAGACTCGACGCCTCTCCAGATCTCACCCGATGCTTCGGTATGGCAGAGATGTGCATATCTTCCAGGGTTTAGGAGGGTTGGATCTGCCTGTCGGCACTGCACCAAGGCAGGCACATCACTGGACATGTCACCTCATCTCAGGCGGGGCAAGGGGTGGTGCGCCTTCCTCATACAGGCTTTGGTGCAAACCACCAACATCTCCAGTAGGTTTTTTTTGGCAGAACAGCATGGGTTTCTAAAAAGGCTAAAATGGCGTTCGGTCTCTGCACATATGCACTAGCAGGCACCGTATGTGCAACCAAAAGATGTAGCTTCAAGTTATTTTCAAGCCAATCCCAGCTGCCCTCCGTCTTGGGAAGGGCAGCCTGCTCCTTGCGCCACCCAACACCATACAACTATCCCACCATCCCACCCGCTTCTTCTCAGGTCGACAAGCTTCTGCAGCTCTTTAAATCGCTGGGGCTGCGTTCGATCCTCGTTGCGCACCACAGCTGCCTGGAGGGTGTGATTACACGGAAGGATGTGTTGGACTTCCTCGCATCGGACCCAGGCAATGTCGAGCTGCAGAAGTTCTCCCCCCGCGTCGACCGCGCCCCCAGCCTGGCGTCGGCAGGGGACGATTCCCCATTCTCGTCCGAGAAGGGGACCCCGAGGCGTGCACCCCGCCCGTCGCCGCCCCCACCGCCCCGCTTCGACAGCACTCGATCCGCCGGGTCCACACCCGAGCCCCCACCACTGCAGCCACCCGCCCAGCCGCAGCAGACGCGGCAGTACACACGCTATGCAAACACCCCGAAGTATAGCCTCAGGCCAGACTAAGCGGGGCATGGCGGTGAGCTCGGAAGGGCTGAGTCGAGAGCGATTCGAAACGGGATGTACAGCTGTGGTTACAATGTGCTCCGACAAGCCAGGCCAGCCCCGGTGGATGTCGTATAGGGGTGAGATCCCCCATGGCGTCTTCCATAATTGCGAATAAAGGAGCTTTGAGTTGAGTTGATGGTGGCAGTTGTGGTGTTCACACCAAAGCGAGCAGCGTGTGATTGGTGTGCTCTACGCTGCTGCAAACAAAGGATTCACAGAATTGTCACGCATCGCAGTGTGTGCGAGACCAGGTAGATTCGGCTGCAAGGCGAGAAGTTCTGACTGAGGTGAGTGGGTGGGAGGGGCTGTGCAGGGGGATCTGACGCGTGTGAGTGGGCCGGCCTGGCTTCCCGCACCATATACGGTGGGTGGGCTGAGAAACAAACAAGCGCCGAATCCGCAAAGAAAACATGGTGCCCCGGCACACTCACATCCCACACCTGCCTCTCCCAGCCCCTCCCCACCACCGGGCCCCGCCCCCCTCTGCCTCAGACACAACCTGCATATCGAGCGAGGGTGATCGTTCTTGTGTTCCCTTCGACTTCTATTTCACTGCCCCCCTCTGCCCCAGGAAGGAATCCAGTCACTGTCGCCGGGAGTTCGTTGTGGGTGGAACAATGTATCCCCCCCCACCCCCCTCACGTGCAACGAAATCTCCTGTTTTGCCCCACGCAACATTATTGCACAACAGAATCACGCTCGTCGTGCTCTCGGACCTCGGGGCACACAGCCTGCGTATCGAGAACAGGGATGCCGTTCCTCTCTCTCGACTATGTTGCAATCCGGGGTGTCACTGCCCCTTTTCTTTAGACTGCACCCCGTCCCCCCCCGTGCTCCCTTGACTGGGGCAGGGTGTTGATTAATATTTCGAAGGTGTTGAGGTGTCGCTGTTTTCCCAACTGGTTTCAACCGGGTGCCTCTCGAGGGATCCCCCCCCCCCCTCCCCAAAGCGCCTGCCTGTGTGACTTGAAGCCGGTTGGGGGTGGTGGTCAATGAGCTGCATGCCGGAAAAAAATGCTTCCGAACTGTCAGAATTAACGCATGATTTTTTTTAAAAAAATAACCAGCAGAAACTGGGGTTCATCTGAAAAAAAAACCAAAAACAAAAATCGCGATGTGTGAAGTTGTGAACGCCACGCTCTGCATGCACTGTGGTATTAAGTTCGCACCTCTTGGCTTTCGAAACGAGAGGCCCCTCCCCAGTTCTCTCTGAGAGCCGTGCCTTCTTGGAAGCCTGAACGCAACAAACATATCCCACAGCCCGGGTTGTTTCCGCTGAAGCCTATCCCCCTTCATTGGGACCTGACCGGGCAGGACTCCTCGTTATCTACCTAACTTCGTGAGGGCGTGAAGGCGTGCCTGTGTGCTTTGCATGCAGCTGGCGAAGGTGGGGACATGGCAGTCAATTTTTTCAACCAAATAACCACATGTCTGTCCCCCCCCCCCTTCGCTTATGCTGTCTGAGGGGCCACCTGTGACTGGGTGGCTGTGTGGGAAGATGAGGGGATGGGGTGGGGTCGGGGGTCGGGACGATCTCTTGCCATCGCGGGCTCGAGGGGAGAGGGTGTCTGTTTTTGTTGTTTTGGGTGAGCGACAAGCCCGAAAGCATCCATCGGGTGCAGCTATTGTGCCCTGAGTCCAACCTCTCCTCCCCCCACCTCGATCCAGATTCGGGTAACGCCACCAGCGTGCAGCAGGTTGCCGTCGCTCTTACCCTTCGATGAATGCCGGGTCTATGGGGACCTGCGTTACGCAATTCCAGGCAGTTTGCCATTTAGCTAGAGGAAACAAAGGCCATAACAAGGTCACTTGGAGGTGAATGGTCTGGCCGCACCACACCACCACACCCGCTCCCCGCTCTCCCACCCCACTTCCCACCTGCTCCTCCAAACCTCTTCACCCTTCGTGGCGTTGGTCTGGTTGTCTCTTCCTGCCTCCATCACCACTTCATCACATTCCAGGGTTGGGGTAGATTTACGGGGTTGGGCCGACGTTTGTGTCGTGGCACTGAAAGTCTGTCAAGGCTGCTACGATGTCCGGACGCCCTGTTAAGAAGCTGAAGCGGCAGGCGAGCGGAAACAAGGGTGATGAGACGGAGCGCGCGCTGGCGCAGCACAAGGAGTCGCTGCATGAGAAGATGATGTCGTTCCTTGAGGTGCTGCCGCAGCTGACGGCTCGCTACAACGAGGCGGTGTCAAAGGTGCGGCAGGAGAACCCCTTCATCAACGGGACGAAGACTGACCGCAAGCCGCAAGCCGCAGTTACTGAGGCGAAGGACCTCCCCCGGCCCCCTTGCAACAGTGTGCTGCTCAGGCATCTGGCAGCCCTCAAGGCTGAGTCGTTGCAGTTGAGCAAACAGCTCCTTGCGATCACAGAGTGGATTACCTTGATGATCCCCACCATCAAGGATGAGGACAATGCTGGTGTCGAGGTATAGTGTTGCTTTGGGTTTAAGGGTGATCAGCTGCATTGTGTCACAGCAGACGTGTTCGTATTAAGGCAACAATGAACCTGTTGCCCCATGCAGCCGTTTCGTTTTTATTTACTGTGAGCGACGAATGGGTTGTCGCAAAGGAAAACTGGTCCGTCTAAACACCACTTGTTCAGACTTCCGGAGAGAATCTGCCTCGGCTATCTGAAGCTTTGGACACTTCTTGCTTTTATTGAGCGCTGGTTATCATCCTCGGTTTCCGGCCTGCAACATCACATCCCACAAACCCGCAAACCAAAAGGCCAACTCAGTGGATCATGATCAAACGACCAGACAACACCACCATCGTGCCCATCCCTCACCCCCTCCACAGGTTCAGATGCAGGTGCAGGGTGAACTCGTGTCGCTGGCGAAGGAAATTGAGGGGAAGTACGACCTCGAGTTTGAATACCTGGAGGCACGTGCAGGCATCGAGAGCAAATACTACAAGCACTTCCTTGCACCGACTTGGGCCCTGTGTATTGAAAAGCTGGATCAGAACCGCTGGGACGACCTTGACCTTGCATGGAAGGAGCTGGTGCGGATAGTCTTGAGTGCATACACCCTCCTGGTAAACAACATGGAGAAGCTGAAGAACCCCCGCAGCTCTGCACATGCGTCTTACATGACAATGTGAACACCACCGCCCCCTCGCTTCGAGCCCCCCCTCCCCCCCTCCCCCCTCAATGTTCATCGAGCACTCCGCTCGGCACGCCTAACCCTCCCTGCCAGTAGCGATCGATGCCACGGCGGCAGTGCCGCCCGCAGCTACGCTCCGAAAACCATGCGGACTGAAAAGGCACACCCCTTTTGTGTTAGACGATATCGGGATACGCTGTGCTCTGGAACACCCCCGCCCCCACCCCCCCACCCCCCTCGCCAAGCCAAGATGCCTTAAATGCCCACCCATCGCTGAGTGCACTCAGAAGCCTGACCCCCTCCCACGTTCCCAGCGCTCGAGATCATCACAAGTGTTTCAATCATTGGTGGGTGCAGCCAGTATCGATCTTTGTTGTCACTTCAGAGGACACCCCTGTCCCTCCCCACCACCCCTCCCCCCTCCCTGGCACGATGTCCTTCAAAAGCAAGGCGAGTGATGAGTTGATCCGCAGCGAGATAGACCGGCTCTTTGCGGGTGTGAAGAAGAACACAAGCAGCACAGCGGAGTCCCTCGACAAGATGGAGCGCGATCTTGACGACGTGAGGCGCCGGATGCTGGCATGGCGGGACCTGCGGCCCGACAGCGTTATCCACAACCGGCTGCCGGAGGCCGACTGCCCTGCACCCTTTTCCAACCTCGAATCAGACATGGAACACTGGGATGATCTCGAGCGCGCCCTCTCCTTTGGGCTGAAGTGGGAGAAGCAGCAGCACGTCCCAAAGCGGCGGCGGCGCAACCCTCCCCCGAAGGGCCCTGGTGATCTGCCTCCCATCCAGCCCTGCCCCTCCCTGATCTACGAGCTGAAGCGCGTCGCGAAGGACGCCGAACAGCTGTTCGATTTTGTCTCAGATTTCGGCTCGCTGATGGACCTGATCACACCTCCCCCGGTGGAAGGCTCAGACATGCCTGTCCTGCTGAACAAGGTGAAGTCGCGTATTGTGCCGATCCGGTCTGCTCTGAAGGCAGTGCAGACGATGTACCTCGACTTCCTGGAGTGCCGTGTCTGCTGTGAGGAGGAGTATTATAAGAATCACATGACCTCCGACTGGAATGAGGTGATCGACGCGCTCGACTTCGCATCGTGGCAGAAGGTGATCCGTTCCAGGCGCCTCTTCATCCGGGTGGTTGCCTTTACCTCATGCACCTACCAGCAGAATGAGAAGAACATCGAGAAGTTCGTGCACCTGCGGGAGGGAGATTTGCAGGGCCCAATGCTTGTGGCATAACCCGCGCATCACCATCCCACAATATGCGTCCCGTTTCCCTGGCCCAAAGGCTGCTTTGTGGATGGTGACTGTGGTGGAAGGAGGGATGTCGGTGTCTACGGAGGTGAGGGGTGGGGGGGGGAGGTGGGGATGAAGCGCTCTGGCTCTGGCTGCAGGCGCTACTAAGCAGGCCCTTTCCCCCAATAAGCTTCCGCGAGGCCCAATCGTTCTGGGTTCTTCCGCCGTTGTTGCGGCGTGCCGCCCTCCGCTCTCGTCATGCATGGAGGTCATCACGACGATGGCAAAACCGAAGAGGGAAGAGTGGTGGGGGAGAGGGCCCACCACGTTGCATTTGTGTCTGTCGGACGCAAACAAAGGGGAGGGCGAGAGTTAGTAGAGTTTGAAAAAAAATATAAACGAAAAAAAACAACAACAACAACGGTCCAACCCGCAGACCACCCCCTCCTCCTCCCTCCTGGCCCTCGAGAGAGCTTCCCCTTATCTCACGCTTCAGACCACACCGGGGGACGCCCCCCCCCCCCCCCCCGCACACTTATCGAGTTGACACTGCGCATGGTTTTTCACCTCCCCATTCCTCTCCACCCCCGCCCCCCCCACAGGAAGTGCTCACCTGCCCTGCCACATGACTGTGTCCGGGCTGTGACTTCATGCGATGGAGGGGATAGTCGAGGACTACGGGGGACCGGAGGAAAGTCCCCAGCCATCGCCCGCACCGCCGTGCGGCGATGCGCTGCTGGGGGAGTGCCTGTCTGTGGGCCATCTCAACGACACCGACGCGGGGCTGCTGGCATCCCTATCTGACGACGTGACTGCCGCACAACACCTCGCAGCTGTGCCTGCTGGTGACGGCGTACTCCTTGCCGCCCAGATCCTCCTCAGTGAGAAGGGCGTCCAGCAGGACGCCCTGCAGTCCCTCCCAGCGAAGCCCCTAAGCTTCGTCCCCCGCCTCCTCGCAATCGACGGGCGATCCGGCGGCCCACCCCTGTGCCCCAACGTGCCTGCCGCAGCAGCCGCACTCCGCAGCTTCCTCTTCGACGTCCTGCCCGCACGGCACGACACCCCGCGGTTTTCACAACTCCTCTGCAGACAGCTCACCTCAAAGGGGCCTTACCTCCTCGGCACACACTACAGCGTTGTGGATGCTGTCGTGCTCCCCTTTGCCCCACCCATCTGCAGCGAAGGGCCTCTCTCGCAGTGGCATGCACTATGCCGAGGGCGAAGCGCTGTCCAGCGCGCCCTCAGCATACGCAGGCCATCCAATGCGGGGAGCGAGTCCTCCTTCTCCTCTGTCCCCTGCGAGCTTCTGCAGCTGGTTCTGTCCTATATGGAATCACACGAGGTGCTCTCCCTGCAGCTGCTGAGCAAGCTGTGGCGAAACGAGGCGTGGACTATGCTTGCGACACGCCTCCCGACAGTCAGCAAGCTCCTCCCCTGCGAGCTTCTGCACGACGGGTGGCGGATTCGGATCTGCAGGACGAACCTGCGTGTGGTGGGGAAGGGCCCCGCTGCGCTGTGCGCCTCTGGGAACATCCTCACCTCAGCGAAGCTGATGTCCTGTTTAGAGCGGCTTCTCAATCCCGTCTCGGTCGGAGAGCCGACGAGCCCACCCTGGGCGCCTGGGGGGAACAAGCGACGACTTGACATCGAGCTGCGGGGGCCGGTCCCCCTCCCCGGCCCGGCAACCCCACCCACAGCCCACAAGCTCTCCGTGGAGCTGCAGAGCTGCAGCACGGAGCAGCGGGACGCCGCCCTGGCATTCCGCAACCTCCTCCTGATTGTCGAGGAGCTCCCAGGGGCTGAAGGGCACTCCCTCGGTGGCCTTTCCCTGTGCCCCAACGGCACCCCCTCCCCGCTCGACGCAGCGTGAGTGGGTGGGGGGTGGGGGGGAGGGAGGGAGAGTGGGGAAGGGGGTGTCCCCCGAGCGTGCCGAGTACACGGTGGCCTGGTCAGCTGACTGACCAGGTTTTGACCAGGTCCAAATCTGACCAGGTCATGACCATGTCATACCTGGTCATGACCAGGTCATTTTCACCCATTTTAACCGGGGGGAACATGTTGAGTGGCCAAGCAGGGGGGACAATTCGCATATTCCGGACTCTCTCCGGCCGTTGTGGAAAGTATGAGTCAAAAGGGTTCAACCATACCCCGAGTCGAGAAAGAAGTCGAAGCTTGAATCATGTTGGGCACAAGGGGAAAATGGTCAAAATTGGCCCAAAATTACCAATAAAATATGCTGCAGTGCAGGGGGGTGGCGGGGGAGGGGAGGGTGGGGTCGGCGACGAAACTTGATGATCAGCAGCTTTGGCCCAAAATTACCAAAAAGGAATGAGGCCCCCTGCCCCCTGCCCAGGTTCCCTGCCCGCCTGGACGCACTCAAGTGCCTCACACCGGGTCCCTCCCCCTGGTGGTATCCCAAAAAAATGTCGAGGAGGTCTGCATCATCCCAGGCCACGCAGAAGGCGTCGAGCTGTTTCACAGCAGCCTCGCGGCGCTGTTTGAAAAGCCATCGCACCACCCACTTTGACAAGGAGTGGGGCAGGAAGCTGACACGGAGTGAAGAGGCCGACAAGAAGAAGGCCAGGACACTGCCCGCAGTCTACTCCATGCGTGTCTCTGGCAACGCGCGTCGGAGGCGGCATGAAGCGCCTCACGAGCGCCGACAAGAACTCGTCTGAGTACGAGGTGCTGACGGAAGCGGGGTGCTCGGATGAGGTGCTGGGAACCGATATGAAGAGGCTGCCCACCGCTCAAAGCGCGGTGGGCAGTACTTCTTCGAAGGCAGCTGAAAAACAACTGACCCCGAACCCCCCCCCATCACGCAGATCGGGAGGCATTCGATAGCAGACGTCCTCTTCTACCGGATCATCGTAGAGGTGGGTCCGGGAGCTGACGTGCCCGACGAGCACCCACCTGTCCTCGACGGATCGGTCATGACTGTCACGGTCATGAGGGACCTGCCCTACAAGAGCGAGGTTCCGAATGGTCTGCACGCCCGAACGTTTCACATTCCGGATCCGTTCATTGTGGCGGTGGGGGCAACACCACAGGCAACGCAGGGGCAGGGTGTCGTGACCATCGACATCCAGTTGGTGAACGCGGTGATGAGGCAGGCGGTGGTGACAAAGAAGCCCGACCAGCGGGCGTGCCAGAGGACGAGAGTCCCATCGGCAGTGCCGTAACGGTTGACCACATCTGATTGTGACACTTTTCAAAGAGTGTAAAAGAATGGAGAAGGGAGTGCCCTGCCTTGAATGCCTCAGGACCCTCAGGATCCTCAGAACTGCCACCTCTCCGACGAAGCGTTCGAGAGGGAGAATGGGGGGAGGAAATCGGGGGCCAGGACAACATCTGCTTGTTTCCGGGAGAGGGACCTGATGGTGTTCGAGCTGGCAAACTATGCCAGTTTCGGCAACGACCCCGCAAGAATCTTCGTGTACCCTCTTGCAATACAATGTCATATCGTTGTGCGGGAAGTGCATGACAGCGGGTCCCGTATGGATGAAAAACTTCGATTCGTTTCGGCACCGTCTCAGGGCTCTCGGTAGCAGTCGAGTAACCCCTGTCGGCCCGATCGATTCGCTCGGCAAGTGTTCCGATGGCTGGTTACTGACTGGCGATGCTGCCTGCAACAAACCGCGTGGTCTCCGTATTTGCCTCTGCGACAAGCAGCCGCCGATCCACACCCAGGATGCGAAGGACGGCGTGTTACGCAAGGCAGCACTGGCCTGTGAAGCCGGCGACGACAACGAAGATCCCGAAGAAGAGGAAGAAGGAGAAGAATGTGAAGAAGCGGAAGAAGGCAGAAAGCTGCTGATCATCAAGTTTCGTCGCCGACCCCACCCTCCCCTCCCCCGCCACCCCCCTGCACTGCAGCATATTTTATTGGTAATTTTGGGCCAATTTTGACCATTTTCCCCTTGTGCCCAACATGATTCAAGCTTCGACTTCTTTCTCGACTCCGGGTATGGTTGAACCCTTTTGACTCATACTTTCCACAACGGCCGGAGAGAGTCCGGAATATGCGAATTGTCCCCCCTGCTTGGCCACTCAACATGTTCCCCCCGGTTAAAATGGGTGAAAATGACCTGGTCATGACCAGGTCATACCTGGTCAATGACCAGGTATGACCTGGTCAAGATTTGACCAGGTTTTGACCTGGTCAGGGTCTGACCAGGCCACCGTGTATCCCTTTTTTTGGTTTTTGGGATCCTCTGAGCAGCCACCAGAGGGGAGCCCCCCTTCCCGCCTTTTTTTTCCCCCCCATTCTGTAACCCTCCGCCTGGGGGTTGTCGTGGGAGGGGCGGGGGTGTGTGTCTGTGGGGGAGGGTGGTTGAGTAAAGTCAGGGGGTGGGGGGGTGGGGGTGGGAGGCAGTAGAGTTCAGCTCAGTGGGGGGGGGTATCAACGGGTTGTTGTAGGGTAAAGAGGGGGGTTGGTGAGGGGGGGATGCCAAGCTGTGATGTGGGGGGGTTTTTTTTGCTGTTGTCGGGACAGACCACAGCACAGCACAGCACAGCACACCGGGGAGCGTGGTAATCACCCTAGCAAAAGTGCGCAACGCAGAGGAGGGAGCTTGCTTAGAGGGAGTCTTGCATTGGTTGAAAAGCAGCAGCAGACTGTTGAGAATACGCATCTGTCTGAGGCGCGAAGGAACAGAGACATCCTCATTTCCAGGGATACCGATACTGTACGCCTCGGAGCTGTGGGAGGGAGGGGCAGGGGGGTGGGGGGTGGGGCGAGGGTTTTTTTTGTTCTTTATGCTAGCCAATGCAGGATATCCGCGAAAAAGCCTTTTCACCCGACGGCCCCCCCACCCCACCCCACCCCCCTCAAGGTGTGCGGGGAGGGGTAGGGAGGGGAGGGGAGGGGGGGAGGGGGGGCATTTCCCTTCCTATTTTTTGCTGTTGCAACTATAGGGTATCATCAACGTTTCGTTGTCTTCTTCCCCCCATCCCCCCCCCCTCTCCCCGCCCGATGCCCGACAGCTGTGCATCTCAACATCTTTATTGGGAGAGGGGGAGGGAGGGGGGGGGGGCATCGGTCTCACTGTATGTCATTGTGTCGCCACTCGCTGAATGCCAAGCCAGCAAACTACTGTCCATGGTTTCAGCGGGGCAAGCCCTCCCCCAGGGGTGATGTACCATTCTGTGTCGAATTCTTTCATGGATTCTGTCCCCCCCCCCCTAGGCATACTTGTCCCCCCATATGGGGAACCCCCTAAATCTGGGGGAAATATGGGGGGTCTCAAAACCCCGCCCCCATATGGGGAAAAAGGCTGAAAATATGGGGAAAACCCGGTAAAATATGGGGGAATATGGGGGAAATATGGGGCCCATATGGGGGATATGGGGGTATTCCTGCTGCAACGGGAGAACATCAAACCACTCAGGCACAGACACACACGAAGTGCGCGTCGAAACCGGCCTCATGCCTTGTTGGGGATCCTCCAGGAGTCCGATCCTGGGGAGGTGCGCGCTCGTTCAGGTGTGGCCAGGTCTGGCCCCCCCTGGAAGATCCCCCAGGTGGGTCGCACCGACCTCCTGTTCCTCTCCTGCGCCGATACAGCGGCAGCGGAGAGCAAACGCTTCCCGGTTTGGCGGGGCACCGCAGTGACAGCGGCAGCGGTGGTGGACACATACGCACAGACACACATAGCGCGTTCAGGGTTAACAGCTCCTCACAACACACACTCTTGTGTTTTTAAGTCCTCACTCTCACACTCGCTGTCCTCCTCCTCTGGTGTGTTTGCGATTGCGAACTGCCCCCTGAGGTCCTTAATTAGACAAGGGAATTCACAAGCAGTGCATTCTGGTGTCAGGCGCTTCCGCCGCTTTTGACCGCTCCGAGCGCCGAAAAGTCGGAGTCGACGCTCGTCACCAGGCAGCTTGACATGTTCAAGCTGCATCTGCCGGGTGGAATGAGACCTGTGAAGGCCAGTACAAGGACTGGCTGCAGGACGCAACTGTTCTGCCAGCAAAGACAGGACTACTGGACAGCATGCTCTGATGACCGCTACTCAGACTTGAAGAAAGTGGCGGTCGGCACTCTCACAGCACCTTTTGTGGTCTGACTCGAGCACTTCAGCCGGGCGTTTCCTCTCTGCAGAAAGCGACGAGGTGAGATGGCTCTGCAAGGTGCTAGACGTCCCCTGTCAGTGGCTGACTTCACACCCTGTGAAAAGCAGAACGAAGAGAACTGTTTGCTGACTGCTTCCACCTGAGGAACCCCTGGGTTTTCCCCCATATATCCCCCATATGGGGGAAATATGGGGGAACAGGACTTGAAAAACCCCCCATATTCCCCCCATATTTTCCCCATATTTTTGGCCTTCCCCATATGGGGGTACAAGTATGCCTAGGGGGGGGCAAATGCCACCCTTTTACGTGGACAAACACGATTTTTCAAAAAACCGGCGCAGAGGCCCCAAAGCCCCCGTAAACCCTCCAAACCCCCCCAGATCGGTCCGGAAACCCATCGAACCCCACTTTTCCACCATTCCGGGCACCTCAGGTGCCCGAATTGGGGTACCTAAATTTTGTGCCACCGTTTGGTACCGGACAGTGCCACTGTGTGGGAGGTTGGAAAAGAAAATGCCCCAACACACCACATCTGAGGGTTGCAATGCATGTTGCTTGCCAACCACGTCATCCGGTGGGTGTCAGGCGCTATGTAGGTGGCATTAGCCAGGTCTTCGATGAGTTCTGGCTTGTATATGTACCTCCCTGCCACCATGCACCGGGAGGCTGCCTGTAGGTACGGAACAAGTCCAGATGGTCGTGTGATTCCTGTGCAGCAGTGCTCCACAACCGGGATGTGTTGACAACGACTGTTGCAACACGAGCTGTACATTCCGGGAACACACGAAGTGCGCTGTCGTGGTACCCATTGTGCCAGAATTGGTAGTTGCTGCGGTCTACTTTGCCTGGCCCAAGAGCACTGGTACTGAACGGTGCAATATGCGTGGCGAGGTGAATGCAACGGAAGGGCGCAAAGTCAATACAGCTCTCGGATGGCGGGTGGTGGTGCCACTAGTGTGTGACGTTCACTCGAGGATACAACGCATCACAATGAATCAGCAACCGTGGACCGAGTACAATACGCTCTCTGTGGCTGGTGTGGGGGACAAAGGCAGTGCCTGTGCCGCAGGCAGGGAGGTACATATACAAGCCAGAACACATCGAAGACCTGGCTCATGCCACCTACATAGCGCCTGACACCCACCGGATGACGTGGTTGGCAAGCAACATGCATTGCAACCCTCAGATGTGGTGTGTTGGGGCATTTTCTTTTCCAACCTCCCACACAGTGGCACTGTCCGGTACCAAACGGTGGCACAAAATTTAGGTACCCCAATTCGGGCACCTGAGGTGCCCGGAATGGTGGAAAAGTGGGGTTCGATGGGTTTCCGGACCGATCTGGGGGGGTTTGGAGGGTTTACGGGGGCTTTGGGGCCTCTGCGCCGGTTTTTTGAAAAATCGTGTTTGTCACCCCCATTTGACCCCCCCTACCCCCCCCCCCCCCGCCATCCGTGCCTTATTGTGCCGCACCCAGTGCCTCACAGCCGCCACACGGAAACGCAAACAAGAGGGAGGTGAGTTTGCTGCTGCTCCCACCCCATATCCCCCCCCCTGCCGCCTTATTCCTTCCCGTCTGTCACACTCCCTTCAGTGGGACCGGTGGGGGAAGGGCGGGGTCATCTGACATTCTGTCTCATAAAACGCTCTCTTGGGGAGTCGCTGGGGCAGCCCCTCCCTTGGCTGGATGGCTTTCAACCAGTATTTCTGTTTTCTTGTGAGGGGTCTATTGGTCGCCCCGGTGCTGAAAACGGCGGGGAGATTATTTTTTTTTGCGCGACGCACTATTCAGGCAGCGCGGTTCCTCGGACAGACAGCTGCACAGAGAACCGAAGGCCCTCACAGGCTAGAAAGGCTGCCAAGACGATATTTCGCCAAAATCGAAGATCTTCTCTGGGCCCGAATCATGAACTTAGTTCCTCTCCAAGCGCGTGTGATGTGGCGTTTTGAAAGACACAATGTCTGTCTTGGGCGAAGTGGTGGTATTAGCCACTGTTTCATCTCATACAACCGAGTTCCGAAGAGGTGGGGAAGGAGGCCAGCGGCTGTGCTGGCCTCTTCGCGTCCAGGGGAGGGAGAGACCGGGGCAGCCCAAAGGCATGCTGTTGGTCTGAGTCCCCCTTGACTTGCTCCTCCTGCAACCCACAAAACGTGCTGCTGTATAAAGACACCGGCGGCACAAGAAAAAGGACCCGAGACTGTCCCTTCCTCAAGCAAACATGGAGAGTCACTATATAAGTTAGCAGACCAACGTGGGTTTCTTTACAGGGGGGGGTCAAATAAACGTACTAAGTACTACTATTCGGCGAACGGGCGGGCCTAAATCGACCTCGCCAAAATAGTATAAAATACTTTGCGAGCGAATAGACGTACGTAGTACGTCTATTCAACTTTTCCTAAAAACGCTGTTGCAGGGGCTCTGCGGGGCTATTTGGTCCACCAGGGGCGCGCTGGTCACTGCTGCGTGCCCTGGCCCGGATCACTTCGTTGAAGGAAGGCCGGGGAGCGCCTGGCTGTGGCCCATCCTCTTGAGGCATTCCGTGAGCAGATGAAAGCATCCGACGTCGTCATTATATCGACACCAGCCGAAGATATTGGCCCTGTTGGTGGATGTCACAGGTCTACGGTGAGCTTTGTCTGGGGCGGTGGTGGTGGGGAAGGGAATGCGCGGCGGGCTTCAGCAGTGGTTCTGATGCCTCTGGACCGCATGAGCTTGCGGGTTTACGGGGCCCGTGCACCCTGGTTCCCCGAAGTGGCACCAATAGACCTTGTCCCCATTCCTTGCCCCAAAGTTTGCGGATTTGTGTGCCCCCTCCACTGGCAGGCGGTCCTCCAAAAAGAAAATCTCAAAAAAAACGAGATATTTCCCAAAAAAACGGGTGTACAAAGTAAGTACTTGTATTCAACGGCCCAACGTGCCCCAGAGCCCCAAAAAAATAAGTAAACCCCCCCCACGTATATTATTTACCTCATCTATTATTTACATTTCGCCTATTATTTACGAATTCGCCTATTATTTACGAATTCGTATTATTTACATCGACTTTATTTTTTTTCGGGTGAGGGTGACCTGTTGGTGGACCACCAGAGGGGAGGGGCACCTGAGGGAGGCGCACGTGGGTCGGCCAGGCAGGGGGTCTCGGGGTTTCTAATCTTCGGGGGGGCCTCAAAACCCAGACACACACACACACATCGCGCAGGAGCTCTACTTGCCCCCTGGCGCTGAAAAGAACTTGCGGATGTCAAAGCCCTTGATCGGGAGGAGTTCTTTTTTCGGTCGGCCAAGCTTCGGTTTCTTCGTGGTGGAGGCCGATGCATTCTTTGCCAGTGCAGCGCCTTTGGTCTTCGCATCTTCGATTTTCTGCTTCATTTTGTCTTCATCATCCTGGCGGTCGGCGTCTTCGAGCTCCGGGGGTGCGAAGGTGTAGGTGATTCCACGGATCTTGGACAGCTTTGGATCCACGTAGCCAAGCTTCTCGAAGGCAGCAGGTACGTTCTGCGTCGCCTCTGGGACGCACTGTGCGACGATGCGAGCGAGGAGCGACCGCTTCTGTGCCGCGGTCCTTTTCTCTTCGGCCTGGGAGCGGTAAGCGGCCACGTGCTTCGATTTGTAGACGGCAGCAAAATAGACGTCGACCCACTGCAGCCAGGCCGTTGTCCCTGGCGGTATGACTGCACAGGGCAAATTCCGCGAGTAGAAGCCGGTCACGACCGCCTCCGTCAGATGCGACGTGGCGCTGTCAAGCACCACCAACAGCTTGTTGCAATTCACCTTGTCAGCGTGCTCCCGAATGTGAGGAATCACCTGCGTGACCATGGTGTGGGAAGTGATCACCCCCTTCGGAGTCCAGAGCACCTTGACCCCGGTGGCGTAGCGCTCCTGGAGGATGCGTTCTTGTCTTGGGGTGCCCTTCAGGAGGAGCATCGGAGGTATCGAGAAAGCCACGCCATCCATCATCGCCCCAAAAGCGATCAACGTTGCACACCGCTTGTTTGCATTCGGGTCGTGGTCCCCCCTCACGTCGGTGTCCCCGGTGGAGGCCACGGTGCGGAGCTTGCTCATGGTGCCGCTCAAGCTGAGCGGAACCTCATCGAGGTTACAAACACCATTGACGAGCGGCAAGACCCTGTAAAGATGTGTGTGGAACTTCTGCGCCAACTCGGCGATGTCCTCCTCCTTCAGCTTGGTCTGTTTTTTTGATGATTTTCACTTTCATTTTGTTTCGGGCCATGAATTTGTCAATGTATGACATGGTCACCGAACGCGCATTCCTGCAGGCACTGGATATCTCGTCATCCTTGAGGATCACCGCCGCCTGGTCCCTCAGCTCCGCCCGCGTCACCAGCTTGTTTGAGCTTCGCCTGCCCTCGAAGTAGCCCAGCAGTGCAGCCTCCAGAAGCTCGTAGTGGTTGTGTAACCTGCGCCTCTTGCACCGCTTTCTGCTGCGAGACTTCGCCTCGGGTCCTGCTTTTGCAACAGCCTCCCGGAACTTCTCGATTTGGCCTCGGTTGTGGATCACCAGCGCCCCAGAGTCGATTGTTGTTGCCCACTCCCTCAAATCACGCATGACTTGACGTACCACTTTCACATCACTGGCACTTCTGGATGAGAGTAGCTCGTCGAACTTCTGTACGACCCGCCTCTTCACCGACAAGCAGGTGGTACGGCGATTGTCCCGCCGAACCCCGCGGAGCGACTTTCGCTTCCTCGTGACAGCCCCTCCTGTGTCAGCTGCAGGTTCACTCTCGTCATCACCGTCATCTGTCGAAGCCTCATCAACGTTGTCGTCGTCAGCGGCATCGGGCGTGTCACTGACCGCATCATCCTCGTCGGCGTTGCTTGCCTCACGCTCCTCAACAGCGGCGACTTGCCCGGGCGTCTCTTCGCAGTCCGACTCAGCCCCACTGTCGTCACCCACCTCCTCCACCTCCGAGTCGGTCTCCACGAGGACAGCTTCTTCTTCGGAGCGCTGGAGACGGACCTCGGCTGAGGCCGCCGCCTTCAGCGCTTCCATTGTGAGTGTGCTGGCGCCTGGTATGAGGGAGGTGAGTCGGGTGCTGTGCGGGTCAGAACAACAGTGTGTGTGTGTGTGGTGACCACGTTTTGTGTGGGGAGATCCTGCGCGGATCATTGCCCACCCCCGCCCACTTCTACGTCACAGCGGAGGCCCCACTCGGGTTAGAGTGTGGGGCCAACTCAGTGCCACTCCGGGGAGGAGGGCGTGCAGCATAGCCAGCGTGGTGTGTGTGGCAGCAATGTGTTAGTGATTTGCCATCGCTGTAGCAGTCACCGCATCGGTCCATGCTGTGGCGTTTGCAGAAGCCCATAGTGACCGGGAGCCCGTCCCCCTCTTTGTGGTGGTTGCGGCAGCACACCTCCTCTGGGAGGCGTCGCTTTTGGCATGCCGAGCAACGGGGCTTCCAATGCAACTTGCAGGCAAGCACCTTTGCGTTCCTCCTGGCACCAGGGGGGGCAGTACGGGGGGCAGCGCCCCTCCGCTCCCATGGGCGTCCCACCCGGCTGTTGGCCTGCCGACCGCGCGCCGCCCACTGCTGGGCCGGCTGCTGCCAGCCCTCTGGGTAGTGCGGCTGTGGGGCGAAGGTGGCGGCCCACGCCATTCCGCGGTCATGGAATACCGTATCTTGCCGGCTGTGGACTGGCTCAGCCAGGTGTGCTTGGAGGCTGCGCATCACCGATTCAGTGGCAGGGTTCAGTTGGGCCCTCCACAGTGTGTGTGTGTGTGTGTGTCTCCTCTGATCATTCACCGGTCGCGTCGGGTGTGGTCGTTGACGCCAAAAAAAAACGGGCTGTTCGTAAATAATGGGTGATCCTATTTACAAACCGCCTATAATTTACGAAGAAATGAAAATCACCTATTATTTACGTTTTCGCCTATTATTTACCAAATAAATACGTAAATTATATACGCGGGGGGGGGTTTACTACTATTCGGCTAAGTACTACTATTCAACTAAGTACGTTTATTCGACCCCCCCCTGTAATTAAAACGGCGGTGAGCTGCAGTAGCTGTCGGTTTTTCTGCATTCATGCGCAACTTTTCCCGTCAGCACAAGCGAGCAGCGCGAATCCAAGTCTTTTCCGTTAATCTCTGGCATCCCCCGTCCCCCCCCCCCCCCTCACAGCACAGGCCGAGCACCTCCCACGCAGCCTCGGATGCCACATGCAATTTGAGTGGAGAGGGAGGTCGGCTTCAGGCCTTTACTGTTCTTCATCCTCCCACCCTCCCACCTCCACAACGAAGCTTGCCACTGCAAAGAAGTCCTGCGGGGGATGTGCGCAGTGCATTTTTTTTGGCGGCAGTAAAGCCATTCAGCCACAGAGGACACCGTCCCTTCCCGTCGGCACTGTGTGCTCCCTCCTGGGTACGATCAGAACCTGGGCGTCTTGTTTGTATTCTTTGCAGCCCCTGTGATATTACAAGTGTTGCCATGTGTGTGCACCACTTCTGCGAGGGAGGGTAGCCAGATCCGGTGCACGCTGCACGGTAACTTGTGCCGAAATGAGAGAGAGAGAGAGAGAGAGTCTCAGTGCAGCGGCACGGTGCTATCCACTTGAAAGAAGGGGGTGTATTGGGGAGGTGCGAGTGTCTTTTTTCACGGGATATTCCGAGGAACTTCCCGTTTTAACGTGAGGGGGTGAGGGGATGGGAGGGAGTGAGACGCATTGGAGGTCGCGTTGTGAGGCCGAAGCGACGATGAGAAATTTATTGTGCCCTGGCTGGGCTGCGTCAGGGGAAGCTCGTTGAGAGAGACAATAAGATAGGGCGCCATGGTGTGATCGTCGGGGTGGCGGGTCATTGCCACCAACAGTCACATATGAAACCATCTGTTCCGTTCCGTTTGCTACACCACCCCCACCCCCAACCTTCCCCCTCCCCATCGGTTCTGTGGCACGCATGGTGCCGTTCCGTTATTTATTTCCGGCGAGTATGTCTTATGGTGCAGAGAGCATGCAAATAATTTGTGCCCAACCCATCCCCCGCCCCCCCCCCCCCCCGCGGCAACCAAGGCCGCTGCCACCCCCCGCTGCTGTGTGGATGGTTGTATGGGTGTTCGTCTTCTCTTTCTCTCTCTGCAGGCACTCAGCTCCCAGTCCTAATCCCACCCCACCCCTGCACGGTTGCCATGCCCGAATGTTTTGTGTGGGAGAGCTCACGAACGCAACGATACCTGTCGCGGGTGGGTGGGTGGGTGGGGACGAGTTCGACCCCTGACTGTTCAGGGCTCCACACAATGTTGGCTGAATCTTTCCTAAAAGCTCCGACCTGCCTTGAGTGAAGGGGGGTGGTCGACATTCTCGCCTGACTCTTCTCTGCATATCCACCTCCCTCCCATAAACTGGGTGGGGCAGTCGAGTGTGTGGCGTAGGGTTGTGCTGGATGGGCTGCCGAAGGGGGCCGCAAAGAAAAGGATCGCAGTAGTGCACCCGCTTAGTTTTTTTTTGCGGGGGTATTTGTTCATCCAGACTGCAGTGATAATTCCCCAAGTTGACATCCCTTGCCGTGACGTCGGGCTTGTTCTGTCGGAACGAACAAGCCAGCGGGTGATTGTGGGGTGGGTGACGTGTGGTGTTGGGAGTTGCTACTGTGGGGAGGCAACACTGCCAATGAAGGCGGTGATGCATCGTGAGAGGGCCACTGAGTGCTGCCCGGTCTTGCATACCCACATAGCCTGGCCCCTCTCCTTTCTGCATCCTCCGGGCTTCTGCCCATGGGATTCACAGTACTCGACTTCCGGAATTGTTTCTGGGAGGATGCCATATTTCTCCAGGTCTCGGCGACATGTTGCTGCCATTTGTGTGTGAAGTATCTGCCACCGCTGTTTGTACCAGACTGGCGGTACCTCAGGGCAGCACACCGTCGCCTGGCATCTGAAGAATCAAAACAATGCCAATGCCTGCATTGCATTGATAAGGCTGTCCGGTGTGCCCGGCAGAAGTGTATCGATATCACGCCTGATCGTGAGATGCAGGTCTCAGAAATCGAAGCTGCCACCCCCCCCAACGCCCTCCTCTACCTACTACCCCACCCATGTATCTGACAGTACAGTGCACTTCTTTTGCTGCGGTGCGAATGTGGACGGGTTCTGCATCCAACCTTGCCCCACAGGGCAAGTCATGAAACCAAATGTTTGGTGTGTGGTTGGAGCAGCCTGACTTTTAACTTTTACTAGCTGCGAGCGACGAAGCGTAGCGGAGTCGCGAAGTAACGAAGGAAATCGTACGACCGAAGCTTTAGGATTAGCACCCCATGCTGTCTCACAGGGGCATAACAACACAGCCCTGAGGCAGCAAAGTGTGTTCTCAACAAAAAATAATCTAGTTCGGGTATGTTTCATAGTTGCTGGACAGGGTGTGCCATACAGCGAAAGAAGTGCGATTCCTGGTGAACATCGAATCGACAGTGGGGATGGGGTCTCAGGCGCACTCTCGAGTGCTGCCCTATTTAACCATTTCTGCCCCTCCGAGGCTACTGCAGTGGCGTTGCACCCTTGCATGGCTGATTTTAGAATTTCGAAGTTCGAATTCTCGGGCAGGACCCACAGTCGGGGGGGGGGGGGATCTGCCAATTCTGCGCAAAAAGCACCAGTTCCCGATTATAAAATAATCTTGAAAAAGATGGAGCAGATTGCAGTTGTTTTGCCTGTTTTGTTGGAGGCAGAATAACACGCCC
This sequence comes from Rhynchopus euleeides, assembly GCA_963210315.1. NCBI lineage: Eukaryota > Euglenozoa > Diplonemea > Diplonemida > Diplonemidae > Rhynchopus > Rhynchopus euleeides. The sequence goes on from OY723278.1 coordinate 1,435,367, forward strand.
CCGCTAGTGCGCACATACAACAAGCCGCAGGATCTTTTCCCGGATCGAAGAACATGTCCTCCCCCCCCCCCTCTCCCCCCAAAGAATATTCTCACATCAGGCCAAACACTGAATCCGCCATGGATATGATGATGCGGGTGTGTTTGAATACTGACATCACCCCCCTCCCCCCGAAAAAGTCAATAGAAAGTCCCTCCGGCAACTACTGCAGCATAAAGTTGAAGGAACATTTGAGGCTTCAAAAAGAGGAAGCGGGCTCCTTAATGAAACCGGGGAAAGCGCGCCCGGAGAAATGACCACGAAGGCATCCGATTGCCGCAGACTATGCCACAAAAAATTGAAGCTTGCCACCTTCGCTTCGGAGTGCGCCGCGTGGACCCCTGCCCCCCCCTCCCCCTTCCCCAACCCCAGCCTTTTCCGACGCGATTTACGCACCTCTGCAGCACCGCACCTCCTCTCCCATTTCGCTCCGACCCAATCAGGCCGCTGCCCCCCAAACCACTCCTGACTCAGTTGCCTTCGGTTGGGTCCTTCCTCTTCTTCTCTGCAAATCAATGTCGGTCACCCTCCACATGAATGCCTGCTCCAGCCCGTGCCTTGCTGTGTGGGTCCTGTTGCGTGCGGCAGGTGTGAAGCCTGACATCAAGTCGTACGATCTGCGCACGGGGGAGACTCTTTCGGACGAGTTCCGGAGTCTGAACCCAAAGCACACCATCCCCACCATCGAACACGACGGGCTTGTCTTGTGGGAGAGCAATGCCATCATGCGCTACGCATGCGAGGCATTCCCCTCGGCCCGCCAGTTCTACCCAGAAGGGGGCCACAGCAAGGCACGGTGCGACCTGATCCTCGATTGGAAGAGCACCTCCCTGTATAAGAATGTGGCGATGACGGTCTACCCTGCGATGGGCTTCGGCGTCCTCCCAGAGGCCCAGGTTGAAAAGGCCTATCTCGACCTGACGAACGAGGGGGACGGCGATCTGTGGGTGTTGGAGCACACCTTCCTCGATGGGAAGGACTTTGTCTGCGGGGGCACCGTCACCATCGCAGACATCGCTGTGATGGCGTGCCTCAAGGTGTTGGAGTACCGTGAGGACATCCCGATCTCTGCTGCGCTGCAGAGGTACAAGCAGAGGGTAGCTGAGGCGACCGACTTCGAGACGTATGCCAACGGGGCGGAGATGCACTTCGGATGGAACCAGTTGGTGGGTGTGATCCGCTACGGCTTCTTCCCCTGGCTGGCGAGGCGTGCGTTGAGCGCCCTCCTGTCGCCCCCTTCCGTTGCTGCCGCTGGGGTTGCCCTTCTTGCGTACTTCTATTGGGCATCACAGTCAGCAGTGACGGACAGCTCTTAGGGCTTGCATCCAACGTGCGATGCTGCGTGTTTTCTTGCCATGGCATGACACGTTGTCAGGAAGACAACCAAAGAGGATGCATTTTTTGATGGCGGGATTCAGCCGGGCGTACGCTGTGTTACTCGGCACAGCCAGGGCCCATGTGATGTGCAGTGCGTGGCTGTTACCCCCTTGCATGTGGGCGCATCCACGAGGTTGTCCTTTGTTTCAGCTGCGACATTCATGACCTCACTTTCCCTTCTGATCTTGGGCGTTACAGGCCCGCGTGTGTGCTGCTTTCTGCCCTGCTGAGTTGGGCAACTCTTCGTCTCTGGCGGTTTTCCTTGTGTCGGCGATTCGTCGTTCACCCTGCAGCTTGAACCCGAGAACCCCACCTTGCGTGAGGTAGATGTGGGTCAACGCAGGGGAAAACCGTATCTAGTCATCAGGTGCCCCAGCGCGATGAGAAACGTTTCAAAAAAATACAAACCGAAGCTTGCTGAGCGTAAATTTGAAGAATTCCCGGTGCTCTCAATGCAACAGGATTCTTCGTAGGATTTTCTGAGGAGCTCGGCAACTCATCACCGACACCACACCCCCACCCAACCCAACCTCCCTCCCCTTCCCGATTCCAAGGAACCATTGGGGGGGCATTCGCTCTACAGTGCACACAAGCGATCCGCCTAACAACATAGGCTGCAACCTGACACACTTTGACACTAGCGAAGACCCCCATTCAGCTTTACTCCTTCCTTCCTTTTCTCTACCTCAAGACACAAACACCACCATTAACCCCAACAGGAATCAGCCGGGGCAGGGCGGTGTTTGCCAACGCCGGCAAACCCCCCCCTCGCATTGCCCATCCGTCTCTGCCTCTGACATAACCGTGTGGGAGGGGGGGTGTCCCCCCACACACACGCACGCACCTTCGCAAGCCCTGCTCTTTTATTGCCCACCCACTCCCTTCTCCCCCTTCTGTCTGCATCCGTTCCGACCCACACCACCCCCTCCCCCACACACTGGCGTGTTCCTCGGTCACTCGTTCCTAACAAAGCATAACCTGAGTGGCTCAGTCAGTCAGTTTCGGTGTGTTCAGTGACAAGGTGTCTGGCGGCACCTTTCGTCACTTTCGCTCGATACCACCTTGACCTGTATTCTGTCTCGAGTTCTCCCTTCCGGGTGGGGCTGCCGCCTCCCCTGGAGGGGGCTGTTGCGCAATGGGATGCGGGGCGAGCAATGCGAAGAACGATGCCGAGATGGAGAACGTGATGACGGCGCAGCGCGAGGCAACTCTGGTTGAGAAGGGCGAAACCGACTCCCCTGTGGCGAGGGTTACCATATCTCCGGCGCAGTGGTCCGGTGCCCCGCAGAACGGACCACGGACAGACAAGAAGGGAACGCTTGTCTTTGATGCGGGTGTCTCACCGGGTTGCCTGGCACCCGTCGACAAGGATGGCCCAGTGGAGGAGGAGGAAGCCGCGGGGGCTGAACCCACGCCTTCCGGCGGTACGTCGTCAGTACAGCTCAGCAGCTCGACAAGGTTCGCGCAGACGTCCTGTACGTTGCCCCCGGAGGTGCTGAACAACGCGACGTTCACCCTTCTGCATTTTAACGACGTCTACAACATCGAACCACTGATGATGAAGGAACCCATCGGTGGGGCTGCGCGGTTCACACACATCGTGAAGCAGTATAAAGAAGTCTTTCAAAGCGATGTCATGTTCTCGGGAGACTGCTACAACCCCTCCATCATGAGCACGGTGACACGCGGGAAGCATATGACTCCGATTCTCAACGAGCTAGAGATGCGGTGTGCGGTGTACGGCAACCACGACTTCGACTTCGGAGTGGATGTGCTGAAGGAGCTGACGGCTGCATCCAACGCGCCATGGCTGATGTCGAATGTTCTGGATGAGGTGGAGAACTGCCCGGCTGCAGATGGGCTGACCAGCTACTCCTATGTCCGCCCTGCGCACAACTTCAGAACGCCCACCATCAAGATCGGCGTGGTGGGATGTGGCGAGAAGGCGTGGCTCTCCTGCATCAAAGAACTCCCTGACACGGTCCGCTACCACGATGCGGTTGCCGTTGCAAACCGTGAGGCGGATAAGCTGAAAGACGATGGCTGTGACATCGTCATCGCCCTCACGCATATGCGGCATAACAACGATGTCTCCTTCACCAAGGCCTGCCCTGGGATCGACATTGTCCTGGGGGGGCACGACCACTTCTACCAATATGAGGTGCTAGATACAGGACAGCTCCTGGTGAAGTCCGGAACTGACTTCAAAAACCTCTCGTTTGTCACGGTGCAGATGCCGCGTGGGGCGGGACGCCCGCGCTTCCACGTCGAGAGGATTGACATCGTCTCGTCGATACCGGAGGACCCGACTGTGAAGGAGCTTGTCACGTCCTACAAAGACAAGCTTGCCGCAAAGATCGAGAAGGAGATCTGCAACCTGGGCTGCGAGATGGACGTGCAGACCTCCACTTGCCGGACAGAGGAATGCAGCGTCGGCAACCTCATCACCGACATCATGCGTGACTACTGCCACTCCGACTGCGCCTTTGTCAACGCGGGAGTGCTCCGTGCCGACATAATCTACGACCCCCGCACACTCACCCTGAAAGACCTCCTCGACATCACGCCCTTCCCTGACGCCGTGGTGTGCATCGAGCTGACAGGCCAGCAGCTCATAGGCGTGCTAGAGAATGGTGTCAGCAAGTGGCCTCAGCAGGAGGGCCGCTTCCTCCAGGTTTCCGGCATCGCCTTTGTGGCGGACACGACAGCAGAGCCGAAGAGGCGGGTCCGCAATGTGATGGTCAATGGGCAGCCCATTGACCACGAGAAGGTCTACACAGCAGCCACAACGGCCTTCCTCTGCAAGGGGTGTGATGGGTTCGAGGTGCTGAACGATGGGGGGTCCGTCAAGCCGAAGTACCTTGTCGACCCCGAGAATGCGGAGACGCTGCCCACCATCTTCCGGAAGGCGATCGAGGCGATGGTGCCCGCCCCTGCCAGGCAGGGGCGGAGGGAGTCTGTTGCGCAGCTGCGCAAGACCCTGAGCAAGCAGAGCCTGGGGTACCGTGAGGCGTCAGATCAGATCAAACGGGCATTCCTCCCGACCATCACGCCCCGGCTGGAGGGGAGGATCAAACTGCTGCGGGATGGCGAGGATGAGCTGAATGAGACGATGCCGCAGGGGCTGGAGACGGAGGTGAGCGGTCCGACAGGCGTTGTGCTCCGCGACATTGCGAAGGTGAAAGGGGAGTTCAAGGCGCATCTGCTCCGCATGCCCACCAGCAATGTGGCGTGGAATCTCGAGCTCGTGCCGCTGCTCGGGAAGAAGGCTATGATCAAACAGGTGACGTCGTCGGATGTCGGCTTGACGGAGCTGGCCTATCCACACGGCAAGTCGTATTGGTTCCCCTCGAGTGTCGTGGAGATGGTCGAAGGGGAGGTGGTCCCCGGAGGCAGGGCTGCGACCCCCATGGATGAGTCGTGTACCTCCCCGCATCATGTGCCGGCGCGGTCCAATTCAACCATCGGGCCGTCGAAAACTGGAATGGTCAGGAAGAAGTCCCTCATTCCCAAGGTGTGTGTCAGCGAGGTGGTGGTGGTGGTTTGCTGCCGTGATGTGTTGGCGTTTTTCCGGCATCATGTGGGCAACCGGTGTATGGCGCAGCAGTGCAGGATCATTTGTTTGTCTGGCATCCTCAGGTCTTCACCCTGTCGTACCATCTTCGTTGTTCGAGAAAAAGGCAACGGGTGCTTAGAAAAAAGCCAAATATGCGATTAAACGTTGGCAACACACCTCCGCAATAGGAACGAACCATGTCGTTTATCTTGCGGCCTGTCGGGCCTCACGACCTCGTGTCGAATGACGAGGTGCGACAGCGTGGCGTCTCGCGGGTTCGGAAGGCGAGCACGCCGAACAATCGGGTATGTGGCGAGAGGGCGAGGCCCTCCGTGTTGTTGTGTTCTGGGGGCCGCGGGGGGGAGGGGTCTGGGACAGTCTGTGTTGGAGACGGCCAGTCAGCGGGTGTCTTGTTGGCGGAGAGGGCTATCAATGCAGAAGAGAACGGGTGGGGTCCTGTGTGTACCACCTGATTTGACCCGAATTTGGCGGAGTTTGACGGAGTTGGGTGGAGTTTGGGCGATTTGCCAAATCAGGTGGGTGTAGTCAAAAAAAACGCAGTTCACGTGGTGCTCATTCACTGGGCTGTGCAGACGCCAATGCGGCTGAATGAAGACCACGCCGTGCAGCCCCCACCATCATGCACACAGGTCCAGGAATTGGCGAATTTGATGGACATCGCCGATGAAAAGTCAGTGGCGTCGGTATGGTTTTGGTTGCAACTGGAAGTGCTGATTTTCACTTTTTCCACCTGATTTGACCTGAGTTGGTGGAGTTTTGGGCTGTGGTGGTGGTGGTGGTGGTGAGGCGGAGTTGAGCCGGAGTTCGACGACATTGGTCGATGTTGCGGCCAGAGACCAGGTCACAGCCAAATCAAGTGGTTTTGAGACTACTGTATCGCATGGCCTTTCTAAACAGTATATTTCGTCAGCTGCAGTCAGCACTGAATCGCCACGCACAACGTCCAACCTGTGTGATCTGGCGTGGCGCAGTTGCGACATTGTCCTTGAGGTATGCATCGAACTGTACACTTTCTGCTTTGCGTGTTCGTTGGAGAGCCCTGTGTGATGATAACGCCGTATCGAACAACCCATCGGGTTGGCTCACCCCCCCACCCCCTTTGCGCGTGTCACGGCCCGCCTCACGAAAGGCTTTCTCCAGCCCAGAAGGTACCGAGCTGCTATGCCACTTGAAACAAACGGTTGTGGGTCGGCAGTCGAACGGTTCCTCATGCCCCTCTCTCGAATTCTACATGCGTGCAGAGTTGCTGCACAACGTGTAAAGTGCGGCCCGTGCGTTGTGCCACTTTTGAACAGTCTCTGATTACATCCTTGAGCTGGATTCGCCCTGTGAACCCACTCCCGTCTCCATGTTTGCCCAATGCGCACCACCGTTCAGGAGATCCTCACGGACACGGGAGGCCGCCCTGATGTTAATGCAGCCAGTGCTCCACCCTCCGCCATGGGCGGTGCCAGTCTGACCTACGGTTTAGGACCGTTGGATCAAACCCTCTCCCCATTGCACTACGCTGTGGCGCGGGGGCAGAAATCGACGGTATGAAGCTTCCGTTTATATCGGGTCTGGGAGTGGTGTTGAAACCACCCTGGTGGTGCCACACTGGCCCAGTCCTTTTTTTCTGACGAGGCGTCGGGTTATGTTGCTTGACTCCTCTTCTGTGATGCGGGAGGCGACATCGGTTCGCCCGGTGCAGCCTGCACCCAACAAACGATTATTGACATCAACGAGTTCGGAATCGGCGTATCCTACAGCTGAACTACAAAACGATTCACATGTGATATCACATCAAGTGTCCGTGGGTAGAACCTGTACGAATCAGGTAAACATACACGCAGACGCACAGCATCGTGGGCCTCCACCTGGGAGCCGCCGGAGTGGCGATGGCCCACATCATTTGCACCATTTTGCCATGTACTACCACGTTGCCTTCTGCCAAGCGTGCCTCTCGAGCTGATGTTCCTGTTTGTCTGCCACCACTCCACACACAACCCAACCTTCATAGATCAGCCTCCTGCTGAAGTGGGGTGCCGATCTTTCCAAAAAGTCTGAGTACGGCTTCACTCCACGTGACGTGGCAGTTTCACGCCTCAGCATCGCGCTGTACCTCGAGAGGGGCGAGGTGGTATGGGCCGCAATGTTCTGCCTCCTCCTCCCCCCCGCCCCTGCCAGCCGGACACAACCTGCACATTGAGCCGAAGAGAGGTCGACTCTGTGATTTACCCTTCTCTCCACCAACCCACCGCAAGTCATTCTGCAAGCGAGTGCAGGGAATATCTGACTTGACACCATACTTTTCCACAACCACCTCTGCCACCTCCGCCATCTCCCTTTGCCAATGCTCTGTAGGGTAGACTTCGACACCACTGTTTCCTGCAGGCCATCCTCTTGAGGCACCCCCACCCCCCAGCATGCTGGTGTGAAGAGCTGTATTTTGCACGATTTATTGCCATACCTTTCCCCCCCCCTGCTCCACAGGTGGAAAAAATGGAACGGATGGTTGAGTATCTGGATGACTTAGAGCGTCTTCAAGTAGATGATGACCACTAAGTTCCCAGGGCGCTCTTCTTCCGATGGACACTTCAGCCGGGAGAGCCGACGATCTTTATCCGTGATTCGACAAGACCAGCCCCTCCCCTCACATCCCCGAGTTGTGACAGCACGCCTGTTCCTGCTGGCATGCAGTCGTTAGGCCTAGACTAATCTCGCTCAGTGGGTGACAAATAATCCCCTGGTCTATGCTGAGTGTGGCTCTCACAAAGCCCCACGCTGTGGCAGTGCGTTTCCACGCCCTGCCACGCGGGAACCCGGCGCCGTTGCTGTTTTTTCTGTCTCCGCATGGTGCATGCTGCCTTGTTCACAGGGCCTGTAGAATGGTGCGAGAGATATCTTATGCCTGCAGGACCACCTCCCCACCCCTCTCCTCCGACACCGCTTTTGTTGCGCCTGCTGCCTCGTTGTGGTTTTCCTGCTTCTCACTCCGGACCAAGCCCACAACCCTCCCAGAAGGTGCCCAGGTTTGATACGAACCCACAAGCGAAGATGATGCGGTCGGCTGCCCTGGCCCTGACGTGGGCGTCTGTTGCATTTGCGCTGACACCGGTGGTTGGAGGTAACACGAGGATGAACGCCACGGAATGCACGCCGAACACCTGCCTGTCGCCTGCCTTCTGCTACGACCACACCAGTGGTGCTGCGAAGGTGTGCGTGCTGGACGTGGGTTCCACCTGCGAACTGCAGGGCACCCCCTGCATGCCGGGCAGCGAGTGCATCAAAGGGATGTGCACCGCACCACTGTGCACCAACAAGTCGTGCAGCCCTGGTGAGAAGTGTGTGCCAGACTACACCAATCAGACCGTCCTGTGCGTGAAGGACACTGACCAGAAGTGCAACCCCCCGTGCCCTGTGGCAGGCACATGCATGATGGACTCTAAAGGCGGATACAGCTGCCCCAACCCCCCGGTTGTCACTGACCCCTGCGACTGCACTGCCGGGTTGGTTTGCTGGGAGGACACGTGTGTCGAGCCCGTGTCCCTTGGGGCAGAGTGCAGCCTGGACAGCGCTCCGTGCAAGACGGGCCTGGAGTGCGTGAACAGCACGTCTGCCGCGATGGTGGCGACATGCCAGACAGTCGACGCGTGTGCCCAGGTGGACTGCCCCACTGGGGAGGTGTGCCGTATGGGTGCCTGCGTGAACCCCTGTGCCACCATGCGTTGCCCCGGGGGCTGTGTTGTTGAGGCTGGTACCGCTGTGTGCAAGGAGCCTACCGCGGCACCCAAGCCGAACTGCGGGCTGAGGTGCCCGGTTGGCCAGAGCTGCGTCTTTGCCAACGGCCAGCAGATGTGCAAGACTCCGATGCCCCCCTCGACTGACGTCCCGGTGATGCTTTGCGACCTGACCTGCCCGACTGGCCAGAAGTGCATGCTGTCTGCAGGCAACCAGCCTGTGTGCACTCCGAACCCGGTGAAGACTGAGGACTGCAGCCCCAGCAAGCCGTGCCCCCAGGGCCTGCGCTGCCACCCCAACGCGATGAAGTGCATGCCGGATGTGATGCCGAACAACACGAAGACCTGCAGTGACCTGACGTGCACCGGCATGTGCGTGGGTGGTGTTGCGGGCATGGAGCCACGTTGCGTTGACCTTCCCACATCCAAGTACGACTGCAGCTTCGACGGTGTGTGGAGTGATGTGCACCGCACGTGGTGCTGCGACAACAAGGAGGTCGGGTGCAGCACCCCCCAGGTGAACTGCACCGGGATGTCTCCCGACATGCAGGTGCACCCCTCTGAGGTCCGCTACTGCTGCAATGCCCACCAGGGCGCGTGGTGTGACAAGGACCAGTTCCAGTGCGGTGGAAATGTCAACATGTTCGGGCGCGATCAGCAGCAGTGGTGCTGTGACAAGAAGAAGGTCGCCTGTGGCGCACCTGCCCGCTTCGAGTGCAGCAACATGACGTCTGCTACATCCGAGAAGAAGATGTTCTGCTGTAAGGAGCACCTCGTGGGTTGCAATGACCTGACAGAGGACGTCTTCAGCTGCGAGTGGTCGAAGGACACGTCCGCACCGTGGACGAGTGCCCAGCGCGACTGGTGCTGTGACAAGAAGCAGACCAGGTGCCTCAGCGAGAACGAGCAGAAGGAGGAGCGTGCCCTCCTGTCGTGCAAGACGAGCTACACCACCCTGACGCCTGACCAGCAGGACGCCTGCTGTGACAAGTTCTCGATTCGCTGCAAGGCCGCGACGCGCTACAACTGCTCTACCGAGGTTGCCCAGTGGGGCAACGACCAGCGCGACTGGTGCTGCACTGAGGAGGATATTGCCTGTGCCTACTCCTGCTCTGCGACCATCCACGGCGCCCTGGAGGACGACGCTGAGCGTAACTTCTGCTGCGATGCGAAGGGCCTCGGGTGCGGCAAGTCTTGGTGGGACAAGCAGCAGAAGGAGGACGAGGAGGCGTCTGCCCAGGAGACTAAGCCGCGCAACGCCTTCCGGTTCACCTTCAAAGGCAAGTTCACCGCAGAGCTGCAGGAGAACCCCAAGAAGATCCTGCGCCGCATGCGCCTCACCCTGCTCAAGGGCTCGTCTATCCTGCGCGCGGACCCTGCCTCGCTGATCGTCAAGCTTATCGGCCTGCTGAAGCCCGACGGTAAGATCGCGACTGGGGACAGCGCAAGCAACTGGCAGTGGCCTGTGCCGCTGGTGTGGAACACAGACCTCCACACAGAGGAGTCGGCCCTTGTGAACACGACCTTCTTCGCTGGCACGTCTACCTCCCGCGATGCCAAGGTCCTGGAGGAGGCCGCTTCTGATTCGATGTACGTTGAGTACGACGTTGTGGTATGCCATTGCTGACAATACACGTGGGGTTAGAGTAAGGCGTGCAGGGTTATTTTGACTGCCTGATCGCTCGGGGGGCATGATTCGTCGGCAGTCTGGAATCCGTCCAGGAGGTGCATGCTTCGACGGCGAGAGTCAGTGATGTGCGGTGGTCTCCGCACGTCAAACTACACCTTGGGGGGCCGTTAAAGCGGGGGTCCGAGGGGGTCAACCTGCCTCGCGGGACAGGTGGCCTCGGCGCGATCAGCAAAACCCCCTCGGCAGTCTGACCCCCGCGGAGAGGGGTCAGACTGCCGAGGAGGGCCGGTCTGAGCGGGGGTCTCAGATTCTTCTCAGACTGGACCTCCAAGCTGCCGCTCGGGGAGCGGAAGTCCACCGTGCATGCTTGCACTGATTACGTCCCAGCCATTTGTACACACCGCCTGTCGTTGCTACTGATTGGCTGTAGGATAGAGCTTGGAGGAGGTTGCGAGTCTCGAGTTTCTAACCGACGCGTTCCCGTATTTTTTCAGCTCGGGAGAGCAAAAGTCGTAGCATGTTGCTGGGAGGTGAACCTGCAGCAGGATCATCAGCCTTTTCTGTGCCTTCTGTTCCTTCACTTGCTCTGGCATCACCAATCCCACACAGGGCGAGAACGGCGAGAAGACCGGCGATGAGCTGGCAACAGCGGCGAAGAACGGTGAGCTGGCCTCCAACACCGGGGGGTACACGCTGCCCATCGAGGGCGGTGAGGTGGCATCCGTTGCCTCGACCCCTAAAGGCAACGACGACGACGACGACAGCACGGCGTGGTGGGTGTTTGTTCTTGCCACTCTTGGTGGTGTCGCTTGCGTCGGGATGGTTGGCTTCATGGTGATCAAGAGCAAGCCCAGCTCCTCGAGCGGCCCCGTCCGTTTCGAGGACTGTGCCATGATGGAGGATGTTGAGAACAAGGACCCCGCTCTGTGCTGACCCACCCCCCCTCTCCCTTCTTCTTGCTCGTTATATTTTCCCTAGTCGCAAGCTGAAGGAATACAAATGAAGGCGAATCAAAGGATGTCGGTAGAATCTCAAAAAAAAGCAGGCTTCCACGGGTCGAGGACGATTTTCGTCCCCACCTGGAAAGCACAACGCCCCCCCAGACAGGTTCAGTGGTTGGCGGAGGCAGACCGATATGACGTGATCATCCACCATCCCCGCCCCCCCCTTCCTCAAAGGTGGCCAAAAAGGCGGCCACTACCTGTATTTGGAGTGGCGGGTGGTCGACTCTGCACGTGGCTTCACCTTTTTCTGCATTGCTCCCCCGCTGTTCCTTGTACGTGGTCGGTGGCCACACGCCTGCCAAAAATCACGGGAGGAACTGTGCCGCCAGAACAGGATGGTGCACCCCTGCCCCCCTCTCGGCACCCGTCGGATGTTTGGCTTCGGCGCTGGGATGCAAAAGCGCTTTTAAAACATGTCGTCCGAACATCATCGAACACCTCCCAACAAAAATATACATCTGCTCTCCCTCTATCCGTGTGCATTTTTTTGACTGGTTTGTTTGGTTTTTTGCGAGTTACCAGCGACGAAGCGCGGCGGAGTCGCGAAGTAACAAAGTGAATCGTCGGACTGAAGCTTTAGGGTCACCACCTTTGGTGTCACTTCACAGGACCCTAACACAGCCTTGAGACAGCAAAGTGTGCGCTCAACGAAAAGTAGCTCAGAGCTGTTCCAACCATAAAGCGAAAGTCGTACGATTTGACTCGTTTGGGTCTTCGTTCCCCCCGGAGTATCCCGGGTGTCGTTATTTTCCATTCAGGTCACCACTTCGCCCCCCCCCCCCCCCCCCAGCAGCCTTCATCCTTGGTAGGCTGCTGCTAGAGGACGGATGGAGGCTTGTCTTTACCTTCATTGTCGGCAATCATACCCCCCAATCCCCCTCTGAATACAACAGAGGCGAAGCCAATCTTTGCAGAGTCTTGCTGAGCTCTGCTGGATTTGCTTGGTCTAGGCTGCATCTCAGCCCCCAAGGTGCCATTTTTCTTTCAGGCAGGTTTTGTTGTGTCGACAGCGCTTTCAAGACGACAAAGTGGCAATAACGGCATATTTTTTGTGATGCGCCTCAAGCTACACAGATAGAACCTTGCCATGCTCCTCCCCCCCCCCCTCCCGAGACACAACGCCAGACCTAACATTGCAAGAAGGTGCTGGGAGATTTACTTTTCCATTCACTCTCGACGATCAAACCCCCCCTCCCGAGACACGACGCCAGACCCTCCTCTTCCTTTTGCGAGAAAAAGGGCGCCACCTGAATCGACCCGTCGGACCAGGATGTGCAGCACCCCATCTGCAGTTGAGTTGAAGGGCAGCTTCACAGCCCTTTGTTACTTCGCCCTTCTCTGCATGTTTCCTGCCTACATGCGTGTCAGCCGTTGTGTACTTTTTTGCCACCCACCCATCACGTTCTGTCGCAGGTCCTTGAGTGGATTCTGTATGTTGGTTTAACGGAGCATCCACGCAGCCAGTCGGCAGGTGCGGCCGTCGGGAAGAAATGGGATACCAGCGCAGGATGTACAGCATCGCAACCGGTGGTGGGTGGTGAGGGGAAAAAATCATTGGCCCGCGTTGTGTGGCATTGAGGTGGCCTGTCAGTGAATAGTGACACTCATTCGTGCTTGTTGGCAGCGCGGTTAGATTCACATGTAAAAATGGTGTGGCTGGGGCACCAAGAACAACTGAGCGGGGAGGGGGGGGGGGGGGCGATCGGGGATACAAAAGCCTTGTTGTAAACAGTTTGTGATATTGCCTGTCACAGGTCTGTCCAGTAGGGCACAGATACAGAAAATGCCAGCATGTCCATAATACGTCACGTCAAACTGCAGAAGCCGGTATTCTGCGTGTCTTCTTTTCACACAACTTCCGCAAGAAATGCGACATGTTGTCATGAAGGCGTGGTCTCCGCCCTTCAGGGGAAATGGTCAGACCAATGATGTCGGGAGGTATGGTTAATATAACATGGTTGCAACGGCAACCAGTGCATGGCCCAGGAAAGCAGAAAGCCCCTGTGCAGCAGTATTTCCTCCCCCCCCCCCTCCCCGCCGTCCCAACAGAAGCCGAATGGCACCGCCGGAAAAAAAATCAGGGCAGCCGCCCTTTCATCTCCCACTATGTGAATTTCACAAAAATGGCAGACTTTCCCGTTGACCTCGAGGCCAGAACAAATTGGACGTTTGCATGTCAGCACGGCGGAGGGGTTTGCACTGCATCGTTAGGTGCGGTGTCCTCACTGCCCCCACCCCCCCTGCCCCCCCCCCCCCCTCCACCCACCCAGTTTCCCCTTGCGACAAAAAGCCACCCCCTGCTCTCTCTGACACCCGTTCTTGTTCCCACCAAAGGAGGAAAACGTCTGATGAAAAAGTGCCAGTATCAACACTGGCGGACAGGATATGCCGGTGCAATGCCGACATGTTTTGTCGAAGAACTCAAAACAAAGCCCTTCACCACCCCCCCCCCCCCCCAAAAAAAAATGCAAACAAACCAACCAACGAACCTTCCAACCAGTTACAAAAAAAAGTGCACGCCCTCAAACCTGCTTGCAGGGTAAGGGGTGTCAATTGGGGCATCTCAAGCTTGCTTGTGATTGTCAACACCAAATAAAATACAAGCTTCCTCGAACTTTTCATTCATCTCGGGGGGTGCGGAACTCTGGATGCGAGAGCGGGGAGTGGGGTTGGGGGGAGGGGAGGGGAGGGGGGGGGGTGGTGGCGGGTTGGTTAGGGAGGGGTGGGGGGGGGATCAGATTCCGAATTTCCATCCCCCCATCCCCGCCCCTCTCCCGCCCCCCCCCCCCCCCTCCCTCCCGCCCCCCCCCGTCCCCTACTACCACCACCCCATTATGTTCTGTTGATATTCCCCCCCCCCCTCCCAAGGTCCGGGGATGCGCGAGGGTGAGCGCGGGGGGTCGGGCAGAGGCCTGTAGCCGCTTCCGCTTTCCTCCCCCCTCCCCACACAGGTCTGTGCTTTATTTTTTCTTTTGTTGCCCGCTCCCCCCAGATTTTTTTTCTGGGGGAAAAAAACAAAATGAATCGAACCACAACTCCGCGAGAGTTTGCAAAAAAAATACCATTGAACACGCAGTGCAGTGCATGTTAAACCTTCATCTGCAGCAATGGATGGGTGGGGGGGGGGAGAGGGGTGCTGCTGGGAGCACAGCCGAAAAAAAATCAGTCAAATCGTTCAGAGAAGAACGTGATAACCACCCTCTGGGTCAGGATCGACGAGCCAACTGGATGAACATAGTATGCATAGGGCTGAAATTACCCGGAAAAAAAGCAACGGGATGTCTAGATTTTTTGATGCGACATGGAGCGACATGGATGGAGGGTTTTTCGAAGAAACGCTCTGTCGGGAGTACCAGGCGACATGAGGCGATGCCACCGTGTGCCCAGGCGAACTCGGAACAGCAGCCCTTCTCAACGGGGGCAGTAAGAGACACGGCAAAAAATTGATCAAATCGTTGAAAAAAATACAGCACCGATCCTAGATGTCGGTGACAGAAACATACGTAGCCGTGGGTTGGGGGAGAGAGATGGTGAGATGGTGGCACTTTGATCTGCAAGAATCTGCTGGGCGCTCTAGCGTTGGCGATTTAGCAAATCTTCCACCCTCCTTACCGCACTCAACCCCCCTCTGCTAAAGGCTACGTGCTCTTTCTCGAGTGGGGATGACCCGTGCTCGTGCCCACGTCTGCTGCTGCCGGCAGAGCTGTGCTATTCCCAACCTGTCTTTCTGTCTCTCTGTCTCTCTGCCGAGTGCACCCCACCCCCCCTTGCTTGCCGATAGAAGATTTAGCATCATCACTCATCAAGAGCTTGGCTGAAGATGCGGTGGAAGGTGTCCTGATAGTTTGGAATCCTACTTTGTTCCCCATTGGCTGGGAGAGGGGTTTCTTTTTTCCCCCCGACTCCAAGCCATAACGGCAACGAGAAGCCCCTCCGGCAATACAGTCAACACCGTGGTACCCCTGAAAAGAGAGTCTGACAGCCAGGTAAGAACTACGTAGATCGGGGGGGCTCCCCGCGGGCTGAGGTCAGGCTGGCGACCCAGGTTTTCAGGGTGACACCGGGATTTCCTCGAAATTTTGGGTGACCCCCACCCCCTGGTCGGGCACCCTACCAGGGGGGGGGGTCACGAGGGGGGGTATGGGGGGGGGTACCCCCCTACCCGACCCCCCTCCCGACTCGGGATGGGGGGGGGGTCAGGAGGTGGTACTTTCACCCAATTGATGTTCCCCAGTAATAGGTGTAAATGGGCACCCCATGGCCAAAATGACCCCATCGCGATCCGCACAGATTCCAAACGTTCAAAAGAACGGGTTTTTGGAAAATCCGAGGGGGGGGTCCCGCTGGGTGGGTAGGTGGGGTGTAGTGGACTGGCTGCCTCCCAGCCACCTTCTCCCACGACCAGTCCCTGAACCAGACCCGTGTTTCATGGGTGATACTTGGCTCACACACCATCAAAGTGACCCCACTGTGATCCGCACAAATTCCGAACGTTCAAAAGAAAGGGGTTTTGGAATACCCGAGGAGGGGGTCCCGCTGGGTGGGGTGGGGTGTCATGGTGTGTGTCACCCAGTCACCCTTCACCCATAACCAGCCCCTGAACCAGACCGCTTTTTCATGGGTGAAGCTGGGCACCTAGACCCACAGTGTGACCCCACTACGATCCGCAAAAGTTTCAAACGTTCAAAAGAACGGGGTTTTGGAACACCTGAGGAGGGGGTCCCGCTGGGTGGGTGGCTGGGTGGGGTGGCATGGTGTGTTACTCCCAGTCACCTTCACCCATGACCAGCCCCTGAACCAGAGCCACATTTCATGGACAAAGCTTGTCACCTAGACCTACAAAGTGACCCCACTACGATCCGCACAGATTCCAAATATTCAAAAGAACGGGGTTTCGGAACACCCGAGGAGGGGGTCCCGCTGGGTGGGTGGGCTGGCTGACTCTCGGCCTCCCATCACAGTCTCCTATGACCAGCCCCTGAACTAGACCCACATTTCATGGGTGAAGCTTGGCACCTAGACCCACAGTGTGACCCCACTACGATTAGACTGGCGTACCGCCCCAAGAGGGGGTGTGACAAAAAATATATTTTTTTCCCTTTGTGTTTTCTAGGTCCGCAAGGTCCCAAAAATCACTTTTTGGGCACATTTTTCAGAGGTCGCCAGAGGTCGCCACCCGGGAAATGCCATTTTTGGGGTTAAAAAACGGTTTTTCACCTTGCCCTCGTGAACTAGGTGGGGAAGGCGACGGTCAGACGCAAAATAAATGGAGGACCCCAAAGGAGGGTCCGCATCAGGCGGAAATCAGCAGAACCTCGCTCCAGACCACATTGTGGGCCAGGACAGGGTCGGGAAGAGCATAAAACACCAGAAAACCGGTCCAGGAGGTCTCTCTGGGGCTCAAATCCCCTGAAAAACCTACCTCTGCTACCACTTCAAGGTCGCGGTGTGCACAGACCACGAACGCTTCCGCCGCGTGCCCCACTCCCCAGGATACCGGGCGCAACTAAACACCGGGAACACGGGAGGCAGCTGGCTACATCAGGCACGGAGTCTGGTGAAATACTCGAAGGTCGACGGGCGCACCCCCCTGCTGGCCCCCCTGCATGCAGCACACCCCATCCCCCCCTGGGAATGGAACCTGGTGCTGCCACGAGTACACATCCTGGCGACGCTGCCGGGGCTCACCGCCCCAAAGGCCGCCACCCCGAAAGACACCCTCCGGGACCTGGCAGAGCAGACCATCCAGGCCCTCCCGACATGCGCCTGGCATGTGTACACCGACGGGTCAGTCTCCAACTCCACATCGCGGCAACAGCAGGGCGGCGCAGGAGCAGCGGTGTACAGCATGCCGGAGGGCCGCCTCAGGAAAAAGCTCGCCTGGCCGGCAGGACTCCGCTGCATCAGCTACCAGGCGGAGCTGGTGGCCATCAGAGAATCCCTCGCTCACCTATGCACCCTGGTATCCCCAGGCGAAACGATCGCCATCCTCACAGACTCGCAGAGCGCACTGAACGCGCTGCTGAGCGGCCCGCAGCGAGCGAGAGGATCCACCGAATGGGACATCTGGAGGTGGTTGAACGAGCTCGCCCAAACCCACGATGTCACCACCCACCTCCGCTACATCCCGTCACACGTTGGGGTAGCAGGGAACGAACTCGCTGACAAACAGGCGCAAATCGGTGCCTTCCGGCCGCAGATGGAACCGGTTAGCCTCGCGTCGGCTCGTGTCGTCCTCCGCCGACACATCTACAACGACGCAACGGTGCCCCGCACGGACAGCGTGTACGCGTACCGTTCGGGAATCGGGGAGACGCGACTGCAACGCCCCGACCTCCGCATGGAGGGACTCACCCGCTTAGGGGAAACCACCATCCGCCGACTCCGGGCCGACCACCACCGCCTGGTCTACGACCATGACATCCCGGGCACGGCACAACCACCTTGCCAACCCTGCCTGAAGCATGCGCCGGGCCACCCCCCGCCTGGGGTCTCACTGAAGCACCTCTTCTTCGGCTGCCCCGCGACAGCGTCGGCCCGACACCACCTCACAGCCACAAACGTGCACAACCTGCTGTTGCACAACTGCAAGGAGGCGCTGCGCTACCTGGCCGAGGCAGGGGTAACGGAGCACGGCGAGAAGGACTACCTGAACGCGTGAACCAAATAACATCATCAGAGAACAAGGGCTTCGGCCCGACCTCCCAGCACCCCCCCCCCCCCCCATCCCAGCCCCACGTCACTTACCACAGGCCGCCAGGCGCGTCAGCGTCGGCGACCGCCCGCCCCCAGTCTGAGAGGCATCAGCCGAATCTCGGTGGAGGCGGGCACAAAACAAAAGGGAGAGTCGTCACTGTGCATATCAGCACGGTCCCGCCCTCTGTGCCAGACCAACACACCACCAAAGGAAAAGAGGAAGAGGCGACGTAAGGCAATGCCTCCGTGCGGCCAGGAGAACACGAAATAGCGACCCCCTCAACGGGGAATGCTACGAGCACGGCCAAAAATCGTTCAAAATCGTTCAAAGGGGTCTGAACAGGTGGCGACCGAAGGGCGACCAATGGTGCCCACGGAGTTCCTCATCCCAAACTTGGGACCCACCGAAAAATGGACCAGATGGTGGTCCCAAATTAGGGACCGACCAACAAAGCGACCAGATGGCGGTCCCAAATTTGGGACCGACCGATAAAGCGACCAGATGGTGGTCCCAAATTTGGGACCGACCGAAAAATTGACCAGATGGCGGTCCCAAATTTGGGACCGACCCATAAAGCGACCAGATGGCGGTCCCAAATTTGGGACCGACCAACAAAGCGACCAGATGGCGGTCCCAAATTTGGGACCGACCGAAAAATTGGCCAGATGGCGGTCCCAAATTTGGGACCGACCCGTAAAGCGACCAGATGGTGGTCCCAATTTTGGGACCGACCCATAAAGCGACCAGATGGCGGTCCCAAATTTGGGACCGACCAATAAAGCGACCAGATGGTGGTCCCAAATTTGGGACCGACCAACAAAGCGACCAGATAGCGGTCCCAAATTTGGGACCGACCGAGAAAGCGACCAGATGGTGGTCCCAAATTTGGGACCGACCGAAAAATTGGCCAGATGGCGGTCCCAAATTTGGGACCGACCCGTAAAGCGACCAGATGGTGGTCCCAATTTTGGGACCGACCCATAAAGCGACCAGATGGCGGTCCCAAATTTGGGACCGACCAATAAAGCGACCAGATGGTGGTCCCAATTTTGGGACCGACCCATAAAGCGACCAGATGGCGGTCCCAAATTTGGGACCGACCAACAAAGCGACCAGATGGTGGTCCCAAATTTGGGACCGACCAACAAAGCGACCAGATGGTGGTCCCAAATTTGGGACCGACCGAAAAATTGACCAGATGGCGGTCCCAAATTTGGGACCGACCGAGAAAGCGACCAGATGGTGGTCCCAAATTTGGGACCGACCGAAAAATTGACCAGATGGCGGTCCCAAATTTGGGACCGACCGAGAAAGCGACCAGATGGTGGTCCCAAATTTGGGACCGCCATCTGGTCGCTTTCTCGGTCGGTCCCAATTTTGGGACCGCCATCTGGTCGCTTTATGGGTCGGTCCCAAATTTGGGACCGCCATCTGGTCGCTTTATTGGTCGGTCCCAAATTTGGGACCGCCATCTGGTCAATTTTTCGGTCGGTCCCAAATTTGGGACCACCATCTGGTCGCTTTCTCGGTCGGTCCCAAATTTGGGACCGCCATCTGGCCAATTTTTCGGTCGGTCCCAAATTTGGGACCGCCATCTGGTCAATTTTTCGGTCGGTCCCAAATTTGGGACCACCATCTGGTCGCTTTCTCGGTCGGTCCCAATTTTGGGACCGCCATCTGGTCGCTTTTTTGGTCGGTCCCAATTGTGGGACCACCATCTGGTCGCTTTCTCGGTCGGTCCCAAATTTGGGACCGCCCTCTGGTCAATTTTTCGGTCGGTCCCAAATTTGGGACCACCATCTGGTCGCTTTATCGGTCGGTCCCAAATTTGAGACCACCATCTGGTCGCTTTATGGGTCGGTCCCAAATTTGGGACCGCCATCTGGTCGCTTTATTGGTCGGTGAACATCCTTCAGGATTTTGAAGGCACGTCTCACACCGGTTGGTGCTGTGTCGCATTCCAGGGGATAGTCCTTCACTTGGGTACGATTCGGCGCGACTGAGTCATCAAGCTTCATCCACCTGCCTCTCATGGTGGCGTTGGGTTTTCGCACGCTGCGCCGCATTTTCACCCGGCCGAACTCAAAAACCCAAGTCTACTGAAGATAGTCTGGCCTCTCCACAACATGTGATGGGAAAATGTTGAGGTCGGGCCATGCCAGCCCTGGCACGAGATCACTGCTCGTACCTGGGACCACCCGTGTAAAAGTCCCCCCAGGGGGGACTTAAGCACAGGTGGACCTAAACACGGGAGTGGGCTGGTCTGGAGGGTCATCAGGTGGCCGCTAGGCCACCTGGTGCCCTCCAGGTGCTGTCAGAGTCGAAAAGTGGGGTGCCAAAAGTCTATCCGGACCGGAATCACCCCCATACGACGGAAGCGGAAGAGGTCTTCTTGGTCTCCACCGTGCCACCCCCGTGTTTAAGCCCCCCCCTGGCCGAAAGTCGCCTCCAGGGGGGGGACTTAAACACGGGGGGTCCCAGGTACCCCCGAAAATTCACATTGTGTCTACAGTGTGGGGCCCGAAAATCGAGTTTTCGGTGTTGCTTTTCCACATTTGGGGTTCCCAACTTCAGGACTGTCGCGCAATTACCTCAAAAGTGGCCGAGAAACCCAGGAATTTCTTTTTTTGAAGCCAATATTTTTTGTCACAGTAGCTTAGCTGAAAAGTTGGGCGAGTCGTCCACCCTACTACGATCCGCACAGAGCCCAAAGAGTGCAATGGAAGGGGTCAATCGCGATTCCGCGAGTCGAAGATTCCGCACTTTTGGGTCACTTTCAGGTGATGTCAGGTCCCTGGAGTGACTGCAGATAGCCCATTTTCAGGGTGGGAGCCCTACTCGTACGTCACCCAGATTCAGCCCAAACCCGTGCACCCAGGGTGCACGGTCGCCGGGAGCGCGCGGGCACCCGGAAACAGGTCGCATTTGCGCGCGCTGCCTGCACCCTGCACGCCAGCCCCCCCCCCCCCCCCCCCCCGACGTTCACGACACGGTGGGATCTTGTAAATTTTACATGTATAACTACAAGTATATACATGTATTATACATGTATAATACTTGCATGTCAACTATTATACATGTAAAATACATGTATATCAAGTAAAAATACATGTATAATACTTGCATGTCAACTATTATACATGTATCTTTACTTGATATACATGTATTTTACATGTATATTTCATGCATTTACATGTATTTTACATGTATAATACTTGTCATGCAAGTATTATACATGTAAAATACTTGCATGACAAGTAAAATACTTGCATGCAAGTAAAATACATGTATTTTACTTGCATGCAAGTATTTTACTTGTCATGCAAGTATTATACATGTATTTTACTTGTCATGCAAGTATTTTACATGTATAATACTTGCATGACAAGTATTATACATGTAAAATACATGTATATCAAGTAAAGATACATGTATAATAGTTGACATGCAAGTATTATACATGTATTTTTACTTGATATACATGTATTTTACATGTATATTTCAGGCATATACATGTATTATACATGTATAATAGTTGACATGCAAGTATTATACATGTATAATACATGTATATACTTGTAGTTATACATGTAAAATTTACAAGATCCCACCGTGGACCCCCCAGAAAATTACCCCAGCCCCTGCACTACCCCCCCCCCCTCCCAGCGACTGCTTTCATTCATCCAGATCCAGCGCACCAATTGTGTGCATTTATTTCGGCAGGCACTGTGTTATTTAAATCCCACACACTCACTTCCCCCATCCTTTCCAGAGTGCAGTACGCAAGGCAGGGGCGGGGGTGGGGTGGAGCTGAGGGCTCTGTATGTGCGATGCATTTCAACATTAACATCTCGCCTTACAGCGACAGCGACAGCGCCGTCGATGCCCCTGTCCTGGATCCATCTGCGGCACGCGCCGCACGGACCCCCTCCCGCGGCACCGCATCCCCTTATGGCACGCCGAGCCCGGGGCGTGTGAACTTCGCCAACCCGGTCCACACTGTGGCGGTCGACCTGTCGCCCCACCGCGACAGGGTGCAGGTCCCACGGGTGTCGATGGCACCGCCTGCTGGCCTTCCACAGCCCCCACTGCCGGATCAGGCACGCCTCAAGGAGCTGTACGATAAGTTCGCAAAATACCAGCGGAAGATGAAGGCGCTCGAGGCACAGCTGCACGAGAGGGATGAGGAGCTGCAGCGCCTTCACGACGAGGCTGCGACACGGGATAAGACCCTCGCTGCCACGACACAGGCACTCCGGATGCAGGAGATTGAATGCCAGGGGGCGGTGCGTGAGAGGATGCATGTCGAGTCGCAGTTGCGGGATACCACTGATATGCTGAACCACGAGCGCCTCGTGTCGCAGGAGCTGCGCGACAGGCTGATGCGTGTCGGGCAGGGCATGGATCAGCGCAGCGGGGGGGAGCTGGCCCGCATCAAGCAGCAGCTGGGTGCCCACACAAAGGCTCTGCAGGAGCAGCTGAAGCGCACACAGTCCAGCGATGAGTGCCAGCTCCAGATTGCCGAGGTGCTTGATGATCTGCGGAAGATCGTGCTGGATAAGGAGATGTCGCGGACGCGCTCCCCCTCCCCCCCACGGCGCCTCCCTGCCCAGATGCCGCCTGATGCGGCGGCGGTGATGCCGCACAGTGACACCCTCATGCCCTTCACGAGCCTGCCCCCGGGTGATACGTCGCTCCCCTCAGAGCTGTTTGGGGTCCTGCAACGCACGCGCAGCCCGGAGCGGCGCCACCTGTAGCAGTGGGGCCCGCCTGGGCTGCGTGGTGTGCTGTCCACTCTCTCTTGACTCCCTGCCTTGTTGTGAAATAAAGTCGAGTCGTAGATAGGCGCAGTGAGAACGGCAGCGCAGATGGTAGGGTGGGACAACAACTGCCTTCGGCTTGTGTGTACCAAATCTATGGTAGAGGGGTGACAGTGAGTGTTGCCTCCCATCCGGAAAAGTTGAGTTTAAAAAACAGTGTGTGATTTGTGTGTACATTGTGTGTACCTGTACCCCTGACCTCACTTGAGGTGTTAGATCCTTCCGCTGGAAAGAAGCAGGCAGCAGCCAATCCGACCATCACCACCGCCCCCCTCCCTCTTGCAAAGCCTTTTTTTCCAAACATAACAGCACGGCATGTTCGCTACCTTTTTATTTCCCGCGCCCCAGGGCAAGCACACAACACCCCACCCCCACCCCCTGCTGAGTTCTTACCTATCACCCCCTGCGTGGCTGCCCTTATTGCCCGCCCAACGACATCTGCGAGGCCATGCCGTGGCAGTACCTCCTGCCATGGTGGAAATCCATCGTGTCATTCGCAGCTGCCGTTGCAAGCGCCTTCTGGATGTTGGCAGTTTGCCAGCTGCTCGAAACCGGCCGGATCTCCCGCATCACTGGGGAGTCCAAATGCGTGAAATTCCGCGGCACCCACGGCTCGAAGGACGTGGTCCACCTCGAGGGGGGCCTGTTCATCACCGCAGGCAGCAGAGGCATCTACACCCCCGAGGCTAGCCTCAACCAGACAGACGATCGCGGCTGCCAGGTCGGCCTCTTCGTCCTCAGCATCGAAGGCTCCGACCTCTACCGCATGGTGTCGCCCCACCGCGTTGTGGTGGAGGGGTACCCCGAGGGCGTGGGGTTCTATCCGTACACCCTGTCGTATCACAGGTCCTCGCGGGATCTCTATGTGGTCAACCGTGCCTTCGACGAGGGGGGCGAGCGGGTCGATGTCTTCAACCTTATCCTCCCTGACCCAGAGGAAGGCTCCGCCGTGCGGTCCTACAGCGACTACCAGGTGGTTGCGGTGTACCGCAGGACGGTGCGCAGCCCGCTTCTCTACCCGGGTGCTGTGACAAGCGTGCTTGCCCTGGGGAGGGAGGGGCTCTTCTTCAGCCTCCGTGCCGTGGCGCATCCGGCGGAGGGGCCGTCGCGGTGGAGGGATTTTGTCAACATCTGCGTCACGTATTTTCTGTTCCGGAGGTGGAGTGCCTTGGGGCACTGCCCGTACAATGACCCGGGTCCCGGGTGTCGCATCGTGTCTCGCGGGTATTATGAAGCCGATGGGATGAGCCTGGATTCGGTGGGGCGGGTGTGGGTTAACGATATAGTCGGGTCAAAGCTGCGGGTGTTCCGGCACAAGGGCGCCGGGCTGCTTGCGCTGCAGAGGACTGTGGAGCTGCCCCGCCCCGCCCTCGGGATCCAGTATGACTTCGAGTCCCACTCCATGGTGGTGGCAAGCACGCCACGTCTGATTGACACCCTGTCTGCCCTGCACACAAAGGGTGTCACGGCTGCCTCGCTGACCTTTCTGGTGGACGCGCTGGGTTTCAACATCACGTCCTCCCTTGCGCTGTCCAAAGAGCAGCTCTCCGCAGTCACATCTGCGGCGTTAGTTCCGGGGGCGAATGCTGTTCTTTACGGCTCATCTTCAGACGCGGGGGTGCTCCTCTGTGAAGTCAGCAAGAAGAAGCGGAAGTCTTCAAAGCAGGGGGCGTAATAAAAGCAGCGGGAAGGGGAAGGGGGGTGAGGAGTGGCATTTCCCGTGGATGGATCTGTGGCAAAACTGCCTTCCGGCATAACTTGTGTGGTTCCATATGGTGATCCCCCCCCCCCTCACCCTCCCTCACACGGTGGGATCTTGTAAATTTTACATGTATAACTACAAGTATAATACATGTATTATACATGTATAATACTTGCATGTCAACTATTATACATGTATAATACATGTAAATGCCTGAAATATACATGTAAAATACATGTATATCAAGTAAAAATACAAGTATAATACTTGCATGTCAACTATTATACATGTATTTTTACTTGATATACATGTATTTTACATGTATATTTCAGGCATTTACATGTATTTTACATGTATAATACTTGTCATGCAAGTATTATACATGTAAAATACTTGCATGACAAGTAAAATACTTGCATGCAAGTAAAATACATGTATTTTACTTGTCATGCAAGTATTATACATGTATAATACTTGCATGACAAGTATTATACATGTAAAATACATGTAAATGCCTGAAATATACATGTAAAATACATGTATATCAAGTAAAAATACATGTATAATAGTTGACATGCAAGTATTATACTTGTATTTTTACTTGATATACATGTATTTTACATGTATATTTCAGGCATATACATGTATTATACATGTATAATAGTTGACATGCAAGTATTATACATGTATAATACATGTATATACTTGTAGTTATACATGTAAAATTTACAAGATCCCACCGTGCACCCATTGTCGGTGGAGCAAAATAACTGCGCGTGTGTATGTACCCCGTATCTTGCCTTTTTAGAGTGGGTGTGCCCTCGGTGCCCTATATAACCTACTGTGTCTGTGTGTCCAGCATTTAGAGTGGGCGGAGCCCCATTGTGGTCAGCCCAGTTGCAACGCGTGTGTATTGAACCCTGTTGCTTCCTCCGGCGGGTTTCTTCTCCTCGGAGCGGTTGTGGATGGTGTCCCCCATCGGAGGGGTCCACAGCACAGCCGGCAAAGCGGCAAAAAGCGGTGCTGAGAAGAACGAAATCATTGGCATCTGCTCGCGAATCTGAATGACCCCCCACCCCGCATCTGCCCCCTCCCCCCAACCCGGACTCCTGTCGGAGCCTTGTCCACACCCACCACCTGATTTGGCCTGAGTTTGGCGGGGTTGGGCAGTGTTGTCGCCAGGAACCAGGGATTGGCGAATCAGGGAGGGGCCCCCACACGGATTCCCCTCCCCTGCTGCGTGCACTTTTTACACACACACACACACACACACACACACAAGCCCTCAAGACTCTTGAAGCGGCCTGACTATTTAGTGTCTTCGTCGCAGCAAGGGGGCGATATATACCACCCTTTTTATTGATTTCACGTGTCAGTGTTTGACTTTTTCGCAACTTCATTTCTTCCTTTTCTCCCTCTCCAACCCCACCCGTGACACCACCAGGGTTTAGCTAGCCCTGGTCCGATTATCCCCGGTTCTTCGCTGAAGAGACGCGGCCGGGGGGAGGGGTACGAAGAGTACGCGTCGAAACCGGTGTCACGTCGTGTTGGGGAATCCTTCGGGAGTGCGATACTGAAGGGGAGGTGCTACTGCCCGTGCAGGGCGACACCGCCTTAAAACTTTATAACCACACACACACACACACCTCCTGGTCACCATGGGCTTCTGCAAACACCACAGCCTGGACCCGTGCGGTGATTGCTACAGCGATGGCAAATCACTACCACATTGCTGCCCCACGCACCACGCTGGCTATGCTGTGCCCTCCTCCCCGGAGTGGCACTGAGTTGGCCCCACACTCTAACCCGAGTGTGGCCTCCGCTGTGACGTAGAGACGGGTGGGGGTGGGCTATAGACCCGCGCAGGATCTCCCCACACAAAACGTGGCCACCACACACACACCACACCGCTCAGGCTACTCCGAAGGTTCTTTCCTCCGGCACAAACCCACAGCCCTTTCCCGTTTTCCTTCCACACATCCATTCCACTGCCCGCACACATTGTCCCATTTCCCGCAGACGTGCGCACCATTCAACAAAAAAACAACCCCTTCCACGAAGCAGCTGACGACCTTCCACAAATCAAAAGGAACATCGAATCCCCCCCCCCCTCCCCCCTCGGCATCCCTCCGGAGCCCACAACACGTGATAACTGAGCCCACTGTTCTTCTTCGCTCCCCCCCTCCCCCCTCCAATGGAGGTAGTGCTCAGCGTCGTAGGTGTGCACGAGGTCACGGTTGACATCGGACCCGAGGACACCGTCAGCACGCTCTTCCAAAAGGCTCAGGCTTCGCTGTCTGAGCTGGGCCTGGTCCGCCAGGACATGGGCATGCTCACCCTCAACATCGGTGGCCAGCCCTACTCGATGCTCGCCTCACCGCCTCAGGGCACCGCCTGCGGGGAAGGCATCCTGCTGGGCAACCTCCCCCTGGAGGGGGGCGACCGCATCCCCGTCGCCGTCACCCGGCAGGCCGAGGCGCGCCTCCGCCTCCGCTTCCGGGGTGGCGAGCCCACCCTCGCCTACCTGCAGGAGCAGGTGCAGGGGATGGACGCAGAGGGCGTCAGACTTGTCCTCGACACGGAGCTGCTCCTCCCGTCAGACATCGCGCATGCCACCGCCTCCGCGGCCAGGCTCCGCTGCCCCGACCAGCTGGGGCTGATCCTCTCGATGCCAGACCACGTCAACCCCAACAGGCCTGGCTTGGATGGGGCCACCCCACTCATCGCCTGCATCGCCCCGGGTCAGCCTCTGGAGGAGCAGCGGGATGGATTTGCCCAGGCTCTGGAGCCCTGCATCGCAGCGCTGGTTCGAAGCGGGGCAACTGTGGATGCCATGACGGAGCGTGGGTACACCGCCCTGATGTCTGCGGCGAGGGTGGGCGATCTGGCCTGCGTGCGCCTGCTGGTGGAGGGGCACGGCGCGGACCCCAACCTCACGCACCCCGGGAGGAGCTCTCCCCTGATGTGCGCCGCAGCGTCGGGCTGCCCGGGCACCCTCGCCTTTCTGCTGTCGAAGGGTGCCCAGGCGGACTGGCGCAACACCTATGGGAACAGCGCAATGCACGACGCGGCTGAGTCAGGCAACCCGGTCTGTCTCCGGATCCTGGCAGCCGCATGGCCTGCAGGGGTGTCTCAGCCGAACGCGACAGGCATGACGCCGCTGCACCGTGCGACGGCATTCCGGAAGCCCGCCTGCATGGAGGTGCTTCTGCGTGCCGACCCGACCTGTGCCAACCAGCAGAGCCTGCAGGGGGAGACGCCCCTCATGCGGGCAGCGAAGCTGGGTGCCGTCGATGTGCTGGGTGGGCTGCTGCTGCGGCACGGCGCGGATCCTGCCCTGATGGATGATGACGGCCTCACGGCGTACGATCTTGCGGTGGAGAGAGGGCATGTCGATTCGGCTCGCCTCCTCAGGACTGAGTATTCGCCTAGCCCACAGCAGGGGTAGGGTGGGGTGGGGTGGGGGGAAGGCCCCGACGGGTCAGGGAGTGTGTGGGATAGGCGGTGGTGGCCTCAGAGGCTCGCTCGGTGTGGCCTCCGTGCGAAGGTTTGGCGTGTGGTGGGTGGTGGTGGTGGAGAGGGGGGGGGGCGGAGATCGGCATGCCGTTTTGTTTTGTACTTTCATCAGGCGCGAATCAACTCCCCGATTCCCTCTCCCCTCAGGCCTGTCGCTAACTTTTCGATTATGGAGATTTGGTGGGTTGACGCTCCTGTTTTGGGGGGGGATCAGGGGGAAACACTAGGGGTCAATTTTTCTCGCGCGCGCTTCGCGCGCGCTCGTGTTGTTGCCTAATTTTCCCGTCGGTGGACCGCTAGGTGGGCACGGTGTGAGGCGCTGGGTTCCTTCCGTGGTTCCTCTCCCGCTCGCGCCATCCTCGGGTGCCGGAAGAAACCCAAAAAATGGCTTTCGGGACCATGATTTACCCCCTGATATGCCACGGCCGTTGAAGCGCAAGGACTTGGTTACTAGACGGGCACGCGAGATGGGGGGTCTGGGGGTCGGAGCCCCCCAGCCGCCGGAGGCCACGGTAGTGAACATCTGTTCATTGTGGGCGTACAGATTCTGTGTGAGTTGGCTGCGTCCTCCTGAGGCTACTGGAGCTGTTGGATTCCTGACCTGTGTGCACACGCTATACAGGGGGGTCTGGGGGGCGGAGCCCCCCAGCCGCCGGAGGCCACGGTAGTGAGCATCTGTTCCTGCAAAACCATACTCTCTTCGACGTCGACCCAGTGAAAGTGGGTTGACGCTTGGTCGACGCTTGGTGAGCGTCGACCCAGTGGAACCGGGTCAACGCTAGGTTAGCGTCGACCCGGAATGGGTTGACGCTTGGTCCAGGCTTGAATGGCAACCCAGTTCCACTGGGTCGACGCTGGGTCGACGCTTTTTTATGGGGGGGGAAACCCAAAATCACTGGGTCGACGGTCGACGCTTAGCGACATGCCTGCTCTCCCCTGTCTGGTGGGGGGGGGGGGGGGGAGGTTTTTACAGAACACGGTGGGATCTTGTAAATTTTACATGTAAAAATACTGATTTTTACATGTATTATACATGTATAATACTTGCATGTCAACTATTATACATGTATAATACACACGGTGGACTCCAGCGGCCCTAGCGGGAGTCTGGGAGCGGGAGTCTGAGCGGGTGTCAAAGACTCCCGCTAGCGGGAGTCTATACTCCCGCTAGGGGGAGTCTGACTCCCCCTAGCGGGAGTCTTTTCACCTATTTTCATCCATTTTTCCCATGATATAGTTACAGTCTACTGGCGTGGGGGGTAAAATCATGGTGGAAGAGGGATGGGGAGGGGCTTGTTTTGCTTCTGTCAGTTTCCCCGGACTCTGGACTACCTACCTATCCTCCTGGTAGCGGCTACACCTGCGGAGGTGAGCGGTTAGAATTTGAGGTGTCAAAGTGCGGCCATCGCCTGTCGTAGTTGTGTTACACCTTGGGCAAGACAAGCCATCCTGCAGGCCTCATCTTCTTCGTCAGAACTGTCATCCCCCTCCTGCTGTGCGCGTTGGTCAAGCGTGCTCAAAGTCGCCTCGGATGACACGAATGGTGTGAAAGTCGCCCCCAGCGGGATTGGCATTTTGCACAAGCAGAGCGATAATTTGCGGTGTCCTTCGGGGAACCGGAACAGGAAGTAGGGCGCGCTGATGGGTTCAACGAAGTCCTGTGTGTTGCAGTGCACAAACCCCTTCTGCAGCTGTGTCAACTGTGTGCTGAGCCCCCAGGTCCTGGGTAAGACGTTAAACTGCCTGGGGGGGCCGTCCCCGGACCATGACGGGTGCCTGCACCAGGAGTCTAGCACGGCCGTGGTCCAGGGCATGACCGAAAACTGCTTGGGTACCGAGGCTCCCCAGACCAGGAAGGGTGGAGACACCTGGAGTCTAAATAGTCACACCACGTCAGGCCAGACCTTCGCATTGCACTCCGCGAAGACTGCCACACAGCCGCGGGGCAGGTGTGCAGCCTGTGGAAAACCTCGTACAGAAAAGGGTCGGCGACCGCCCGCCCCCAGTCTGAGAGGCATCAGCCGAATCTCGGTGGAGGCGGGCACAAAACAAAAGGGAGAGTCGTCACTGTGCATATCAGCACGGTCCCGCCCTCTGTGCCAGACCAACACACCACCAAAGGAAAAGAGGAAGAGGCGACGTAAGGCAATGCCTCCGTGCGGCCAGGAGAACACGAAATAGCGACCCCCTCAACGGGGAATGCTACGAGCACGGCCAAAAATCGTTCAAATCGTTCAAGAACATACACAGCCAATCTATGAGCGTGTCGGGTGTGCAGACACGGACACAGGATGACTTCTCTATACCCGAGGATCCCGTCCTGCGACAGGTGCGCAACCTTCCAAGGCATGCCCGATGCGCGCCGCTTCTCTTCTGCCATCGCAAGATCTCTCTCGTAAGTTGCGGAGCTGGCGATTGTAACGGCATCTTTCTTGCGATGTCCGTTCTCTGCTTCTTCAAATTCGTCGTTGTTCTGCAGAGGCACTGCATCTTCTGGAGCCCACCAATGATGGAGACTGTGTACGTAGGCATTGCGCGTTGATCCCTTTTCGGCATGCTCCATCAACCAGTGAAATATATGCCCTCCCGCGAGGTACCGGAACCGATATGCAGCCCCGGACGCGCAAGGACTTGGTTACAAGACAAACACATGCCGTAGGGGGGGTCTGGGAGGCGGAGCTCCCAGCCGCCGGAGGCCACGGTAGTGAACATCTGTGACTTGCGGGCGTACGGATTCTGTGTGAGTTGGCTGCGTCCTCCTGAGGATACTGAGATTCCCTGATGTAAAGGGCTTGGGTACAAGACAGGCACATGCCACAGGGGGGTCTGGGGGGCGGAGCCCCCCAGCCACCGGAGGCCACGGTAGTAAACGTCTGTTGCACGGTACGGGTTGGGCAGCTTCATTTGTCCTCTATTGTGACTGTTTGAGGCCTGTGCTCATGTCGCTGGGGTCACTTTGCTCACGAAACGCCTCCTGGTCACCTTGAGGCCCCAAGGCGAGGAGCCAACTTTTCCGGTTTCCCGAAAATCTATATTTTTTTTCTTTTTACCCCTGACCTGATTTTTTGTGAGGGCCTGCAGAAAATCAGGTCAGCTGACCCGAAAAAACCCCCAAGCTCCACCCCTGTCATCCAGTACCCTGATCAGCCGCATGGCGAGCCCCTTGCAGTCATGGAGTGCTGGGGTGACGTAGCGGGCATTGGGAAGCACACCTGCCAAGAGGGAGGGGTAGCCAGCCTCTTTCATCTCAGAGAGAGTCAGGTGCGGGTATCGATGCACCTGTTGATACCAGCGTTCTTCTGGGATGTCGCACAGTGAGCATCGGTGCCCTCGCCCCCCGCATCGCCTCATTGTTGCCCACTGCTGATCTATACTCCCGCTAGCGGGAGTTGGACTCCCCCTAGTTGAGACTCCCGAAAAGGGTTAAACCCGGTAGTGGTACCCTACCCCCGCTGGAGTCCACCGTGCAAGGCCGGATCAGCCCACGGGTGGGTTTGAGGAAGAAATCTGGGGGGGCAAATTTTGCTGCGACTTCCGGTTTCACCCGGCCGAACTCCAGCATCTATCCAGACCCACGGTGCCAAGCCGTTCGCCCGTGTCGCGATCATTCGCGGCTTCAGGCTGCCCCCGACGACACGTTTGTATCCTGCACCTTGCCATACTTCGCCTCCACCTTGTATATGACGGAGAGCGCCCTCCTTCCGCATCGTTGCGACTTCCCTGACAGCGAACTTATCCATGTCAGGGAAGACATGGCGATGATTGCGTTGGCCACCTGGGTGCTGTGCTGGTGGAGCTCCTTGCTCAACACCGTTGCTAGGAGCCTTCTAATGGATCCCAGTGTCAGCACACTGCCCCCTTTTTTAACAGGGAAGGCCGTGCAAAAATCATGCACAATGTTCGTCGCCTCCGCAGCCTCGGGACTCTCTGCGCTCTTCTTCTTCTTAATCGACTTTGCCGCCGGCTTCGCTGCCGGCATCGTTGTCGTCTTCCCCATTTTTGTGAATCAGGTCTGCGAGCTGGGATGGGTGGAAACGTCCGTTTCGTTTGGTGTGGCTGTACTTCAGTGACGAGTGCCACATTGCATAGGTATCATGGGAAAAATGAGTGAAAATAGGTGAAAAGACTCCCGCTAGGGGGAGTCAGACTCCCCCTAGCGGGAGTTGGACTCCCCCTAGTTGAGACTCCCGAAAAGGGTTACCCTACCCCCGCTGGAGTCCACCGTGCATGTATATGCCTGAAATATACATGTAAAATACATGTATATCAAGTAAAAATACATGTATAATAGTTGCATGTCAACTATTATACATGTATTTTTACTTGATATACCGTAAACGGAAATATTGTGGACCGTAATAAAGGTGAACCGTACTATAGGTGGACCGTAAAAAAGATGGAACAAATGGGATTTTTCCGGAACTTGGAACATTTTTACGGTCCACCTATTTTACGGTTGGGATAGTGGACTTGGCGGTTTTTTTTTACGAATTCCTTCGACGAAGTCGCGAAGGAACCAAGGAAATCGCACGACTGAAGCTGCAGGATTAACACCGCAGGGCCTCAACACAGAGTGTGCGCTCACCATCGTCCGGGAACTGTTCTCCCACAGTTACTGCAGGGTGTACTACACTAAAGGAGTACGATTTCCCTGAATTTTCCGGGCACTGATTCACGAATTTACATCTGGAGGGAGCCCGGTGGTCTCAGCTTCTGTCTGCGCGCCCTGCCGTACTGTGGCTGCTTTTGTGGGCTCGTGCAGCAGGTTCTACTTTTACTTCTACCGGAACGCTCCTTGCATGGTACTACACTTCTCGAGGTGTGGTGGTGGGTGAGTCTCGAGGTGAGTGGTGGTGATCGTGCCCTTTCCACACGCAGGGAGGACTTGCTTCTCTTGCTGGTGTTGGTTGCGGTGGTGGAGGGAGGGTCCAAAGCTGGGAGGTCGGGAGGCCTACGTGCGGGAGTCTGCGGCGTGGAGGCCGCAGTCCGCGCCCCGCAACCCACCAGCCCGCGGGCGAAAATCGCATTGTCTTTTCCATATTCAGTCCCAATAAATGGTGGACCGTAAAAAAGATGGAACGTTTGGCCTTTTTTTGGGAACTTGGAACATTTTTACGGTCCACCCTTTTTCCGTTTACGGTACATGTAAAATACTTGCATGACAAGTAAAATACTTGCATGCAAGTAAAATACATGTATTTTACTTGCATGCAAGTATTTTACTTGTCATGCAAGTATTATACATGTATTTTACTTGTCGTGCAAGTATTTTACATGTATAATACTTGCATGACAAGTATTATACATGTAAAATACATGTATATCAAGTAAAAATACATGTATAATAGTTGACATGCAACTATTATACATGTATTTTTGCTTGATATACATGTATTTTACATGTATATTTCAGGCATTTACATGTATTATACATGTATAATAGTTGACATGCAAGTATTATACATGTATAATACATGTAAAAATCGGTATTTTTACATGTAAAATTTACAAGATCCCACCGTGAATGCGGCAACGTTCGCTGTTTTCCTTTGCAGCTTCCTTGAGGGTTTGCCTCATGCAGAGGTTGTGTGATTTGTCAGCGGAAGGTTGAGAGGAGCGCTGACGTGCTGAAATCTGAAGACCTTGCCCTTGGCTTTTGTGCGCGGTTGACATGCAGCAGTCCACTTCATTCCCCTGACACTGACACACCCCTCCATTGCCCCCCTTGCTGCACATTAGTAGAGGGTCTTGGGAGACTTGCTTGACCTTCACTGCGGGCAAGAATTTCTCCCGCGGTTCCCCTCGCAGAGAGCGGCGGGGCAAGGCAATCCACCGACCTGACAGATTCAACACACATGCAACACACACACACAATGCGTGCATTCCTGACGGCCTGCCTGCTGGGTCTCACAGGACTGGCGTCTGCTGTCCCTGACTTCTGCGGAGCTGACACGCGCAACCAGGGGGCTGCACAGAGCGGACGCATCTCACACCTCCCTGTCCGCGGGTACGGTGCGGGCAAGACCTGCTACGTCATGAACTGCGAGGCAGGGCAGGCGTTGCATGTCAGGTACGAGGCCTTCCTGATCGGGAACAGTTTCGAGAGATTCGGTTTGCCGGCAAATGCATCTCTGAGTGTGACAGACGTGTCGGGGGGTATCTTGGACTTCTTCGTCGGGAGGGGCCCGCTGACCTCAGAAGCAGATACGGCAGCTGTGACCAAGGAATACCCCACAGGTGCTGTGCTGTTCCTCAACTCGACATACGAAACGCTGCGCTGGCCTGGGTTCGCAGCCTCGTGGCGCTGCGGTGCAGACCCCGAACCCCTCGCACTGCCCACCGTTCCGGACTACGTCCCTGAGGAGTGCGACGCGGTGCATGTGGTGCCTGGCGGCACAGAAGTGTGGGGCTTCCTGAGGGGGCAGCACTGCTTTGTCATCGAGTCCTGCGGGCCGGGATACCGCACTGCGGCCCGCACCGACGAGTTCGAGCTGGGAGGCCAAGTCATGAGCATGTCTCTGGTCAACACATCTGCCGCTGACACCACTGCCACAGAGGTTGAGCGCCACATCGAGTCCCGCGTCCCTCAGGCGTGGTCTGCATCGTACAGCGGGGACATGGCTGTGGTGCTGCGGGTGTGGGTCTTCGCCGTGCAGGACTCCTCGAAGGGGTTGCGGGTGGAGGGGCGGTGCCTCCCGCTGCAGGTCAGCGAGCCGGAGAGCCACACCCAGCTGTACCTGCCGGAGTGCCAGAGCCAGGTGTTTGCCGCGCAGAGTGGCGACGAGTTGCAGGTGATCCCCCAAGCAGGGCTGGGTGGGGTGAAGTGCTCCATCATCCAGTGCGACGCGGGGCAGTGGGTGTACGTGTCGCTGCTGCGGTACGAACGTGGCTCCCGGTCAAACACCGTGCAGGTGCTGCACCCGGACACTTTCGACAGCCCACGCGTCCTGTGGGAGGGGGTGCGGACACTCAACGGCAGTCTGGACGGGGTGGTGGTGGAGGGTCGCTTCGCCCTGGTGCGCCTGACACCGCACTCTGAGAACATTGCCACCGCAGTGCTGCATTTCGTGTGGCAGTGTGTCCAGCCGGGCACCACGGTCTCGCCAGTCAGTACCCGTGCACCTGACACCCCTGAGCCTGTCTCATCTGCCACACCCAGACCGGCGACATCCACGCCGGACACAGCCACACCCGTCATCTCCACCCCGGAGCCTGTCTCATCTGCCACACCCAGGCCTGCCACAGCTACGCCTGCCCCTGCGAGCCCTTCCACAGCTGCACCGCCTCTTCGTGAAGAGGAGGGTGGGGACAGCGGGCTGTCCGACGGTGCAATCGTGGGGATCGTAGTGGGCAGCGTTGTCGGGGTGGTGCTGCTGGTGGCTGGGGGTGTGTGGGTGTGCCGCAGCCTCAACCAGGGGGAGGAGAAGAACACAGAGCCCACCACCGGGTTTGCCACCGACAGAGTGTGATCTTTTCCTGTGCTACCCCTCGCAGGCTGCTGCACCGCTTTCTACATGACAGCAACCACTGGGGAGGGTGGTCGGCACCAGGCCTTCTCCTTCTGTCCGCCTCTGCCCCCTCTCGCCACGTGATGACCCTTTTGCCCAGCTACATTCCACCGACCCAACGCCTCACACGCGCCCCCCCGTTGCACAGACAGTTTTTCCCTGTGCATCACGCCTAGTGTGGTGACGACAGAACGGATGCGCAGGGCCGGAGTGCGGAAGGATGCTTGTTTTCCCTTCGACTCCCTTCTTCGAAGCGTATCGCCCCGGGTGGTAGTACATGGAAGTGACCACTGCAATGCTTGCACTGCTCCACCCGTTCGTTCATCTGTCATGGCTGAGGTGGTTTTTTTTAGTTTCCATTCCTCCCGGCGACACTGCAGTGCAGCCCAAGAGAATGTTATCAGAGGAGGTGAGTGTGAAATGGCCTGTTTTGCACATCCTTACGTTCTCTGCGCGTCATTCTTGTGAGGTTTGTGCTGGTCGCCTGGGGTGTGAATGCAGTGTTGTGAGGCGAGAAGCCGTGATGTGGCTCCCGGTTTCCAAAGAAAGGTTTTGACCACCGGGAAAGGAAATGCCACACTGGGTTCTCGCAGTCTCTGTTGTTTTTAGTGGATCATTTCATTTTCACCAACCACCAACCACCAGACCTGTCCTCCCCTGGCCCATCCCCTTCCAAACGAGGGTCTCACCACTCCATTTGTTTTGATGCCAGTTTTGGAAGAACCGCTCAAAGGAGACTGGCTGGGGGTGCGGAAGCTTTGTCGTCTGCTTCAGGCGGCAGCCGCTGTCGCCTTTCTTGCCAGCTCCATGGCACGACATTGAGGGTGTGTCGTGTGTGTCATACAGAGCAGCTGGGTCTTTTCTTGAGCCGTTCGTTGTGTGGTGTCCCGAATTACAGCACCACTCACCTTGTCTTGCTCTTTTCATCCCGTCGCAACATCACAGCTTGCTGCCTTTCCGTGATGCTGCACAACGGAGGCAGGGCGTCCTTGGTTTGGGTGTGGGGGGAGTGGTGTCGACTCTGTTCCGAAGTCATTCAGTGTGGTGACGGAAGAGCAGTCGGCACATGCAGCCTCTTTCGGATGAATCACTTTCGGATTTCAGGACTACATGTTCCCACCAATCCTTGACGATTTCCTGCATCTTTTTTATTTTTCTCAGCTTGTGAACGAGACTGGGCCCTATACGACGGAGAGGAGGCTCATTCATCAACATTGCAGCGATAAATCTTGGACAGAGCCAGCTGGAAATGATGTACCAGGCGGTTTTGCGGCTGCAATAAAGTGCCAAGTATCCAGACCTCCCCAAACCGTTTCCGGGCGGTTCTGCGCTGGTTTGGACCTGTTGGACACGAGATACGGCTCGTTTTGATGTGATGTTGATATGTACCCGTCTCCGTCTCTTCCCTGCTCTCCTACTCCAACACCCCCAACCTACCATTATCGGAGGGAGGTCGCCTTTACGCCTATCTGTGGGCGTCCTCCTTTCTTGTGGTTTGTGTTTTGTTCTGGTGAACTTGTCGTGCCTGAAATTCTGCCACCTGTGTGGCTGCTCAGGTTCTGAAATTGTCATGCGTGTTGCGGTGTTGCGACACGTCTCATTGTCGTGCCGGGTCGACCCCCTCCCCGAGAGCTCTTGGCCCCCATAGCGAAGCGTTGGCAAAGAAGACAAGTTCTTATGCGTCACAGCTACATGTCCACTGCGCATAGCCGGGTGAATCCGGGAGCTGCGACAGCCAGCCGGATCCGCTGACTGCCTCATGCAACAACCTCCTACAAAAGAACTTCTCACTTCGCCCCGCACACACACACACACGTGAATCTTTTTATATTAGTGTAGATACACACCGAGCACTTGCTCTTGATGTGATCTCCACTGTACACACACACACACGTGAATCTTTTGTTCTTGTGTAGACAACACCGAGCACTTGTTCTTGGTGTGATGTCCACACACACACACCACCCCAGGCTGATGGGATGCCCCAGCCCCCGATAGCGGAGACCCGTTGGGCCTCCGGCCTGCGCGGCGGGAGGGAGGCCGACAAGGAGGCACGGCGTCTGCATGACTTCACGATGCTGCGGCCTCTGCTGCGGTCCTACAGCGTGCAGCACAGGCGGCGGGACACACAGCAACGCGCGAGGTCCCCGGGTCCGCAGCCCGCACGGGCAGGCAGGCGCGTGGGCAGGAGCCGCACCCAGGCCCCCAACCGCGGGGGCGGTGCCTCTGCCTCTCAGGCAATCACCTCGGCGAGACCCCTGCCGTCGAAACCGGTGGCGCCAGCTCAGCTGCCGCAGCAATCCCGGCCATACCTCTACCCATCACCCACCCTTGAACGGGTTGAGCGCGTTGAGCGGGCAGAACGCGGCAGGTCTGCGGAACGCAGCAGCCATCACAGCGTCAACGCAGCACTGAGCCCTCCCGCCCTCCCGCCGCCTCCGGCGGCGACACCCCCAGCAGACCCGCTGTCGATCGACCAGCTTTGGATGTCGGTGTCCCTGCGCGAGGGCGAGATGCGGCTCTCCAGCACAGACACCCACCTCTGCCAGGGCTGCTGCGGGAAGGTCCTGGCGCATTGGTGCACCCCGGAGTGGGTCCCCAAGACACGCCACAGGGCGACGCACCGCAAGGAGGCGGCACACCTCACCGAGAAGGGGCGCGCCCTCCTGATGGAGGAGAGGGGGAGGCGCAGGTCGCTGTCCCCCGCGTCGCGCTACTCACCGGGGTCGGGGGCTGCGATATACGACGACAACGTTGCGGAGCAGATGTACAGCATCATCGCACGCCAAGCCGCCATGATCGAAGAGCTCAACGGGGAGGTGGGGGCGGTGCAGGACCACACAGCCTCCCTCCGCGCCGCTGCCGACAGCTTCCGCGTGATGAACGACGCCCTCCAGAGGCAGGTCTCAGGCCTGCAGACCGACATCGAGAGGTTCCGTGCACGGCAGGAACCCTCTCCCGCCCCAACGGGGTCACCGGAGCCGACACACGACAGCCTCCGCTCTGCCCACAGCGCCACACGCTCTGGGGGCTCCTCCCCCACGCTGTCCTCCATCCCACACAGCGTGTCGCTGGCGGAGCGTGCTGCGCATCTCGAAAAGGTGGCAGCGACAGTGCCTGTTGACTACGACGCCCTGTCGCGTGGGTTCGGCACCCTGAAGGGCGAGGCGGTGCTGACGGAGAGGCGCCTGCAGGAGACGCGCCGCGAGCTTGCCGCCTTCGAGGAGGCTAAGACGGAGCTGTCCCGCCTCAGCACCGCACGCCATGAGGATGTGCCGCAGCAGCGGCAGCCCCAGCAGCAGGAGGCGGAGGAGTCGGAGGATGCCCAGCCAGAGGCGCCGCGGTCCCCGAGATGCCCCACACCGCATGCCGGCAGCGATGCGCGGGACAACGGGGGGCATGAGCCCTACACGCGGTGGCATCCGGGAGGACATCCCGCCAGGCATATCCACGATGATGCTGTGGTGGAGGCGCTGCGGCAGCCTGCCGTGCATGCCGGTGGGTATGGGCGCAGTGAGACGGAGGTGAGCGATACCGACACGGATCTGAGCCCAGGGGGTGCGAGGGCGGTGTCGGATGTGGGGACCACCGAAGAGGCGACAGAGGCTGGGACCCGCGATTCTTCGCCCTCGCCGGATCAGCATATGCTGCTGCGGGTCGACTGGGTGTTTGAGCTGCTCGATTCGAAGTGCCGAGAGCTGACGAAGACCCATGCGCAGATGCTGCAGAGCATGTGCGATGAGACGGCGGAGGCGGGGCTTCTGTTGGACCAGCTGGAGCTGCAGGATGACGGGTCGGTGGCGCGCGAGGAGTGGCAGGCCTGGTTCGCGGCCCTCGGGGAGATCGGGCAGTCGCCCGACCCGATTCTCCAGTTCCTGCTCACCAAGCTGCGGCACCTCCCGCGGAAGGGCGCGCAGCAGTCGGATGTCGGCAGGGTGCAGGACGAGGCGCCGCCCCTCACCCCGCCCTTCGAGGTATGCAGAGGGGCACAATGGCGAGGTCGCCGTGCAGGCACTTGCCACAATGCAGTGCACGGTTTTCATCCCCGCCTGCCCCACTATCCCCGATTTTCCCCGTGACGGCAAGGTGCGGTGACACTTGGGCTGGGGAAACGTGTGAGGTGGGAGGGCAGGAGGTGAGTGGATGGGGCACGAGGGAGTTACACGGTGCGAGGTGGGGACTGGGCCCGCTATACTCGAAAACCCCAGCTTGC
Source organism: Rhynchopus euleeides (assembly GCA_963210315.1). Taxonomy (NCBI): domain Eukaryota; phylum Euglenozoa; class Diplonemea; order Diplonemida; family Diplonemidae; genus Rhynchopus; species Rhynchopus euleeides. The sequence goes on from OY723278.1 coordinate 1,475,169, forward strand.
CCCTCCACCCCTGGTGCACTGGGGGGGCGGGGACGGAGGGGGAGAACGTGAGAGACGGGATGTGGGGATGTTGCGATGCGATAGGGGGGAGGGCGGCGGGGGGGAGCGTGGGACTGAGCGGGTGGGGGGACAAAAAAGCACGGGAGTCGGGGGAGTGGTATATTAGCCCTTCCCTCCCCTGCACCATACTGTCCTAACACACTCCCACCCGAACGAGTCCCCCCTGGGGGGGGGAGGCCTCCCACCACCCGCCCTGACCCCCACGCCCAGCCGACCCCCCACATGACGTGAGGGAGGGGGTTGGGGCGGGAAGCTGTCACCCGCCCTGCTGCTGCCTCTGCTGCTCCCTCTGCAACGGTGACCGCCGCTGCCTGCACGAGGGGGGGCCGCGACCCTTCCGCAGCCGTCGGGGAGTGCCGTTGGGGGGTGCATGAAGCCGGTGGGTCAGACCGGTGTGCTGTTGTTGGGGGGCCCATGTGGAACCCACCCTCCCCCGGCCCTGCCTGTCCCGGAGCTGCCGTCTCCGCCACTGCCGCCGCTGCTCCTGCCGCTACCGGGGGCTACCCGGGCTGCCCTCGTGCGGGGGGTTGCGACCCCCGCGCTTCTGCCGCTACCGGGGGCGACCCGGGCTGCTCTCCCGCTGGGGGCGGGAGCGCCGCCACCAGCAGCGCCATGAGGGCCCACTGCCCTCGCCTCCTCGCGTGCCCTCGGCCAGGCACGTCTCGCGCCTCCATCGCGACTCGCGCTCGCGTGTGTCGGGGGTGGGAAGGGGGGGACTGGGAAGGGAGGGGAGAACAGAGCCCGAGGGACAAGCGTCCCAAGGGGGAGTGGTTTTTTTGTTTGGGAAGAAGTTATTGGCCCAACCAGCCCTCCCGACTCTGCCCGCCCGCAAGTTCAAGAAGAAGTTTGGAAAGGGGAAAAGGGATGGGGGAGAGGAGTCAGGGGTCTCGGCTCGACACCCCCCTCCAGAGCCCAGGGTGTCGAGATTTTATTTCCTCCCAAAACCGCCTTTATTTGCATTTTTGAGCTCCGTGCGGATCGTAGTGGGGTCATTTTTTTTCCACAGTGCTTATTGCAGCCCATCAAATGTGTATGTGTTTCAGGGCCAGAGAGCCTAGAGCCCACGGCGGTTACTTCCACAAAGTTCCCATGTTGCGGTCGGTTGAGTAGGCCGCCACACCTGTGGGGGCAACCTCTCTCTGAGCTTGGAAAAACGATGATGTGAGCGTTGTAGTCAGATCATCGTGCAGTGTTTTCAAGCAGCTTCTCCATCGGCTTGTGGATCCATCATCAAGAATTGACCCTACAACGCGAAACAGTGCGATTGATGCGAAGCGGACCTCCAGCTAACGCACCACCACTATGGTCAGCGGTTTGCCAATTTCTTGGTGGTGCTTCTTCCCCGCTTTGGTGACAAGGTGTCGTTGCTGATGATGTTGAACAGTGATGTCCATCCCTTGTAGTGCAACCTGTGAGAGATCTCCATCAAGGAGCGTCAGCCGAGCGAGAGTCACTGTCACCAGGTCACTGAGGGAAATGAGGGATGTTGCCTGGAGCTGGCGTGAATAGCAACTGCTGGGAGGGGCATGTGATGGGTCCCTCCTGGTCCCAGCTCGACCCTCCGCCCAGATCCACCATTCCTGAAAAAAACCGTGTTCGTTGCATGTTTGAGCACAACGCTTCCCGGGATCATAAATTTTTTTCGTCAGTGACATGAAAAAATGCTACCAAATGGCCATGGGAATACAGGTGTCGAATTCGACACCTGAAAAATCGGGAACAAAAGGCCAGATGTCGAAAAAAAGCAGGTTTTCGACACCCCCGAGACCCCTGGAGAGGAGGGAGAGGGAGGGGTTTTTGAAAGGGGTGGGGGTGGTGGTGGTGGTGGCGCCTTCTCTGTGTTCTGCATTGCACTTCTCTTTCTCCACACAGAGCGCCGCGCCTGATGCGATGCAGCACATGCTTGTGTCGCCCCCTTCGGTGCACCACCTTGGGACCGACTCCTTTGTGTCGCACAACATGACGCTGAACACACTAGATACCACCGGTGGCTCTGCGTAGCTGTACCACCCATCCAGCAGCAAGCCCACACACACCCACCCCCCCTCCGCCCCATATTTTCCCAACAAAATAGATGGGAAACCCCCCGGACTGTGGCCGTCTGTGCCCCTGCCCTTAGATCCTTGGCAACTGCCACGGAGACGGGCAGCGCCCATTCGAACGGAAGACCACACAAAAACGCCCTCCCCCCTGCATTACCCACCCCCCGAGACCAAACGGGGACTAACTGATTCGATTCTCTTGCTAGACACGCACATCGGCGGGAATGCTGGATACCTACCCGCGTTACCCCTCTTCAATCTGGATACCTCTCTACAGACTGCCTCCTTCTCCCTCTCTCTCTCTCTCGAACCCGTTTCTTTGGAAACGGCAGCGTGTGAACTCTTTTACTGTTTATCTTCTAAACAGTGAAATTTAACATGTGTGTGCGTGCGTGTGGGGATATGGCCTATCAAGAGACGGCAGCGGTTGTCGACTTTCTCTCTCTCTCGCATTGTCACTGGAGGTTATCCGTCTAACCCCATGGCAACACTGTATAGTATCATGACCCTGTCATTTTGTTTGCGAATGGCGGTGCACGCTTCAACAAACCCACACTGGAGTGTTTCGTTGGATGACTCTGACGTGTGGGACCTGCAGGCCAATAGACATGACCAGCACATCTCGCCCCCTCCCTGCAAACCGGGAGGGGGCAGTTCCGGTTCTTTTTGGGTGGCTCACTTTAAAACCCTCTGGCCTCCCTCTGCTCCCGAGGTGTGTTTTGCGGTGGGTGAATGCCAAAAGGCAGGGAGAACACTGGGGGGGGGGCACAAGAATCAAACCCAAGGATTGATGGGTTCGCAATCGAGAGGAGAAAATGAACAGACTAACACGCACACACACACACACACCCCGATTCCCTGACATGCCCCCCTCTCTTTATCTCTGGTTCCGTGTTCGTATCCTATGCATCCCGTCTTTCTTCCAATGTAGATTTGATTTCCTATTTCTCAGAAGGAAAAGAACCGAGAGCGGTGTGGGGTTTGTCCGGCACAACCCCATTGTGTATCCCCCAAAGGCCTGTTCTTCCGCGCATGCAAAGCTGGTTGTATCCCCACCCACCTTACATGGGAGGGGCGTTGTTGCGTTATCAATACGGCAGTCTATCGCCTACGTCTGCTGCAATAACATGGCTGGTCCCGACGTCTTGCGGAGTGCCTAACAGGCTACCGAAGGCTGATCTCAGGATGCACTGCATGCGTCAGCCTGCTGAGGACCAGTCCTTCCAATATGTAGTGTCCTGTGGCTAAGAGTCAACGGCTGGTGCAAGCGGTGAGGTGCAAATCAGGGTGCTTCGGGAAGCGTCCGATGGAACGATGATATCCCCCCGTGCACCTGCCCCTCATGCCCTCTGATCTGGACTCCCCACCCCTCCCGAGGTTGAGTCTGCAGGGGTGCTCCCGAATGTGCGTGTTGTGCAGCAAAACAGTTTCACGCGATCACGTTTCTGTGTATCACCCCCTCTGGGTTTACGATTCAGGAGTGATCACTTTTTCACTTGTATGGAGATTGTGCCGAGGGGCAGTGGGTGTTCTCAGTTTCATACTAAACCACCAACACCATTCACGGTGCCTCCGAGAGGAGGCTCGAAGTTAGGAGGCTCAAGACTCGTCAAGGTTTCACCAATCCGTGCCAATGAAGTATCCCTACGCAGGCAACACACTATAGACTAGAGTAGGAGCCGGCTGCTTGCCGATTGGAGGCAATGGACCTCGACAAATGGATTGAGAAGGTGAAACAGTGCGACTTCCTCTCTGAGGCTGAGATGAAGATGCTGTGCAGGTATGCTGGTTAGGAGCGGGGGGGGGGGGGATCTTGACAGCTGTTGTTTGGAATCACCGCTTCTTCCGGATATTCCTGGGTGTGTTACCCGCCTTCGAACGGGCATTGTTAAACGAGCACAATTATGGATAGAAACACGGCAACAAAGGTGCAGGAATAATGCGCACCTTCATGTAATGCATGCCTCCTTCTGATGAGGCGGATACTACTGTGGTCTGCAGTCCCCCTGCTTACATTCACACACCCTTTGTAGGTATCTGCTGGACATCCTGATTGAGGAGCCGAACGTGGTGCGTGTGCCGTCACCTGTCACCATCTGCGGGGACATCCACGGGCAGTTCCACGACCTGCTGCACCTGTTCGACCAGGGGGGTCCTGTGCCTGAGACCAGCTACATCTTCATGGGGGACTTCGTGGACCGTGGGCATAACAGCCTTGAGACGCTGACACTGCTGATGCTGCTGAAGGCACGGTGGCCCCACAGAATGACGCTGCTGCGTGGCAACCACGAGACACGGCATGTCACCACCATCTACGGTTTCTGGGATGAGTGCCGGCGGAAGTACGGAAACAGCAACGTGTGGCGCCATTGCACTGAAGTGTTTGACTGCATGGCGATCGCAGCCCTGGTGGACAACAAGACGCTGTGTGTGCACGGTGGGCTCAGCCCCAGCATCCAGGTGGTGGACCAGATCCTGACAATCAGCCGCAAGCAGGAGATCCCGAACGAGGGGGAGTTCTGCGACCTGGTGTGGTCAGACCCGTCTGATAAGGTCGACCTGTGGGCCGTGTCTCCCCGTGGTGCCGGGTGGCTGTTCGGTGAGACGTGCGCAAAGAAGTTCCTGCATGCAAACAACCTGAGCTTGCTGGCAAGGGCACACCAGCTCGTGCAGCAAGGGCATAAGTTTCAGTTCGACGACCAGGTGGTGACAGTGTGGTCTGCCCCGAACTACTGCTACCGCTGCGGCAACGATGCGTCGATCTTGACCATCAACGAAGCACCCACAGTATGTCACGAAGAAGAGGTCCCAGAAGTGAAGGGCTTGGGTTCGGTATTCACTATTTCTGTGAATGTAGCACTGGAATGGTGGGTCTTTTGTGCTGGTGGAATGGGCTTGTCGCGGCTGTTGATTGGTCACCAAGGGATAGGGAGGGGTGGGGCTGCAGTGTGCTGGCGTGCGGACTGGGCTGCGGTCCATGCAACATTAGTGGATTGCACCACAACCACCACATCCCCTGCAACAGCTTTCGGTGGACTTTAAGACTTTCCGCGAGACTACACCGCAGTTCGCGCCAAACGCGCAGGCTCCGGTGTACTTCTTGTGATGGCTGTGTCTCATGCACCACGTCTCAGCAAGACACTGGCTCTGACTTACCCAGACGCTCGCCAGATGCAGGTCCCGGATCTGGGAAGCTGGTTGCTTCAGGCGCAGGCAATAGTGGACACACCACGCGCAACTCTGTCTGCTGCCCTATGCCATTGCACTGCCCGTCCGGACAAACCTCTGGATTGACTCTGTCGCACGCGAGGGTCTGACACCCACTGTCGTACAAACCCTGGTGCCGAACAGACCCAGGGTGGGGAGCCGCCAGCCTTCCAAACCTCCCAGACAGACCCAGGCCTGGGGGTTCAGCCGGTTGCTCCTCGGGCTGCCGATCTGTGGAGCAGCTGCGTGCTGCGCTGTGCAGCAAAGCTGGTTCAAACCAAAGCGCCGCTGTGCCTCCCTGGAGGCTGAACATGTGCCAGCGTGCCTACCGCACCACAACGCGCCCTATCCGTCGCGACCTGCTACGGAACGCACCAAGGGTCCAGGTGCACGACATAGAGGCTGCAGCAGCACCCTTTGGGTGATTCCTCCCGCTCGCCGAAACAAAAGGAAAAATAATTCGGAAGGATTCAATACCTAGCGGGTGCAGATGCACGCAATGCAGAGCACATCGAGAGCAGAGTGCAGGCGCCCTTGATGTGATCCCGGTCCGTTTCACGCTGCCGCAATACGACATACATCATAGTGTGCAGGGGACTGGACCTTCATGCAACATTCACGGCAACTTCACACCCGTGGATCGCAAGTGGTGAACGCGTCAAGACCAGGGGGGTTTCTTTGATGTATTCGACAGCAACTGCATGAACTGCGAAGGAGAGCAGAGTGAAATCACACAACCTCTGCACAGCCTTCGCATTCTTTCCCCGCCCCCCCCCCCCCTGCCACAGCTGCAACCTCCCCGCCAAAGCCAAGGGCCACTACTCCATTTGGACCGCACGGCCGGCTCCACTCTTTTCTTCACCGGTGGGGGGGGAAAACCATGCGGCAGAACAGCTCCCCCAGAATCGCTTCCCTATGCCCTGCCGTTCTACTGTTTTGTATCTTGTCCCACCCCCACCCCCACCACCCGAAAGGCAGCCGTGTGTTACGGTCGGGGCTTCCGAGGGCTGGCAGCAGGGTCGGGACGGGGAGGGCAGGGGGGAGGGAGAGTCGAGGGCTGTGATGCTAACATTGGAGGCGGGGGGGTTTTTTAAAGGCCATTCGCATCTCTACAAAGCAACCGGCTTTTGCGGGTTCGTGAGGCCTTGATCGGTTGTGTGGAGGCTTCTGCGTGGTGGGAGAGGGGTAGGGGGGGGGGGGGGATAGCGCATGCAACAGCAGCAGTCGCCAGAAGCTCGGCAATTTGCCAAACCGACACATGGATCTCCCTAGAGTGTTTTACCCCCACTCAAGACACACAATTGCCGCTGTTTCAGGCTCACCTGACTATTCCAGCAGCAGGTTCCCCCCCCCCCCCCCTCCCCCTGCACGGCAATGTGTGCCGACACACAGCAAGGGAGACGGGATGATGGTGGTGCCCCCCCCCCCCACCCCTCCCCATAGAACTGAAGCTGAAAGAATATCCAATACAGAACTAACGCCCACACACACACACACACCCCACCCCTGGCCCAGGGTGCACCTGGAGCGTGAGTCTCCCGCCCAAAGAGATCTGCGGGTTGAGGCGGTCGAGGTGGTGCAGTCGGATGTGCGGTCCACCCAGATTCCCTCAGACACCCCCCACCCCACCCCCTATAGGCCCCCGCCACCCCAGCCATTTTGCCCGCGTCACATGGTGGTCGAATGGGAGGGGAGGGGGGGAGGGGCGTGAATCGTGTCTCTGGAGACCCTGGAGGGAGCGACCTTCCCTGGTTTTTTTTGAACAGTTGCTTTTTTTTTGAGCAAAATCATTTCCCATTCTTTGAACTTGCATGACACCCCCCACCCCCCCCCCCCCCCCCAGGTCGGAGGGTGCAAGGAAGGGAGGGCGGATCCCCACTGCGTCGCTGCCCATCCCCCTCCCCCTCCCCACCCTGCGCCATGGCCTCTGTGAAGCGCGAGCCTCGGAGGCCACCCATGCGGCTGCCTGTGGACGTGCCGCTGCCGCTGCCTTCCAGGGGGGCCGACCAGCAGGACACCCGGGGCACCAGCATGCCCGCCACCCCTCCGAGGGTGAGCGGGGAGGCGGCGTCTGTCCGCGCCCCCAGCGTGGCCTCCGTTGCGGCATCGGAGGTGGAGCGTGCTGATGGGAGGGCGATCTCCTTCAACAAGGATGTGATGGTTATCGAGACGGCGAGGCAGTGGCTGAACCCCGAGGAGAACACACCGAAGGCTGGTGCGTCGCCGTCAGCTCCGGCAGGGAAACAACCCGCAGCCTCTCCATCCGCTGCCGGAAGTGCCTCGCAGGGGATTATAGGAAGCCTGCAGCACAACACTCTCCTCCGCAGCGCGATGGACACCATCGAGATGGAGCGGGACAACGGGACCCACCGGTCTGTCCTGGATGTGATCGAATCGGTCTACCCGACACAGCCCTGGGATAACCGGAAGGATCGGTTTGTCTCGGTTATCCGCGATTTCCAAAACCTGGTGAAGGCCTGCGCTGTCACACGGAAGTCCAAAATGCGCCAGAGCACACCCGAGATTGCCGTTGGAATCCTCCAGTCCTCCCGGGGGAGGGGGAAGGACAAGTGGCTCGCCTATGCGTTGGAGGACCTCCTCAAGGCGCCGGACTGCCACCACACGGCGTGGGAGTGCGTCGCGGCTCTCAGCGGGGCATCCACCGCAGCGAGGCACAGGCTGGAGGTGTCCCTCCCGAGGATCTGTGCGAAGCACCTCCCCTTTGCCACGCAGCAGGCCCGCTCGCAAGCGGAGGAGCTGTTTGCCGTGTGGCAGGTGAGGGACTCGCTGCCGAAGTTGACCCTCCACGTCATCCGCGAGGAGTATGCGAAACGCTGCAGGGAAAATCCCATCAACGATGCCGCGAAACGGGGCGGTGGGGATGCCCTTTTCAAGCCCGGCGCCAACCTCCCTCCGAAGGAGGCTCCAAAGATCTCCCGCTCCGCCAAGAGGGAGCAGAGAAATCGGAAGGCAATCGAAAGCATGGCGGTGGACCCCACCCTGCAACGCCCTAACGAGCATGCTCAGAAGGTCCCTTGGGCATCATCGCAGGTTCCACCAAAGGTGGTGCAGGTCGCGGGGCTTGCGAAAACCCCAGCGGAGAAGGCGCAGGCGAAGCAGAGCGCATCCTATATGACTGATGAGAAGTTGCAGAAAGCACTCTACTCTGCGAAGGCAGCTCCGCGGTACCACCCTGACACAGGGGTGCTGATCCGCGGTGGGACTCCGGCGGATCGGCAGAGGAGGTTGAAGCGGCAGGCGACGAAGGGGGCGGCAGAGGAGGAGCTGTTTGCGCACACCTTCGAGAAGCAGAGGGCGGAGAACAGACAGCATATGGCGATGACGCAGCTGACCGAGGAGGAGGCGGAGCGGATGCGGCAGGAGACCCTGGGGGCCGAGGGGGACGACATCGACATGGAGGATGTGCTGGCCAGCTCCCTCTTCGCCCTCACAGGGGAGGTCCCTCAGGAGGTGATCACAGAAACCGCGGATATCGCGCTGTCCCTCCTGCAGGGGTCCCCGGCGCCTCCGCAGCCATCCGCCCTCAGCCAGACCCTCAGCTCCGACAGCCTCCCTGGGGAAACCCTTAACAGCAGCCTGGATGACACGCAGAGCACCCTTGGGAGATCCACCCCGGTGCGCCCTGCAGGGAAGGCTTCCCTCTCCTCCGCTGTATCGGCGTCGGAGGTTGCAGGTCTCCTCCAGCCTGTTCACCACAGAGGGGTTTCCGCGATTCCCTCTGGAAAGGCGGGGGTGTGTGATGATGACGATGATGACGACGACGATGATGTTGTTTTCGAAGGGGACACCGCTGACCCGGATATCACGGAGGTTGCACCGCCGCCACGCCAGGAGAGGAGGGAAATGAGGGGGCGGGCTGCCCATCCGACACCCTCTCCTGCTGCCGCTCCGGCTCGGGCTGTGGGGGTTTCCGCACAGCAAAGCACCCCCGCTGCAACGCCTGCAAGGCTCGGGGTTGATGGGCAGGACAGCGGCGACATGTCGCTGCTCGACCCCGACAGCCTCGCGGAATTCCTCGGCGCGCCTGAGCCGGACCACCGCATGGCGGAGGCGGGCTTTGGAGGCCCCCTGGCAGACTCCCCTGCAGCAGCAGGGGACCCCCTCGGATTGGGCTTCGAGTTCGCCGACGCGGAGAGCCCTGCTGCTGCAGCCCTTCCGATGTTCCCCTCCGCGGCCCCCCTCGGGGATTCGGAAGGGGGCTCCCTCCTTTCGGAAGCCTTTGCTGGCACCGCAGGGTTTGCCGTGGGCAGCTCTCCCGCAGCCCGGCCGGAAGGCTCTCCTCTTGCAAGGCCTGGCATCGCACAGCCTCTGTCCTTCGAAGATGATGACGAAGATGACGCAGGCCGAGCAGGTCTGCCAATGCGTCTCGAATCTGATGTTCTCGCAGGGCTCGGTGGAGGCCCTCTGGGGAGCCCTCCTGGCGGTGCCGCCGGCAGATCGCAGAGCAGGCAGTCCGGAGGCAGCCACGTCTCCTTCTCCCAGATGGATGCCTTGCTGGATGGGGAGGGCGGCCCGATGGCATGGGGGACACCCTCCCTCCCCAGCACCTCTGTGGCTCCGGAGAGAGCCCCCAGTTTGATGCCAGACCTGGATGCAGCGGAGGGTGGGGAGTCGCTGTTTGCGCCGAAGGGGAAGGCTGTGAAGACGGATGCGCATCCGCTGTCGCTGATGACGTCTGCGCAGAGGCAGAAGTCAGGTGTGGAGACGTCGAATTACACCCGGAAGGGGGGGGCGGAGCTGGTGGAGATCGACCTGGATGAGCTGAAGAAGAAGAAGCGCAGCGGGGAGGTTGCAGACAGCGATTTGGCCAAGGCGACTCGGAGGAGGTTTGACCTCAACCAGTATGTCGAGAGCGATTACATCGGGGGGGTCCACAAGTCGAAGCGGCGGAAGGAGACGGAGGTGATCGTGATGGATGAGCTGGAGGATGACCAGGAGTCGCAGCGGGTGAAGGCGGAGGGGGCGGCCATCGCAAGCGCCATCCGGAGGGCGACAGAGATGGCGAAGGCGGAGTCGCAGAGCCAGGAGATGCCCCCTCCGCCTCGCAGGGGGGCCGAGCGGAAGCGGGCACCCCAAGCCGCGGGGGGTTCTGCGAAGGCGCAGCGGGGGAGGGCTGGGTCGGAGGTGTCGAGCCAGGCCAGCGGCAGCACCGCGATGATAATGGACACGCTGCGGTCCGCAGAGGCTCCGAAGAGGAAGCGTGTCGCGAGTGCAGACGTGGTGTCGAGCCAAGTCAGCACAATGGGGGACTCCTTCGAGCTGGAGGGGGTTGTGGATGTTGTTGATGTCAGCAGCACGGCAAAGTCGCAGGGGGCGCCCCCGGCAAAGCGCGCCCGCACAGCGCAGAAGAAGCCTGCGGAGCAGCAGCAAGCGAAGCCTGCCGCAGCCTCCTCCCAGCTGCGGCCCCGTGCCTGTGCCCAATGCGGGCGGTCTTACAAGTCGGTATGTGAGGTGGTGGCGTGTCCCATATTGGTGTAGAAGCATTGGCATATCAGCATTAGGATCATCCCCGGGACTCGCTGCCTGGGGGATCTTTCTGGCTGTGTCATGTCGTGATTTCGAGGTGTCCAGTCGAGGGGGGGGGGGGTTTGTGGGTGGGGTGTTGTCGGGTGCACGCACAGGCCCTGCCTCTAGAGGACATTTCCATGTGCGACATATGAGGCGGGGGTGGTGGTGTTGTGTGGCATCAGCATGCATAGCTTTAGGGTAAGTATTTCTCTGCTGAACTGTGTGCGCGTGTGTGTGGATCTGCAAATCCTACTCACCACGCCCAAACAGGCGACGGGGAAGAGTGTCATCTGCCCGATGTGCAGGAAGGCACAGAAGTGAAGCATTCTCATCCTCACTGGGTGGGTGACTCCGTCGGCTGGGCCGTGGCCCTGCGTGCGTGCGTGCGGGATTCCGTGAGTGTCGGAGGGGATGCCCATCGATGCTCATCATTCGATGCTCCGCCTTTGCACGCACCTGTGCCCCCTCCCTTTTCAGTGCATCCCCTAGCCAGTTCTCGCAATTCTCATCAGTGCGTGGTTCTATTTTTTTAGCAATTTTTTTAGCCCAGTTATTCTCCCCTTCCTCACCCCGCCCACCTATTTTCGCTCGGCCTGCTCTTGCCCCATGCCGCGAATGCTGCTCGTCGGCCCTCCCTTCACTGTATGGTGGCCTTCCTTGATGCATGCCTGATATCGTGTTGCATAATGGTCGTGTATGACATGACATCTATCTTCTTGTGTAACATGGAAGTTCAGCCAAGTACTGCGATCAGGCACAGCAAGGGTTTCCATCTGTCCCTCCCCCGACCGCTGTTGAGTGAAAACATCGCAGGAGTTCACATCCTGTTTGCATTGGTTGGGTGTCCCCTGCCCCCCTCCACCACCACCGCCACCCTGCCCTGCCACTCTCCATGCCCCTGTCTTCTCAAATCCGTGTGGTTCAACGCAGTTGAAGGCGTTGCTCTGGGTCTCAGGATCTTGGGCAATGCTCCTACATTTGGCACAGGCTTGTTGGTAGTGTGCGCTTTGCACATGCATGACCGGGAAAGGGGTAGGGAAAACACTCCAAAGTACCGCTTCCAGTTCGAAGTTGGGAGTTGGTGTGCGGATTCAAAGGCCAAAAAATCCGCTGCAGTTTGTGGTGATGTGTCTGTCTATTGTAGTGTCTGAGTTCGAATTAGAAAGCAAGGATGCTCTGGGGGGGGGGGGGAGTTTGAAGTTTTTTTTGTAATAGAAAGACCGCTTTCCTGCGGGGCCCTCCCTGGCTGTGATCTCATGATTCTGAAGCCTCGGTATGCCCTCGAAAGGCGCGAAAACACACCTTTCGCACCACCCCCGCCACAACACCGGTAGAGTGACTTGTGGTTCCCATTTGCACATCTTCCTCGCCAGAGGGGCTGTGCAATTCATAACCACAAGAGGAACGTGGTGGGGATGGTGTGGCATGCACACCACGCTGCAGTCTCACCCCAGACTGCATTATGGGATGTCGGCGGATTAGTTGGATGACAAGCTGGATTCGACTCGCCGGGACCTGGATACCGCGTAGTGCATGTGAGTTGAGGGTAGGGGGTAGGGGGGGGGAGGGAAGAATAAATATGGGGAGGGAGGGGGGGGGGGTGTGGTGAACGGGGGGGTGGTGATGCAGGGAGGGGTCTCGCAGGTGCTACAACCTGGGCTTCCTTTTTCTCATCCCCCCCCCTCCCTCTTTTTCTCTTTCTGTGCGAGATGGGGGGGGGGGTCAACAGAAAGAAGAACAGGCAGCTCTCAAAATCGCAGCGAAACAGAACGGCCCCCACTCCCCACCCCCCTCCCTCCACCCCCTCTTGCAGCTTTCCTTCGCGCCTTCGCATTTTAAACGGGACACCTCCCACCAACCCACCAACTCAGGTAACCCCCCCCCCCCTCCCCACACACACAAGCATACTCAAGCACATCCACCCTTTCCCACCCACATCCACCCTTGTTGCATTTTCGCTCCACGCAGGTTGTGTGCCGCAGGGTGCCTGCCTGTTTTGCAACACCCCCCCCCTTAGGGCCCCGGATGTACGGGAAAAAATTGTAATAAAAAATTTTCCGACCCCAAACAAGGGTTATTGGCACCTAAAATGGGTGTACCCACCTCAAAAATATGTCTGTGGACCCAATGAAACCGGTTTTTCACACTTAGGTGCCCATTTTCGGTCAGAATTTTCGAAAAATCGGTGAAAAAAGGGGATTTTGCTCATTTTGGGCAAAATCCCGATTTTCATGAAAAAATGACAAAATCGGGGCAACTAGACCCCATTTCGGGTGTTTTTTGCAAGAACAGCTAGCTTTTCGCACTAAAAAGACTCGTGGCAGCGTTCGGTATCCTGCACACATGCACTAGCAGGCACCGTTCGTACAAACAAAAGGTTGTTCGTACGTTTAGACCACACACCCTTAAACAATGGCGCAGCTCAGGAAGGTGGATTGGAAGAAAATCCCCATTCCCCGCCTTCCTGAGGGACGGCGTGCGGCCCCCCTGCGCCCCAGGTGTGTGTTCCCCCCGTGTCTCATTGTCCACAGGGCTCCGGAGAGTGTCTCCTGCTGGCGCTGTGGGTGTCGTGCCCGCGCCAGCTGCCCGGAGTGGAAGGAGCTCGCGGGGGAAGAGAACGCCCTCGAGCGTTTTGTGAAAGACCCGGATGTTCCTGACTGGTGTTGCCCCCTCTGCGCCTACGCGGTGTCGACAGGGGAAGAGCTCGAGGGGGAGCTGGCGGAGATGAAAGGGGCTGAAGAGCAGGTGAGTGAGGCGGCGGCGGCGAATGCGGAGACCTTCGAAGTGCCGTTCCAACCTAAAGCCACCTCCCCTGCTGTCGTGCCCCCTCCCTCCCAAACAGGCCCGCCCCCCCCTGGTGCACAGGCACCCCCCCCAGCACAGGCTGGTCAGGATCCGCGCTCTGCCCCTACAGGGCAGGGAGGCGTGCTTCCTACTCACACGGCCACAGGGTCCTCTGTGAACACCCCCACAGGATGGAGCACCACGCTTCCAATGAACACGGCCACAGGGCCAGGGAACACTTTCCCACCTCACTCGGCCACAGGGCCTGCAGGTGCTCAGCCTGGTACAGCATACTGGGGCCAGGGCATGATGAGCCCGAGCCCTGAGCAGAGCCAGTGGTTCGGGATGCAGCCGCCCGGCGGCTGGTCTGGGTACGGAGCACCCACTGGGGTTTTCGGGGGGATTGGAGGAACAGCACCTCCTGCAAGCACAGGCTTCCCCCCTCCTACCAATGCCGCAGCGCTCTGGCCACAGTACCATGTCCGTGCTGTGCAGATGTTCGATTCGGTCGAGCCATCCAGGGTTGTCACGTGGGGAGAGGCCCTCGGGAACCCCCATCATGTGGAACACTTGTGGACTCGTCTGATGATGAGACACCCGTGCCCCACAACGGCTACTGAGTCGGGGCACCACCACGAGCGTCGGGTGCTCCTCTCGCTGCACCGCATGGTCATCTTCTCCCCTGTGGCCAGGGCCCTTCCGGAGATGCTGCACATCCTGGTCGTTCGGCTGGAGGCCATCCTGCTTCGGGAGGGCTGGATTAAAGCAGCTTCCCTCAACAAGGACCAGGCAATTGTGGGTTCCGGGGAATTCGAGCACAGGCTCGCTTCCCTCCACTTCTCCGAATGCACGCGTGAGAAGTTTGCTGCGGCCCAGTCGGAGGCCAGGGCTACCGCGGCACGGCACAGGCCCCCGGCAAACCCGAGCCCGGGAAACCGCCAGTACCCTCAGCACAACCAGGGATCCGGACGCGCCGCCGGCCACAAGAGGAAGGGTGGGGATTTTCAGCACCCCCAGCGCCCACGACCGTCACAGTGACTCGACCCGTGGGGCCCCCTCCTCGAAAGACACCAGATCCGCCGACCGGCCCCAGAGGTGTCCGAGGAGGTGTTCAGCGAGCTGGAGCTGGACACCAGCACGTTTCTGGCGACGTGCTACCGGGACAGTTCGCTCCGGGCCATGGTATCGGTGGAGGCCCGAGCGCGCCAGTTCCGACAACAGCTCGAGGTGCACGACCCGCACGTGGACCCCGAGAGAGCCTTTCTGATGTGGCTCAGGACCCTACTGCAACAAGGACAGATCAGCGCGGCCAGTGCCCGGCAGTACTTAACATATCACAGGATGTCAAAAATTCCCCCCCAGGAGGCGTTCCGCCGGGCCACACTGCAGATTCCCCCCCCGAAGAGGGCCGAACCGACAACCATTTCGCAAGTGCAGGTCTTCAACGCAGTTTACACCCCGCCGTTGTCCCGGGCCGCAGTGGCACTCGCTCTACAGTGGAGCACGGGATGCAGATGGAGCGACCTGGAGAGGCTCCGCAGCTGCGATATCCGTTTCCTGGCCTCCGGCGACATCATGGTGACTTTCCTGGGCGGCAAGACGGACCTACACTGGAGGGGCCAGGCCCTCATGCTCCCCGCGAAGGGCAAGTACATCGGGCTGCTTCGACGGTGGGTCGCTCATCGCCAGTCTCAGAGTCCGGAGGGTGCCCTGTTCCAAGGGCTGAAGTACACAGAGTACAACACTTTCCTCCGGCAGTCTCTGCACATTCTGTCGCATGGGGTCAGACGGAGCGCCCTGAAGAGGACGGCAGAGGTGGCGGGCCAGGCTTCTGCCCAACTGCTGGCCCGGCACCGCAATCCGACTTCGACCGAAGGATACCTCCCTCACCATCTCTGGCAGACGACGGTGCAGTCGAAGGAAGCGACACAGACTCTACGGTGAGTGACTCGGGGGATTCGCTTGCCTCAGTGGGCAGCGTGTATCGGGCGGCGCCTTTCCGCCTGTTTCTAAAAGGATATGACTATGCAACGGCCTGGGCTGATGCTCATTTCGCCGCTGCACCAAGAGCCGCCTACGAAGGGGTCATTTCTGAGGCGACCCGCACCACCATCTACATCGAGGATATGCTGAGGGCCTTCCCTGCCTTGCGTGAGAACTTCCAGTGGTTCCGCGATGCCGAATTCCTCACACGCCGGGTGAATTTCAACCTGAAGCCACGGCCAGGCCCCCCGAACACCAGGATAGTGCCACACGTGGAGCGTCTTGACTCCCTGGGCATTACGGAGCCCTCCCCGAAGGCTGCCTCCGGGGTCACGTGGTATCAGGGGGTGTTCTGTGTCCCGAAGAAGGTGCCGGGTGCCCTGCGGTTTATTATGTCATGCAGGGCTATCAACGACGCCCTGGATATGTCTGACCTCCCCCGCTGCCAGTTGCCCTCATACGACGAGATTCTGGCTACCGTATTCAGTGGAACCCTGGTCATGCAGTTTGACTTCAAATCCTTCTTTTTTCAATTCGATGTTCCCCTCGAAGTGCGCCACTTCTTCGGTTTTCGGGCCTGTCAACGTCATCGCCGCATGACCCGGCTACCAATGGGGTACGCACCGGCGCCCCAGGCGGCCCAGGCGGTGACAAACCTACTCGTGCAGGAGAGCTGTGCCAATGTCGAGGCACAGGGCCTGGCGTGGATCGACAACGCGATCTTCAGCGGCGACAGCAGCGCGCTGTTCCAGGTACACGAGACGTTCACAACGCTGTGCAGAAGGTATCAGGTGGTCATCGGAGAATACGAATCCCCCGCTGCATACACTACACTCCTGGGGATTGAGGTTAACCTGCGGCTGCGCCAATGGCGCATGGATCCTGCGTGGGTTGCGAAGACGCTTCCAGCAGCCCGTGCCCTGCTGGCGCTGGGCCGGGCCCCCCTACGTTTGTGGTGGCGGATCAGCGGAGCTTTCCTGTGGAGGTTTCATGCACTGCGTCTACCACTGCACGGCGCCCTGAAGATCCTCACGTGGATGTCGACTACCTCCCAACTCCGCCTTCCCTGGGACGATCTGTACACGCTCTCTGACGAGGTGTCTCGGGCTCTGCATCAACAGACGGAGTCTCTGGCACAGAACCCATGGCAGTCATGGTCAAGGCGGGAGCTCCCGACGGTTCAGGTCGTGTGCGATGCCAGCCTGTCGGGGTGGGCCGTGGTGCTGGACGATTTACAAGCTCACCACGGTAAGTTCTGGGGCGACCTCCGCGGGGAGACTATATACATGAAGGAGCTCTTCGCTGCTTACAAGGCCGTGAAACTAGTCTGCAGCAGGCACCGATGGGAGAACCACCGTATCATCTTGTTTGGCGACAACCAGGCGGTTATCGGAGCCATCCGGAAGGGAGTGTCACACGTCGTCGGGGCACAGCACTGGCTTGATGGGATCTGCCAGCTTGCGGAAGCTCACGGATGCAGGGTCGACCCCGAATACGTCAAGTCGAGCGAAAACATCGCTGATCAGTATACGCGTTTATGATGAAAAGGAGGGGGGAGGAAAAATAAAAAGTGACCGTTCGTACAAACAAAGAACGCAACTCCAAGTCTTTTTTGCAAGAACAGCTAGCTTTTCGCACTAAAAAGACTCGTGGCAGCGTTCGGTATCCTGCACACATGCACTAGCAGGCACCGTTCGTACAAACAAAGAACGCAACTCCAAGTCTTTTTCGGGTGAAAAACGTACCCTAGGCATCCCTGGGGTACATTGTATATCATCCCGGGCCTCTACGACCAGTAGAGGTGCGTTAAAATGCGTATTTTTACCCAAAAAAAGGACCCTGCAACCACCCTGCAAGCACCCTGCAACCAGGTTGTAGGCACCCTACAACCCTATAACCACCCAGAAACCACTGGGTATGCCCTAAAATGGGGTGTATGGGCCTGTCGGAACAGGTTTTCTACACCGAATTGCCCAAATTCAGTCCGATATTTTGAAAAAACTGTGAAAAATGGGGGATTCGCCCGTGTAGGGTAACAGCCCCAATTTTTCTGAAAAAATATCAAAAATTGGGCAACTAGACCCCATTTTGGGTGGTTTTCGGCTGAGAAACGTACCCTAGGCATCCCTGGGGCACATTGTGTACCATCCAGGGCCTCTACGACCAGTAGATGTGCGTTAAAATGCACATTTTTACCACAAAAATGTGGACCCTGCAACGATGTTGTAGGACCCTGCACACACCCTGCAACCGTGTTGTAGGCACCCTACAACCCTATAACCACCCAGAAACCACTGGGTATGCCCGAAAAGGGGTGTACGGGCCTGTTGGAACAGGTTTTCGACACCGAATTGCCTAAATTCCGTCCAATTTTTCGAAAAACTGTGAAAAATGGGGGATTCGCCCATGTGGGGTAAAAGTCCCAATTTCATGAAAAAATGTCAAAAATTGGGCAACTATACCCCATTTCGGGTGTTTTTCGGGTGAAAAACGTACCCTAGGCATCCCTGGGGTACATTGTATACCATTCAGGGCCTCTACGACCAGTAGAAGCACGTGAAAATGCGTAATTTTACCCAAGGAAAAGGACCCTGCAACGATGTTGTAGGTCCAATTTCATGAAAAAATGTCAAAAATTGGGCAACTATACCCCATTTTGGGTGGGTTTCGGGTGAAAAACGTACCCTAGGCATCCCTGGGGTACATTGTATACCATCCAGGGCCTCTAGGACCAGCAGAGGTGCGTTAAAAGCACATTTTTACCCAAAAATGACCCTGCAACCACCCTGCACAGGACTCACCCCAGAAAAGCCAGGGCACTATCCCTGACCCGACCCCGGAAAGAAGCACACGAGTGAGCCAACGCTACAACGACGTAGCGCACAACGTGGGGGGACGGGAACGAAGTTAAAAAAAAAGCCAAAAAAGCCAAAAACTGGCCAAAAATGAGTGTTGGTGGGCCCAAAAGTGGGTAAAAACCACCGGAAATTCATATCTGGGGTGGGTCTGGGGGTGGTTTTGCGCTGTTGACCTCCAGACCTGGATATTTCAAAAAAATTACAGTTTTTTGTATGGACATCCGGGGCCCTAACCCCCCCCCTCCCTCTGCTTAGCGTGTGGAGTCCGTCCCACCCGAGGTTGAAAATACCGCGAAACCCACCCTCCACAGGGCGGTGTGCGTGCAGGGCAGTGAGGAGTCGCACTTCAGTCGCGAGGTGAGAGAGAGAGAGAGAGAGGTGCTGTTTGGTGACATCCCTGAGATAAGATCGCAGGCACATCACAGCACATCAAGGCGTTGAAGCGCCCTCGTCCTTCTTGCCGCGCAGCGCGCGAGGCGTAATGGGTGTCTGCGGGAGTGCGCCTGCCCCTTCGCACAGCGGTGCAAAGCCGAAGGGTAAAGGGAAGGGGCAACCGCAGGACGTTTCTCCGCAGAAGGACTGCAGCACAGACAAGAAGGCCTCGGGGCGGGAGGACTTCAACAAGTTCTGCGACTATGACTGTGCGATGCAGTGGAAGAGTGGGAAGCGGCCTGTCCTCCCGACCTACGTCGCAAGCTCCAGCGATAAGGATGTGGACAACCTGTCGGAGCCAACCTCGACTGCGTCGCTGGCGACCGAATGAGGCTGCGGGTGGTTTGGAATGAGGGGTGTGCCAGGGGGTGGAGGTGTCCCGCCTGCAACAAAGGCAATAAATGAAATGGGCCCTCTCGGAAGTACGACGACCTTCTGGTGGTATTGTACGGAAATTATTAAGTGGTGTGTTTTGGATATTTTGGCATGTGCTGTGGGGGGGAGAGGGCAGCCATCTCCCATCCCCTCACCCTCCACCCACCTTCCCGTCACCGTCTGCTGCTGAGTGCAGGAGTTGGTGTGGAACGTTGTTGTTCTCGGGCAAGGCACACATCGGGAATTGCTAGGGGGTTTTGCGTTTGCCTCCGTTGTTTCTGTCCACCTGATGAGCGTGAGTTTCTGCGGGTTTGGCGGAGTTGCAGTGGTTTGGGAGGAACCCGGAGATTGGGCCAAACCAGGTAGTGGCTGTGTCGACTGACTGTGTCAGTTTCTGTTCTGTTCGGGTGGATTTCTATTGCACTTTAGAGGAATAAGCTTTCAAGCGAAGCGCCACGTTTATTCTGTTCTTACTCATGACGAAGCGAACGAAACGTAGCAAAGTCACAAAGTAACGAGAAAAGGAAATCATACAACTGGAGCCTTGGGGATAACACCTTGGTGCCACTTTGCACAAGCCCTCAGCACAGCCTTGAGACACCAGTCTTCGCTCAACAAAATGGCAGTTCAGATCTGTGTCTCACAGTTGCTGGACAGGTGTTCCCTACCACAAATCGAATGCAGCACGATTTTTCTGCAGTCCAGACACAACCACGCAGGTGTGATGGCGTCTCCAGGCCATACCAACGACAAAGAATGTACATCAGGCATTTGTGTGAGGCTTGCCCTTGTCGGGCGCACCCACACCCCACAACATTTTATGTTGGGTTTTATTTTCTCTGTTTGTTCCATCTTGTGCCCCTTCCACACCCCATGGGGGCATGCACGCACAGCACAATACACGCCAGCAAAGAACGAATGGCGGTTCGCCTGATATCTGCCAGAGGGGCAGACCACGCCCTCCTCCTCTCCCCCTCAGATCGAGGCTTTGGCGTGGGCCTTGCTCTGGGGGGGCTGAACAAGGCATGTGATGGGGGTCTGGCTAGAGCCCGTTTTTTTGCCACACGCACAGAGACATCACTGCCACGGGGTATTTTTTGTGACACGAGGGAAGGGGGTCCCGCAACCCCTTATCGCCACCACCACCACTGCTCCCGCCCCAAGGCCTGCCCCAAAGATGTTCATGCCGTTGTTTAGATCCGAAGCTGGATGTCTTTTCCCCACCCCCCTCTGCCCAACTCCCAAAAAAATGGGATTGGAATTTTTTTTTGACCCAGGTTTGGTCAGGGTATAAGACAGGGCTGTTCCTAACTGGGGGGCTTGTTCCCCACTTTCAGGATTCTGAACTTTTTTTCTAAGAATTTTTGTAAGGGGAAAAAAAGTTTTTTTCTAAGAATTTTGTTAGGGGATTTTTTTCTAAGGTTGTTTCGCAGAGGAAAAAACTTTTTCTAAGTTTTCCCCAGTCGACAGGGCGCGCACAAGGATGGAAGGGAAGTCTGTCCCACGTACCGTTCGCCTTGCTGGCCAACTGGAGAGCCAGACGTTCACTACCGTGGCCTCCGGCGGCTGGGGGGCTCCGCCCCCCAGACCCCCCTGTGGCGTACGTCTCGTACTCAAGTCCTTCGAATCCCATCAGGTCGGGGTCCAACCACTCCAGTCGCCTCTGAGGACGCAGCCAACTCGCACAGAATCTGTACGCCCACACGAACAGATGTTCGCTACCGTGGCCTCCGGCGGCTGGGGGGCACCGCCCCCCAGACCCCCCATGTAGCGTGTGCCCGTCCATCTATCTCACTTCCCTGGGTACAGTGCAGCGTAGGAGGTCAGCGCCGCATCCATGAAGCGCTTCTTCGAAGCCTGACTGACATCGGACAGGAGGTCGGGCTTCCCCACCTGGGAGGTACACTTGCCGCGTTCGCGACATGCGTGACACGCGACACGCTACCTGAAACGTGAGTGTGCCTTGCTAACACGGGCATTTCAACGGTCTGCCGACGACCGTTCCCCAAACCAGTAAACCAGCAGTTTTGGAAAATCGGAGAGATCACCCTACTGCGCTGAATATGGTGCGCACCACTGCAAAAATCCCCGGGAGCTTTTGGGCTTTCAGACCTGAAGGGGCCAGCAGGTGGGTGGCGTCGGGGAGTGGCAGCTTTGTAACTGTCCTCCAGCTGCTGGCATGTCCAGCCCTGCGAGAGTGCCAAGGTGTATTGAGTCCCTGCGGAGCACAACCCCCGATGAGAACGAGTGCCAGATGATCCTCATTCATTTTCAGCTGTAACGCGCATGAGGGGCACTCTCTGCCGCAAGCATCTCTGGGCATCACTCGAGAGCTGTCAATGATGACGCGGAGAGAAATCAGAGAAAGTCCCGCCTGACGGGCACGCGCCTGGAAACTGTGGGGGGGCGAGCAAAAAATTCCTTGTAAAAATTCTTAGAAAAAACCTGGTTCCCCGACCCAAAAAACCTGGAAAAAGGGCTCGTTCCCCGCCCAGGCCTGGTATAAGATAGACTTTTTTTCTGGCGCCGTTTTCCGGTTTTTCTGGTTTTGAAAATTTTTCGCGCGCGCCTTCGGCGCGCGCGACCCGCGCAAACCCTCCCAGAATCTGAGAGGGCCCGGTGCCTGCGCGCGTCCTGTCGTACTGAGGCTGCTTGGTGGGGCAGGCGCAGCAGCTGCTTTGAAAGTTTGGACTCTCGGCCAAAAAAGGTCTGGTGCAATGTTTTTACGCAGGGGGGGTCTGGGGGGCGGAGCCCCCCAGCCGCCGGAGGCCACGGTAGTGAACATCTGTTCCCTACAGTCTGGATTCGCTTGTAAGTAGGAAGGCTTCGCTGTATCGCAGCCCGGCCAGCAGGAGATCACTGGTCCTTGAGGGTTCAACCTTCAGGGTGGAGGAGGACGGGGGAGCGACCACTCGTGATAGGTGTGCGTTGTGGGTGGAGTGGGTGCACGACAGAATGGCCAAAGGGTCCACGAGATCTCTGCACACATTCCGTTGTCGAGGAGATGGGCACCTAGCTGTGACGACAGGCAACAAACAAATCTCATCTGTTAGTTGCCCCCAATAGGCTTGGCGACCTTCAAGACTGCTTGAAAGTCGTTCGTGTTCTCGTCTCAGCCCTCCAGACAAGCAGATCTGTCTCGAGTTGGTGGGCTGTCGCCATGTATTCGATGGCACCGAGTGACGCTGCACAGAGGCAGACGACACGGTGAACTCCAGCGGAGGTTACCCTACCTCCGCTGGAGTACACCGTGTGTCTCCCATGAGTCTCAACTAGCGGGAGTCTTAGCGTAAATTAGCTGGAAAATAGACTCCCGTATCCAGTACAGACTGCAGTCTTAGACTCCCTCTTAGACATGGTGGCTGGAGTCCACCATGTGTGCACCTTCAAAACAGAAGAGACCTGCATGACGAGGG
The DNA here is from genome assembly GCA_963210315.1 of Rhynchopus euleeides. Taxonomy (NCBI): domain Eukaryota; phylum Euglenozoa; class Diplonemea; order Diplonemida; family Diplonemidae; genus Rhynchopus; species Rhynchopus euleeides. The sequence goes on from OY723278.1 coordinate 1,497,855, forward strand.
CATCACCACCCACCGGGCCACCCGCTAGGTCCATTTTTTCTTCTCCGCTTCTCTGCCTTCTTTGGACTATTTGAGCTCTGTGCGGATCACGATGGGGTCACTTTCTATTTTTTTATGGCGTTTTTTCTGACTGTTTTACTGTCCCAAAGTCACAAAAAAAACGCCGAAAATGAGATCGACCTTTTTTTTTTCTTCAGAAAACCGGGAACCGGGAAACCCTGGTTTTGAAAACCGGAAAACCAGACCTATCTTATCCCCTGGTTTGGTTCCTGGCGGGACGTTTGCATTTCCCGTTAGCTGAAGCAAGATGCAATCAATCCACTAAAACGTAGAGACGGCTGACGGGAGCCAAAACCAAAATCTGGCAGAACAACGCCCCCCCTCCTTGAGCTTTATTGGAAGGGGGAGGGGGTGGGGATACGGACGACCCCACCACACGGCACGGGTGTTGGGTCCTGGAGTTGCATTCCGGTGATGCCTTCTCGGATTCGGCTAGCCGGGACCCCCGACACCACGTCGTGTATCCATGACTCTTCTCCAAGTGTGTAATACTGTGTCCCGCAGAGTGCGGGTATATCTGTCAATACTACTTTCGGTGGGGGGGGGTGCGGTGGGTGTGTTCCTGCACTGAATTGATGCCGCGACGTGGGCTCGCGATGCATCTCTGCAAGCAGGGGGCTGAAGTTCCCCCACCCCCCTCACACAATGCAACGATCTCAGCACAAAACCTCCCTCCCTGGGAGGTTCAGCTGCCACTTCCGATGAACTGAACGACCCCTCCGCCTGAAGCTGAACGAAGATGTAATTGTATCATGATTTAGTCAAAACAGCCGCACAGCAAACCCGCTGGAATGGCACCATGTCTCGCACCATGTCGAGACAGCGAACCTAAAGGCGCCCTTGCATGTATTGCAGGTGAGGCATGCCAGTGGTGGGGACACCCTCCCTTGAGGATGGAATGGGTGAAGTCGTCTCGCCTGCCTCTATCCCTTCTTGGGTTCAGGGGGAGGGGGTTATTTTTTGGCAGAAACCCCGATGTAACCTCTCGGCAGGGCTGGGGAGGCAAACCATGCGCTTGTGGGGGGCCCAGCCTCGGGAGGGCTGGGGCCTTGCTCCGTGTATATAGTACATCTTCACACACAGCAGAACAGTCCTGTGGCATCCTCTGGCTATTCCTCTGTTACGATTTCTTTTGAGGTGGGATCCCTCCCACCCACCCCACCGACTCTTCTCTTCATCCCCAAGGCACCCATTGTTTGCGGACAATCTAAAATCTGTCCTCAGGTTCACGGCCTCTGGAATCTGGGAAACCAATGGGGCACATTTGGTACGTGTGCCAATAAGGCAGGCCGTTCTGCAACACAGTTGCAGACCACAAGGTGTGTGGTTCTGATGCACAGGCGGAGGAGACACCACACTTTTTGTATGATAGTGCCCACCAACAGCTGGCTTGGGAGGGAGGGGTCTGGGAAAGGTCCAGGAGAGTCCTGTGTGAATACGTTTCTGGGGTGGTTGAAGGTGGGGGGATTGTAGTGCCCATCGTGGCCTCTGCGTAGGCATCCCTCCAGCACCACCGGCACACAGCGGGGTGCCGTGACGCGCGCAACGAGGAAGGGATTCAGCTGACCCCCCCCACCACCGTCTACCCCCCCTTGAAAGGTGGCACCCTTTTCCTGCATGGGTTGCCCATCGTCCCCTGTCTCCAACACCCAACCCGCGACCTTTCTCTCCGTTCTCCTCACTACGTAGATTGTGTTGCTGTGTGTTGTGGCTGTGCCAATAAGAAATGGCAGGTGCTATTTCTTCAGAAGTGGGGAGTTGGTAGTGGTCTGTGCATCGCTACGCTTGTGTGCTGACAATTCGGCTGTCCAAAGCGCTGGGAGGGGGGTGGGGGGTCGTGCCAGAGTTTTAAGATGCTCGGTGCGCCTTGCGCTGAAGCAGCCCGAGTCACATGTGTTTGATATGTCAGTGGATGGCCACCAGAGCCACCCGCTCGGTGACCCCTCCTCTGAACAACGAATATAGACGTGTGTGTCTGGAGGGAGGGCTGCTGGCCCGCCTCACTTGTCTTCTCCTCCTCCCACAACTCAATCAAAACACATCACCACCATGACGACATGGGGGACAGTAGCAGTGGTGGTGGTGGTGGTTAGTAGCCCTTGTTCATTCTTACAATACCTTTTCACCCACACCTCATTTTTTTTTTCAGTTTAGAGATTGTATTAATTACTGCCATGCCACGCCACCAGGGTCCAGGCAAGACGGCCTGGCTTAGTGCGCTGGTGACAATCGGGTGGGGGGGGGGGGTGGGGGAGGGGGGGTATTGGTGGGGGGTGCACTTTGCGAGATTTTCTGATTCTCGTAAAACGTTGGATGATGCAGACCATCAGAAGGGTGGGTGGGTGGGTGGGTGGGGGTTCATTGTGTGCTGCGTCTAAATAAAATGTTCAATTAAAAGGGAAGGCACGCGTTGTTAGAACCGTCACAGAGTGTTGTTTGATTGTGCGTGGCTTTGACAGAGGATTGCAGTGCAAGGGTGATTAGACGCTTCAACTTCACACCCGACCCCCATCCTATAGTTCCCCTTTCCTCTCTTTTTTTTTTGCTATTTTGTTGTTGTTGTGATCCGTACCCCACACAGCCTCCCTTTCAGGGACGCTGCCTACCCGGGGTGTCATGGGCTGGAATAGCATTGCGACCCACCTGACACCCCTCGCCCCCTCCCTCTCGAGAGGGTGGGATGTTGATTGTTTTGTCTTTACTCCTCCTCGGCATATAGCCCCTCCGCCCCCCCCCCCCTCCCGCCCCCACTCGCGCTTTGCTTTTCTTCTGTCTACCCCCCCCCCCCACTCGCGGAAGCAAGAGCAAGTCGTTGCCAAGAGACCTTGTTTTGTATGCCGCGTTTGTGTGCCGTGTGCCAGGGAACTGCATGCGGAGACCTCACGTAGACAACAGGTTGCAAAATATGCCCTCTTTCTCTCTCTCTCTCTCTCTCTCTAGGCGTTTCACCCCAATGGGGGTACTGGTATCAATTACGTTTGTCAAAAAAAAGAATCTCCTTCTTGCTGCCTCCGTACCTCGGGCTGGTGGTCGCCACCGATTGGGGTCGGTCCTGAACATTCAAACGGGCATGGCTTATTTACCGAAGAATTGTGCTCAAAACCGCGAGAAGTTGCGGGTTTATCCGGGGGGGGGTAGGGGTGGGTCACTGGGGGAAACATTGGCCAATTTTTGAGATGTGCGTTTTTGACCCTCAAAAGGTGATTCTGGTGCCAGAAAGTGCCCAATATACTCCGGAAACTCAAGTCCGCCCACTCCCAGGGGGTGGTATGCCCCCGACGATGTCGTTTTTAGCAATCAAAATTTTTGGGACAGAACTTGTACCTGGGCTGCACACCACAGGACACATCAAGCAGAGCCACCACACCTCACCTGCCAGATGTACAGAAGAACTGTTGTCGTTGACTGTTCTGAAACATAACAGCTTCTCGGTGCCCTCCAGAGGCCAAAAGGCAAGCCAATATGAGGTGATTGCACCAGGAAAAGTTGTGGGAGAAGTATGGTACAGTTCGTGTCCCGTTTGACGCTGTTCTTCGGGAGCTTACGGCAGCTGGGTCTGTGGCACGGTGCATCCGTTGCCAGGGAGCGCGTCCTTGGATGTGGTGCCTCACCTGTGAGCATGTGGTACAGGGACGCCATACGAGAGTCTCTCAGATGCCTCCTCTGATGGGAGGCAGCTGACTGGAACAGGCACCTGGTACAGCAGGCACGGGTACAAGAAGTGGCCCAGAAATAGCGCTCAGCAGAAGCGCAAGATTTGCCCGTCTCAGCTTCCAGCCCCAACTTCTGCTCAACGGTATTGTCGGGAAGTCCTCAGGCATGTCTGCATTGTCAAATTTGAGGCTGATTGGGAGCCACAAATGACTGGATTGTGGGGTCGACGGAATCCACAGTTGAGATACGGGCCAGTCTCTCAAAGGAAGAGGAAACCAGATCTGATTGCTCTCGCGGACGAGCAAGGCGTTATGCAGGACGCAGTTCATGGACCATCGACGGACGGACCTCCTGAGGGCCATCCGGCGCCGCTGGCAGTCCCTGAGGGTGATACAAAGGGCAACAGCGGAAATAAGCAGACTGCACAAATAGCCTCAGGTACAAGTTCTGTCCCAAAAAATTTGGTCGCTAAAAACGGCATCGTCGGGGGCATACCACCCCCTGGGAGTGGGCGGAGATGAGTTTCCGGAGCATATTGGGCACTTTCTGCCAGCAGAATCACCTTTTGAGGGTCAAAAACTCGTTTCTCAAAATTTGGCCAATGTACACGCTTTTTTAGGTGCAGTGACCCGCCCCTAGGGGGGGGGGGTGTTCCCTGCTTTTTTGCGAAAAGGGTGGCAGAACCGATGTGGTGTAATGCACTGCACTGTAGTGTGTGTATGGCTCCCCATCACAACGTTCTGGACTTTGCTCGCACAAAAAAATACTCAAAACGACCATAATACTTGTCCGATCCATTTTTTCCTGATACATCTCCTTCGGGGTCCTTCACACTGTGCCACAACGGAACCGGTTTTGTGAGGCGCACACACATCCGTGTGTGAGGCACATCTCACGAATTCTCACTCTTCTGCAGTTCTGAGCGAAAGCCTCTTTTGTGTACATATCCTCAGCTTCTGACAAAAGCTGCCCCGGGATGCCCAGGGGGGTCCTCCTCCTCCCCCCCCCTCCTGTCTGCTTCTTTGTATCTTCTCTCTGCACGAACCACTTTCGCCACTCGAGGCTGCCCCATCCCTTGGCATATCATCTCCTTTCTCATTTGCCAGGTGTTATCCGATTTCCACTACTCGCCTCCCATTCCCCAGCCCCTGCGTGTACAGGCCCTGGTTCACCATTTGTGACTTCTCCTGGGCCTTGGGGTCACGGAGAGCGCCTTCACGCCCGACTTAATACGACCACCACCCGTCCACCCCACGCCACCCCAATCAGCTTGTTCTGGAGGCCTCTTTTCGATGAAAGGTTGGAGATGAGAAAGTTTTCGCTCAGCTCGTTCAATGCGGGGTCCCTAATCCCAGAGAGCTGTTCTGAGTGTGGCGGGAGGGGCGTGTGTTTCCTGGCGCTTCAGCCCCTTTGGGGTGGGGTTAGGTTAGGTGTTGAGGAGAGTGCAACAGTCGGTGAGATGTTGGAGTGAAACGCGAAAAAAAATGCACCAAAATGCACCATCGTATGCAACTGTCCTCCACTGGCGTGCGACATGTCAGCCTGCTCCCATGTCGCACCCTGTATGTCTAGCGCATTGCCCTGGCTGGCTGTTTGGGGGAAAGTCACACCACTGAGCTTGTGTATGTCCCGAGAGGCGAAACCCCCAGGGGAGTTCCCCCTATACTTTGGAGATGAATTGAAAATGTCGAAACCATCTGATACGCTTCTTCTCAAACAGATGCCCCCCCACCCCCCACCTGTCCCTTTGCAATATTCTGTTCTGTCGATTCGGTATGATTGTATTCTTCCCGCGACGTGTGCTGCGTGTGTCGGTGTTTCCCCCACACATGCACACATGACTCCCACACCATCCCCACCCCCATCACCCACAGAATGTTAAATTTTACTTTGCACGAAAAAAAGCCAAACACACATCAAGGAAGGAGGAAAACATCAAACGTTATTCCTTATTTTTCACGGGCTCAACAAGTCTACAAAGTCTACAGCTGGGCTAGTCTCTCCGAAACCCTTCAAGGGGATGGGTTTTGCCGAGTTACCAGAGTGGCAGATAGTGTATGCATCACCTGGCTTCTTCGCAGGTGGTGGTGTTGGAACCAAATAAACGTCATCTGGGTCATCTCTGTTCTGTCCAGAATTGTGGGTCATCAAAAGGGAAGACGGGGCGCTCGCATCGGTTTTCTGTGAATCGATTTTTATCGTCTCTTTGCAGGATCTTTATCAAACGAACAGGATCAGGCCAGCATCGCTCATACGACTGCCCCCCTCATGCCCCCCATGGGGCGTGGTGATATCGGGGTTCAGAACTAAACTATAAAAAAAACAGCAGTCCTCTGTGGGCACCCACTTGTTTCCAAACTTCCAAAATGATGACAGTTGGGTTGCTGATGCGACCAGACCCCCCTCCTCAGGCAGAGGAGTTGGCCTGAGGCGCACACCTTGCACCTTTAAACGCCGTCGTTTCGCAGGGATACACCATGGGTGGATAGACAAAGGGGTTCAGACAAGATCAGACATCTTCCGTGGGCAAATCGTGTCTCTCTCCCGCCGAAGCGGGGGCAATAGGCAGCACCGCTTGTTGCAGTTCCGGGAGGTGTCTGTGTTTGGATGCACTCAAACATGTGTGTGAGGAGGGTGCATGTTATGCTATTTTTTACACAAACAATCTTGCTTGTGACAGTAAACAATAGGCTGTTGGCAGCGTGCAGTGCAACATACATAATTCCATGAACGGATATATTGCATAGTGCGCACAAACAAAATGGTGTCATGTTGTCCGTTCTGTATGTTTGAGACGTGCCGCAATCAACGTAGGAAGCTATTCGACGTATGGATCCTTTGCGAACACTCCCCCGATTGGGCTGTGGGGCAGGGGTTCTACGCTCGAAGAACACCGATATTTGTATATTTTCTTCTTACTAGTGACGAGAGACGAAATTCATGCCAGTATGCGTCGTTTGTGCAAACAACGAGTCCATCCATATCCAGGTCTTCTTGGAATCGGTCCGTGTTCCAGAAACAACATTCACGTGCATATTGCAGACACCTTCTTCCAGGTTCGTTTGCAGATCGGGTTTCTGTGTCCATAGGAGACTGACCGGATCTCAGAAGAGGTCATTTCGAGTTTCTCTTCAGAAACCCGTTGCCCCGCCTTCATAAAGCTTGAGGTGCTCCTTGACATTTGGCAAGTGGCCTCAGACTGACAGGCCTTGCTTGCCGATGCCCAAGAAAATATATCTTGCGCATTTCGAAAGAAACAAAATACACGAGAGAAGTACCCACCTACCACACACAGCTTGACCTGTGGCATTATCAAAACGAACGAACCTATCAGCAACTGCCCTCCAGACATGACGCCCTGTCCGGGAGTCGTATGTTATTTGAGGAGGTACAGACCGCAAAAAAAACTCAGACGACACGCATCGCACAGAGGCATCGCAAAACACAGGTTTTGAGCACACTCTTTCCAAAAATCCATGCGACAGGACGAGGTGCAGGTGTTGGCGAAGCACGTTCGCGATCTCGCGGTGAAGAGTCCAGAGGGCCAAAAAAATCACAAACAGACTGGTAATAGTGTCTTGTACACAATGCCAACGCAACCGACTGGCCCTGCTGAAAGAGTAAGTTTTGAAGGCGTTGGTTTTCCATCCAGTGTGTTGCTATATCACATCCCAGAAGGGGTTGCCCATCTTCGGCGTCACCACCCCCTCGCCCCCCCATCCCCATTCGGTTCTCCTCTGCAAGGCTTCAGGCCAAACGCTGTTCCGGAGCGTCGCAACCGACTATCGTTGCTCTGCTGCTGAAAGTTGTATTGCCCCTTCCCTTCCCACGACTTTCGAGTCTGCTTTGGTGACACAGGCATTTGCGGGTCACCCTTTATTCGCGGTATTGCTTTTCTTTTCCAGTGTCAATGTTGTGCTGTGATGGTTCGATGATGCGTTGATGATTTTTGTGAACCTTTTGTCTATGCAGACATGTCTCCTGAGTCACAGAATGAGCCCATTTCCATTTTTTGCGAGAACTGGTCGAATTTTCCCAGCTTTTTATGTGGTTGCAGATCCGGGCGTGCGCGGGTGGAGGCAACTGCCCCTTTGGTTCCCCATTCCGGGGGATCTCAGGACTGGGTAGGGGAAGGTATACTGAATGTTGAACACACAGATGGAGTCACGGTTGGAGTGGAGCGCACGCCCACATGCCACACAACGGCTTTTGTTCACATTCCCTGATTTGACTTCGTTTTCCGAGGGTGGTGCCGAGCTGCCTTCTCCTTCTCATCCATATCCGGAATCAAAAAGAATATCGCGGTTAGTCGCTGCAGCTCAACGAAACAGCTGCTTCATGGACACAGGCAAATCAGCCGTAAACTCCCTCTCCAGCTCAGCGGAATCCACGAGAAGTTTACTGTCGAGCCAGCCCACACAATGTGCAGAGCGCTTCCTTTTTTCCTTCTGTTCTTGATGATACTCGCAGCCGCTACCACCACCGCTGCACTCATCTAGATGCTCTTCTGCCAAGGAGGCGCCAAACAGTGTCTCCCTGCCCCGAGAAGTATCTGCGTGAGGCCGTTGGAGGTGCATACTACAGCAAGGCCTTGCAAGGGCCATTGCTGCTCTGCGCATTGGGCTGTGTTGCCCCATAGCAGCGTTTCGTTGAATTGTGGCACTGGCGTGTGCTTGTCCCTCTGCATCCCCGGAACAGCTGCCTTGCTGTGGGGCTTCCACAGGGTGGCAACATGCATTCAGGTGTGGGAGGGGGCAATTGACCGAACACGGTGGCCTGGTCAGACCCTGACCAGGTCATACCTGGTCATTGACCAGGTATGACCTGGTCATGACCAGGTCATTTTCACCCATTTTAACCGGGGGGAACATGTTGAGTGGCCAAGCAGGGGGGACAATTCGCATATTCCGGACTCTCTCCGGCCGTTGTGGAAAGTATGAGTCAAAAGGGTTCAACCATACCCGGAGTCGAGAAAGAAGTCGAAGCTTGAATCATGTTGGGCACAAGGGGAAAATGGTCAAAATTGGCCCAAAATTACCAATAAAATATGCTGCAGTGCAGGGGGGTGGCGGGGGAGGGGAGGGTGGGGTCGGCGACGAAACTTGATGATCAGCAGCTTTCTGCCTTCTTCCGCTTCTTCACATTCTTCTCCTTCTTCCTCTTCTTCGGGATCTTCGTTGTCGTCGCCGGCTTCACAGGCCAGTGCTGCCTTGCGTAACACGCCGTCCTTCGCATCCTGGGTGTGGATCGGCGGCTGCTTGTCGCAGAGGCAAATACGGAGACCACGCGGTTTGTTGCAGGCAGCATCGCCAGTCAGTAACCAGCCATCGGAACACTTGCCGAGCGAATCGATCGGGCCGACAGGGGTTACTCGACTGCTACCGAGAGCCCTGAGACGGTGCCGAAACGAATCGAAGTTTTTCATCCATACGGGACCCGCTGTCATGCACTTCCCGCACAACGATATGACATTGTATTGCAAGAGGGTACACGAAGATTCTTGCGGGGTCGTTGCCGAAACTGGCATAGTTTGCCAGCTCGAACACCATCAGGTCCCTCTCCCGGAAACAAGCAGATGTTGTCCTGGCCCCCGATTTCCTCCCCCCATTCTCCCTCTCGAACGCTTCGTCGGAGAGGTGGCAGTTCTGAGGATCCTGAGGGTCCTGAGGCATTCAAGGCAGGGCACTCCCTTCTCCATTCTTTTACACTCTTTGAAAAGTGTCACAATCAGATGTGGTCAACCGTTACGGCACTGCCGATGGGACTCTCGTCCTCTGGCACGCCCGCTGGTCGGGCTTCTTTGTCACCACCGCCTGCCTCATCACCGCGTTCACCAACTGGATGTCGATGGTCACGACACCCTGCCCCTGCGTTGCCTGTGGTGTTGCCCCCACCGCCACAATGAACGGATCCGGAATGTGAAACGTTCGGGCGTGCAGACCATTCGGAACCTCGCTCTTGTAGGGCAGGTCCCTCATGACCGTGACAGTCATGACCGATCCGTCGAGGACAGGTGGGTGCTCGTCGGGCACGTCAGCTCCCGGACCCACCTCTACGATGATCCGGTAGAAGAGGACGTCTGCTATCGAATGCCTCCCGATCTGCGTGATGGGGGGGGGTTCGGGGTCAGTTGTTTTTCAGCTGCCTTCGAAGAAGTACTGCCCACCGCGCTTTGAGCGGTGGGCAGCCTCTTCATATCGGTTCCCAGCACCTCATCCGAGCACCCCGCTTCCGTCAGCACCTCGTACTCAGACGAGTTCTTGTCGGCGCTCGTGAGGCGCTTCATGCCGCCTCCGACGCGCGTTGCCAGAGACACGCATGGAGTAGACTGCGGGCAGTGTCCTGGCCTTCTTCTTGTCGGCCTCTTCACTCCGTGTCAGCTTCCTGCCCCACTCCTTGTCAAAGTGGGTGGTGCGATGGCTTTTCAAACAGCGCCGCGAGGCTGCTGTGAAACAGCTCGACGCCTTCTGCGTGGCCTGGGATGATGCAGACCTCCTCGACATTTTTTTGGGATACCACCAGGGGGAGGGACCCGGTGTGAGGCACTTGAGTGCGTCCAGGCGGGCAGGGAACCTGGGCAGGGGGCAGGGGGCCTCATTCCTTTTTGGTAATTTTGGGCCAAAGCTGCTGATCATCAAGTTTCGTCGCCGACCCCACCCTCCCCTCCCCCGCCACCCCCCTGCACTGCAGCATATTTTATTGGTAATTTTGGGCCAATTTTGACCATTTTCCCCTTGTGCCCAACATGATTCAAGCTTCGACTTCTTTCTCGACTCGGGGTATGGTTGAACCCTTTTGACTCATACTTTCCACAACGGCCGGAGAGAGTCCGGAATATGCGAATTGTCCCCCCTGCTTGGCCACTCAACATGTTCCCCCCGGTTAAAATGGGTGAAAATGACCTGGTCATGACCAGGTATGACATGGTCATGACCAGGTCATACCTGGTCATGACCAGGTCAGATTTGGTCATGACCTGGTCAGATTTGGACCTGGTCAAAACCTGGTCAGTCAGCTGACCAGGCCACCGTGAACCCCTAGGCCCAGGCCCGAGGTTGTTCCCCTAAGGCCCAAGCTCATGGCCCCGATGCGAACTGGATTGTTTTCAAACAGGAGTAACGGGCATCAGGCACTGACTGGGGCTGACAGCGGTGGAGGTTGGGAGCGATCCAGGATATCCACCATTTTGAGAGTTGTGATCACAGCGCAAAATATCCGAGGAGGGAAGGTGCCTCCTGATTTGGCCCGGAGTTTGGCGGTGTTTGTGACGATGGCATTTGGCCTGCAACCACGCGGGAAAGGTGCCTTTGGCGTCCAGTGGGATAACAATGGTCTCTCCATTGCTAATACCCTGTCCGAAAAAATCCACTCAGATTCCACTCAATGGATCTCTGAGCAAATCGATCCGCCAAGGGGGGTTTCACCAAGGCCCCCCCCCTTGCCCCACCCCCAGGTTCCTGCCCACCTGCATGACTCAAGTGCCTTCCCACAGGGTCCCGACCCCCCCCGCCCCCCTCCAACCCCTGTGCAAAGTTACAGCTGTTTCGGGAACACACAATTTTTCTATCGAGGGGGGGGGGATTTGCCGTCTTCACCCCCCCTCCTCCTCCTCCCCTCCCCCCCCCCCTTTCTCAAGAGCATACATTTAGAAACCCCAAAGGACGGGGGGGGACTTGCCCAAAAAAATGCAAAATGCTTGCTTGTCTGTCTGGACATACGTGGCAATGCCCTGTGCAATCTCTTGCTCTTTATTTCTGGATAATCCAGCGTAGTCAAGCAAGCGCCCTATTTCTGCACCTTTCCTTTCGGACCTCCTCCTGCCTCCCCCCCGGGGGAGGGTGTGGAGGGGAGGTGGAGCCTTCACTGTAAGGCGTCCTGACAAAGGGAGAATACGAGATTTCCCAGCCCTGATACAGTGTGGCAGAGGGCGAAGCCCTGCCTTCCCCCCTCCCCCAGCCGCATATCTCCTATATTCTACATTGTGTTCGGGGAAGGTGCATGAGTTCAACACACAACGGAGTTGGGGGGGTGGGGGATTTTTCTGACTTCCCTGCAGTGCAGACAAGCGAGATCCCCTGTTGGAGAGTGTGAGCCGTTCTGCCACACACAAAAAGAATGCCAGCAGACGGAAGGGAAAACGGGGTGCAAAAAAGTGAAAAAGTGAGGGGAAAAAATATGGCAAGGGATGCTCGGGAACATCCAAATACACCCAACCATCCCTGGCCTGCGCCGGAACGACCCCGATCAGACCGACAATGAGAGGTACGCGATGGCACAGTCGATGCTGGCGGGACTCCCCCAGGCGGAGCTGCACGCCTACACGGACGGCTCAGTGAAGGAGGGCATTGGAGGTGCGGGTGTAGTCCTCCTGGACCCTTCTACAACAGACGTCGTCGACAAGCGCAGTGTCGGGGCAGGCCAAAGCTGCGTCTCGTACCAGGCAGAACTCGTAGCACTGCGGGAGGCGACTCAGATGATCTCAACAAGGGGTGTGACCCGCGTCGTGATCCTCACGGACAGCCAATCCGCCCTGTACGCGCTAGAAGCAGGACCACACCGTGCCAAGGCGGAGACACTTGTCGACGTCTGGCGCGGTCTGGCCACACTCACCAGCTCAGGCACAACTGTCACCCTACAGTACGTGCCGGCCCACGTCGGGGTGGAGGGGAATGAGCTGGCAGACTACCAGGCAAGTCTGAGGACGAACCTATACCAGCCACAGCCGGAGCCCATCGCCCTGATGGCGGCGAAAGCAGCAGTGCGAAGGGAGACTGCGGAGCTGACGCCCCGGCCGAGCGAAGACAGCCTGTACGCCTGGACACCACCTAAATCGACGGTACCAACAGCGCGCCGACCCGCGCTATATACACCGGCGCTGACCCGCCTCGGGGCCAGTACGATGCGGCTGTTGCGTACGCGCCGACACTACCTCCTGTACGACTACATGTCGAGCAGCGGGGCACCGAAGTGCCGTATGCACGGCTGCACAGTGCAGAAGACGACGCTGAAGCACCTGCTGAGGACCTGCCCGAAGCTAAAGCAACTGCGGGATAAACACCTGAAAGATCTCTCCCCCCACAACCTTCTTCTCACCCGCCCCGTGCAGGCCCTGCGCTTCCTGTTGGACGCAGGCCTGCTCCACGAGGCCGAGGAGGACCTGCTTACGGGCCAGGGGGGCGGGAAAGGGACCTAACCCGGGCGGGGCGGGGCGGGCTGGGCGCTCAACACAGAACATGAAGGAATACAAAGAACGCGCCCCGTCCACGCACCCTGATGGGGGCGAAAGGCCGGGGGGAAACCAACGAACAGGACCTTTGCCATATCAGGTAAAGTCGTCTCAACACAAAAACATTGGCATTTAATGGGGAGGTGTCTCCGTGTCGACGCACGGCAACCCACCCGCACTGCGGGAAAAAACGGCACCACACAGGGCACTATCCCTGACCCGATCCCGGAAAGAGAAGCACACGAGTGGGCCAACGCTACAACGACGTAGTGCACGAGGCGAGGGATCGGGTACGAAGTTAAAAAAAAATGTCAAAAAGCAGATGTGTCACCCCGTGTCCTCTTCTGGGAACCGCAACCGAGGCAGCCCGATTCTCAACAAAAGCGGGTTGCATCTCACTTCGAATTAGGGGGGGGGGGGTCTTCCGCCAGGGTGCCCTCCCCCCTTTGGAAATGGAATCAATGATCGGAAGCCTCACAAAGGCCGAACGTTGCAGTGGTGTTTCACCCCCCCACCCACCCACCCCTCTTCCCATCGGTCTCGGCTCTGTACAGGGGTGGTGGTGGTGGTGGGGTATTTTGCATGGCAAGTGCACTCCACTCCCTCTGCAGGACCAACAGTTCAGGGGGCAGTCAAGATGGGTGACAGGAGCGCGTGGTCGATGTTCTTCACGGAGAAGCCGGAGCTGAAGCTGGCGCTCATGGACGAGATCATGTACAACAACAAGCGCTTCCAGACGAAGCAGGACTGGGAGATTGAGCTCGCCGCGCGTGACACCCGCTACAACGCGTACTACGCGGCCGCCGCGACGTACGCCTTCTCCTGGCTGTGGACGGCACCCACCGCCACGGTGAAGCGTATCTTCGGGCCCCCGGACTCCCTGGTGATCCCCCCGTGGAGGATGGGCAAGGAGGCCATCATGGGCACCATCCTGTCGATGAACGGTGTGCGCCCCCAGGCAACCGGCGTGACGCGGCAGATGTGGTGCGGCACACCCGCCTTCCTGGTGCTGGCGGCGATGCTGCACTACGGCGAGTGCGAGCGTCTGTCGCAGTACATCTCGCTGAAGGACAAGACGGTGTTCGGTGAGCTCGCAGCGGCAGTGGACGAGGGCAAGGCCTTCGAGTCGCAGTTCTCCGCCTCGCTTGACCAGGTATGTCCCTGGTGGTGGTTTGTGGGAGGGGTGGGGTGGTGGAGGACTCAACGGAATTCCGTGCGACAGTCCCACGTGCGGTCGCTGAGGGCTGTGGTCCTTTGACGCGTCTTCGGGACCTCATCCCAGACGCGGATGATGCGTTCGTGGAGTTCCTTGATGGAAGGGCTCGCTAAAAAAATATACACGAACGCTGACGCCACGCGAGCGCAGGCACTGCCAGGGAGCTGGGAGAGCTCACTGCGGTGTTGCTTCAGTTTAGAGTGGTACGTAAGGAGCCCCGCGCTTTCGATACAACCAATGCCCGACTCCTGACGATGAGAAGCTTGCAGTCCTCTGTGTGGGGAAGTGGAGCCAGGGCCTCCACCGCAGCCGACAGGTCGGAGTAAAATACCCTCACAGCAGTCGGTGATCCACACCTTGCAATCGCCCTTGTCCACATTTAAGGCGATGTACCACCTCGGGGGTCGCTGCGGAGCGGCGCGATTATCACCGCAGGCACATGTGGACCCCAGTCACCCTTCCTCACGCGCGACACCCCCGAAGGATCAGTGCATTTTAGGAGAGGATCACAAAACCACTTGTTCACAGCAACGCCGTTCACAGAGGTCACAACACACCGCCGCTCGTGCGCACAAACAAATCCCGGACTCTTTACACGGTATTCTGCCGAACAAATCGGTGGCACAATTTCACACAGAACGGAAACATATCCACGGGATTGCCTTGATATGAATGGAGACAAGTTCTTGGCCGTCAACCACCCACGCACCCACCATACAGGCCTCGTCTGACATCCTGCGCACGGCAGGGAACAAGTCCGAGCTGCGCCTGCTCTGAGCAGCCTATCTCCCCTCCTGAATGCCCAGCGCCACCATGTGTCTGTTCTGGCTTTCGTGCCGCTCGTTGGTCCACACCCGCCCCCACCACGCCACCCCCCCTTCTGGCTGGTGTTCCTCTGGAGACCCGATGACGGCCGGCCCGACGTTTTTGCCTACGTTGAATCAAACATGTATTTTTTTCATCCAAAAATGACGCGCCTGTGACAACAGACGATGAGGGTATGGGCTGTGTGGAGGTGGTGGTGGGGGGGTGGGTGGGGGGTGTACAGCCAGGCCAGGGCCATTCACCGACCCCAAAAAAAAAGGAAGGGTGGTCGTCGATGCCGAGAAAACCGGAACGTTCACTTTTATGGTTATCTTTTTCCCCCCCCACTTTTTTTTCCTGCTCAACGCTGAGCTGAGGTGCATTGGTCATCGAGGAACGTGGAGCGGGGGGGAGGGGGGGCGGCGGACGACATGGCGAGATCGCGGGGTTCCACCCTTTTTCTCGCGTCTCTCTCGGCGTGCGATGTGGTGTCATTTTCTTGAGAAATGCCGCAATCTCCCCCCCCCCCCCCTTTGGCAGTGCAGTCCATTTTTGACTCCACATCCATGTGTCTGCTGCGTGTCTGTGTGAAGCCCTGTGAGTTTCTTTGGCTGTATAATGGACTTCCATTAGGTTATCGCGGTTTTTCAAAAAAAATATCAGTGGTAACCGCCAGGCCCTCTTGTGGTTACATTGCGAGAGTGGGGTGGGAAGGGGAGGGGAGGGGGGGGGGGGCGTGCACAGTCGGGTTAGACCAGGGAGGGGGGGGGGGAGGGGGCTTGGACAGCAAAACAAATAATGGCCCTGGCAAAGCAAGCCGAGACAACCAAGGTGATGTTGGAGAAAGGACGGGGCAGAGAGGGGGGGACGGGTTGTGGGTCAGAGTGCGCTCGTGTGGTGGCAGTGATTGAGGAGTGTTTGGTTGGGTGAGGGGGTGGGGGGGGGGGGGTGGGGGTTGGTAGTGGTGGGGAGTGAGGTGGGTGGGGGGGGAGTGAGGGAGTGAGGGAGGTGTGAGGAAAGGCGACCTCGGTTGGCAATCCAATTACCCCCCTCCCCCCCCCCCTCTCTCTCTCTCCCCCCTTCCTAACTAACCCCCCCCCCTCCTCTTGCTCCCATGCCCTCTCTCTGCTGCCGCCACCCCCCCCCTCTTCCCATCTTCCAGAAGGGAGGCAAAACAATGCGGGGGGAGGTGGGGGGAAAAAAAGTGCCTCAGGCAGTTGCTGGGTGGTGGTGGTCTGTTTGGTGGATTTTGGTTGTAGCTACAACAAGGTGCGCCAAACAATACGAGCGTCACGGCCACAGTTGAAAAAGCAAAGCACCGAGCAAAGCGGGAGGGACAGGCGAGCCCCAGTATGCCACCAAAGGAGCACCCAAGTAGCCAACAACGGGGTTGTCCGTTCGTGGATATCCGTGGCACTTCCTCTGATGAGCTTCGTCGTTGCCGGGGAAAAAAAATACTGCCGGAGATGATCATCCCCCCCCCCCCCCCCGCTCACACCACCGCCCGGCCAATTTTGTCTACTTTTTCCTTTTCTGGAGCTTTCGACCCCGCCCCCCTAACGATCGGCGCAGGCGATCGTTCCCCTTTGTTTGGTGTAGGTATCTTGTCGGGCGACGTCTGATAATACACCCACTGTCTAAAGCATAAACACACAGCGACTTTGTGTGGAATGGAATCCGCGGCCCATTTTATCGTATGGCGCACACGGGGGCCTTTTTTTTGTTACCAACAACCAGTCACACCCACCTCCTTCGCAGTACACAACATACACACACGCAGAACTGCGCCTTGATTGGCTTCTGTAAACCGCTTGAGGGGGGGTATTTTTCCCTTTGGCCTGACGCGGGGAACTGTTGGAGCCGCAGGGGCGGTGGGCGTGCCGTTTCACCCGCAGCTGCTCTTTTCCAGCTGCTCCCGTCGTTTGGGTGTTACCCGAAGCGCAATGAATTCGCTTCAGGGCTGCAGGGTGGTGGGCAGTTTCCTCAGGGAGGGCACCGCAGCCAGGTCCCAGCAACGGCTTGTGCGATGGGGTCCTGCCAGCGTGCGGCGGAAGCGGGTCGTCTACAGTGATGATACACTGGAGGAGGTGCTCCCTCCACATGAACAGGTTCAGCATATTATCCGTGCCTCGCATAGGGTGAACGTGGCCTCCAGTATGCCTTGGGAGAGACCGTGTGTTGCATCAGAGTTCGCTCAGTGTGGCCTCCACTAAAGGAGTGGAGAAATGCGTGTGTCTGTGCGCACGTAGGTGGGGGTCACAGTGGAGATGTCGTGAAGAGCAGGTGGCGCTCGGTGTTCCACAATACTATCAACAGATTCACGTGGTCCCTAAGACTTGCTTTCTGTGCGACCGCCACTTTGTGACCCGTTGATAGCATGGTTGCCACGTGTACATGCATGGCCTTTTCACCCGGTGCTGGCATTCACTCCCTCTGAAACACAGACAGCGTTCTGGTCATTGCGTCCCTCTCCTTCTTCGGCGTTGCATGGTACATGATGTATGCATAGGGAGGGTGTGGGGAGAGTGTACGCATGCAAACTCGATCTTCTTATGTCGCCTCATGCAAGGAGAAACACCAGCCGGACGTGCTGTAACCGTGACCGATGTGTTTGATTTTTACCCTTCTTCCAACAGGGTGTTTTTGTTCAGGTAGAAAACGACAAGGTAATCACGATGTGATTGCTGTCATACACAATTTTTTGCCGCCGTGCCAAACGGGAAATATTCAATCAAGAGGCTGGTTCGCAGGCAAAAGGAATCTCTCGCTACTGGGGGGGGGCAATTAATCGTGCATAGTCGAATAATCGTGCATAGTCAAATAATCGTGCCTTTTTGAAACAGGCATTTATAAAGTTTTTTCCGCTGAATAATCGTGGGGTGCACGATTATTCACTTTTGGCTATTTTCGGTCAGTTCTGGAAGAAAAATGAGCAATTTTTCCCGCAGAATTTTCAAAAAACTCGTTCTTTTGAATGTTGGGAGCCCGTGCGGATCGTGGTGGGGTCATTTCGACCATGGGGTGTCTGTCTTCACCCGTGACTGGTCGTCACCATTTTGGCTCATATTCGTCCACATGTCCGGCCTTGAGCCCCCAGTTTCAACACGAAAATGAGCCCAGACGGTCACTGCCAGTAAGGGGTGAAGACAGACACCCCATGGCCAAAATGACCCCACCACGATCCGCACAGATTCCAAATATGCAAACGGACGAGGTTTTTGCGATGTTTGTCCCCAGAACTGACCAGAAAACTTGCAAAAGTGAATAATCGTGCACCCCACGATTATTCCCCCCCGTCAACTTTTTGCCTTTTTTTGGGCCCCTCAATTATACCCGCCCGTTCGCCAATTAATAGTGGAGTGCACGATTATTTGCCCCCCCCAGTAGCTACATAATGTTACACTTTCATACGCCCCGCGCCTCACAGCTTCCACACAGTGTACGCGTCCGAGATGCTGAAATACGAGGGCATCGGTGACGACGATGATGACGACGAAGACGACGAAGATGATGAGTGATCCCCTCCATCCACGCGCCCTTCTTTTTCCCGATGCCCGCACAACTGAAGGCAGGGTGCAACTCCCGGGGCGCTCACTGTTCTTCTCGCCTTTACCACCCGCACCCCACCCTCGTCCGGCAGCACTCTAGCCCCCCTCCTGCCCTGCTGTTGCAACAGTGAGGCAGGAATGTGTGCGGCGTTGCTCCCCGCAGCACCCACAGGCCGCCTGCAAGCTACCCCCCACCCCCACTCGGAGGAAGGGGGGCGGTGGCGTGGGTGGTGTGGTGTGGGGAGAGGGCTGGGCAGAGTCTGTCACACCCCGACACTCGCGCACCCCCCCACCCCCCCTTCCTCCCCCAGCGCTCCGGCTGTGTAGTTAGAACGAAGTGAGAGGGTCGTGAACAGGTGCCCCCACCCGCACGCCAGCCTCAGCCCCGGGGCTTTTGACAGCTTGTATTGCAGCCGTGATTTTATTGACTTTTCGAACACCCACTTGGGGTATTTGTCTTGTCACAGGTGGAGTGGCGTCTCCTGTGTGGTCATCTGGCAGTACCGCAGCATGTGCAGTGTCTTGTGATGTGCCTTTGTGATACACCACCCACACCGCAGGTCGGATATCGCGAGTAGCAATACATCAGAGGAAGGGAGGGACACACAACGCCACTTGCGATGGGCCGCTCGGCAGTGCATGCTGTGCTGGCTGCCTGGGTGTTGGCAGCAGGGCTGTGGGGTAGCGGTGTGTCGGTGGATGCGGCCGAGATCGAGGTGCCGGGGCTGAAGCTGGACGGGATTTCCGCAGACGTGTTCGACTGCAGCAAGCCGGCGACGACGAGCAGCGTGAGTGTGGATGTGCCGCAGGTGGGGGTGAAGGCGCAGGGGACGGTGACACGCACCGGGTGCCATCTGTCGCAGGTGTCGTTGCGCGTGGTGGCATCCGCAAGTGTGCCCGTGTCGGCTTGGGGTGCGGAGCTGTCGTCGCTGCACGTGGAGCTGCAGAACACGTTCGCCAGCAACGGGGACGAGGTGTGGAGCGGGCTGCTGACGGGGAGCGCGTCTTTTGAGGGGAAGACGGGGACGGCACGCATCGAGATCGGGGCTAGCGGGGTGACGTCGTTCAATGTGTCGGCGCCGTTCCAGTCGGGCCCTGTCGCGTCCAACGGGAACATCGACTTTGCCTTCACCAAGAGCGGGGCGGCGGTGCTTGGGAGCGGCGCTGTGCGGGTCACGGCAGGGTCTGTGGTGGCGGAGGGGAGCGGGCAGCTGCAGTACACGCGGGGCACCGCCAGCCGCGCCGCGCTGTGGGCGGTGGACGTGCAGAGCAGCGCGGGTGTCGGGGTGTTCGGGCTGACGCTGAGCGCGGTGCGGGTTGCGGTGCAGCGGAGCGGGAACGTCAGCGGCAGCGGCGTGTGGTCGGGGACGCTGGCGGGAACGTTCGCGACGCAGGAATTCAGCGCGTCGGTGAAGACGGTGCTCGTGTCGTCATCACCGGCGGTGTTCGGGCCGCTGGAGGGGGCGGTGAACGTGACGCAGAGCGGGGTTGCGTTCGATGGGCAGCTGTCAGTGTCGCCGAACCAGCAGGCTGCGGGGTCGTGCGCGAAGCTGTCGGTGTCGGGGACGGGGACGCTGGCAGGGGGGCAGATCGCAGAGTTTGACGCGGTGCTTGATTACGACCAGTGCGGGAAGGAGCGCTTCCAGCTGACGGGGTCACTGCCGCAGGCCGTGGCGGGATCACGGCCTGCGGCAGTGACCCCGTCAGCTGGAAGGTCCCGTCACGGCCTGCGGCAGTGACCCCGTCAGCTGGAACGTCAGCGGGAGGGGTGCAGATCACGGACGTGGCGGTCAACGTGGCGGGGGTGGTGGGCAGCGGAGGGGCGCTGGCGTGGTCTGGGGCGGTCCAGGGTTCTGTGTCGTTCCTGGAGGGGGCGGCAGCTGGGACGGCGGAGATTGCTTTCGCCAACACGAAGCTGCAGCAGGCGACGATGAGCGTGGCGCTCGCGAGCGGGCCGGCATCAGGGCAGATGAACCTCACCGTAGCAAATGGCGGGGTGTGGAGTGGGTCGATGGTGCTGCAGGTGGCGACGGACAACGTGCAGGTGTCTGGGATGGTGGGGACCGTGCAGTACAACAGCACAGACGGCGGGGCTTTCGCCGTGCAGGCGGGGGTGAGCGACCTGACGGTGTTCGGCGTGGCGCTGCGCGACGTGCAGGTGGATCTGCAGCGGCTGCGGGACAACACAACTGTGGCAGCGGCGTGGTCTGGGAGCATCGGCGGGACTGCGCAGTTCGGGGATGCAGTGACGGCGCAGGTGACGGCGGTGCTGGCGGGCAACGCATTCCAGTCGCTGGAGGGGCAGCTGGACGTGGCGGAGGCAGGGGTGGCTTTCAGCGGGACCGTCGAGGTGGACGCGGGGAAGCAGTGCAGCGGGGTGTCGGCGCAGGGGACGCTGGCGGTCGACTCTGTCGCTGGGCTCACAGCAGGGCTCACGATCGACATGTGTGCGGCAGTGGGGAAGCCGAAGTACACGCTGACGGCGGCCACGACGGGGGCGGTGTTGCTCGGCGGGCTGTCGCTGTCGTCGGCACAGGTGGTGCTGCGGAAGCCAGCGGGGGGTGCGTTCAGCGGGACCTTTGCGGCCAACGCCCCGCTCTTCGGGGGGAACACGCGCGCGACAGTCGCCTTCGCTGCGGGGAAGCTGCAGAGCGTGCAGCTCAGCACAACGGTGACGGTGGTCGGGGTGATGACGGGGGCGTTCGACTTTGAGTACAAGCCGGGGTGCTCGTCCGCGCTGACGGGGGCGGCGGCCATGGCGGTGACAGTGCCCGGGGCGGACGCGGCCGACTTCACGGGGACGGTGGTGCTGACGCCGACGCAGGTGGGGGCGAAGTGCGTGTGGGATCTGGCCGTCACAGCAGGAATGACCGGGGCGGTGTGGGAGGGCCCCGGCAGCACAACGCTTTCGGACGTGACGCTGTCGGTGGCAACGCAGCACGACAGCGGCGCGGCGGCGGGGGCGAAGCTGCGGCAGCGCGTGTGGGTCGGGCGTGTCGAGGGGAAGCTGTCGTCGGGGCTGAGCGGGTACGTGGCGCTGGACAGCCGGAACTCGACGGTGGAGGCGGGGCTGGAGTTCGAGGACAACAACGTGGCGCTGGCGGTGTCGTACTCTAGCAACTGTGTGGGGCGGGGCACAGTGGTGGTGAAGAACCTGGGGTACGGGATCCAGGGGGGCGAGGTGTCTGTCGTGTTCCAGAAGGTGTGCGGTGGCAGCAGCAAGGCGTGGACGGCCACCGGGACACTGAGCGGGTTCCAGGTCCCGCTTGCCGGGGGGAAGCGGATGCTGGAGATCCCCGACGCGGTGGTGACGGTGACGCAGAACGCGGCGGGGACGCTGAAGACGGTGCAGATTGGCGGGACGTTCCTCGATATCTTCACCCTGGGGCTGGAGTTCACCCTGCCGTATGACGCGGCGCGGCTGAAGCTGGTCGGGACGGCAAAGGCGGCACAACCGGTGTCCCCTTCCGCGCTGCTGTCGCGGTGGGGCGGCGGCGGGTTGGACACGTCGCTGCGTGCGTTTGCGAGCCCGGTGTACGACGCGCTGAACGAGATCAAGCTGTCTACCGTGGTGCTCGAGGTGTCGCTGCTGAAGAAGAGCGTGGAGCTGTCGGGGACCGGGACGGCCTTCGGGGTCGGGTTCCAGGTGGCGGTGGGGATCGCCGACAGCCCGCGTGCCGGCTGGGGCTTCGGGGTCGGGATGCAGTTCACGAACCAGGCGGGGGCGGGGACCCCGTCCCTCCCCGGGCTGGCCGGGATGGTTGTGCAGTACCTGCCGGCGGAGACGCTGTCCTTCACGCTGTCGAAGGGGGCTCTGTCGTTCGGGCCCTTCACGACGCGGCGGAGCGGGCTGGCGGTGGGGTCGCTCGTCTCGATGGGCAGCGGGCTGCTGGGGGACCTTGTGTCGAAGACGTCGGGCACCCCGGTGGGGGGGCTGCTGTCCGGGGGCGCACAGGCGGCACGGCTGCAGCTGGAGGGGGTCTTCTCCTCCATCACAGACCTCGACGTGTCTGTGTCGCTGCCGGGGCGGGTGGACATGATCGATGGCCACTTCTCCATCGAGAAGCTGGCGGCGCTGTTCCGCTTCAGCGCCACGGGTATGCCGGAGATCGGGTTCTTGGTGTCCCTGCGCATCGCATTTGGGTCGCCGCAGCGCGTCATCATGCCTGCCGGGGCGCTGCTCGTGAAGCCGTCCGGGTTCGGACTGGAGGCGTCGCTGGACGTGAAGCCGGACTGGAAGGACCCCTTCGGGCTGAAGGGTGTGACGGTGCTGTTCCCGTGGGCGATCGGGTCGATGGTGTCTGCAACCACGCTGATGCTGCCGAACAAGCTTGCCTTCATCGGGGGGGCAGAGGTGGCTGGGGTGTCCGGGCGTCTGGCCTTCACAGCAGACGTGGACAACCTTGCGAACACCGCCTTCCAGGTGGACCTGAGGCGGATCGACCTGGGGCGTGTGGTGAGCGAGATTGCGCACTGCAGCGCGTGCCAGAGCGGGGTGGCCGGGATGCTGCTGAAGGTGCAGGTGGGACGCCTCTTCGCAAACTACAACCCGTCGCCGAGTCCGGTTGAGCTGACAATTGCGGACGCGTCTGCGACCATCCAGCCCGGGATCGTGGTGAACATCTCGGAATTCAACCTGTGGCAGGTGATCCGGGGGAGCGGGTTCCTGAGCGTGTCTGAGAAGGACGTGAAGGGGCTGCTGGAGGTGGCGCCTGTGGTGTGGGGCCCGCTCAGGCTGATGCGGAGCCTGAGCGACACGACGCAGGGCCCGTACTTTGCGGTCGAGCTGTCAGAGAAGAAGCGGCTGCTGGAGGTGCGCGGGGCGGCCAGCCTGCTGTCGCAGCATATCGAGGTGCAGATGATTCTGAATGACGCGACGGTGCGGGCGCAGCTGAACATGGCCTTCGGGGCGCTGCGTGCGGAGGTGGAGCTGCTGACGGACGTGAAGAGCGGGGTGGACTTCGACGTGCTCGTGAAGGGGCGCGTGACGAACAGCCTGGCCGACATTGCGGCCTTCCTGGCCGCACCGCTGAAGCGCCTCGGGGAGCTGGCTGCGTCGGGGCTGGCCGAGGCGCAGGCGGGGCTGGCCAAGGCGCGTGCGGATCTCGAGACGGCGAAGCGGGCGCTGAACTCGGCGCGTGTGGAGGGGCGGGTGGACTTCGATGCGGCACAGCGCATTCTGGGGGATGCGAATGCAAAGTATAATGAGTGCAAGCGGCGCGAGGACGACTGCAGCGACGCCCCGTGGTACAGGAAGTATGTGTGCGCGCGCGTGGTGGGCTGCTGGATCGAGTACGGGGGGCGCGCTGTGGCTCAGGCTGCGGTGCGTGCGGCGCAGAGTATCGTCAACAACGCGCTGCAGGCGTGGAATGCGGCTATCGGTGCGGCGAATGCCGTCGTATCGGCAGTGTCTGACTCGTTGCTGCTCGCTGAGTCGGCGATGTCGTACGCGTCGGAGGTGGTGCAGAACATGGACCGCCTGACGAGCGTGCTCGGGGTGCTCGGGAACGTGATTGAGGTGAACGCGGTCACGTTCGAGACGGCGGCGTCGCCCTCGGAGGTGGACGTGCAGTTCGCGCTGGACGTGACGCTGATGAAGCAGCGGAAGGTGCTGGCGATGACGGCAGCGCTCGACTACGACGTGATTGTCAGATTCCTGCAGGGAGCGGTGCAGGACGCGATTAGCGGCTTCTTCGGGGACGACAACCCTGTCAAGGCGTCGATTGTGCCACAGTACGGGACGGTGGGGTGCCAGCGGGGTGCGGGGGACAAGAGCGGTGTGCTGGTGGGGCAGAAGGTGGCGTGCCCGCGTGCCATTGCCGGGTTCCAGATGAACACCGTCGGGTGCGTCACGCAGGGCGGCGGGGTGCAGGTAGCGATGAGCTGCAAGTTCGATGGTGTATTCAGCACGCAGGTGCCGAAGGTGTGCGAGACGCGCCACACGGTATGCGTGGCCCTGAGCGGGGTCCCTGTGGCCAACATGTTCGCGGGTGTCGGCGGCGGGCTCGCGTGTGGCGACGGGGAGGCGATGGCGTCGTGGGAGCTGGACGACAACAGCGGGGGCGCGTGCCCGGCGGGGAGGCACCGCTTCTCGTACAAGTGCTGTTCGGGGCTGGACAAGGTGGCGCACTCGGTGGTGAACACAGAGCATTCCGCGTGCTTCGACGGGTCGGGCGGAGTGGAGGACATGCCGCCCGTGCGGTGCGATCGCGAGGGTGTGCTGAAGGCCTGGCGGGTGGGGCAGGGCTGGGGCGGCTGCACGCGCCTTGAGTACGACTGCCTTGGTAAGTGGGCGGCGAGCCGCTCGGACTGCTTCGACGCGCAGTACAACCTGTTCGAGCAGGACATTGCGTGCAGGGGCTCTGGGCCGCGCCTGGCGATGAACGGGTTCGACGTCGGGCAGTACGCATGCCCCCAGGCCGACCAGGCACGCGTGCAGACGCTGTGCCAGAGCAGCGAGTCCTTCCCGGTTGACTCGTGCGCCATGCACGAGTCGGCATGCTACGACCAGAGTTACGGGCTCAGCCAGTTCTGGGAGTATGACCAGATCACGGGGGACAGCACCAAGCGGCAGCTGTGGATTGGGTGCCCGCCGGGGCAGGTGGTGGAGTCGCTTCGGCTGGAGCAGACGGGGCAGTCGAACTGCCACCGCTTCAAGTTCAGCTGCTGCACCGCGGCGATGGCGACGGTGTCTGTGCGGCGGACGACAGAGGGCGGCCCTGACATCTCGAGCATCGGGGGCGGGCGCAGTGGGGTGGACAACAACAAACAGTTCTACGGGCACCAGGTGCACTGCGATTACGGGATGGCGCTCAACTCGCTGACCTTCCACCGCAACTACGTGGAGTACATGTGTGTCGGCCCGAGCGCATCGGTGGTCGCGACGCCTGCCCCGTCGGGGACACCAGCACCCACACAGGTGCCGGCACCCATCTTGCCGGACGTGCAGTACACGGAGTCCATGCAGGCGTGCGCGGACCTGGGGAGCACTCCGATGAAAGCGCTGACGAAGGGCCGGTTCTCATGCGAGGACCAGATCATGAACGGGTTCAGCGTGCGGGCGGCGCCGTGCACGTCGCAGGGCCAGACACCGCTTGCGGTGGAGCAGCATGTGCGGTGCCTGTCGGATGCTACGCTCCCGTCTTCGGGCAACTGCGGCACATACACATCGGGGTGCGTGGATGAGTCGTGGACAAGCAGCCTGCTGCAGCCCAAGCAGACGTGGGTCGGCTGCCCGGCAGGGCAGGCGATGACGAGGTTTTCGACTGGGAGGCAGAACTCGTGTGAGCGCTTCCTCGTGACGTGCTGTGGCTTCGCCGTGCCGAGCGGCTACCGGCTCCGGGTCGAGACGCGCCGCACCATCGGAACTGGAAAGCTGGAGGCGTCCGAGGACATGGGCAACTTCGACGGGCACAAGCCGTACTGTGGGGGGCGCGGGGCGCTGAACCGGTGGAGCATGGAGGGGGAGAACTCTGTGGCGCACCGGTTTGTGTATGAGTGCCTGGTTGTGGAGGCAGTTCCGCCGGCACCAGCACCAAGCAGCAGCTGCGTGCAGGTGGCAAGCACAAAGGCTGCAGTGATGGCAACTTTCAGCTGCCAGACAGCTGCGATGCGCGGGTTCGGCGTGACCGTGCCGGCGAACTGTGCGCAGCAGGGTCAGGACTACGTCCAGCAGGCGGCATCATGCCAGGCGAGCAGCGCCCTCACAGTCAACAGCGCGACCTGCACGCAGCGCCGGTCTTCGGACTGTGTGGGCAAGTTCCGGGACCTGCATGGCTTGGGGTCCGACGACGGTGGCGGCCTTGGGTGGGTGGCGTGCCCGCAGGGCCAGGTGATGACACAGTTCTCGATTGAGGAAGACCCGTCCTCCTCCTCCACATGCAGGTACTTCCAGATGCGGTGCTGCGACGTGCACATCAGCAACCCGGTCAGCCACCGACTGCGGCAGGGGGAGTCCACCACCACAGGCGGGGCGGTGCTGCCCAACTACCTGGGGAACCTGGCGACCTTTGCACAGCACGTGCCAGACTGTGGCCCGCGTGGGGCGCTGAACGGGTGGTCCGTCATGAAGTACGGGGAAGGGTTCGCATACAAGTGCGTCACCGTGGAGCGGAAGGTGGATGCGCCTCCGACACCCAGTCCCACTCCCACCCCTGTTCCCACCCCCCCTCCCACTCCCCTTCCCACTCCTGTGCCCACACCGGTTCCGCAGCCGACACTGCCGACACTGCCTCCGACCCCGCCGACCGACCCATGCAACGGCGGGCAGCGGATTTGCCCGTTTGTTGGGCCTTGCTTCTGCGTGGGTGGTGGCGGCGGATTCCCCTTCCCCTTCTGAGAGCTTCCGTCTCGGGTCAATATTGTCTGGTTTTTTGCCGATGGACGATGTGCCGTTCGGCAGCCATGGCGGAATGAACATATGGAATATGGAACTGTACAATGTAGTGTCAAACCCACATGCACCAAACACAGCACGGGCTCAGCGGTTGCAGTGGCTCACCCGTAGGGGGTGACTTGGCATCAACCGAGTCACACCCTCGCAAAGTCGAGCCCTGGTTACCCGCTGCCCGAGCTGATGTGCGCCTGATATTTTTTGTGCCTTTTCTTCACAAAGGGGCTCCTCCTTGCTCCCTGCGGCACATTTCCCCCCCCCCCCCCCCTTCCCTTTCCCACTGTTGCTGTTCTCCCCACCACCACCCCTTTGCCGTTCCCCTTTCATTTGCATCTGCACTAGTTGGAGGGCTCTTCGCAATCGGCAAATTTCCGGCAAAGCTCAGTGCGACCCTCCTGTAAATGGAGGTGCCCAAAATGCAGCATGTCCGGCACCACAGCGGAGACCTTCCCCCTATTGTCCCGTTTATTTCTCAATTCATGTTGGAGGCGACACCTTTCTGCACAGTGGATGGTGCACCGGTGCCGACCGGTGTGTTCTGCACTGTGCTAATGAGATAGCTTCACCCGCATATGTGTTGAGTTCCCCTCTGTAGAGGACTTTCCTGTTACACCACCCTTGATGCGACGCGTCGTTTTTGTGGGCTGTGCCGGCACCGGCAGCGGTGTTGGTTCCGCAGCAAACTCCTTGCCCCTGATGTGCTATGGTTTTCACATAGAGTTGATTGTCGGCCACCCGCCGCACATAACCACTGTGCGTACTGCTCACTCCTGTCCTTTCCCTTCTGCAGGAATGACATCATCTCTGTGTTAAGCAATCACCAGCCCTACATCTGAGCACACCAGATCTTACGACACACGCGCGCATCGTAGGGTGCTTGAAACACCCTCTGCCACCACACGATCACACTTCCACCTGGGCATCGGACGACGCATTGGGCCCCAGGGCCGATGTCCTGCCCTCCTCCCCACCCCTGATTCAATTCTTCAACAGGGTTTTCCCGTCCCACCCCCCATCATTTGGACTGTTCTGCTGCCCCCCCCCCCTTTTCTTTGCAGCTTTCGCATGCAGGCTGTGCACATCAGCCCCGATTTTTTTCGCTTTGTCTTACCTCCAGCCCAGGGCATAAGATAGCTTTTCTGACCGGGGCCCAATAGGTGGGGGTTAGGTGGGGGTAGCGCGCGCGCGGCTTCGCCGCGCGCCTCGTGCACTTACTTGTCAGTTTGCACCCCGGTAGTTGTCACCGATGGTGTCGACTCTCTCCAGCTCCTCGCTGCAACCATGCACTCCTGCAACTCCTTGAATGTACTGTACTTGAGAGTGCGCGGCTTACTGAGGAAACGTGCCACGTACTGCCCCATGGCTGCCTGTGTGATACCCCCTCAGCGTCGATCAGAAGCAGGCTCTCCATCGTCAGGTCGAGGAGGGAGCCTCTGAGACATGGTTTCACCCATTTCATCAAACTGAACACCCTCTCGACCCCAGCAGTTGAGAGGGGCAGAGAGAGAGCTATCTCGCAAGGACTTGGTTACTAGACGGGCACACGCTACATGGGGGTCTGGGGGGCGGAGCCCCCCAGCCGCCAGAGGCCACGGTAGTGAACATCTGTTCATTGTGGGCGTAGATTCTGTGAGTTGGCGCGTCCTCCTGAGGCCTGAGGCTACTGGAGCGGTTGGATTCCCTGACCTACTGGGTATCGAAGGATCCAGGGGGGTCTGGGGGGCGGAGCCCCCCAGCCGCCGGAGGCCACGGTAGTGAGCATCTGTTCCTGTAAAACCATGCTCTCTTCGACGTCGACCGTCGAACCAGTGTAACCGGGTTGACGCTCTTCTATGGGGGGTGGAAACCCAAACCACCCCCACCAGCAATCATGGGCGATCGGTTTTTTTTTTTTAGTGAGGGCAGTGTTTTTTCCAGGATTCCGGAAATCGGGATTCGGGGGGGTACATTTTTTAAGGTGTATGGTGTGTCCGGAAAAGGGCTTCATTTGCAGTATTCTGGCAGTAATCTGACGTTGTGCGGCTTTCTGTGCCAGCTCTGTGACAGTTATCCCGTCGCCGACACCGAAAACCGCAATGAGACGTCTTCCCGTGGGCTTTGTATGTTGATACAACGGTCAGATTTGGGACCGTCTCAACGAACTGATGGCACGATACCGGTCGAGGTCAGTTGGAGGGGTTGGTCGTCACAGGTGAACGTTGCTGGCTTGGCTGTGTCTTACTGGGCACGAAGGGGTCAGCAATTGCCGAAGAAAAGTGGCTGGCGCTAGCCCCACACCCCTCCCGTCGTACTCCCTACGGTCCTTGAAGTCATTGCACTTCGGGTAGCTGATGTCTGGAGGTGCTTGTGCAACAGTGCCTCTGAGATCCGGCCCGTGCATGCACGCCTGTCCCTGCATTCACTCTCTGCCCACGTGTGTGTGGCATTGTAGTGTAGCTGAGGCTTGCACTGAACAGCTCGGCCATCTGATACAGCCAGGTGGACGGGGTAAAGAAGGGGTTGCCTTCGGTGGCTGGGCATATGTCTACTCGACAGGCACACAGCACAGGGGGGTCTGGGGGGCGGAGCCCCCCAGCCGCCGGAGGCCACGGTAGTGAACATCTGTTCCTTGCGGGTGGATAGATTCTGTGTGAGATGGCTGCGTCTTCCTGAGGCTACCTGATGTGACTTCACCAGACATACGCCACAGGGGGTCCCCTTCAGACAGGGACCCTCAGGCTGGATGTAGTCGGCCACCCTCCCGACCCACACCCGGGCCCACCACCCACACCTTTTCCGCCAGAAAGTGTCGTTATTTGAAAGAGCTGGGCTCCCCGAAGCCATAGTAAATTTTTTCGGCGGCCTACGTGCCAAAAAGTGCCCCTTACTCAGTACAGAACAAGTTTAAAAAAATGTACCCCCCCGGGGGGGTACATTTGGGGTCTGGCCCCGCCGGGGGGGTACTTTGTACCCCCCCGTCCGGCATGGAAAAAACACTGGAGGGCGGCTACCCCCACCTAATCCGCCGCTCAGCCCGCCAACTGGGGCTAGCCCCCCTAGCGCCACCGCTATCTTTTCCCCTGCTCCAGCCTCAAGTGATGAGATGTGCATCGGCTGAGATGCAGGGGAGACATTGGCTGTCCCCCCCCCCCCCCCCCCCCCTTGCCCTCAAACCCCCCCTTGCCCTGCTGTGTTGTGGTGTGGCAGGTGCGTTCACTATCTACACCCCACCCCCCCGTTCTCCTTCCTAATCGAAAGGAGTAGCGACACACATGTCGCCTCCTGTCATAGGAGGGGTTTTCTCTCTGCTGGGTGTGGCGAACAAAACGATGCCCTCGATGCGCATCGCCTTCGCCACAACACACTCCCTCAGCAGGGTGCCATGAGGATGGAGATCGCTATGCACGGAGGAAAGAATGCCAAGTTCTGGGCGTCTCCGCCCCCACCGCCCCCTTCTCTGCCTTACCCACTCCCCGCCGCTTATAACATTCCGCTGCAAAGCCACACTGTGCCCTCGCAGTGTTCCGTGTGAGGCACGCCTCCACCAGCTTGTTGCTATGTCTTCCCTATGGCATTCTCACAGTTCGCAATTCGACCGCACACAATCCATGCCTCACTCTGTGGGTTCTTGATGATTGATTAGCCCCGAATTCTGAATGCCCACACGCTCTTTTCACCACCACCACTCCGCAGTTGGGATACCCCGCACGATGATGCAGCTTGCTTGGCTGCCCGTGCGGTGCCCCTCAACAAGAGTCGCTTTGCGATGTGCCGGGCGTGCGTCTTCTGGCAAACCCTCCATCAAGGACCGCTTGGTTGAGAACTTCCACAAGCACGACACCTACAAAAAGAAGCAAGATGAGTGGGTGGAGAAGAGCAGGACTGGGTTCGGCATCCCCGAGAACCCCTCCGAGTCGCCGGAATATGTCGCCAGGGTAACGAGTAAGCTGCACGAGGTCACTAAGGACACCAAGGCTAAATTCGGTTCAGGCCCTGCCGGAGGCTCCGTTGTGGAGGACAGAGACCAGGCTACCTACATGCGCAGCAAGGAGGAGAAGGCAGGCGAGCGCTATGACAACGTCGCTGATATTAGCACACAGGAGGAAGTCGTGTCTGCGCCGAAGAAGAAGGCGCGTGATCTGGCGCTTGACCTTAATCCCTTTGGGGGGACTGCCGTCAAGGAGGTGCAGCCCGCGCCGAGCAGCTTCAGTGTCCCTGGGGCGAAAGGGAGTAGCTCGTTGGCAACAAAGAATTTCATGGATTATGTCGAGAACGAGCAGGACTACTATACCCGCAGCCAGACTGAGTCTCAGGCCCTGGCTCTGGGGAGGCAGCAGGCGCGGGTCCAGGCAGACAGGCAACAATCCTTGTCCCGCACGACGGAGATTCTGGGCACGCAAGGGCAGCAGAAGGTGAAGCGGGGGATGCCGAGGCTTTACCAGCAGCCCCTCATCGTGAAGAAGTGGGACATGAACTCGTTCCACCTCTCCAACGGCCAGCGTGTCGTGGGGGCCATGATCATCTACCGCAACATGTCGTTCCTGTGGGATGTCGAAACGCCCGCTGACATTACCATGGAGAAGATGATGCCCCTGGCTCACTTGTATCCTCCGCCGAAGTTTATTATCCTCGGGTTGGGTGTGGGTTTCCAGTTGTTGCATCCCGACATCCACATGTACATGCGCTCGCGGGGTACCCGTCTTGAGCCCTGCACAACCGAGAAGGCTCTCGGGGACTGGCAGCAGATTCAGATCGACCGGTATCAAGCGGCATTAGCCGTGCTTCCTCTGGAGCCGACCAACGGGTTTGACTACGTCCCCTACAACAAATATTGGAGGGCGGCAAAAAGCTTTGCTGGAGGGCACGGCGCCCAACCCACATGAGCTGGTGCTGCGTGGGTGGTGGTGGGGTGGCAGTGGTGTCGGGGAAGGCGGGAGGGCGCAGTGGTTGTGTAGAGGCGAGAAGGCGCCGGTAGCATCAGTGCACCTTGCATCCCCCGCCCTTCAGACGCTACAGGGGACGTGGGTGGGATGGGGGGGAGGGGGGGAGGGCGTGGGGCTTGTGTTTGCCTAACTTGGGACCCCACCCCACACCCCTTTCCGCACCGGACAGCGATCTTTTCTTGGCTTGCGGGAGAAGACGGGGTGAGCGCCGTCAGGATTCAGCTTCACACGATGCGAAGTGTTCCGCGTGGTTGTGGGTGCCTGGTTATGATACGCCGTGTTGCTAATCCCGCTAAAAGAACCCCCCGCCCAATAGAGGTTCGTTTATATTGTCTCCGTGGGAGGGCCAGCTTCTCCTAGTCTCCCCCCCCCGCCCCCCCTTCTGCGCCACGGCTCTTTGTCTCGCCCGCCAGCCTGTGGTCGTTCATACGACAATCAGCGATGCTTGCAGCCCACCGAAGAGAGGTTGTGTTGCTGCACTAAAACAAAAGCCATACGGAACTGCACGAGAGGCAGCAACTGACTTGACTTCGAAGCCCCTCCCCCAACCCTCCCTATTTCGTTTGATCGAAACGCAGCGTCTCTCCACTGAGAGCATACGGCTGTGTCTACTGTCTGTAACAAGACTACGTTTCAGCTAAACTCAAGGGGCCCTCGCTACCAGTCACAGGTCGTCAGTCAGAGAGGGGAAGTGGGCCGTGGCTCACTTCTTCTTCTCACTCAGTCACACTGGTGGCGAGGGCCCCCCAAGGTCTTCTCCTCTTCACTCCGTTGCAATGCCGTAGTAGGCGCAAGTCATCAGCTTGCACTGATATTCCACCTCTCTTCTGCCAACACACCCATCCACCCCCCCCCCCTTCCCCTTTTTTTGCAGGTGACACACGACACACCACACCACAGGCCCCACCCCCCCCCCCAACCAACACACACTATCTCTCTCGCGTTCGTGACTCACACCTGAACCTTTCTCCTTTCTCATTCTGCTCCTCTCCCCCTGCGAGCTCCCCCTCCTGCACCCCCCGCTTGCCCCAAGAACCGAGTGTACATGCCCCCACCCCCCGCCCCTCCCGCCCTGTGAGAGGAAGGAGTATTGCACCACCCACACACACATGCATGCGGAGTGACACTGCGTGCGGATTATGGGCGACCACCATGCCCCCTCCTGGAGGGGGCAGCTGTCTCCCGGGCAGAGGGGGGAGGAGTACTACAGGCGGCCTGTGCCGAAGAAGAGGTACGACACTGGGCCCAGCATTGCCAAGGGGAATGGCCCGGCAGCCTCGCGGCGTGTGTCGGTTGAGAGCCCCGCCAACACGGTGAAGATGGCAAGCGCTATGTCGCGGAGCCTGTGCAGCCAGGCATGCCCGCCCTCCCTGTCTTCTATGGCCAGCGCCCTGTCGGGGGGGTCTGACTTGCTGCCGATACGCGATGAGATGCTGCTGGCGGCTCCTCCCCAGCCCGCCGCGCTGCCCCAGGCACAGCTGCACAGCCCCCCGCGCACGCAGAGGCAGCCGCCGCCGCTCGCTTACAGCCCTGTGTCGCCTGCATCCCGCCAGGTGCTGTCGCTGCCGCTGATGCACGCAGGGGGGCAGATGGCAGATTCGCCGAGCCAGCCACGCCTTGCTGGCATGCCGCTGCTGTGGCAGCCCCTGCCTCCCCCCACGCATCACAGCGGCAGTGGCAGCGGCAGCAGCAGCAGCCCACCGGCTGGCGGATCGGACACCCTGTCGCAGGTGTCGTCGCTGGTTACCCCTGTGTTGGTGGGAACCCCAGAGTGGCCTGCGTCGGGCGTGCACAACGATGCGTGCCACAGCACAGTGCGGAGCGATGCATCTGCCGCGTTTATCTCGATCGACTCGTCGAGCGCGCAGCTGTCGGCGTCGGCAAGCGGGTCGTGCTGCCCCTCCTCCTCCATATCGGGGTGGAGCCTGCAGGACAGCGCGCCCTCGGTGCGCTGCCCTGCCGTGCGGGAGGCGTCGGAGGTGTCGACGCGTGTGACGGAGCTGACCGATGCGACGCAGGCCACTGTGGCATGCATGGAGTGCCGCGAGCCCTACTGCTGCTGCGAGGGCCACGGCGACGAGGGGCTGGGGCGGGAGGTGGGGTCCTCGGATGGGTCTTCGACAACAAGCGAGTACACCCTGACGGTGGAGGGTGAGGGCGAGGGTGGGTGCGTCGCGCAGCCCGTGTGCCGGGCTGAGGTGTCGTCGTGCGCGACGTCGCGGCGTGACAACACCCCGCATGATGAGATGCTGCTGCCACGGTCGCCCTGCAAGAGCCCCGACGTGATGTCGTGCGCCACGACACATCGCGACAACACACCGCATGACGAGCTGCTGGTGCCCCGCGGCACTCCCCCACTGCCCAGGAGCGCTGTGTCGTCTGCGGTGTCGCGTCCCGCTAACACCCCGCATGACGACTCACTCCTCCCGAACCGGGCGGGCTCCACCATCGCGTCGCTCGCGGGATCCTTCGGCAACCTGCCACCCTCCGCCTCCGCCGCACACCTGGATGCCTACTCGGAGGATGACCAGCTGGGGAACACAAACACGTCGTACAACTCGATGGGGACATACCTCAAGCGCCCCGCAGTCAACCGCATGGTCAGCGTCGAGACAGCTCTTGTCCTGGGCAACACCGCCGCAACAGCGCCGCAGTGCACACCGGAGACAACGCCAGACACTGTGCCTGAGGCGTGCTCCCCTCTGGACCTCCTGGACAGGACACACTCCGGCAGGGTGAGGCTGCCCTGCACCCATCACGAGGAGGTGGGGTCCGACGATGCCTGCGAGAGGACCGTGCCGGCCTTCGTGGGGGAGAGCACGTCTGCCGACTCCAGCGTGGGGACCTGCCAGAGCACTGCAGATGCCGCACAGATGTCGGTGGCGTCGGGTGGGTCGGGGGGATCAGGCCCGCCGTCATCCGGCTGCGTTGTGACACCCGGCGCCCCACCCGCGCCCCCCCCGACGGAGGGCGGGGGGAGCGAGCACTCCCGCAGGCCGAACGACTCTTTCAACGACCACCACGGCCTGGGTGGGCCGCGGCACAGCCGCGGCAGCACCGGCGCCACCGACACCCCGGCCACCACCGCCAGCACCTCCACCGCCGCCACAGAGGAGTGCGAGGCGCTGCCCCGGCAGGTCTCCGGCGGGGCCAGCAGGCCCAGCTCCCTGGGGTCTGTGGGGTCTGCCTCCTTGGCGTCGGCAGGGCAGGCGGCAGGCAGGGGCAAAGCCGCCTCCGACACCCCTGTCGTGCCGCGCGACGCGCGGTCGGAGCACAGCGGGTTCTGGGCCACGCCCTACTCCCCTCCGGCTGAGGTCCACAGCGAGCTGTCCTGCCCCCTGACTGTGGTGCCTATCCCGAAGCAGGCGCAGGGGGGGGTGCAGGAGGTGGTGGTGGAGGAGGAGGAGGAGGACACAGGGGAGACAGAGGACACAGAGGCGGGAGTGGATGAGGGGGCTGAGGCTGTGCCGGAGTGTGCCGTGGAGGCGGCGCTGTGTGGCGCCCTGGCTGCCTGTGTTGCGGGGTGTGTGCTGTGTGGGGTGGATCTCGCAGAGCGGCGGGAGCGCGCGTGGAGCTGCAACAATGTGGACAGGAGGGATATCCTGCAGGACCTGCACACCGTTATCGATGCCTGTGATGATGCCACCAGCGAGGATGTCACGATCCCGGTGGGGACGTCTGGGTCGCTGCCATTCACCGGTGTCAGCGACATCAGCAGCCCGTCGCAGGTGACGCGCCCCCTCTTCTCCAGCGGCACGGCGCACGGCATTGATTCTCTCTCGTCCTGCGACGAAGGGGCGCCTGTGCCGCACTGCACCCCACCCACCACACCTGAGGGCAGCCACCCTGGCGGCAGCCCCTTGCTGGCTGTGCCGAACGATGTGGCATCCGAGGCAGTGATGTCGCACGACTCGCTCGCCCCCTCCAGCTTCCCGCAGCTGCCCTCCAACGAGCTGGTGTCGACACGGCGCGACGCGACGCTGACGCCTCCCACCCCGCTGGACCTGCTGACCCTGAAGGATGTGCAGCCGCCCCCCGCTGCCCGCAGGATCCCGGCACCGCCGACACAGAGCCCCGGCCACGGCCCGCTGTTCACAGCGAGTGGGTGGCTGGATGAGGAGCAGGTGGAGGAGGCGCTGGAGAGCCCAGCGGTTCCGGCATGCGTGTCGCCGCAGGTGCCCCCACAGGCACAGCATGCTGCGACGGATCTGCCCTGTGCAATGTACAGCCCGGCGCACCAGCGCGAGGGGAGCCTGCAGATGTTCAGCGATGTTGCCACCATCGGCAGTGACGGCTCCACCAGCCACACCCACACACCTGTGCTGGTGTGCGATCAGGGTGCGGCGCGCACCTCCAGCAGCGACCTGCAGGAGACGCGCTGCAGCATCGGGGCGGGCACCACGAGCGGCAGCTCCGGGCCACGGGCGGAGAGCCGTGGCACGTCGGATCTGGAGAGCGGGTCTGCAGTGCCGGTGGAGGTGCTGCTGGCGCTGGCCGATGAGAGCACCAGCGACATGCACCGCACCGCGCAGGGTTCGCAAGAAAGCACCTTCGGGCGTGGGGGCATGACGCGGAAGTGCAGCGAGATGAACACCACCAACGACAGCGACTCCGTCGACAACGACACGGGCATCCCCCTCCATGTCTGCAACTCCGCCGTGACGAGCGTCAACCGCCCCTCCCGCGGGCGCCTGGCCCGCCACCCCTCGGCAAGCGGCGACTACAGCGACGGCAACGCCGACACCGTCAAGACCGAAGCGGCATCCCCCTCGCCGCACCACCCCACATCCGACCCCTCCTGCGGCTCCCCCTGCTCCGCAGCGACACGCAGCGACCGCCCGCGCATCCACACCACGCCGACACTCTGCGAGTTCGCACCCGCGACCGGCTCCTCGCCACCCTCCCCGTCGCCCCGTGGCAGCCACCCGCCCTTCTCCTTCAGCTCACACGGGTCGGTCCCGCCTGCGGCGAAGGCCTGCGGCGTGACTGTGGCCTACCAGCCTGAGGGCAGGGGCAGCACCCTCCTCTCCCCGCAGTCACGCCCCAGCGACGGGCTGGGGCGGTATGTCGACTGGGATGACACCTCGAGCGACTCTGCAGCACCTACGAGCTGCAAGGCTGCCTCTCTCTCTCCGATGCGGCGGGGCCTGAGGAGCCCGAAGAGTCCGAAGAGCCCAAAGAACTGTGCCTACCAGAGGAGCGGGACGGAGGCGCAGAGCCTGCCTCCGCGCCCCGCCGTGCCTGCCATGGAGTGGATCGATGTGAACGTCACGCCCGCCTCCCCGCGCGACCCGCGGGACAGGACGTCACGCTCCCCATCGAGCTCCGCATGCACCCCCAGGGCAGCGGATGCACACCTCAGGCACAGCCTCTCGGTGCTCAGCAGCGCCTCCCCCAGGACGCCCTTCACCTCCACCATGCAGGCCGCCCGCGAAGCGGTGCTTTCCGGCAACAAGCAGACCTCACACGAGGCCCTGGAGCAGGTGGGGGAGCAGGTCCGGATGAGCCGCTTCCACGACCGGCTCACCTACCGCCTCCTCGACGAGGTGAAGGTGCAGGTTGACGAGGAGGGGCTGCAGCCGGGGTGCCCCTCGCCACAGAGGGGGCACACCATGGCCCTGGGGTTGCTGGAGGAGCGGCTCCGCCTGCTGGACAGCCTCGAGTTTGAGGAGTCGGATGAAGAGGAGTTTGAGGAGTACACACAGCCCGACGATGAGGAGGATGTCCTTGCCGCAGGCACGCTGTACTTCCAAGGGAGGGATGCCGGGAAGGCGATGCAGGCGGCGGAGGAGTACGACGGGTTCATCCCGAAGGCGGCGCAGAACTGCTTCACCGTCAAGCTCCCCCGCATGGTGGATCCGGATGTCGCGTCGAGGCTTGCTGGCGCTGCGAACCTCGATCCGCAGGCGATCCGTGCGGCAGGCACGCCGGAGGGGGGTATGGAGTTCACTATAAAGGATGCGGATCATATCACGTCGGAGAGGCTGAAGGAGGCGGTGGCGTCTGTGGTGCAGGATATGGCTCTGTCGGAGCTGGACGTAGGGGCCAACGAGGAGGGGTGTATGGAGCTTGTGGACAACCTCCTGACGTGGTATGAAGAGAAGCCGGGGGATGTCATCTCGGAGCTGGTTGCGAACCTCAGGTTCCCCCCGCAGCTCCGCACGCGGCACCAGAAGAGGCGCTCCCTCGCGCGCATCGTGCGATCCCTCGAGGAGCGTGCCCGCGCCGCGGGGGTCAACCCCGTCGAGGCGATGGTGCTTCGGCAGTACACCCAGAAACCCATGGATATCGATCGTGATGTGGGATGGCCTGACGTCCCCATGCCTCCGCGCGGCCCGCAGGATCTCGCTGCAAGGCTTGCCGTTTCGGAGTATGAATCCCGCTGCAGCGATTGGGACTGGTCGAAGGTGCTGTCAGACCCAGAGAGACGCAACGGCAGCCTCTTCGGGCCTGTCTGCGCCGCCCTCCGGGACCAAGGCCCAAACGGGACTCTCAACGCGTGGAGTGAGGCTGTTCTCCGGAAGTGGATTAAATGGCTCTTTGCAATCGCCGCAGTCACCACGAGGGTGTCTGACAACGGTGGAAGCAGCGAGGCTGTGCTATACAGAGGCCTGGGTGCTGGCGGCCTCCCCGAGAGCACCGTGCTGTCGCACCGCTGCATGCCGCAGGGGTGCTGCCTCACCTGGCCTGCCCTCTCCTCACTCTCCTACGACTGCGAGCAGAGCACCGCATATATGTACGGGAGGGCGATCAACGCAAACAACAGGCCCAACCCGGAGAGGCCGGGGACAATCCTGTTCAGCATACGTGGGGTTGACACAGGGCTGCCCCTTGCGAAGCTGTCGCAGTATCCTGAGGAGGACGAGGTGCTGCTGGGGCCCCTGATGACCTTCGAGGTGGAGGAGGTATCGGAGGACAAGGAGAATCCGTTCGACGCGGGGCTGCTGATCCGGCTGCGGTGTGCCGGGATGCTGGGGGACGCGCCTGTCGCGATGCGGCAGGACCTGCGGGGTTTCCTCGAGGAGGTGAGGGAGGACGTGGAGGTGGCATACCTATCGCTGACCAACACGGTGAGCCCGGCGAGCCACCCGCATGCCACGCCACGGCCTTCTCCGCGGGCCTCCCCCCGAAGGAAGAATGAGTCATCCCCTGTGACAGCGCACGGAATCCTGAGGGTGGTGGATGACGGCAGCACCACCGAGGGCCCCCTCACCCGTGAGCTCAGCAGCCTGAGCCTGACGCCCAAAGCCTCCGGTGCCGCCCTCCGCCCCGGAAGGAAGGGCTGGGTGCGGCACCGCGTGAACTGCCTCGAAAAGACCCTCACGGATCTGGGGGATATCGGGATCAGCTCGGCTGACCTCGGGCCCCCAGGCATCGCATTAGGCGAGAAGTAGGTGACGTAGGGCGTGCTGCGCTTGGCATTTGAGAAAAAGAAGGGGGGGTGGGGGCGCTGATCTGTGATGAACGCTGCCATGTCTGCCGTGGGTGGGTGGGTGGGTGGGTGGGTGAGTTTTTTTTTGATGTGATTAGAATTCAGGCTGCGGTGTGGTCAACATGTTAACCCTTTTATCGCCGTTGCTGGGTGGGGGGGTGGGGGCAGATCCTTCGCTCTTGCGCCACTGTGTGTCAAACGCTCTGTGTCCAGTGTTTTCGCTTGGAAGATTTGGGGTGAAAAATCTTCAAAAAAAAATAAAAAAGCTGGAAATCTCAGGAAGATATCTTCCTGGGGGGAAAAACAAAAAAAATCTGGTCGCCAGATTTTTTTCTTGTTTTTTTTGGGGGGGCTTTTTGGCGGCCTGACGGTGACTTCCGGACCGAATCCGACTGGTTTTTTGGCACGGCTTCCAATCCCGTGCATGGGGGGATACGCACAAGAACAGATGTTCACTACCGTGGCCTCCGGCGGCTGGGGGGCTCCGCCCCCCAGACCCCCCTGTGACATGTACCTGTCAGTTGCCAAGGCCTGAGCACATGCGGCGTCACATCGCAGAGGCGAAAGCCCATGCTGATGTGTTGAAACACGTGTCCGTGTGCCTGTTGGGGGGGAAAGTGACCCAAAACCCCAATTTTGGTGTTCCTCCGACGCCCAGAGGTCAGCACGAGCGCTGGGGGGAAATACTACGCGGGGTGGGTGGAAGAGTAGAAATCTTCCTGGGTCTGGCCCCCCCTGGAAGATTAGCGAAAACCCTGTCTGTGTCGCTTTTTTGCAAAAAAAAAAACCCCCCGGGGAGTAGGTTTCTACGTGAGGGAGCTCACCTTTTTTCTGATCTCGCCTTTCTTTTTTTTTTCTTTATCTCTGCAGGTGTATTTCTAGTGGGGGATGAGGATGAGTCTTTTTGGCATCCGCCCTTTTTCCGGTTTTTTCCAGCCAAAACCAGGTTTTTTTTCCAGCAAAAAACCGTTTTTTTCAGCCAAAATACCAGTTTTTTTCCAGCTAAAACCGGGTTTTTTCCAGCCAAGAGCCCAGACGTTCACTACCGTGGCCTCCGGCGGCTGGGGGGCTCCGCCCCCCAGACCCCCCTGTGGCGGATATCTCGTACCCAAGTCCTTCGATTCCCATCAGGTCAGGGAATCCAACAGCTCCAGTAGCCTCAGGAGGACCCAGCCAACAACACACAGAATCTGTACGCCCACACTGAACAGATGTTCACTACCGTGGCCTCCGGCGGCTGGGGGGCTCCGCCCCCCAGACCCCCCGTGTAGCGTGTGTCTGCCCGTCTAGTAACCGCAGCAAGTCCTTGGGCTGTTTCAGCTGTGGCATATCAGGGGGTTCGTCGGAATAACGGTCCTGAAAGCCGTTTTTTGGGGGTTTTCCTCCAGCACCCGAGTATGGCGCGAGCGGGAGGAATCGTGGAAGGAACCCATTTGGTACAAGACCAAGGGCCCCACACTGGGGAGGAGGGACATTGGGTGCCATTTTTAGCTGGAAAAAAGCGGGGATGAATCGGGGATTTTTGCCTGGGAAGACCGGGGATTAAAAATACACCTGTCTCTGAGCGAAGGTGTCCTCCCCATTCCTCCTCCCCCTCC
This sequence comes from Rhynchopus euleeides, assembly GCA_963210315.1. Taxonomy (NCBI): domain Eukaryota; phylum Euglenozoa; class Diplonemea; order Diplonemida; family Diplonemidae; genus Rhynchopus; species Rhynchopus euleeides. The sequence continues at coordinate 1,538,707 of OY723278.1, forward strand.
TCCTCGCGCCTCATACCTTTAAAGAAAATTAGGCATAACCACCCGCTACACTCTTCTCATCCTTCTCTTCTTTTCTATCTTTTCCCCCCTTCTCCTCTTGGATATGGTCATTACGACCCACCCCATCCCATCCCCCTCCCCCACCCCCTCCCGTTGCCGGGTTAATGATGGAAGGGGGAAAGCGCACCGCTCAGCTCCCCTTCATCATCAGGCCACTGATGTCGAAACCCCCATAGCTGTGTGCTCTCTCCCCCGCATACCGTTTTCGCCCTGCTTTGACAAGCTCGAGAATCTCGTGGAATGGCGCCTCCTGGTATACCCCCGACGACCCCCCCCCCCCCTCCCTTCCTCTTTGACAATCAATGATCTTCCAAGACAGGGATGCTTTGTTGCCAGCCATCCGGTTAAATAGTGCCCATTTCCAGGTTTTGGCCAATTCTAAATAGTACAAATTTACCCACTTTTTTGGTCCAGGAGTTCCTTCACTCACACCGTTTTTTTGCCGCGGTTTCCCGTCTTCCCAGCTTCCGACGGTTGTTTGCGACCCCCTCCCGCCCTCCTCCCACACCATGAATCTAGAAAAAATCAAAAAGTCTGAACGGTCTTCATACCCAACACCTCCCCGGCACCACGAATCTAGTTCTAGTCGTGCAGCACCGATCACCAGGAGAACACGCAGGCTGTGCAGACTCAGGCTGCGCCTGAGTCTGCACAGCCTGCGTGTTCTCCTCGTCACAATCAAAATCGCTGTCGTAGTCGGTGTCGTTGCCAACACCGAGTGGCCTCTCGTCATTTTCCCGAACGTACATTGCAAAGTGCACCTTCTGTGAGGGTCTTGCAGACGGGTTGTTGGTGGTGGTGCTGCGGCAGGACGTGGGAAGCAAAACAGGACGAGACATTTGCGCTGGATGGGCTGAAGGACCTCGCGGATCTCACCACGACCAAAAAGGTGAAGTGCAACACCTGCGGCGGGGAGGCCACTTCAAAGCTCGCTGCTTGCCTCTTCGCAGAAGTTCTCTTCGGGGTTGTCGATCGCTTCGATAGTGCCGGCAAGAAGGTCAAGTCAAGAGGCAAGCAGCATCCCCAACGAGCTTGAGCTGTTGGAGGTGGTCCCCGGGGAGATCGCTAGCGCGGAGCCGACCACGGTGACGTACCGGCTGACAGCCTCGTTTAGTGCTGCGAAGGGGCCCGATCAGCAGTCCGCAAAGTACGAGACGCAAGCCGCTCGGTTCCATGGCAGTCACGTGCTGAAGTGGGTCGTGACAGGGACGACATTTCTGGCAGGTTGGGCCAGCTCCTGCGCGGGCTCAGGGAGGAAGGCACTCCCATGGATGCCCCTTCCTGGCTAGGGCTGGCTCGTGTGCTTCGCCCTCTGGACTGTATCCAGCAGCTTGCTCGTCGCTACCCATCCACCCTCGGGCAGCTGGTGAAGACGACACGGTCGGGCGTGGTGGTAGACGGTGACACGCAATGACCGTCGTTGCGAGGCACTGCAGCACAGCAGCAACAGCAGGCGGACATCCGGTGAGGGCACGTGACGCACCTTCCTTCAGGTGTGCCCAGTACTCCCCTGCCACCTTTGCACTCCTTTTTGGCATTGTCTCGTCTCCGAGACTCCTGGTGGGTGATGCTATGTCTCGGGACAATATGAAGGCAAAGGCAACTATTCCTGTAATATTCCCATTCTGGGATGGTGGGGAAGGGGTCGCCCCCCCCTCTCCCTCTGGGGTTTTTCCCTTCAAAAACCGCATTCTCGCATTGTTTGAGTGCATCCGTACCTCATACTTTTTCTCTCGCCAAAAATGGTGGAAAAAAATCCATTACTCCTTGGACAGGGGATAAGATAGGTCTGGTTTTCCGGTTTTCAAAACCAGGGTTTCCCGGTTCCCGGTTTTCTGAAAAAAAAAAAAAGGTCGATCTCATTTTCGGCGTTTTTTTGTGACTTTGGGACAGTAAAACAGTCAGAAAAAACGCCATAAAAAAATAGAAAGTGACCCCATCGTGATCCGCACAGAGCTCAAATAGTCCAAAGAAGGCAGAGAAGCGGAGAAGAAAAAATGGACCTAGCGGGTGGCCCGGTGGGTGGTGATGCCCTCGTCATGCAGGTCTCTTCTGTTTTGAAGGTGCACACATGGTGGACTCCAGCCACCATGTCTAAGAGGGAGTCTAAGACTGCAGTATGTACTGGAGACGGGAGTATATTTTCCAGCTAATTTACGCTAAGACTCCCGCTAGTTGAGACTCATGGGAGACACACGGTGTACTCCAGCGGAGGTAGGGTAACCTCCGCTGGAGTTCACCGTGTCGTCTGCCTCTGTGCAGCGTCACTCGGTGCCATCGAATACATGGCGACAGCCCACCAACTCGAGACAGATCTGCTTGTCTGGAGGGCTGAGACGAGAACACGAACGACTTTCAAGCAGTCTTGAAGGTCGCCAAGCCTATTGGGGGCAACTAACAGATGAGATTTGTTTGTTGCCTGTCGTCACAGCTAGGTGCCCATCTCCTCGACAACGGAATGTGTGCAGAGATCTCGTGGACCCTTTGGCCATTCTGTCGTGCACCCACTCCACCCACAACGCACACCTATCACGAGTGGTCGCTCCCCCGTCCTCCTCCACCCTGAAGGTTGAACCCTCAAGGACCAGTGATCTCCTGCTGGCCGGGCTGCGATACAGCGAAGCCTTCCTACTTACAAGCGAATCCAGACTGTAGGGAACAGATGTTCACTACCGTGGCCTCCGGCGGCTGGGGGGCTCCGCCCCCCAGACCCCCCCTGCGTAAAAACATTGCACCAGACCTTTTTTGGCCGAGAGTCCAAACTTTCAAAGCAGCTGCTGCGCCTGCCCCACCAAGCAGCCTCAGTACGACAGGACGCGCGCAGGCACCGGGCCCTCTCAGATTCTGGGAGGGTTTGCGCGGGTCGCGCGCGCCGAAGGCGCGCGCGAAAAATTTTCAAAACCAGAAAAACCGGAAAACGGCGCCAGAAAAAAAGTCTATCTTATACCCTGTCCTTGGACCACTGAAGGAAAAAGGTGGGTAAATTTATTTTCCCCCCTCTTGATAACTTTTGAGTAAATTTTTTCGGGATCCTGGATTCCTCAATAGTCAATAGTATTTAGCCTACCGGCTGTTTGTTGCTATTAAATATTTTTTGTAAGTTAGGCGTAGCCAACTCGGGAAGCTTTTCACCGGACAGTTGGTGTGAACACCAACCGTCGTTGCCTACCTTCTCTCTTGTGATTCAACTCGGTTGCATTAGTTTTCCTATTATCCATCGCTGACCATCACTCATCTCCCCCCCTCTCCTTTTATTATTTCCCTCGATTCGGCCGTGGTGTCCGACAGCGGGGGCCTAGTTGAGGGGGGTGGGGTGGGGGTGTGGGGTGTTATGTTTTAGTGTGTCCGGATCACATCCCCATCACCCTTAATCGCCCTCCCCCGAGGTTCGCAGCAGCGAAGTGTCACGCCTCAGGGTGCCAAACTGGGACGGTGTTTGGCACAGAGCAGATGCACCGCCGTGGTTTCCCCCCTTGTGTCACGCAGCCATTCGGGGAGGTGGGTGTGGGGCGGGGTGTCTGTCATTATTAGGGGCTGGGCAGGACTAAGGCCAGCCAAGCCGAACCCTGCCGTGCCCTTTGTCGGGCACACACTCTGCATATATCAGGGGGGGTGGTCCTCCCTGTGGGTAATGTGTGTACTATGTTGGTGCTGTACAGTGGTGATCGTATACATAGTTTCTGCTTGCCCCATGCGAGCCACATTGGGCCCTGGTGGATAAGGCAAAATGCAGGCCTTTCACTCTGTATCAAACTGTGCTGGGTGTGGTAGCCTGTTTTGTTCGGGTGCCTCACTTTGCCCGACTTTTTCTGCACTTTAGAGCCGAGACCTCCCTTTGGAGAGCCCTCTTAGAAGAGTTCACGGGGTGTGAGTGTGGGTGTGGGTGTCGAGGGGGCACCGAATGTGCTGTGTGGTTGGGGGGGAAAACGTTCAAAACACCCAGAGGCGTCCGTCAGCACCCCCTCTCCCCATGTGATTGCAATCAGCAAATGTTGTATCCTCGGTGTCGTATGCACCGCACTAACAAAATACATGCCGTCAGGGTCCTGTGGGGGGTGGCAGCGAAGGCACGTTGCTTCAAGGCACCCTCACACAAAAGCACGGCTGGCGGGGGTGTACCCCAAAAGCAAGAGCAAGGCAAGATGACCGTTCCTCCTGACATGATACGTTGCCACAAAGACACGATAAAGGTCTTCGCTGCGGTTTCAAAAAAAACGGTGCACTTTGGTTGGTGCGTTTCTCCTATTTATAGGTGGAAATCGCCAAATAGAGGGCCGACAGTGAACACCCGATGGGCTTCTGATGGAGTCGTTCGTAATTTGCATGCCCGCAAGGGTGTGTATGCACCTGTTGTCCTTGGGTCTTGTGGACTCAGGCCAACGATCTCATCCCCGTTGGAGAGTCAACGAATCTGTGCAGATGCAACGAGTTCAATAAGTATTTTGCGACATGCCCAGGCCTTGGGCACAAGAGCCTGGGTCCTGCAGGAGCCCCCATGCGGGTTCTTGCCAGGATCGAACGACTTTGCAATCCAATGTTGCCTGCATTTTCGAGTTTTGCCTGCACCGAAGGCCTGCTGTCTTCCCAGTATCTGATCGGGTAATTTTTTCGGCGATGCCCTTTTATGGCCCTTGACGCACACAACCTTCGTGTGGAGGGTGCCATTCAGTTCTCACCCTGCTGCTTCTGCCGAAACAGCAAGCGAAAGGGGGGCAAAGTCAGCAACGGCACATCAAATCAGGACATACGGACAACCCCAAAAAGAACTCGGGAAACGCCAATATCTTCAATAGACGCAGGCCTGCAGCGTTGATTTTTTTGAGGTTTCTGGCAACGTTGGGCGCGGTACCTCGTGCCCACCTACACGTCTTTTTGTCGTAGTGCAGGTCACACCGAGCACTTGCTCTTGATGAGACCCACTTCTACACCTTGCTCAACCCCAGCCATTTCCCCGAGCACCCCTCATTGAGGTGAGGGGAGATCTGTCAGACATTCATTGCTTCGGGTTTGCGAAGTTTGTTGTACTTCTTCAGATGATCCGTGCGCCTGGCCATATTTTGACACAGTTTGTCACAACGGCACCTAATGTCTCCCTGTATCAGGCCCTTCGTCGCGTCAGACAAACCTGATGCGCCGTTCGATCGTAAGCCATCAGACCGGAGAGGAGTGTGGTGGTAAAACAAACTACGTGCGGGGGTTTCTTTTTGACCCACCCCATAAACAACGTGTGGACTGCACACAACGCTTTCTGATGTTTTACCACAGACTACTCAGATTGGCATGTCCCAGCTACCCCCAACCCAAACCAACCCCAACCCCAACCTGACCCGACCCTACCCAAACGCAGGGCGCCGTGCGATACCGAAGCAGTTTTGTTTCCCTAAGAGTTGGTAACCCGGGGGGCCTTCGTTCTGTGTGTCAAACTGTGTGTTGCAAGAAAAAAATGTGTGCCACTTTGCAAACTGGGTGCCAGCTGATTTGAGGCGGTGAAATGGCCAAAAGGCCCCGATTTAGGAACGCAAGATGGCAGTGTTGTGGGGCACACAGACACAGACACAGCTCGCTTTTTAACACTTTTCTGATCGAAGGGTCCCCCAAACTAACTGGGCAGTGGACAGCGTGCGCACGAAGAGATACTGGATGAGAGGAACGCGGACCACCGGTACCGTAAACCGGTGTGGCATCGTGTGGGAGTCAAGGAGTGTGATACTGGAGTGCAAGTGATCTTTTATCTCGTTCAGGGGAAAATTCTACTTTTTTTTTGAAAAAATGTGTTCATCATCCCATCACCCCCACCACTATCACACACACACATATGAAACGATTTTAATGCAGCAGTGTACAACACACCGAAGAACATCTGCTCTTGATGTGATCTCCACACACACAAACGCACACCGCTGGTTTGTAAGCCGGCGAGAGGGAGATGTTGCGGCACAAAATGTGACAACTTTCGCCCCCCCTCCCCCCATCACCCCCCGGAGCATTTGAGAAGCTGTCAGCATTTTTCGCACCCTCTTTCCTTCCGTGGCGTGCTTCGGGCAACTCCCCTTCCCTCCTCCCCTCCCCAAACCCCACCATTCCTTGCACCCGCACCCAGGTCTGCATCTGCAGCCATTTTGTTGTGCTTGTTGCAACATGGTGGGCTATGGTCGGGCTGGGTGGGGGGGGGGGGTAGGGGGTGCGCACCCGGGCACATTTTTTTTATTTCTTCTTCAACTTCGCCATCGTGCAGAGCACCCGCAGTTCACACTTCTCATTCGGACCTGCGAATGGCCTCTGGGATCAGCCCTGTTGTTGCTGTGTCGATGTCTGCTCTCCTGCCCGAACTCCCCAAAAAGAATCACCACCCATTGGGGGGTTTTTCGGGGCAGGTGGTGCCGGCTTCCGCACACGGGGCTGACCAAGGTCCCCCCCCCCCCCCCCCCTAGGGCAGTGAAGGCAAAATACGCGTATTTTTCAGAATTCCGATTTTAAAAATACGTTGAACGTTCAAATACGTTGAACGTTCAGCGTATTTGAACGTTTCTCACATTGCCTACCGTCTGCAGGGGCCACCAGTCACAAACCCACCTTTCCTCAAGCAGAGCAAGGGCGAGTTGGTGGCACCAACGACAACCGTGCGGAAGACGTCCTTGGAGCACGATTTTACAGCGACTTGCTTCGCGATGCAGTCGACAGCATCCCTTGTCCTTTGCTCCATGAAGCGGGCTGGTGCAGTTGAGGTGAACCCCTGCAGGTGGGATATCCCATACGGTTCTCCCATGCGGGATATCCCACTGGGTTCTGGCTTAGAGGCGTTCAGCCATTCTCCATCCAGTGGGAGCATCACGGCACTGTCCGATCGGACACGTAGATACCAGGGACTGAAATGGGAGTTCCCCATATTGCTGTCGACATACGCCGGCTCGAGGTGTTCTCTCTCAGTCGGGTAAAACCACCCTGTCTCACGACGGTCTAAATCCAGCTCACGTTCGGCCATCCACTTCCTCTACACGACGGACTCCAGCCGGTCGAGTGGGGTAAAACTGGGAGATAGGTCGAGAGGGGGTTGGTACCCCCGCTTTTCCGGAGTTAGTCAACCCTGAAAAGAGGGGGTACCAACCATTTCCGGGTCCCGCCCCTTCTCGGACTACAGAACCCCGTTTTCACCGCCTTTTCGCCACGCGTGACACTCTCCATCCCACAGGTGTCCCCTTTAGTGTGTGCAGGGGGCCCACCCCCTACTGCTAGGGGGGATTTCATGTGTAGAGTGCACCCAGTGGGTGAAAACGCCCAAAAGCCAAAAAAACGTTCAACTTCGACGCATTTTTTTAAAAATACGTTGAACGTTCAAATACGTTGAACGTTTTTTACGTATTTTCTATCACTGCCCTAGGGGGGGTCATAAGCCCGTACAAAACCACATTTTTCAACATACCATCAGAACCGCCCTAATACCTGATCTGACCCGAAAATCCGACCCATACCCCCCCGGAAACCGTCTGGAGCCCACTTGTGACACCTGATGCGCACTTTTGTGATGATTTTTTGGGGTCCTAAAAAATGTACCTCAGTTTCGTACCTTGCCTTTGTACCTGAACCACTCCCGACCGCAGTATTTCGTTCTTTGCAAGGAAAGGGTATCACTACGCTCACCCAGCACGCCGAGCAACACATGCCGTGTGCCTAGGGCCTCGCAGAGGTGTCAGATGCTGCTGCAGAGGGGTACCTTGCTCGAAAGACGCTCGCCAAACGGGAGATGTGCGGGGTCCCGGCAGAGAGCGTTGTGGCAGACCTGCGTCAGAAGAAAACGGCACACGACATCCGTGAGGCGACATTATTTCGGGCGCTCCGTCGGGCTGGGTACATAGGAGAGCGAGTGGGACGTGGTGACGACAGATATATGCAGTGGTGCATCAACTGCACGCACGTGCGAAAAGCGGCGTTCCTTGCTGGCCAAGAAAGATGTCACCTGCACTCCTACTCCTCCCACTCCTCCTGCTCCTACCCCTACACCAACTGATGTGGGCAGTGAGTGATGGCAGCTCCAGAGCAGATGATCTAGGAAGCGATGAGCGGGTCAGCCGGGCAGACTACCCCAGTCCGTACCGGAAGTACGAAGCGTTGCGGGCCCGCCACCACCGCCTCCAGGAGAGGACCCGAGGATTAAGAGTAGGGTTGTACAACGCCAGGGGAGAGTATTCCCCTGGCGTTGAGACATCCCTGACGATCTTGCGGTCGCACTGTGGGGGTTGAGTCGGCAGGCAGATGCCTATCCAATGACTTTGTTGAGTCCTCACATGGTACACTCTCATACGTGCTGTTGAGACTGCGTGGTGTACTACACCCAGAAGGTGGCTGAACTCATTCAGCTGGCGCAACAACACAACATTCCCACCAATCAGGTACAAGAAAGACCTTGCCGAGGCACTGGGGAGGCAACATCGTGCCACCTGAGCCGGAACCACCGCAGAAAAGGCAAAGAACGAAATATTGCGGTCGGGAGTGGTTCAGGTACAAAGGCAAGGTACGAAACTGAGGTACATTTTTTAGGACCCCAAAAAATCATCACAAAAGTGCGCATCAGGTGTCACAAGTGGGCTCCAGACGGTTTCCGGGGGGGTATGGGTCGGATTTTCGGGTCAGATCAGGTATTAGGGCGGTTCTGATGGTATGTTGAAATTTTTGGTATTTGTACGTTTTTAGGGGGGCTTATGACCCCCCCTACCCCCCCCCTGCTCTCCGTCGACGATCCAGGTTTTATTATTCACTTCTCCCGCCGTCTTTCTCTATTTTCCTTCTGTCGAAAACACAACAAAAAAATTACCCTTTCCCGCCCCTCTTTTTTGAGGTCACCTGTGTGCAGCCAGAGGGAACCTGCACCCCACCTCCCCACACTACCCAATGGGGGAGACTGCGATTATACGGGCCTGCCCCCCCCCCCCACCCAGGGATCAAGAATACGCGTCTGACACCCCACGTATTCGTATTAATACGTATTAATACGAATACGTATTAATACGTCGAATACGTGTAATACGCGTGGTTTTGGCGACCCCTCTTTCCCTCAGTGGTTTGGGGTATTTTCCCTTCCGGTGTCTGTTTTGTGAGGTTTTTGGGGTGGAGATGGGGTTCCTCCGGGATCGCGATATCTGCAGAACATGTTGACGCGCTGCGGGAAGCACATATTGTGAGTTTGTGCTTCTCCAGTGTGTTTGAACCTCAGACGCCGTCCATGATGACGCCACACTCGAACTGACGGACACAGACGATCCAAGATGGGATCGGTCACGATCCTTTGTCTTCGTCTCCTTGGCTGACACAGTGCCCAGCCGTTGCGATCTGCCCCACATACAAGCACTCAGTTGACCAGGTATCGCCACTCAGTTGATGTGGTTTCGCCTGTTCTACCACCTGGGGAGGGCGCAGGGTCGGTGTACGCCTCAACCTGGCGTTGCGGGTACCCTTCAGGTGCAGGAAGGCCGGGTTTGCAGGGCCTCTCTCGTGATTACGAATGCCCCATTTCAGCTCCGCCCGACACATGGTTGCTCCGTGCTCTTAATAGCGCGGGTCCGGCCTCTGCAGCCGACAGGTTGCGAGCCCATGAGGGGGTCTACAGCGCAACTCAAGGAGGGAAAGGGGGCTGAACCAAAAACCCACGTATTTCAGGAAAATACCCCCCACGTATTCGTATTAATACGAATACGTATAATACGTTTAATACGCGTATTTTTGAACCCTGCCCCCCACCCCCCCTGCATTTCGGTACGGCAGTGCACAGACAACACGCCAGGCGTGATATATGTGTATAGTGTAGGTTGCGCCGAGCGAGCTCTGATGATACATCCACTGTCACACTGCCAAACACATAAGGCTATCAAATCTATGGAGGGGAGCTTCGCTCTATAGCGCTATAGTGCTGAAGCGTGAGGCACTCTAACAATATAGGCCGTCGCATCTGGCACCGGATCTGACATGGAGCGAAGTCCCCCTGTGGCTGTCATTTAGACTGGAAATGCAGGCGCTAGGTGTACACCCTGCCCATCCCCACCTCACACCCCATCCCCCAGCCCCTAATGCCGCACTTTCCTTGGTCAATTCGCAGCCCGTGCTTTCCTTCTTGCAACTTGGGGGGTGGGGGGGGAGGGAGGGGCGGGCCAGCTTCATATTTTTCTCATTTTTTGCATGGGTGACTTTGAGGAGCCCGATCTCTCTGTCTTCTCCCAGTTTCTGGTTTTTTTTGCCTGTGGCTGAGGGGGGGGATGATTGCATTCACACATACAAACGGGTCTCTCTGCGCGCCACTCTTGGGCACAGCACCCAAAGTGCACAATGTGTTCTCTAGCCGACCCTACCGGATAACATGCGCTCGGCTTCTGCAGTCCCGAGAGGACAACGCGGCAATCAGCACCATCACATCATCGGCTTGAGGAGTGTGCCCACCGCTCTGTGAATGCCTCAGAACCCCCAGAAGGCAACCACATGAAGGGGGAGGGGGGGGGGTCAGAAATTCTCAAAATACTTCTGAGTGAGACCGCCACCCCCCCCCCTGGAATTCGCCCCGTCTCTTGGACACAAGTCGGGTCAGTCCCGCCTCCCACACAGACATGCAGCATGGGTTACGCCAAGCAGTGCAAATGGCATGTGGGATGGACCGCTTTCTTGTACTGTAGTTCCGGCCTTCCAACACATCCCGCAAGCCCTGGCAGGCCACTTCAGGCATCGCCAGGATCTATTGTTTCTGAGAGAGCCGGGTGGGGGTGGGGGGTGGGAAAATGATTGTTTTCTCCCCCCCCCTCCCCTCCCGTGTCCCGCAAGTTTTCATTCTCAATTCGGTCTCGCCTGGGATGACCTGATGCCTGGTAGCCAAGGGTGGCGGGAAAAAAAATGCGTGTCCTTTAGAGCAGCAATCTGGGCGCGTCAAAAAGTTCTCGCGCTACGCCCATCCCAACTCTGTTCCTCTGTCCGCCTCCTCTTCCATGTCTCTCGCGTAGGATTACTCATGGCATTGCCTGCAGTTCGTTCCTTGTATGTCACACCGATGCCAGGCATCGATATTTCTGGCACGACACATCTCTGCAGCAAGCTCTGACATCACCGTAGTCGCATAGGTTGGAATGAAGGTCCTCAAAAGAATCGAAATGCCGTAGGCAATGTCAGTCAGGCTGAGCTGGCTGAGCCACTCCGGTGGAAGCGGGTCGCCCTCTATTCCAGGCTCGCATTGCACGGCACTGACAGGAATTCTATAAAAAATACAGTGCAAAAAAGCAAATGATCTTCTTCACACGGCACAGAGTGGCCTGAGAACAATACAGCAATACAAGGCGGGACACATTCACGATTTCACGGTCTTACCTGGCAGGGCACTGCCCACTGCCTGCTCTTTGAGGGAAAGCGAGAGGTGAGGTCGGCTCTGCCCTTCTCTTCATAACCACCCCTGATTCCCGAGGAGAACGCTCGCAAGAGCTGTGTTGTATATTCGTGTGCATAAACTTAATCCCTACATAGGGAGGGGGGGAGGGTGGTGCGATTCGATGCCGCGTTCTTTTGCTATTGCCATCACCTCCACTCCCCGCCCACCCCCACCCAGTGCCCCAGAACCGAGATTTTCTCAGTTTTTGTAAATGGTACATTCTGCGCTTCACCGCGCCACCCCCTTCCTCCTCCACCCCGCCCTGGACCAAAAGGTCGGCTCTGAAACCTTCCCTTTCTCTGCATTACTACCCCCGGCCGAAAGGAGGCAGTGGAGTTTTCGGGTGCCTTTGCTGTGCCTGCAGTGTCCAAACAAATTATCAAAGTATGTTTGGAAATGGTCCGAAGCCATCTTCACCGCTTGAAAGGCAGCAACTATCAATTATGTGTGTCCGGTACGGTATGGTTCTCTCGCCACTTGAAGAAAATTGTGGAACGAACAGCGCAGTCGTGGTATATACGGCTGACATGAAGGGCAGGCAAAGCGATGACTGAACTAAAGTGTTTTTATCTGCTCCGGCTCTCGCCACGGTGGGGGCAAGAAACGCCTTGCCACACTCCTAGAATTGGGAAGCCACGGGGCAATCCTGGAAGAAAAAGTAAGCGAAGCTCGTGTTGACCTCCTCGCACCGGTTGAACTCTCCCACTCAACGTGCAGCAGCAAAGTAACGAAAAGGCGAAACGTCGGAGTCCCACGAAACTCTCGGGCTTCTATCAAATCATTGCACACCCGAGCAGGAGTGTGGGGCGGGTGAGAGTGTTCTACTGCAGTAAAAAAAACCCCCGTTCTGATGCAGAACGAACGAATGCAGTTTGCGTATGACGTAGTACCTAATGCTGTGGGTTGGACCACCACCCTCCCCCCCCCTCTCCACCCTTCTCCCCTTCTCTCGACTCCCAAGTCTGCAAAGAGGATCGCCTCATCACATCACACCACACCCATCAACCTTTGTGTCGAGCGTGAGTTGCACGGTGTCACACGTCGTGTTGGGGAATCCTTCAGGGATGCGATCCTGCAGGGGAGGTGTTACAGACCGTCCGGATCTCACACCGCCACACACACCCATTGGGTGGGCTAGGACCCGTGCAGGGTTAACCCACCTTGAAAAGTGATCAAATCACACACCCAAATCACCCTCGCTCCAGGCTGGGCCTTTCGGGGAAAGGGAAAGCTGCTCCTCCGATCGTGAGCCTTTCCTTTCTCTTCTGGCACTGACCACCACCACCCCTCCCCCCACCCCTCCCCCCTTCCTCCCACCCGCTTGCGTGGGTGGGCCACACGGGAGAAGTGGTGGGGTGTGGGGCGATCCCGCGCCCCGCTTGGGGGCCTCCCTGTGCCTCCGCGTTCCTGTCTTCGCCCCTTTCGCTCGCCTCTCTGCTGGACCCAGTCGCACGGCGGTGAAGAAGACGTTTTGTTTGTGGAACCAAACTGACAGCCCGTACTACAGCCGCTGCTCTCCTCACGTCGCCCCGCCATCATGACGCTCTTCAATGTCAGCCTGCAGGAGCGGACAGGTCGGGTGGAAACCCAGCTGCTTGAACTCGAGAATCGGCGGCGCATACGGAAAGAGTTTTTTCCGTTCCATCTGGAGATAATCGAAGCTGCAGCACGCGCCTCTGTCCATGCAACCCTGCCGATGATCGAGAATGACAGCAGCGATGAATTTGAATACGAGTCGAACGACGGCGGGGAGGTTGACGACCATGACACCCACGGGAGGGACGAGGCGTCCATCCCTGCAGTGTCTCCTGTCAACCTGCCTGATCAGCACCTTGTGTTTGTCGACACGATCTTCCAGCTGTTTGACATCAGCGGGGATGGGTTTTGGTGCATGACGGAGGCCAACCGCTGGATGTGTGTGATGGAGAACCAGACGCAGACCTGCGACATCGACGACTGGGAGGTGACATGCCAGTCCGCACAGTGCGACCCCACCAAGGGCCTCGACCTGGAGGCTGTCCGGCAGTGGTACCGCACAGCGGGTGTTGCCGAGAAGCACTTCGAAACTATCCTCGACGAGTCGGGTGAGCCTGACCCACGCCACGCGCAGCTCAGCGACACCGATCTGCACCGGCTGGACACCATGCTGGAGTACGTCTTCCGTGAGTTTGACATCCACAACCAGGACGTGTGGGACGAGGAGAGCGGCAACCTGTGGCTGGACTACCTGGGTTGGTTCGACACTTGGAAGGAGGCGTGCGATGCGGCAGAGGCGGCGGGGGACGTCCTCACCAAGGAGCACGTGGCGCTTCTGTATGGGGCAAACGAGTACCTCCTGACGCAGCACTATACGACGGTGGGCCGGTGGAAGGAGCGTAACAACGAGGGCAACACCTTCAACGCGGAGGACGACGAGGATGAGGGTGAATACTGCGTGGGTGGGTACCACCGCGTTGCGGCTGGCGATGTCTACCACGACCGGTATGAGATCCTGCGCAAGCTGGGCTGGGGCAACTTCTCGACGGTGTGGCTCGCAAAGGATTTGAACGACGGCCCCCCTGTCGCGCTGAAGATCGGGAAGGGCGCCAACGCCTTCCGGGAGATGTCAGAGCTGGAGGTGGATGTGCTGCAGAAGACCAACAGCCACTACGAAAAGCTGGAGTGCGATCTCCTCAAGGCATGCGCCAAGCGGCTGGTGCGGATGACCGACTTCTTCAACATCCAGGGGCCCCACGGGACGCACCCCACCATGGCCCTCGAGGCTGTTGGCCCGGATATCCTGAAGCTGCTCACAGCGCACGACTTTGCTGGCGTGGCTCCGTGCATCGTCAAGACGCTCATCAAACACATGCTGGAGGGGATTGCCTTCCTCCACGACATGGGCCTCGCGCATGCCGACATCAAGCCTGAGAACGTGCTGATCCAAACCATTGCGAAAGACGGGTCCACCGACCCTCAGCGCACCGAGAAGCTGCTTGCAGGGAAGCTGGACCGCCCGGAGGGCATGCCGTTGGATCAGTTTATGAAGGAGAACTACGCCTGTAAGGTGTCAGACTTCGGGTCGTCGAAGTGGGTCAACACGGACAAGAGTGTTCACCCGATGCAGACTTTAGAGTACCGTGCGCCAGAAGTGGTGTTGGGGTATTCCCCGGGTGTGGAGATCGACATCTGGAGTGTGGCATGCACCTGCTTCGAGCTGCTGTCGGGTTGCTTCCTGTTCAACCCGAAGGCGTCCCAGAACGCCCTGTCTCAGGAGGCCAACCATATATCGCTGTACATCAAGACGCTGGGCCCCATTCCCGACTGCATGGTGTTTGGTGGTGGCAGGCACTGCGATGTGTTCTTCGCGGAGGATGGCCACTTCCGCTACGGCCATGTGCAGGTCCTCGGGCTCCGTGAGGCACTTGTGGAGAAGTTCGGTGACGAAAGGGTATGCCAAAAGTAGTGGTGTGTGAAGCAGGCATGGTATCGAGGCGGTGCGCTCGGGGGGATTAGCCCTCGGGTGTTTACGTGGGTGGGTCTCGTATCGTAGTCGTTTTTGTTCTCGAAACCTAAAACTCAAAATGTCATGGCGGGGGCGCCGTCAGGTCTAGGCTGGTGCTGTCAGCCGTGCCGCATACCGTGCAAAGTTGCAAGACCCATCAGCAGGCCGGCAAGTGTACACGTTTCATCCAGCGCTCAGTGCACGTTGGCGAGAGCCCACTCCAGGCCCCAGACGTTGGCGTTCTGGTTCGGGGCGGGGGGTGGCGGGGTTGGCCTTCTTCTGGCCTTGCACAAACCGCCTCGGCGCTGGAGGATTTGGTTCGGAATAGAAAATAACTACTCATAACTGTTGAAAGACTAAAGACCTAACACATGCAAATAATAGCCAAAAAAAGGAATAGAACCCCAAACGGAAGAGGGCCACGGTGAGATTCAGTTGTGCCTCGAACGCTTTGCTGTCTCCTCAATAGCAGCATCCTGGCATTCCATCAGCGCATCCTTCTTCTCCAACCATGTACGTTCAACAGAAGCAAGTTGCGTGAGGACATTGGGGAGGCAAACAATATCCCACTCCACACTCAGCAAGTCCTCCATGCTGGAGGAAAACTCGGCGACAACCTTGTTGGCTTCCGCACGACCCTTATCGGTCTTGAAATTCACCCCGACATACTCGGCCGCCTCGTCTATCCAATGTTTGCGATATTCTTCCAGGGTGGGGAGGGGGGTCTTGCTGTTGAAACTCCGCACGGAAGCAGCATGGCTCTGTTGGGCCCGCTGGACTGCGTACGCTGTGGTTCCCCCACTAAAGCCCAAACCTCGGACAACTCCCCGCATTGGATAAGCGCATGGTCTGTGTCATGTAGAGACCACAGATACACCAGACCCGGAGAAGCGGTAGAAGTCTCCTTCCACATCACCCGATTCTGCGTTGCCACAACCCAGTGACCGCTTGCGAACTGTGTGTGGGGCCCACTGACCTCTGGCTCGCGGCCCTCCGGCCAAAGAGAACTGCAGTACACCCCTTTGGGAGATCCCCTGCGGAG
Source organism: Rhynchopus euleeides (assembly GCA_963210315.1). Taxonomy (NCBI): domain Eukaryota; phylum Euglenozoa; class Diplonemea; order Diplonemida; family Diplonemidae; genus Rhynchopus; species Rhynchopus euleeides. The sequence goes on from OY723278.1 coordinate 1,554,688, forward strand.
ATCTCATACACCTTCCCGAGGGCACTGCGCCACAACAGGGTCCATCCAGGGATCGAGCACATACCTAATGCATATCATTATCTCCAGCAATTCCATACACTTGCACCCCCTGCAACGCTCTCACCATTTATGCCCCTGCCTACAGATCGACCTCCTGGAGGACTTCCTGACTGTGATGCTGAAGATCGACAACAACGAGCGCATGACTGCGTTGGAGGCGATGAACCACCCGTGGCTCAAGGTGGTGGAGGGTGACGACGTGCCGCTCGTGAAGGACCGGGACGATGAGGGCTCGGAGCTCGACGAGCCGGATGCACAGCACATGGATGACGAGGAGGAGGAGCACCTGCAGGCAGAGCAGGCCCAACCGCGTCCAGCTGAGGCGGCACGGGTCCCAGAGCCTGCCGTCGTCGCACAGCCCCAGCCGACACAGTCGAGCGATACGCGCTCGGTTCTTGTTGAGGGCAAGGCGCTGGTCATGCTGACCCTCCGCCACCGCGCTGACTACGCAGATCTCCGCCGTGACGAGCTTGTCGAACGTCGTAAATTGCGAACATCATTCTTCCCCAAGCACCTAGAGGCTATCAAGGTATGGTGGTAAGAACAACATGAGCGGGCTGAGCCAATGTGCACAGGTTGGTGTGCCCGTGCCTCTGCAACGCATCGCGATGCAGAGAGATTCCAACAACAGCTGTTAATTTTTTTTGTTAGTTCGGCGTAGCCAACTGGGGAAACTTTCTGTTCTACCTTTAGCTGGATCGTGCGGCCCCACTCACACCACTTCATCCGGGGAGTGGTGTACACAAAGAGTGGGGTCTGCGTTCCAAAACAAACATTTCCACCCCACCCCTTTGCATCACAGGAGTCAGCCCGCGCACGAGCATAGTTGTTGCTCAGAGACCCCCAAAACAAAACTCCGTGCGGCCCACCCCCCCTTCCTTGTCTCCCCCCCTCCACCACCTCTCCCCCAACACTTCTCTCTCTGTTACTTTCTTGAAATAGTTGTCTGCGATCGAACCGAAAAAATATATGAACAAAAAAAAAGTAATCGCCCGCCTGTTGATGTCCGCGAAACTGGCACACCAAAATGCCACTTGCAGCATGGCGACCCCCCCTGCCCCGGTTGGCACGTCACGACGGCATGTCTGTGTGTCCAACCTGGCACCAGGCCTCCTGCAGCAGATGGCAGGCTGATGAGACAGTGGCATCATTGGGCAAATCTGCGCCCCTGGGAAGGGAAGATTGAGTGCCAACGCCAAAGAAGCCGATCCGGCACACACCAGCCTTTTGGTTCGGGTGGGGGGGGGGGGGGGTCGCAGCCCAGAGGAGTTGGCAGTGCACTGCCCCAGCCCCCCGCCCGCCCCACACGACAATGGGTGGGAGGGATCCTCTCCTCTCGGAGCTTCCCGATTTCCCTACGAAAAGGCGATGCCTTCTGGCTTCTTAGTCGTCTGTCCTGCCTGTCAGGCTGTAAGGAGGTCGATGGCCAAAAAAAATATGCACCGAACCTTCAGAGGCTGTCCTATCTACCACTTCCATTCCTTCCAGCCATATTCACAAAAGTGCTGCAGAAGACGCTTTGGCAAATGTTGGATTAGCGGACCTGCACCGTACAGAAGTCTACGAGAGGGAGACGGCTGCAGGGCAGCTGATGCGCTATTCAGCAGAACATACCATCCCACCCCCACCCACCCCCCCCTCCCGGCTTTCTGCCTCTGTTTTAGGTTGTGTCTGTTGTTCTTCATACATAGAGTCGTTTGTTATTGGATTTTGCACCCCCCACCCCCACCCCCCACCCTGCCCACCCCCACCCGCCTTAGGTTTCGGATGCGATTAAACCTGCAGTGTGGGTGGAAGGGGGAGAGAGCGAGAGAGAGGGGGGGGGGGTAGGGGGGGCTAAAACCGGGAGTAAACCCAAATTTTCAACTTCGCCGCAGAGAGGCCCCGAAGGGCACCAAAAGGCCAGAAACACCCCATATCACCCCGGAAATCCGGTATCTGCCCGAAATAGGCCCAAATTCGGCCCGGAAAGCTCATTTTTTGCGTCTTCAATTTTTTGGCACAGATGTGGTACTGGTGCTGTGCCAGTTTACAGCGGCTGCTTGCAACATACAGCGAAACCTGTGGTCGAAGCAACCGAATGGTTCATCGGTCAAGCTCTACTTGATGACGCGGATCGATGTAACAGCACCCTGTACCGAGGGGCGACAAGCAGCACCGCGAGGTGGGGGCAGAGGCCAAAGTGCACTCGTATTTGCACTGAGAAGGTTGGTATCCCTTGTAGATTGAGGTTCCGGAGATGATGGGCACGCACTATGGGCGGAAGCAGGACGCTGCTCAGAGGGTTTGTCCGTTCCGACGCCATTCAGAGGTGGCAATAACTCAGCGACCTCGATATCCCCCAAAGTGAGCACTTGATGCCCTGCTCTCATTGAGAGTAATCAACTAGCGGCCCTTGCCATTCTAATGGGGCGGCTACGCCCTCAAATAATTGAAGGCAAATGACAAGGAACCTGCTGGCGAGCTGAGCGCCACTCGGATCGACAACGTTTTCCTTCTCGAGGATAAGCTCGTCTCCCTCCTCCGGGAGATGCACCGGAGTGGCTGGCGCAGTTCATGTCGTGCCAGCCAGCATTGGGGTACGTGAAAAAGGTACGGTGGCACGCCAACGACGATAAACACACCTTGCCGATCTTAAAAACTGTGAAGGGGGCGGAACACTATCGAAGTGGCTCAATCATGACTACATTGATGCAATGGTGACATATGACGTCAAGCCGCAGTGCCTGCAGAAAGGAGTGCCCACCGGCTGTTTTTCTCGGGCCATTCAGGTACCGCATCTGGTACCACATCTGTGCCAACTGAAAAAAATCGCGTTTCTGGGCCTCTCTGGGCCACACAGGTCACCAAAACCCCCCAGAAACACGTTTCTGGACTGGTTTGGGTCGGTTTGTAGCATTGATTTCATGTTTAGGGGTGCTCCCTGAAAAAGTGGGGTTTACTCCCGTTTTTTGGGTTGAATTAGCCCCCCCTAGGCATACTTGTCCCCCCATATGGGGAACCCCCTAAATTTGGGGGAAATATGGGGGGTCTCAAAACCCCGCCCCCATATGGGGAAAAAGGCTGAAAATATGGGGAAAACCCGGTAAAATATGGGGGAATATGGGGGAAATATGGGGCCCATATGGGGGGATATGGGGGTATTCGTGCTGCAACGGGAGAACATCAAACCACTCAGGCACAGACACACACGAAGTGCGCGTCGAAACCGGCCTCATGCCTTGTTGGGGATCCTCCAGGAGTCCGATCCTGGGGAGGTGCGCGCTCGTTCAGGTGTGGCCAGGTCTGGCCCCCCCTGGAAGATCCCCCAGGTGGGTCGCACCGACCTCCTGTTCCTCTCCTGCGCCGATACAGCGGCAGCGGAGAGCGAACGCTTCCCGGTTTGGCGGGGCACCGCAGTGACAGCGGCAGCGGTGGTGGACACATACGCACAGACACACATAGCGCGTTCAGGGTTAACAGCTCCTCACAACACACACTCCTGTGTTTTGAAGTCCTGTCCGGCACGTCACTCTCACACTCGCTGTCCTCCTCCTCTGGTGTGTTTGCGATTGCGAACTGCCCCCTGGGATCCTTAATTAGATAAGGGAATTCACAAGCAGTGCATTCTGGGGTGTCAGGCGCTTCCGCCGCTTTTGACCGCTCCGAGCGCCGAAAAGTCGGAGTCGACGCTCGTCACCAGGCAGCTTGACATGTTCAAGCTGCATCTGCAATGATGATCTGGAATGAGACCTGTGAAGGCCAGTACAAGGACTGGCTGCAGGACGCAACTGTTCTGCCAGCAAAGACAGGACTACTGGTCAGCATGCTCTGATGACCGCTACTCAGACTTGAAGAAAGTGGCGGTCGGCACTCTCACAGCACCTTTTGTGGTCTGACTCGAGCACTTCAGTCGGGCGTTTCCTCTCTGCAGAAAGCGACGAGGTGAGATGGCACTGCAAGGTGCTAGACGTCCCCTGTCAGTGGCTGACTTCACACCCTGTGAAAAGCAGAACGAAGAGAACTGTTTGCTGACTGCTTCCACCTGAGGAACCCCTGGGTTTTCCCCCATATATCCCCCATATGGGGGAAATATGGGGGAACAGGACTTGAAAAACCCCCCATATTCCCCCCATATTTTCCCCATATTTTTGGCCTTCCCCATATGGGGGTACAAGTATGCCTAGGGGGGGGGGGGGAGGCGGGGCTCGACTTGTTTTACGCCGTTACTTTTTTCTCTGCATAACCATGCGCGCGCACACACACACACTTGGTTTGGGGTTTCCCTTCGTCAATCGATCCGCTTCGGCAGAATTTTTCAGAAAAAAAGCGCAGGAAATGGGGTGCCAGTGGGACAGATCAGCCTAACTTGAGATTATTGGTACAAAAAAAACACCCCTCTCACCGGGAGCTGCTCACACAAGCACCAAGGCGTCAAGAATCGTTCGAATCGTTCAAAAAGAAGCACGCCTTTCTGCACCGCTAAGTGCATGCAGAAAGCCACTCCCCGTGTCGCACTCTCCAGCATTTTGAGTGAACGGGTGGTCTGGCTCTCTACCGCATCACTCGAGTTCTTTTCATCGGCCACCACCCCACCACCGCCACTCCGCCCCACCACGACACCTCCGTTCTATATTCCTCTTTTGGTGCAATTTTGTTCGGCAGCTTCGGCATCAGCCTCGGCTCCCCGTTCGTTCTGGTGTTGCCCTAAGTACGATTCCCGATATTCATTATGAGAACCGATTCGCAATGCGGTACAGAGGTCGTATCTCTGGCAAAACCTATGAGCGGTGTCTCCATGGCGAAGCTGGAAGACGCAGCCGCAACGAGCGGTCGGCAGCATGTTGCCCAGTGGTGAGGGCCCGCTGAGGGCCCATGGGATGCGTGTTTGAATTTTTATGAGGCGGCAGGCTTAAAGCAAACCCGATTTTCTGGGATCGGCTCGCGATACTGGCATGTCAAACCCAAGGGACAAGAAACCAACGTGTGACCACGGCGGGGCCGGTGGCATGGGGTGTGGGGTGCGCCTGGAAGCATCGGTGTTGAGCTGGCACTGAGAGGAGCTGAAACTGATGTTCAGGCGTTGTTTCCCCCTCTTATTGTGTGTCTCTTATTAATGCGAAGCGCGGTTCACCGGTTCGCATCAGAGCTGCTTTGATATGGCACTGTCTGATGCAAGTCATGTGGATCAGGAAGGGGGGTGGTGGGTGGTGTCTGGGGTTCGATGCGAATGTGTCCCTGTGAATGTCGTAGCAAGAGCCGCGTTCTCTGGTGCGTCCGTCACAGCCAAGCGGAGGGCCATGTGAGTCTTCGTGATCGTGGATTTTTTCCCGACCGGTTTTACCAAGCGATGCTGTATGGAAATGCAAAGCCGGCCAACACCAAGGATGTGCTTGTGATTGCAACCACAGCCACTGCCGAGATGTCGGGGACTCTATGGGCGTAGTTCACTGAGCACGCCGATTCGACACTGCAACTGGATTGACCTCCCCCGTACCATTTCTCGATTACCCATGTCAACCAAAGCAAAGTGTCGAGGCCTGCGAAGTGGGTCGGCGTTTGCATTTGCCCGTGCACGTACCTCTCCCCCTAAGCTTTCGTGTGTATTCCTTGTAGATTCATGAGTGCAGGCAGGGCTGTGTACTGCGGTTGGAATGGCAGAACTGGAGTGGATTTCGGTCTGTGTTGTCGCGCTGGAGGTGAGGAGTACAGGGGGGGTTTCCTTATAAAACGGAAGGAGGGCTCATCAGGGCCAAAAACAGTCACATGGGCAGTGTATAAAGGCAGGGTCTTCACGCTGTGGATGAATGCAAGATATTGTGCACCGCCATGTGACTGTCTCCCTGTGCCACAGCTTCCTCCTAGCGCACAGGGCGCTACAGGTGTCTTCACTGCAAGCACACCCCTTTCAAATAACATCAGCATCTGACCACTCAGACCGCTACAACAGCGAAGTCAAACCGCTGCCGTGTGTTTGTTGCGCACAGCGTCGTCAGGTCGTGCTTTTGCAAAACCCACACGCGCTGTTCAACACCACGGACTAGTCGCCCGGACGACTAGTCGGGACGACGGGTGAAATGACGACGGGTGAAACGACGGGTGGCACCCGTCGACTCGACGGGTGGACCTGTCGAGTCGACGGGTGCCACCCGTCGGCACGACGGGTGAACCTGCTGAAACGACGGGTGTTCCAGCCATTTCCTGTTGATATGGGCCAATTTCCATTGAAAACTAGGGGAGTACCTTGCATGGCATCAGGTTATTTTTCACGCCGAGCTATCTTCCCTGCACAGACCCACCCCCCATTACTTTCCATTTACAATTCCTAGTTGGTGAAGGGGCTGCCCACCGGTGGACCACCAGGAGGGGGGTGAGCCATCCAGGTGGGCAGGGGGCCTGGTAAAACAACTCCCTCCCACGACGTCACTCCGCTCTCGAGGACAAACAAAATCACCTACGTACCTGAACTGCCAAACACCCCCCCCCCCTCACTTACGGGTGCGCGGATCTCATGTGCTCGTCGCGCTTTACAGTGGTTTTAAAGAGCTCGAAACAAACACAGCAACGCTTTTGTGTCAGCACGCGCGAATGGTGACTGAGGTAGTGCTGGCTCAGTCCCTTCGATTTTGCCCGTTTGCCGCACTCCTGGCATGTGACAGTGCAGGTCTGACACGGCGCGTTGTTTTGTGGCCGATGTGCAGCATCATAATGCGCAAACAGTGCTTCTCTCGTGTGGACAACTTTGGAGCACACAATGCAGATATGCTGCTGCACAGGCACTGTACCGGATGGTGTTGGTTCTGGCACTTCTGGCACATCCTCGCTGTTGCCCCAGGATTTGGACTTGCAGATGCATGCGAGCAGCGTTGCCTTTGGAGTGGTGTTTTCCGGGTCGCCCAGAAATTGTTGGCCCCATCGCCCCCTTTTTGTGACGTGAGATCCAAGGCTGAGGGACTCGAGTCTCCGCTGCAGTGCTGCCGTTGCTCCCTTCCAACAAGCGTTCCTCGCAGTGACACAGCAGCAAAGCTTTATCGCGCCGAACTTCAGGAGGGTCGGGGTGCTCGGTTGGTCCAGCAGGCCGCACCCCTTGCCTTTGGTCCTCTGCATTTCGAAGAGCAGCAGGTCCCGTTCGGCGGTCTGCTGCGATGTCACCCTCAGGGCATGGCGTTTGGGGACGCCATTCCCCCTCTCCAGTTCCTCGTCACTCAGGGCGAGGGGGTGTGCATCTTCTGGATCAAACCAGTGGCTCATCGAATGGATATATGTAACACCACGCCCCTCGGATGTTCTCCCAGGTGACACCCACTCCAGGACAAACACAAGGATGTGCATTGCGATGAGCGAGAAGATGAACTCTTTCGCGCACTTTCCCTCCTGGTGGTACTTGATGGGTATGTCGTTGTAGCGGAAATGCACAAGCATTTCCATTGCAATACAGAGTAGATGCTGCACCCCCTTCGTCTTGGTAATGGTGAGTAAGCGACTCAGAACATCTCTGGCCTGGTTTCCCGTCATGTTGGAACACGTTGAGCTGCCAAGGACAGCCTTCTGCACGGCAGGTCCATCAGGCAAGATCTCTGCGAGTATTGCGATGAACCCGTTTATGTCGTGCAGGGGGGGGTGACCCCTGCGTACAGGCTCTCAAACCCAGCTTCATGAAGTTCCTGGATGCTAGCCCTGTGGCAGGCGTGGAGCTGTTTCAACCAGTCATTTCGTGGTGTGGTACAAAACGCGCTCCTGTGCGAAGATGACCCCATCTTACTAAATGCCGACCACAGCTCAAGATGGTCCCCTGCTACCCTAAGCAGGCGAGCCGAAACATCACGTTCGCCTTTTCGAAAACCCCTCTCTGCACTCTTGCGATTTGCTTCAGGAAGTTGAACGTGAACCACGTTCTGTACTCATCCTTCTGCTTATCGGCAACTGTCACCAACCGTGTTGCGAAGGCACCGTCGAAAATGCCTACGGCCAGCCTGCTCTGCTGGGTCTTCTGTGCCTGTTTCTTCTCCGCCTCGTACAGCTTCACCATAGCTGCAGTGCCGCGGGGCAGGCGTCGGCCATCTCCTTGAGCCCTGTCGGGTGGTCCTTCCCGTTGCTCTTCCGGAGGCCCAACCCGACAAACTCGATGTCTGACCCGCTATTGACACGGGCAGCGTACATCGTGCGACCATCCTTCGCGGTCGACTTGCTGATCACCCCACCCCCCACCTTCTCATACTTTTTGTACAGGGCAAGACTGATGATGGGATCAGTCGACTTGATGGTAGTATCCGTCAGCTTGCCGAGAAGCTGCTTCAGGGCCATGTGGCTCAACCCATCAGCATCACGCTCGACAACATACGTGTTGATCCAAGCACGTACAAACACCGTCATGTCCACAGCGCTGGCGAGGGCCTGCGCTGCAGTACGCTTTGCCGCTGGCATTGATTGGTGTGGCTCGTCTGGGTGGCCTGGGTGGTGATGATGGTATCTTGGGGTATCTTGGCCTGGGTGATGATGAGGGTACGGTATCTTGGAGACTGCCTTGTGGGTTGTGCAAGGGTTGGGGGCTGGGGCGAAAATTTGCCTGGCAGAAAAGTGATCAGCTTCATGAAGTAGGTTGCTCCGTCAAACTGACACAGTTTGTCAGAGTCAAGATCCCTCGAACAATGAAAATCCACGAGAACAGCCGTCGCACATGCACTTGAGGCCCTTCACCAACTAGGAATTGTAAATGGAAAGTAATGGGGGGTGGGTCTGTGCAGGGAAGATAGCTCGGCGTGAAAAATAACCTGATGCCATGCAAGGTACTCCCCTAGTTTTCAATGGAAATTGGCCCATATCAACAGGAAATGGCTGGAACACCCGTCGTTTCAGCAGGTTCACCCGTCGTGCCGACGGGTGGCACCCGTCGACTCGACGGGTCCACCCGTCGAGTCGACGGGTGCCGCCTGTCGAGTTTTCACCCGTCGTCCCGACTAGTCGACCCCACCCGTCACTGCCCGACTAGTCCGTGGTGAACTCACCCGCAGTCCCCCCCCCCCCCTAGGGCAGTGGTGGCTGCGTACGCGTACGCAGCGTGATTTTCAAAAAGTGCGTACGGCGTACGCGTACGCGTACGGCGCTGCGTACGGCAGTCTATGGAGCACAGGAGACGGCCATGGCCGCACACCAAATCCGACAGTCGAACTCAGGTGTACCAGGGGCAGCCTCCGAGCCTTCCAGTCGGAAGTGGTACCTTTTGCAGTATGCTTGCGGGTGTACTTGCAGGTGTTGCGAGTTATTCGCCACGTGCGCGGCAAGGAACCATCTGTGAAAGGCAAGAGCAAAGGCCAGGGCCCAGCCACCCGCTGGGTGGCCTACTGTGTGCTGAGAGACCTGGAATACCAGCCGTACGCAAAATCTGCGTACGCGTACGCAGCGCGATTTTCAGAAAGTGCGTACGGCGTACGCGTACGCGTACCGTACGGCCGTACGCTGCCACCACTGCCCTAGGCATACTTGTCCCCCCATATGGGGAACCCCCTAAATCTGGGGGAAATATGGGGGGTCTCAAAACCCCGCCCCCATATGGGGAAAAAGGCTGAAAATATGGGGAAAACCCGGTAAAATATGGGGGAATATGGGGGAAATATGGGGCCCATATGGGGGGATATGGGGGTATTCGTGCTGCAACGGGAGAACATCAAACCACTCAGGCACGCGAAGTGCGCGTCGAAACCGGCCTCATGCCTTGTTGGGGATCCTCCAGGAGTCCGATCCTGGGGAGGTGCGCGCTCGTTCAGGTGTGGCCAGGTCTGGCCCCCCCCTGGAAGATCCCCCAGGTGGGTCGCACCGACCTCCTGTTCCTCTCCTGCGCCGACACAGCGGCAGCGGAGAGCGAACGCTTCCCGGTTTGGCGGGGCACCGCAGTGACAGCGGCAGCGATGGTGGACACATACGCACAGACACACATAGCGCGTTCAGGGTTAACAGCTCCTCACAACACACACTCTTGTGTTTTTAAGTCCTCACTCTCACACTCGCTGTCCTCCTCCTCTGGTGTGTTTGTGATTGCGAACTGCCCCCTGGGGTCCTTAATTAGACAAGGGAATTCACAAGCAGTGCATTCTGGGGTGTCAGGCGCTTCCGCCGCTTTTGACCGCTCCGAGCGCCGAAAAGTCGGAGTCGACGCTCGTCACCAGGCAGCTTGACATATTCAAGCTGCATCTGCCGGGTGGAATGAGACCTGTGAAGGCCAGTACAAGGACTGGCTGCAGGACGCAACTGTTCTGCCAGCAAAGACAGGACTACTGGACAGCATGCTCTGATGACAGCTACTCAGACTTGAAGAAAGTGGCGGTCGGCACTCTCACAGCACCTTTTGTGGTCTGACTCGAGCACTTCAGCCGGGCGTTTCCTCTCTGCAGAAAGCGACGAGGTGAGATGGCTCTGCAAGGTGCTAGACGTCCCCTGTCAGTGGCTGACTTCACACCCTGTGAAAAGCAGAACGAAGAGAACTGTTTGCTGACTGCTTCCACCTGAGGAACCCCTGGGTTTTCCCCCATATATCCCCCATATGGGGGAAATATGGGGGAACAGGACTTAAAAAACCCCCCATATTCCCCCCATATTTTCCCCATATTTTTGGCCTTCCCCATATGGGGGTACAAGTATGCCTAGGGGGGGTCAAATGCTGTCAATGTGACCCATTTTTCAACTTCCGCGCTAAGTGCATTTTTCGGGCAAAAAATCATGTTCTCGACCCCAAACCGGTCGAGAAATGCCGCAAACTATGGTTTTCAGCACCAGGGGGCCAAAGAAAATACTTTTTTTGCGGTACTTTTTTTCTGGCCCACATGTGGTACCAAAGGGGGGTTTGATTGGGGCTGTCGCTTGAAAAAGGGCCAAAACTAAACTAGAACTACATGTTTTCAGGTCTGTGATGTGCCTCATGTGCAGTGTCTATCACAGACCTCGATCAGATATGGCTTTGGCAGCATCTTTCCGTCAGCAGTCGTGTCAACATCGACACTGCAGACCCCTCCCTGACGAGAGTAGTACGGGTGCTGTCTTAGTGATTCTGTACCATTTCAATCCCGACTTTTAGGTTTCCACATAATTCAGGCAACCGTTCTGGAAACTTTGAGCGGATCCGGGAGAGCAACACGCCACTTTCGAATGACTGGAAACAGCTTTCGCGCCAACTACAGACGGCCCCCCTTCATCAGCTGCGTCCGTCTTCAACAGCACCAACACAGCCTTGAACCAGCAGTAGGAAACAGTCGCCATCACAAGCTGAGTAGCAGCTCGTCACCCAGCAGCACCTCGAGAGCAGCCAGACCAGGAATGTGCATATTTTTTCGTTTGAGAAGTCCTGAGCACGTCTCGGTTGTGTAAGACGCGTGCACAAGATTCAGCTAGCCAGCCGTACTTTGTCCCAGATAGCCTCCCCCAAACGGAACCCGAGTGGCGCCTGGCCGTTGTTGCTTGCCAAGTGCAGCTGTCATTCGAGTTCTAGTGTTTGTCGTCCGCCGAGACTGTGTGGTCTCTATTGGTGTGTCACGATGGCCGGTAGTGGCAGGTCTGCCACCACCGTTGCACACACACCATGTGGAACCCCCCTTTGGTACCACATGTGGGCCAGAAAAAAAGTACCGCAAAAAAAAATGCTCTCTTTGGCCCCCTGGTGCTGAAAACCACAGTTTGCGGCATTTCCCGACCGGTTTGGGGTCGAGAACATGATTTTTTGCCCGAAAAATGTACTTAGCGCAGAAGTTGAAAAATGGGGTCACATTGACACCTTTTACTAAGGGTTTGACCCCCCCTACCCCCCCCCCCCCCCCCTCCCGCCTCGCAACCTGCATAACGAGTGAGGGGGATCACCCGTGTGCTTCCTTCTACCTCGATTTCAACCCCCCCCCCCTCTCCCCCCGCCTCCCCCGCCTCGGGGGGGAGGGGGGGTAATCGCGGCATCCCATTATATCTTTTGTTTGTCCTGTCCTGCCCCTCCTGTCACACTTCCTTCCCTGGGCCCTCCCACGGCCCTTTTAGACAGCTGTTCTGTTCTGCCGTTTTGACTTTTTTCATTTTCTCGTCGGGAGGGGGGTGGGGGTGGGGAGAGGGGGGGGTTGTACGTTGGAAGCCTTGGTAGACGATAATATATGTTCACCCCCCCCCCCCCCATGTGGTGCGATTGAACTCCACCTCTCCCTCCTCCCACCCCCCTTCGGGGGTGGGTGGGTTCAGAACAGGCTCATACACAGCCCATTCCGGATCGCACCTCCGCCACCACCGAGGGATAGTTTTGCCCCCCCCCCCCCTCCCAACCGCTCTTTGCGAGTCTTCCCCACAGACAGTGCTTCTTGATCTCGGTCTGGCTTCATCCCCCCCCTCCCCCTCCCCACGCGAGACGCCCTCCATGGCTGGAGGGAGTGTGCCTGAATTTGCGATGGACCCCAGGGCTCGTATGACGTCCTCAACAGGAATCCATCGAGTGTGCCAGGGGTGATCGTTGGGGCGGGGGGGTGTACAGCGTTATTTCCTTTTGGATGCGTCCACCAAAGAAAACGTGGCCACCCACTCGCAGAGGCTCCCGAAAGCTCCAGCATCAGCTAGCGGTTCATAGTGTAGATCGGTGTCTCCAGAAGGGGATGTCCGGTCGCAGAAGAAAAACGACGAAGACAACCACACAGGCCGCAAAAAAAAACAGCGGCTCTACGGCACAATAGGGTCCGCCCAATAGCTTCTGGCAAAGGAGGTAATGGACCTCTCGGGGTCATTTGATTGTATTAACAGGCCTGGATGCGGCGGGGTGGTCTGTCATGTGTGTGTGTGCAGTGCACCGTGCGGCCCGAACCCCCAAAGTTAGGGCCAAAAAAGAAAAACAACGAAGAAATATGCAATGTGAAACAGCAGTTCCCTCTCACTGGGTACTGTGTGAAACCATTGGCGTGTCGAAAACAATCGTTCAAATCGTTTAATCCCTGGCGGGGTATGTGTGGGGTGGAGGTTGGCAACAGAGTTTTCTCGGTACGACCTCCCCGATACAGGATTCTAAACGTGTGTGTGTGTGTGTGTGGTGACCACGTTTTGTGTGGGGAGATCCTGCGCGGATCATTGCCCACCCCCGCCCATTTCTACGTCACAGCGGAGGCCCCACTCGGGTTAGAGTGTGGGGCCAACTCAGTGCCACTCCGGGGAGGAGGGCGTGCAGCATAGCCGGCGTGGTGTGCTTGGCAGCAATGTGGTAGTGTTTTGCCATCGCTGTAGCAGTCACCGCATCGGTCCATGCTGTGGCGTTTGCAGAAGCCCATAGTGACCGGGAGCCCGTCCCCCTCCTTGTGGTGGTTGCGGCAGCACACCTCCTCCGGGAGGCGCCGCTTCTGGCATGCCGAGCAACGGGGCTTCCAATGCAACTTGCAGGCAAGCACCTTTGCGTTCCTCCTGGCACCAGGGGGAGCAGTTCGGGGGGCAGCGCCCCTCCGCTCCCATGGGCGCCCTACCCGGCTGTTGGCCTGCCGACCACGCGCCGCCCACTGCTGGGCCGATTGCTGCCAACCCTCAGGGTAGTGCGGCTGCGGAGCGAAGGTAGCGGCCCACGCCATTCCGCGATCATGGAACACTGTATCCGTCCGGCTGGGGGCTGGCACAGCCAGGTGCGCTTGGAGGCTGCGCATCACCGACTCAGTGGCAGGGTTCAGCTGGGCCCTCCTCGACAGGCCCGCCGCCACAGATCCACCGATCGCCGTGAGGACTGTTGAGTTGGCAGCATGGCCGCAATGCCAGGGCCCAGTGCCTACTTTCGTCACCATGCTGCAGAGCCCCTTCAGCGAGGCAGCCTTCCCCAGGATACTGCTCTGGAACACCGTGAGGTCCTGCTGGAGCTGCTGCCGTGAGGCCCCCAGCCTTTCAGCCTCGTCCATCGCGGCGTTACTGAGGGCATCAGCATCTGTGTTGGATTCCCTCTTCACATGCTCGTATGTGAGAGTGAACCTCGGTTGGAGGTCCGCAGCTAGCCGGGACGTGCTGAGGAACAGAGGACGGAGGGCGGCATCCCGGCACAATGAGTCCCCTTGGAGCTGGCGCAGCACCACCTGGGAGTCGCCCCGCACTGTGACTGGGCCCTCAGGGGCATCACCCCTCTCGAGGAGGCGCAGACCTGCACGGAGCGCCTCGTACTCAGCAATGTTGTTGCTACGCACGTTCAGCAGCGGGAGTACTTTCTCTGAAACCTTGCAACCGTCTTGGTATAGCACCGCCCCTGCCCCCGCCACGGCGAAGGGGGTGCCATTGTCGCGCGCACCACCGTCAAAGTACAGGGTGAGCCCTGGGGCTGTGTCTGCAGGGATGCGCGAGCGGGCCTCCCTCGCGCCCTTCCTATTCGGGTCCACGTGGGCGGGGGGGCGGATGCGGCGCGTCACGGTGTCTGGGAGGGTAAGGCCAGTTGATAGCTCGAAGTCCACGGCCAGCTCCATCAGGGTCACAGTATGCTCACTCCCCTGCGGTCCCCACTTTAGGCCCCTTAGCCAGTCGCAGAGGGCCACCCACATGCCTGGGGGCCGCTTGCCCCACGTCTGCTTGACTTCGGAAGGCGCCAGTGCAGGGATGGAGGCACTCTCGGGGTTAGGGGTGCTCCACTCCCAGGGGTAGACGGTAGTACGGTGATGGCGCACAGAGCGGTCGAGCAGCCCGTCCTTCTCCTGTCGCGCCGCCAGGACTGCGATGAAGTAGCGGTGGAGCTGTGCCACGGTGGTGATCCTGTCCGCAAAGGACATGGGCAGCGGCTGCTCGTTCTCCGGGACGCTGTATCTGTAAATGGGCGCCACCCCGCACTGGGCCAGGCATGCCGGCCAGGCCGTCCGGTCCCTCGCTGCTATGGGGTGCTTCTGGCGGACTGGCTCCCATGCCGCGCAGTCCCACCACAGGTGTGATACCGTCTCCGGGGTCCCAGATGTGCAGTATCGGCACACCTCCCCCAGACCTGTGCGCCCACGAGCAGGCACCGCCCCTGCAACAACGGAGCGGAGGAGGCCTCGCTGGTACCCCGTGATTGCAGCGCCCTCTCCCTCCAGGACGCAACGTGTCACCCTCCCGTCAATGCCGTGCTCTGCTCCTTGGAAGTCGTCTCTGCGTTCGGCCAGCTTCTTCGCCGTTGCGTTACGCAGGGATTGGCGGAGGTCGTGTGCAAAGATAGCCCAGGCGCTCGGTGTTGCAGCAACAGGGCCGAAGGTGACATCGCGACCAGCTTCGTCAGTGTAAGCCAGGGTGGTCGCAGCACTCCAGCGCCATTCAATCCCCTGCAGGGCGGCCCAGAAAAGCGCGAAGGGGCCTGTCCCCTCAAGCCTCTCTCTACTCCCCCAGGCTGCCTCGGACAGCACCCTGCTGTGACTCCACTTTTTGATCTGCTTGGCCCATGTGGTGATCTGCCGGTAGGGGGGGGCGACAGCGGGGTCCACCCGGTGCGCCTGATGGAGGACACACAGCACAATCTCCTGTGCTCTGCGAGGTGGGCCAGACCAGAGCGCGGCGACGAAGAGGCCCCTCCATCGCCTGATGTCCTTGCTGTCCCAACGAGTTACGAGGGCATCGTAATATAGTCGAGCCCCTGCCGTCATCGCCGCCGCCTGCCCTTTCCATTGCACCGGCAGGGGCAGCGCTGAGGTTCTGCGGAGGTTCTGCTGCGCACCTTCCTTCCGGCGGGCGATGCGCTCGGACTGGGGCGCTGTGCGCCCTTCCCTGATCAGGCGCGCGTGTAGCATGGCCCCGAGACAGTCGAAGCTGTTGCGCTGCCGGAGGGGAGTGGCCTCGCCATCCCTTGCCCGGTACATAATCCGGAGCGGCCCGGGGGATGTCGAGAAAACGCGAGACTTGATTTCTGCACAAATAGCCATCCCGGTGTCGTGGGAGAAACCCGCAGAGTCGTCTACAACGTCTTGCAGGATCTCCGGGCTGGGGGCTGTGGCGTATACGTCGTCAACGAAAGACAGCGCCCTTGTGTCCTGCCGGTGCTCGACCATCCTCATCCACACACCCACCAGCACGTTAATCAGCACGACACTGATGGGGCAACCCTGCATGATGCCGTTAGTTGGCAGGAAGCCTTCCCCGATGGTGCCGCTCGCCCGGAAGTGCCGCTGCATCGTCCTGTACGCTGCTCGCAGGGTGCGCAGGACACGGGCGTCGAAACCGAGCTCCGCAGCCAGGCGGAAGGTGAGGTCGATTGGCACCGTGTCGAAGCACTTCTTGAAGTCGAGGGCGACTCCGTGCAGCGGTCGCCCTGTGAGGTGGGCTTCTTCAATACGTGCCGCCAGGTGCCAGATGAGGTCCTCCGCACCGTGGCCAGGCCGGCAGCCGTGCAGGTCTTCGGGCGCGATGATCACCAACCACTTCAGTGCCGGTTTCACCCGGATAGCTGCCCACACTCTGTACAGCACGGGGGTGATACTGATGGGGCGCTGCGACAGTGGCTCTCCTGAGCTGCCAGGCTTGGGGATGAGGCAGATCATGGCGTGCATCAGCTGCTCCGGCCACTCGCCCGACCGTTCAACTTCGTTGAACACCTCCGCGAAGAGCCTGAGGAGTTCGTGCGGGAGTTGTCTCAGTTCGTGGACCCGCCAACCGTGCAGGCCCGGCGAGGTGGACGTGGACATCTTGGCCAAGGCCTTCCCAACGTCTTCTGCCGTGATGGTCTTGCACTCCATGTCAGCCACCTCGGGGAGAAAGCGGAGGTACTTTTGGCGGAAGGTGTCCCACCGGGGCTCTGGCGTCGTTGCGTACTTACGGAAGTACCCTCCCCACGCCGTGTCGCTCCTCAGCAGCTCGTCCGCCTCCTTGGGGCAGGCCGTGAAAGAGCCGTCTTCGCGCCGCATGAAGGTGGCTGGAGCGCAGAAGCGATCTGCGAGGTACGCGAACACCTGCCCTGCCTCGTATGTCCAAGCTTTCTGCATCCTCGCCTTCCACGTGCGGATCCTCGCGTCGCGGAGCCTGTCGAACATGCCCCTCTGCGACCCCTCCAAGGCAATGAGGGCCTGCTCCAGGATCTCCAGGTCCGGCAACTGCGAGGTTGTGTTCGTCAGCGCTGCTTGCAGCCCCTGGGGGAGGCCCCCCTCCCTCAGGCGTTTCTTTGCGGCGTTCCAGGCGTGCTTCTCCCCATTCGTGAGGCCGTACGGTGCATCGGCTTGCAGTCGCTTGAGACCCTCTTGGACGAGGCATCGGAGGTTCCCCAACAGTCCGTCCTTCGCCCGGGTGTTCGTGTCACCGGCCCCCCGTGCAGAGGCGGGGTGGTGCTTGGTGGCCGCCCGCGACCACTGCATGTGGTAGCCCTCCGCTCTGCCTGTGTAGGCCGCTTCCTGCCTCTCCAGGTGGCCTACATGGACACGCTTTAGGAAACGCTCGCCGCAGGTGGAGGCTCGGTGGAGGAGCTGCGCGGCCGTTGCTCCGTGGCGCAGTTCCCCCTCTGCAAGCACGTCCTGCATTATCCCTCTCGCCGCAGCGTCTCCCAGCTTGGGCTTACCCGCAGGGAAAGGGGTGGGAAGAATGCAGATCTTTTTGGGGCGGCGGAAGGCAGTGAGGTCTAGGTCTACAAAAAGCGGGCAGTGCGTGGGTATGTCGTAGTCCCCCCGCTTCGCCACCTCAACGCGACGCAGGGCCGGCGCTGCGCAGGAGTTCATCAGGCAGATGTCCAGCCGAGTGCCGTTCTCCGACGCCCAGCACGTGTTCTGCACGCTCTGTTGTGCGAGCTCCGCATGCGTCGTCGCCGCGTCGACCCAGCCGCCCACCCGGCACGCCTGGGACAGCGTGGCGCTGGTTTCCGGGTTGGTGTTGAGGTCCCCCATCAGTAGCACGGGCACCTGCCCCAACCCAGCTGCGAGGTCGAGCGTCTCTTGCAGGAGGGCTTCCCGCTGCTCACCCACTTCGGTCCCCGAGTGGCCGTACACGCTCAGGATATGAAGCGCCGTTTTCCCGTCTCCAATCGCTAGCACTACGTGCACCATGCGGGTACTGTCGTACAACTTCTGCTCCTGCGCGGTCTTCGGCTGCACCACTTGCGCGACAAGGCCCTCCTTCGCCATGACAGCCACACCTCCGGGCCTTGTTTGTTCGCGGCCGTTCGCGCCTGCGACCCTGGGCATGCCCTTGCCCCAGTGCATAGCCCAGCCGTGGGCTGCGAAGTAGCCGTTGTGCGTGCCCTTGCTCGGGTCCGGGACTCGGGTTTCCTGCAGGGCCACAACATCCGCCTTCAGGCCCGCCACGTCGCCTAGGTGCGTCTGCAGTGACGTTACATTCGCTGTCGCCAGCCTGATCACTCCCGGTGTTGTTAGTTGATATGCAGGATGCCGCAATCGCCGCGGGGGCGGTGACGCTGTGGACCCCTGGACGGGCGTAGGCACTCGCGTCCCGTCCGCTGTGGCCGGGGTGGGCATAGGAAGGGCTGCAGGGATGTCCCACTGGTTCGTCGGCGTCACAGCTAGCTCCCGGGCCAGGCTAAGGGGGAAACGGAGCACATCGTAGTGGAAGGGCCTCCACGTAAGGCCCAGCACCTTGGCTCCCTCCCCACACCGGGTCATGCATTGCTTGCTGCTGGAGGCGAGCAGCCACACCTGGGCATCCAGAACTTCTGCCGCAACCCGGAGGGTAGCCGCGTCTCCGTATGTCCCCGGGCGCGTCTGCTTCTCGACGTAGTCGTCGTAGGATGTAGGGGCCTGCGGGTCATCGTGGTCGGGCACGTACGAGGCCCTGCGCTCTGCGTTTTGCCGCATGGACGACGCCACCGCTGCACGCAACCCGCCTGCTGTCCACTCCGCGCACTGCTCTGCAAGGCCGGCGTACTGGCAGTTGCCGTCCTTCGGCACTGGTACCCGGAGCGCCATCAGTCTCCTTGCAGCATGCGTCAACCACTGCTCGTCTTGCTCTATGGTGGAGGGGGAGTACTCCTGTCCCCCCCCACGGAGGCGCCGGGGTTCTCCTGCCCCTGTCGCCAAATCTACGGGGTCCCAGCACGGGGCCGTTGCCC
Organism: Rhynchopus euleeides; assembly: GCA_963210315.1. Classification (NCBI taxonomy): domain Eukaryota; phylum Euglenozoa; class Diplonemea; order Diplonemida; family Diplonemidae; genus Rhynchopus; species Rhynchopus euleeides. The sequence goes on from OY723278.1 coordinate 1,573,700, forward strand.
GGGTATCTCCTGCCCGTACAGCGGCTCGGCTGGGTCTAGGTGGGGTTGGGGGTGATGTTGGGGTTGGGGTTCTACTTGGGGTGTGTGGAGGTGTTTGTATACGCCCCGAGACCTCCTGTTTCTCGGGGTGGGGTGCGGCTGGGGGCCCGACGGCGAACGTGATTTGTCCCCAGACGTGGTCGGCACCCCGGCCAGGGGGAACGTTAATCTCCTGCGCGGGTCCCCCCCGCTGGCCGGAGCGCCCGCCCCCCTATTCCTCATCCGGCTTCTGCGGGTAGGGGGTAAGGCGGTTGGAACGAGGCTTCAGGTACGCCGTGATGGAGGCCTGCCTGGTCCTCCCGTTCCTGCTGGCTCCCGGCACCCTACAGGGTGGGGCCTCATCCCCGCCAACTGCCGTGGGCGTCAGGGCTTCGAGGAGGGGTGGGGCCGGCGGGGCAGGCTGGGCAGGCGGCGCCGGTGCTGCCGGCGGCACTGCTGCTGGCTGCGCTGGGGTCGGGGCGGCGCTCGACGTTGTTGGTGCCCCGGGTGCCTTAGGTGTCACGGGTTTACTGCTCGAATCACTGGGCGGGGCAGGGGCGGAGGAGTCAGAGGCGGCGGAGGTGGCAGAGGTGGTGGTGGTGGTGGTGCTGGGGGAGGAGCGGGCGGGTTTTGTGGGTGCTGGCAGGGCATCCGCAGCCGGCCCGGCCGTGGGCCCCGCCGGCGGTTTGCCCTTCGCCCCCTTGGACGCACCCAGCCCCTTTGTGGCAGCGCTCAGCTCCCGCCTCACGGAGATGAGCATCTCCTGGTGTTGCAGCTTGCGCTGCTCCTCCGCGTCGCGCACCCCCTCTAGCAGGCCCTGCCAGCTCTGCCCGAGCTCGCTGGCCTGCTGCGTCAGCTGGCGCTGCACCCTCTCGCCCTCCTCCTTCCCTGCCTGTTGGAGGTCAGCTCGAAGGGTAGTGTCGAGCTGGGTTGCCTTCTCGGCAAGGGCCTTGAGCTGCTGGGCCCCGTGCCGCGCCATCTGCGCCTCGCAGGTCCCCCGCAGCTCCCCACACACCTCATCCAGGCGGCTCTGGAGGCGGGCCACCTGCTCCCCGGTCGCCCGCTCCGACTGCTGCTGGGCGGCCGTGGCGTCCTTGCGGTCAGCCTCGCAGGAGGCCCGCAGGTCGCGCACCGTGACCCCCAGGCGCTCCGTCTGCCGCCGCAGCTCGCCCACCGCGGCTTCCCCCTGCTGCGCCTCCCACGCCCTGCGGAGCTCCGCCACCGCCGCGTCCAGGCGCTGCTGCTCCTGCCCGCGCTGCGCCTCCAGGTCGGCCCTGACCGCGTCCACCTCCGCCTGGAGCTGCTGCGCCTGGTGGTGGGAGAGGGGCGTCTGCTCGCTCGCCTCCGCGGCTTGCAGGCTCAGCATGGCCTTGCAAGCGCCGCTGAGGCGCTCCTCAAGCGCCCGGTGCTTGAGGTCCCGCTGCGCAAGCTGGCCCTGCATGTCGGCCTCGAGGGCCTTGTGGCTGGCCTCCCAGCCCTTGCGCGACGCAGTCAGATCCGTCGCATGCGCGCGGCCTTGCCCCTCCAAGGCGGTGAGCCCAGCAGCCAGCTTCTGCAGATCCGTGCTCGCTGCTGCCTCACCCACCGCCTTGCCCAGCCCTCCGACATGCTCGCGGAGGCGGGAGACCGTCACGCCCATCGACTGCTGGTGCTTCGCGACCTCCAGGAGCTGGGCCTTGTGCTCCTTTAGTTCACGCTCCGTTTTCAGTGTGGACGTAGTGGCTGTAGTGGTGGGGGGTGTGGTGGTGGGGCGCTCCTGGAGGCTCTTCAGCAGGGCCCCTTGCGCCTGCAGCTGCTCCTCCTGGCGGCCGAGGCGGTCCCCCATGCGCTGCATCTGCAGCTCGTGCTGCTGGGCGTGGCTGTCCAGCCGGGCCTCGAGCAGCGCCACCTGCTCGGCGTGCTGCTCCCCCTGGCGGCGCAGGCGGTCTTCGAGCCACTGCTCTGACAGGCCCGGGTGCCCCTGCATCGCCTCCATCCGCTGCCCCAGCTCGCCCTGCCGTGCCTGCTGGGTCAGCAGCTGGGCCTCCAGCCGCTTGCGGTGGCCGTCCTGGTCCTGCAGGAGGCGGCGCAGGCCCTGCAGCTCGGCTTGACAAGCCGCGCCGTCGCCCTGCGTGGCGGAGTCGGCGGCGGCAGGTGCGGGGTCATGCCCGAGCTCCCGCAGGCGCCCGGCGAGCTTCTCCAGATCCTTCTGGAGCTGGGCAGCTCTCTGCTGCGCCTGCTGCTTCGCCGCCGCTGCTGCTCCGCCACCACGCCCGGTCCGCCCAACCGTGCCGCTGGCCTGCGACTTCGCAGACCTTCCCGCCTTCGCGGCCGTGGCGCGCTCCTCCTGGAGCCTGTCGCGGACGCTCTCATAGCGCCGCTTCAGGCGGAGCACCTCCTCGGCCTGCTTCTTCGCGGCCGCCTCCCTCTGCTTCTGCTCCTCGAGGAGCAGCGTGTCCGTCAGGACCACCTCCTTCCCGTTGACTACTAGAGTCCATGTGGGGGGGGTGCCGTGGGTGGGGGGTTGCTCGGCAGCGAGGACGGCGACGCCGCCCTCCAGGCTGTCCAGCGCCGCCTCCCACCGGAGGTGGTCGAGAATGGTGCGCACGTGGGCGGCACCATAGAGGGGGGGAAGGGGTTGGAGCTCGTATCTGCGAGGTTCCGTGAATTCGAGGGGGGGCAGGGGGGCGGCCTGTTGGCCACCGGCCTGGGAGCCGGTGTTCCCGGAGGAGACCCCGTGGAGGTCGGCCTGTGACATCCTGCCCGTGTATCCCTCTCTCCTCCTGTGTGTGTGTGTGTGTGGTGACCACTTTTTGTGTGGGGAGATTCTGCGCGGATCATAGCCCACCCCCGCCCATCCCTACGTCACAGCGGAGGCCCCACTTGTGTGTGTATGTGTGTGTGTCGCGCGTGAAAACAAAATACAATGCGCAAACAAGGCGGGGAGGGGGATATTTCGACTCCCCACCCCACACCCAACCTCTCGGCTCTCTCGACATAAATTCAAGGCACTGCCCCGATCTCGAGGCATACCGTATGGTCACCACCTGGTCCCGTCAGGGTTGATGAATCCAGGGGCGGGGGGGGGGGTGGGGGGTGGGGCAGGCTGTGGAGTAGGTATAGGGTTGACGTAGATGCCGCCCTTATGTGGCAGTCCAGCTGGCGGCAAAAAAATATAACCCCTTACCACCACCCCCACCCCCCTCTATTTTTCCTTCTCCACTGGCAAAAAGGCAAGGCAAACAGTGAGTTTTACGAGTTGCCCCCTCCCCCCATCCCCTCTCGCCTCTCGCCTAGACCCCACCTCCGATGTATTTTCGCAAAGATCTTTCGGTTTTGGCTGCCACCAGAACAGCCTTTCTCACCTCCGCACAGGTCGAGGTGTTGTGTCGCCACAACCGACCTCTCCAAAAGATTTCATCCGAACGTGCCGCTGTCAATGCGACTGTTCTGCTCGATATCCCAAACAAGCTTGACATTTTTTTTGCCACAGCGAAACATGCCCCCTCACACAGGCCTTTCACACCAGCAGGCGCGGGAGGGCAACACAGTGGGGTGCTGAGGCGGCTTCACAGCTGAGAGAGCCCCTGATGACCTCGATCCCCTCGGGTTCGCGGTGGCGCCTTGCCTATGGCGTTATCCCGTATCACCCTGACATCCCTGGGTACCTCTCTGTGTGTGTGTTCGTGGCTGGGATGGCAAGTGCCTATGAGCCGCCAGGGTATGTTATTGTTTGGCTGCTATGGCAGTTCGGCGGATCCCACGGAAGACTTGCTTTCTGTGCCGCCCTTTTGTGCCTTTTTGAGACCCGTTGTGCAGTCAGGGTGGCAGCCTCCCTCCCTCCAACCACGGCGTGTCTTTCTTTTTTCCATACCTTTTAGACGCGTGTTGCGGATGTGCCGGAATTCGTATTCTATCCCCTCACACCACAGCTCATCTTGGGCGCGCGATCCGAGGCTAAAACAGGCGTACGCCGCACAGCGTCGCGGGGTTCATGGTGGCATAGCTTGCCTGGCCATACTATTTGGCGGGTTCATGTCGGGTGTTTCTATCAAGGATTTCGGGCAGGATTGGGGAGACTCTAGAAATGATATTATTGCACGGTAAGCCAGTCGACTTACTCCCAAATCCAGAGGCCGTCCGACTATGCTGCCTGCCTGCCACGTCACATCGAGCAGCGTCGCCACAAGGGGATGGCAGTTCCGAGGCAGTCGCGAGGACCATGTATGGAGTTGCAGCCGACAACTGGGGGCTGTGTGCAATACGACGTGACCGTGACGGACCATTGCAGCCCATTTACTGGCCCGAGCGGCTTGTAATACATGGTGGCGGATGTAATGAACCACAGTGCTGTGTCGCGGCGTGATGGCTGTCGCAACGTTCGCCACAAACCCCTCTTGACGCCTCGTGCGTCAAATCGCGTCGCGTCTGTGTGCGGGTTGTATGTGTTCTACTTTGCATCACATGTCAGGCCACGGCGCCAACACAACTTAACTGGGAGGGGTGGGGTAAAGCAACACCACAGAATGGACACCCCGGACGTGCGGCACCCTTCTGTTCTCAGAATCTGGCTTTGCATTCTCCCGCAGGCAGATTCGCACGCCAACCGCAGCAGTCGGGGAAGGGGTGGGGTGGGAGGGTGCCCCGACTCGGGTTTCCGACACCTCGGAATACATCCCACACCCCCCCCCCCCCCCCTTCCTCCCACCACCACAACTACGAGGGAGAACCCATCATCCTCTACCTTCTTGCAAATAAGGTTATGTAGATCCAGCCCTCCTTCTCCCTTCGGCCCAAGGAAGCTAGATGTGGGTGTGAGCCCCCTTCCCATTCACGGGCGTGCATGGGGATGGGGCTTGGTTTTGTATGATTTTGGACATTGTGTTGGACCGTGCCTTAAGCCTTACAGCCCCTGGTGATGACAACCGTGGCAGGTGGCATGGCGCTTGGGGCTTGCTGTGGTGTGCGGCTGGCCTTTGGCTCGTGGGGAGATGTTGCCGCTTCCCTTCAGAGCTGTCACCAAGGGCGGGCGGGCGGAGGCTTTGAAGGGCCCTCGGAACACCAGTGCCCTCTATCAGCACTGCTGTGGCGGTCGGCTCTCACGGGCCCCTCGGCACTGATGTATCGACACTACCGCATACAGGGAGAGGACGTACCCCTCACTCCCCCAATCCCCCAAGGTTACATCTACAGCACTCTGGTCAATATGCTGCATCCCTTCCCTTGGAAACCGTGCCCTCTTCCCTCATAGACCCCTTCCCTCCCCCATATCACTGGGTCTCTGACACAACCTGCATAACCGAGTGAAGGGGAGATCAAGCCTTTTGTGATTCCCTCCCTGCTTCTTCTTCACGAACTCCTCCCTGTATCTCATCACATCACATTACCCACCCACCCTTGCATACACGTCACCCACCCACCCACCCACCCCCTGTTGCAGTAAAAAAGAATTGTGCTCATTGCACTGTACACAACCACCACCTCCCCCCCCCTTCCCCTCTCCTCTGGCCCATCATCAGGATCTCCCGTGAGAGGTGATACCGCAGGGGTGTAGTGTTATTTTACCGTCTCCCGTTCTTCTCCCCAGCCTCTGAGGCTGTTTGTCTGAGGCGATGGCGGAGACGATTTCCATCACAATCAGAGATACCGGTTCGAATAACCGGGAGGTGTCTCTAGATGTGTCGGCTTCGGAGCGGATCGAACGGATCAAGCAGAGGGTGTGCGAGGGGTGGGGTGAGTGGAGAGCGGTTGAGATCGTGCTGCTGAGGGAGTCTGACCGGTCTGAGGTGATCGATGGGATTACGGCGGGCGAGGCGCAGCTTGTGCCGAACCAGACTCTTCTCCTGCTCTCGAGAACCTCTCTGATTGATGCGGCGATGCAGAACCGCCACCAGACAGGGAAGGTTGAAGACGGCGATGAAGAGCGGTGGGGGGTCTTTGCACATGAGCAGGACAAGAAGGTGAACATCAAAATCCGGCAGAACGAGCTGGGGCAGTCCTCTGCATCCTTCACCTGGTTGAACGAGGGCCACACCCTGGGCAACTCCCTCCGGCACATGCTGGTTCAGAACCCCAACGTGCTGCAGTGCGGCTACTCCATACCCCACCCTCTGGAGCCGAAGATGGTGATGGAGGTTACCTCACGGACCTACCCGCCTGACCTGGTCTCGCATTCTCTGGAGTCGCTCGCTGCGCTGTGCGAGCGGTCGGCACAGGGGTTCTCTCAGAGCTACGGTGAATTTGAGTCCCGAATGGACACCGACTAGAAATGCAACACCCAAAAAAAATGGGGAGGGGGGGGGGGCGGAGGGGAAGATACTCGGTTCAAGTGGGGGAGAGGTGGGGGGAGGGGTGGGTATTTTTCGATCACACCAGATCAGATTTCTTCTTCTGCACAAAAAAAATGTTACCCGAACGAATGGAACACACGGCATCAATAGGGGAGGCGTGGGGGGGGGGTTGCTGCTGTGCGAGGGGAAGTGGGGTTGGGGGGGGGGGGCGGATTTCCGGCAGAACAGCGACGGCGCCCGCATGGTGTTGTATGGTGGGTAGGGCGAGCATTCTAGTGATCTGCCCAGGCTCTGATCCAATGGGAATCGCACGCGCGCTGAGTAGGGCTTTGAGTCGGCTAGCCCTCGAGATCATCGTCCATCGGTGCGCTGTGTGTCTTGGAGGGGCACATCAAAAATGCAGAGGCGGGCGTGGTTTATTGAATCACAATATTCAGTGGAGGCCTTCGTTCTGTGTCAAACTGCGTCAGTTTGCCCCCCTTTTTGTAAGGCGATTCGCTCTTCTGCACTTTAGAGCGTTTGCTGTGTTGGATTAGCAGACCCGCATTGTACAGAAAGTCCACGAAAGACGAACGCACGAGAACTGATACTATTTTAGAGCGAACGCCCCCAGTGTGCTGCAACAATCTTCCACGTCGGGTCGGGGGTGCTAATCGCCTTCACCGGTTCTCTCTGTCAAATGGAATGGTTTACAGTGCGGACACGCTCTGTGCATCATGCATTGTGGAATCATGCTCTCTTTGCATCATACGCTCTTCCGTTGCGTTGCGTGTTTTGCTGTGTCACACCCATTTTCGTGTGGACAGTGGGGACCACATCAAGAGCGGGTGCTCAGTGTGGCACACTGTCTGTGGGGAGGTGGGGTGTTGGGGAGAGCTGTGGTTCGCTCCGAAAGTGTGGGTGGCAGAGGGGTGTGTGTGTGTGGCACAGGCCAAATACCCGGACTCTTTTTTTTGCCCTGCGAATGTAGCAAAAGGAAACGAGTTCTGTGTTGCAGTTTGGCACGGGAAGAGCCCAAATGGAGTGCAGCTACCTCCCCTCCCCCCCTCAGGTGACCCTCCCTGTCTTTCTTAGGGTATTTCCTCTTCGTCTTATCAAGGCGGGCAGCGCGGCTCGTTAAACGGAAGAATGTCCCCACCCACCCATCCCCACCCCCTCGACCCCATCCTCGTTGATCCTGTTTTCAGTCAGGCAGACTCTTTTCGAATGCAACAGGGGGGGCCCTGTTGTGTCGGTGTCAAATAATATAGCAGGGCACAAATCACAATCCTCTTCCTCATCAGGCATGCAGGTATTTGTCTCTTTTTTTTGCTTCTTGCCGCTCGTGCGCGCAAACAAAACCCGGGATCTTTCCAGGAGTTGGCGCACAAACCACGCCTGTCTTTATTGTGTGACCTCTGCGTCTCCCCCCCTGCCCCACCCTTGTGTTTCTGAATACAACTCCGAATCGCACTTCAACACCACCAACCAACACCCTCCCCTTGCAGACTGACCATGGGTTCCGTCCCAAGGCCTCGGGGCATGCGCCCCAAGTGGAAGAAGAAGAGGTTGAAGAGGTTGAAGCGCCGTAGGAGGAAGATGAGGCAGAGGTCCAAGTAGGCCTACTGCCCAACCAACCACATCGCAGGCAGGGTCGCAGCGACTAGAAGGGCCGGGGCGGGATCATCTGGGGAGCGGTGCAACACAGACGACATGAAGCGACCTGATGGCCCACCCGGCCCACACATCACATCACGCCTGCCTCGGGAGACTGTAGCGAGCGGGAGAGAAGCGGCCTCGCCTTGAGCGTGTCCCGACAGAGTGGCTTGTTGCTGCCACAGGGGCACGCATTCTTCCATCAGAGAACGACGCCGGGCAACGGGATAAGAAAAAAATAGGAGGGGGGTAGGCAGAAGGCTCCCCACCCCACCCCACCCCACCCCCACTACCACACCCGGCAGCCCCGTCACACCGCCCGATCACACCGCGTTTGTATAGCTTTTTTCTTGCATGGGAGAATGGCTCGTGGCAGCGTTCGGCATCGTTTGCAGACATGCATTATGAGGCACCTTTCGTACAAACAAGGAATGCACATCCAGGCCTTTCTTCTTTTAGCGCGATCGTTATGCCCGTCCAGCACCGCATTCTTGCCCCCAATGTCATGCAGAGATGGCTCGTTGTATTTTGTGCGTTTTTCTGAATACACTTGTATTGCATTTCAACACCACCAACCAACACCCTCCTCTTGCAGACTGACCATGGGTTCCGTCCCAAGGCCTCGGGGCATGCGCCCCAAGTGGAAGAAGAAGAGGTTGAAGAGGTTGAAGCGCCGTAGGAGGAAGATGAGGCAGAGGTCCAAGTAGTCGGGTTGCCTCTCCCTGACTCTCCACCTCCCGCCATGCGGGGAGGCCGGATAAACCATGTGGGTATGCGCGCGCGGGTTGCGAGAGGGTAAAGCCGCTCCCCCCCAGTTCCTTGGGCCGAATCATATCAGAGCCTGGGCGTGACAGGGAGGGTGCCATGAAGGACAACATCGCCTCTCGCAGGCAGAAGCACGCAGCGCTGCTCGAAGCCAATGCAAAGGCTGGACGGTGCCCCGACGGGGGGAGTGTCCTCGCCCCCACCCACCCCCAGCCCCCAGCCCCCAGCCCAGCCCATCTCTTAGACAGGCAGTAGGTTGGCATGATGCGGGTGGGTCGTGTGTGTCATCCGGCCACCTTTATCGGGCCAGTGCATGCGGTTTGACAGCTGGGGGTATATTTTGGCCATTTTGCCGCCATCCCGAGAGGGTCGTTATTGGCGTACCTGGGACCCCCCGTGTTTAAGTCCCCTGGTGGTCTGGCAGGGGGGGGACTTAAACACAGGTGTACCTAAATACGGGGGTGGGCTGGTCTGGAGGGTCATCAGGTGTTTCTCCAGAGTTTTGAACATCGTCGTAGAACAGCAGTTGTCTTTGAACTTACCTATCACCCCCCCCGCCCCTGCAGGTGAATCGAGCACAATGGTGGAGCATACCACAGAGCCAGCGGTGGAGGCGCCGAAGGTGGCGGCCGCGGTGGAGATGGAGCCTGTTTCTGAGGCAGCGGCCACGCCGGCCGTCGCCACCCCGAACGAGCCGTTCGACACGGCCGAGAAGGAGAAGGCGCTGCCGGCGGATGAGTCGCTGGAGGGGAAGCGCTGGTACAACCAGGGGCAGGAGTACCTGAACTACGAGGAGTTCCGTGAGTGCCCGATGGGTGTGGACATCCTGAACGGGCCTGCGGAGACGGCGGAGCAGGATCTGGAGGCGAAGTTCAAGACGCTCACGACGGAAGAGGTGCACCGTGCGGCGGGTGGTCACTGGGACCTGCAGGAGATGGTGAACACGGAAAAGCCGTGGGCGCTGCTGACGACGATGGAGAGGATTGAGACCGTCGTGGTCGGGGGCATCAAGTTCTTCGCCATCTGGGGGGTGCTGTACATGTTCATCATCTCCCTCGGGATCATGGGGAGCGCCTTCAAGGTGCTCGGCGGGCGGTCGTCCGGGCGCGCCTTCCGTGAGAGCGAGCTGCTGGCGAACCCTGTGGCGGGGCTGGCAATCGGGATCCTTGCGACGGTGCTGATGCAGTCGTCGTCCACGACGACGTCGATTGTGATCTCGATGGCGGCGGCTGACCTGGTGACGATCAAGAACGCAGCGTACATGATCATGGGTGCGAACATCGGAACGTCTGTGACGAACACGATCGTGTCGATTGCGCACCTGAACAGCGCTGCGGAGTACCGCCGTGCCTTCACGGGGGCTGTTTTCCACGACATGTTCAACTGGCTGACAGTGACGATGTTCCTGCCGCTGGAGGCGTCGTCTGGGTTCCTGGTGGAGCTTGCGGGGGCTGCCGTCGACTCGCTCGGGATCTCGGACGACACGGAGAAGCGCGGGAAGGTCGACTTCATCAAGAAGATCACGAAGCCGGCGACCGGGCGTGTTGTGTCGGTGGACAAGAAGCTCATTGAGAAGATTGCGGCGGCGGAGACGGATGACGACGTGAAGGAGCTGGAGAAGAAGACGATGATCAAGCAGTCGTCGGGGCACGTGCTGCGCGACACCCCGATCTCCGACGACGAGGCGGGTATCATGCTGCTGTTTGCGTCGCTGACGATGCTTGCAACGTGCCTGCTGCTGCTGGTGAAGCTGCTGCAGTCCGTGCTGAAGGGGCGTGTGGCGGTGTGGACGCGTTACCTGCTCAACATCGAGTTCAAGCACCCTATTCTGCGGTCGTGCGGTGGGTTCGACAACTACATCCTGCTGGTCTTCGGGACGGGGTGCACGATCCTTGTGCAGTCGTCGTCCGTCTTCACCTCGACGCTGACCCCGCTGATCGGGATCGGGCTGATCCACATTGAGAAGGCGGTGGCGCTGACGCACGGTGCGAACATCGGGACGACGGTGACGGGTGTGCTGTCTGCGCTGTCGGGGAGCAACGTGAACAAGGGGCTGCGCGTGGCGCTGGAGCACGTCTTCTTCAACTGCCTCGGGACAGTCATCTGGTTCGTGGTCTGGCCGCTGCGCCCGGTGCCGCTGAACATGGCGAAGTTCATGGGTGAGACGGCGGCAAACCTGCGTTGGTTCCCGCTCGTGTACATCCTGGTCTGCTTCCTTGGGTTCCCCGGGCTGATCATTGCGCTCTCCATCCCCGGGTGGGAGGTGCTTGTGGGTGTGATGACGCCGATTGTGGTCGTCATCGTCTTCACCTCGGTGTGGGTGCTGCTGCGCCGTAACCGCGCGGACCTGCTGCCCCGCAGCATCCCGATGCTGCGTGCCGACAGCGCACCGTGCGGGTGCCGGTACCCGAACTTCATGCAGCTGTGGGGCGGTGACATCGACCAGGACCAGGTGGACCTGGAGGAGATGCGGGAGAAGGAGGCGGAGCGGAAGGCACGCGAGGCGGCTGTGCGCGAGTGGTCGTACTCGCCGGCGGCGTGGGGGCTGGCCATCATGGCGTTCGTGGGGGCGGTGATGTGCGTGCCGACGTCGCAGTGGCGCCGTGCTCGCTACGCGCAGGAGGAGGTGGGGCGCGAGGAGATCGGGCTTGGTCTGTGGGAGGTGTGTTCCCCGGCGTACAAGGAGTCGATGCCTCTGATGGCCGCGCCGACGGCTGGGGAGTGCAACCTGGCGCTGCTGGAGCAGTGCGCGTCGGACCTCGTGCAGACGTGTGCGGCGGACTCGGAGTGGGCATCGTCGTCGTCGGAGACTGACTCGGAGGAACTTGCGTACCAGCGCGCCTTCACGAAGTGCTCGAAGCTGGGGTGCCGCGCATACGCGTTCGAGACAGCGTGCCGCGAGCTGCCGTCGTGCAAGGGGAAGGCGTACCACACGGACCGCTGCCACGGGGTGGTGAAGAACTACGCCTTCTACGAGGATGTGAACCCGGACGCGAACGGTGTGACGCTGGTGTGGGCAGAGCCGACGGGGCCTGTGGTGCAGGAGGCGGTGCCGCACCAGAGCGAGTTCTACACCTCCCCCGCGAGCAGCACGCAGAAGGTGTCGTCGTTCGCACTCTCCGCTGTGTCCGGCACGGTGCCGTCCGTGGTGGGGCTGGCGTACAACCCGTGCAACGGGCACCTCCTGGGTGCGACGGCGCGCCATCAGCTGGAGATGTCGCTCGACTTTGCCTTCACGAAGGACACGACGACGAAGACCGTGTCGATGGTGAAGGAGCCGACGATGGTGACTGGCATCGAGGACATGGGGGATGTCGACGTCCTGGACCGCGTGAACAACATCTTCATTGGGGCATCGGCGTCCAGTGCGAAATTGTTTGTGTTCAACGGCACGTCGGGGACGACACTGGCGACGTACGACACAAACAGTGCACTGCCGGCGATCTTCGCGAAGGGAGGGGGGATGAAGTCGCTGGCGGTGAGCCCGTCGAAGGAGAAGGTGATGGCGTGCATGGCGTCGGGACTGACGGATGGGACTGCGGCGCTCGCGTACGGGCGTGTGGTGCGCTGCGCCGTGCTGAACGTGACGAACTACATGCAGCCCACGCTGCTCGCCCACAAGTTCGTGATGCTGTCGGATGCGGCGGAGAAGCAGAACACCGTGGAGCTGGTGGGGGCGTCGTGGCTCACGGAGAAGGATGCTGACAAGGTGGCGCTGATGGAGAAGACGTCCAACGAGTCTGTGCGCATTGTGCAGGCGGACTTCTCGAAGGGTACGGATCTCAACGACCTGGCGCTGTACAACAGCTCCCTGACGGATCTGGAGAAGGCGCTGGTCGACACGGCGGCGAACGTGCCGCAGCTGTACGCCGCGCGCATCCTGTTCGCGAAGGGTGTGTACCCGGTGCCGCTCACGGAGCTGACGGGGCTGCCTTCGTCGCTGCCTCTGGGGCGTCTGGCGGGGATGGCCGTGGTGAACGACTACACGGTGGTGGTGTCGGAGCAGGGCACGGGTGCGGCGGACGAGGCGCTGAAGGTGCACGTGGTGCAGGCCGCGGGCGAGGATGAAACGAAGCTCGGGCTGGTGGCGGAGTCGTGCCCGTCGACGTCGGTGGCCGAGTTCGTCGGGGGTGCCGACTGCCGCGACATCGACGAGATCTGCCCGGAGGGCGACCTGGCGGGTGACATGGAGGTTGTGGCAGGACTGGTTATCTCCGGGACGCTGTTCCTCGGCCTCGGGATGGTGCTGATCACGGCGCACTCGATGTGGATGGACCACGCCGTCTTCGGGAAGCTGCTGTACCCTGCGGCGGGCACGCTGACGCTGGCGTGGATCCTGCTGCTGGCGGCGTGGGCGCACATGGAGGCCCTGACGCAGAGCAACTACGGCTGCTACTTCCAGGACGAGGCGCTGCGCGGCGGGTTTGTGCTGCACCGCGGGAAGCTGGAGTACCTGTTCATGGCGTCGTACTCGTGGGCCTTCTGCATCTACGCGTGGGGGATGCTGACCATCTCGCTGGTGGTGGTGTGGCACCGTGCCATCTCGCTGCTGGTCAACCCGCACCATGCAGAGGATGTGCACGAGAAGGAGGAGATCGCCGAGGCGGCGCGCTCCGAGGCGGAGGAGCAGGAGCAGAAGGAGAACAAGTAAGCCCCCTGCTTGCACACCTGCATTGCCACTGCAGGCCTGTTGCAGCGTTTCGGTAGCTGTGTTTCTTCCTACACTATTCCTTTTCGCCTCCAAGGGCACTCCAATAATAAATCTTTTGCAATGGAAGAACCCGGCTTATGTTTCTTTACATTGAGTTTTCAAGCTGTGTGACGTTGTGCGGTTGACGAGTGATTCCCCCCTCCCCTTTTCCGAGCTCTGCTCATGGCCATGCAGCAAGAGACTTATTGGTTGTGTGTGCATGCACCTTTGGTGACTCGGTGCAGGCGCAGATCTTCTGCGATCTGTGCCACAGTTACTGCAGCTGCCCCATGCACACGGCCTTCCGTCCCTCAGCTTCTTGGCATCTTGGTGCTGCGACATAGCGTGTGCGCTTCCAAGAAAAGAAAGGTCACCACGACGAACACGGCTTTTGGGCAACTTGATTCCACTCTCCCCTCCCCTGTTATTTGAGGCCTGCTTCTGTGAGCTGCTATGATGTGCGGCTCCGCAAGCTTGTCCTTCACCTCTTCCCTCCCTGTTCACACACATTATCAAAAAAAAACAAAACTCGGACAACGAAACCTGCGAAATCAAGCTGCAAACATGCAATGCCAATGTTGCAGGATGAAGGAAATTCAAGCAAGAGTAGTAAAATAAAACGTGCAAACGAACACACAGCAGAATATTCCGTGCAAGATCAGCCAGCCCGTCTGGGTGTTCTTACCGACGGAAAAAAACACAAATCCAGAACACAAAGCTCTCCTCATCAAAGCTCTCCAAACCAAAAAGGAAAAAAACATGCTACATCCCGTCCCTTCCCCTGTCAGACTGTCTCCTTTTGGGTGTTCCAGCACCCGTTCTCTCTTCTCTCTTTTGTTGATTTTGTTGCACTCTCTTTTTTTGTCAACTTTTTTGCCCCCTCTTCTGATGTGCGTGCAGAGCAGGTGCACATGACGCGACTCATGCGGTTGCCATCTGCCCCTGTGCAAGCAAGAGCAGCAGCATAGACGCGACTAAGCACTCTGCCTGTGCGCATTGAAACTTCAAATTCAAAGGAATCACGAGGGGGCTGGTCAAAACGACGGGCGGGCCTTGGAGTCAGCCTGGCAGCTGTGGGAGACATTCCGCAGCTGCTTGTGCCGCGACCCCCGGGACTGCCTTCGCCTCAGTTTCCTGCAGCATCCCTGTCGGTACGAGGCCGTGTCCGCTACTGACCAATATCAACGGAGGGACTCCAGCTCCTGCCAAGCACGACCATTCCGGGAAGCACGGCCTGTGGATGGCCGCCCCCCCCCCCCCCCCCCCACCCCACTTTGCAAGAAGGTGCTGGGCGACTTGCTTTTCCATTCACTCTCGACGATCAACCCACACCACTCCTCCTGAGAGCAGTCCCCGCCACCCACCACGCCTTACTACACCACACCACCACATCACCAACCCCATGAAGGAACGGCACTTACACATGCATGCTGTGCTGTCCCCCCGCACCCCGTGCTGAGGTTTGCGAGGAGGTATGACAGCACAGAGGGTGCTGCGGCTGCTCCGCAGCACGCGGCCTGCCATCTCCCGTGTCGACACCGAAGGCCTCTCCTTGGAGCTCAAAGGCATCTTCTCCTCCACAGGAAACGTCTTCGACAAGCCCCTCCGCGATGACCTCCGGCTCCACGAGATCAGCCAGTGCGTCGAGTCCCTCGCCCGCACCGGGGCTCTCGACAACCCCGCCATCTCCTCGTCAGCACAGACGCACGCCCGGGCAGCCCTCGACGCAACCCCGTGGGACAAGATGACACTCCGAGAGGCCTGTGCCCTGCTGAAGTCAATCTCCGCCGCAGGGGCAAGCCCCGACCCCATCCTCAAGGCGAAGGTGTTCGACCTGTTCTCCCCCCCGCGCGGCACACTGCAGCAGGAGGTCGGGATGGTCATCTCCCTCTCGAACCTCAACACGCGCCACAGGGACACGGCAGGCGCCTCAGGCCTTCCTTACGCGCCGCCGCTCTACCTCTCTCTCTTCAACCGCCTCGCTTCGAAGGGGCGGTACGGGGAGGCGTTTGGTGACCTGTGCCTTCCTCTGTTCCGCAGCACGTCTGCCCTACTCAAGGCCTACCCACAGCCCAAGGGGCCTCCGTCGACAAGGGTGGAGAAAATCCTCGGCACAGCGCACTACGTCAGGCGAGCAGCGCAGGAAGCGATAATCTCAAAGAGAGCCGAGCTGCCCCTTTCCGACCTGAACGCAGTCCTCCTCTCCTGCACCCCTGAGGAGAGCTGCGTGAAGATTCTCTGCGAATCAGCTAACACCGCCGCCGCCTCTCTGGGGCCGTCCGCCTTTGAAAAGCCTGACATATCCGTCACAGTGGAGTATCTCTGCGCGACAGCGCGTCTCAACGGCGTTCCTTCCAACAAGCTTCTGAAGGGGATCCACGACGGGTTTCCCCTCCTGGAGGTCGCTGAAGTGGCCCGTGTTATCGCCAGCCTCTCCGGGCTTGCGAAGAGGGGCGCTGTTCCGCCAAAGGTTCCTGTCGCATTCCTCAAGTCTTTCGAGAGGCAGCTGGAGGAGGGCCGGTCCGATCTGGAGTCGGGGGATGGGCAGAGCCTTGCGAACCTGCTGCACAGCCTCGCGGGTGCGAGGGTGAGAGACGGCATTCTGCTGTCCCGCGTTGTGGAGCAGCTGAAGAGCCCAGCCGTTGCGATGTCCCTCTCCTCACGTCACTGCGGGGATGCGATGTGGGCCTTCGCTACCCTCCGCCTGAAGTCAGAGGCGTGTGTTGTGATAGAGTCTGCCGCTGCATCCTCTCAGACAGTCAGCTCTGTCACGCCCCTCCATGCGGCACGGATTGCATGGGCCTCCGTGAAACTCCAGATGACCACCAGGTTTGTCAGACAGGTCCACACGGTTTTGATCCAACCCGATGCCCCGGTAGCCCCCGGGTTCCTCCTCCCCGCTGCACCGTGTGACGAAATCACGCTGATCTGGGCCTTTGTGAAGTCCAAAGTGTGGCAGCCGAAGCAGAAGTCACCCACCTCCGCGCATAAGGAGGCTATCCTGCGGGCAGCCAGCCAGAAGGTGATGGCGAGGTCTCTCCCTCAGGAAGACCTGACCCACCTCCCCAAGCTGACCTGGGCTTTCTCCGCGATGCGCTGCGATGACCGCAGGACGCTGCGCCACCTCTCCAATTATCTCGCGGAGAATGTCGCGGATATGCCGGTCGACCACCTTGCTATGCACAGCAGGGCCATTGCCAGCATTGGGGGGCTGTTCCACGGAGATTTCTTTGAGGCAGTCCTGCGCACCACAGCGAAGGAGATCCGCGCGTGGAGGATGAGTGCTGATGTGTGCTGCCAGATGCTATGGGCGTTCTCCAGGCTGCAGCACCAACAGGATGCCGCGACGAAGAGAGTTGCTGCCGATGGCATCGTGAACCACCTGCTGCCGCAGTTGCGGGATCTGTCGGAGGAGCAGCTGCTGGGCGCTGTGAGATCCGTGGCGCGGCTGGGCGTTGCGTTCCCCCCGGCGATGCAGGACAGAGCAGTGGCAACAGCATCAAGCGTCGCCCCCCACAAGCACCAGCAGACCCTAATAGCGCTGGAGAAGCTTGGCTGTACTGCTCCCTACCTCGCCGTTCTGCGGGAACGATTGTCCTCCGGGTCCCTTCCGCCAGAGGCCCGCGAGGTGATAGAGGCCGCTCTCAACAAATTCTCCGATGCTCGCAGCTAGGCTGGGTTGGCATGGGGAGGAGGAGGAGGAGGTGGTGGTGGTGGTGGTGGTGGTGGTGGTGGCGGTGTACCAGGCAAGGCGCGTGCTGTGCTGCAGTTGCTCCGAGATTGTGCCTTGATGGGCAGAGTCTTCCTGCTGCGCCAAGCCCACTCCCCGTGTCTCTTGTTCTGCTTGGGGGGGGTGGGGGTGGGGGGTGGGGTAACGTTTCGAAGAGCGATAACGAGTGAAGGGAGATCATTCTTGTGCTTCCTTCTGCCTACCCCCCCCCCCCCGAAGAGCGATTCGGGTGCAAAGTGACATCAGGCGCCATGCGGGAGGTGTGTGCAGAGGCACCTTCGGTTCCTTCTCCCCCTCTGTCGGTGGGCTCGTGTTGCCAGCAGCGTGGCGGAGGAGTTCCGTTGGCGCTGCCTGGCAGCTCCCCTCTCTGTCCCCAACGTGGGGTACTTCGCAGGTGGAAGAGGACAACGAGAAAAGTGGGCGATTTGGCTTGTCGTACTACGGTTGAAAAACATGCCTACGGCGCTTTTCTTTGTGCCTGCTTGTCTGAATGCACACCACCACCACCACCTCCCCTGCCTGCAGACACACGTGGGCGGAAGGAAGGGCGCAGTTCTCCTGAGGGGTGGGCAGGCGGTAGCAGCGGTGGTAGTGGTGGTGCTGCGCAGCACGGCGAGGGGGGGCCGTGCTCCCTTCGCTTCTCATCCGGCGCACACAATGGCGGGCGTGGCTGCTCTGCTTGCCGTGGCGCTGTGCCTTGTCGCGGGGGCTGATGGGAAGTTTCTGGAGACGATCAGCTCAATGCAGCTCGACAGCCACAGCCCTTACTACTACATGAGGGTCCCCTCGCCCCATCAGGGCGAAGGCAAGGAGGATGTGCTGTATCTGGCTGAGCGTGACGGGGTCCGTGTGGTGGAGGTCAACAGCCAGGGGAAAATCGAGACGGAGGAGATGTTCCCTGTCACGGGCAGCCTTCTGAAGAAGATCCACGTCAAGGGCGACTACCTCTATGTGGCACAGGCGAAGAGCCTCAGCATCTACGACATTTCCAACACCCTCAAGCCTGCGCTTGTCGGGCGTCTTCGGGTGAAGGAGTCTGATGGCATCCCGTGCACCGTTGTCGTGAACAAGAAGCATGCGTACCTCTTCCTGACAGGCAAGGTGTTTGCCCTGTCGATTGTGGACGTCTCTGACCCGACGAAGCCCTTCAGCACGAATAAGATGAACATCAAGGGCAAGGTGGTCGATGCGGTGTTCCAGGACAACATCCTGTATGCCTTCACGCTGAATGGGTACCTGCTGTCGTGGGACTTCACCAACCCCATCGTCTTCGGCTACAAGCCGGAGTATAAGGTGACACAGCCACCAGCCGCCGTGACTGTGTTCAAGGAGTTCCTTTATGCCGCGGTGGATCACGACTTGCGTGTGTATTACACAAAGGGGCCGGCCATTGAGGATGCGCAGCGTGTGAACCTGGGGTCCCCCGTACACGACGTGGTGTGGTACCGTGCCCGGGTGTATGCTGCGACAGACGAGGGGATTGCCATTATCGATGTCAGCGACCCGCGCCGTGCTTGGCTCGTGCGGACGCACCCGACTAATGGGAGGGCCACTTCGCTGCGTGTGATGCATCAGTTCAAGGCGTTGTACACCGATGATTCAGGGCTGACGTGCATCAACATCCACCCGGACACTGCAAAGACTCCCCGTCCCACCCTCCTCCCCTCTGATGAGGATGAAGATGATATCGAGAGACGTCGCAAGAAGCTGGACGGCGAAGAGGAGGAGGAGGAGGAGGACGCAAAGCCTAAGAAGAGGAAGCGCTTGAGGCAGCGCAGACCCGAGGAGCAGGATGAGGATGATGTGCCGAAGAGGAGGAAGCCTAAGTCGAAGGCGGGAGGTGACAACGAAGACGACGACGACGACGAGCCGAAGAAGAGGAGGAGGAGGAGGGTGATCACAGAGGAGGAGGAGGACGACGACGCGCCCAAGAAGAAGAAGAGGCGCAGGGCGACGGCGGAAGAAGTGGAAGAGGATGGAGAGGGGGAGAAGCCCAAGAAGAGGAGGAAGAGGGCGACGGCGGAAACGGACAGTGATGAAGAAGATGACAAACCCAAGACGAAGAGAAAGTCTCGCATCACTGAGGGGGAAACGGATGTCCGTGACGAAGATGATACACCCAAGAAGAGGAAGACCCGCAGCACTGATGAGGAGGATGATGACAAGCCGAAGAGGAAACGTCGTGGGTCCACCGCAGAGGCTGGCGAGGACAGCAAACCCAAGAAAAAGGCGAATAAGCTTGTGGACAGCGAGGAAGCCAAGGCAGGTCAGGACGACAGTGATGACAAGGAGAAATCTACCGACGACAGCGACGCGAAGCAGCCGAAGAAAAGGATGACTGAGGAAGATTCGGACGAGGAGGTTAAGACGCCGATCCCCACCCTCAAGACCGACGAGGAGGAGGAGGATGTTGAGAAGCCGAAGAAGCACCAGATCACCTCCCCACCGAGCCGCAGCATCGATGACGATGAGCAAGAGGAGTTGGATCAGAAGAAAAAGCATAAGCTCGCGGCGGTGCAGGAAGGGGAGGAGTCCGATGCCGTGACCAGCAAGCCGAAGACTCGTGCCAGCTGCGGTATTATCATGCGCCCAGCCATGAAGCTGACAACAGCCACGGTGGAGGAGGGCATGCAGGGGTGGACCGATCTGGAGGAGAGCAAGCTCGTGGAGATCCCGCAGTGGCTGCTGAAGTCCGAGGCCTACATCCCCACCAGCAAGATCAGCGAGTCGACGGAGATCACCGTGTCGTGTTGCCACGATGTGTGCGACGCATTCGTCTTCTTCGAGCACTGCATGCCGTGCTCATCGCAGACCAACGGCGGCCTTCCAGGGATCCTGCTGTCGGAAGGGTGGTCCCCCTCGACATGCGGGCCGCAGTTCCGCGTCACCGACACGGGGCGCACCCACCCCACAGTGGTCTTCCGGAAGCAGATGGTGAAGAATGAGAAGGAAGGTGTTGTGGCTTCGCTGACGAAGGACCTGCGGTTTGTCGGCTTTGCCATCTCCCCCGGCAAGGCTATCTGCCAGGAGCTGTCATTGCAGGAGGAGTGTGGGTATCAGAAGCTGTGCAAATGGGACTCTCCTTCCAACAGCTGTGCGCCCAGTATCCCGCGCTGCGAGGCGTCTAGCAGTGGCGACAGCAAGCATGCGAAGTGCACCGCCTGCGCAGCGGCAGACCTGTGAGTTGAGCTGCGAAAGGCAGCCGCCGTGTTCTCTTTTTCAGATACTATTTCTTCCGTCTTCTCCGTGTCCATCTCGGGCTTGAAATATGTGATCCGTTAGCCACACAGAGGGGTTGTCCGCATCGCTGCCCCTCAGACGTCTCGCACGTCAGGATGGTGGTTGTCGGTGCCGAAGTAAATCACAGGGGCGAGGGGTGTTGGTGGGGGTGGGGGTGGGGGTGGTCTTTCCTGCTCAGAACGTGACAGAGTGAAAACCAAAAAAGTGAGCTTCTGTGTGTGTGTGTGTGGTTATAAAGTTTTAAGGCGGTGTCGCCCTGCACGGGCAGTAGCACCTCCCCTTCAGTATCGCACTCCCGAAGGATTCCCCAACACGACGTGACACCGGTTTCGACGCGTACTCTTCGTACCCCTCCCCCCGGCCGCGTCTCTTCAGCGAAGAACCGGGGATAATCGGACCAGGGCTAGCTAAACCCTGGTGGTGTCACGGGTGGGGTTGGAGAGGGAGAAAAGGAAGAAATGAAGTTGCGAAAAAGTCAAACACTGACACGTGAAATCAATAAAAAAGCGGTATATATCGCCCCCTTGCTGCGACAAAGACACTAAATAGTCAGGCCGCTCCAAGAGTCTTGAGGGCTTGAAGGGAGAAACAGGTTGCTGATGAGTCTCAGGAGCAGGCACCTTTTGTCCGCCCACATGACCTTCGCCCGAAGGCGAACCTCGTCCAGCTTGGCTCGATCGCCACAGAGAAGGGGATCATTCTCCGCTGTGGTGAACATCTTAAAAACCGAGGGTGCAGAGGTGGGGCAGCCCACTGGTGCGACAGCAGACCGCCCCCGGATAGCTATAACTAGTGCATAGGAAGCATACGACGGCACACGCAACAGATGCCGAAGGCACAACGGCGGGTCACTTTTAACCACCAGAGGAGTGGCACTCCCGAGGGGTGGGGAAGGGGGGGTAGTCACAACACTTTCGAAGGAAGAAAAGGGGCAAATGGGATGTTTTGTGCAAGGTAGAAAGGAAGTCACAACATGAGGCAGGGGGGATTGCTCATCAGGCCTGGGGGAATAGAGGGTTTGTGTGTGGTTATAAAGTTTTAAGGCGGTGTCGCCCTGCACGGGCAGTAGCACCTCCCCTTCAGTATCGCACTCCCGAAGGATTCCCCAACACGACGTGACACCGGTTTCGACGCGTACTCTTCGTACCCCTCCCCCCGGCCGCGTCTCTTCAGCGAAGAACCGGGGATAATCGGACCAGGGCTAGCTAAACCCTGGTGGTGTCACGGGTGGGGTTGGAGAGGGAGAAAAAGGAAGAAATGAAGTTGCGAAAAAGTCAAACACTGACACGTGAAATCAATAAAAAGGGTGGTATATATCGCCCCCTTGCTGCGACGAAGACACTAAATAGTCAGGCCGCTTCAAGAGTCTTGAGGGCTTGTGTGTGTGTGTGTGTGCCTCCAGGGCGTTCGCTCGGGGAGAAATAGGGGCCTATTTCGTTAAAACCCTGTGCCTGGAATTTTGTCCAAAAAATATCACGTTTTCGCACAAGGCAAAAAATGGTCAAAAAACCGAAAATCGGGTTTGTAGGGTATAGGTCCCCTGTCTGAAAATGCAAAATATGGCCCCGCAGGTGCCCCCAGAATGATCTAAAATTGGAAAATCGACATTTTCCACCTACGGGAAATCCCCCAAAATAGGGGGTCCCCAGCCACGATCCCCAAAAAAATGTCCCGCGCGCCTCTAAGGCACTCTGGATTTTTATTATGTCATCCAGATGTCACATCTGGGTCCAGGAACACCGGTTTTTGGCCTCAGGAAGTCGAAAAATATGTGTGGAAATTTTTATTCCTGACCAGGATTCCCTCAAAGGCCGATTTCCCCTGTTTACACATGGGGGATTTCAGGCAACGCCCGCTCGTGTGCTGAGTGTGGTATCCGCGACGTGGACGCGGTCGCCCTCTTCCTCCCAGAAGCCACTGATCTTCCTCATCCAACTTCACCTCCGGATGTACGCGGCAGGTGCTTGGGTTGTCCTGTCGCAGTGCAGCAGAAGTTCCTGTGCACTGCTGCCCAAGCCATTTCGGCTGCACGGAATATGCCACGCAGAGTAACCTGGTATCGCGTGACCAGCTCGTGAGGCTTGGTGCCCCGAATCGAATCGATAGGCTGCGAGGTGCATTGCCTCGGTCAGTTGATGTCCTTGCGTGTGCATTTTTGTGGACAACAGTCCCTTGGGTATCTGCAGCGCAGGTGCCTGCACTGGACCAGGACTCCTGATTTACCTCTGGCACTTGTTGATCGGAACGGATGCGGCGACATGCCACGGTGCGCATGGATAGCCATGCCGGCACGAAAGTACGTTCACGACGGTTGATTACCATTGCTGCACTCTGTCAGAACCCAAAGGGTCTCAGCACACCTGAACGCCCACCAGGCCCCCCAGCAGGGGGTGAAACCAAAGGGTCCCCCCTGGGGTTTCTTGACCCAAAAATTTCGAATTCGACATGTCCCCGGGATTTCCACTATGTCGCAGATTTCGACCATTGGGTCAAGAAAACCTAAAAATCTAGGGGGGAGGTGCTGAAGGATTGCACTGAAAATTTTATCTAACTCGGTCAAAATTCCAGGCACAGGGTTTAAAAAAAAGATCCTGGGAAAACCCTTCTCCCACCTCTCTCCCCGGCATTTCTTGTGAAGACACCCCATCTCCCCCCCCCACTCCCTGAGCCTCTGTATACTACTGAAAAAAATAGCACAAAAAGGACGGCGAACCGCGCCTGCGTCGCTCCCGCCTATTCTAACTCTTCTTCATCGTGGCGAAGCCACCCGACTAAAGCCATTCGTAGGGGTGGGGGTGGGGAGCACTGTCTTGAGGAGCAGGGCGTTCTGCGCACGGCACCCCCTCCCCCCCCCGTAACTCGTGCAAATTAGAGAACTGCAAAAAAGAGAACCGAAGAAGATGCACGGAACAGACTTTCCGGTTTCCCATCCCCCGCACACCCGGCTTGTTTTTTTTTACGCACGACCTTCGCGCGGAAAGTGTCATTCAGCTCTGCCAAACGTGCTCTACACACCACCCCCTTCATCAGGCAAGTGGGTTTGTAAGTGTGTGTGTGGTGACCACGTTTTGTGTGGGGAGATCCTGCGCGGATCATTGCCCACCCCCGCCCACTTCTACGTCACAGCGGAGGCCCCACTCGGGTTAGAGTGTGGGGCCAACTCAGTGCCACTCCGGGGAGGAGGGCGTGCAGCATAGCCAGCGTGGTGTGTGTGGCAGCAATGTGTTAGTGATTTGCCATCGCTGTAGCAGTCACCGCATCGGTCCATGCTGTGGCGTTTGCAGAAGCCCATAGTGACCGGGAGCCCGTCCCCCTCTTTGTGGTGGTTGCGGCAGCACACCTCCTCTGGGAGGCGTCGCTTTTGGCATGCCGAGCAACGGGGCTTCCAATGCAACTTGCAGGCAAGCACCTTTGCGTTCCTCCTGGCACCAGGGGGGGCAGTACGGGGGGCAGCGCCCCTCCGCTCCCATGGGCGTCCCACCCGGCTGTTGGCCTGCCGACCGCGCGCCGCCCACTGCTGGGCCGGCTGCTGCCAGCCCTCTGGGTAGTGCGGCTGTGGGGCGAAGGTGGCGGCCCACGCCATTCCGCGGTCATGGAATACCGTATCTTGCCGGCTGTGGACTGGCTCAGCCAGGTGTGCTTGGAGGCTGCGCATCACCGATTCAGTGGCAGGGTTCAGTTGGGCCCTCCTCGACAGGCCCGCCGCCACAGTTCCGCCGAGAGCCGTGAGGACCGTTGAGTTGGCAGCATGACCGCAATGCCAGGGCCCTTTGCCCACTTTCGTCACCATACTGCAGAGTCCTTTCAGCGAGGCGGCTTTCCCTAGGATACTGCTCTGGAACACCGTGAGGTCCTGCTGGAGCTTCTGCCGCGAGGCCCCCAGCCTTTCAGCCTCATCCATCGCGGCGTTGCTGAGGGCGTCAGCATCGGTGTTGGATTCCCTCTTCACATGCTCATACGTGAGAGTGAACCTCGGTTGGAGGTCCGCAGCCAGCGCGGACGTGCTGAGGAAAAGAGGACGGAGGGCGGCATCCCGGCACAGGGATTCCCCTCGGAGCTGCCGCAGCACCACCTGGGAGTCGCCTCGCACTGTGACTGGGCCCTCAGGGGCATCGCCCCTCTCGAGGAGGCGCAGGCCTGCTCGTAGCGCCTCGTACTCAGCAATGTTGTTGCTACGCACGTTCAGCAGCGGGAGCACTTTCTCTGAGACCTTGCAGCCGTCTTGGTACAGCACCGCCCCTGCCCCCGCCACAGCGAAGGGGGTGCCGTTGTCGCGCGCGCCACCGTCAAAGTACAGGGTGAGCCCCGGGGCCGTGTCTGCAGGAATGCGCGGGCGGGCCTCCCTCGCACCCTTCTTATTCGGGTCCACGTGGGTAGGGGGGCGGATGCGGCGTGTCACGGTGTCTGGGAGGGTGAGGCCCGTCGACAGCTCGAAGTCCACGGCTAGCTCCATCAGGGTCACAGTTTGCTCACCCCCCTGCGGTCCCCACTTCAGGCCCCTTAGCCAGTCGCAGAGAGCCACCCACATGCCTGGGGGCCGCTTGCCCCACGTCTGCTTGACTTCGGATGGCGCCAGTGCAGGGATGCAGGCACTCTCGGGGGTGGGGGTGCTCCACTCCCAGGGGTAGACTGTAGTGCGGTGGTGGCGTACAGAGCGGTCGAGCAGCCCGTCCTTCTCCTGTCGCGCCGCCAAGACTGCGATGAAGTAGCGGTGCAGCTGCGCCACGGTGGTGATTCTGTCAGCAAAAGACATGGGCAGCGGCTGCTCGTTCTCCGGAACGCCGTATCTGTACACGGGCGCTACCCCACACTGCGCCAGGCATGCCGGCCAGGCAGTTCGGTCCCTCGCTGCTACGGGGTGTTTCTGGCGGACCGGCTCCCATGCCGCGCAGTCCCACCATAGGTGCGACACCGTCTCCGGGGCCCCAGCTGTGCAGTACCGGCACACCTCCCCCAGGCCCGTGCGCCCTCGGGCAGGCACCGCCCCTGCAATGACAGAGCGGAGGAGGCCTCGCTGGTATCCCGTAATTGCGGCGCCCTCCCCCTCCAGGACGCAACGTGTCACCCTTCCGTCAATGCCGTGCTCTGCTCCTTGGAAGTCCTCTCTGCGTTCAGCCAGCTTCCCCGCCGTGGCGTTTCGCAGGGTTTGGCGGAGGTCGTGCGCGAAGATCGCCCAGGCGCTCGGCGTTGCTGCAACAGGGTCGAAGGTGACAGCGCGACCAGCCTCGTCCGTGTAGGCCAGGGTGGTCGCCGTACTCCAGCGCCATCCTATCCCTTGCAGGGCAGCCCAGAAGAGCGCAAGGGGGCCTGTCCCCTCAAGCCTCTCTTTGCTCCCCCATGCTTCCTCGGACAGCACCCTGCTGTGGCCCCACTTTTTGATCTGCTTGGCCCACGTGGTGATCTGCCGGTAGGGAGGAGCGATAGCGGGGTCCACCCGGTGCGCCTGATGGAGGACACACAGCACGATCTCTTGCGCTCTGCGTGGTGGGCCAGACCAGAGCGCGGCGACGAAGAGGCCCCTCCATCGCCTGATGGCCTTGCTGTCCCAACGAGTTACGAGGGCATCGTAATACAGCCGTGCCCCCGCCGTCATCGCAGCCGCCTGCCCTTTCCATTGCACCGGCAGGGGCAGCGCTGAGGTTCTGCGGAGGTTCTGCTGCGCCCCCTCTTTCCGACGGGCGATGCGCTCGGACTGGGGCGCTGTGCGCCCTTCCCTGATCAGGCGCGCGTGCAGCATGGCCCCGAGACAGTCAAAGCTGTTGCGTTGCCGGAGGGGAGTGGCCTCGCCGTCCCTCGCCCGGTACATGATCCGGAGCGGCCCGGGGGATGTTGAGAACACGTGGGACTTAATTTCTGCGCAAATAGCCATCCCGGTGTCGTGAGAGAAATCCGCAGAGTCGTTCACCACCTCTTGTAGGACCTCCGGACTGGAGGCTGTGGCGTACACATCGTCGACGAAGGATAGCGCCCTCGTGTCCTGCCGGTGTTCGACCATCCGCATCCACCCACCCACCAGCACGTTAATCAGCACGACACTGATGGGGCAGCCCTGCATGATGCCGTTGGTAGGCAGGAAGCCTTCTCCGATGGTGCCACTCGCCCGGAAGTGCCGCTGCATCGTCCTGTACGCTGCTCGCAGGGTGCGCAGGACACGGGTGTCGAATCCGAGCTCCGCAGCCAGGCGGAAGGTGAGGTCGATAGGCACCGTGTCGAAGCACTTCTTGAAGTCAAGGGCGACTCCGTGCAGCGGTCGCCCCGTGAGGTGGGCCTCTTCGATGCGTGCCGCCAGGTGCCAGATGAGGTCCTCTGCACCGTGGCCAGGCCGGCAGCCGTGCAGGTCCTCCGGTGCGATGGTCTCCAACCACTTCAGTGCCGGTTTCACCCGGATCGCTGCCCACACTCTATACAGCACAGGGGTGATACTGATGGGGCGCTGCGATAGAGGCTCGCCTGAGCTGCCAGGCTTGGGGATGAGGCAGATCATGGCATGCATTAACTGTTCCGGCCACTCGCCCGATCGTTCGACCTCGTTGAACACCTCCGCAAAGAGCTTGAGGAGTTCGTGTGGGAGTTGTCTCAGTTCGTGGACCCTCCAGCCGTGCAGGCCCGGTGAGGTGGACGTGGACATCTTGGCCAGGGCCTTCCCGACGTCTTCTGCTGTGATGGTCTTGCACTCCATGTCAGCCGTCTCGGGGAGAAAGCGGAGGTATCTCTGGCGGAAGGTGTCCCACCGGGGCTCGGGCGTTGTCGCGTACTTGCGGAAATATCCCCCCCACGCCGTGTCGCTTCTCAGCAGCTCGTCCGCCTCCTTGGGGCAGGCCGTGAAGGACCCATCTTCGCGCCGCATGAAGGTGGCTGGGGCGCAGAAACGATCTGCGAGGTACGCAAACACCTGCCCTGCCTCGTATGTCCAAGCCTTCTGCATCCTCGCCTTCCAGGTGCGGATTCTCGCTTCGCGGAGCCTGTCAAACATGCCCCTCTGCGACCCCTCCAAGACGATGAGGGCCTGCTCCAGAATCTCCAGGTCTGGCAGCTGCGAGGTTGTGTTCGCCAGCGCCGCTTGCAGCCCCTGGGGGAGGCCGCCCTCCCTTAGGCGCTTCTTCGCGGCGTTCCAGGCGTGCTCCTCCCCGTTCGTGAGGCCGTATGGTTTTTCTGCCTGCAGGCGTTTGAGGCCTTCTTTGACCAGGCATCGAATGTTCCCTAGCAGCCCGTCCTTCGCCCGGGTGTTCATGTCTCCTGCCCCCCGTGCAGAAGCGGGATGGTGCTTGGTAGCCGTCCGCGACCACTGCATACGGTAGCCCTCCGCCCTGCCCGTGTAGGCCGCTTCCTGTCTCTCCAGGTGGCCCACATGGACACGCTTCAGGAAGCGCTCGCCGCAGGTGGAAGCTCGGTGGAGGAGCTGCGCGGCCGTCGCTCCGTGACGTAGTTCCCCCTCTGCTAGTACGTCCTGCATCACCCCTCTTGCTGCAGCGTCCCCCAGCTTGGGCTTGCCCGCAGGGAAAGGGGTGGGGAGGATGCAGATCTTTTTGGGGCGGCGGAAGGCAGTGAGGTCCAGATCGACGAAGAGCGGGCAGTGTGTGGGTATGTTGTAGTCTCCCCGCTTTGCCACCTCGACTCGACGCAGTGCCGGCGCTGCGCAGGGGTTCATTAGGCAGATGTCCAGCCGGGTGCCGTTCTCCGATGCCCAGCAGGTGTTCTGCACTCTCTGCTGTGCGAGGTCCGCATGCGTCGTCGCCGCGTCGACCCAGCCGCCCACCCGGCACGCCTGGGACAGGACAGCGCTGGTTTCTGGGTTGGTGTTCAGGTCCCCCATCAGCAGGACGGGCACCTGTCCCAAGCCAGCTGCGTGATCGAGCGTCTCTTGCAGGAGGGCTTCCCGCTGTTCGCCCACTTCGGACCCCGAGTGACCGTAGACGCACAGGATGTGAAGAGCCGTTTTGCCGTCTCCAATCGCTAGCACGACGTGTACCATGCGGGTGCTGTCGTAGAGCTTCTTTTCCTGCGTGGTCTTCGGCTGCACCACCTGTGCGACCAGGCCCTCCTTCACCATGACAGCCACGCCCCCGGGCTTCGTTTGTTCGCGGCCGTTCGCGCCTGCGACCCTGGGCATGCCCTTGCCCCAGTGCATAGCCCAGCCGTGGGCTGCGAAGTAGCCATTGTGCGTGCCCTTGCTCGGGTCCGGCGTACGAGTTTCCTGCAGGGCCACAACATCCGCCTTCAGTCCCGCCACGTCGCCGAGGTGCGTTTGCAGCGACGTTACGTTAGCTGTCGCCACCCTGAGCACTCCGGGCGATGATAATTGGTGTGCAGGGCGCCTCAATCGCCGCAGGGGCGGCGGCGCCGTGGGTCCTTGGCTGGCTGAAGGTGCGCGCGCCCCGCCTGCAGCGGCTGGGGCGGGCGTGGGAAGATCTGCAGGGATAGTCCACTGGTTTGCCGGCGTCGCAGCTAGCTCCCGGGCCAGGCTCAGGGGAAGGCGAAGCACATCGTAGTGGAAGGGCCTCCACGTAAGCCCCAGCACCTTGGCACCCTTCCCACACCGGGTCATGTATTGCTTGCTGTTGGAGGCGAGCAGCCACACCTGCGCATCCAGGACTTCTGCCGCAACCCGAAGTGTGGCCGCGTCCCCGTATGTCCCTAGACGCGTCTGTCTCTCGATGTAGTCGTCGTAGGATGCAGGAGCTTGCGGGTCGTCGTGGTCAGGCACGTACGAGGCCCTGCGCTCTGCGTCTTGCCGCATGGATGTCGCCACCGCTGCACGCAACCCTTCTGCTGTCCACTCCGCGCACTGCTCTGCAAGGCCGGCGTACTGACAGTTGCCATCCTTAGGCACTGGTACCCGGAGCGCCATCAGTCTCCTTGCAGCCTGCGTCAGCCACTGCTCGTCCTGCTCTATGGTGGAGGGGGAGTACTCCTGTCCCCCCCCACGGAGGGGCCGGGGTTCTCCTGCCCCTGACGCCACATCTACGGGGTTCCAGCTCTCCGGGGCCGTTGTCTGGGTATCTCCTGCCCACACGGCGGCTCGGCTGGGTCTAGGTGGGGTTGGGGGCGATGTTGGGGTTGGGGTTCTATTTGGTGTTCTATTTGGAGGTGTTTGTGTCGGCCCCGAGACCTCCTGTTTCTCGGGGTGGGGCGCGGCTGGGGGCCCGGCGGCAAGTGTGCATCGTCCCCAGACATGGTCGGCACCCCGGCCAGGGGGAACATCGATCGCTTGCACGGGTCCTCCCCGCTGGCCGGGATGCCCGCCCCCCTACTCCTCCTCTTGCTTCTGCGGGTAGGGAGTAAGGCGGTTGGAGCGGGGCCTCAGATACGCCGTGATGGAGGCCTGCCTGACCCTCCCGTTCCTGCTGGCTCCCGCCTCCCTACCCGGGTGGGGCCTTATCCCCGGCATCCGCCGTGGGCGCTAGGTCTCTGAGAGGTGGGGCCGGCGGGGCGGGCTGGGCAGGCGGCGCCGGTGCTGCCGGCGGCACTGCTGCTGGCTGCGCAGGGGTAGGGGCAGCGTTCGCTGTTGCTGGTGTCTCGGGTGCCACGGGTGTCACTGGTTTGCTGTGTGAGTCCCCGGGCGGGGCAGGGGTGGAGGTGGAGGTGGAGGTGGTGGTGGAGGAGGAAGGGGTGGTGGCGGCGGCTGGGGGCGCTGGCGGGGCATCCATAGCCGGACCGGCCGCGGGCTTCGGCGGTGCCTTGCCCTTCGCCCCCTTGGACCCACTCCGCCCTCTCGTGTCGATGCCTAACTCCCGCTTCACCGTGCTTAGCATCTCCTGATGCTGCCGCTTCCGGCCCTCCTCTGCGTCGCGCACCCCCTCCAGCAGTCCCTGCCAGCTCTGTCCGAGCTCGCTGGCCTGCTGTGACAGCTGGCGCTGCACCTTCTCGCCCTCCTCCCTTCCGGCCTGTTGGAGGCGCACCATCTGCGCTTCGCAGGCCTCCCGCAGCTCCCCACACACCTCGTCCAGCCGGCCCTGGAGGCGTGCCCCCTGCTCCACGGACGCCTGCGCCGACAGCTGCTGGGCGGCCGTGGCTTCCTTGCGCTGGGCTTCGCAGGAGGCCCGCAGGTCCTTCACCGCGACACCCAGGCGTTCCGTCTGCAGCCGCAGGTCGCACACCACGGCTTCCCCCTGCTGCGCCTCCCACGACTTGCGCAGCTCTGCCACCGCGGCGTCGAGGCGTCGCTGCTCCAGCGCGCGCTGGGCCTCGAGGTCCGCGCGGACCTTGTCGACCTCCGCTTGGAGCTGCAGCGCCTGGAGGTGGGACAGGGGCTCCTGCTGACCCGCTGTTCCCTGCAGGCCTAGCATGGCCTTGCGCGCCTCGTGCAGGTCGGCTGCGAGGCCGTCCCGTTCCACCTGCGCCTGGCGGATCTGGGCGTCCCGCTGCGCAAGCTGGCCCCGCATGTCGTCTTCGAGGGCCTTGCGGCTGGCTTCCCAGCCCTTCCGCGCCGTAGCCATCTCTGCCGCGTGCGCACGGCCCTGCTCTTCCAGGCGGCTACCCATGCTGGCGAGCTCGGTCGCCACCCGCTGCAGGTCGGCGCCTGCTGCCGCCCCTTTCGCCCCCTGCTCCAGCACCCCGACCCGCTTGTGGAGGAGGGGGACGGCCTCGCCCAGCGACTGCTGGGCTTCTGCGACCTTGGCAAGGGACCCCTCCTGCCTCCGGAGGTGCACCTTCACTTCCTTCAGCTCCCGCGCTGCTTCCTGCGTGGGGGCGGTGGCGGGGGGGGAGGCGGGTTTGCGCTCTTGGAGGCGCTGCAGCAGGGTCGCCTGCTCCTCAAGCCGCTGCTCCTGGCGGCCGAGGCGATCCCCCACACGCTGCACGTGCAGCCCGTGCTCCTGCGCCTGGGAACCCAGCAGTTCCTGCAGCTGCGACACCTGCTGCGACGCCTGCTCAGCTAGGTTGTTGTGACCCAGCTGCAACTGCCCCACCTGCTCCTCCAACTGCTGGCGACGCGCGTCCTGCTCCTGCAGTAGGCGGCGCAGACCCAGCATCTCGGATTGCCAGGCCACACCATCACCCGCGGCGGTGTCGGGGGCGGTCGGCGCGGGGTCGTGGCCGAGCTCCCTCAGGCTCCCGGCGATCTTCTCCAGGTCCTTCTGGAGCCTGGTCACCCGCTGTTGCGCCTGCTGGGCGTGCTGCTTTGCTGCTGCTGCCGCACCGCCGCCTCGCCCGGTCCGTCCTACGGCGCCACTGGCCTGCGACTTCGCGGCCCTTCCCGCTCTCGCTGCGTCGGCGCGCTCCGCCTGGAGCCTCTCGCTGACGCTATCGTAGCGCCGCTTCAGGCGGGCTACATCCTCGGCCTTTTTCTTCGCGGCCGCCTCCTGCTGCTTCTGCTCCTCGAGGAGCAGCGTGTCCGTCAGGACCACCTCCTTCCCGTTGACCGTGAGGGTCCATGTGGGGGGGGAGCCGTGGGTGGGGGGGCGCTCGGCGGCGAGGACGGCGACGCCACCCTCTAATCCGTCCAGCACCGCATCCCAGTGGAGGTGCTGGAGGATGGCGCGCACGTGGGTGGCGCCGTAGAGGGGGGGGAGGGGCTGGAGCTCGTATCTGCGAGGCTCTGTAAATTCGAGGGGGGGCAGGGGGGCGGCCTGTTGGCCACCGGCCTGGGGACCGGTGTTACCGGTGGAGACCCCGTGGAGGTCGGCCTGTGACATTCTGCCCGTGTATCCCTCTCTCCTCCTTTGTAAGTGTGTGTGTGGAAGCGTCAACGCATCAAACGAAGTGTCAAACAGTAGAGAAAGAGCGGCAGAGTTGAAGTTGACACTTTTGGCCTGCGCTTGCTGCCTTGGTGCACACCGCACCGGCTAGCCTGCCCCCCACACCTGCCACAGCGGCTGCACATCATCCCACCCTCCACACCACCACCACCACGCCTGCAGTGGGGATAGGCCCAGAGTCCAGGGCAACCGAAGGGGAAGGGGTGCACACACCCCCTCCCCCACTTCGCCCAGATGGCTGGACTCCGCACCCCAAGCGGGAGCAATATGTCGAATATGTCGAGGACTGCATCGGCTTCGCCTGCTGTGTTGGGGCGGCCTGTGTACGAGGCATGGAAGGAGTTCGCCTTTGAGGAAACGATCTCCGCCTTCCAGCAGCAGTTTGAGAATGTGATCGACAACGCTGCGGGGGTTGCCGCAGACAAGCAGGAGCTGGTCGCGTTTGTCACAGGCATGAAGCAGCGCACCTCCGGGAAGGAGATGGTGCCTGCCAAGGAGGTGGACGACAGCCTCGCCTTCTTCAAAAAGGTCTTCCAGAAGCTGCTGCAGCGGGCAGCCGACAGCGAGGCCTCCTTCAGCCAGCTCTTCAGCAAGGTGGGGTGCCTGCCCGACCCCACCCCGATGCTCTCCACCAACGGGGCGCTGTCTGCCAAAGTCGTGCAGCTGGAGGCGGAGCTCGCAGCCCTCTCGGAAAACCACACCGAGGCACAGGTCGCCGCTGCGAGCAGCAAAGCCACACAGCAGGAACTCTCCCGCCTCCGATCCGACCTGGAAGCGCTCGACACCACCGCTCGCCGGAGGGAGGAGGAGGTGGAGTCGCTCCAGGCGCAGGTCTCTGCGCTTCTGTCTGCGGAGGCCGAGGCGGGGCTGCGGCACTCAGAGCTGGAGGAACGCTTCATGCAGGTTGCGGAGGAGAGGTCCCTCCTGCAGACGGAGCGTGACAAGAAGGCGGACCAGGCTGCCGAAGAGCTGAACCACATGGGGCAGCTCCTGGCGGACCGCAGTGCTGAGATTGCGGATCTCCGGAGGCGGTGCGAATCGGAATCTGGGTCTGCCGTCGCCGCAGAGCAGCTCCGCTCTCTGGAGCTGAAATACCTCAACGCGGAGAGCGCCCTGCAGACGGAGCGTGATGCAGTGGCAGCCCTTGAGGATCAGCTTGCAGCAGGCTCCGCGGAGCTCGCGCGGCGCAACACCGAGCTGGCCTCGCTGAAGAAGACCCTTCTCAACGACCCCGCTGCCGACCAGGAGAAGCGGAGACAGAAGATCCAGCGCCTGGTTCACGACCTGGGTGATCTAGGGGAGGCTTGCCTGGCGTCGCTGGGCTCTGCCGCCCCGCCGCACCATAGCATTATGGAGGAGCTTCGAGAGGCGTGTGACGAGCAGGATATTGTGTTTGCCTTGAGGGCGAGGATCCGCACCCTCGCGTCTGCGGTGCGCGACAGGCAGGCGGAGCTCGCGAGGGAGCGGCAGCGGCACCAGGAGGCTCAGGCAAACGAGTCAGACCTGCGGCAGCGCCTCCGCGAAAGCGAGGAGAAAGTGTTGACGATGCGAGCCAGGCTGGATGCCGTGTCGCACCTGCCCCTGCAGCTTGACAAGTCAGGGGTGGCGGTGGCGCCGGTGCCAGCGGAGGGGGCGAAGGCCGTGCCGCGTGCGTCGGAGGGTGGCAGTGGAAGTGCCGGCGGTGGTTTCAACCTGGGGGATCTGGTGGAGGAGGTGTCTGCCGGAGGAGGTGATGCGGGTGCGGAGGGGGAGGTGCGTATCAGCATGCCTGCGGAGGGTGGGGTGGTGGGTGATGGCGGTGCGGTGGCGCAGCTGCTGATGACGCAGAGGGACTCGCTGAATGAGCGTGTGGCGGAGCTGGAGGGGGAGAAGGCGCGGCTGACGCGGGATGCCCAGGCGATGCAGCGCAGGATTGCCTCGCTGGAGGATGCGGTGCCACAGCACAGCAGGCACATCGCAGCGGCGTCGCCCTCCCCGCCGGTGCGGAAGCTCGGGCAGGGGGTGGGTGGAGGAGGTGGTGGCCCTCTCTCCGCGCTAGATGCCATGGCGGCTAAGACGCTCGGCCTCCTTGGGCACAACATATACACCCGGCGGTTTGCAGTGTGCTACGTCACGCTCCTCCATCTCCTCGTGTCGGGGGTGCTCTGGCATGTCTCCTTCACCAGCCACACCGCGAAGCAGAGACATTCGTTTTAACACCTCGTCTTGCCTTGGTGTGAAAGTGCCGCCTTGATATCTATATGATTGTTGGATAGAACCCTCATATCACACCCTCAATCAGCTGACGCCTTGGTGTGAAGTGGGGATGGTGTGGTGGTGGTGTGCAGTAGAGAGAGAGAGTCGCATCAAGAGCAGGAGGGTGTGGTGCTCGGTGCGTTCTGCAGAGAGGCTGCTGCAGAGAGAGTGAACGAGGGGTGTTGCGGGAGGGGGGAGGGAGGGGGTCAGAAGCGTTTCGTGGGTCTCGCGCTCTCGGCTTCCCGTGTTGATGTTGTATTTTGGAAGAACAGCTAGCTTTTCGCACTAAAAAGACTCGTGGCAGCGTTCGGTATCTGCACACATGCACTAGCAGGCACCGTTCGTACAAACAAAAACTGGGTTCGTACTCAGTAGAATATGTCGCAGCTGAGCTCGGTCGATTGGAGCAAGGTCACAGTACCTGTCCTTCCTGAGGGCGTTAAGCCCGCCGAGCCGCGTGCGCGCTGCATCTTTCCGCGCTGTGCCATCGAGCACAAGAGCGCGGAGTCGGAGCAGTGCTGGAGGTGTGGGTGCCGGGGCCGGGTGATCTGCCCTGAGTGGAAGGCAGTGTCAGGCGAAACAGGGGCCCTCAACCCGTTTGTGAAGGGCGAAGGGGCGAGCGAGTGGTGTTGCCCGCTGTGCGCGTTCGCTGTGGGAAGCGGTGAGGACCCGGAAGGGGACCGGACCACGAAAGCGAGCGCAGAGGAAAAGGTGAGTGCGGCCGCGACTGAAGTGGCTGAGGCCTTCTCCGTGCCCTTCCCTAACACACAGCACTCCCCCCAGGCCCCTGCAGAACCTGTCTTCCCTCCCTCTGTCGTGCCCTCCCTCCCATCCCCTGTCCCTCAAGGACATGTGCATCCCGTTAACGCCCCTCAAGGGCCGGGCTCTGCAAGGCCAGCGAACCAAGTGCACCCACTGCAGGCCCCTCAAGGGCCAGGTGCTGTCGCGCAAGCCGCCCCTCTGGGTTTCGTCCAGCCTACCTATGCCCCTCAAGGGCCGGGCTCGGTGTTACCGACAGGCCAAGTGCACCCCATGTACGCCCCTCAAGGGTCGGGCTCTGCCACTCTGTCCGCTCAGGGGCACCCAATGCAAGCCCCTCAAGGGCTGGGTGCTGTCCCTCATGCGGCCCCCCAGGGGATCGTCCAGCCCACGTATGCCCCTCAAGGGTTGGGTTCGGTGTCACAGACAGGACACTCCCTGTACCCCCCTCAGGGGCAGGGCTCCGCAACACTCCCGTACCCGCATGCTCCTCAGGGAGTGGGTCCCGCCATGCCTGCTGTCCCTCAAGGACAGGGGCCATTCGTGTACGCCCCTCAAGGGTACGGCACGGCGTACGCCGCTCAGAACCCCTACGCAGCCATGCCGAGTTATGGAGGGCAGTGGCCAGCGGAAGAGCTTCCCGATTTGGCGCCGTTCGTACAAACAAAGAACGCAACTCCAAGTCTTTTTTGTATTGGTTTTTGTTTGTTTGAGGGTTATTTTTTCGGGCCCACCCACCCGGCATACGCCACCCGTGTGTCCGCTCGGTGTGCCCTACACTAAACAGAAACGGAATAACGTGCAATGCAGTGGAGAGCGTGTCAGAGATGAGGCAATCCGGTGCGTTCTCCACTGCAAAAAAAATGATGTGGCGTTACTGACCTGCCCTAATCCTAAGTGCTATCTAAGAAAGGTTCACGTGTGTGTGGCTGTGGAGGCAACACTAGAGCTTGCCCGGTGCAGCTTTCACTCAACAGTGAAGTGAATTTGGTGTGGATCTCAGCCCTCGAGAGGATAGACGTTGCTACGGGACTGCTGCACCGGTCATCCAGACCTCATTTCAAGCGCAGAGGCTGTGTGCAGTGCATTGATGTGTCGGAGGGGGTGTGGTGTGGAGGCCACGAACGCTACACGGGGACTGCTGAGGTTTTGCCCTATTATCGAACTCTAGCCCGCAGGTGGTGTGCACATCACCGTGAGAAGGAAGGTGTCGGACAACCGATCCGGCCCAGGCACTGGCCGTGGGGCCGATCGTTATCCTGGAAGAAGGGTACTGCCCGTCACCCTTCCACACCCACACCCACGTTCTGACAACCGCACTGCGCGCCTGTGTTTCTTCCACATGCATGCCTACGGCGTTACCACATCCCTCCACCTCACCAGCAGAGCGCACACAGTGCCCAGAGGCAAGGCAAAGCTGTTCCCCATTCGACACACGCCCCCTCTCTTCTGCGGCGGGTTTTGCAGACCTTCGAAGCGCTGCCGGTCCGCTTTCTGATAGTCTGTACCCGGGTACGGGTATCTGGGTGGTAGACTCCTCTCCCCCCGCCCCCACTTCCACCAGTTTTGCATGAGGCGCTGCGCGGTGCTGCTGCGGCTACGATGCGCGGTGTTCGGAGGCGCGTTTGACCCGCCCACGACAGGGCACCTCGCGTGCATCCAACAGGTCCTCTCCCACGAGCATGTGGACCAGGTTGTGGTCGTGCCGTGCGGGACACGGGAGGACAAGCCTGCGATGAGCCCCAAGCTTGACCGTTATGTGATGACACATCTGGCTGTGCAGGAGGCGTTCCCCGAAGACTTCCGCGTGCGGGTTTCAGACATCGAGCTGCGCGAAGCGGAAGGGCTTGCCACATACGACCTCCTGCAGCAGCTCGAAGCTGACCATCCGGACACCGATTTCAACTTTGTGATTGGGTCTGATTGGCTTGAGGATGCGCACAGCATCAAGCACTGGCAGAGCAAAGCCGGCCGGACAGGAGAGGCGCTTCTGACACGGTACGACTTCCTCGTTGTTCCACGCCACGGGTTTATGATCGACGGGGCACTTGACCGCTTCGGGCCCCGCTTCTCCTGGGTGTCCCACAGCCCCGACCGCTCCATCGACATCTCATCCACAGAGATCAGGCAGGCCCTTGTGGGTGGCTCCTACAGCGACATCGCCTCCCTTGTGCCCAACTCCGTGCTGTCCTACATGCAACGAACCTCCCTCTACAAGCCCTCACAGGCATGACGCGTGTGCCGGAGCATGGTGCAACACCTCACACCCACACCTGCCCCAGCCAGAGGAGAAGAGCCCCGTCTTTCCCCAACGGGTCCCGCAATGCGGTGCCCTCGTGACCCTAGTCTGGGGACTGAACGAAAGGACAGTGTGGGTCACTGATGTGGTGTTGCTTGTCAGGCATCTTATGCCACAGGGGGCATGAGGTGCACTGGGGGTGCGCGAGACAGCTGGCGGCTCCCGTCATTCTCTTGCATTGTGCACCGCCGGGGGAGGGGGGGGGGGAGTGGGGTTGGGGTGTATGTGTGTGGGTTTTTCCCCTGAAAATGTCATGCGCATCTAATTGGATGTGGCAAAGAAAACAGTCAAGGCATGTGGTGCCAGGTGACCCCATGGCAGTCTTGTGTTATGTTCGCGTGTCTCTTTCCCCACCACCACCCCATCACCCCCCCTACTCCTCGAACAAAACGAAACGGGGTGGTATTCAGAGTGGTCCACGTGGGTTGTATCGTCGCTGCTGCGGCACGTTGTCAATAATCGCAACAAAAGGGTCGTCTCCGCCTGCACAGTGCCTCCCCCCCCCCCCTCACACGCACACACTCTCTGAGGGGTTGTGTGCAGCAAAAAGACACCCGACAGAGACAACACACACCGCAGCTCTGCCAAGAAGAAGAATGCTTCTCCGCTGAAGACCAGCTGAAATACTGCCAAAAAAAATCTGGGGTCCAGATGTGGGATACACGAGGCAATCCAAATCACAACACCTTGCGGCCAGACGAACAATTCTCTAGGCCGGGGTTGCCTTTGGACTCTGTGCCCCCCAGGCAGGGCTAGGGGCAGGAATGGGCAGGAAGATGGGTTGGCTTGACCCCCGTTGTCTGCGTGCTGTTGTTCAAAAAGAATCTCTCACCGCCCACCCCTCCCGGGAGTGGGGGGTGGGGGTGGGAGGTGTAGTACCTAACACACGGAAGGAGGGGCCGCCCGCCAGGACAGATCCGACGCTATCCAACGGCTCTGAGGGCGTGCTCGCCGTCTCGCGAGTGACGAGAGAGGAGACGGGGCATATCTATCTCACTCTCATTCTCTGTAACCTTATTTTTCTCCCTTTACGAATCCCATCCACCCTCCCCACCCTTGTCCCAAAGGAATTATCACACAGCCGATCCTTCAGTGGGAGGGTGGGCGCCCCAATGGAGTGTGCGCAGACTCCCGGTGTTCGGGCCAGCCGGGGGTGGGGGGTGGTGGGGTGGGGGTGGTGGATGGTGTGTTTGTTGTTCGCCCCCCCGGGGTGCGGTGTGTTCGGTGCGCTCTGCACTGCTTGCAAACTATGGATGAAACCCGTGCCCACCCTGCACAACGGGCGCCTCCCACTCGTGTGGCGTGCCTTGCACATCATATCTGGTTGTGGTGACTACAAAAAAAGGGCTAACATTGCAAGAAGGTGCGGGGAGACTTGATTTTCCATGCACTCTCGGCAATCAAATCCCCACTCGTGTTTGAGTGCAGAGCCAACTCGACTCGGTGCTCAAACCCGCAACCTACGGGTTCGCAGGTTTGTGTGGTGCCTTGTCACGGCAGAATACCAGGAATGCTTCATATGATAACCAGGACGGTGTGCCACGGCTGCCCACACGAGGGGGAATGCAGGGGTTGGCTGTATGTGTCATGCATCAATCTCAGACGAATCGTGCATCTCACTGCCTGGCCTGTCCTTTACAGAATTTCAGGGCTTTCTCCTTTCAGGTAGTTCACCTCAGCGGGTTGACGCCAAAAAAAAACCAGGGGCTCCTCACGCAGTGGTCGCGCTAACTTCACTCCCTACTCCCGGCATTTTCGGCGATTTTTTGAGGTACCTACCCCCCCCCCGTGTTTAAGTCCCCTATCCATATGATGTGTTTAAGTCCCCTCGGCGGCCAATTTTCCCGAAGGGACTTAAACACCCCGGTCTAGTAGTTTGGTTGGGGGGCATTTTTTCTCGATTTTTCCAGGTGTCTGTTGGCGGACCACCAGGATGTGAGGCACATGTGGAGGCCAGGGAGGGAGCCTGGGGGCTTCGGATACCCGCACGTGACCCGGACTGCCCCGCAGGGGGCAGTCCGGGTCACGTCGCTCGTCCTCATCCACAGCCTCGCTGTGTGCGATGCAGGTCGTGCGCCAGCGTGCCCCTCTTGTCGCACTGGAGTCGGGAATCAATTCTGCGGCCCAGCGGGGCTGCTAGCAGTGGCGAGGGCCGCAGTGTGCCAGTGCTCAGCGCCCTCGGATCCCCACGCCACCCATACTGCCACCCCCAGCTGGCCCCGCCTGAGCACCTGCCGTGTGTCCCGTCTCCCAGGAGAGAACGTCGGTTGGCCCAGGGGACATGCCATCTTCAATGGGACATCGAGCGGAAAGCTTGACACCTCCCAGGCTAGCATCAACCCCTGAGGCACGACATCTCTTGCGCTTCAGGCCCCCTTGGGTTGCTTGCCCTGCAGCTTTGGCAGCCTGACCACCCCAAGTCAGTGGTTATGGGCAGTGCTTGGCAGAGTAGGGTGGCCCTGAAGCAGTGTGAGAGGCAAAGGTGTTTGAGGCCCCAGCACCCAGATCCCCAGAATCTGTCCAGATGTGCCTCGGAATCGATATAATACGGCCTCTCCCCGGTTCCCTCAGGAAACAGGTGACAGGCGTGTTTAAGTCCCCTCCGATGTGTTTAAGTCCCCTTGGCCCCGATTTTGACGTTTGGATAGGGGACTTAAACACGGGGGGGGGGTAGGTACGTTTTTTATTTGCAAACAGGGATTTGTCCACAACTCGAAAAGTTTTGGTACCCCAATTCAGTATGAAAAAATTGCACCAAAAAAATGAAAGTGACCCCATGGCGTTTCGCACGGATCTCAAATATTCAAAAGAAGGCAGAGACGGGGAGAGAAAAAAATGGGCCCCGCGGGGCGGGGGTGGGTGGGTGGGTGGCCTTGACGGCTGCTGCTCTTCACGCCCTGAGGATCGCCGTTCCCCAAACTTCCACAAGCATCGCTTTGCATGAAACTCTCAGCACCCCTTTTGCCTTCCCTACCGAGTGACTGCTTCCCGCGCAGCACTGGGCTCCGACCTGATGTCGGAGTGATCCACACCGAGTTCAGCTCGGAACAGATGTTCACTACCGTGGCCTCCGGCGGCTGGGGGGCTCCGCCCCCCAGACCCCCCTGTACCACTAGGCTGCAGCGTGTGCCTGTCTTGTAGCCAAGTCCTTTGGGTTCACATCAGCGAATGGGACCCAGACCACTCTCAGTAGCCTCAGGAGGACGCATCCAACTCACACAGAATCTGTACGCCCGCAACTCCCACGCGTTCCTACTACGGCGCAAGGAACAGATACTCACTACCGTGGCCTCCGGCGGCTGGGGGGCTCCGCCCCCCAGACCCCCCTGTATAGCGTGTGCAGCACTACAGCGTGTGCACGAGGTTTCACATACAACATGCTTCGTGGGGTCCCCACGTCCAGTGCTGGCATTAGTGTCTTGAACAGGCTACACCCTCGCCGTATTAAGGGTGGCACTCAAGCTGGCACATGTTTGCCTACTTGGTGGCGTTGTTGGCAGTTGAGCTGAGTGGGGAACTCCCGTCCCTGCTTTCCGAGCAGGTGCCTGACCCCTAGCCCGGGTTGTTACTGATCACATGCTGCAGAGACAACCAGGACGGAAAATTTGAGTGTCTTCAAACAAGCCCATTTTTTCAAAATGACCCCACTACGATCCGGGCGAGGCCCGGAAATGCAACGAAACGCGGTTTCCCCGCCCAAAAACGAGCCCCTTTTTCAGGTACGTTTTTTCGCTCCCGATTTCCAAATTTTGGGAGATGTTTCCAATATTTAGCGCGACCACTGTCCTCACGGGGGGGGGGGGGGGGCTGTCCGAGACACAGGCAATCGCCATAAAATGGTTCAAATACTAATGTTTCACGTGTGTGCTGAGGAGAAACCCGGAGTGAGCTCCGAGGCCTTCTCTTCCCTCCCTCCCCCCCCTCCCCTCCCCTCCCCTCCCACTCTCATTGTGGCGTGCTGCCCCTCCCCCCTGCAGCCCCCTCCAGCCGACACGAGCGCCAGCCGAAGAGCAAAACAGCATCTCTCTCTCTCCGTCGATGGCTAGCTGTGCCTGTTTTCCTCTGATCTGCACACACAACCCCCACCGCCCCGCACCCCCACCCACGGGCGCTCTGCCCCGCCGAGTCGGGGGTGGGTGAGGGTCGCGTGTTCGTGTTGCCTGTGGACAACACGTGTCTGTGT
This sequence comes from Rhynchopus euleeides, assembly GCA_963210315.1. Classification (NCBI taxonomy): domain Eukaryota; phylum Euglenozoa; class Diplonemea; order Diplonemida; family Diplonemidae; genus Rhynchopus; species Rhynchopus euleeides. The sequence continues at coordinate 1,615,219 of OY723278.1, forward strand.
GGTGTGCCCCTCGTGGCGTGGCTAGGAGCGGTTGACACAGCCAGGATGCCACCCCATCCCACCTCCCATCTCCCCCCTCCCATCCCCACCCACCCCCTTCCTGAGGGGCCTGCCTCTTGCTAGTTAGGCCACGGGGGTACTGCAGTCTGAGTGGCGAGTGGGATCTGCTCTGCGTATTGCTCTGATCGGCCCCCGCCGATGGGATTGGCGATTGCCCCACATCCCGCTGGCCTGCATGGGTCATCGCTGAGGGTGTGTGGTGTCCGTTTGGTGGGAATGTTACGAATCGAAGGAAGTGAAAACCAAGGCTTGCTACCCCCGCAGGAGTGTTGTGCACAAGATGTTGATTCGTAGTGTGGCGCTGTGTGCGGCTGTCTGGTCGGTGCAGGCCTCGGTGCTCGGTGCCGGTCCGGAGGATCAGGCGAAGTACCAAGAGAAGGACACCTTCACATGCACCGACGGCAGTGCGACCATCTCTTGGGGCGAGGTGAACAACAACTACTGCGACTGCAGTGACGGGAGTGATGAGCCCGGCACCTCTGCCTGTTCCGACCTGACCCCGCGCCTGACCTTCTGGTGTGAGAACAAGGGGCACAAGGGGGAGTACATTGCACAGACGTATATCAACGACGGGATCTGCGACTGCTGCGATGGGACTGATGAGTATGGCACGGACGCAGCGTGTGTCAACAACTGTGTCGAGGTGGCCACCGTGCATGCTAAGGAGCGTGCTGAGGCCGAGGCGCGGCTGGCAGCGGGTCTGGCGAAGAAGGCGCAGCTGATCCAGCGCGCCAAGGAGATCATCACCGAGAAAAAGGCATCGACGCAGCAGTGGGAGACAGAGCTGGTGTCGGTGAAGTCCGACCTGGAGACTGCAGAGGTGGTGAAGAACACCGAGGAGGCGATTGAGCGCAGCGAGCGCGATGAGATTCGCAAGAAGTCTGAGGAGGAGCGTGTCGAGCACGACAAGAAGAGCGACCTGCTGCGCGCAGAGATGGCCAAAGAGGATGACGCCCTCCGCACTGCCCTGCAGGCAGACCTCGCCACCCACGGGAAGCTGGTGAAGGGCGGTGCCGTGAAGCTGCACCGTGACATCGAGTTCAGGTCGCGTGGGACGGTGCCTAAGGGCGAAGAGGGGACTGTCGTCGGCTTCGAGGGCGGTGCCGGTGATGAGGTGCACGAGGATGAGGAAGAGCCGCGTGAGCACATCGACAGCGCAGCAGCAGAGACAGAGCCGGAGGAGCCGCGTCCCATCATCAAGCTGAAGACGCTTGGGTTCAGCTTCGTGGCTGGCGAGTTGGATGTCGTGCCGACCGCGAAGCAGGTCGCTGCTGAGGAGGCCAAGACTGAGGTGGCACCCGTGCCCAATGTGTGCAACGGGTTCAAGCAGACAGGCAACTGCGACCCCGAGGGGAACGACGAGGGCAGCAAGCAGTGCGGTGACCGCGTCACGCGTGGTATCAGCGGCAAGTGCGAATGTGCTGATGGCACGGTGCACAAGGTCACCTGTGACCACGACGACCTGACCTGCCAGCACATGTGCGAGACGAACGGGCAGATCGGCACAGCTGTGACGGAGCCGTGCCCTGCCGAGTTCCCCTACCCCTCTGCGGCAGGCTCGGAGAACGTCCTGAAGGTCTGCTACAACACAAAGGAGCTCGCCGAAGCCGGCACCGGCCCGTGCGGGTCCTGGTGTGGGCGCGACATCGTGTGGTGGAACACCAACCGCTGCACCTGGGGCTGCGACTGCGGGGTGCGGTGTGGCCCTGCTGACCCTGAGAAGCATGAGGACATTGTGCCCCGCACGGTGCCGGAGTTCGTCCTTGACACAGGTGCATCGTACACACGCAAGGAGGCCGAGGACGCTCGCCGGTCTTACAACGACCTGAAGACGCGGTCCGACGACCTGACGCGTCAGATCAGCGACAACGGCGTTGCGACCGACATCAACTTCGGCCCTGACAACGAGTTCCTCCCTCTCAAGGGGGAGTGCTTCGAGCTCCCCACACCGGACTACACCTACAAGTTTTGCCCCTTTGACGGGGTGTACCAAGGGCACACCAACATGGGCAAGTGGGCCTCGTGGGGCAAGCAGACCTACGGCGCATGGGGTGGCCAGGACGACCTGAACATCATGAAGTACGACAACGTATGTCCCGGTGTAGCCTGCAAGATTCTTCTCATGAGGGTGAGGGGGCTGTGGTGCAGCGCAGGAGGATGGCTGGGATTGCCACACACACATACTCTCTCTCTCTCTCTCCTCTTTCTTGTAGTGTTGTATGCGCTTGCCACTTTACACCGGATGTAGGATGCTTCACGAATGTGGGGACACGGTGTTTCTGCTACTACAACCCAGCATCAACACATGACACTATGACACGTCGGGAGGGCCACTATCCTCACTTGAAGATCCGTTTGACACCCCCCGGCGCCTCACAGGGTCAGACTTGCTGGAGTGGTCCGGCGCGCAGCACTGAGATCCGGGTTGTCTGCGGTGCGGAAAACGTGATCAAGTCTGTCGCCGAGCCTTCGATGTGCACCTACACCATGGTGTGGGAGACACCTGCTGCTTGCGTCACACAGTGATGCAGGTGAGGTTAACATCCTGCAACGCAAAACTATTTCCTAGCTTTGACAAAAGAAGTGGACGATTGGAGCCCCCCATGCTTGTCTACACCAACAAACACAAGTTCAAGCGGGGGGTTGTTGGGATGTCGCATCTCTATATGAAATGATGGTGTTAAACCCTCGCTTGGGGGCTGGGGACGACTCCAGACTGCAACACCAGAATAGATGCAGCAGATCTGACACCTGATTACGCTATTGTTGGGGTTTGTGCTGTGGGAGTGGGTTGAGGAGAGACGAGGCTTTCGGAAGAAATGTGCAGAACGCAACGGGTGTTGAAGTGAGCAGGGGCCATGATAACGAGAGGGCTACACACAGGTATAACCCCGCTCGGCGGGAGTGGTGCTGAACGCTGGGATGCAGATGGGGAAAAAAACCCAAAATAAAAACAGAGAGCAGCGTTACGACAGGAAGAGATTGGACCACACACCCCACCCCCACTCCCTCACCCTCACCCACTCACCTCTTTTAAATGCCCCACCCCTCCCCCACCCCTCTCTATGAATCTGCCCTACACAATATGACCCACACTCTCACTTCTTTGCCCAGACATCTACCAGCGTGGTATGTGATTCTGTCCCGCCGGGTGTTTGGGAAGGGGAGAGAGAGAGAGAGAGAGAGAGAGAGAGAGAGAGAGAGAGAGAGAGAGAGAGAGAGAGAGAGAGAGAGAGAGAGAGAGAGAGAGAGAGAGAGAGAGAGAGAGAGAGAGAGAGAGAGAGAGAGAGAGAGAGAGACGCTCTGCTGCTTGCCCCGCTACCCCTCTCCCCCCCCACCTCCAACCCACACAACCATCTGATGTGCTCCCTGACGCGATACCTCCATCAGGAGGATGCGCTGGTCTGGCTTGCCATGCCTGACGCTGCAGAGGACAGTGTGGAGGGGTGGCTGGGCGAGCTGGTGCTGGGGGAGTTGGAGGACCACGTTGTAGAGATGGAAAGGTACCTGACGGAGGCTGACGGGGACGAGCCGAGGTGGATGGCGGCACGCCCTATGGTCCTTCAGCAGATCCGGAAGAGCGCCGGGGATGCCGTCACCTCCGACCAGGTCTGCAGCAAGGCTGCCCGCTACTGCCACGACCTGACAGCAGAGGGCAAGCGCCTTGAAGAGGAGCTGATGGCCTCTCTCTCCGCCCTCGTGCAGCAGGAGTGCCGCAGGCACCTCCGCAACCTGCCCCGCACCTCCGATGCGGACATCGTCTGCCACCTGGAGACCTACCTCCGCCCTAAGGTGCACCGGCTGGTGGAGCTGCCTCTCTGGCTCCGAGCAGCTGAGAGCTGCGCTGGCACAGCGGAGTAGTGTGGATATGGAGGTGGAGGTGGGGGGAGAGAGGGCGTGTGCGCGGCGCAAAAAAAAATGGCAGGATATTTTCCCTGTTCTCCTCTCCCCCGGTTCTCCCCCCCCCCTCCCCTCACTCCTCGACATTTGTAAGGCCGGTTATTAGAGAGTCTCAGGGAAGTCTCAGAAATAATAAGGAAAAAAAAGCCAGCCCAACCAGGGCAGCGGTCCCTCGGGACGGGTGCGTGGCGACACCCCCCTTAGCCAGCTTCGCAAATCAGACATGCAGATATTGGAAAAAGAAAACTTTGAAGCAATCCGGAAATCTGTGAGTTTTATACCACAGAGGCAGTATCTATTCACATACGGAGGGATAGCACTGATGAGTTTCCCCCTCCGAAACTACCTATGTATGCGTTAGGAAACGAACCATAATGTGAACCTGAGAAAGCCAAATGCAGAAATGTTCTCCTTCTTTCAGAATCAAGTGTACCCTGTGCTGTGAATACTTCCTGAGGTTGAGGACGGACCCCGTCTATACTTTGAAAGTACACTGCCCTCGAACCTGCTTGCAGGGAAAGGGGCGTCAATGGGACAGATCAAGCTTGCTTGTGATTGTCGACACCAAAAAAAAAAGCCAGCCCAACCCCTCCCCCACCCCCCACCCTCACGCCCCTCAAGAGAATCGCAGATTCCCCTCTCCAGCACAATTCCCACACCACCACCACCACCACCACCACCCCACCCTTCTCAGCCCAACAGGAGCAACACCAAATTCCCCTTGCCCCCCCTCGCCCCCCGCATGCATTGCTAGGGTTAGAGGGGGAGGGGGTACGCGCAATGCCAACCGGGGCCTACCAGCTGTCGGGCTCCCCGGCGGGGCACCCCCCACACCACGCCGTGGGGAGGGGGCTGGCCAGATCCCGGACCGGGCCGCGGAGCCTGCCCGGATCCCCGAGCCTGCGGCAGAGGCAGGTGTCCCCCACGCGCAGCCCAGCCACCGCTGCCCCGCAGGACCTGCGACAGCGCGCCAAACAGCTCTGGGAGGGGTCGTGCAACTCCACCATCGAGGATGCACAGCAGACCCCTGACGCTGCACCTACACCCCGGGCACCGGAGCCCCTCAGCGAGGTGCTGCCGCATGCAGGGGTTGGTGCCACCCCCTTGCCACCCGATGCCCCACCCCCTGTCTCCCTCCACCCAGTGCAGGAAAGGGTTCCGGTGATGGGGCTAGCGTCGTGCCCCCAGCAGCTGGGGGAGCTGCAGGCCCGCCGGGACCGCATCCAGCGCCTCTGCGAGGAAGGCATCCTCCACCTCCACCGCAATGAGGACAACCTGATTGTCGGGTATACGCTGTCCCCTGCGGCGAAGCCGCAGGCTCAGCCTGTTGCTGCGAGCCTCGCCCCCGGCATGGCTTACCCAGGGAGCCTGCCTGGGTCGCCCGACATCTCCCCGATCCGCGAGAGGGGCGGCGGCGGCGGCGGCGGCGGCGGGGGGGTGCGTGGTGGGGCGTGGGGCGGCCACGGGCAACCCCCTCCTGCCGACGGGCTGGGGGGGGGCCCTGTGGGTGGTGACGTGGATTCCTCGTTCCTCAGCAGCGATGACGACCCCCTCGTCTTGCATATGAGGGGGGCTCCGCCGAGACCTGCGCCGTCGCCGATGCGGAGGGGGCAGCGTGGGGGTGGTGGTGGTGGTGTGCCTGAGGGTGGGGGTGGTGTGTCGGCAGGGGGTCCCAGCGGCGGGAGTGTGTCCCGGGGGCCACCGCTGGTGGAGCGGGAGGTGACGATTATCAAGGCGCTGGAGAGCACGGCGGGGTCGTCGGCGGGGCTGCCGTCGACGCTGGGGCTGCGGGGTGGGGTGGAGGGGGCTGTGGAGGTTGGCCCCCCCAGCCGCCCTGCGTCGGATTTGGATCTGTACAGCCGTGCCAGCCGTGTGGCGCAGCCGGCAGCGGCAGCGCGGCGGTCGCCGCGGAAGCCTCCGTCCGATCTGAACCTGCACCCTGTATCCGCGAGGCTGGGGCCTGTGAAGAAGTCTCCTGTGGGGCGGCCCCCGATGGCACAGCAGCAGCAGCAGCCGTCGGATCTCGACCTGAACCCCTTCGTCGCGCCGCCGCCGTCGGCAGCGCCGACGAGTCTGAAGTTGGATATCCCGTCGGGGAATCCTTCGCCCGGCCCGTCACGCCCCGCGTCGTCGCTCAACGTGGTGCCCCTCGACCTCGAGGAGGATGACGGGGGTGGGGACATGCCGTCGCTGCACTCCGTGACAGTGTCTCCCATCAAGACGAAGCTGAGCAACGCGTGGCAGTCGGGTGCGTCGGAAGGCGGGGAGTCCCCCCTGGGGCTGGATGGTCTGGACGACCACGACAGCACGTTTGACTCTGCGGCGGCGCCGTGGGAGGGCACCGTGGCGCAGCCGGAGCTGCCGGTGCTGCCGCTGCAGAAGCCCACAACCCCTGTGCAGTCGCAGCCGATGCGGCTGCATGTCCCGCCGTCGCAGCCTCCCGTGCAGCAGCCGCACCCGACACCGCAGTCGTCAATGGCATCGCTGCAGCCGCAGCCACCCCCGTCGCCTGCGAATGTGCCGTCGGAGCCGGCGCAGCAGATGCCTGCGTCAGTACCGCAGCAGATGCCTCAGCAGCCTCACACTGCGACGCCGCCTCAGCAGCCGCTCTTGCCGCAGGCTGTGCCAGACGTGCCACCGGAGGTGGCGTCGGCAGCTGTGTCAGCACACCTGGGGCGTTCCAACGAGGACTTCGAGGCGGAGCTGGAGAGGGAGCGTCAGGCACGCAAGGAGGCGGCAGACCTGTCGCGGCAGCTGCAGGACGAGCTGGGGCGGAGGCAGCGCGAGGGGGAGGAGGAGAAGCGGCAGGCGAAGCTGGAGCAGGAGGCGCTGCAGGCAAAGCTGGAGCTCGAGGCTGCTCTGCGGGACGAGGAGCGTGCAAAGCAGGAGAGCTTCCTGCAGGCGTTGGAGCGCCAGCAGCGCCTGCTGCGCCACGAGGTGGATGAGGCCAAGGAGGAGCGGCTGCGGGACCAGCAGCGGTTTCAATACTCACAGCTGCAGGAGCTGATGGCCGAGCAGCAGCGCCAGCTGTTCGAGGTGGTGAAGCAGCTGCAGGATAGGCAGGCCACCCGCAACAATGCCCTCGAGCTGCAGGAAGGGCTGAACCTGTCGAACACATGGGCGGAGCGTATTCAGGAGCAGCTTGCGAAGCAGCAGCAGCAGCTGTACAGCCAGCTGGACATGCTGAAGGAGCTGCAGCGGAAGCAGGATCTAAAGGCGCCTGATGCCGACCGTGCCCCCAACGAGCGGCTGCAGCAGCAGGTGGAGGACCAGATTGTGTTCCTGCGGGAGCTGCAGGAGCGGTCCCTCCCGCAGCACATGGCGAAGACGGTGATGCCGGGTGTGTCGCTGGCGCCAGGGCCGGCCCCGCTGCGCACAGCGGTGTCGCCGCCGCCGCCCACCAGCCCCCTGCACCACAGCAGGTTGTCGCCCACGCGGCGGGCCCCCACATCCCTGACGTACCACACGCCGCAGAACTGCAAGAAGCCGATGTGCAGCTGCCATGTTGGGCAGCAGCCGCCGGCGCTTGGCATCGACCTGCGCCCCAACAGGGTATGCCCCAGCAGGGTGGGGGTGGTGCAGTGGTGGCACCCAGGTTATTATTCGTGTTCAAACCGGGTTGTGTCGGCTAATGCACTCCAGCCAAAAAAAAAGTTCACCGAGCAAATACAAGAGTGTACTCTTGTATTCGCATGCTAGAGTTTCAGAGAACTTTTGCGGGGGGTTTCATGACGGTTTGTGTTATCACCGCCGCCTCCTTGCCGCCCTTGTCGATCTTCGCGCGTCCGCCACAAACATCTTGTGTTTGTGTCTGTCGCGATACGGTGGGGAGCAACCAGCGCAGTGCACAATCTTATCACAATCATTGGCCCCACCACACCACACCACAGTCTACCAGCGCCAGCGGTGGCAGCCGTGTCAGCAGAGGCCTGCCCGGCACCGAGACACGCTCCGCAGCAGCAGGGCTGCGTGAGCGGGCTGAACGGCGCATGTCGAGCCGCGGCCCAACCTCAGCCTCGCGGCGCAGCGACAGGGACCGCCCCCACGACAGCCATGTCCTGGCACACGCGGCACCACCATCGCAGCCCAGCCCTGCGCCACACCCGACACCCACAACCAGCCCTGCCGCACACTACACAGCACCGACCTACCAGTCGCTGTACCTGCAGCGGAAGCAGCGCCAGGAGCACCCCCAGCAGCGGCACGACCCGAGCGGCCCCACAGCACAAGACGTGCCAGGGTCGGGCTACCTCCTCCGGACCCCCCTCCCCTCACCGAACCCTGGGGGCCCGGGCGGCACGGGGCTGGAGAAGCGCAAGGCGTCGCTCTCGCCAGTGCGCATGCCCCCGAAGGGTCCCCCTCCTGGGGCTGGGCAGCCGCAGCGGCCGTGGGCTGCAGCGACGCAGAGTGTCAGCCCTCCTCCCTCGAGCGGTGTGTCGGTGTCGCCCCACCGGGTCTCCCTGGCGACGGGAACCGCCACAACAGACCAACTGCAGGAGTTCTGAGCGGGCACACAATCGAGACGTGTTGCAATCTTCAGCCCCTTTAGGGCAACGGCCTGTCGCCTCCACGTCGAATGCCCGTGCCGCGCCGATTTCCAAACAGCAGCAGAACTAAATGATGTGTGGTACCGCATCCTGACTGTCTTCCCATAACCTACTCTGGCGACATCCCGGACCTCAACCTCGAAGTTTGACTCTCGAGGGGATGGGTGCTCAGAGAAGCCTTGGCCCGACCCCCACCCCCCGGTTGCTGCGAGAGAGTGGATAGATAGAAGGTCTGGCTCTGTAGACCTGGATTTTCTCCACTTCGCTGTCACGCCTTGCCTTCCCTCTCCACCCCCACCCACGCCCTTTCATTTTTTGTAGATGTGTTTTAGAAGTTTTTTTTTCGATTGAAGGCGGGGAGCAGGGAGCAGGGGGCTGTGGTCCGAAGGGATGAAGTGATGTGCTTGAGCAGTTCATGTGTTGTGTCCCCATCCACCCCATCCGATTCCGCTGTGTCTCTGCCTCAGGGCGTGGTGGAGTGGGGGAGGGGGTGTGGCAGGTCTGATGGAGCAAGCGGTTTCTGGGTCTGGAGGGAGCGGAGTAGGTTCGACTGCCCTGCCATCCTCCTAAGCAACGATTGTTGTGGAAGAGAGGCCCGTATCCGTGCTGCGTGTCTTGCTAGTTTTCAGTGCGGTGGTCCGTCAGAGATGGGCTGCCAATGTGGGGCTGCAATGCGAATGCGCCTGTTGCCTGCCAGTTGCCCGGCAGCCTTGGGTGGGAACTGACGCCCCGAGCTGCCCTCAAGCGATATCCCGGGGTGGGATGGGGGGGGGGGGGGGTCAAAAATGAGAGAAGTAAGCGTTCTAGAGCAAACCAGAGTCCAGAGTAAATGGTGTAGATCTAATTCTGTTCGGAAACGTGCCGACCCACCCCCACCCACCCAAAGACGAGTCTTCCACGCCAAGTCTTCTGCCATGAAAACCAGTGACCTGTCCTCAATGATGGGACTGACGCACACGCTTCCCCACATGGATGCCTTGGCGTCTGATAGTGGGAACCAAGTTTGCGGATTCCCCCCACCCCCCCCACCAAAGAAGGGGTTGATGCACGCCATCACAGCGGGCCTACCTTGCCTACATAGTGCAACACCACAACACAAACCAAGTATAGCACCGGCTCTCACAGCCTGCATTACGAGTGAAGGGAGATCATCCTTGTGATTCCGATCCCACTCCCATTCCAGCCCCACACCGCCCCTCACAGGGAGCACCCACGGGGTTCGACAACAAGGGCATGAGCTGAGCCTTCTTGTCCATCCGGGGCACAGCACCATCACCCTTCCGCACACACCCTATCCCCCCGGTCCTCGCTGTGTGATGGAGCCGGCGTCTATTGTCGTGCGTGACGAAAGCCCATCCTACAGCAAGAGCAGCAGGAGGGTGTCCTCCGGTGTCGACACCCCGTCGCCTGTGGTGACGCCTGCATGCCCTGAAGACGACAAGCTCAAAGGGGGCGATACGCTGCGTCAGTCTCTCACGATGAAGGCCACCGTCTGGGCGTCGTCGCTGAATCTGATTAACAACGTGGTGGGTGCTGGGCTGTTCAGCATGCCCTGGACTATGAAGCGGGCATCCATAGCCGGGGGTGTGATGCTCTGCGCCTATACGTGCTTCATCAACTCCATCAGCTACCACATCATCGCGAGGTGCTGCGACATGTCAGGATCTTTCACATATCTTGACATCGGGAACCGTTGCTTCGGACCGCGCTTCGGTATCTTCGCACAGACCTGCGTGCTGCTGTACTCCCTCGGCTCCTGCCTCTCCTTCGTGGTGCTGGTCGGCGACTTCCTGTCAGGCGAGACAGGGGTGTTTGGCTACAACAGGCCGCTGATCGTCTTTGTCGTGTCCCTGTTTGTGTTCCTCCCCCTCAGCCTGCTGCGCAACACCGAAAGTCTGAAGTGGACATCTCTGGTGAGCCTCATCGCATGCTTCGGGGCGGCTGCGCTTGTCGTATACACGTCAGCGGTCCGCCCTCCTGACGCTTTTCTCACCGACAACGCCCGGGAGGGCCATGTCACTGTTAACTACTACACCATTGCAACGGACATATGGGCCGCAGTCCCTGTGGTGAACGTTGCCTTCACAGCACATTACAACGCGCCGCGCTTCTATCTCGAGCTGCAAGACCGTTCCACATCCCGCTTCTTCCTGGTCATTGGCTTTGCCATGGCCTTCTCACTGTGTGTCTACGCATCGGTGGGTGTGTGCGGTTACCTGACCTTTGGGGAGGAGACACAGGGGTCCATCCTACTGAACTTCGCCTCGGGGTGGCAGGCGGCGGTGGTGGCGCGGCTGCTCCTGGCCCTCGTGGTGATCTTCACCTTCCCGCTGGCGAACCATGCGGTGCGCGACTCGGCGTTCGGGCTGTTCTCTCTCGGAAGGCTGACAACGAACAACGCGCCAAACCATCTCTTTGTCACAACCACAGCAATGCTCGTGGGCTTCTGTGCCGTGGCTGGCGTCAGCTTCGACAGGATAGAGTCCATCCTCGCAGTGAAGGGGGCGCTGTTCGGCACATGTGTCGTATACATCATCCCGCCTCTGATGTACGCACGCCTTGTCGCAGAGACAGAGGCTTCCGCCGGCGCCTTGTCTTCCGACTGCCCCGCACCCCCGGGGGGGATTCCCCCCTCCCCCAAGTCACCCACTGTCGCTGCGGTGGCATACAGCAGGGCGACAGAGGTCACCCCTCTGCAGCTGCTCCGAGCCATGGGGTGGTTGGCACTGCTCCCCATCTGGGGCATCGGGACGTGTCTCCTGAGCTTGTACTCCCTTGCGTCGAGGTGATGTGGCGTGCGTCTCTATTCCCCTGGTGGTGATGATATGCAGGCGAGGGCTATTCCTTCACCTTTCACGGGGCCCCCCTCTCCCCTCTTTGTGTGTGCCGTGGAGAGCGCATCAAGAGACAGTGCGCTCGTTGCGTTCTCACGGCGTGGCAATGAAAATAGTCAATAATAGCCACCGCCGCCCCCCCGCCCCCCCGGATGCTAGCTTTTGTTTGTTGGGCAGCGCTATTTGTCTGTTGGGCATCGCGCCCATTTCCCCCCCTCCCCCCTCGGCGGAAAATTCAGAAAAGAATCAGACAGGGGCATGCCACGCGAGCCCTCCCCCTTCCCCACGGGAACACCTCTCTCCTGAGAAGACTTCCAGCCTCTGGGTGAGGGGCGGGAAAAGGGGGGGACGGGAAGGGTGGCCGTCAGTGTTGTCGGGAGAGGGGCGACTCCCCCCCCCCTCCGCTGGGTTTACTTTGTGAGCATGCCCCTCCCCCCCCTCCCCCCGCCCTCCCCCCCCTTCCCTCTCTAAGGACTAACATTGCAAGAAGGGGTGCTGGGAGACTTGATTTTCCATTCACTCTCGACGATCAAACCCCCCCCCCCTCCCTCTCCCCGGAGCCCCACGGCCGCAAATCCTCTCTGGCTGCCGCCGTACACCCTCCACCCCCATCTCCTATCTGCAGGCGCAGCGTCACTGCGCAGAGTGCAGGTTGCCCGAGGGCAACCCTGCCTGACTCATGGACGGGCCCGGCGCAGGCCCGGGTGACGGCCCACACTACACATATGCAGGCGTCGTGTCCTGGCTGGAGTCGGAGTGGCGGCGATTTCACAAGGAGCGCGAGATATGGCACAACGAGAAGGCGCTGCTGTGCGCCAGCGTGGAGCAGCTCAAGCGCCTCCTCCGCACCAGCCGCGCCACAGAGGCCATGCTGGGGCGCAAGGTGAAGATGCTGGACGCAAAGCTCGCTGCCCTCAAAGGCAGCCCCGTCGACCTCAGCGACGTCAACGTCGGGGAGGTGGAGGACAACACGAGCTTCGACCTGACACAGCCTCACGTCGCCCTCATGACGGAGGCACACGGCGCGTCGCCCCTGGCTGGCGAGGTGCCTGCTGATGCGATCAACGCGATGTCCCTGCAGGCGGTGACAGACGATAAGGATGTGAAGCCGCACGGCAAGGCGGAGCCGCATCATGCCGGGAGTGAGGCCGGCAGCGCTGCAGGGGATTGGGAGGCCGCATCGTCGCGGTCGCAGGTGCCGCCGTACGTCCCGATCTCACCCCCCCCGCAGGGCGCGGGGGAGCGGGAGTCGAGCTTCGCAGGGAAGCGCCCCGACAACACGGAGGGCAAGGCGGACGGGCCCTCTCCACAGGGGGAGCTGCCGCGGTCCCCACAGGCGGGGACCAATCTGCAGCCCCCCACCGCTGTGCCTGCGCCGGTTGCATCGTCGCCGCGTGGCGCTGCGCGACTGTGGGAGTTCAAAGCCTGCGTGCGAGGTCACTTCTCGGCTGTGCGTTGCGGCACCTGGTGTGAAGGTGCCCTTATGGTGACAGGTGGGGATGACCATGTCGTGAAGCTGTGGGATGCACGCCGCGTGCTAAAGGGCAAGGAGCGTGAGGAGCCCATCACGACCTTCCGCGGGCACACCAGCCCTGTGGTGTCCCTCGCGTCCTACAAAGATGAGGTCATCGCAGGGGCGCTGGATGGGAAGATCAGGATATGGAAGCTGCCAGGCGACTCCAGCAGCAGCTCCCGCGATAAGGACCGTGAGGACTCCGGGTCGATGCAGTGTATCTGCGAGCTGTCCGATCACCACAATGCGGTGTGGGGGTTGAGTGTGCTGAAGCGGGTGGCAGGCGACGAGGGGGGTCTGGACGCGTCCTCGTCGGTGATGTATTTTGCGTCCGTCTCGGTCGACGGGTCGATGCTGCTGTGGAAGCGCGCGGACCGCGTCGACAAGACCCCCTCGGTGATCTGCAGGTTCAACCCGACGGAGGAGATGCTGGCGGGTGCGATGATGAGCTCGTTTGTCCCCATCCACTGCCATCTGTCGTCGTCCCGCCTCGTCGTGACGTACTGCACCTCCACCGGCCCGCAGCTACACAGCGGTGCCTATGGTGTGGCCGCCTTTGTGCCCACCGGCACAGGCGCCTACGTCTGGCACCGCGCGCTGCCTGCACGGCCCACAGCACTTGCCGTCTCACCTGCGACCTCCACAGCAGCAGTTGGTCTGCAGTCCGGCAGGCTTGAGGTATGCCTAGTCTGTCTGTGGTGGCATGTGACATGTGTGACGCTTCCCCTGGCAGGTCGGGGGTTGGGTCTGGGGTCTACGAGCCGCGGAAGGGTCAGCTTAGCTGACGCGGACGCAGGCTTCGGCGCCGGGTTGAGGGTGGGTGGGATGGGTGGGGTGGGTCGTGCTGTGGGGGGGAGGCTGGAGACGCCGGGATAGGGATCTCTCCCATGAGTGGGTGTGGGCTGGGAGGGACCCGCCGTTGCATGACGGAGGGTTTGTGGCTGGTTCTGCCAAAGGGGGTGCAAAAATCTGCTGCCGTCGGGAGCTGCTGTGCTGTCCCCACACCTTGTGCTCATTGTGCTGCGGGGTGGTCGGCGTATTGCATTTGCCCCCCTCTTCACACGACCCACACACACGCCTTGCTCTTCACCCCCATCTCCACAGCTCTTCTCGCCTGTGGATGGGCGCGTCACTGTCGCGGCATCGCCGCATTCTGCGCCTGTGTCGTCAATCGATTTTGCACAGGTATGTCGCATATCATTGGAACAGAGATTTGGCACGTGCAGACTCACAGTGTGTACCATGGATATTACATCAAGGGCACGATGTGTTGTGTGTTTGGTGTCTTCTCCAGCTTCAAACTATAAGCTCGTGTGGCACCTCGGTGTCTCAAGGAGAGAATAGAGACGAAGCGAAGTGGTGAGTTGAAGCTTTGAGGGTGGGTTGCTGATTTCCTACGAAAGTGCCAGCCAGTGTTCTCTGATGCCACCTCTCTGCCTCCACAGCAAGACATCGTGCTCACGACAGGGCACGATGGCCGTGTGCTGGCGCTGTCCACAACTGACGCTTCGGTATGCCGTGGGACAGGGAGGCTGCGGGGGTGATCTGTTGTTCTGCTCGCGTGTAACATACTTGCGTTGCCAACAGGCCCTGATGGTTGTGCCCTTTTCTCTGCCGCTCTTCTGTTTCTCCTCGTGACGAGTGACGAAAAGACAACAGATTGTTGGATAATGCTGTCGCCGCAATGCTGAAGGAGTACGGTGGAGCTTTATCACACCACCCGCCCATCACAGACCATCCAGCAAATCCCGTCGCCCCACACCAAGCATTTCGGCGAGGCAGTGCATGTTGTGCTGCACCACTCCGGGCGGAACATTGTGGCAACAGCGGGTATGCCTGCACTTTGATATCGTTTGCTAAGACACCTGGGGGTCTTCGCTCAGAAGTGCAGATAAGTGAGGAAAGGTGAACCGCCTCACAAAACTGGCTGTAAAGTGACACAGCTTGACACACAGTGGCACAGAGCGAAGGCCCCCTGGTTCCCCCCAGTTAATTGAGAGGGTTACACGAAGTTTGTCCCTGATGTCGAACTGCTTCCCACAGCGAGGTTGCGTTGTTTACCAAAGAAAGCCCGCTAACCTTTTTCTCTTTTCTCTTTTCGACTCCTGCACTCTTCCAGCGGAAAGGCACATCCCATTATCTTCCCCCCACACAGGTGCTGATTCGTCGATTGCATGGTTCGCACACTCCGCTTCGAAATAGCACAACAGTGGTGAGACAGCGCATCGATAACGCTGCTTGCAACCCGCACCTCGTGAGTGCTTGCTGCGTGTCCCCCCCTTCCCCCTCTCTCTCTCTGGGATGCTGGGCCCAGAATTGCACCACACGACTGCATCGGCTGCCCGGCCGCTACCACCTGCCACCACCGGCAGCGGTGCGCCATACTCTGCCGAAGCCGCGCCACCCAGACCGCAGGGCAGGAGAGCGGTGATTTTGATGCAGCCAGGCCCCGCCTCCCTACCCACGCTGCTCTGGAAGGCCGCGCGGATGGGAAGGGTGGAAGGGCGCGTGGCAGTGCTGCCTCGATTTCTCAGATCCGGGACAGCGGCAGCGGCGCTGTGCCAGCCGCGCCAGCCCCCATCCCAGCAAGGAGCGGGGAGTGTGCCGAGAGGTGCACGGTGCACCGCCCACACACCGAGAGAGGGAGCCGCGCCTTCCGAGGGTTGCCCTGGCTCCCTTTGCCCCTCCTCTGCTGTTCCCCACAGGCGGATGGTTCGGGCCGGCTGACGAGGCACAGGGGGCCACTCCACCCTCGCTCCACACACCCGCTCTGGTTGCCGGGTCTGCGCCAAGGCAATGCAGTCAGGAGGAGGAAGTACAACGCCTTCCGGGCAGTATTGTGGATGCCAGGGACTGTGTGTGGTTTTTTGGGGACAGTGCCGTGATTCACTCGGCGTTGGCCTCAGACTAGACGAAGAGTTTAACGTGTGTGTGTGGCGTGCTGGCTATGGGTTAGAAGGGCGTGTTCCTAGCCCAGTCTTCCCAAGTGCCACCTGACACTCCAGAAACTTTCTGATGGGTGTGGGTGTGCCGTCGCATCAGCAACGTTGTTTGATTTTGTCGGAGGCAAAAGGAATTGCTTGGGTGTTGCGTTCTCTGCTTTGTCCGACGTGCTGTGGCTACCCGCCTGACCGGGCATGTGTGCATATGGGTACCGAACGCTGACACGAGCATTTTTTTTTTCGTGCGAAGAATCTAGCTGTTCTGGCAAATGAATGTGTCGGGGGATGTGACGTGGGTGCAGCGAGGTGTCGTGTTGGGGTGAAAGGGTGGTGGTTTCTTCTGGATGTACGCACAGTCTCAATCCGGGTGGAGGCCCGATGTGTGGCCGGTGCGGGTGTGGGACATGCTGCATTGCATCGTTAACAGCCCCAGCAAAGGGAAAATGTACACAACCCACTCCCCCGCCCCAAAGACCTTTGTCGACTTTAACCACCCACACCCAGAGAAACAAAGGGTTGCACATGTCGGGCGATGCAGCCAGCCACAGGGATCTGGCTGTGTCCGATCATCTTGCGCCCCGTTGAGCAATCGACGCAGCAAACGATTAGCAAATAAGTTTGGAAGGGGGGAGGGGGCTGGGGGGCGGGTGACCAGGACTCGTTCGTTACCTCCCCGTACACTCGAGAGATGTGTTCGCTTGGGCGGGTGTGTGGGGATGGTGGGGGTGGGGGTGGGGGGGGGAAGTAAGAGCGCCATTTTTTGAGGGACTGTGACCCGTAACCCGGCTAAAGTTTTTGGAGGGTATGTGCACCGCACTGTGTCTGCCTTGCACACACGAAAAGGGGTGGCACTACCAGTGTGGCCAGGACGGCTGTTCCCTTCACATGGCCACCCGCCCTCCAAAAGCTAGAGCTGAATCATTTATATAAACACAGCTCTGGCAGTAAACGGCACCACAAATATATAACACAGATGGCCACCGCATGTTCTCCTCCTCCACTCCTCCACCTCCACATCCTCTTCTCCTCGTCTTCGTCCTGCGGCGCACCCCGAGTTAGGCATAAGCGACGCAAGACGTCATTAATATCGGCCGATTGTGTTGGTACTGGCCGTGCTACGCACGTTATCAGGACCAAGAGAAGGGCACAGATAACGATTCCACATGCGATTGATAATTGGGCCACATTCAGCGTACCGAGAGTGCGTGACATGTTATACGCTGCTCAAGGGTCTTGGAGTGCCCCGAACTGTCTCTGGATCAGGGGGTACTGGCCCTGGTCTGGGGTATCTCCAAGCCGAGTCAGTGTCCCCCTCCCCCTCATCTGGGTCTGCGTAATCTGCCAGTGGGTTCGCAGTGCCTTGCTTCCGTATGGAGTGTCCCCTGCACACCAAACACAGAAAGTCAAAAGTAACCCTCCTCCCCCCCCCCCCCCCAGTACCATCAGCGAAGCTAACAGGAAGCTGGTGCTGCCAACAAGGATGCCAACCCATCCCAGTCTCGGCAGGCCCTTTAGATCTTGTGGGCTCTGGGTCCCTATCGGCGGGCCAGCGTAATACCCTTTACTGCCCCCGCGCTCCCTACCGTCTCCTCGTTCTGAATCGAGACGACTCCCACTCTTTTTGTGTGACACCAATGGCACAGGTATTGCCACAGAGCAACATGTCCCCTCCCGCCCCCCCCCCCCCCCCCCCCCGCTTGCTCTCCTTCAAAAGGATTCAGAAACGCGAAAACTGCTGCCCTCTCTCTGCAGCTTCACGCAGTGCCCCCCCCCCCCCCCACCCCCTCCTCGCTTCGAAGCAGATCTGCCCCGGGGTGTTTGTATGCCAGCACAAGATATGCGATATGTGTTCTTGTGATGGCTCGGCGCAGCCTAACTGGATAACCTTTCTGCGCCTTCGTCCTGCTGGTGGTGCAGTATGCACAGAGTGGTGTCTGTTTTCGCGGGGGGGAGCACTGACATGTTTTGGCCCGCCACCACACAGACAAACCGTGCTGTCGGCAAGTGTAATACTGTGTGCATCATCGCCACACAGCCCCCTTATGGGTAGTGGCCTGATTCACACCACCTCAGGGGTCTTACCGGAGAGCATTCCCCTCCACCACCGCCTCTCAGGTGCAGCTCGTGTGGTCTCCAGTTGCCCCCCTCACAAAACCCACCCCCACCCGCACCCCCTTCCGACCATCCCATCCCCCAGCCCTGTCGGAAGGGCGGGTGCCAAGATGCTGAGATCGGATCGAGCGCATGCAAGTAGCCTAGCTCTCATAGCGTCGTGACTATCGAAACCCGGGGTGGGGGGGGTGGGGTGGGGTAGGGTATTTGTTTGCCGGTAGATCCCAACATAGTCGGGAGTATAGTGTGCTGAGTGGTCTGTTATTTTTGCGGGAGGAGGGGGGGGGGGTGGCGCTGGTGCAGGGAAGGCTTGCGGTGGTGGTGGTGGTGACGGCGCGTCTCCCGTCCCCACCTTTGCTCTCTCAGAGTTGTATTTTTTTTCTCTCCCTTCGAGTTGGGGGTTTTAATGCGCGCCACGAAGCCCCCACCCCCACCCCCGCACCCCCACCCACCCTCCATGGCTATATGCCCCGGTTTTTTTTGCACAACGAACGAAGGGAGAGCAACCTTCTGCTTCTCCTTCACTACCCCCCCTATGTCCACCACCACCACCACCCACCACTCCAGGCGGGGCTACACACGGAACCCTCCCGAGGCGGAGGAGTGCCCCAGCAATGCCCCCCGTTGGCTCCGACGACGATGAGGGTGAGTATGTGCCGCTCCAGGTGAGGCGAGCCATCGCACAGCAGAAGCTGGAGAACCTGCGCAAGCAGAAGGGCCGCAGCGGCGCGAAGCGCGAGCGGGAGGATGACGGAGATGCGGCAAACCAGGAGCCGGCCCGCAAGTCTCTGGTGCAGGTCAACCTGGAGATGCTGCGGGATCAGAGGCACCTGGGTCTGTCTGTCGAAGAGCTGCGCGAGAAGGAGGAAGAGACCATGCGACAACAGGTGGAGACGCAGATTGAGGAAGCCGCTCTCCACGAGGGCCGGCAGCTCATGAGCGCGCATGACATCGCGCACGGGGTGAAGTATGACAAGCGCATGCGCAGCGCCTACACAGTGCCGCAGTATATCCAGAATATGACAACCGAGGAGGTCACCTTTCTGCGCAAGCAGAAGAACATCATTGTGGAGGGTGTAGACGTCCCGAACCCCTGCTTCTCCTTTGCGGACTTCAGGCCCCCGAAAGAGCTTCTGGAGGCGCTGAAGGAGAGGAATATCGTGGCTCCGACGCCCATCCAGATGCAGGCGACGCCTGCGGTGCTTGCCGGGCGTGATATGATCGGGGTGGCGTTCACAGGGAGTGGGAAGACGCTTGTGTTCCTGTTCCCCATGCTGGTGAGGAGCATGCACGATGAGACGGCGATGCCGCTGAGGCAGGGTGAGGGGCCCCTGTGCCTTGCGCTTGCGCCCATGCGTGAGCTGGCCATGCAGCACCACGACATCTTTGTGGACTACGCAGAGGCCCTGCATCAAAAGGGGTTGCCGCTGCTCCGTGCCTTTCCGGCCATCGGGGGGGCGCGGCGGCAGGATGGCGAGTCGGCGTTGCGGAATGGGATGCACGCTTGCTTCGCCACGCCCGGGCGTCTGAAGGACTGTCTGGAGAAGAAGACTTTCAACTTCGACCTGTGCCGTTTCGTGTGTCTCGATGAGGCGGACCGAATGGTGGACATGGGGTTCGAGGAGGAGGTGAGGGAGATCTATCAGCACTTCAGCCACCAGCGGCAGACGGTGATGTTCTCTGCGACTATGCCCAAGAAGATCCAGGCGTTTGCCATGACGTCGCTTGTCGATCCTGTGACGGTGAACGTCAACCGGGCGGGTGCGGCGAACCTTGACGTCAGGCAGGAGGTGGAGTATGTCGAGAAGGAGCACAAGCTCATCAACATCCTCGAGTGCCTGCAGAAGACGCCGCCCCCGGTTCTGGTCTTCGCGGAGGGGAAGCATGATGTTGATTTTATTCACGAATACCTCCTCTTGAAGCTGGTGCAGGTATGGCGCGTGGGGTAGTTGTTGTTTTTGGGGAAAGTTGTATCACTCTGTTGTTCTCTTGCGAAAAAGATAAGGTGTTGTTTGTCTCTTGCGGATTCCACTCAGACTAACTGTACAAGTACGGTGGTGATTCAAGGGAAGAACAGAATACCGTGGGGTTGCGAGATTGCAAGTTGCTTTCAAACATAATTCAATACCCCCCACACCGCAGGCTGTGTCGATCCACGGTGGCAAGGATCAGCAGGAGCGAACAGAGTCCATCAAGCGCTTCCGCAGTGGGGATGCGGACGTGCTGGTTGCAACCGATGTTGCGTCGAAGGTATGCAGCGCACAGCAGCCTGTTGAGTGGTCCCCTTGATAGCGAGGTGTGGACCGGCAACCCGAAAAAGAGAGTTGCCTCAGCGCTTTGGGTGGCAACCACCTTTGCCTTGCTGCCTTTTCACTGCACACCGACGCACCAACCTTCACCGGACAAACCACACGCAGTGTGTTGCCCCCTCCTTCCACCCAACACCACCACAGGGGCTTGACTTTCCCGAGATCCAACACGTGATTAACTACGACGTGCCACGCGAGATCGAGAACTACGTCCACCGCATCGGTCGTACTGGGAGAAACGGCAAGGTCGGGCTTGCAACCTCCTTCATCAACGCGTCTGTGCCGGTAACCTCCCTCCTGGACCTGAAGCACCTGCTGATCGAGGCAAAACAGCGCATCCCGCCGTGCCTCGAAGGCCTTCCCGACATCGAACGGGACGGCGCAGCAAAGCCGTGCACCTTCTGCGGTGGTCTGGGCCACAACTCCTCTGCCTGCCCGAAGCTCCAACGAGGAAAGCGCGACGGCGGCGCTTTCGGTGGCGAGGAGTAGTCCCCCCTGGCCAGACGAGGGCGGGAGTGGTGTGGTGTGGGGGCAACCCCCCAACCCGGGTTGGGGGGTGCCAATGGGCGGGCTGGGTGGGGTGGGCAGCGGAGGTGCCCGCTGTTTGGGCTCTTTGCGTTGTGGAGTCCACCCACCCATCCCCCAGCCCCTACCCACACTCTCCCATGTCAGTGGCTTGCCAAACGCAACGGCAGGCGTTGCATTGCGGGGGTGGGGATGCACAGACACAGCGGCGTCAGAGGCTGTGTCGGTGTGGGGAGGAGGGGGGGGTGGGGTTGGTGGTGGTAGTAACCACTAATCGAGTGGGGGTCGGTCGGCCTGAGCGGGTTCACCTGCGTGGTTCTCGCCTTGTGTGTGTGTGTGTCGGTGTGTCACATGGGGTTCTTCAACCCTGGCCCCTCCGCCCTAGCAGGGAGGGGTGAGCGGAGGACGGTGGGGCACAGCAAGCGAGCCCTGTGTAGCCTGTGGGGAGAGCATGTGGGCAGCAGGCAGCGGCGTTCACCCCCCTTTACCCTTCTGTCTCGTCGCATCAGCAGGGAATGGTGGTGTTTGGTTTTCTTGTGCCGGCCTCTGCATGTGGGGGGGTTGGCAACCCCTTCCGGACCAACTTCACCATCCCTTGCCACCTGGTCGTCCGGTCCCACTTCTCGTTGGCATGTCGCACAAACACAAAGACTCATACGACACCAGGAAGGCTGCGAGAGGACAGAGCAATAGTTTCACCCCCACCCTACCCCCACCACCCGACCACCTCACCACCACCCCACCCTGCAGGCCCTTTTCCCCAACCGGAAAGGGGGGGGTTGCGCCACCACCCCACCCCCACCCACCCCACGCGCCAAAATCCATCTTCATGGGCCTTCCCGGTCTTACTTAGGCGAGCTGTGTTGAGGCCGACCAAACCACCCGCCGCACTGCGCACCGCCAACCCCCCCTCCCCCCCCCCCCCCCACGATGCCCCGCCTGCTGTGCACAGCGTGGCTCCTCCTCTGCGTGTTCCCGCAAAGCCTGTGTGGCAGCTCAGACACGGCGCATAGTGACATCTTCTCCGCCCTGCGAATGAACCCTGTGATGCTCAGCAGGCTTGCAGGGGGGGTGCGGGGGCGGGGCAAGGGGAGGGTTGCCGGCGTGCTGCAGACAGGAGGGTCTGGCAGCACCCTCTCCCCCGGCTCTGCGTTACACCACAGAGGCCCGCTGGCGGCTGAAGTGGTGTGGGATCGCGCGACCGACCCTGCCTACACATGCCTCGATTCCAAAAGCACAGAGAGGCGGTGGGACCGGACGTCAGACGAGGCCCGTGGGCTGGGGGAGCGGCGATGCCCGAAGGACTCCGTGGTGTTGGCACCCCATGCCGACACGCTCGCCACAGAGCTGACCTGTGCGCAGTGGCACTCCCAACCCATGAGGTACGATGAGGCCCGGGCAAAGTGTAAGGCTGGGGGAGGGACCCTTGCAACACCTGCCTCCTCCGAGGTGGAACAGCAGCTCCTGCTATACCTCCGGACAAACACCCGCAGCGATCGATACTGGGCTGGGGTGTTCCTCGTCAGGGCTGACGAGGGCCGCCCCCTCGTCTCGTTCGACAGGACGGATGTCACGACGGATGGGTGGAACCGGAGGTGGAATGCAAACCCAGGGGACATAACAGGGCTGCCCTGCTGCCCGGGGAAGGGGGATGTGATAGGGGACCCGAGATGCCTGGTGCACGACGGGTGGCGTGACATGCTGGGGGTGCACCCCTACCCCGTGACGAGCTGCGAGGAGCTGCACCCCTTCTTCTGCGAGTTCCCCCCGGAGACGGTCGACACGTCGACGGGGGAGCCGGTCACCTTCACGACAAAGCTGCCCCATGTCTTCTTCTCACCCATGTCACCCCCCTCCGTCTCGGTATACAGCAGGGAGAAGAGACGCGTGGAACCCCACCCCTGCACTGCACCTGAGGTCATCCGCCCCGGAAAGCTTCGCCTCCTGCAGGAGACTGTCGGGCAGGCGCTACGCCACGCTGCCATGTCCATCACCCCGCTTCTCCGAGGGGGCTCTATCCGAGGCAGTGGTGTCTCCTCCTCAGAGTTTGTATGCATGGACAGCTTTTTCACCTGGGATCTCAGGCACCGCATGAAGCGGGGAGGTTCCGGGAGTTATGCCTTTGATGCGACGGATCTCGTCATTCTGATGACTTTTATGGAGGACTCAGCCACGGTGTGGTCTTTCCCCTGCGGGTTTGCCTCAGATGGGCGCCCCAATGTGGTGGTGATGAACATCGCCCCATCCCATGTCGAATCCGTCGGGTCCGCCCGGTTTGGGCGTGCGAAGCTGAGATCCCGGGTTCTCCAGTCGCTGCTGCACTCCCTGGGGTTCCACGAGGGGTTGTTCCACCTCTGGAAGCAGCCCTTTGTCAACAAGACACTCAGCTCGGAGTCGTGCGCTGCACAGCCTAATGCGTTGCCCAGCTGCAGGAGCCTGGCATACCTAGTCACGCCTGCTGTCAAGCAGTTCGTCACAACCGAGCAGTTTAAATGCAGGGGGAACCCACTGGGTGGCTCGGGCACGCTCCCCGGGGCGGAGCTGGAGGATGGCAACCTGCTGCACGGCCCACCCACGTCTGTCATCGCAAAGTGGGAGAAGAGGATTTTCCGCGGGGAGCTGATGACGATTCTGCCCCCTCTGCCAGCAGACCTCCATTCTGACGAGCTGCCGGTGCTCTCCGGGCTTACCCTCGCCGCACTCCAGGACACAGGGTGGTACCGCGTGAACCGCCTCATCGGAGAGCGCCTGAAGTGGGGCTGGCGACAGAGATGCTCCTTCGCCTCCGACGATTGCTCGGCGTGGCCTGATCGGTATAAATGCTCCCCCACCGCATTGCACCGCTCCCAGGTGTGCTCGCCAGACTTCCTCTCTCTAGGACACTGCAACCGCGCGTCGTGGCCTGCGGGCGAGATCCCCACAAAATTCCGCTGGGTGTCCCAAACAGACCAGACCACCGGAGGCCAGGACCTCCTCATGGATTGGTGCATCTTCAAAGAGAAATCTCCAGGAGCGCGTGGCTCCTGCCTGGTGGAGGAGCAGGATGGAGTTGACTGCGACGCGGGGCCCTGCCCGGAATACCACAAGCGTGGGGGAGGGTCCCGCTGCTTCGAGACCACCGTGAGGTACAAGGAATATGAGGTGTCGGGTGGAGGCGGGGCATCCTCGCTTGTTCTGCCTGCGTTGCGTCGGGGGACCTGCCTGCGGCACGCCTGTGTGAGGGTCGGGGACTCGTGGGTCGTGGAGATATTCGTCGGGGGGGCGAAGTTTGCCTGCGCGCGGAAGGGGGTGGCTGTCGGGCCCACCGTCACAAACCCCGAGGGCATCCGCACCGCATCCAACTACACCGTGCTGGGTGACATAACCTGCCCGGACCCACGCGAGATGTGCGATGAGGCCCCCTCTTCATCCCTCCCGTCTGCCTGCAACCCGGCAGACGACTGCAACTCCCACGGCTTCTGCAACCCCGACGGGACCTGCACCTGCTTCACCCCGGAAAACCTCCCGGGGCCCGACCCAGCCGCACCACACCTCGGGAGCTTTGGATTCTTCTCAGGCCCGCGTTGCGCAGCCTGCCTCGAAGGGTATTACCCCTACCCACACTGCACCGCGAAGCGGTGCCCAACCAACCCTGAATCGGGCCTCCTCTGCAACGGGCGCGGCAGCTGTGACGGATCTGCTGGGAGCTGCGCATGCCATGCCAACGCAACCCATGGCTACTGGGCCGGCGACGACTGCTCTGCCTGCGCCACGGGATACCACGGGGGTGCATGCCGGCAGCCAAACTGCACATCAGACGCCTCCTGCGGGATGGGGACCTGCTCCACAGCCTCCGGCAGATGCATCTGCTACTTCGAGCCTGCCCAGGGGTATTGGAGCGGGCCTGCCTGCTCGCGGTGTGCCGATGGGTATGACATCAACTCCGCATGCCGGGTCCGGATCAGGAGCTTCTTCGCATGCGATGCCATCCGCAGCATCGACACCCTAAACTACCAGCCAGACCCTGTCGACTGCACCGCCTGCGAGACAGCCTGCGGCAACACCTGCTCTATGCCCCGCCGCCACCCCGACCTGGATGCCTTCGGCTGCTTCGTCTCCCCCCGCATCCCCACATGCCGTGCCAACGCCAGCAGGGCCCTGCAGTGCGAGCCCTGCCCAACGCCCTCTCCCCTCCTTGTGGACTGCAAGGGGTATCCCCTGCTCTACACATCGTGCAATGTGCCAGATGCATGCGGCTGCCTCCCCGCGGCCTCCGTTGCATGCAGAGCTGGGTCATCGAGGGCGCCTCCTGAGTCGTATCGCCCGCAGATTTTGGATAGTTTGGGGAATCCGCATCGGGAGGCGGCGAACCGATCCCCAAAGGGGTGTGTCTGCCATGACTCCAACCCTGCGGAGATGGAGTGTGGGAAACCCGGGCGTGGCACAATGGTCTACTTCGAGCCGAGGTGGTTTCAGGTCATCGATGAGGATTTCTGCCACTGCACATCCCCCTCCGTTCCAGTTTGCTCTGACATCTCAAAGCCATACCGATTCAAAATCAGATCCTATGGGACCCAACAGGACTGCTCTCGGATGCGCCGCGAGAGCGGTTGCCCCAACTGGAGCCTCATCCTCAATGCTGGCAGCAGACACAACGCCACCCTTCCCGACCTCAGCGTGGTGGACTGCATGGGGTGGCCCCCTCCGCGGTTCTCCGTGGGAGAAGATCCCTGCGGCTGCCCCTTCCCGACATTCACCTGTAGGGAGGGGACAGAGGGCGTCTGCACACCCTCGTCCTGCCCTGAGTGGGACGGCGGGGCTGACCCTATCGAGGTGGATTGCGGCGGGGGGCAACCCCCGGTGTCGACGTTGGTTGGGAGGCATCCCTGTGGCTGCCCACCGCCTCCGCAGGTTGTCTGCAGGGAGGGGACCGGGGCGTGCTGCCGGTGTGACTACCCCATGCCGGACACCATATGGGTTGAGTGCAAAGGGGCGGATCTGGACCCCCCGCTGTGGGAGCCGGAAGGGGTTTTCCCAACAGGAAACCCGTGGATCCAGCCCTGCGATCCGTGCCCTCAGTGCATCCCGCCCCCCCCTGTGAGGAGATGCATTCCGGGCCTCCCCATGCGGCCTGCCGCACGCAACCCTCTCAGCCCGTGCCTCCTCCACCCCCTGGATTCCGACCAATGCATCGCCTCTCCTCCGTCCTGCCCTGTCGACTGCCACGGCCTCCCCCCACCCCAAGGCCTTCTCTCGAATGAGTGCGAATGCCCTCCGCCCCCGGTTCCGGCGTGCCTCCCGGGGACCGCTGGGCCTGCTGATTCCCTTGGGGTTGGCACGGCAGCTGCTTCGACCTCCGTGCCAATGCCTTGCGCTGCGGATCCCTCAATGTGTGGGGCGTATGCCTGTGTTCCTCCTGGGGACCTGAGGCATGCCGCACAACGTCTCGGATTAACCGAAGGTTCACACCGGAGGTGCTCGGTGAGGGAGGAGGTGTGGAATGCATACGACAGAGGTCAGCGCGGCTGCGCCCAGGCATGCGCGACAGATCTCGACTGCGCATGCGGGTTTAAGTGTTCGGTTTGTGGGATCTGCAGGCATATGGCATTCCCAGACCACCCCGCCTCAGGGAACTGCCTTCTGGATGGTGGAGCCTCCTGCGGGGGGTACTCCTGCCGGCTCGACTGCACCCGCGACTTCGAGAGGATCGCCTCCAGCTCCATCCTCTCTGCATCCTGCAACACCCGGTGCACCTTGGGTTCTGGCTGTGCCCCGGGATTCCTCTGCAACATCGCAGTCCACACCCCACCCCCACACGCCGGAGCGGTGGGGCGTGGCGAGCTCCGCAGCGCCATGGGGGAACAGGAGCTGGGAGGCTCCCCTGCCACCCCGAGCCAGGGCCTCCTGGGCACAGAAGGGATTCCCGGGTTTTCCGCATCACCCTTTGGAGGGGGAGGGGGTGACGTGCCTCTGCAGCGTGACTATGGGGAGTGTGTCTTAGAGCCAGATGGAGGTGGGGATGTTACCCTCCACTGTGTCTCGCATGATGACTGCGGTGGGTACGCCTGCGGCTCGTCAAACCGGCAGGCCTTCTTCTCCGCGTCGAGGTGTATGTCATCCTGCCATGTCAACTCCCACTGCCACCCCGACTTCCGCTGCTCGCGGGGCAGGGCAGTATGCCTTAGAGTCCACAGCCCCCTCCCTTCAACCCGCAACCGCATCCAATGCGCTGACGACCCCGATGGAAAGCTCGATGCCTATGGAGGGTGTCGGGGTGTCCTGAGCCACCGCCTCCCCGGGTCAAACATAACATGCGATGACGATCTCTCCAGGTTTTTTGGGTTCCCCTCCGGGTCTCTTCTCCGCGCAATCTGCCCGGAGAGCTGCGGGCTCTGCGCGCGCGGCACCGCCCAACACACCTTCGGCGGGAGGGAGGCGGGGATTGCACAGTCGGGAGGTTCCGAGACATGCCTCGACGATCCGAACAGGCAGCTCACCGCATTTGGCGTCTCCGATACCCAGAGGTGTGCGCGGGTGATCGATGCCCTGAGCTGCTCAGGCGATGTCGGATCCCTTGTCGATGGGATCCCACCGGGCACCCTCGTGAAGTCGGTCTGCCCCCTCACTTGCAGGATCTGCACCCCTGCTGCCACCCAGGCACCCCCTTGGTATGCAGGGAACTCCACCACGCCTGGGGGAGGCCCAATTCCCGACCCCTGCTACGACAACCACGCGGCAACCGCCGGGCAGACCCCGGAGGAGAAATGCAGAAACCAGGGCCCCCTGTGCTGCTACATCCATGCGGATTCAGGCTGCTTCACCTGCAACAGGCTCTCGGGGAACCCAAGGGAGGAGGCGGTGGGGCGTGCCCCGCAGGGGGTGCTGCCCGACGGGGGGTCGTGCGATTTGCAGCCGTTTGACTTCTGCTCGCCTTACGCATGCGGCGGGGAGAGGTCCCTGCCCCCGCCTCCGGGGTCCGAATGCCCGGGCCACTGCGTGGGGGATGAGGGGTGTCAGCCGTTTTTTGAATGCCTCTTCCCTCCTGGCATCCCCACCTCCACCTCCGCCGCCACCTCCTCCGCCACCTCATACGCTGCGGTGCTGCAGTCCCTCTCCTCCGGAAGCGCTTCCCTCCAGCCGGGGAGGTGTGTCGCTATCAGCCGAACCGCTGCCAGAGGAGGAGGGGGGAAGGGAACCTCCACCACCGCCCTCCTCCGCATCCCCACCGGGGCCCGCCGCGGCCTGCAGGGCGACCCCCACACCGAGGTGGGGTGGCACCCCGCGTTTGCCCCGCCTCCTTCCGGGAGGGGCGCCCGGGGGGTGGGGTCGCCTGTGGGAGGCAGCGCCACAGCCTGCCACCCTTACACCGCGGTGCAGCCGGGCATCACGCAGGAGCAGATCGACGAGATGCGCAGGGCACACCCCGGGGCTGGCACGCCGGGATACCCCACCTGCCGGCACTCCTGCCTGTCGGATGCGGGATGTGCAGCTGGGTTCTTCTGCACCCTCGGGGCGGGGGGCGCCACCACAGCCACACCCAGATGCCCTACTGCCACGACACCCGGCTCCGCCGGGTGCCTCGGGAGGCAGGGTGGAGGTGGTGCAACTCCTCCTGAGGGATCACCTCGGATTACACACCCCGCAGGGGTCTGCTTGCCGAAGCGTGGGCTGGGCGCGGCCTGCTCGGGTGACATGCAGTGCGCCACATCATTCTGCACCGGCGGGGTCTGCTGCAACGCGAGGTGCAGCGGGCCCTGCAGAACCTGCGACGCCATCGGGATCTGCGGCTGGGCCCCCCCTCAGACAAACCCCCTCGGGGGGTGCCCCGCCTGCGAGCTCTGCGACTACACCCCTGATGTCTTCGGCAGAGTCAACCCTGCGTCACCCCTCGCCTGCACAGAGGTGCCTCTGGGCATGGACCCCAATGCAGACTGCGGGGCGCACGCCGTCTGCAATGGGGCAGGAGGCTGTATGGCTGTGACCCATGGGTGGGGTTCGCGCGGGTCCTGCGCTGCAGGGTTTGAGGGGCCTGATTGCGCAACCCCCACTGTGCACCACCGGGAGTCAGCCCGGCGGGTGGAGGGGGGCGATCGGGGGTCTTCCGGAGGGATGAGCTGCAGCGTCTCTGAGATTGCCCACCGCAGCGGGTCGCCTTTCACCGGGGAGCACCACCGCACCGCATCCAGCGCTGTGCAGACGAGGTCTGAGAATGGGTTCGCCGGGGTCTCCCCCATCCCCCCACAGACACGCCCTGCCTCTGTGGTGGACAGGCGGCCCCGTCAGTTCGCCCGGCGTGTCCTGGGCGTGTCGCACCACTCCGAATTCCCCTGCTCCAACATATTGGGCGAGCCCCGTGTCCCAACCCACGAGAGGCTTCACGGGGGGAGCCAGCACAGCTGGGGGCCCAGGCAGCACCACGTTGCGGAGGGGGGTGGCGGTGGGGCTGAAGTGAACCCGCACCTCAGGTATTCGCCGTATGTCAGCTGCCCCCCGACGCAGAGCAGCTGTGAGGATACGGCGGGGTGCCGCTGGGTGAAATCCTCGGAGGGGCGGTGCGTTTTGGATGGGTCGATCGAGACTGTGGCAGAGGCGGAGCTGGCCTGCATGCTGAGTTACGGCTGCCAGGCGCAGAACATCACGTCGGAATCGTGCGTCGCCCTCTGGGGGAGATGCTCCTTCGTTGTGAACGGGAAGGTCGACCCCAACATGGTGACACCTCTCCCCCTAGAGTGGATAGAGCTGGAATTCTCCGAGGCGGTTGAGATCGAATCCGTCGTGCTCTATGAAAACTCCCACCCCGGCAGCCTCGTCAGGGTTGACATCCAACAGGATCTCTCCGGATCGGCAGCCTACTCCGTGCAGGGCGGTGCTGTCCGCGAGACAGACAGCGCGGGCAACCCGGCACCTTCCCGGAAGAAGTCGCGGAGCGGAGTTGTGTCGGATTCTGAGACCGACTCCTGCTCGCACTTTACCCAGCAGGGGGTGGCATTCTGCAACGGGCAGGTCGGGTGCCTCTGGGATTTCACAGAGTTCCAATGCAGGGAGGGGACGAAGTGCAGCGTCGTGAAGGAGGAGTGCGACAGGCTGGAGCAGCGCGGGGAGTGCTACTGGAATGTGGAGGAGAAGCGATGCCTCGACGGGTCCCCCTGCACCGCGGCGGGTGACGGGGTGGAGAGGGAGGCCGAGGTTCGGCCCTACTGCAACAGCCTCGCGAATGCGACGGCGTGCGGTTCCGAGAAGAACTCTCCCTTCTGCCTGTGGGTGCCGCAGCAGCAGAGCGGGTGCCTCCACTGGAAATCCTCAGACGAGTGTGCCCGGCACACCACCCCTGCCGCATGCAAGGACCAGCGGAGGGGGCGCAATGCGGGGTTGATCCCCTACTGCAGCTGGAACAGCACCACGGATGCCTGCAGCGAGAACCCCGCATTCCACACCTGCAGCCACCGTGCGGTGGACGGATTCCCCAGAGGTGAGGTGGCCTGCAACGCGACGCAGCCCTGCGTGTGGGGGAATTCCTCTGCGCTGTGCGTCGCCTCGAACGCAACCAACAGCTCAGGGGAGGATGGGGGGTGGGGGTGCAGTGCCTACTCAGCTCCGGAGTGCGTCAGCTGTGCATACAGCAGCGAGGCTCTGGGGTGCAACCCGCTCTGCGTGTGGGGCACTGCGGAGGTGCAGCTCTGTGAGCCGCGCAGCGCGAAGCTTTGCTCCGCGTTGGAGTATGGGGAGTGTTCCCGCACTGCGGTGTGCCAGTGGCGTGGGCAGCAGCCTGTAGGGGCGGCAGCTGCAGGGCGGAGGGGCACTGTGCAGCAGAGTGGGGTGCAGGTGTCGCCGGAGGCGAGGCTGGGCACAGCGGAGGCGGATGTGGCGCTGTCGTTTACAGGGATGTGCAGCTTTGCGGGGGAGATGGTGTCGAAGTATGACCTGACCCGGCTCTGCGAGGGGCAGCTCAGCAAGGAGGGGTGCAAGAACAAGCTGTTCGACGGGCTGCGCGTCTGCAACTTCGTGGAGGGGCTGGCCCCGCTGTCCATCTCGACGATCCCGCGTGATTTGCTGTCCGCGTTTGAGATGGCGGAGTCGGGTGATGCCCTCCTGCAACCCGCAGCCTTCAGCAAGGATGACATGGCGACTGCGTTTGGCGGTGTGTCGGAGGGGGCCAAGCCATACCCGGAGCACGGCGACACAGCAGAGGGCGCTGCGACACCCCCGTGTGAGTTAGTTTCGGGGGGGCGTTCCATGAACCTCAACGAGAACCCCTTTGTGACTGTGTGGGAGAGGGACGGGCCGAACTTCCCCGTGCAGCGGAGGTACAGGGAGCTGCACGTGGATGTGGGTGCGGCGGGTTTCAAGTCGAAGGTGATTCGCCTCTACTTCGCCCCCATCTCCGTGGGCCTGTCGCAGGTGGAGGCCGTTGCGATTGTGGGGCGTGCGTCACCGGATGCCGTCTGCGATGGCTACGTCTGGGCTTCGCCCCTCAGCGAGGGTGTGCCCTCCGCAGCAAGGCAGCGCGCAGGGCTCTGGGAAGTGCCCTGTTCGGGCCGCGGTCGCTGTGGCCCCCGTGGATGCGAGTGCTTCGGGAATTTCTTCGGCAGAGGGTGTGAGACGTGCAAGTTCGGCTTCTCGGGCCCGGCCTGTAAGGCACGCCTGCCTGTCGGCTGCACGACAGTCGCCTATGAAGATGCCTCGCAGTTCATCAACGAGGAGGTGCGGTCACGCTGGGCGATGCAAGACAGCGAAGCCTTGACATCCCGCGTGATGCAGATGCAGGTCTACGGGTCGAGCGTCACCTCCCCACCCTACTTCACGTCGGGGCAGTCACACATCAGGGTGACTGTGAGCTTCATCCTCCTCGACGTGCCGCTGCACGGAGGGGGGTGTGGGTTCCGTGCGGTCATCGCGCCGAACGCACTGCTCTTGGATCAGGGGGCAGTTGTCTTCAGCAAGAGGTGTCCGTTGTATGCCCCACCGCACCAATAAGAGTGCCTTGTTGGGGCTGAGCGAGTTTGTGTTGCTCGCATATCCCACTTGCAGCTGCCCGCCACTTCTCAAATTTTTTGCCATTCACTCTTCCCCCCCTGCACAGCTTTACTGGAGTCAACCTGATCGGAAGGGAGATGAATGATGTTGTCGACACATTCAGCTTCACAGTATGTCCCACTATGCCTCTGAATGCGCGTTGTGTTCTTTCTGGTGCCATCACATGATATCTACTCTAAAGCGACACACCATAGTGTGGCAGTGCAGCTCAAATCATCATCACGGAGGTTGTGCTACTGAGGATGCGCTACTCAACGCAATATGAACTCAGGCCAGATGTGTGGCTCAGCAGTTGGATATCCGCCACCCTCCCTCGCAGCGACCGTGGACGCACACGACTTTCCAGATCAAAATGGACACCTGGGCAGCTGCAGGTCTCAAAAACCCTTTCATTGTTGTAAGCGACATCAAAATTGAAACATGTGTCTTCCCCGATGCAGTCAATGGGACGGCTGTCGTGCAGTAGCGGCTTGCACACTTTCCAGTGACATACTCACTAACCCCCGCCCCCCTGCCCCGCAGTCTGTGGATGTGCCCTGCCCTGGCCTTTCTAGGCCATGCACGGCTCTGCCCTGCACCACTGTGACCAGGCCACTCTAACCTGAGCGATAAGTATACGATGGACGGAGGGACATCAACCTATCCCGACAAAGACCCCCCCCCCCTCCCCTCTCCCACACCCCACCCTCCTTGCCCACTTTGCTCTCTGCTCGACATGGACACTGGCCACACCTCTCTCCCTCCACGATGCTGCTGTCTTCTCTTTCAAATCCCTGCTCTCTCTCTCTCTCACCTCAAACGCCTGCCACCGTGTCGCTTGGCGTGCTGCTCCCCCCTGAGTTCCCTAGCCAAACACAAAGCGCTAGCCAGAGACAAATTGCCAACGCTTTGTATTGCCCTCGGGAGGGACACCTCTCTGCCCCCGCAACGCCCTGCGGCGAGCTCCCACCCCCTCCCTCATCCGAGCCTGACCACCACCCCTGCAGGGCCCCCCCTGCCACTGTGTGTCCTGCGATGACGGAGAAGGTTGCCATTCTCGACGCCGGTGCGCAGTATGGGAAGGTGATCGACCGGAGGGTCCGCGAGCTGCGCGTGCGGTCTGAGATCATCCCCCTCAACACCCCTGTGGCCGAGCTGAAGGCACAGGGCTTCGACGCTGTCATCATCAGCGGGGGTCCTGGCTCCGTCTCTGCTCCTGACGCGCCGAAGTACGACGATGCGCTCTTCGAGAGCGACCTGCCCATCCTGGGTATCTGCTACGGCATGCAGATGATGAACCACCACTACGGTGGCACCGTCGAGGCGAAGGAGCAGCGGGAAGACGGGCAGGAGTCCATCACCGTGGAGGCGTGCTCCCTCTTCGAAGGCCTCGCCAAGGAGCAGGTCGTGCTGCTCACCCACGGCGACTCTGTGGTGAAGGTGGGGGGCAACCTCACCGTTGTCGCCAAGTCTGGCCCCATCGTCGCCGCGCTGCACCACAACACCCGGAAGCAGTACGGCGTGCAGTTCCACCCGGAGGTGGACCTGTCGCTCAACGGCGTGGCCATCCTGTCGAACTTCCTCTTCAAGGTGTGCGGGCTGAAGGCTGACTTCCAGCCCACCTCCCGTGAGGAGGCGTGCATCAAGCACATCCGCGAGGTTGTCGGGGACAAGAAGGTCCTGTCCTATGTCTCGGGCGGTGTCGACTCCACGGTGTGCACGGCTCTCCTGTCGAAGGCGCTCGGTGCGGACAAGGTTGTTGCCGCACACATCGACAACGGGTTCATGCGGCATGAGGAGTCCTCCAAGGTGGGGGAGGCCCTGCAGAGCCTCGGCGTGCGGTTGAAGGTGTTTGACTGCACAGAGGACTTCCTGGATGGCACCACCAACATCACCCGGAGGACGGGGGAGCGGTACACCACGAAGAAGCTGCGCGACACGACTGCCCCGGAGGAGAAGCGGAAGATCATCGGCGACACCTTCATGCGGGTGATGGAGAAGATCACGGCAGACCTCAACCTGGACCCCAAGGAGACCTTCCTGGCTCAGGGGACCCTCCGCCCGGACCTGATTGAGAGCGCGTCGTCCCTCGCCAGCACCAAGGCGGATGCCATCAAGACCCACCACAACGACACAGAGCTGGTGCGTGAGATGCGGGCTGCGGGCCGCG
The DNA here is from genome assembly GCA_963210315.1 of Rhynchopus euleeides. Lineage (NCBI taxonomy): Eukaryota > Euglenozoa > Diplonemea > Diplonemida > Diplonemidae > Rhynchopus > Rhynchopus euleeides. The sequence continues at coordinate 1,649,123 of OY723278.1, forward strand.
TGATTGAGCCTCTCGTGGACTACCACAAGGATGAGGTGCGTGAGCTGGGGACCATGCTGGGCCTCCCGAAGGATCTCGTGATGCGCCAGCCTTTCCCGGGCCCCGGGCTGGGGGTGCGCCTGATCTGCACGGACACGCCCTTCATCTGCGACAACTTCGACAGCGTGAACACGTTTGTCAAGCAGATCGTCTCTCTGGAGTCCGCCCCTGCCACTGTCGTGAAGCAGGTGCAGGACAGCCATGGCTCGGACCTCAGCGGGCTGATGGGCTCTGGGCTTGCCGCCACCATCCTCCCCTTCAAGACGGTGGGTGTGCAGGGTGACGGGCGGACGTACTCCTACCTGTGTGCCCTGAGCAGCGAGGAGGAGCCCAACTGGGAGAAGCTGATGGGCTTCGCGAAGCTGATCCCGAAGGTGTGCCGCGCGATCAACCGCGTGTGCTTCGTGTTCGGGGGCAAGGTGGAGGGGCCGATCAAGGCGATCACCCCGACGTTCCCGCGCCCCGAGGCGCTGACGCAGCTGCGCCAGGCAGATGCCGCGTGCAACAAGATTCTGATCGAGCACAACCTGACCCGGGTCCTGTCCCAGGTTCCGATCGTCTCCTTCCCTATCGACTTCGACGCAGGGGTTGAGGGGGAGACCTCTAAGCGTTCCATCGCCATCCGCACCTTCATCACGAACGACTTCATGACGGGTGTCCCCGCTGTCCCGGGCTCGAAGGAAATGCCGCTCAAGACCCTCAAGGAGATGGTCGAGGCTGTCTCGAAGGTATGCTGTTGTCTCATCTGTTGGGCTGTTGTTATATTTGAGTGTCACGGGGCCTGGCCGACCTGCTGGAATGCCAGTGGGGTGAGCCTCGGGGTATCCCGAAGTCAGCCGGGTGGTGTCAGGGGTTCTGTGGCATGTTCTTGCTCAGCACGCGCTGTGGTGTGGGAGGATGCCATGCCAACGCCGCAAAATTATCCGTGTGTTGCGAGACGAACACAGCGCATGCTTCCTCAATAGCGAATGGCGTTCTCACGACAATGATGCCACAATGCCAACACCCAAACCCCACCTTCACAGGTTGACGGCATCTCGCGTGTGGTGTACGACCTGACCTCCAAGCCCCCGGGCACGACTGAGTGGGAATAGGCCTCACACCACCCCAGTGCACCGCCATTGCCAGCACTGTGTGCACCTTCGCACCACTCCCGACTGAAAGCAACGCACAGCCACAATAGGTCCCCCCCCCTGGCGAAATGATATGTCATGGCATATCGCCAGAAGAAAGAACGGGCGTGGCGGCAGCGTGTGTGGTGTTCTCCAGACTCTGCAGAGAGCAGGGTGTGGGGGGGGGGGTGGCGGAGGAGGACGGCCATGCAGAGCGTCCGTCCAGAGCTTGAGGCTGCGAATCCGATCCTGCGAAAAGAATGAAATCTTTCTCCCAAACCCGATCCCCCCACCGCCCCCGCCCCCTCCACCCCCCCATTTTTTCCGACAACAGAACAGTGGTTTGAGTGAAGTTAGGGGGGCTCCGTAACCTCCTTCCCCCTCTCCATCATCCTCCTGCAAAGAGCGAATCTAATAGGCCCCACAGCAATTAATGCAACTCCAAGTCTTTTAGCGGGGCCAGTTGATGTGTGTGGGGCAGGTGGAGATATGTCTGGCAGCACGACAGTGCGAGTCCAGCTTTTCCAGGCGATCAGAAGGGGTTTCGTGTGGGTGTGTGCTCCGTACTCCGATGCCACCGTTGTGTTGGCAGCAGAGCCGTGATTGATGGCGATCATGAGGTGACGTGTCGGGAGGGTGGGGGGTATAGGCGGTTGCTGATGGTAACCTCGTTTTTTTTTTCGAAGAACACATCAAAGAAGCTAGCTGGATCCGTTTAGTTATGACGTCACCGTGATGTTGTGGGGACTCTGTGGACTGGTCATCTATGTATACATTGCGGCATTTATCAAGAATCAGTGCAGATGAAACCCGAGAAGTTTTGGCCGGTTCTCCTTTTGCATGTCGTTGACAAAGGCAATGGCAGGATGTGACAGGCGGAGACACACGCCGCCCGCTTTATCCTCGCTGATCATACGTGCCTATGCAACGAGAGGTGTGAAACTTGTCGGGAGGTGTGGTGCCTATTACAGATGCCCTCCCCCCCCCCCCCCTCTCCCCCCCTTCCTCTTGTATTCCTTCAATACGATGCATCTTACAGTCTTTTTCGAGGCACTTCATGGTACCGCCCGCTGCTGCGGGTGGGGGTGTGCATGATCCATCCATACGACCCCACCCATCCCCAGCGGGCCGACACCACGCCCAGCTGTACCGCGCAAGCAACCAGCCCAGTGTTTAAGATACTGTTATGAAAAACGGGGCTTAGCCCCGGTTTTGGAGATTTTGCCCCGAAAAACCGGGGGTGCCTCTTTTTTTTTTCACCGGAATTTTTCTGAGATTCTGTCCGGGTACTATTCCAGGGTGCTTTTTGGCCAGAGGAGGCCGGGGCCAAGAGCACAGTGCCCTGCCCCAGGCGTTAGCCCGATGAACCTGTTGAGCACAAGGTGCACGTTGACTACATGCGGCGTGCGACTATGGAGCAGAATCAGCTGTTCACTACCGTGGCCTCCGGCGGCTGGGGGGCTCCGCCCCCCAGACCCCCCCTCTGGCCTGTGCATGTCCAGAACCAAGTCTGCAAGCAGGGCAACCTGCGGTGCTTTCACCACCACCACGCTCTCAAGAACGCCTTCCTCATTGACTGACTCCTTCGCGTTGACGCCAAGAAGGAGCGCGCTCCTCTCGGACCTGGCAGCGGCGGCGAAGTCAGTCACCCGCAGAGGACCCATCCTGCCCATCCCAGTTGAGTGGCGTGGGGTAGGGTGTTGTGGGAAGGGAAGCCCTTCCATTTGGGGAAATGGCTGAAATTTTACCCCCGATTACCCCCGGTTTTCGGCGCGCAGCCCGGAACCCTATCTTTTACCCTGTTACCAGCCGGACTTTTTTTTTCTCAGCCCGAGAGGGGGGGGGTAGGGGGTGGGGGAGCGGTGTGTGGTGTGTTGAGGGCAGATGCCCTTCGTTGCGTTGGGGTTACTCGGCCCCTATCCTATGAACTTTGTTGCCACACCCTCCCGGGGGGGGGGGAGTTCCCGCTTCACGGTGGGATCTTGTAAATTTTACATGTATAACTACAAGTATATACATGTATTATACATGTATAATACTTGCATGTCAACTATTATACATGTATAATACATGTATATGCCTGAAATATACATGTAAAATACATGTATATCAAGTAAAAATACATGTATAATACTTGCATGTCAACTATTATACATGTATCTTTACTTGATATACATGTATTTTACATGTATATTTCATGCATTTACATGTATTTTACATGTATAATACTTGTCATGCAAGTATTATACATGTAAAATACTTGCATGACAAGTAAAATACATGTATAATACTTGCATGACAAGTAAAATACTTGCATGCAAGTAAAATACATGTATTTTACTTGCATGTAAGTATTTTACTTGTCATGCAAGTATTTTACATGTATAATACTTGCATGACAAGTATTATACATGTAAAATACATGTAAATGCATGAAATATACATGTAAAATACATGTATATCAAGTAAAGATACATGTATAATAGTTGACATGCAAGTATTATACATGTATTTTTACTTGATATACATGTATTTTACATGTATATTTCAGGCATATACATGTATTATACATGTATAATAGTTGACATGCAAGTATTATACATGTATAATACATGTATATACTTGTAGTTATACATGTAAAATTTACAAGATCCCACCGTGTTGCAGCCCGAGCTTGTTGCGCGCACAAGCGTGGCTCTTGCCCAGGGGATCCCTCCCCCAGGAGCGAGGTTGCCCTCGCAGTGTGCCAGTTTCTTTGTTCTAAAAAAACCAGAAAAAATGGGTCCTTTTTGTTTACGGGAAAAAGGCGTTGCGGGACACATTGGTACCTTACGTCTGACGTGCGCATGCATCCGGCATCCCCCCTCCCGCCCTATTCCTTCTCCCTCCTCCCCCCCCCCCCCCGGAAAATGATGCAGGGGGGGGGGGCAGTGCGAAGGCAAGGGAGGCGAAGTCATCAAACTCGCGGATTCCGTTTGTTTGCTCGGAGAGGAAAGGACGGCACGCCCCACTCCACCCCCCCCCCCCTCGCACCACCCTATCCCATCCCATCCCAGCAACCTTTGATTTGCCAGCGTTAGGACACTGCGATGGTGGTGTTGTGTGCTGCGGTGTGAGAGGAGATGATAGGGGCTGTCTCACAGCAATACCTCCGTCGGAGGAGCCACATCAACCACAGTGTTGCTGCCGCCCATGCGCACATGCAAAGCCCGGATTCATTTGGTTCGGCAGTGGAGAGTAAGCACGCCTTCCTCCCTCGACAGGTCGCGCGGGGGAGGTCGCACACTCCCCCACACACAGGCCTTTGCCCAACGGCCCGAAATGCCTTTCACGTAACCCCCCTGGCGGGTACCCCCATCGGTCCGAAACGAGAGTGGGAATACACGCTTCTAACCTGCCCCCTCCCACGTGTGCACACCTTATCTCATGTGCGTGGCCCCCCGTTTATGGGGCCAAACTGTCCCCCACTCCCCCACCCCCCCGCCCCCTCTCTTTTTCTCTCAAGCGCTTGGCAGCAGCGCCGCCCGCCGCCGCGCCGCTCCCTTGAACCGCACTCAACCCCCCCAACCTTAAACACCTGACTCAACAAAAAAATCCCGCCTTTGCCTCTCTGTCTGTCTTTCTCTCTCCTTCTCTCTCTCCCCTTGTTCGGCTGCCCCCCCCCTCCCCCCTTCTATCTGTTGCAAGAAGGTGCTGGGAGGCTTTTGCTTTCCCATCCACTTTCGACAATCAAAGCCCCCTTCTATCTGTTCACGGCTGATTCTATTTACTCTTCTCACTCCTTTGGCTCCACCGGGGACACCTCTGCCTTGGGAGGCAGAGTGGTTTCTAAACCAAGATGAATGAGACAGTGGTTGTGAAGGGGATCAACTCGGCGGAGGCTGCGAAATATGAGACCCTCTTCCGCCTTCTGGACGTGGAGGGGAAGGGGTCGATTGATGAGGGGGCGCTGGCGGACCTGATGCCCCGCATGGGGATGTTCCTGTCGGAGGAGGACCTGCACACTCTCTTTGCGCACGTCGACAAAGACGGGAGTGGCGGGATTGAGTTCTACGAATTCCTCGAGCTGATGTCGCATCACCGCGAGTCCTCCCAGCTCTCCCTCCTCGAAGGGGGAAACGACGAGACCTACCGGCTCCTCCAGAACACAGGCTCCCGTGGCGTCCTCCGGCCTGACGACCCGCTCAGCTGGATCCTGGACATCTTGGTGCTCGCTGCGATGCAGCTTTACCTCATCCTGATAACTTACGAGGATGTGTATGGGGCGCTCGATCAAAACAGAGGGTTTCTCATCAAGACGCCGCCTGCAGCACTGCTAGTCATCGACGTGGTGAGGGGGATGTTTACAATAGGCAATGCCGGTGGTTCGTTTGCGTTTGTCGCCACCACGCCTGCGATGGCAAGGGCGCAGTATCTCAAGTCAAGGAAGTTTATCATCGATTTGGTCTCGTCCGTCCCTGTTGACATACTCTTTCTCGCTCTCGGGTTTGACGCGGTGATGATCGGGACCCAGCACATCCGCCTTGTGAAGATCCTCTCTTACCCCTCGCTGTTCAGCCTGACTGCGCGAGATACCCTGACTCCCTTCTATGCGCATTTCTACTTCGTCTTCGTGCCGCTGTGCAAAATGTTCTTTGGCGCCGTGACTGTCGTGCATCTGCTGTCCATGGCATGGGTTCGCATTTCGCCCCAGGAGAACGGGATGAGCGTGAGCTATATAGACGCCGTGTATTTTGTGGTGTACACCCTGACAACAACGGGGTATGGTGATATCCCCGTGTCGACCGATGCGCAGAAGGCGTTTGCCATCTTCCTGTTCTGCTGTGCCAGCGTCGTGACAGGTCTCGTTGTCGGGAAGCTTGTGCAGTTCTCGCAGCAGGCGGATCTACAGACCGATGCGAACAAGCGGATGCTTGAAACCCTCGCGGCGCTCAACCACCTGACAATCCCCCAGAATTTCAAAGAAGAGGTGCTCGGGTTTCAGCTGCACCTTCTGCGTCACCAAGGAAGTTCGCTCTTTAATGAGACGCTATCAGCTCTACCTCAGGTGATGCAAGATCGGATGGCACTCTACGCGAGGATGAAGATTGTGCGACAAATGCCGATCTTCGCAAAGGCACAGGAGATCTGCGTGGCAAAGCTGGCACAGTCTCTGGTGAATGTTTGCGTCCCGCCTGAGGAGTACATCGTGATTGCGGGTGAGGAGGGTGAGGAAATGTTCTTCCTGTTCCACGGCATGTGTGAGGTCACGCTTCCCGACGGACGCCGCGTGGCGACGCTGCCACGAGGCGCTGCCTTTGGGGAGCTGGCGCTGCTGGAGGAAACACGACGGTCAGCCTCCATCAAATCCCTCACATACTGCCACCTCTTCCGCCTCGACAAGGTATGTTCTGCTGCTCTGCTGTGTTTCGCATTTGTCTCGACACCCGCCTGCTGGACCCCCGCACATTCATCTTCTCACCTACAGCGCAATCTCGATGAAATCGTCGAACGATTTCCGGTATTACTAGATGCGATCCAATCAGGCAGCACTGCACTGCACAGCCGCATTGAGTATGTCTTTGTCCTGTGCTCCCAGATCGGTGATCTGCTATGCATGGCCCAGCCGTCCAACCCTATTGCAGTTCAGGCAAAGGTGCTGCCCAACAAGGTAGAGAGTGTGGGATCGCAGCCGCATGAATTGAGTGCCATCTTCCGCGCCCCCCGTTTGCGAGACATGCCAACTTTTCCCACACCGCCTCTCTCAGGACCCGTGACAACGTGTCGGAGGACGATGCCACTACTGTCACCGAGTCGCAGCGCACAAAGTCGATTGGGTCCTCTTTACCTAGCAGGAGGAGTGTTTACCAAGATGAGCTGGCCCGGATGTATGTTAAGACATTTCTGTGGCAGAACCTGCCACAGACCTGCCAGGCGCGTTGCTTTTGTTACCAACAGCTTGGGCTGAAGGGGGAAGCGGGGGGCCCAGGGATCTGTTGTTGTTTGCCGAACTGCTGCCCCACCCTCACGCTCTCTCCACAGGCGCTCGGAGCAGTCGGAGAACAATATCGAGAGGAACAACTCGAGCAAGATCGAGAGGCAGGATTCGAAGGTGCGGGGGCCCATCCCTTTTGCGATTGGGGCATCACGGAAGATGAGCCTCCGGAGCAGCAGCACAGCCAGCAGCATTGATATTGTGCGGGAGAATTCGTTGGAGCAGGAGCCGTCGCGCCATTCATCGGGTCGCTTTCTATTGCGTGGTGCGCAGCACCGTCGTGCGCAGGGGCGGAGTGACTCGCGGAGCACTGACCCCGGCTTTGAACAGGCAGCGGGTATCAGCATTGCACGAACCACCAGTGTTGGTGAGATTAGTTCTTCCCAGATTATCGCTGCCCGGGGTGAGGATTGCTGCTGCAAAATGCAATCAAGTGCGATACAAGACCTGCGCGACAAAGTCGACCGGCTCCTGAAGATTGCACTGAAGGAGGTATGTGCATGTTGCAACTGATCTGCCCTGCGATCTGCTGGATCGTCACTTCTCTTCGAGCCTTACATTACATTTCTGCCTGGCCGCGTGTTCTGGCATGCGGCTGCACCCGCTTCTGACCACACACCTCCCACAGGAGCAACAGCCGAGCCCAGGCGGGCACGTTCTCTCACCACCCACCCATCTGTCGCGATGCGCAAGCTCATCCGCATTGCGTAGCGACGCTAATGGGGACACGGCATCAAGCCACGGTGGGAACAAGGTGGCCGTGCGGCGCGCGGCCCACGGTGCTACCCTTGGGGAGCGCGATGATCAATCCCTCAAACGCGGTGCCAGTGCCAGTGATATCGCCCCCGGCTTCAAGCGCGGCACCAGCTCGATTGGCATCCGGCAGCTGTTCGGGGGTGCAGCGAAGATCAATCCGCCCAAGCTGAACCTGAAACTGAACCTGAACACGAACACCACAGAAGATGGCAAGGGAGGCGACAATGCGAAGAAGTCCCCCGTGTCGCCACGCCTAGATCCCAACCCCCCCCGCTCGCCCGCCTCCAGCACCGGGAGCAAGTCGCCATCATCAGCACGATCCTCTCTGAGGTCGCTCGGGCTTCCCGTCGCAACGGCAGCCGTTGCGTCTGCGCACCTGCATTCTTTCCTATCCGGTAAGGCAAATTGAGTTGTGAAGCGGCCCACTTTTCAGTTCGGCGATCACACCCATGCACGAGGAGTCCCCACCTTCACAGGGTCAACGGGCAAAGAAAGCGGGGCGAACTACGCCTGCATTTCCATGCAGGCAGGTTCTAGGGGGTGGGTGCGCTTGCTTCTTGGCGGTTGGGGTTTGTTTTGTTGTGTGACTAGTTATGCGACGAAGCGGGCGGTGGGGCCGAATCTCGCAATGTATCAGAAGGCTATCGTGCGACCGAAGCTTTAGGATTAATACCTTGATGCCACTTCACAGGGTCTCAACCCAGCCTTGAGACACGATGTTTAAACCCTAAAGCAGAAGGAGCACATTTTTTTCCAGAGGAAATCTTCCCTTCTATTGGGACTATCGTGTCTGGGCATTGTGCTGGGGGTTCTTTTTATTCACACGATGTTCGCATGAGAGTGAGATTGCATTCATCTCTGCCAACCGTGTTCGGCACCACCCCTTTATAAGGCGAGGGGGGTCGGTGTCGAAGCGTCACCGCATCAAACGAAGTACAATCAGGAGGAGATGAAAAGCTGTGACGCTTTCTCTGGACATCATCTAGCGCAGATTCGTCCCGCTGAGTTCGCATCCCACCGCCCCCACCCGTCCCTTCCCCCCGACCCGCTTCACAGCTTCCCATCACACAGCAGGGTTGTTGCGGGGTTGCGTAACACACGACTTGGCATAGCATCACCGCACCTTCACACACACACCTGCTCGTGGGACAGCGGCTACACCACCCTCCCACCAGAGGCCTTCTGCGCGCCCCCACACAAATGGTGCCAAAGTGCACAACGGACGGACACAAGCTGGAGGTGAGTTAAACGGATCAGGCGCCATCGCCCACCGCATCACCCCATCCCCTGGGAGCACACCTAGACTAGCAGTGCGCATGGCACGGGAGATGTAGTGCAGGTCTGGAACAGGCTTGCGTGGAAGATCACAACCCCGCGGGGGGTGAGGGTCGCCACGATTGCCTGCGGTGGTTCAGCGGGGCCTTATCTGTTGCGCATCCCCTCCCCCCTCGGGGAAGGGTGTAGTGCACGATGAATGACATGAAGGATGGCCTCACGGTCAACGGGATCACCCCGGCGGAGGTGTCGAAGTTTGAGACGCTGTTCATGCTGCTGGATGCGGAGGGCACCGGGGGGATCAACGAGGGTGCGCTGGCGGACCTGATGCCCCGCATGGGCGTGTTCCTGTCGGAGGATGAGCTGCATAGCTACTTCATGTCTGTCGACAGCGATGGGAGCGGGGAGATCGATTTTCAGGAGTTCCTGCAACTCATGTCCCGACATCGCGAGGAGTCGCAGCTGGCCCTGCTGGAGGGCACAGCGAGCTTCCACATATTAACAGACCACGGAACTCTACGGTACGTGCTCCGCTGCGATTCCCCTCTGTGCCGCGTATTTGATGTTCTCATGCTCGTCACCATCCTCTTCTGGATCAGCGTTGCCACATACGACGACGTCAGGTCACTCGACGAACACTTCCCTGCCGCCATGGATGTCAAGATTGCCTTCTCGGCTCTGCTCGCTCTCGACATCCTTCGGGGACTCTGGACAAGCCGGCCTGCTGACCGTGACATCCTCCCTGTTGACAACCCTGCCATTGTGCGACGGAAGTACATTTCCTCCTTCCGCTTCCTCGTCGATGCCCTGGCCGCCCTCCCCCTGGACCTCGTATTCATGATGAACGGCAACAGGACGGCCATGTGTGTGGCACAGCACGTCCGCCTCCTGAAAGTGCTGGTTCTGCCCGATCTCTTCAGGGTTTCGCCCTCAGAGACCCTGAGTTCGGAGTACATCCAGTTCCATTTCACCTGGGTGCCGCTGCTCCGCATGGGTTTCTGGGCCTGTTTCGTGGTGCACATACTGACTGTCCTGTGGATGGTGGTCAGCCCAGGTGACGTGGAGTATGTGGAGGCGGCGTATTTTATCGTGTATACCCTGACAACAACAGGGTATACAGGTGCCCCCGTGGAGACGGATGCGCAGATGATATTTTCGATCGGGTTGTTCTTCTGTGCGAGTATTGTCACCGGGTTGGTGTTGGGGAAGCTTGTGCAGTTCTCGCAGCAGGCGGATCTGCAGACGGACTCGCATCGCCGTCTCCTCGAAACCCTCGCGGCGCTCAACCACCTGACAATTCCTCAGGAGTTCAAAGAAGAGGTGCTTGCGTTTCAAATGCACCGTCTGAAGCACTCCAACTCGCTGTTCAACGAAGCGATATCAGGTCTGCCTCAGGTGATGCAGGAGCGTATGGCACTCTACGCAAGGATGAAGATCGTGCGACAGGTTCCGATCTTCGCAAAGGCACAGGAGATCTGCGTGGCAAAGCTGGCACAGTCTCTGGTGAATGTGTTTGTCCCGCCTGAGGAGTACATCGTGATTGCGGGTGAGGAGGGTGAGGAGATGTTCTTCCTGTTCCACGGCATGTGCGGGGTCACACGTCCAGACGGGAAGTGGGTTGCCACAATCAAACGCGGTGGTGTGTTTGGGGAGGTGGCACTCCTCCGACAGACGCGACGGTCAGCCTCCATCAAATCCCTCACATACTGCCAGCTCTTCCGCCTCGACAAGGTATGTTCGACTGCTCTGCATTTCGCACATCGCAGCTGTGCACAACATCAATGACGTTGCGCTCAGCGACGATTTTCTCCACCCCACGCCACTCTTCCTATTCCTACTCCACTCCTCCTATTCGGATGCCAGTGGCTTATCGACTTCTTATCTCACTATTCTCACCGAGCCCTCTCAGAGGGCTCATCGAGGGCCTCTGCGTGACTCTGACTGACAAACCTTCCACAGAGGCCACCAAGCCTCGGCACCAAAGTGATGACACGTGCAGGCCACGGTTCCCCGAATACCTTTGCCAGCAACGTAGGTAGAAGGCCACCCCTGGTAGGGCCTGCCTCGGGCTGAGCAGTAGTTCGATGTTATTGATCTCGTTTGCCTGAGTCCGACCCTGCCCTGGCACTATCTTTCGCAGGGCGCTTTCGAATCCATCGTAGATCAGTTCCCTGCAATGTTTGAGTCGATCCTAGAGCTGAGCGAGGCAATGAAGGTGCAGGTGTTTCGGAGCAGGTATGGCTTGCTGTGTTGGGCTGCTTGTGACTGCATGCCGCTTCAGGAGGACAAAGAAACGCACTCCGCTGAAGAAGACCGAAGAAAAACGGAGCCCAACCATCCCAAGCCTTGCGCTGGCTCCGAGCGGTGCTTCACTGTTCCTACCAAGGAAGGGCGTCCGGAGACGGCGGAGCAAAAACGAAGATGGGAGTCAGCGAGTAAGCGTCCGCATTTTCGACCCCGTAACCTTCGGGCGCCTTCGCCAGCTCGAGGATCTCGCAGACCTTGTGATTGCAAAGCTGCGGTCGAAGATCGATCACACCCCCCAACACTCGCCCAGCTCGTCGCTGGGCCCCTGTCTCAAGGTTCCGACCTTAGGTGAACAGGGCTGAGGGTGTTGGCGATGTCAGGCAGGCCACGGTGGCTGTGCCTGTGGAGGGGCGGTGGGTGGGGTTTATGGTGTGGGGAGCCCAGGCATGCGATGATGGGTTCCTTCCCTGGCCACAGGGCCCTGCTTTCTAAGCTACCAACTAAAACACGCACATGTCAGCCGGGGTTTCACCTTTGTTTGCTTCGTTTTGTTATTGCCACGCAAGGTGTCTCTGGTGCCCGTTGCCCGTTGCACTGCAGGGGTGTCATTCAAAGGACGTTGTCACGTGCCTGTCATGCCTGCTCGATGCCAGTGGACTGCTTTCTGGCACCACTGTGCGCTGTCTGCTATGAGCGGGCCGGGGCGGATCCGGTGTCTCTTGCTGCGTGATCAGTTGTCAGCCCCCACCCCCACACGGTCTGCTTGTGTTCACTGGTGCCAAGTACACGGTAGGTAGTGTACAACGTGGGGGGGACGGGCACAAAGTTAATACACTGTTACTCCACTCATCACACCACCGCCCCAGCGCAGGCAGGCGTGCCGCCCTGCGCCACACACCAGCGCACTACACGCAGTAGAGCGCCGCTCTGGCGTTCCGCCAGACAGAGCCCCAGGGGGGCTGGGGGCTTGTGCCGAGGTGAGGTGCCGAGTGCCGTGAGGCTCGAGCCTCCAGGCAATGCAGGATGGCCTCACGGTCAACGGGATCACCCCGGCGGAGGCCGCGAAGTTTGAGACGCTGTTCATGCTGCTGGACGAAGAGGGCACCGGGGGGATCAACGAGGATGCGCTGGCGGACCTGATGCCCCGCATGGGCGTGTTCCTGTCGGAGGAGGAGCTGCACCAATATTTTGTCTCCGTCGACAGCGATGGGAGCGGGGAGATCGACTTCCATGAATTCCTGCAACTCATGTCCCGACATCGCGAGGCCTCGCAGCTGGCCCTGCTGGAGGGAGGCCGCGACTGCTTCGCCCACCTCAAATCCGCATCCACACTCCTGCAAGTGATACGGCCTGACGACACCATTAACTGGATCCTCGACGTTGGCGTACTCGCCGTTATCCTCTTCTGGATGGGAATCGTGACATATGAAGACGTCAAACGACCCGACAACGCCCTATTTGCTCTCGAGCTGAAGCTTTTGTCGTCTGTGATCCTTGTGCTTGACGTACTCCGTGGGACCCTGACGAGCATCACACCAGAAGGGGCCGACACACTCCCAATCGACAGCCGGATCCATGCGAGGACACAGTATTTGCGATCGCGGCGTTTTGCTTTCGACATCCTCGCAGCGACCCCACTGGACGTGATCTTGCTGACGTGCGGCATGCCCCGCCCAGGGCGCGTCCTACAACACCTGCGCCTCTTCAAGTTCTTCGTGTTGCCCGATCTGTTCCGCGTAACCCCCCGTGACACGCTCTCGCCTTCCTACGCCCAATTCTACTTCGTATTTGTTCCTTTATGTAAAATGTGTTTCTGGGCAATGTCCACCGTGCATATCCTGTCCATGGCGTGGATCATCATCTCGCCTGGCGATGTGGGGTACATCGATTCGCAGTACCTCGTGATGTATACCCTGACGACGACTGGGTACGGTGATGTGGAGGTGGAGACGGATTCCCAGAAGATATTCTGCATATTCCTGTTCTGCTGTGCCAGCGTCGTGACAGGTCTCGTTGTCGGGAAGCTTGTGCAGTATTCACAGCAGGCGGATCTGCAGACCGATGCGAATCGCAGGATGATGGAAACCCTCGCGGCGCTCAACCACCTGACAATTCCTCAAGAGTTCAAAGAAGAGGTGCTTGCGTTTCAAATGCACCGCCTGAAGCACTCCAACTCGCTGTTCAACGAAGCGATATCAGGTCTGCCTCAGGTGATGCAAGATCGGATGGCACTCTACGCGAGGATGAAGATTGTGCGACAGGTTCCGATCTTCGCAAAGGCACAGGAGATCTGCGTGGCAAAGCTGGCACAGTCTCTGGTGAATGTGTTTGTCCCGCCTGAGGAGTACATCGTGATTGCGGGTGAGGAGGGTGAGGAGATGTTCTTCCTGTTCCACGGCATGTGCGGGGTCACACGTCCAGACGGGAAGTGGATCGCAACACTCAAACGCGGTGGCGTGTTTGGGGAGGTGGCCCTGTTGGAACAGACGCGGCGGTCCGCCTCCATCAAATCCCTCACATACTGCCAGCTCTTCCGCCTCGACAAGGTATGCACATCACTTCAATCGGATTATAGTGCATCCGCTGCACCTGCAGGGGGCCTTCACTGCGTGTCAAACTGCGTCACTTTCCGACTGATTTTGCGAGGCTGTCCATCTTTTCCACCTTTCTCCCTCTTCTGAGAGAAGCCTGCTCACCTCAGTACATGACCTTCATCCACACCACCCACAGGCGGCTTTCGGCCACATCGTCCAGTGGTTCCCGAACCTTCTCGAGACTATCCAGTCTGCCAGTGCCGCATTGCAAACCCGTATCGCGTATGTTACTATACCGTGCCTCGCTAACTGATGATGACTTCTGCATCGATGAATTGTCACGCCTCTTGCCACTCCCCACTCAACTGTGCTGCTGTTTCTCCGCAGGAATCCAAAACGAACTGGTGATGAACATGCTTCGGTCGGCGCATCTCCTGAGAACCTCGTGCCCACGAAGAAGGACTTGCAGCGGATGTGCGTACTGCCAGAGAAGTCATCTAAGGGCTCGTTCGCGGGCGGTGGCTCCGGCTCCCAGCAACTAGGTGGCGAGGGTTCATCCGATGTAATGGAGAGCAGGTATGCACCGTCTTGGTGTCGATGAGTGTTACACAACGTCAAGTCATACACGGCCTCCTGTCAGTGTCAAAATGATTGTGGGCCGCGCTTTGTGCAACGCAAGGCAATCCTCTTCAGCATTCATTTGAGTTGTCTTGCCCTATCATCCAACAATACCTTTGCACCACGTCACAGCATGAACTCGGTGACGACGATTGGGCAGCTATTAAAGCGGAGTCGATCTGCCGACAGCACCGCCAGCCTACTCACCCGACGAAAAGCCGACAGGGAAGCAACCCAGCTTCTGATACACAAGATCGAAAAGGTGTTCCAACTCGTGGTATGTTGACATCGTATTGATGCACGATATTGAGCCTACATAACTGTGTTGGCTGCATGGGGGAGGTGGGGGGTTGCATGCTGGTGGGGCCCGCTGAAGGTGACGGGCATGCGGCAGTGATTTGCTGCGGTGGGCCTCCGTGGGAAAAAAGACCTCAGCAGCCAGCAGGGAAGGCCATGCAGTGCCACCGATATTTTTCACACACTTTGCAGAATAAAACTGTATCGCGGGATGTCCCTCTCACTCCTGAGGCTTTCTGCTGAAGCTCAGCTGGCGCTGCAGGGTGGACGTGACAAGGGGACTGTGCATGCGTGCGTGACAGGATCAGGGCGGTGAGGGCGTTCAACCTGAGAAGGCAGAGTACGGGCAAAAAAATCAGACATGCAGATATTGGAAAAAGAAAACTTTGAAGCAATCCGGAAATCTGTGAGTTTTTATACCACAGAGGCAGTATCTATTCACATACGGAGGGATAGCACTGATGAGTTTCCCCCTCCGAAACTACCTATGTATGCGTTAGGAAACGAAACATGATGTGAACCTGAGAAAGCCAAATGCAGAAATGTTCTCCTTCTTTCAGAATCAAGTGTACCCTGTGCTGTGAATACTTCCTGAGGTTGAGGACGGACCCCGTCTATACTTTGAAAGTACACTGCCCTCGAACCTGCTTGCAGGGTAAGGGGCGTCAATGGGACAGATCAAGCTTGCTTGTGATTGTCGACACCAAAAAAAATCAGCTCGCATTCGTCCTGACAGGTGCATACACGGTGGACCCCCACCCCCCTGGAGCGGGGGTCTGGACCCCCGATATCGGGAGTCTGCACTGCCTATTTTTGGTGCCCATACGACCCCCGATAGCGGGGTCCATACCCCCACTCGCGGGACCCTCGTCAGACCCCCGCTTTTCCGATATCCCAAAAGGGTCTACCCCGACGTGCGGGAGTCCACCGTGTAGCTGTTAGGAGGAGGGGGGTGGGGGGGGAGATCACCACCATTTCGAGTTTATGACTAGATCTCGGATACAACCTGCATAACGAGTGAAGGGAGGCCATCCTTGTGCTTCCCGCTGCCTCTACTTCACTGCCCCCCCCCCCCCATATGTGGCAGAGTTGCCCGATGCCCCACACATCCTTGGAGCTGCATTGGAGGCCAGATATGCATGTGGTCTGTTGCGTCATACTCTCCAACTCTCTAACTATTCCCCTGAGTAAAACAGGCGAAGCCGATTTTTCGGACCCCTCGCCCCCCCCCCCCCCCCCTGGAGTTGTGATGAAAAGCAGGCATGTCGCTAAGCGTCGACCGTCGACCCAGTGATTTTGGGTTTCCCCCCCCATAAAAAAGCGTCGACCCAGCGTCGACCCAGTGGACTGGGTGGACGCTTGGTCGAGGCTTGGAGCGTCGACCTCGTGGAACTGGGTTGCCATTCAAGCCTGGACCAAGCGTCAACCCATTTATTACACTGGGTCGACGCTAACCTAGCGTTGGCCCGGTTACACTGGGTCGACGCTCACCAAGCGTCGACCAAGCGTCAATCCACTTTCACTGGGTCGACGTCGAAGAGAGTATGGTTTTGCAGGAACAGATGCTCACTACCGTGGCCTCCGGCGGCTGGGGGCTCCGCCCCCCAGACCCCCCTGTGGCGTATGTCTCGTACTCAAGTCATTCGATTCCCACCGGGTCAGGGAATCCAACCACTCCAGTAGCCTCAGGAGGACGCAGCCAACTCACACAGAATCTGTACGCCCACAATGAACAGATGCTCACTACCGTGGCCTCCGGCGGCTGGGGGGCTCTGCCCCCCAGACCCCCCATCTCGCGTGCCCGTCTAGTAACCAAGTCCTTGCGCTTTGACGGCCGTGACATATCAGGGGGCAGCGTCGAAATCATGGTCCCGAAAGCCATTTTTTGGTTTCCTCCGGCACCCGACGGCGCGAGCGGGAGAGGAACCACGGAAGGAACCCAGCGCCTCACACCGTGCCCACCTAGTGGTCCACCGATCGGAAAATTTGGCAACAACACGAGCGCGCGCGAAGCGCGCGCGAGAAAAATTGACCCCTAGTGTTTTCCCCCCTGATCCCCCCCCAAAACAGGAGCGTCAACCCACCAAATCTCCAAAATCGAAAAGTTAGCGACAGGCCTGGATGAAAAGTGTGGAAACATTTTTCACGGAACGGTTCTTTTCGTGTTTTCGATGGAAACGTTTTCCCCCCTTGCCCATCACAGCCCTGGGGGTGGGGGGGGGCGAGGCCCTGAGTTGCGTGATTTGGTCTGCCCCGTGTGCCTTTCGATCTGTGGAGGGCATGGGATTTATTGGTTGCATGCTTCTTGATATTTGTTTCATGTTTGCCACATATCTTCTCCAATGATTTTTTTTGCCGTCTACAGGCAACCAGGTTTCTTTGTTGTCACTCAAAAAATGTGGGCAGTCTAAGACGGCCAAAAAAACACCACCTTTCCAGGTGATACAAGCGGCAGATATAAATGTTGCGTTGGCCAATGCACGCAGGCTGTCTGGGAAACTCTCCCCATTGGGTGGGGCAAGGTGTCTCGTGCGGTTTCCACCGCAGAGAGTCGCCTGCTATCTCACGTCAACCGTCTGGCTGAGCGGTCGGTGTTTTCGACTCTCCGAAACCCCCAGGTGCGTCCCTCCCGACCTGCTGCCTTTATTCCCCCAAACAGCAAATAAAGGAGCCCTTCTCCCGATCGGATATCGGGTGATCTCGTGCCAGGGCTGGCAGGGGGGGCCGCGGCCCCACCTCCCTTTTTCTGTAATTTTTGGGGAGGGTGGGCCGCCAGGGGTGGCATGGCCCTACCTTGGCCCTACCTCAATATTTTCCCCGTCGAATTTTGTGGATGGGTCAGATTTTAGGGCTTTTGGGTTCGGCCTTGTGGCCGAGTTTTCATGCACCGCAGCGTATGAAAACCCAACGCCATCATGAGCAGGTGTACCAGGCGCTGGGGGCTTGATGGTGTTCATCGAAGCGCACCTCATCAGGTGAAGCGAAGGATCATCCCCGCCTGGAATGTGCAACAGCACCAACCGGTGTGGGGATTAGCTTAGGATGTTCACTACCGTGGCCTCCGGCGGCTGGGGGGCTCCGCCCCCCAGACCCCCCTGTAGCCTGTTAGCTTTGCTGCCGTTCCTGAACACTACACGCTGGCAAAGATACTCGGGATTGCAGTTTTGCAAGTACTCAATGGCAATCCAAGATCCCCTGACTACTGATGTTTGGTCCAGCAGGACGATCTAAGGCGGCAGCATCCGAGGCCTCTCGAATTGGGGGAAAACGTTCTGTGGCCGTGCGTTCGACCCTGTTTGCATCATACCGCGGGAAATCGGGGTGGGGTTGGGCTGCACTTTTTTCCCTGCGGAGCGAGCTCGGCCCACCCTGTGCCCTACCTCTTTTTTGGTTTGCCCGACCCCCAGCGAGACCACTGGGGAGGGGGAACGCTGCGCCTTTTGTGGCTGGCAAGTTGTGGTTGAAGTTGAGAGGGTGGCGTAGTAGATGGTTGGCTTCATTAAAGAAAATATCCTGTGGGGGCCCTCGCTACCAGTCACAGCTCGTCAGTCAGTGAGGGGAAGTGGGCTGGAGCTCACTTTTTCTCACTCAGTCACATCTGGTCGCGAGGGCCCCCTGTGGGGCGCATCCAAAAACATGGCGGCTTTTGCCAGCCCCTCACTTTCATCCTTTATCACACATATCCCTCCCCTTCAGACACTCCGCTATTCCTGTCTCTTCTGCTATGTGACCTCAGGCTGGGTTCTCCTTGCTACTCCTTGGCCGCTGCACACACTCGACCGTGAGTGATGATAAGTCGTGATCGGCAAACAGGCGCTGCCCCTCGTGTCCATGATGTCTCCGTCAATGGGATATCGTCAGCAGAGGCGGCGAAACACGAGACGCTGTTCAAGCTGCTGGATGCCGACGGCACGGGCACCATCGGCGTGGAGGAGCTCTCCGAGCTCATGCCACGCCTTGGCTCCTTCCTCAGCTTCGACGAACTCGAGCAGCTGTTCCAGTCCGTCGACACTGACGGGAGCGGGGCTATCGACTTCCACGAATTCCTCCAACTCATTGCACGCCACCGCGAGTCCAACCAGCTGGCCCTTCTGGAGGGCGGACGCGACTGCTTCCGACACCTGAAGGCGGGGGCTAACATGGGGCGTGTCTTGTGCTCCGACCACCCCTTCAACTGGGTGTGCGATGTATTGGTGATGTGCATGATGCTCTTCTACGGCGTGATGGTGTCCTATGAGATAGTCCATGGGAGGGACTGTGCTTCCCCCGCTGTGAAATGGTGTGTTTCCTGCCTGCTTGTGTTGGACGTGCTGCGGTGCTGCATCATGGTGGCCACCCCGCCGGGTGTCGTGACACTCCCCGTTGACGATCCGAGGAAGGCTCTCCTGGCCTACGTCCGGTCGTGGAGGTTCCCCATCGACCTGCTGTCAGCTATTCCGCTCGACTGTCTCTTGATGGAGCTCGGTCGTGACGATGACATGCGGATTGCGCAGCACTTGCGTCTCATTAAGATTTGCGTGATGCCGTATCTATTCCAGATGACGAACACAGAAGTAATAAACCCCATCTACACCTGGTTCTACTTCTATGTCGTCCCTCTCTTGAAGATCACCTTCTGGACGATCCTCGGTGTGCATAACCTTGCCATTCTCTGGATATACATCAGCCGTCCCAACCGCACAGTGCAGTACATCGATGCCATGTTCTTCTCAACATATACACTCACGACGGCTGGTTATGGAGGTGCCGAGGCGAACGTTGAGAGTTCTGGTCAGAAAGTGTACTGCATCTTCCTGTTCTGCTGTGCCGGGGTAGTGAGCGGGCTCATTGTCGGAAAGATTGTGCAGTATTCACAGCAGGCGGATCTGCAGACTGATGCGAACAAACGGATGATGGAAACCCTCGCGGCGCTCAACCACCTGACAATTCCCCGTGAGTTCAAAGAAGAGGTGCTTGCATTCCAGCTGCACCGCCTGAAGCACTCCAACTCGCTGTTCAACGAAGCGATATCAGGTCTGCCTCAGGTGATGCAAGATCGGATGGCACTCTACGCGAGGATGAAGATTGTGCGACAGGTTCCGATCTTCGACGAGGCGCAGGAGATCTGCGTGGCAAAGCTGGCACAGTCTCTGGTGAATGTGTTTGTCCCGCCTGAGGAGTACATCGTGATTGCGGGTGAGGAGGGTGAGGAGATGTTCTTCCTGTTCCACGGCATGTGCGGGGTGTCGCTGGCTGACGGGAAATGGGTTGCCACAATCAAACGTGGTGGTGTGTTTGGGGAGATGGCCCTGCTGGAGCAGACGCGACGGTCAGCCTCCATCAAATCCCTCACATACTGCCACCTCTTCCGCCTCGACAAGGTATGCTCACTGGCGCACATTGCCTGGCAAAGCTGCCTCCACTCCGAAGCAGGGCGGTGTTGCACTGGCATTACCATGTGTCTGAAGTGGATCCCCCCTGGTGGGTTGTGCCTGCACTCCGCCACAGGACAGTGTTGCAAACTAACAGATGCAGTGGACATCAGCATCAAGATCAGATGCCCACACTGCACTGCCAAGGAACCGACCACCACACGACGCCACACCACCGCAGAAAGCATTCGAGTCCATCCTGAAGGTGTTCCCAGCACTGCTCAACTCCATCGAGGCGGGAAGTGCTGCGCTGCAGGCACGGCTACAGTATGAACAACATGCCCACGTGCTCGCCATTCTACCCCACACAGGATGGGGTGCCACCGCAAATCATCCGTCTACTCTGAGCAGCCTTCTGTTTTGGAGGACAGCGTGCTGGCTCGCGAAGATGGTCTGGATGATGTCACTGAGGTGCTGCCCGATCCCAGCTTCGTCACTTCCAAAGGACAGGAAGAATGCTCGGGAGAGATAGAACCCACACACACATCGGCAGCTGCCGTCGGTGGGGAGGATTCTGTTCACTTCCAGCGGAAGACAGTCTTGCGATACTTCCAGGATCAGCGAGATGAACAACCTGCGGATTTGAAGTGGGATCCTGAAGCCAGCGCTTCCCTGCACTGGAGCGGCTTACAGGGAGAGTCATTGAACATGCAACAGGCGGCCGATCTCGAACACAGTGGCAATGTCGAAGAGCAGGACTCTGCACTGCCATTGCGGCCGCACAGCAACTGTTCAGCACAAAGTCGAGCATCGTCAACCTTTGCCCCGTCGTCCATGAAGCGACCCTCAAACCTGCTTCGGTATGCAGAACACGCAGTTGTCAGCGCCTCTCATGTTTCACACGAGTGTACTTTCAGTTCGCGCACATCAGAAGTCAAACAAGGGGATTGTGGCAGTGATCTGACGTGCTTCTTCGAGAAAGAAAAATACTCACACATCTGCACAGGCGAAAATCCGAAGATATGCCCAGCGATTTTCCAGAGCACAGGCTCGGCGTGCGCTTCTCCGATTCCTTCGCAGGCGAGAATTCGCTGCTGAAACGGTTGCAATGGGATCTGTTGGAAACCTGCCGGAAGGAGTCGCAGGTGTCGGCTTTTGAGTCGCATTCATCGGCATCTGCATCGCATGTATCGGCACAGAAGTCACATGAGTCTCGTGGGTCGAACTCTTCTCATTCGGTGGTATCGGCAACTTCAGCGCGGTCGGTGTCTTCCCGCGTGACTCGAAAAAGAAGCAAGCCAGTGATCCCTCGGCGTCCTTCCTTAGGGATGAGCATGACGGAGCTCAGCCCACAGCAGATCGCGCTTCTGCAGACTAAAATTGACCGGATACTGGCTGCGTTGGTATGTTTTATGAAGGGGTGCGGGGAGAGGTGGTATAAATTCGATTAGATTGTGCTCACTGCGCAGGAATCTGTGCCAGTCTCCAGGCTTACTTCTGAGCTGGCCGATCACCCGCACCCAATAATCACTCGGGGGCTGTACAGCTCGGCCAGCATATCACATCGCCACATTTCGACTAGTGTGCTGTGAAAATATCGGGCTTCTTGGCGTGACACACGACATTACCACACCATCCGTTATACAGACCAAAACAGCTGCGGATAACTTCGACAACATCAGGTGTAGCTCCCTCAGCCAGATTACATCCTGAACCATTTGTGTATGATGCCTTGCGGTCACGGTTGGCGTGCAAACCTTTGCCCTCTGCACCGCCCTCTCCTGGCGCTGTTGCCACAGCCAATGGGAGAGAGCAGGCGGTCTCGACTTGCCTGTGGGGGAAGCAGCACAGCAGGGTCATACGCTGGGTCAATCCCAGGAGCCACCCCCCCCCCCCCCCCCCCGCCCCTTGTCTTTTGTCGAACTGGGCTTGCCTTAGCTTGTTTCCTGCCCCCTCCCACCTAGGCACTACTTCCTGTGTATTCTTTTTACGAGCGACGGAGCGTAGCGAAGTCGCGAAGTAACGAAGGAAATCGTAGGACTGCACCTTAACGATTCGCACCTTGATGGCACTTCACGCCTCAACACAGCCTTGGCACAAAGTGTGCACTCAAAAGTAGTCCGGAACTGTTCTCCCACAGTTGCTGGACAGGGTGTCCATATTACAATCGAAATGGTTACGATTGCATCTTCAGCAAGCCTTCCCCATCCACCGCGAACGGTTGGCTCTGTGCCTCGCTTCCCGACACGACTGCCTCTATCCTGTCGACCGGAGCAGAGGAATTTGCACGAACAAATAAACTGCTGGCACTCATCACACCACCGCCCCAGCGCAGGCAGGCGTGCCGCCCTGCGCCACACACCAGCGCACTGCACGCAGTAGAGCGCCGCTCTGGCGTTCCGCCAGACAGAGCCCCAGGGGGGCTGGGGGCTTGTGCCGAGGTGAGGTGCCGAGTGCCGTGAGGCTCGAGCCTCCAGGCAATGCAGGATGGCCTCACGGTCAACGGGATCACCCCGGCGGAGGCCGCGAAGTTTGAGACGCTGTTCATGCTGCTGGACGAAGAGGGCACCGGGGGGATCAACGAGGATGCGCTGGCGGACCTGATGCCCCGCATGGGCGTGTTCCTGTCGGAGGATGAGCTGCATAGCTACTTCATGTCTGTCGACAGCGATGGGAGCGGGGAGATCGATTTTCAGGAGTTCCTGCAACTCATGTCCCGACATCGCGAGGAATCGCAGCTGGCCCTGCTGGAGGGGGGGCGGGACTGCTTCAGCCACCTCAAAGCTGCGTCACGGCAGGAACACGTCCTTCTGTCTGACGACCCCATCAACTGTGCGTGCGATCTTGTCATCCTTGGCACCATCCTCTTCTGGTGGGGCGTTGCTACCTACGAGGTTGCTAAGGGCTATGTTCAAATCCCGTCGTACTTTCAGTGGGGCTTCAAGGCTGCTGCAGCTGCGGTACTTCTGCTCGATATCGCACGTGGGCTCATGACTAGCTTCACTCCTGAAGGGTGTGATACCCTCCCACCCGACGACTTCAAATATGTCCGAAAACAGTATTTCCGATCGCGGCGGTTCGTCTTAGACGCCATTGCTGCGTGTCCCCTCGACCTCATCCTCGCAGCTGTTGGGGTCGACACTCCGTCCTTTATCTGCCAGACGCTCCGGATGGTCAAGATCTTTGT
This sequence comes from Rhynchopus euleeides, assembly GCA_963210315.1. Lineage (NCBI taxonomy): Eukaryota > Euglenozoa > Diplonemea > Diplonemida > Diplonemidae > Rhynchopus > Rhynchopus euleeides. The sequence goes on from OY723278.1 coordinate 1,672,513, forward strand.
CTACCCTGACCTCTTTAGACTGACCCCGCGCGACACTCTGACACCGCGTTACGCGCGGTTCTTTTTCAACTTTCTCCCGCTGGCCAGAATAGCCTTCTGGGCCTTCCTGACGGTGCACACGCTGTCGGTGGCGTGGATCATCATCTCGCCAGGCAAGGTGGGTTACATCCATGCGGTATATTTTGTGATGTACACCCTGACGACGACTGGGTACGGTGATGTGGAGGTGGAGACGGAGGCGCAGAAGACGTTTGCCATATTCCTGTTCTGCTGTGCCAGCGTCGTGACAGGTCTCGTTGTTGGGAAGCTTGTGCAGTTCTCGCAGCAGGCGGATCTACAGACCGATGCGAACAAGCGGATGCTTGAAACCCTCGCGGCGCTCAACCACCTGACAATTCCCCGTGAGTTCAAAGAAGAGGTGCTTGCATTCCAGCTGCACCGCCTGAAGCACTCCAACTCGCTGTTCAACGAAGCGATATCAGGTCTGCCTCAGGTGATGCAAGATCGGATGGCACTCTACGCGAGGATGAAGATTGTGCGACAGGTTCCGATCTTCGATGAGGCGCAGGAGATCTGCGTGGCAAAGCTGGCACAGTCTCTGGTGAATGTGTTTGTCCCGCCTGAGGAGTACATCGTGATTGCGGGTGAGGAGGGTGAGGAGATGTTCTTCCTGTTCCACGGCATGTGCGGGGTGTCGTTGGCTGACGGGAAGTGGGTTGCCACACTCAAACGCGGTGGTGTGTTTGGGGAGATGGCCCTGCTGGAGCAGACGCGACGGTCAGCCTCCATCAAATCCCTCACATACTGCCAGCTCTTCCGCCTCGACAAGGTATGCCTCACACTGATATGTCTCCACACACGTTCACCTTTTGTATAGAATTAGGCCAACTGAGGTCAGGTGACTGTCCCATTTTTTCCGCTTTTTTGTCGTCACTTACTGTCACTTACGGTCACTTAGCTTCACGTACAGTCACCGCACGTCACTTACAGTCACAGAGCGTCACTTAGCGTCACTTAGTGTCACTTACCGGTCACTTACCGTCACTTAGCGTCACTTACAGTCACTCAGGGAGTCGTTGGTTTTCTCGTGTTCTGAGCTGACCAAGCCCTGTAATGGCAGAAAACCCAGCGTGGTCGATGTGAATCCCGCAGGACTGATCGTGAATGCACAGAGAGAGCTGAGAAGGGACATATTTTCCACCCGACAAGCATGTGAACGACAGTGCTGTCGATCACGATCGGTGCCCCGATATTGTCCACATCTCTACGAAGTTGCCCCGATATTTTCCACACCTCTATGAGGTTGCCCCGACATTTTCCACACCTCTACGAGGTTGCCCCGATATTTTCCACACCGCTACGAGGTTGCCCCGACATTTTCCACACCTCTGCGAGGTTGCCCCGATATTTTCCACACCTCTGCGAGGTTGCCCCGATATTTTCCACACCTATGCGAGGTTGCCCCGACATTTTCCACACCTCTACGAGGTTGCCCCGACATTTTCCACACCTCTGCGAGGTTGCCCCGATATTTTCCACACCTCTCCGAGGTTGCCACGAACTTTGCGAAACTGGACCCAACTCCCCATACTCTTTTTTCGCCTTTCTTCAGCGTTTCTTCCCCCGAATTTTTTTATGAATTATTTTTCTGGAAAATCGGGAAGAATCGTCACCCCCCGTAGGTCTGAGATGACTCAGACTAGTAGCCGTTGTCTGACCGGGCGAACGACCAGCGCGTTGTGTGCGGGTTTGCGGGCAGATGGCCGGTCAACCGGCGCGGCCATCGGTCTGCCGGTGAACGGTCAGATGGCCGGTCAACGGGGTACTTTATCGGGGCAACCTCGTAGAGGTGTGGAAAATGTCGGGGCAACCTCGCAGAGGTGTGGAAAATATCGGGGCAACCTCGCAGAGGTGTGGAAAATGTCGGGGCAACCTCGCAGAGGTGTGGAAAATGTCGGGGCAACCTCGTAGAGGTGTGGAAAATATCGGGGCAACCTCGCAGAGGTGTGGAAAATGTCGGGGCAACCTCGTAGAGGTGTGGAAAATATCGGGGCAACCACGCAGAGGTGTGGAAAATGTCGGGGCAACCTCGCAGAGGTGTGGAAAATGTCGGGGCAACCTCACAGAGGTGTGGAAAATATCGGGGCAACCTCGCAGAGGTGTGGAAAATATCGGGGCAACCTCGCAGAGGTGTGGAAAACGTCGGGGCAACCTCGTAGAGGTGTGGAAAATATCGGGGCAACCTCGCAGAGGTGTGGAAAATGTCGGGGCAACCTCGTAGAGGTGTGGAAAATATCGGGGCAACCTCGCAGAGGTGTGGAAAATGTCGGGGCAACCTCGTAGAGGTGTGGAAAATATCGGGGCAACCTCGCAGAGGTGTGGAAAATGTCGGGGCAACCTCGCAGAGGTGTGGAAAATGTCGGGGCAACCTCGTAGAGGTGTGGATAATATCGGGGCAACCACGCAGAGGTGTGGAAAATATCGGGGCAACCTCGTAGAGGTGTGGAAAATATCGGGGCAACCTCGCAGAGGTGTGGAAAACGTCGGGGCAACCTCGTAGAGGTGTGGAAAATATCGGGGCAACCTCGCAGAGGTGTGAAATATGTCGGGGCAACCTCGTAGAGGTGTGGAAAATATCGGGGCAACCTCGTAGAGGTGTGGAAAATGTCGGGGCAACCTCGTAGAGGTGTGGAAAATATCGGGGCAGCCTCGTAGAGGTGTGGAAAATATCGGGGCAACCTCGCAGAGGTGTGAAATATGTCGGGGCAACCTCGTAGAGGTGTGGAAAATATCGGGGCAACCTCGTAGAGGTGTGGAAAATATCGGGGCAACCTCGTAGAGGTGTGGACAATATCGGGGCAGCCTCGTAGAGGTGTGGAAAATATCGGGGCAACCTCGTAGAGGTGTGGAAAATATCGGGGCAACCTCGCAGAGGTGTGGAAAATGTCGGGGCAACCTCGCAGAGGTGTGGAAAATGTCGGGGCAACCTCGTAGAGGTGTGGAAAATATCGGGGCAACCTCGCAGAGGTGTGGAAAATGTCGGGGCAACCTCGCAGAGGTGTGGAAAATGTCGGGGCAACCTCGTAGAGGTGTGGATAATATCGGGGCAACCACGCAGAGGTGTGGAAAATATCGGGGCAACCTCGCAGAGGTGTGAAATATGTCGGGGCAACCTCGTAGAGGTGTGGAAAATATCGGGGCAACCTCGTAGAGGTGTGCAAAATGTCGGGGCAACCTCGCAGAGGTGTGGAAAACGTCGGGGCAACCTCGTAGAGGTGTGGAAAATATCGGGGCAACCTCGCAGAGGTGTGAAATATGTCGGGGCAACCTCGTAGAGGTGTGGAAAATATCGGGGCAACCTCGTAGAGGTGTGGAAAATGTCGGGGCAACCTCGTAGAGGTGTGGAAAATATCGGGGCAGCCTCGTAGAGGTGTGGAAAATATCGGGGCAACCTCGCAGAGGTGTGGAAAATATCGGGGCAACCTCGTAGAGGTGTGGAAAATATCGGGGCAGCCTCGTAGAGGTGTGGAAAATATCGGGGCAACCTCGTAGAGGTGTGGAAAATATCGGGGCAACCTCGCAGAGGTGTGGAAAATGTCGGGGCAACCTCGTAGAGGTGTGGATAATATCGGGGCAACCTCGCAGAGGTGTGGAAAATATCGGGGCAACCTCGCAGAGGTGTGGAAAATGTCGGGGCAACCTCGTAGAGGTGTGGAAAATATCGGGGCAACCTCGCAGAGGTGTGGAAAATGTCGGGGCAACCTCGCAGAGGTGTGGAAAATGTCGGGGCAACCTCGTAGAGGTGTGGATAATATCGGGGCAACCACGCAGAGGTGTGGAAAATATCGGGGCAACCTCGCAGAGGTGTGAAATATGTCGGGGCAACCTCGTAGAGGTGTGGAAAATATCGGGGCAACCTCGTAGAGGTGTGCAAAATGTCGGGGCAACCTCGTAGAGGTGTGGACAATATCGGGGCAGCCTCGTAGAGGTGTGGAAAATATCGGGGCAACCTCGTAGAGGTGTGGAAAATATCGGGGCAACCTCGCAGAGGTGTGGAAAATGTCGGGGCAACCTCGTAGAGGTCTGGAAAATATCGGGGCAACCTCGCAGAGGTGTGAAATATGTCGGGGCAACCTCGTAGAGGTGTGGAAAATATCGGGGCAACCTCGTAGAGGTGTGGAAAATTTCGGGGCAACCTCGTAGAGGTGTGGAAAATATCGGGGCAACCTCGTAGAGGTGTGGACAATATCGGGGCAGCCTCGTAGAGGTGTGGAAAATATCGGGGCAACCTCGCAGAGGTGTGGAAAATGTCGGGGCAACCTCGCAGAGGTGTGGAAAATGTCGGGGCAACCTCGTAGAGGTGTGGATAATATCGGGGCAACCACGCAGAGGTGTGGAAAATATCGGGGCAACCTCGCAGAGGTGTGAAATATGTCGGGGCAACCTCGTAGAGGTGTGGAAAATATCGGGGCAACCTCGTAGAGGTGTGGAAAATGTCGGGGCAACCTCGTAGAGGTGTGGACAATATCGGGGCAGCCTCGTAGAGGTGTGGAAAATATCGGGGCAACCTCGTAGAGGTGTGGAAAATATCGGGGCAACCTCGCAGAGGTGTGGAAAATGTCGGGGCAACCTCGTAGAGGTCTGGAAAATATCGGGGCAACCTCGCAGAGGTGTGAAATATGTCGGGGCAACCTCGTAGAGGTGTGGAAAATATCGGGGCAACCTCGTAGAGGTGTGGAAAATGTCGGGGCAACCTCGTAGAGGTGTGGAAAATATCGGGGCAACCTCGTAGAGGTGTGGACAATATCGGGGCAGCCTCGTAGAGGTGTGGAAAATATCGGGGCAACCTCGTAGAGGTGTGGAAAATATCGGGGCAACCTCGCAGAGGTGTGGAAAATGTCGGGGCAACCTCGTAGAGGTGTGGATAATATCGGGGCAACCTCGTAGAGGTGTGGAAAATGTCGGGGCAACCTCGTAGAGGTGTGGAAAATATCGGGGCAACCTCGTAGAGGTGTGGAAAATGTCGGGGCAACCTCGTAGAGGTGTGGAAAATATCGGGGCAACCTCGTAGAGGTGTGGACAATATCGGGGCAGCCTCGTAGAGGTGTGGAAACTATCGGGGCAACCTCGTAGAGGTGTGGAAAATATCGGGGCAACCTCGCAGAGGTGTGGAAAATGTCGGGGCAACCTCGTAGAGGTGTGGATAATATCGGGGCAACCTCGCAGAGGTGTGGAAAATATCGGGGCAACCTCGTAGAGGTGTGGAAAATATCGGGGCAGCCTCGTAGAGGTGTGGAAAATATCGGGGCAACCTCGTAGAGGTGTGGAAAATATCGGGGCAACCTCGCAGAGGTGTGGAAAATATCGGGGCAACCTCGCAGAGGTGTGGAAAATGTCGGGGCAACCTCGTAGAGGTGTGGATAATATCGGGGCAACCTCGCAGAGGTGTGGAAAATGTCGGGGCAACCTCGTAGAGGTGTGGAAAATATCGGGGCAGCCTCGTAGAGGTGTGGAAAATATCGGGGCAACCTCGCAGAGGTGTGGAAAATATCGGGGCAACCTCGTAGAGGTGTGGAAAATATCGGGGCAACCTCGCAGAGGTGTGGAAAATGTCGGGGCAACCTCGTAGAGGTGTGGAAAATATCGGGGCAACCTCGTAGAGGTGTGGAAAATGTCGGGGCAACCTCGTAGAGGTGTGGAAAATATCGGGGCAACCTCGCAGAGGTGTGGAAAATATCGGGGCAACCTCGTAGAGGTGTGGAAAATATCGGGGCAACCTCGCAGAGGTGTGGAAAACGTCGGGGCAACCTCGTAGAGGTGTGGAAAATATCGGGGCAACCTCGCAGAGGTGTGAAATATGTCGGGGCAACCTCGTAGAGGTGTGGAAAATGTCGGGGCAACCTCGCAGAGGTGTGGAAAATATCGGGGCAACCTCGTAGAGGTGTGGACAATATCGGGGCAGCCTCGTAGAGGTGTGGAAAATATCGGGGCAACCTCGTAGAGGTGTGGAAAATATCGGGGCAACCTCGCAGAGGTGTGGAAAATGTCGGGGCAACCTCGTAGAGGTGTGGACAATATCGGGGCAGCCTCGTAGAGGTGTGGAAAATATCGGGGCAACCTCGCAGAGGTGTGGAAAATATCGGGGCAACCTCGTAGAGGTGTGGAAAATATCGGGGCAACCTCGCAGAGGTGTGGAAAATATCGGGGCAACCTCGTAAAGGTGTGGAAAATATCGGGGCAACCTCGCAGAGGTGTGGATAATATCGGGGCAACCTCGTAGAGGTGTGGAAAATATCGGGGCAACCTCGCAGAGGTGTGAAATATGTCGGGGCAACCTCGTAGGGGTGTGGAAAATGTCGGGGCAACCTCGCAGAGGTGTGGAAAATATCGGGGCAACCTCGTAGAGGTGTGGACAATATCGGGGCAGCCTCGTAGAGGTGTGGAAAATATCGGGGCAACCTCGTAGAGGTGTGGAAAATATCGGGGCAACCTCGCAGAGGTGTGGAAAATGTCGGGGCAACCTCGTAGAGGTGTGGAAAATATCGGGGCAACCTCGCAGAGGTGTGAAATATGTCGGGGCAACCTCGTAGAGGTGTGGAAAATATCGGGGCAACCTCGTAGAGGTGTGGAAAATGTCGGGGCAACCTCGTAGAGGTGTGGAAAATATCGGGGCAACCTCGTAGAGGTGTGGACAATATCGGGGCAGCCTCGTAGAGGTGTGGAAACTATCGGGGCAACCTCGTAGAGGTGTGGACAATATCGGGGCAACCTCGTAGAGGTGTGGAAAATATCGGGGCAACCTCGCAGAGGTGTGGAAAATGTCGGGGCAACCTCGTAGAGGTGTGGATAATATCGGGGCAACCTCGCAGAGGTGTGGAAAATATCGGGGCAACCTCGCAGAGGTGTGGAAAATATCGGGGCAACCTCGTAGAGGTGTGGAAAATGTCGGGGCAACCTCGCAGAGGTGTGGAAAATATCGGGGCAACCTCGTAGAGGTGTGGATAATATCGGGGCAACCTCGCAGAGGTGTGGAAAATGTCGGGGCAACCTCGCAGAGGTGTGGAAAATGTCGGGGCAACCTCGTAGAGGTGTGGAAAATATCGGGGCAACCTCGTAGAGGTGTGGAAAATGTCGGGGCAACCTCGTAGAGGTGTGGAAAATATCGGGGCAACCTCGCAGAGGTGTGGAAAATGTCGGGGCAACCTCGTAGAGGTGTGGAAAATATCGGGGCAACCTCGCAGAGGTGTGGAAAATATCGGGGCAACCTCGTAGAGGTGTGGAGAATGTCGGGGCAACCTCGCAGAGGTGTGGAAAATGTCGGGGCAACCTCGTAGAGGTGTGGAAAATATCGGGGCAACCTCGTAGAGGTGTGGAAAATATCGGGGCAACCTCGCAGAGGTGTGGAAAATATCGGGGCAACCTCGCAGAGGTGTGGAAAATATCGGGGCAACCTCGCAGAGGTGTGGAAAATATCGGGGCAACCTCGCAGAGGTGTGGAAAATGTCGGGGCAACCTCGTAGAGGTGTGGAAAATATCGGGGCAACCTCGTAGAGGTGTGGAAAATATCGGGGCAACCTCGCAGAGGTGTGGAAAATATCGGGGCAACCTCGCAGAGGTGTGGAAAATATCGGGGCAACCTCGCAGAGGTGTGGAGAATGTCGGGGCAACCTCGCAGAGGTGTGGAAAATATCGGGGCAACCTCGCAGAGGTGTGGAAAATGTCGGGGCAACCTCGTAGAGGTGTCGAAAATATCGGGGCAACCTCGCAGAGGTGTGGAAAATGTCGGGGCAACCTCGTAGAGGTGTGGAAAATATCGGGGCAACCTCGTAGAGGTGTGGAAAATATCGGGGCAACCTCGCAGAGGTGTGGAAAATGTCGGGGCAACCTCGTAGAGGTGTGGAAAATATCGGGGCAACCTCGTAGAGGTGTGGAAAATGTCGGGGCAACCTCGTAGAGGTGTGGAAAATGTCGGGGCAACCTCGCAGAGGTGTGGAAAATATCGGGGCAACCTCGTAGAGGTGTGGACAATATCGGGGCAGCCTCGTAGAGGTGTGGAAAATATCGGGGCAACCTCGTAGAGGTGTGGAAAATATCGGGGCAACCTCGCAGAGGTGTGGAAAATGTCGGGGCAACCTCGTAGAGGTGTGGACAATATCGGGGCAGCCTCGTAGAGGTGTGGAAAAAATCGGGGCAACCTCGTAGAGGTGTGGAAAATGTCGGGGCAACCTCGTAGAGGTGTCGAAAATATCGGGGCAACCTCGCAGAGGTGTGGAAAATATCGGGGCAACCTCGTAGAGGTGTGGAAAATATCGGGGCAACCTCGCAGAGGTGTGGAAAATATCGGGGCAACCTCGTAAAGGTGTGGAAAATATCGGGGCAACCTCGCAGAGGTGTGGATAATATCGGGGCAACCTCGTAGAGGTGTGGAAAATATCGGGGCAACCTCGCAGAGGTGTGAAATATGTCGGGGCAACCTCGTAGAGGTGTGGAAAATGTCGGGGCAACCTCACAGAGGTGTGGAAAATATCGGGGCAACCTCGTAGAGGTGTGGACAATATCGGGGCAGCCTCGTAGAGGTGTGGAAAATATCGGGGCAACCTCGCAGAGGTGTGAAATATGTCGGGGCAACCTCGTAGAGGTGTGGAAAATGTCGGGGCAACCTCACAGAGGTGTGGAAAATATCGGGGCAACCTCGTAGAGGTGTGGACAATATCGGGGCAGCCTCGTAGAGGTGTGGAAAATATCGTGGCAACCTCGTAGAGGTGTGGAAAATATCGGGGCAACCTCGCAGAGGTGTGGAAAATGTCGGGGCAACCTCGTAGAGGTGTGGAAAATATCGGGGCAACCTCGCAGAGGTGTGAAATATGTCGGGGCAACCTCGTAGAGGTGTGGAAAATATCGGGGCAACCTCGTAGAGGTGTGGAAAATGTCGGGGCAACCTCGTAGAGGTGTGGAAAATATCGGGGCAACCTCGTAGAGGTGTGGACAATATCGGGGCAGCCTCGTAGAGGTGTGGAAACTATCGGGGCAACCTCGTAGAGGTGTGGACAATATCGGGGCAACCTCGTAGAGGTGTGGAAAATATCGGGGCAACCTCGCAGAGGTGTGGAAAATGTCGGGGCAACCTCGTAGAGGTGTGGATAATATCGGGGCAACCTCGCAGAGGTGTGGAAAATATCGGGGCAACCTCGTAGAGGTGTGTAAAATATCGGGGCAACCTCGCAGAGGTGTGGAAAATATCGGGGCAACCTCGTAGAGGTGTGGTAAATGTCGGGGCAACCTCGCAGAGGTGTGGAAAATATCGGGGCAACCTCGTAGAGGTGTGGATAATATCGGGGCAACCTCGCAGAGGTGTGGAAAATGTCGGGGCAACCTCGCAGAGGTGTGGAAAATGTCGGGGCAACCTCGTAGAGGTGTGGATAATATCGGGGCAACCTCGCAGAGGTGTGGAAAATATCGGGGCAACCTCGTAGAGGTGTGGAAAATATCGGGGCAACCTCGCAGAGGTGTGGAAAATGTCGGGGCAACCTCGTAGAGGTGTGGAAAATATCGGGGCAACCTCGCAGAGGTGTGGAAAATATCGGGGCAACCTCGTAGAGGTGTGGAGAATGTCGGGGCAACCTCGCAGAGGTGTGGAAAATGTCGGGGCAACCTCGTAGAGGTGTGGAAAATATCGGGGCAACCTCGTAGAGGTGTGGAAAATATCGGGGCAACCTCGCAGAGGTGTGGAAAATATCGGGGCAACCTCGCAGAGGTGTGGAAAATATCGGGGCAACCTCGCAGAGGTGTGGAAAATATCGGGGCAACCTCGCAGAGGTGTGGAAAATGTCGGGGCAACCTCGTAGAGGTGTGGAAAATATCGGGGCAACCTCGTAGAGGTGTGGAAAATATCGGGGCAACCTCGCAGAGGTGTGGAAAATATCGGGGCAACCTCGCAGAGGTGTGGAAAATATCGGGGCAACCTCGCAGAGGTGTGGAAAATGTCGGGGCAACCTCGTAGAGGTGTCGAAAATATCGGGGCAACCTCGCAGAGGTGTGGAAAATGTCGGGGCAACCTCGTAGAGGTGTGGAAAATATCGGGGCAACCTCGTAGAGGTGTGGAAAATGTCGGGGCAACCTCGTAGAGGTGTGGAAAATATCGGGGCAACCTCGTAGAGGTGTGGACAATATCGGGGCAGCCTCGTAGAGGTGTGGAAACTATCGGGGCAACCTCGTAGAGGTGTGGACAATATCGGGGCAACCTCGTAGAGGTGTGGAAAATATCGGGGCAACCTCGCAGAGGTGTGGAAAATGTCGGGGCAACCTCGTAGAGGTGTGGATAATATCGGGGCAACCTCGCAGAGGTGTGGAAAATATCGGGGCAACCTCGTAGAGGTGTGGAAAATATCGGGGCAACCTCGCAGAGGTGTGGAAAATATCGGGGCAACCTCGTAGAGGTGTGGAAAATGTCGGGGCAACCTCGCAGAGGTGTGGAAAATATCGGGGCAACCTCGTAGAGGTGTGGATAATATCGGGGCAACCTCGCAGAGGTGTGGAAAATGTCGGGGCAACCTCGCAGAGGTGTGGAAAATGTCGGGGCAACCTCGTAGAGGTGTGGAAAATATCGGGGCAACCTCGTAGAGGTGTGGAAAATATCGGGGCAACCTCGCAGAGGTGTGGAAAATATCGGGGCAACCTCGTAGAGGTGTGGAAAATGTCGGGGCAACCTCGTAGAGGTGTGGAAAATATCGGGGCAACCTCGCAGAGGTGTGGAAAATGTCGGGGCAACCTCGTAGAGGTGTGGAAAATATCGGGGCAACCTCGTAGAGGTGTGGAGAATGTCGGGGCAACCTCGCAGAGGTGTGGAAAATGTCGGGGCAACCTCGTAGAGGTGTGGAAAATATCGGGGCAACCTCGTAGAGGTGTGGAAAATATCGGGGCAACCTCGCAGAGGTGTGGAAAATATCGGGGCAACCTCGCAGAGGTGTGGAAAATATCGGGGCAACCTCGCAGAGGTGTGGAAAATATCGGGGCAACCTCGCAGAGGTGTGGAAAATGTCGGGGCAACCTCGTAGAGGTGTGGAAAATATCGGGGCAACCTCGTAGAGGTGTGGAAAATATCGGGGCAACCTCGCAGAGGTGTGGAAAATTTCGGGGCAACCTCGCAGAGGTGTGGAGAATGTCGGGGCAACCTCGCAGAGGTGTGGAAAATATCGGGGCAACCTCGCAGAGGTGTGGAAAATGTCGGGGCAACCTCGTAGAGGTGTCGAAAATATCGGGGCAACCTCGCAGAGGTGTGGAAAATGTCGGGGCAACCTCGTAGAGGTGTGGAAAATATCGGGGCAACCTCGTAGAGGTGTGGAAAATATCGGGGCAACCTCGCAGAGGTGTGGAAAATGTCGGGGCAACCTCGTAGAGGTGTGGAAAATATCGGGGCAACCTCGTAGAGGTGTGGAAAATGTCGGGGCAACCTCGTAGAGGTGTGGAAAATGTCGGGGCAACCTCGCAGAGGTGTGGAAAATATCGGGGCAACCTCGTAGAGGTGTGGACAATATCGGGGCAGCCTCGTAGAGGTGTGGAAAATATCGGGGCAACCTCGTAGAGGTGTGGAAAATATCGGGGCAACCTCGCAGAGGTGTGGAAAATGTCGGGGCAACCTCGTAGAGGTGTGGACAATATCGGGGCAGCCTCGTAGAGGTGTGGAAAATATCGGGGCAACCTCGTAGAGGTGTGGAAAATGTCGGGGCAACCTCGCAGAGGTGTGGAAAATATCGGGGCAACCTCGTAGAGGTGTGGACAATATCGGGGCAGCCTCGTAGAGGTGTGGAAAATATCGGGGCAACCTCGTAGAGGTGTGGAAAATATCGGGGCAACCTCGCAGAGGTGTGGAAAATGTCGGGGCAACCTCGTAGAGGTGTGGACAATATCGGGGCAGCCTCGTAGAGGTGTGGAAAATATCGGGGCAACCTCGTAGAGGTGTGGATAATATCGGGGCAACCTCGCAGAGGTGTGGAAAATGTCGGGGCAACCTCGTAGAGGTGTGGAAAATGTCGGGGCAACCTCGTAGAGGTGTGGATAATATCGGGGCAACCTCGCAGAGGTGTGGAAAATATCGGGGCAACCTCGTAGAGGTGTGGAGAATGTCGGGGCAACCTCGCAGAGGTGTGGAAAATGTCGGGGCAACCTCGTAGAGGTGTGGAAAATATCGGGGCAACCTCGTAGAGGTGTGGAAAATATCGGGGCAACCTCGCAGAGGTGTGGAAAATATCGGGGCAACCTCGCAGAGGTGTGGAAAATATCGGGGCAACCTCGCAGAGGTGTGGAAAATATCGGGGCAACCTCGTAGAGGTGTGGAAAATGTCGGGGCAACCTCGTAGAGGTGTGGAAAATATCGGGGCAACCTCGTAGAGGTGTGGAAAATATCGGGGCAACCTCGCAGAGGTGTGGAAAATATCGGGGCAACCTCGCAGAGGTGTGGAAAATATCGGGGCAACCTCGCAGAGGTGTGGAGAATGTCGGGGCAACCTCGCAGAGGTGTGGAAAATATCGGGGCAACCTCGCAGAGGTGTGGAAAATGTCGGGGCAACCTCGTAGAGGTGTCGAAAATATCGGGGCAACCTCGCAGAGGTGTGGAAAATGTCGGGGCAACCTCGTAGAGGTGTGGAAAATATCGGGGCAACCTCGTAGAGGTGTGGAAAATGTCGGGGCAACCTCGTAGAGGTGTGGAAAATATCGGGGCAACCTCGTAGAGGTGTGGACAATATCGGGGCAGCCTCGTAGAGGTGTGGAAACTATCGGGGCAACCTCGTAGAGGTGTGGACAATATCGGGGCAACCTCGTAGAGGTGTGGAAAATATCGGGGCAACCTCGTAGAGGTGTGGAAAATGTCGGGGCAACCTCGTAGAGGTGTGGAAAATATCGGGGCAACCTCGTAGAGGTGTGGACAATATCGGGGCAGCCTCGTAGAGGTGTGGAAAATATCGGGGCAACCTCGTAGAGGTGTGGAAAATATCGGGGCAACCTCGCAGAGGTGTGGAAAATGTCGGGGCAACCTCGTAGAGGTGTGGAAAATATCGGGGCAACCTCGCAGAGGTGTGAAATATGTCGGGGCAACCTCGTAGAGGTGTGGAAAATATCGGGGCAACCTCGTAGAGGTGTGGAAAATGTCGGGGCAACCTCGTAGAGGTGTGGAAAATATCGGGGCAACCTCGTAGAGGTGTGGACAATATCGGGGCAGCCTCGTAGAGGTGTGGAAACTATCGGGGCAACCTCGTAGAGGTGTGGACAATATCGGGGCAACCTCGTAGAGGTGTGGAAAATATCGGGGCAACCTCGCAGAGGTGTGGAAAATGTCGGGGCAACCTCGTAGAGGTGTGGATAATATCGGGGCAACCTCGCAGAGGTGTGGAAAATATCGGGGCAACCTCGTAGAGGTGTGGTAAATGTCGGGGCAACCTCGCAGAGGTGTGGAAAATATCGGGGCAACCTCGTAGAGGTGTGGATAATATCGGGGCAACCTCGCAGAGGTGTGGAAAATGTCGGGGCAACCTCGCAGAGGTGTGGAAAATGTCGGGGCAACCTCGTAGAGGTGTGGATAATATCGGGGCAACCTCGTAGAGGTGTGGAAAATATCGGGGCAACCTCGTAGAGGTGTGGACAATGTCGGGGCAGCCTCGTAGAGGTGTGGAAACTATCGGGGCAACCTCGTAGAGGTGTGGACAATATCGGGGCAACCTCGTAGAGGTGTGGACAATATCGGGGCAACCTCGTAGAGGTGTGGAAAATATCGGGGCAACCTCGTAGAGGTGTGGAAAATGTCGGGGCAACCTCGTAGAGGTGTGGAAAATATCGGGGCAACCTCGTAGAGGTGTGGAAAATATCGGGGCAACCTCGCAGAGGTGTGGAAAATATCGGGGCAACCTCGCAGAGGTGTGGAGAATGTCGGGGCAACCTCGCAGAGGTGTGGAAAATGTCGGGGCAACCTCGTAGAGGTGTCGAAAATATCGGGGCAACCTCGCAGAGGTGTGGAAAATGTCGGGGCAACCTCGTAGAGGTGTGGAAAATATCGGGGCAACCTCGTAGAGGTGTGGAAAATATCGGGGCAACCTCGCAGAGGTGTGGAAAATGTCGGGGCAACCTCGTAGAGGTGTGGAAAATATCGGGGCAACCTCGTAGAGGTGTGGAAAATGTCGGGGCAACCTCGTAGAGGTGTGGAAAATGTCGGGGCAACCTCGCAGAGGTGTGGAAAATATCGGGGCAACCTCGTAGAGGTGTGGACAATATCGGGGCAGCCTCGTAGAGGTGTGGAAAATATCGGGGCAACCTCGTAGAGGTGTGGAAAATATCGGGGCAACCTCGCAGAGGTGTGGAAAATGTCGGGGCAACCTCGTAGAGGTGTGGACAATATCGGGGCAGCCTCGTAGAGGTGTGGAAAATATCGGGGCAACCTCGTAGAGGTGTGGAAAATGTCGGGGCAACCTCGTAGAGGTGTGGATAATATCGGGGCAACCTCGCAGAGGTGTGGAAAATGTCGGGGCAACCTCGTAGAGGTGTGGAAAATGTCGGGGCAACCTCGTAGAGGTGTGGATAATATCGGGGCAACCTCGCAGAGGTGTGGAAAATATCGGGGCAACCTCGTAGAGGTGTGGAAAATATCGGGGCAACCTCGCAGAGGTGTGGAAAATGTCGGGGCAACCTCGTAGAGGTGTGGAAAATGTCGGGGCAACCTCGTAGAGGTGTCGAAAATATCGGGGCAACCTCGCAGAGGTGTGGAAAATATCGGGGCAACCTCGTAGAGGTGTGGAAAATATCGGGGCAACCTCGCAGAGGTGTGGAAAATATCGGGGCAACCTCGTAAAGGTGTGGAAAATATCGGGGCAACCTCGCAGAGGTGTGGATAATATCGGGGCAACCTCGTAGAGGTGTGGAAAATATCGGGGCAACCTCGCAGAGGTGTGAAATATGTCGGGGCAACCTCGTAGAGGTGTGGAAAATGTCGGGGCAACCTCACAGAGGTGTGGAAAATATCGGGGCAACCTCGTAGAGGTGTGGACAATATCGGGGCAGCCTCGTAGAGGTGTGGAAAATATCGGGGCAACCTCGTAGAGGTGTGGAAAATATCGGGGCAACCTCGCAGAGGTGTGGAAAATGTCGGGGCAACCTCGTAGAGGTGTGGAAAATATCGGGGCAACCTCGCAGAGGTGTGAAATATGTCGGGGCAACCTCGTAGAGGTGTGGAAAATATCGGGGCAACCTCGTAGAGGTGTGGAAAATGTCGGGGCAACCTCGTAGAGGTGTGGAAAATATCGGGGCAACCTCGTAGAGGTGTGGACAATATCGGGGCAGCCTCGTAGAGGTGTGGAAACTATCGGGGCAACCTCGTAGAGGTGTGGACAATATCGGGGCAACCTCGTAGAGGTGTGGAAAATATCGGGGCAACCTCGCAGAGGTGTGGAAAATGTCGGGGCAACCTCGTAGAGGTGTGGATAATATCGGGGCAACCTCGCAGAGGTGTGGAAAATATCGGGGCAACCTCGTAGAGGTGTGGTAAATGTCGGGGCAACCTCGCAGAGGTGTGGAAAATATCGGGGCAACCTCGTAGAGGTGTGGATAATATCGGGGCAACCTCGCAGAGGTGTGGAAAATGTCGGGGCAACCTCGCAGAGGTGTGGAAAATGTCGGGGCAACCTCGTAGAGGTGTGGATAATATCGGGGCAACCTCGTAGAGGTGTGGAAAATATCGGGGCAACCTCGCAGAGGTGTGGAAAATGTCGGGGCAACCTCGTAGAGGTGTGGAAAATATCGGGGCAACCTCGCAGAGGTGTGGAAAATATCGGGGCAACCTCGTAGAGGTGTGGAGAATGTCGGGGCAACCTCGCAGAGGTGTGGAAAATGTCGGGGCAACCTCGTAGAGGTGTGGAAAATATCGGGGCAACCTCGTAGAGGTGTGGAAAATATCGGGGCAACCTCGCAGAGGTGTGGAAAATATCGGGGCAACCTCGCAGAGGTGTGGAAAATATCGGGGCAACCTCGCAGAGGTGTGGAAAATATCGGGGCAACCTCGCAGAGGTGTGGAAAATGTCGGGGCAACCTCGTAGAGGTGTGGAAAATATCGGGGCAACCTCGTAGAGGTGTGGAAAATATCGGGGCAACCTCGCAGAGGTGTGGAAAATATCGGGGCAACCTCGCAGAGGTGTGGAGAATGTCGGGGCAACCTCGCAGAGGTGTGGAAAATATCGGGGCAACCTCGCAGAGGTGTGGAAAATGTCGGGGCAACCTCGTAGAGGTGTCGAAAATATCGGGGCAACCTCGCAGAGGTGTGGAAAATGTCGGGGCAACCTCGTAGAGGTGTGGAAAATATCGGGGCAACCTCGTAGAGGTGTGGAAAATATCGGGGCAACCTCGCAGAGGTGTGGAAAATGTCGGGGCAACCTCGTAGAGGTGTGGATAATATCGGGGCAACCTCGCAGAGGTGTGGAAAATGTCGGGGCAACCTCGTAGAGGTGTGGAAAATATCGGGGCAGCCTCGTAGAGGTGTGGAAAATATCGGGGCAACCTCGCAGAGGTGTGGAAAATATCGGGGCAACCTCGTAGAGGTGTGGAAAATATCGGGGCAACCTCGCAGAGGTGTGGAAAATGTCGGGGCAACCTCGCAGAGGTGTGGAAAATATCGGGGCAACCTCGCAGAGGTGTGGAAAATATCGGGGCAACCTCGCAGAGGTGTGGAAAATATCGGGGCAACCTCGTAGAGGTGTGGATAATATCGGGGCAACCTCGCAGAGGTGTGGAAAATGTCGGGGCAACCTCGCAGAGGTGTGGAAAATGTCGGGGCAACCTCGTAGAGGTGTGGATAATATCGGGGCAACCTCGTAGAGGTGTGGAAAATATCGGGGCAACCTCGCAGAGGTGTGGAAAATGTCGGGGCAACCTCGTAGAGGTGTGGAAAATATCGGGGCAACCTCGCAGAGGTGTGGAAAATATCGGGGCAACCTCGTAGAGGTGTGGAGAATGTCGGGGCAACCTCGCAGAGGTGTGGAAAATGTCGGGGCAACCTCGTAGAGGTGTGGAAAATATCGGGGCAACCTCGTAGAGGTGTGGAAAATATCGGGGCAACCTCGCAGAGGTGTGGAAAATATCGGGGCAACCTCGCAGAGGTGTGGAAAATATCGGGGCAACCTCGCAGAGGTGTGGAAAATATCGGGGCAACCTCGCAGAGGTGTGGAAAATGTCGGGGCAACCTCGTAGAGGTGTGGAAAATATCGGGGCAACCTCGTAGAGGTGTGGAAAATATCGGGGCAACCTCGCAGAGGTGTGGAAAATATCGGGGCAACCTCGCAGAGGTGTGGAGAATGTCGGGGCAACCTCGCAGAGGTGTGGAAAATATCGGGGCAACCTCGCAGAGGTGTGGAAAATGTCGGGGCAACCTCGTAGAGGTGTCGAAAATATCGGGGCAACCTCGCAGAGGTGTGGAAAATGTCGGGGCAACCTCGTAGAGGTGTGGAAAATATCGGGGCAACCTCGTAGAGGTGTGGAAAATATCGGGGCAACCTCGCAGAGGTGTGGAAAATGTCGGGGCAACCTCGTAGAGGTGTGGATAATATCGGGGCAACCTCGCAGAGGTGTGGAAAATGTCGGGGCAACCTCGTAGAGGTGTGGAAAATATCGGGGCAGCCTCGTAGAGGTGTGGAAAATATCGGGGCAACCTCGCAGAGGTGTGGAAAATATCGGGGCAACCTCGTAGAGGTGTGGAAAATATCGGGGCAACCTCGCAGAGGTGTGGAAAATGTCGGGGCAACCTCGCAGAGGTGTGGAAAATATCGGGGCAACCTCGCAGAGGTGTGGAAAATATCGGGGCAACCTCGTAGAGGTGTGGAAAATGTCGGGGCAACCTCGTAGAGGTGTGGAAAATATCGGGGCAGCCTCGTAGAGGTGTGGAAAATATCGGGGCAACCTCGTAGAGGTGTGGAAAATATCGGGGCAACCTCGCAGAGGTGTGGAAAATATCGGGGCAACCTCGCAGAGGTGTGGAAAATATCGGGGCAACCTCGCAGAGGTGTGGAAAATATCGGGGCAACCTCGCAGAGGTGTGGAAAATGTCGGGGCAACCTCGTAGAGGTGTGGAAAATATCGGGGCAACCTCGTAGAGGTGTGGAAAATATCGGGGCAACCTCGCAGAGGTGTGGAAAATATCGGGGCAACCTCGTAGAGGTGTGGAAAATGTCGGGGCAACCTCGCAGAGGTGTGGAAAATGTCGGGGCAACCTCGTAGAGGTGTGGAAAATATCGGGGCAACCTCGCAGAGGTGTGGAAAATATCGGGGCAACCTCGTAGAGGTGTGGAAAATGTCGGGGCAACCTCGCAGAGGTGTGGAAAATGTCGGGGCAACCTCGTAGAGGTGTGGATAATATCGGGGCAACCTCGCAGAGGTGTGGAAAATGTCGGGGCAACCTCGTAGAGGTGTGGAAAATGTCGGGGCAACCTCGTAGAGGTGTGGAAAATATCGGGGCAACCTCGCAGAGGTGTGGAAAATATCGGGGCAACCTCGTAGAGGTGTGGAAAATATCGGGGCAACCTCGTAGAGGTGTGGAAAATGTCGGGGCAACCTCGTAGAGGTGTGGAAAATATCGGGGCAACCTCGTAGAGGTGTGGACAATATCGGGGCAGCCTCGTAGAGGTGTGGAAAATATCGGGGCAACCTCGTAGAGGTGTGGACAATATCGGGGCAACCTCGTAGAGGTGTGGAAAATATCGGGGCAACCTCGCAGAGGTGTGGAAAATGTCGGGGCAACCTCGTAGAGGTGTGGAAAATATCGGGGCAACCCCACTCTCGTCACCAGGTCCTGGGCACGACCTTAAACTACCTAAGACCTAGGGAAGTCGTAAAACTCAACCCCACACCCCGAGGGCTCCCCCAGGCTGGTCCGCCTGGGCAACGGGGTCCCAGTGCATAGCACGGAGCACTGGGACAAAAGAGGGTCCGCCTTTTTCCGTCAACTCTGACATGGGGAGGGACAGCTGGAGCCACTGGCGGGGTGCTGTGTTGACTTCAGGGGGCTCCCAACGTGCTTCGGCACACCGGGTTCTTGGCCTGCAGCGGCATGGTAGTCGGTCAGAGAGGCCAGCGCTTGGTCGGGGACTACTCAGAGAGGGCGTGTGCGGACTTCAGGGGGCTCCCAACGTGCATCTGCACACCGGGTTCTTGGCCTGCGGACGTAGATTGCCTAAAGGTTTAGAAACCGGCCGAGCCCGTGGGGGTGACGAACGTACTGCCGGCCCGGGATTGTCAAGGTTCTTTCCCCAGATGGCTCACCAGTACCACCAAACCACACGGAGAGCAAAACCGCCGGGGAGGGGGTGGGGGAAGGTGGGAAGGGCGGCATGCCGAACTACAGCAAGGATGGCCAACAATGCGATCACTGCAAACAAGGCATGGGACACAAGAGGGAAAAAAAAAAAACAGGAGGAGCCAGGTCCTGGGCACGACCTTAAACTACCTAAGACCTAGGGAAGTCGTAAAACTCAACCCCACACCCCGAGGGCTCCCCCAGGCTGGTCCGCCTGGGCAACGGGGTCCCAGTGCATAGCACGGAGCACTGGGACAAAAGAGGGTCCGCCTTTTTCCGTCAACTCTGACATGGGGAGGGACAGCTGGAGCCACTGGCGGGGTGCTGTGTTGACTTCAGGGGGCTCCCAACGTGCTTCGGCACACCGGGTTCTTGGCCTGCGGCGGCATGGTAGTCGGTCAGAGAGGCCAGCGCTTGGTCGGGGACTACTCAGAGAGGGCGTGTGCGGACTTCAGGGGGCTCCCAACGTGCATCTGCACACCGGGTTCTTGGCCTGCGGACGTAGATTGCCTAAAGGTTTAGAAACCGGCCGAGCCCGTGGGGGTGACGAACGTACTGCCGGCCCGGGATTGTCAAGGTTCTTTCCCCAGATGGCTCACCAGTACCACCAAACCACACGGAGAGCAAAACCGCCGGGGAGGGGGTGGGGGAAGGTGGGAAGGGCGGCATGCCGAACTACAGCAAGGATGGCCAACAATGCGATCACTGCAAACAAGGCATGGGACACAAGAGGGAAAAAAAAAAAGGTCCTGGGCACGACCTTAAACTACCTAAGACCTAGGGAAGTCGTAAAACTCAACCCCACACCCCGAGGGCTCCCCCAGGCTGGTCCGCCTGGGCAACGGGGTCCCAGTGCATAGCACGGAGCACTGGGACAAAAGAGGGTCCGCCTTTTTCCGTCAACTCTGACATGGGGAGGGACAGCTGGAGCCACTGGCGGGGTGCTGTGTTGACTTCAGGGGGCTCCCAATGTGCTTCGGCACACCGGGTTCTTGGCCTGCGGCGGCATGGTAGTCGGTCAGAGAGGCCAGCGCTTGGTCGGGGACTACTCAGAGAGGGCGTGTGCGGACTTCAGGGGGCTCCCAACGTGCATCTGCACACCGGGTTCTTGGCCTGCGGACGTAGATTGCCTAAAGGTTTAGAAACCGGCCGAGCCCGTGGGGGTGACGAACGTACTGCCGGCCCGGGATTGTCAAGGTTCTTTCCCCAGATGGCTCACCAGTACCACCAAACCACACGGAGAGCAAAACCGCCGGGGAGGGGGTGGGGGAAGGTGGGAAGGGCGGCATGCCGAACTACAGCAAGGATGGCCAACAATGCGATCACTGCAAACAAGGCATGGGACACAAGAGGGAAAAAAAAAAAAAAAAAAAAAAAAAAAAAAAAAAAATCAAGGTCCTGGGTAAGACGTTAAACTGCCTGGGGGGGCCGTCCCCGGACCATGACGGGTGCCTGCACCAGGAGTCTAGCACGGCCGTGGTCCAGGGCATGACCGAAAACTGCTTGGGCACCGAGGCTCCCCAGACCAGGAAGGGTGGAGACACCTGGAGTCTAAATAGTCACACCACGTCAGGCCAGACCTTCGCATTGCACTCCGCGAAGACTGCCACACAGCCGCGGGGCAGGTGTGCAGCCTGTG
Organism: Rhynchopus euleeides; assembly: GCA_963210315.1. Taxonomy (NCBI): domain Eukaryota; phylum Euglenozoa; class Diplonemea; order Diplonemida; family Diplonemidae; genus Rhynchopus; species Rhynchopus euleeides. Next base: position 1,693,473 of record OY723278.1, read on the forward strand.
GAAAACCTCGTACAGAAAAGGGTCGGCGACCGCCCGCCCCCAGTCTGAGAGGCATCAGCCGAATCTCGGTGGAGGCGGGCACAAAACAAAAGGGAGAGTCGTCACTGTGCATATCAGCACGGTCCCGCCCTCTGTGCCAGACCAACACACCACCAAAGGAAAAGAGGAAGAGGCGACGTAAGGCAATGCCTCCGTGCGGCCAGGAGAACACGAAATAGCGACCCCCTCAACGGGGAATGCTACGAGCACGGCCAAAAATCGTTCAAATCGTTCAAATATCGGGGCAACCTCGCAGAGGTGTGGAAAATGTCGGGGCAACCTCGTAGAGGTGTGGACAATATCGGGGCAGCCTCGTAGAGGTGTGGAAAATATCGGGGCAACCTCGCAGAGGTGTGGAAAATATCGGGGCAACCTCGTAGAGGTGTGGAAAATATCGGGGCAACCTCGCAGAGGTGTGGAAAATATCGGGGCAACCTCGCAGAGGTGTGGATAATATCGGGGCAACCTCGTAGAGGTGTGGAAAATATCGGGGCAACCTCGCAGAGGTGTGAAATATGTCGGGGCAACCTCGTAGAGGTGTGGATAATATCGGGGCAACCTCGCAGAGGTGTGGATAATATCGGGGCAACCTCGTAGAGGTGTGGAAAATATCGGGGCAACCTCGCAGAGGTGTGAAATATGTCGGGGCAACCTCGCAGAGGTGTGGAAAATATCGGGGCAACCTCGTAGAGGTGTGGACAATATCGGGGCAGCCTCGTAGAGGTGTGGAAAATATCGGGGCAACCTCGTAGAGGTGTGGAAAATATCGGGGCAACCTCGCAGAGGTGTGGAAAATGTCGGGGCAACCTCGTAGAGGTGTGGAAAATATCGGGGCAACCTCGCAGAGGTGTGAAATATGTCGGGGCAACCTCGTAGAGGTGTGGAAAATATCGGGGCAACCTCGTAGAGGTGTGGAAAATGTCGGGGCAACCTCGTAGAGGTGTGGAAAATATCGGGGCAACCTCGTAGAGGTGTGGACAATATCGGGGCAGCCTCGTAGAGGTGTGGAAAATATCGGGGCAACCTCGTAGAGGTGTGGACAATATCGGGGCAACCTCGTAGAGGTGTGGAAAATATCGGGGCAACCTCGCAGAGGTGTGGAAAATGTCGGGGCAACCTCGTAGAGGTGTGGATAATATCGGGGCAACCTCGCAGAGGTGTGGAAAATATCGGGGCAACCTCGTAGAGGTGTGGAAAATATCGGGGCAACCTCGCAGAGGTGTGGAAAATATCGGGGCAACCTCGTAGAGGTGTGGAAAATGTCGGGGCAACCTCGCAGAGGTGTGGAAAATATCGGGGCAACCTCGTAGAGGTGTGGATAATATCGGGGCAACCTCGCAGAGGTGTGGAAAATGTCGGGGCAACCTCGCAGAGGTGTGGAAAATGTCGGGGCAACCTCGTAGAGGTGTGGAAAATATCGGGGCAACCTCGTAGAGGTGTGGAAAATATCGGGGCAACCTCGCAGAGGTGTGGAAAATATCGGGGCAACCTCGTAGAGGTGTGGAAAATGTCGGGGCAACCTCGTAGAGGTGTGGAAAATATCGGGGCAACCTCGCAGAGGTGTGGAAAATGTCGGGGCAACCTCGTAGAGGTGTGGAAAATATCGGGGCAACCTCGCAGAGGTGTGGAAAATATCGGGGCAACCTCGTAGAGGTGTGGAGAATGTCGGGGCAACCTCGCAGAGGTGTGGAAAATGTCGGGGCAACCTCGTAGAGGTGTGGAAAATATCGGGGCAACCTCGTAGAGGTGTGGAAAATATCGGGGCAACCTCGCAGAGGTGTGGAAAATATCGGGGCAACCTCGCAGAGGTGTGGAAAATATCGGGGCAACCTCGCAGAGGTGTGGAAAATATCGGGGCAACCTCGCAGAGGTGTGGAAAATGTCGGGGCAACCTCGTAGAGGTGTGGAAAATATCGGGGCAACCTCGTAGAGGTGTGGAAAATATCGGGGCAACCTCGCAGAGGTGTGGAAAATATCGGGGCAACCTCGCAGAGGTGTGGAAAATATCGGGGCAACCTCGCAGAGGTGTGGAGAATGTCGGGGCAACCTCGCAGAGGTGTGGAAAATATCGGGGCAACCTCGCAGAGGTGTGGAAAATGTCGGGGCAACCTCGTAGAGGTGTCGAAAATATCGGGGCAACCTCGCAGAGGTGTGGAAAATGTCGGGGCAACCTCGTAGAGGTGTGGAAAATATCGGGGCAACCTCGCAGAGGTGTGGAAAATGTCGGGGCAACCTCGTAGAGGTGTGGAAAATATCGGGGCAACCTCGTAGAGGTGTGGAAAATGTCGGGGCAACCTCGTAGAGGTGTGGAAAATGTCGGGGCAACCTCGCAGAGGTGTGGAAAATATCGGGGCAACCTCGTAGAGGTGTGGACAATATCGGGGCAGCCTCGTAGAGGTGTGGAAAATATCGGGGCAACCTCGTAGAGGTGTGGAAAATATCGGGGCAACCTCGCAGAGGTGTGGAAAATGTCGGGGCAACCTCGTAGAGGTGTGGACAATATCGGGGCAGCCTCGTAGAGGTGTGGAAAATATCGGGGCAACCTCGTAGAGGTGTGGAAAATGTCGGGGCAACCTCGTAGAGGTGTGGATAATATCGGGGCAACCTCGCAGAGGTGTGGAAAATGTCGGGGCAACCTCGTAGAGGTGTGGAAAATATCGGGGCAACCTCGTAGAGGTGTGGAAAATGTCGGGGCAACCTCGCAGAGGTGTGGAAAATATCGGGGCAACCTCGTAGAGGTGTGGACAATATCGGGGCAGCCTCGTAGAGGTGTGGAAAATATCGGGGCAACCTCGTAGAGGTGTGGAAAATATCGGGGCAACCTCGCAGAGGTGTGGAAAATGTCGGGGCAACCTCGTAGAGGTGTGGACAATATCGGGGCAGCCTCGTAGAGGTGTGGAAAATATCGGGGCAACCTCGTAGAGGTGTGGAAAATGTCGGGGCAACCTCGTAGAGGTGTGGATAATATCGGGGCAACCTCGCAGAGGTGTGGAAAATATCGGGGCAACCTCGTAGAGGTGTGGAAAATATCGGGGCAACCTCGCAGAGGTGTGGAAAATGTCGGGGCAACCTCGTAGAGGTGTGGAAAATATCGGGGCAACCTCGTAGAGGTGTGGAAAATGTCGGGGCAACCTCGTAGAGGTGTCGAAAATATCGGGGCAACCTCGCAGAGGTGTGGAAAATATCGGGGCAACCTCGTAGAGGTGTGGAAAATATCGGGGCAACCTCGCAGAGGTGTGGAAAATATCGGGGCAACCTCGTAAAGGTGTGGAAAATATCGGGGCAACCTCGCAGAGGTGTGGATAATATCGGGGCAACCTCGTAGAGGTGTGGAAAATATCGGGGCAACCTCGCAGAGGTGTGAAATATGTCGGGGCAACCTCGTAGAGGTGTGGAAAATGTCGGGGCAACCTCACAGAGGTGTGGAAAATATCGGGGCAACCTCGTAGAGGTGTGGACAATATCGGGGCAGCCTCGTAGAGGTGTGGAAAATATCGGGGCAACCTCGTAGAGGTGTGGAAAATATCGGGGCAACCTCGCAGAGGTGTGGAAAATGTCGGGGCAACCTCGTAGAGGTGTGGAAAATATCGGGGCAACCTCGCAGAGGTGTGAAATATGTCGGGGCAACCTCGTAGAGGTGTGGAAAATATCGGGGCAACCTCGTAGAGGTGTGGAAAATGTCGGGGCAACCTCGTAGAGGTGTGGAAAATATCGGGGCAACCTCGTAGAGGTGTGGACAATATCGGGGCAGCCTCGTAGAGGTGTGGAAACTATCGGGGCAACCTCGTAGAGGTGTGGACAATATCGGGGCAACCTCGTAGAGGTGTGGAAAATATCGGGGCAACCTCGCAGAGGTGTGGAAAATGTCGGGGCAACCTCGTAGAGGTGTGGATAATATCGGGGCAACCTCGCAGAGGTGTGGAAAATATCGGGGCAACCTCGTAGAGGTGTGGAAAATGTCGGGGCAACCTCGTAGAGGTGTCGAAAATATCGGGGCAACCTCGCAGAGGTGTGGAAAATATCGGGGCAACCTCGTAGAGGTGTGGAAAATATCGGGGCAACCTCGCAGAGGTGTGGAAAATATCGGGGCAACCTCGTAAAGGTGTGGAAAATATCGGGGCAACCTCGCAGAGGTGTGGATAATATCGGGGCAACCTCGTAGAGGTGTGGAAAATATCGGGGCAACCTCGCAGAGGTGTGAAATATGTCGGGGCAACCTCGTAGAGGTGTGGAAAATGTCGGGGCAACCTCACAGAGGTGTGGAAAATATCGGGGCAACCTCGTAGAGGTGTGGAAAATATCGGGGCAGCCTCGTAGAGGTGTGGAAAATATCGGGGCAACCTCGTAGAGGTGTGGAAAATATCGGGGCAACCTCGCAGAGGTGTGGAAAATGTCGGGGCAACCTCGTAGAGGTGTGGAAAATATCGGGGCAACCTCGCAGAGGTGTGAAATATGTCGGGGCAACCTCGTAGAGGTGTGGAAAATATCGGGGCAACCTCGTAGAGGTGTGGAAAATGTCGGGGCAACCTCGTAGAGGTGTGGAAAATATCGGGGCAACCTCGTAGAGGTGTGGACAATATCGGGGCAGCCTCGTAGAGGTGTGGAAACTATCGGGGCAACCTCGTAGAGGTGTGGACAATATCGGGGCAACCTCGTAGAGGTGTGGAAAATATCGGGGCAACCTCGCAGAGGTGTGGAAAATGTCGGGGCAACCTCGTAGAGGTGTGGATAATATCGGGGCAACCTCGCAGAGGTGTGGAAAATATCGGGGCAACCTCGTAGAGGTGTGTAAAATATCGGGGCAACCTCGCAGAGGTGTGGAAAATATCGGGGCAACCTCGTAGAGGTGTGGTAAATGTCGGGGCAACCTCGCAGAGGTGTGGAAAATATCGGGGCAACCTCGTAGAGGTGTGGATAATATCGGGGCAACCTCGCAGAGGTGTGGAAAATGTCGGGGCAACCTCGCAGAGGTGTGGAAAATGTCGGGGCAACCTCGTAGAGGTGTGGAAAATATCGGGGCAACCTCGTAGAGGTGTGGAAAATATCGGGGCAACCTCGCAGAGGTGTGGAAAATATCGGGGCAACCTCGTAGAGGTGTGGAAAATATCGGGGCAACCTCGCAGAGGTGTGGAAAATGTCGGGGCAACCTCGTAGAGGTGTGGAAAATATCGGGGCAACCTCGCAGAGGTGTGGAAAATATCGGGGCAACCTCGTAGAGGTGTGGAGAATGTCGGGGCAACCTCGCAGAGGTGTGGAAAATGTCGGGGCAACCTCGTAGAGGTGTGGAAAATATCGGGGCAACCTCGTAGAGGTGTGGAAAATATCGGGGCAACCTCGCAGAGGTGTGGAAAATATCGGGGCAACCTCGCAGAGGTGTGGAAAATATCGGGGCAACCTCGCAGAGGTGTGGAAAATATCGGGGCAACCTCGCAGAGGTGTGGAAAATGTCGGGGCAACCTCGTAGAGGTGTGGAAAATATCGGGGCAACCTCGTAGAGGTGTGGAAAATATCGGGGCAACCTCGCAGAGGTGTGGAAAATATCGGGGCAACCTCGCAGAGGTGTGGAAAATATCGGGGCAACCTCGCAGAGGTGTGGAGAATGTCGGGGCAACCTCGCAGAGGTGTGGAAAATGTCGGGGCAACCTCGCAGAGGTGTGGAAAATATCGGGGCAACCTCGTAGAGGTGTGGAAAATATCGGGGCAACCTCGCAGAGGTGTGGAAAATATCGGGGCAACCTCGCAGAGGTGTGGAAAATGTCGGGGCAACCTCGTAGAGGTGTGGAAAATATCGGGGCAACCTCGTAGAGGTGTGGAAAATATCGGGGCAACCTCGCAGAGGTGTGGAAAATATCGGGGCAACCTCGTAGAGGTGTGGAAAATGTCGGGGCAACCTCGCAGAGGTGTGGAAAATATCGGGGCAACCTCGTAGAGGTGTGGTAAATGTCGGGGCAACCTCGCAGAGGTGTGGAAAATATCGGGGCAACCTCGTAGAGGTGTGGACAATATCGGGGCAACCTCGTAGAGGTGTGGAAAATATCGGGGCAACCTCGCAGAGGTGTGGAAAATGTCGGGGCAACCTCGTAGAGGTGTGGATAATATCGGGGCAACCTCGCAGAGGTGTGGAAAATATCGGGGCAACCTCGTAGAGGTGTGTAAAATATCGGGGCAACCTCGCAGAGGTGTGGAAAATATCGGGGCAACCTCGTAGAGGTGTGGTAAATGTCGGGGCAACCTCGCAGAGGTGTGGAAAATATCGGGGCAACCTCGTAGAGGTGTGGATAATATCGGGGCAACCTCGCAGAGGTGTGGAAAATGTCGGGGCAACCTCGCAGAGGTGTGGAAAATGTCGGGGCAACCTCGCAGAGGTGTGGAAAATATCGGGGCAACCTCGTAGAGGTGTGGAAAATATCGGGGCAACCTCGCAGAGGTGTGGAAAATATCGGGGCAACCTCGCAGAGGTGTGGAAAATGTCGGGGCAACCTCGTAGAGGTGTGGAAAATATCGGGGCAACCTCGTAGAGGTGTGGAAAATATCGGGGCAACCTCGCAGAGGTGTGGAAAATATCGGGGCAACCTCGTAGAGGTGTGGAAAATGTCGGGGCAACCTCGCAGAGGTGTGGAAAATATCGGGGCAACCTCGTAGAGGTGTGGTAAATGTCGGGGCAACCTCGCAGAGGTGTGGAAAATATCGGGGCAACCTCGTAGAGGTGTGGACAATATCGGGGCAACCTCGTAGAGGTGTGGAAAATATCGGGGCAACCTCGCAGAGGTGTGGAAAATGTCGGGGCAACCTCGTAGAGGTGTGGATAATATCGGGGCAACCTCGCAGAGGTGTGGAAAATATCGGGGCAACCTCGTAGAGGTGTGTAAAATATCGGGGCAACCTCGCAGACGTGTGGAAAATATCGGGGCAACCTCGTAGAGGTGTGGTAAATGTCGGGGCAACCTCGCAGAGGTGTGGAAAATATCGGGGCAACCTCGTAGAGGTGTGGATAATATCGGGGCAACCTCGCAGAGGTGTGGAAAATGTCGGGGCAACCTCGCAGAGGTGTGGAAAATGTCGGGGCAACCTCGTAGAGGTGTGGAAAATATCGGGGCAACCTCGTAGAGGTGTGGAAAATATCGGGGCAACCTCGCAGAGGTGTGGAAAATATCGGGGCAACCTCGTAGAGGTGTGGAAAATGTCGGGGCAACCTCGTAGAGGTGTGGAAAATATCGGGGCAACCTCGCAGAGGTGTGGAAAATGTCGGGGCAACCTCGTAGAGGTGTGGAAAATATCGGGGCAACCTCGCAGAGGTGTGGAAAATATCGGGGCAACCTCGTAGAGGTGTGGAGAATGTCGGGGCAACCTCGCAGAGGTGTGGAAAATGTCGGGGCAACCTCGTAGAGGTGTGGAAAATATCGGGGCAACCTCGTAGAGGTGTGGAAAATATCGGGGCAACCTCGCAGAGGTGTGGAAAATATCGGGGCAACCTCGCAGAGGTGTGGAAAATATCGGGGCAACCTCGCAGAGGTGTGGAAAATATCGGGGCAACCTCGCAGAGGTGTGGAAAATGTCGGGGCAACCTCGTAGAGGTGTGGAAAATATCGGGGCAACCTCGTAGAGGTGTGGAAAATATCGGGGCAACCTCGCAGAGGTGTGGAAAATATCGGGGCAACCTCGCAGAGGTGTGGAAAATATCGGGGCAACCTCGCAGAGGTGTGGAGAATGTCGGGGCAACCTCGCAGAGGTGTGGAAAATGTCGGGGCAACCTCGCAGAGGTGTGGAAAATATCGGGGCAACCTCGTAGAGGTGTGGAAAATATCGGGGCAACCTCGCAGAGGTGTGGAAAATATCGGGGCAACCTCGCAGAGGTGTGGAAAATGTCGGGGCAACCTCGTAGAGGTGTGGAAAATATCGGGGCAACCTCGTAGAGGTGTGGAAAATATCGGGGCAACCTCGCAGAGGTGTGGAAAATATCGGGGCAACCTCGTAGAGGTGTGGAAAATGTCGGGGCAACCTCGCAGAGGTGTGGAAAATATCGGGGCAACCTCGTAGAGGTGTGGTAAATGTCGGGGCAACCTCGCAGAGGTGTGGAAAATATCGGGGCAACCTCGTAGAGGTGTGGACAATATCGGGGCAACCTCGTAGAGGTGTGGAAAATATCGGGGCAACCTCGCAGAGCTGTGGAAAATGTCGGGGCAACCTCGTAGAGGTGTGGATAATATCGGGGCAACCTCGCAGAGGTGTGGAAAATATCGGGGCAACCTCGTAGAGGTGTGTAAAATATCGGGGCAACCTCGCAGAGGTGTGGAAAATATCGGGGCAACCTCGTAGAGGTGTGGTAAATGTCGGGGCAACCTCGCAGAGGTGTGGAAAATATCGGGGCAACCTCGTAGAGGTGTGGATAATATCGGGGCAACCTCGCAGAGGTGTGGAAAATGTCGGGGCAACCTCGCAGAGGTGTGGAAAATGTCGGGGCAACCTCGCAGAGGTGTGGAAAATATCGGGGCAACCTCGTAGAGGTGTGGAAAATATCGGGGCAACCTCGCAGAGGTGTGGAAAATATCGGGGCAACCTCGCAGAGGTGTGGAAAATGTCGGGGCAACCTCGTAGAGGTGTGGAAAATATCGGGGCAACCTCGTAGAGGTGTGGAAAATATCGGGGCAACCTCGCAGAGGTGTGGAAAATATCGGGGCAACCTCGTAGAGGTGTGGAAAATGTCGGGGCAACCTCGCAGAGGTGTGGAAAATATCGGGGCAACCTCGTAGAGGTGTGGTAAATGTCGGGGCAACCTCGCAGAGGTGTGGAAAATATCGGGGCAACCTCGTAGAGGTGTGGACAATATCGGGGCAACCTCGTAGAGGTGTGGAAAATATCGGGGCAACCTCGCAGAGGTGTGGAAAATGTCGGGGCAACCTCGTAGAGGTGTGGATAATATCGGGGCAACCTCGCAGAGGTGTGGAAAATATCGGGGCAACCTCGTAGAGGTGTGTAAAATATCGGGGCAACCTCGCAGAGGTGTGGAAAATATCGGGGCAACCTCGTAGAGGTGTGGTAAATGTCGGGGCAACCTCGCAGAGGTGTGGAAAATATCGGGGCAACCTCGTAGAGGTGTGGATAATATCGGGGCAACCTCGCAGAGGTGTGGAAAATGTCGGGGCAACCTCGCAGAGGTGTGGAAAATGTCGGGGCAACCTCGTAGAGGTGTGGAAAATATCGGGGCAACCTCGTAGAGGTGTGGAAAATATCGGGGCAACCTCGCAGAGGTGTGGAAAATATCGGGGCAACCTCGTAGAGGTGTGGAAAATGTCGGGGCAACCTCGTAGAGGTGTGGAAAATATCGGGGCAACCTCGCAGAGGTGTGGAAAATGTCGGGGCAACCTCGTAGAGGTGTGGAAAATATCGGGGCAACCTCGCAGAGGTGTGGAAAATATCGGGGCAACCTCGTAGAGGTGTGGAGAATGTCGGGGCAACCTCGCAGAGGTGTGGAAAATGTCGGGGCAACCTCGTAGAGGTGTGGAAAATATCGGGGCAACCTCGTAGAGGTGTGGAAAATATCGGGGCAACCTCGCAGAGGTGTGGAAAATATCGGGGCAACCTCGCAGAGGTGTGGAAAATATCGGGGCAACCTCGCAGAGGTGTGGAAAATATCGGGGCAACCTCGCAGAGGTGTGGAAAATGTCGGGGCAACCTCGTAGAGGTGTGGAAAATATCGGGGCAACCTCGTAGAGGTGTGGAAAATATCGGGGCAACCTCGCAGAGGTGTGGAAAATATCGGGGCAACCTCGCAGAGGTGTGGAAAATATCGGGGCAACCTCGTAGAGGTGTGGACAATATCGGGGCAACCTCGTAGAGGTGTGGAAAATATCGGGGCAACCTCGCAGAGGTGTGGAAAATGTCGGGGCAACCTCGTAGAGGTGTGGATAATATCGGGGCAACCTCGCAGAGGTGTGGAAAATATCGGGGCAACCTCGTAGAGGTGTGTAAAATATCGGGGCAACCTCGCAGAGGTGTGGAAAATATCGGGGCAACCTCGTAGAGGTGTGGTAAATGTCGGGGCAACCTCGCAGAGGTGTGGAAAATATCGGGGCAACCTCGTAGAGGTGTGGATAATATCGGGGCAACCTCGCAGAGGTGTGGAAAATGTCGGGGCAACCTCGCAGAGGTGTGGAAAATGTCGGGGCAACCTCGCAGAGGTGTGGAAAATATCGGGGCAACCTCGTAGAGGTGTGGAAAATATCGGGGCAACCTCGCAGAGGTGTGGAAAATATCGGGGCAACCTCGCAGAGGTGTGGAAAATGTCGGGGCAACCTCGTAGAGGTGTGGAAAATATCGGGGCAACCTCGTAGAGGTGTGGAAAATATCGGGGCAACCTCGCAGAGGTGTGGAAAATATCGGGGCAACCTCGTAGAGGTGTGGAAAATGTCGGGGCAACCTCGCAGAGGTGTGGAAAATATCGGGGCAACCTCGTAGAGGTGTGGTAAATGTCGGGGCAACCTCGCAGAGGTGTGGAAAATATCGGGGCAACCTCGTAGAGGTGTGGACAATATCGGGGCAACCTCGTAGAGGTGTGGAAAATATCGGGGCAACCTCGCAGAGGTGTGGAAAATGTCGGGGCAACCTCGTAGAGGTGTGGATAATATCGGGGCAACCTCGCAGAGGTGTGGAAAATATCGGGGCAACCTCGTAGAGGTGTGTAAAATATCGGGGCAACCTCGCAGAGGTGTGGAAAATATCGGGGCAACCTCGTAGAGGTGTGGTAAATGTCGGGGCAACCTCGCAGAGGTGTGGAAAATATCGGGGCAACCTCGTAGAGGTGTGGATAATATCGGGGCAACCTCGCAGAGGTGTGGAAAATGTCGGGGCAACCTCGCAGAGGTGTGGAAAATGTCGGGGCAACCTCGTAGAGGTGTGGAAAATGTCGGGGCAACCTCGTAGAGGTGTGGAAAATATCGGGGCAACCTCGCAGAGGTGTGGAAAATATCGGGGCAACCTCGTAGAGGTGTGGAAAATATCGGGGCAACCTCGTAGAGGTGTGGAAAATATCGGGGCAACCTCGCAGAGGTGTGGAAAATATCGGGGCAACCTCGTAGAGGTGTGGAAAATGTCGGGGCAACCTCGTAGAGGTGTGGAAAATATCGGGGCAACCTCGCAGAGGTGTGGAAAATGTCGGGGCAACCTCGTAGAGGTGTGGAAAATATCGGGGCAACCTCGCAGAGGTGTGGAAAATATCGGGGCAACCTCGTAGAGGTGTGGAGAATGTCGGGGCAACCTCGCAGAGGTGTGGAAAATGTCGGGGCAACCTCGTAGAGGTGTGGAAAATATCGGGGCAACCTCGTAGAGGTGTGGAAAATATCGGGGCAACCTCGCAGAGGTGTGGAAAATATCGGGGCAACCTCGCAGAGGTGTGGAAAATATCGGGGCAACCTCGCAGAGGTGTGGAAAATATCGGGGCAACCTCGCAGAGGTGTGGAAAATGTCGGGGCAACCTCGTAGAGGTGTGGAAAATATCGGGGCAACCTCGTAGAGGTGTGGAAAATATCGGGGCAACCTCGCAGAGGTGTGGAAAATATCGGGGCAACCTCGCAGAGGTGTGGAAAATATCGGGGCAACCTCGCAGAGGTGTGGAGAATGTCGGGGCAACCTCGCAGAGGTGTGGAAAATGTCGGGGCAACCTCGCAGAGGTGTGGAAAGTATCGGGGCAACCTCGTAGAGGTGTGGAAAATATCGGGGCAACCTCGCAGAGGTGTGGAAAATATCGGGGCAACCTCGCAGAGGTGTGGAAAATGTCGGGGCAACCTCGTAGAGGTGTGGAAAATATCGGGGCAACCTCGTAGAGGTGTGGAAAATATCGGGGCAACCTCGCAGAGGTGTGGAAAATATCGGGGCAACCTCGTAGAGGTGTGGAAAATGTCGGGGCAACCTCGTAGAGGTGTGGGAAATATCGGGGCAACCTCGTAGAGGTGTGGAAAATATCGGGGCAACCTCGCAGAGGTGTGGAAAATATCGGGGCAACCTCGTAGAGGTGTGGAAAATGTCGGGGCAACCTCGTAGAGGTGTGGGAAATATCGGGGCAACCTCGCAGAGGTGTGGAAAATATCGGGGCAACCTCGTAGAGGTGTGGATAATATCGGGGCAACCTCGCAGAGGTGTGGAAAATATCGGGGCAACCTCGTAGAGGTGTGGAAAATATCGGGGCAACCTCGCAGAGGTGTGGAAAATATCGGGGCAACCTCGCAGAGGTGTGGAAAATATCGGGGCAACCTCGCAGAGGTGTGGAGAATGTCGGGGCAACCTCGCAGAGGTGTGGAAAATATCGGGGCAACCTCGTAGAGGTGTGGAAAATATCGGGGCAACTTCGCAGAGGTGTGGAGAATGTCGGGGCAACCTCGCAGAGGTGTGGAAAATGTCGGGGCAACCTCGTAGAGGTGTGGAAAGTATCGGGGCAACCTCGTAGAGGTGTGGAAAATATCGGGGCAACCTCGCAGAGGTGTGGAAAATATCGGGGCAACCTCGTAGAGGTGTGGAAAATATCGGGGCAACCTCGCAGAGGTGTGGAAAATATCGGGGCAACCTCGCAGAGGTGTGGAAAATATCGGGGCAACCTCGCAGAGGTGTGGAGAATGTCGGGGCAACCTCGCAGAGGTGTGGAAAATGTCGGGGCAACCTCGTAGAGGTGTGGAAAATATCGGGGCAACCTCGTAGAGGTGTGGAAAATATCGGGGCAACCTCGCAGAGGTGTGGAAAATATCGGGGCAACCTCGTAGAGGTGTGGAAAATATCGGGGCAACCTCGTAGAGGTGTGGAAAATATCGGGGCAACCTCGCAGAGGTGTGGAAAATGTCGGGGCAACCTCGTAGAGGTGTGGAAAATATCGGGGCAACCTCGTAGAGGTGTGGAAAATATCGGGGCAACCTCGCAGAGGTGTGGAAAATATCGGGGCAACCTCGTAGAGGTGTGGAAAATATCGGGGCAACCTCGTAGAGGTGTGGAAAATATCGGGGCAACTGCGCAGAGGTGTGGAGAATGTCGGGGCAACCTCGCAGAGGTGTGGAAAATGTCGGGGCAACCTCGTAGAGGTGTGGAAAATATCGGGGCAACCTCGCAGAGGTGTGGAAAATATCGGGGCAACCTCGTAGAGGTGTGGAAAATGTCGGGGCAACCTCGTAGAGGTGTGGAAAATGTCGGGGCAACCTCGTAGAGGTGTGGAAAACAGCGCGTTGTGTGCGGGTTCGCGGGCAGATGGCCGGTCAACCGGCGCGGCCACCGGTCTGCCGGTGAACGGTCAGATGGCCGGTCAACGGGTTACTTCCTGACCGGTCAACCGGCCGGTCGGTGTCCAAGTTACCCCACTACAGTCAGCACGGAGTCAAAGGAACGCACTGGGGCCCGAGACGTGAGGACCTCCTGCAAGCCCCCTCCAGGCGTGTGCATTCAGGATTTTTGGCGTCATTTACCGTCACTTAGTGTCACTTAACGTCACTTACAGTCACTTACCAACACTTACGGTCACTTACCGTCACTTAGTGTCACTTAGCGTCACAGGAGCTGACCTCATTTGGCCTAAGAATACAACCGAACACCGCGTTTTGATGTGATCTCCATCTCTGCGTATCCAGAACACACACCCTGTTTTACAGGCATCCTTCGAGTCTATTGTCCAACAGTTCCCCGTCCTTCTCGAGTCCATCCAAGCTGGAAGCATTGCACTCCAGGCACGCCTTGAGACAGCGTCGGCGGCGGGAACCTCCGAAGCACCGACTGATCCGGCCCCTCGTCGAGCATCAAGTTTCGAACGTCGGATGGAGATTTACAAAGAAGGGGGCGGCACCCACGACCGACACAGGAGTGCATCTGCGGTGTCACGGGTGTCGCGGCTGTCACGGGCGTCACGGCAGTCACGGGCGTCGCTAAGCGACATTGGGGAAGAGTATGGCTATGTGAATCCATGCAGCCTTGCCAGCAGGCCTGGGCGGGGAACCAGCCCTTTTTCCGGGTTTTTTGGGTCGGGGAACCAGGTTTTTTCTAAGAATTTTTACAAGGGATTTTTTGCTCACCCCCCCACAGGTTTCAGGCGCGTGCCCGTCAGGCGGGACTTTTTCTATGATTTCTACGATGAAAACCACCCCCCCGCCCCCACCCCCCCCCCCCCCCCCTTCTAAGAACGATGATGGCTCACTCGGAAGTTTCGGCGTCCGAAACGTACGCCCACTCTCCCCAATCCTCCTCCATGTCGACATCGATGTCGACATGGACGCGGGCCCTTTTCTCCTGGGGCTCCTCGGGGTGCGGCCCAACCTCCCTCCTGCGCTCTGCCGGTGCCGCCTGTGTGGGAGGCAGCTGCGGCGGTTCTTCCGGCTGAGGTGTGGGGAGTGTCGATGGGGTGCCCGGGGTCGATGAAGCGGGGAGCTGGAAGGTGACATGTTGCAGGGTGGCTGGAGGCACGACGGGGGGTGCGGCATCTGCAAGCAACGAAGTGAGGAAGGGATCCTCAGGGACTTCCTCCACGAGGCTGACAATCGACAATGCATCGGCGTTGTCATCTTCCCAGCTGCCGTCCGATTCCTCATCACAATCCTCCACGCCAGCAAATAGAGAACCCATGGCTGCATCGAGGTCAACGAGCTCCACGGTTGTCAGAGTTGGAAGAGGCGTCAGGGAACGCGCAGTGAAGCGGCGCTTCTTGTTGGCGAGGAACGTGTTGACTGTTTCTTCAACGATGATCTTGCGCGCCGCGTCATCATGTGACAGCTCTAGAGTGATGCCCAGTTCTTGAGAGATGCTTGCGGCAGAGAGTGCCTTCCGGAACGATCCCCTCATGCGCGTTACAACTGAAAAATCAGCCTCCACAAACACAGTCGAGGGTGACAGTGCCACCATGGCCTCAAGCACTATCGCAAACGTCGAACTCTCGGATTCCAGCAAGAAGTCGACGACAAACTCTTTCAGAAGGTTCCCCCTGAGATCTGTGCATTCCAACCGCAGCTTCACCCACTCCATGCCGATGCTGAGAATCTCTGCCTGGTCGTAACCCAAGCGAGAAGCGAGCGCCATGAGGCACTCGCACGTGCTGTCCTTCCCACTTGTCGCGAAGAAAGAGCTGAATGAGCGGCAGGGATACTCCTCCCACCTCTTGGCCAGGTCCTTGTAGATGGTGTGGCAGAGCTTTGAGCGCCAGGAAGTCATCTCGGCAACTACCCCCGGAGGCAACGATGTGGTTCCCTGGTTCTCATAGAACTTGGCTTCGTGCTTGCCAGGCTGGCGCGCCAGCACCTTATGCACTGTCAGTGCATTCTGCAGGATGCTCTCCATCGACGAGAGCGACAGGTCTCGCTTCTGCAACGCCTCGCTCACCCCTTTATTGATGTCGAAGACGTCAGCCAAGATGCAAGTCGAGAGGGAATACTCGGGGGTGAGCTTGTGGAAGAAGAACGGCGGCGGCTGGATCTCCCCGAGCATAGCGACAGTGAAGTCAAAGTTCACCACAGCCGCGTTCAGGCGACGGAACGTTGCAGCTGCCCAACGCACGGAGTGCTCCTTCGGGAAGGAGAGACATTTCCCACCGGAAATGATCTGCAGAGACTTCTGCCTGGCGGTTGATCTGAAGAAGGCAAACCAGTGTCGGAGGAGGCGGCTATGTTCAACAACATTTCGTGTCTTCTTGATGAGGCCGACGGACAGCTGGTGCATGTGGGCAGCATCATGCACATCGATGAGAGTGCATCCCCACGCGATCTCGAGCTTCCCCCTGAGACTCTTCATCGTTGATGCCCCGTCTGCCGCGAATCCCTTCAGCGAACGCCGCGCCCACTGCGACAGCTGGAGGCTGTCGAACAACTTGACCAGCTCGTCCTTCTGCGACTCTGCGTCAGCTTTCTTCAAGTCGACTGTGCCCACACACCAATCTTTCATAGCACAATCCGTCCTGCTGATCCCCGAAACGATGACGATCATCAAGTCGATGCGGGCGAACGTGGTACCGTCCACCTTCAGGGTTGCCGCCCGACACGCACGCACCGCACCCACCACTCCCCTCAGGAGCACCTCCCAGAGTATCGTCTGGAACTCCTTCGCGACTTTTCGAGAGTAGTGGGTGTCCAGGACATGCAGCCCCTTCCGCTTGTCGTCCTGCAACCTCGCACCCACACTGCTCAGCCCCTCCGCCCGTTGCGTCGCCGTTGCCACGTTGTACACCAGGTTGACCAGACTTGTGTACTGCTCGCTGGTCACCTTCACCTTCGCGCACAGCGTCTGCTTGGGGATATCTGTAGCTGTCACATTGGTGTTTTCACTCCCAGGCGTGGACAACTGCACTGCTCTCTTGTGCGCCGCACCACCCATGTGGCGGCGGATATTGCTTTGCTGGCGCCCAACTGTCGTGGCAGACATAGACGCTTCGCCGCGTGCATACCGGAGCAAGTGGGGTTGCTCCGAGAACTCCCCCTCCAGCTGCACCAAGAACGGTGCACACGTGGTGCACCTCCACCTCCCATCAGGGAGACGCACCACACCGGAGGCTGCAGCGTGGATCTTCCGCTGCTGCTTCTCCTGTATGGCGAGCTGTGCCTGCCGCTGCTGAATCCGAAGGAGACCGTTCACCATTGAGCCCTCTGGCACGTACTTCTTGTTTGCTGCCATCAAAAGAAGGAAGTGCGCCTTTGCTGTGTCGAAGACAAGCCGCAAGGGGTACTGGGCCATCAACGACGGAAGAAGCAAGCCGAAGGTGCGAGGCTGTGTGGTGTCGACGATAGAAAAGTGAACATTTAAACCGCGGGATGTGCGGAAAGTCTGCAGGGCCACTGACGCGGTGTTGGTGTCCAACTCTTCGTCCACGAGGAATCTCGTATCCATCAATCGCGGACGCCTGAGCTTCACCGTGAGGGCCTCCGCTTCGGGGGAGTCAACGCCCTCCAGAAGCGCCGCAGCACTGGTACGCGTCGGCTCCGTAATGGGAATTGACCTTGCTAGGCAGTCAAGCACTCGGAGGCAGTAGTGTCCAGAACTGTATAGATCCCGTTGAACCCACCCTGGTACAAGCCCAATGTTGACGCCTCCGGTTGATTGGGCGAGCTTCATGGCGGTCAGCCATGGGGACAGTCGCCCGGCGCTGTCGAACGCGGCGACGTGGCACGCCCCTTCCCCGGTGTAGAAGGCGGCGTGGGGTGCAGGGGCGACAGGGGCGGCGGTGGTAGCTGCAGGAGAGGCGGCCAGGGGATCCGGAGGAGGAGGCGGCGGCGCATCATGCGAAGCATCGACGTCGTGCCCGTCACCGTCCGATGCCTCACGTGCGTACAGCACGAGTGCTGGCTTCGCGTTCGCACGATTGAACGGCGCCACAGAGCAATCCGTCACACGATCAGTCGTGATCGACTTCCACTTCAGAGTGGTGGCGGGGCCACGAGCGCACAGCGTCTCCCAGGCGATCCCCTTCGCGAGGGTCAGCCCGGACTTTGTGCACGATGCACCGACAAACCGGTACCGGTGATTCACCGGCTGCACCGTGCCCACCTGCACCACCCCGTTGCCGTCAACGCCAAGCTCACGAAGGGCGGAGAGGTCTCTTAATTCCTTGACGTTGACGGTTTCCGCAAGCTCCGTCAGGTGCTTCTGCTTCTCGCCGGATGCAGAAAACCGCTGCGTCGAGAGGAACAGGAGGTGCGGGGCCTTCTCGACGCAGAACTGCGCAGCCCGGACAGCACCACATGTGCACGGACCTTGCTTCTCCATAAATTGAGAAGCAACGCGCTGCACCTCGTCCTTCACGACGCCCAACATCACAACCATGCTGTCTGTAATAGCTGTGCGGAACTCACCACAAGATGGGCAGCTGTAGACGGTGGCGCTTTTGGTGGTGCAGAGGTGCTTCAGGTGCGGGTGTTTGTGTCCGAGGGCGGAGAGACTGACGTCAGGGTTGGGTCGCTGCGGGTCCTGCGAGGTGATCATCTGGGGCTCGTTCTCATCGGGGGTTGTGCTCCGCAGGGACTGGAGGAGGTTGCTCAATACACCTTGGCACTCCCGCAGTACTGTACATGCCAGCAGCTGGAGGATAGTTACAAAGCTGCCACTCCCCGACGCCACCCCCCTACTGGCCCCTTCAGGCCTGAAAGCCCAAAAGCTCCCGGAGATTTTTGCAGTTGTGCGCACCATATTCGCGGAGTACGTGAGGTTGGGTGAGTGTGAGGTCAGGGTCCTGTCGAAGGGTAGTCGAGTGGGAATAAATAGGGAGGTCCTCAGGAGTGCAATACAACAGCAATACACAGGCAACACACCAGCAACACGCAAACCGAGGCAAGAGGAGGTGGGCGGGGTCATCCTGCGGAGTCTCCAGTTGGCCAGCAAGGCGAACTGTACGGGGGAGAGACTTCCCTTCCATCCTTGTGTGCGCCCTGTCGACTGGGAAAATCTTAGAAAAAAAAATTTCCTCTGCGAAAAACCCTTAGAAAAAAAAATTTCCCTTACAAAATTCTTAGAAAAAAACTTTTTTTCCCCGTACAAAAGTTCTTAGAAAAAAAGTTCAGAATCCTGAAAGTGGGGAACCAGCCCCCCAGTTAGGAACAGCCCTGCTTGCCAGTTGTTGTTTTTTTTTGTTAGTTGGTTTTTCTCGGATTCAGATTTTTCGAAACGGGGGGGGGGGGGGGGTCGTGTTTTGCCTCATATTTTGTTTCACCGTGGGGAGAACGCTCGGGCGCCGACCCCCCCCCCCCCTGGAAAATCCCCCGGTTCGGCGTAGCCAACTGGGGGGACACTCTGTGCCTTTAGCTGGATACGTCGGGGGAGTTGGGAGACGCTGCGTTCGTTTCCCACAGAGCTTCTCTTTCGAGGCCCTTTTGCTCCGCACCTCCGATACGATTCTCAGGGACACCTCCTGGGTGTGGAGAGTCTCTATTCCACAGCACAACCCCCCCACCCACCCCGACTCACATTACGCCTCCGCCACCGCCACAGAAAGCCCAACAGCGACGGGTCAGCGCCCAATCGGCTCCGGCTCGAGGTGCCCGGGGCTGAGCGAGAGGGGGAATCTTCTGGTGTTCGCAGCCGCCTCTCTCTCTCTAACATCGCCCCCCCACCTGCGGCGGCTGCTGCGGATGCACCTGCTCCGACTGCGAACGTCGGGTTGGGGACGGTGGCAAAGATAGTAGGAGGCTTGAGGAATGCGACTATCATGAACAAACGCGTGTTAACGCGAAACCGAGCCTCCCGGAAGAGGGAGATGGTGGCTCCGTTGGAGGAGAAGATGGCCTCCATTATGCAGCTTATGGTATGCCGGCCCTTGCAGGAGAGCATCGCTTCCCTCCCGAAGGCTCTGGGGGGGGTGGACCCTGCAGTTCACTCCGCGGCAGGGCGGGGGGTGGTGGTGGGGTGCGACTCTGGGGCACCTTCCTCCTATCCCGCCAACTGTGGTCACTTTTCGATCGCTGCCTCGGTCCGCCCCGCCTTGGATCACCCATCCGCGAGACATCACCCACACGCCCCCCCACCCGACAGTGCAAACTTGGAGGTGAGAAGCCTGAAGTGGCTCATGATTCTGCGTCGACGCCAAGTAGCAAAGGTTGTGTGTCGTCACCGACAAGCTCGCTGGCCAACACCCTCATGCGTTGGAAGTCACGAGCCGTCCTCGGTCCCGGTGATAGCCGCTGCTCGAATGATCTCATCTCCAGACGTTCAGTCGAGGTTTCAGGTGACACGGAGCTAACCGGGAATTCTTCCCCGACGTGCAGCCCGGCACAGCTTGGTTTGAGCTTAAGCCTGGATCAATCGACGCCTCTCCCAGGGTCGCTGCAGTCGTTGCATCTCGATTCAAGCCCCCCTTGACGCATCGGCTCTGCTTTGTCTGAAGACTGGCGTGTTCTGCCCCTAGTTCCAAGCAGCTGAGGGGCAATGATGGATTCCTGCAAGCAGAATCGCGTGTTGACAATGTTGTAATGTGCGCGCCTCAACTACCCAAGAGATGTATGGTGTCCTTGTGCCTATCTCACAAGAACGAGCAGAGTGTTGTGCTTCTGATGAGTCCGATGAGCAGGGTGCTGGCCTGCCCGAGGCATTTCCATGCTCTCACGATTTGTTTGGTGGGGGAGGGTATTTCCCGAAGATCATGCGAACCCTATCAGGTCTTCCCTGTAGCCCTCTGGGTATTCATCGGGATCTTGTGTACGAACCTGTTACTATCAAGAGTGAAAACAACCAACGAGTCGGTCGGTGGTTCTTCGAACCCTGAACACGCCGTGCAGGCGTGCACAATAGTTTCCTGCCTGGGGCAGTTTGGTCTGGAGCTTGTTCGTCTGGCCTCACGGTGGCACACCGACTACCGCTTCTTCCTTTCCATCGCTTTTTTTGATAGTTCGGCTCAGACAAGTGGGGGGCTTTCTGTGCCTCTGCCGGATCTTGCGACCCCACTCAGGTCACTTCAGCTGGCTGGTGAGTGGTGTGCACCACGAGTTCCGCCAAAGCAACTCTTGGCAGTTTTCTTTTCCATCCAAGCAGGGGCAACGGGCACAGGTAGCTTCCGCAGACAAGCTTGCTTATCGCCGAAAAAAATCAGTGAAGGCCTTCACACTGTGTCAAACTGTGTCTGTTCGTCTCCCCTTTCGTGAGGCGACTCGCGTTTCTGCACTTCTGAGCGAAGGCCCCCAGTAGGAACATGCGCAATGCGTTTTGATGCATCGTCACAGCCTTAGCCATCTATTTGCGGGCCCTAACACACACACTGCCGCTCGTGTGCACAAACAAAGCCCGGACTTATTTGAACGGTTTTGGCTGTGTTCTTTCGCCCCGGTGGGGGGAGGGGGGTATCGCTGTTTCGTGTTCTTCCGGCTGCAAGGTGTCGTTGTCTATTGCCGCCTCTTACTCATTCCTTCTTTATCCAGTTCGTCTGTCCGGAGTGCGGGACCGTGTTGACACACAGTGGGTTTTGTCTGTCCCAGGGGGGCCGTATTTAACAGTGACGGCCCCGGTATGGTTGGTTTCTTGCGGTGGGACCGCTCCTTCACGCCTTTTCGTTATGTTCCGTGTCAGTATTAGTGATTGCAGGATATCGGCAGTGGCCCTCAACTGATTTGAAACGCCTCTGCTGTTGTGTTCGCAGTTTCTTTTTCAGTTTGAATAGTTCCGAGCGACGAAGCGAAGCGAAGTCGCGAAGGAAAATCGTGTGACCGAAGCCTCCTGAGTAACACCTTCATGCAGCTTTCACAGGGCCTCCGCACAGTCTTGCGACGCAGCTGTGCGCTCAACAAAAAATAGTTCAGGGCTGTTGAACAAGAGTTGTCGTACATGTTTCTCCCGAATAGCACGTAGGGTACGATTTCTCTGCATCATCAGGGTTTGCTCGGCACAGCCGACACTAAACAGTAATATTGGGGTAATACCGCCTTGGCGAATTCACAGCGTCTCCCAAAAACGAAGAACAACGCCCCAAAAATTCACAAAAACCGCGCTGCTATTTTTTGCGATTTTTTGTGAAATGGTTTCCAATTGTGCTATTTTTTGTGATTTTTTGTGAAATGGTTCGCGATTGTGCGATTTTTTGTGAAATGGTTTGAGAGCGTGTGATTTTTTGCGAAGCCTGATATTTTTTGTGACGCTTTGCTATTTTTTGCGATTTTTTGTGAAATGGTTTGAGACCCGAAGGGGGTCGGGTACCCCCCCTCTGTCCCCAGCACCAAGGGGGGTAGGGTAGGTCCCAGACACCCCAGGGCAAGGATTTGCCACCGTTGCGGCAAACAAACATCACCCGCACACCTCGCTCTCTCCTGGAAAATAGCACAAACATTGAACGGTTTGAACGATCCGTGGTCTTAGCAGATCTCTGGTGGCATTCACCCGTGTTTATTAAGAACCTTGAAAAATGCATGTCAGGGGATGCGCGCAGACAGCCGAGACTGGGCCAGGCTGTGCTGCGGTCGAGCATCTCACCGCGAATAACCCAAAAAGACTTGGAGTTGCGTTCTTTGTTTGTACGAACGGTGCCTGCTTGTGCATGTGTGCAGATACCGAACGCTGCCACGAGTCTTTTTAGTTGGAAAAACGCGTTGTTCTGACAAAAAAAAATCCCCAGCTGGGGCTGTCACATTTTGCCATTTTGAGTTGAGCCTGCCGGCAAACTGTGGTGAACCATGTCACAGGGACAGCCCACACAACATCGGCCAAAGGTAACTCTTTGACCCAGAAAAGGGACGGTCGGGGCAACACTGCGTGCCTGCTGAGGGCGAAGCGAGCTTTCAGCCAGTCCTGAACGTTCTGGTCATCCTGGAACAGCGCAATATCCCTTCTCCTGCCTGTGCTTTTTTTCCAAAAAGACATGCACACATTCCACATGGGAGACGTCAGCAGGCGGGACCAGGGTCGATGCGGGTGCCAAGCATCTGCTCCGCCGGCTGGAGCCCACCGTGTGGAGCGTGAGGAGGAGGTTGAAACAAGCGATGATGTCAGGATGATCTCGGTGCAGCCTTCACATGGGAGCTATCTCCACACGCGACCATGCGTGTGTTGTATGTCTGCAAATGTGCAGCAGGTCGGCAGGAAAACGGACCCCCTCCATCCCCAAAGAACAATTTGAGGTCAATTCTCCCCCCCCCCCCCCCCTTTGTTGTTCGGAGATTTACTTTTCCATTCACTCTCGACGATCAAACCCCCCCTTTGTTGTTCAATTCTACATTCTACTCTTTACCCCCCCGTGCATCACACCCAATGGTCAAAATGCTCATCACTCCTGCTTCGACAGATCGTACCCCCCGCCCTACCCCCCCTCCCCCAGCCCGACCGGGGGACCCGCTGTACAAGCCTCCCGTGAGGGGGGCGGTGACGTCTGTCTGATCGCGGTCATTCCCCTCGGGACCTGGCGAGGGGCCAGAGGGAGGTTTTACAATGGATGGCGTCGATCAGCTGATGATTAACGGGATCACCCCGGCGGAGGTGTCGAAGTTTGAGACGCTGTTCATGCTGCTGGATGCGGAGGGCACCGGGGGGATCAACGAGGATGCACTGGCGGACCTGATGCCCCGCATGGGCGTGTTCCTGTCGGAGGATGAGCTGCACAACTACTTCATGTCTGTCGACAGCGATGGGAGCGGGGAGATCGATTTTCAGGAGTTTCTTGCCCTGATGTCGCGACATCGCGAGGAGTCGCAGCTGGCCCTGCTGGAGGGGGGGCGGGAATGCTTCAGCCACCTCAAAGCTGCTTCCGCGCTGAAGCACGTCCTGCGTTCTGATGATCCCATCAACTGGGTCCTGGACATTCTCATGCTCGCTTTGATCCTGTATTACGGTACAGTCATCTCGTACGAAGATGTCCGGCAACGAGACGTGAGGTTTGCTGCTGTCCCGACAAAGCTTGCCGCTGCAGGGCTGGCAGTGTTGGATATTGTGCGAGGTGTGTTCACAAGCATTCCTTCTGACGAATCGGATGAGCTCCCGATTGACAGCCGTGACAATGCGCGTGCAGCTTATCTGAAGTCGAGAAGGTTTCTGTTGGATCTCGTTGCCGCGATCCCTTTGGACATCATCTTCATGTTTGCAGGCATGGGTGTCGCCATGCGTGTGTCGCAGCATCTCCGCCTGGCGAAGCTGCTTGTGCTTCCCTACCTCTTCAAGCTCTCGCCGAGTGACACGATGCCACCGAAATACGCGCGGTTCTATTTCGTCTTTGTTCCCCTGTGTAAGATCTGCTTCTGGGCAATGTTTGTGGTGCATATCTTAACCATGGCGGCCATATTGTATTCGCCGGATACCAAGGCCTCGTATATTGATGCCATGTACTTCGTGATGTACACCCTGACGACGACTGGGTTTGGGGATATGACCCAGCTTGTGGATACGGCACATCAGAAGACGTTCGCCATATTCCTGTTCTGCTGTGCCAGCGTCGTGACAGGTCTCGTTGTCGGGAAGCTTGTGCAGTTCTCGCAGCAGGCGGATCTGCAGACCGATGCGAACAAGCGGATGCTTGAAACCCTCGCGGCGCTCAACCACCTGACTATTCCCCGTGAGTTCAAAGAAGAGGTGCTTGCATTCCAGCTGCACCGCCTGAAGCACTCCAACTCGCTGTTCAACGAAGCGATATCAGGTCTGCCTCAGGTGATGCAGGAGCGTATGGCACTCTACGCAAGGATGAAGATTGTGCGACAAATGCCGATCTTCGCAAAGGCACAGGAGATCTGCGTGGCAAAGCTGGCACAGTCTCTGGTGAATGTGTTTGTCCCGCCTGAGGAGTACATCGTGATTGCGGGTGAGGAGGGTGAGGAAATGTTCTTCCTGTTCCACGGCATGTGCGGGGTGTCGCTGGCTGACGGGAAGTGGGTTGCCACAATCAAACGTGGTGGTGTGTTTGGGGAGATGGCCCTGCTGGAGCAGACGCGACGGTCAGCCTCCATCAAATCCCTCACATACTGCCACCTCTTCCGCCTCGACAAGGTATGCTCACTGGCGCACATTGCCTGGCAAAGCTGCCTCCACTCCGAAGCAGGGCGGTGTTGCACTGGCATTGCCATGTGTCTGAAGTGGATCCCCCCTGGTGGGTTGTGCCTGCACTCCGCCACAGGACAGTGTTGCAAACTAACAGATGCAGTGGACATCATCATCAAGATCAGATGCCCACACTGCATGTGTGGATGTGTCGTGTTCACTGCCAGGAACCACCTCCCCTCCCACACGACGCCACACCACCGCAGAAAGCATTCGAGTCCATCCTGAAGGTGTTCCCAGCACTGCTCAACTCCATCGAGGCGGGAAGTGCTGCGCTGCAAGCACGTCTTGTGTATGCATAGTCGCCTGCCCACCTCCCATCCTGCGATCTGCCCAAATCGTAACAATAATGCATGCATCTTTGTTTCCAACTTGCAACTGGTGACGGGAGGTGGTGTGACCTCGAACCACCCATCCCACCGCATCCCTGCAGGAACCCGAAGAAGACCGAGAAGAGTGAGGCACCTTCTGTAGCGGCGGCACCTGAGGAGCTTGTTGCAGGCTCTGTCTGCGCTGCACCTGAGGGATTTGAGGACACAAACAAGCGCCGTCCACGAGGGTCAGAGGGTCCGAGGCGACGATCGTATGTGTTTCTGTTTTGGGAACAAGATGCCGTGGGTTGTTCACTCCCGGAAACCCGATCCCACCCCGGTTCTGGAGGCTCCAGATCACTCCACAGAGGTGGAGTCAAAAATCTACTGAAGTCATCAAGTGGGAGCGTGCCCTCTGTGTATACCTTTGCCGCGACTTATGCAATGTACACCCACCGCAGGATAGCTTCGAGTGCGCGAAGTGCCTCTTCGCGGAAAGGGCCTCGGTCGCGGTCGCGTCCAAGCCAGGCACCAATAAATGCTGCAATGTCAGAATCAATGTTCGATAATTTAACAGTGCAGCTGGAGGCGGTGCTGCAGTTTGTGGTATGGAATAACCAGGGGCAGGGGGCGGAGGGTGGGTGGGGGGGGGGGTAGGCCCCTGCACGGTCCTTTAAATCTCTGTTTAGGGCTGTCACAAACACGATTTTTTGGATTTTGGGCCAAAAACTCCACCAAAATGGGCGTACCTGGCCAAAAATTCAGTGGGGGATCACTGAAAAAACCCGAGAAAATAGCGGACACCCTCGAGAAAGTCGATCCATTCGAATTATTTGGCGTTTTTTCCTGAAAAACCCCCGAAAAAGTGTAACGCTTTTGTAACGCTATTGGGGGTCTTCGCTCCATCCGCCAAAAAAAACCAAAAAAAACCGGAAAACCCCCGTGAAAAAGTCGGAAAAAAAGAGTGTGGGGAGTTGGGTCCAGTTTAGCAAAGTGAGCTTATTTTTCGAAATTTGAAAAATTGGGGACACCAAAAGTCCCCAGAAAAATCTTCGACTTGGCCCGCAGAGTGATTTTTTTTGGTGAAAAACGATTTCAAAAGTTGTCCAACAGTTGCTGTACAAGACGGCACACCGTTCTCTGCGCATGGGCTGCTGCACGTGAATCATTTGGATGTCCGAGGGGCTATCGGAACGAGGAGGGCCACGAGCCTGAACTACCCGCCAGCAGTGATCCCGTGCCAGGGCTGGCAGGGGGCCGCGGCCCCACCTCCCTTTTTCTGTAATTCTTTGGGAGGGTGGGCCGCCAGGGGTGGCATGGCCCTACCCTCGGCCCTACCTCTCGGGTCAGATTTTGGGGCTTTTGGGTTCGGCCTTGTGGCCGAGTTTTCATGCGCCGCAGCGTATGAAAACCCAACGGCATGCTGGGGGCTTGATGGTGTTCATCGAAGCGCCCCTCATCATGTCCCAAGCGAAGGACCATCTCCGCCTGGAATGTGCAACAGCACCAACCGGTGTGGGGACTCGCCTTCGAAGACTTTCAGGATGCTCACTACCGTGGCCTCCGGCGGCTGGGGGGCTCCGCCCCCCAGACCCCCTGTAGGCTGTCTCGCGACCAAGTCCTTGCGTGTATGGGATTGATCATCGCACACCATCCACAAAGCGATGCAAGCCATGAGATTTGCTGCCGTTCCTGAACACTAGCTGGCAAAGTTTCTCGGGATTGCAGTTTTGCAAGTACTCAAAGGCAATCCAAGATCCCCTGGATTCCTGATTTTTGATCCAGCAGGCGACGACCAAAGGCAGCAACATCCGGTGCCTCTCGAATTGGGGGAAAATGTTCTGTGGCCGTGTATTCGATCCTGTTTGCATCATACCACGGGAAGTCGGGGCGGGGTTGGGCTGCACCTTTTTTCTCGCGAGCTCGGCCCACCCTGTGCCCTACCTCTTTTTTGGTTTGCCCGACCCCCAGCGAGATCACTGGCAGCCAGACCATGTTCAACATAAACAGCAGACAAGAGAGCAGAATGGAGTGCGGGGCAGCTGCCGTGTTCCCATAAAAACATCGCACCTCTGGCGCTGCCTGCACGAAAGGGACGGGTAACCTGCAGGTCACCCACAGCAGCCTACTGCCTACGTTTTATACAAGATCGGCGCCGACGACACGAAAGACTGTTCGATCTGCGGCGCAACAAGAATCTCCGGTGGGAACAGAACTGAGCGGCAACAGGATGCAATGCAGGCCCACCTCCGTTGCCCTGCGGCAAGAGCAGTCACATCGATTTCGTTGACAGGGCCTGCTCACTGGTGTGTGACCACAGCAGATGGTGAGCTGCCCCACGGCAGAACACCTGGGACGGGGGATGGCTGCGACTGGGCATTACCAAACTCGTCATGATGTAGGACTGCGGACAATTGGTCACCGAGAGCAAGTATGGCTCCCGCTCAGCTCTCACTGAAGCTGAACCAGATGCAAGTGGTGGGGGGAGGAGGGGATCCCAGGGGAGGACAGACCGGTCGGCAACCCACGAGGACTGGCCCGTCCCAGTCAACAGAAGAACAAAGCAGGAACACCGACGCACCTAAACGTCATACTGAAGTGTGGGAGGAGGAGGCGAGCACAAAAGGGCGTCGGCTACCGCACGCCCTTTGAGCGCAGCCGACGACGACCGAACCGGCCCCCGGCCGGGAGGTGCGTGTGGCGTGGGGGGCGAAGCCCCCCACGCAAGGGGGGTCCGGGGGGCGAAGCCCCCCGGAAAAAAATTTGGGGTTTTTTGGCCTATTTTTGGCCATTTTCCGCTGCATTTGTTTGATTTTGGGTCGGGAAAGGTATGGCCAGGAAGTGGGAAAAATTGGGGAAAAAGTCGGAAATTTTCAGGTTTGCCCATATAAACCATGGGTCACAGATTCCGATTTTTGGGTCAGACTCCAAGTTTGACACAAGGGAAAATAGGCAAAAATTTTCACCTATTTTTGGTCACCTAAGGGGGGGGGCTTCGCTCCGGGTCACTGACCCAAGCTGACCCAGATTGACCCGGAGCGAAGCCCCCCATTTTCCTAAGGTGAAAACCCCCAGGGTGACCCAAATTGACCCAAGTTGACCCAAATTGACCCGGAGCGAAGACCCCCATTGGGCTGATTTGTAACGGTCAAAAAAATCGCTTCCAGAAGGCAGAGAAGGCCTCTGAACACCCCAAAACCATACAGATACCCCCTGAGGTAGGTTCCTGAGTGGTTTTTAGTGGTTTGGGAGGCCTTCTGACACCCAGAGGCGGTCTGAAAGAGGTTTCTCGTGGAAAACTTCGATACTTTCCCTAAAAACCCCTTGTTTTTGGGGGCTGAAATCTACACGAAATATCCGAAATATCACCCAAAATCGTCACCAAAATGAAGAATTCCACGCGGAAGTGATTCCGGCAGACCAAAATGGGTGGAATACCCTGTTTTCGGGTCAAAAATGCGGCTTTTTCCCAGAATTTTCGGGAATTTCCGGGACCGTCACAGTAGCGTCACAGTAACCCCCTAATTTTCAGCTGTTTTGGCACGGTTCGAGATATGGTCTCCAGAAGGCAGAGAAGGCCTCCAAACACCCCACAACCACACAGATACCCCCAGAGGTAGGTTACTGGGTGGTTTTTAGTGGTTTTGGTGGCCTTGTGACGCCCAGAGGCGGTCTGAAAGAGGTTTCTCGTGGGGGGCCCCCCCATAACCCCACAAATCCCTTGCTTTTAGGGGGTGTGACCAGGGTGGGCATGAATCACCCAAACTATCAGCCAAAATCGTCACCAAAGTGAAAAATTCCGGTCGCAGTTGATTCCGGGAGCCCAAATTGGGCGGAGTACCCTGTGTTCGGGTCAAAACTACGGAATATTTCCGTGATATCCACATGTGCAAACGGCCAGTCACAGTCGCGTAACAGTAGCCCCCCTAGCATATACAGGCAAAGTGGGCACACACTATGAAATGAACATGGCATCAGGTGCAGTGCCCGCAGAAGAGACCCACGTGTGACACCGGTGTGTCTGTAGGACGAACAGGGGCTGGGAGAAGGCGGCAAACAGCATGGTGACGATGACAGGGCAAAACTCTGGAACGAGAAAACGAGCTCGCACAAGCACACTCAGCTGCAGCCGAGATCCGACACCCGGGCAGACAGTCTGGCAGAATTCAATGTTGCCAGACTCAAGAATCACCAAGAAGGGATTCTGAATCTATTCACGAGGAATGAACTCCAGGAATTTGCAGCAGCACTAGGTGCTGAGGTCCCATCCATACTCAAACGTGGGTTTGTGAATTTCCTGGGTGATATACAGGAGAAAAGCGACCTAACGGAGGGGCTTTTTCCGGCAAAAATACCCGAAAAACCCCCCAAAAAGCTGGAAAATTGGGGTGGAAAGGTGGGAAACAGGTGGGAGAGACCCACAAAAGTCATTTGGTGGTGTTTTGGGGGGTATTTTGGACCCAAAAATTGAAAAAATGGCCAAAATTTGGTTTTGTGACAGAAAATCGGGGGCTATGCAGGGGCCTATGGGGGGGGGGGTGCAGGGGCTGGGGTAATTTTCTGGGGGGTCGTGAACGTCGGGGGGGGGGTAGGGGGGGGGGGGGGGGGGCTGGCGTGCAGGGTGCAGGCAGCGCGCGCAAATGCGACCTGTTTCCGGGTGCCCGCGCGCTCCCGGCGACCGTGCACCCTGGGTGCACGGGTTTGGGCTGAATCTGGGTGACGTACGAGTAGGGCTCCCACCCTGAAAATGGGCTATCTGCAGTCACTCCAGGGACCTGACATCACCTGAAAGTGACCCAAAAGTGCGGAATCTTCGACTCGCGGAATCGCGATTGACCCCTTCCATTGCACTCTTTGGGCTCTGTGCGGATCGTAGTGGGGTCACACTGTGGGTCTAGGTGCCAAGCTTCACCCATGAAATGTGGGTCTAGTTCAGGGGCTGGTCATAGGAGACTGTGATGGGAGGCCGAGAGTCAGCCAGCCCACCCACCCAGCGGGACCCCCTCCTCGGGTGTTCCGAAACCCCGTTCTTTTGAATATTTGGAATCTGTGCGCATCGTAGTGGGGTCACTTTGTAGGTCTAGGTGACAAGCTTTGTCCATGAAATGTGGCTCTGGTTCAGGGGCTGGTCATGGGTGAAGGTGACTGGGAGTAACACACCATGCCACCCCACCCAGCCACCCACCCAGCGGGACCCCCTCCTCAGGTGTTCCAAAACCCCGTTCTTTTGAACGTTTGAAACTTTTGCGGATCGTAGGGGGCCCTCGCTACCAGTCACAGCTCGTCACAGCTCGTCAGTCAGTGCGGGAAAGTGGGCCGCGGCTCACTTTTTCTCACTCAGTCACACTTGGTAGCGAGGGCCCCCGTAGTGAGTCATTTTATAGGTCTATGTGACAAACATCGTCCATGAAATGTGACTCTGGTTCAGGGGCTGGTCCGAAGAGAAAGTGACTGAGGTAGCCACACGGCCGAGAGGGGGGCCGAGAGTCAGCCAGCCCACCCACCCAGCGGGACCCCTCCACGAGTGTTCCAAAACCCCGTTCTTTTGAACGTTTGAAACTTTTGCGGATCGTAGTGGGGTCACACTGTGGGTCTAGGTGCTCAGCTTCACCCATGAAAAAGCGGTCTGGTTCAGGGGCTGGTTATGGGTGAAGGGTGACTGGGTGACACACACCATGACACCCCACCCCACCCAGCGGGACCCCCTCCTCGGGTATTCCAAAACCCCTTTCTTTTGAACGTTTGGAATTTGTGCGGATCACAGTGGGGTCACTTTGATGGTGTGTGAGCCAAGTATCACCCATGAAACACGGGTCTGGTTCAGGGACTGGTCGTGGGAGAAGGTGGCTGGGAGGCAGCCAGTCCACTACACCCCACCTACCCACCCAGCGGGACCCCCCCCTCGGATTTTCCAAAAACCCGTTCTTTTGAACGTTTGGAATCTGTGCGGATCGCAATGGGGTCATTTTGGCCATGGGGTGCCCATTTACACCTATTACTGGGGAACATCAATTGGGTGAAAGTACCACCTCCTGACCCCCCCCCCCCCCCTAGGCATAGTGCCCCAAACATATGTTTTGGGCCAGAATATTCCAGAATATTTTTTTATGTTTGCAACTTTCAAAAAATATTTTCAAAAATATTTTTGCCAAAAAATATTCCAAAATATTTTTTCTATGCTCAGCAAAAAATGGATTTTTTGCTGAAAAAAATTTCCGGCCAATTTTATGGCCGGAAGTGGGCCCACCCACGACGGGAGGAAAAAAGAGTGAACGGGCAGCATGCCGTTCCTCTTTTTCCCCCCGTGAGGGTGGGCCCCCCCCTGCCAGGCAAGGTGAAAAAATGAAGAAACGGGCAGCATGCCGTTCTACATTTTTCCTTGCAAGGCAGGGAGGGCGCCCCCCATGCCAGACAGCAGCCACCCCTGGAGGGGCAACAACTGACGGGCATGGGGGAACGAGGTGGGTCTGGACCCGACACCGCCACCACACGCGCAGTGCACCTTTCGGATACACTGTCGTGAGTGGGGTGTGGGCAGTTCCCCTATCCTGTGAGCTCCTTTCGGACGAAGAGGTGCAGCGGTTATCTGCAACCTTCGTCCTGGACTTGCCTCGGGGGGAACGCCACGGTTTACCGCGGGTCCCGACGAGGGCACTCAGGCAGGATCTTCACGCCACCCCGCACCGAGGTCCCTTCTCACGCGGCGTGTCTCCCAGGTTCATGGCGGCGTCATCAGGTCAGGCTTTGTAGTCTCTACACCATCAGTAGTAAGGGAAATCCTAAAACCATACATGAAATCCACCTTTTGGGCCGCTGGTGTACGAGGCTTGTTCCTCCAATTGAATCATGTTTGCTGTGTCAGGCAATATCAATACAGCCGCTGAAAGAAGTCGAGGTGTTGTGGATCTGCTGCTCACAGGAAGGATTCAGGGTGGATCACAAGACTGACCACCCTCTTTCCTTTGTCAAGTACCCTGTAAAACATCAGAACACCAAGTATCTTTCAACACTACATGTTCAAGAGTGGAATCAGTGGAATCGGAAGGGGTCACACCCGACCACACGGACACAGTTCCCGCGACTAATAAATGCCGAGAGTTCCGGTGTCCGACCACCTGGTATTACTTGGCTCCATCCACCCAGTCATTACGAGGGGGCGTCCCTTGAAGCCAGTTCCGCAGAACTCAGACCCCCTTAAAACCAATGTCCTGTGTAGACAACTACTTAGCCTGCCTGATGACGACACCAATTCGCTGGGAGAGACGCCGCGGTCCAGGACCCCAATGGGGATGACGTGGCATTGTTTGACCGAATCGGTTGTGTAAGTGTGTAGCCCCCTCCGCCCTCTGTCCCTCCCCCCAGGGTGGTGTGTGGAGGCGAGAAGCGCAAGCATGCACAGCAAAAAAGTGCGGAGCCCTGCAATCAAGACAACAAGCGATGGGATGGGGCACATGACCTTGCACGGGGGTGGGGGGCAGAAGAAACCAGACACATGATTTGACCAACTGAATCGTGCTAGCTAAACTCCAGAAAGAAGTGTCTTTTTTTCGTTGAACGCAGCCAAATGAAGAGCGTAACCTGTTTTTTGGCGCACAAAGTGCTAGCACGAACATGATGATGTTGGTCTTCTGGTTATGTCTAATTTATTCGACTTAACGTGTATGCAAGCAGGCTGGGGTTTCGGGCAGAAAAATGGCGAACATTGTCTGGAAACCCCGAAAAACCACCCAGAAATGGCCAGAACCCGGTTTTTGGTCCCATTTTCCATGTGAAAAATCGATATTTTTGGGATTTTTCAAAAAAAAAATTCGAAAAGGGTCCCCCTATAAATCGCCGGATTAGGAAGGTTTTTTCCAACATATTTTTATATTTTTGAAAATATTTTTTTATGTTTGGAATATTTTCAACATATTTTTTTATGTTTGGAATATTTTCAAAATATTTCCGAAATATAAAAATATTTTCGAAATATTTTCAAAATATTTCCAAAATATAAAAATATTTTGGAAATATTTTCGAAAAATATAAAAATATTTTTTTATGCGAAAATGAAACATATTTTTGGCAAAAATATATGTTTATGAAAAATATGTTTGGGGGCCCATGCCTAGGGGGGGTCAAATGGGGGTGACAAACACGATTTTTCAAAAAACCGGCGCAGAGGCCCCAAAGCCCCCGTAAACCCTCCAAACCCCCCCAGATCGGTCCGGAAACCCATCGAACCCCACTTTTCCACCATTCCGGGCACCTCAGGTGCCCGAATTGGGGTACCTAAATTTTGTGCCACCGTTTGGTACCGTACAGTGCCACTGTGTGGGAGGTTGGAAAAGAAAATGCCCCAACACACCACATCTGAGGGTTGCAATGCATGTTGCTTGCCAACCACGTCATCCGGTGGGTGTCAGGCGCTATGTAGGTGGCATTAGCCAGGTCTTCGATGTGTTCTGGCTTGTATATATACCTCCCTGCCTGCGGCACAGGCACTGCCTTTGTCCCCCACACCAGCCACAGAGAGCGTATTGTACTCGGTCCACGGTTGCTGATTCATTGTGATGCGTTGTATCCTCGAGTGAACGTCACACACTAGTGGCACCACCACCCGCCATCCGAGAGCTGTATTGACTTTGCGCGCTTCCGTTGTATTCACCTCGCCACGCATATTGCACCGTTCAGTACCAGTGCTCTTGGGCCAGGCAAAGTAGACCGCAGCAACTACCAATTCTGGCACAATGGGTACCACGACAGCGCACTTCATGTGTTCCCGGAATGTACAGCTCGTGTTGCAACAGTCGTTGTCAACACATCCCGGTTGTGGAGCACTGCTGCACAGGAATCACACGACCATCTGGACTGTTTCGTACCTACAGGCAGCCTCCCGGTGCATGGTGGCAGGGAGGTATATATACAAGCCAGAACACATCGAAGACCTGGCTAATGCCACCTACATAGCGCCTGACACCCACCGGATGACGTGGTTGGCAAGCAACATGCATTGCAACCCTCAGATGTGGTGTGTTGGGGCATTTTCTTTTCCAACCTCCCACACAGTGGCACTGTACGGTACCAAACGGTGGCACAAAATTTAGGTACCCCAATTCGGGCACCTGAGGTGCCCGGAATGGTGGAAAAGTGGGGTTCGATGGGTTTCCGGACCGATCTGGGGGGGTTTGGAGGGTTTACGGGGGCTTTGGGGCCTCTGCGCCGGTTTTTTGAAAAATCGTGTTTGTCCACGTAAAAGGGTGGCATTTGACCCCCCCTACCCCCCCCCCCCCCCCCCACCCCCCCCCCCCGGAGGAAATCCGTGAACTACCAAAAATCCTTACCCCAGGGCCTGGGGGGGTGGTGGTCTGCGCCATCGCAAGCCATTGCTGCTCCATTTTGTGCGAGAAGACAACCCCACACCCTGCTTCAGCACCACCACCCCCACCCCCACCCCCCCCCCCCCACTGCCGCTCCACCACACCGCACGCAGGAAACATACAAACCGGGGGCCGCCATGGGATCGGCGAGCCCAGGCACCCTCAGTGCTGTGTCAACGGGTTCACCACCAGCGTCACCAATCGTTGTGTGAGTCGGTGCCGATGGATGTACAGCCGCGGGGACCTATTGTGGTTGTGCGTCACGAGTCGGGGTTCTCTTTCATCTGTTGATCCCTTTTGAGCGGGTTAAGTAACCACCGATCCCACTAGCCCCTCCCCGGGGTCGGTTCTCAACTGTAACCACATGATTGCCAGCAGCAAACGGTGGGCATGGCGGTGGCACGGCAATGCCTTGCTGTGACACCGGCCTTCTTGCACCCCCCCCCCCCCCTAGGGGACCAGATGTACTTGAAAAAATTGTAATAAAAATTTTTCCGACCCCAAACAAGGGTTATTGGCACCTAAAATGGGTGTACCCGCCTCAAAAATATGTCTGGGGACCCAATGAAACCGGTTTTTCACACTTAGTCGCCCATTTTCGGCCCGAATTTTTGAAAAATCGGTGAAAAAAGGGGGTTTCGCCCATTATGGGCAAAATCCCGATTTTCATGAAAAAATGACAAAATCGGGGCAACTAGACCCCATTTTGGGTGGTTTTCGGGTGAAAAACGTACCCTAGACATCCCTGGGGTACATTGTATACCCTCCAGGGCCTCTAGGACCAGTAGAATCACGTGAAAATGTGTTTTTTTACCCAAAAAAAGGACCCTGCAACCACCCTGCACACATCCTGCAACCATGTTGCAGGCACACAATAACCCAATAACCACCCAGAAACCACTGAGCCTGCCCTATAAGGGGTGTATGGGCCTGTCGGAACAGGTTTTCTACACCGAGTTGCCCAAATTCGGTCCGAGAATTTGAAAAAAACTGTGAAGAACGGGGAATTTGCCCGTGTGTGGTAAAAGTCCTAATTTTTATGAAAAAATGACAAAATCGGGGCGACTAGACCCCATTTTGGGTGGTTTTCGGGTGAAAAACGTACCCTAGGCATCCCTGGGGTACATTGTATACCATCCAGGGCCTCTAGGACCAGTAGAAGTGTGTGAAAATGCCTTTTTTTTACCCAAAAAAAGGACCCTGCAACGATGTTGGAGGACCCTGCACACATCCTGCAGCCATGTTGTAGGCACCCTATAACCCTATAACCACCCAGAAACCACTGGGAATGCCCTAAAAGGGGTGTATGGGCCTGTCGGAACAGGTTTTCTCCACCGAATTGCCCAAATTCGGTCCGATATTTTGAAAAAACTGTGAAAAATGGGGGTTTCGCCCATGTGGGGTTAATGTCCCAATTTTACAAAAAAATTATAAAATTTGGGCGACTAGACCCCATGTTGGGTGGTTTTCGGGTGAAAAATGTACCCTAGGCATCCCTGGGGTACATTGTATACCATCCAGGGCCTCTAGGACCAGTAGAAGTGCGTTAAAATGCACATTTTTACCCAAAAATGACCCTGCAACCACCTTGCACAGGACTCACCCCAGAAAAGCGAGAAAAATGCCAAAAAATGGCCAAAAATGAGGGTTGGTGGGCCCAAAAGTGGGTAAAAACCTCCGGAAATTTATATCCGGAGTGGGTTTGGGGGTGGGTTGGCACTGTTGACCTCCAGACCTGGATATTTCAAAAAAATTACAGTTTTTCTCAAGGACATCTGGGGGCCTACCCCCCCCCCCCCCTCCCTTAAGGGGACACACCACGGACTAGTCGGGCAGTGACGGGTGGGGTCGACTAGTCGGGACGACGGGTGAAAACTCGACAGGCGGCACCCGTCGACTCGACGGGTGGACCCGTCGAGTCGACGGGTGCCACCCGTCGGCACGACGGGTGAACCTGCTGAAACGACGGGTGTTCCAGCCATTTCCTGTTGATATGGGCCAATTTCCATTGAAAACTAGGGGAGTACCTTGCATGGCATCAGGTTATTTTTCACGCCGAGCTATCTTCCCTGCACAGACCCACCCCCCATTACTTTCCATTTACAATTCCTAGTTGGTGATGGGCCTCAAGTGCATGTGCGACGGCTGTTCTCGTGGATTTTCATTGTTCGAGGGATCTTGACTCTGACAAACTGTGTCAGTTTGACGGAGCAACCTACTTCATGAAGCTGATCACTTTTCTGCCAGGCAAATTTTCGCCCCAGCCCCCAACCCTTGCACAACCCACAAGGCAGTCTCCAAGATACCGTACCCTCATCATCACCCAGGCCAAGATACCCCAAGATACCATCATCACCACCCAGGCCACCCAGACGAGCCACACCAATCAATGCCAGCGGCAAAGCGTACTGCAGCGCAGGCCCTCGCCAGCGCTGTGGACATGACGGTGTTTGTACGTGCTTGGATCAACACGTATGTTGTCGAGCGTGATGCTGATGGGTTGAGCCACATGGCCCTGAAGCAGCTTCTCGGCAAGCTGACGGATACTACCATCAAGTCGACTGATCCCATCATCAGTCTTGCCCTGTACAAAAAGTATGAGAAGGTGGGGGGTGGGGTGATCAGCAAGTCGACCGCGAAGGATGGTCGCACGATGTACGCTGCCCGTGTCAATAGCGGGTCAGACATCGAGTTTGTCGGGTTGGGCCTCCGGAAGAGCAACGGGAAGGACCACCCGACAGGGCTCAAGGAGATGGCCGACGCCTGCCCCGCGGCACTGCAGCTATGGTGAAGCTGTACGAGGCGGAGAAGAAACAGGCACAGAAGACCCAGCAGAGCAGGCTGGCCGTAGGCATTTTCGACGGTGCCTTCGCAACACGGTTGGTGACAGTTGCCGATAAGCAGAAGGATGAGTACAGAACGTGGTTCACGTTCAACTTCCTGAAGCAAATCGCAAGAGTGCAGAGAGGGGTTTTCGAAAAGGCGAACGTGATGTTTCGGCTCGCCTGCTTAGGGTAGCAGGGGACCATCTTGAGCTGTGGTCGGCATTTAGTAAGATGGGGTCATCTTCGCACAGGAGCGCGTTTTGTACCACACCACGAAATGACTGGTTGAAACAGCTCCACGCCTGCCACAGGGCTAGCATCCAGGAACTTCATGAAGCTGGGTTTGAGAGCCTGTACGCAGGGGTCACCCCCCCCTGCACGACATAAACGGGTTCATCGCAATACTCGCAGAGATCTTGCCTGATGGACCTGCCGTGCAGAAGGCTGTCCTTGGCAGCTCAACGTGTTCCAACATGACGGGAAACCAGGCCAGAGATGTTCTGAGTCGCTTACTCACCATTACCAAGACGAAGGGGGTGCAGCATCTACTCTGTATTGCAATGGAAATGCTTGTGCATTTCCGCTACAACGACATCCCCATCAAGTACCACCAGGAGGGAAAGTGCGCGAAAGAGTTCATCTTCTCGCTCATCGCAATGCACATCCTTGTGTTTGTCCTGGAGTGGGTGTCACCTGGGAGAACATCCGAGGGGCGTGGTGTTACATACCGTAAACGGAAAAAGGGTGGACCGTAAAAATGTTCCAAGTTCCCAAAAAAAGGCCAAACGTTCCATCTTTTTTACGGTCCACCATTTATTGGGACTGAATATGGAAAAGACAATGCGTTTTTCGCCCGCGGGCTGGTGGGTTGCGGGGCGCGGACTGCGGCCTCCACGCCGCAGACACCCACACGTAGGCCTCCCGACCTCCCAGCTTTGGACCCTCCTTCCACCACCGCAACCAACACCAGCAAGAGAAGCAAGTCCTCCCTGCGTGTGGAAAAGGCACGATCACCACCACTCACCTCGAGACTCACCCACCACCACACCTCGAGAAGTGTAGTACCATGCAAGGAGCATTCCGGTAGAAGTAAAAGTAGAACCTGCTGCACGAGCCCACAAAAGCAGCCACAGTACGGCAGGGCGCGCAGACAGAAGCTGAGACCACCGGGCTCCCTCCAGATGTAAATTCGTGAATCAGTGCCCGGAAAATTCAGGGAAATCGTACTCCTTTAGTGTAGTACACCCTGCAGTAACTGTGGGAGAACAGTTCCCGGACGATGGTGAGCGCACACTCTGTGCTGAGGCCCTGTGGTGTTAATCCTGCAGCTTCAGTCGTACGATTTCCTTGGTTCCTTCGCGACTTCGTCGCGAAGGAACTCGTAAAAAAAACCGCCAAGTCCACGATCCCAACCGTAAAATAGGTGGACCGTAAAAATGTTCCAAGTTCCGGAAAAATCCCATTTGTTCCATCTTTTTTACGGTCCACCTATAGTACGGTTCACCTTTATTACGGTCCACAATATTTCCGTTTACGGTATATCCATTCGATGAGCCACTGGTTTGATCCAGAAGATGCACACCCCCTCGCCCTGAGTGACGAGGAACTGGAGAGGGGGAATGGCGTCCCCAAACGCCATGCCCTGAGGGTGACATCGCAGCAGACCGCCGAACGGGACCTGCTGCTCTTCGAAATGCAGAGGACCAAAGGCAAGGGGTGCGGCCTGCTGGACCAACCGAGCACCCCGACCCTCCTGAAGTTCGGCGCGATAAAGCTTTGCTGCTGTGTCACTGCGAGGAACGCTTGTTGGAAGGGAGCAACGGCAGCACTGCAGCGGAGACTCGAGTCCCTCAGCCTTGGATCTCACGTCACAAAAAGGGGGCGATGGGGCCAACAATTTCTGGGCGACCCGGAAAACACCACTCCAAAGGCAACGCTGCTCGCATGCATCTGCAAGTCCAAATCCTGGGGCAACAGCGAGGATGTGCCAGAAGTGCCAGAACCAACACCATCCGGTACAGTGCCTGTGCAGCAGCATATCTGCATTGTGTGCTCCAAAGTTGTCCACACGAGAGAAGCACTGTTTGCGCATTATGATGCTGCACATCGGCCACAAAACAACGCGCCGTGTCAGACCTGCACTGTCACATGCCAGGAGTGCGGCAAACGGGCAAAATCGAAGGGACTGAGCCAGCACTACCTCAGTCACCATTCGCGCGTGCTGACACAAAAGCGTTGCTGTGTTTGTTTCGAGCTCTTTAAAACCACTGTAAAGCGCGACGAGCACATGAGATCCGCGCACCCGTAAGTGAGGGGGGGGGGTGTTTGGCAGTTCAGGTACGTAGGTGATTTTGTTTGTCCTCGAGAGCGGAGTGACGTCGTGGGAGGGAGTTGTTTTACCAGGCCCCCTGCCCACCTGGATGGCTCACCCCCCTCCTGGTGGTCCACCGGTGGGCAGCCCCTTCACCAACTAGGAATTGTAAATGGAAAGTAATGGGGGGTGGGTCTGTGCAGGGAAGATAGCTCGGCGTGAAAAATAACCTGATGCCATGCAAGGTACTCCCCTAGTTTTCAATGGAAATTGGCCCATATCAACAGGAAATGGCTGGAACACCCGTCGTTTCAGCAGGTTCACCCGTCGTGCCGACGGGTGGCACCCGTCGACTCGACAGGTCCACCCGTCGAGTCGACGGGTGCCACCCGTCGTTTCACCCGTCGTCATTTCACCCGTCGTCCCGACTAGTCGTCCGGGCGACTAGTCCGTGGTGCACCCGCGTGTGGCGGTGCCCGCCTCCGTTACCACGGAGGCTGTCTGCCGTGGCACACCCACCTGTTCTGTTATGGCCCTGCCCCTACGTTCCTGCAAACAAAGGCCGGATGGGGGGGGGGGGGGGGGTTGGTCCGAACCTCGAAGCCTTTCTGCTGCTGATTCAGTTCTGGTTCTACATGGCGCGGGGGGTATTCATCACAGCCCGAGGGCCTGAGGAAGAAAAGCGATGTGGCACTCCCCGCCCCACACCCGCCCCCCCCCCCCCCCCATTCACCTTCACCACACCCTCCACCACACTCGCTGCCGGCTGCCGTATATTTCGCAGAGCACCACCGCTGCCGCCAATCATACAGCACGCAGATACGCCCACACAAACACACACGCCGTTATTTTTATCGAGCGTCCCTCCATTCGTTCTCTTTGACACACGCCCCCTCTCGGACCGCTGCGGACTGCCGGCGGAGCCATCATGCTTGAAGGCGGCTGAAACAGCCTCTCGGCTGTGCTGTTGCGCACAGCGAGCAGACTGTGACCCCCCCCCCCCCTTAGCATCCGCCGCTGCAATGCTGGTCGGGACGGTGCACCCGATGGAGGGTGACGGCGTCAGCGCGGCCCTTTTCGATCATCTCGCGAAGGAGAACAAAGGGCTGTCGTCGGCGCGTGTCTGGATCCCCTCGACTGTCCTGTTTGAACAGGGCTTTGCGAAGGCGTGGTATTTCTCTGAGCGGGTCACAAAGCCTGGTGAAAATGGAGGCAAGCGACGCTTCGTCGAGGTCAAGAAACGCACTGGGAAGGACTGCGACCTCGAGGTTATCAAACAGGTGATGCTGAAGGACGCCGCAGAGGGTGAGATATGTGCCGTGTTCCTCT
The DNA here is from genome assembly GCA_963210315.1 of Rhynchopus euleeides. Lineage (NCBI taxonomy): Eukaryota > Euglenozoa > Diplonemea > Diplonemida > Diplonemidae > Rhynchopus > Rhynchopus euleeides. The sequence goes on from OY723278.1 coordinate 1,734,085, forward strand.
CGATCTCCGGGCGTGATGTTTCGGAAAAGGGCAGGGCGACCTACTTCACCCCGTCCACCCTGAAGGCCTTCCTCCGCTCGCAGATGCAGAAGCCGAAGGGGCTCCTCCAGAAGTTTGTCAAGCCGAGGTCCCTCAACAACAATGTGATAGTGTGCACCTGGAGCCCGAACTTCATGGTGACGGAGCTCATCCGGAACAGGCACTCCCTTTGTGACAAATATGTCGACCCGGCAACCCGTGCCGTCACGTTTGAAGCCGATTCGATGGAGTGCACTGTCTCGTCTGTCAGCTCCTCGGTGCGGCGCCTCCTGCAGGAGCAGTGCATGAGCATAGTCAGCCACTTCCTCTCCACAGACCACCTTCAGATCGCACGCATGATGCTCTACTTCAAGGTGGACTGCAGCAGCAACCTCCGGCTCCTCTTCTCCAGCTCCATCCGCATCATCGAGCCGAAGAACACATCGCGCGATGTCAGCTCACCTGTCAATCTCTCGGTGAAGCTCCTGTCGGGCCGCCCGGATGACGCAGCTCAAGGGAGGATTGGCCCTGTGAAGGACCACGCATACAAGGCCACAGGCTACGGAAGCGACGAGCTGTGCACCGTGCTGACGGAGGGGGAGAAGCGCAGCCGACACCTCCTCGCCTCTGCGGTGTTCGCCGACGCGCTCCCCGTCACAGACTCCAACTCCGGGAAGGCATCCCCGACCCGCCTGACCCGATCCAAGATCAAGAGCGCTGCGGTGCTCGCCCTCCTGCAGTGCGCGAGGGATGCACAGCGCGTCGACAAAGCCCACAGCACCAACGAGGCTCTCTTCACCATCATGGCCTCCGCCACACGGGCAGCGAAGCCAGCCCCCCCGGTGCCACCCATTGCCGCCGTTGTCGCTGCCGCGAAGCAGCATGCCTCCACGGCACCCGCTGCCCTCGACGTGCCGAAGGAGCACAGCACGGCGAAACGCGGCTCCTCCGCGATACACCGCGTGGCCCCCGAGAGGAAGCCGTCACGCGTGCCCAGCGCTGCTGCGGGTCAGCGGCAGGAGCCCGACCCGCAGGCAGCCCCTGCCATCGGGAGGAACACGCTGCCCGCAACGGCGGAGGCGGAGGACGAAGGGGCCCGGCAGCGGCAGCGCATCGCCTGGAAGCAGTGGGGTGCGGAAGCAAAGGCGGGCACGGCTGGAACCGCCTCACCCGCTTCTGCGAAGCAGCAGCAACCTCCGCTCCCCCAGCAGCAGCACGCCCAGCTCGGCGGGAGCCCGACACAGCCCACGCCGCAGCACACGCCGGCCCCCCTTCTGAGCGAGCGCGGTGCGGCAGCCTCGCCCTCCCCAGGCGCAGGGGCGGAGGGCATGGTGGTGGCGCTGCCGCTCAGCCAGGTCGACTCGCCGCCCGCCCCGCATCCCTCGAAACAGTACGCCTTTGCCTATAGGGTTGGGAAGAGCAACTATGTGCACTGCGGCGCGAATGAGGCGGGGGGTTTGGCGGAAGGCAAGGCGGCGCAGGGGCTGCTGCCCGGCAGGGGTGCCGCGTTGGGTGCGGTGGGGCAGAAGAAGGCGGGTGCGGCAGCACCGCCCCAGCCCTCCTCCCCGCGGGCGGCGGAGGAGGCGAAGATACGCGCGGAGAGCATCAAGAAGAAGAGGGTTTTCCTGAGGCAGCTGCGGGCGGAGACACTGCCTGACCAGGGTGTGCAGTGTGTTGCCGACGAGAGCATCTTCCTGACGAACCCGAGGTTCAGCCAAATGCAGCCCCGGCCTGTTTCGCCATACCGAGGGGGTGATCTGGGTGGGGGCGGGTGCGCCCTCTCCCCGCTTGGCGTTGCAGCGCATCCTGCGGACAACCTGGTGCCTCTTGTGGGGAGCCCTGCCTACAGCCAGTCGTACACCGTGAATATTGCGAACAGCAGGTTTAACAAGAAGGATCTCGATGAGTATGCATCAAGCAACTACCGGTTCTTCAACAGCAGCGTGGTTGATGTTGTTCTGCCGAGCATGATTCCGCCATCCCTGCAGAGGGCCGGCGGCGTGGGGGGCGGGGGTGGTGCCGGCGGCAACGTTACGGCCGCGTCCCCCAGCGCAGCCTTCCCCAGGGGTGACTCGCCGCAGCAGCAGCAAGGTTATGGGGAGGGCACGCCGCCCCTTGGGGCGCGAGGGTATCCCCCGCAGGCGCACCGCCAGCAGCAGCAGCAGCACCACCACCACCACCGGCACCACCGGCCCCTCGCGCAGAGGGGGGGTGTGGTGGGTGCGGCTGGGGGGAGCGTGTTGGTCCGGGCTCCGGATCCGTTTCCATCGAGGTCACGCCACCCCTCGGGGCATGGGGGTCTGCCCCTGACGCCGCATGGGGTGCCGCAGCGGGTGCATTCGTCAAAGGCGTTGGGCGGTGGGGCACGGCTCGGCAACCCACCGGTGGGGCAGGCCTTGCCGATGCCGAGGGCAAAGGATGCACCACCATCCCCACGGGCGGGTGGCGGAGGGGTGGCGGAAGGAATCACACGGCGCGACGGCGCCCCGCCTGCGGTGCGGAGCGCGCGGGGTGCCGGAGGAGCGGGGGCCGATGCAGCGGCACCACCCGTGCCTGGGTCTGATCGGGAGGATGACCTGCACTTCGAGGAGGAGGAGGAGGAAGCCCATAACGACACGAGCCGGGTGGGGCGTGTGCCGGCATCTGCGCCCGCTGCTCCGCAGGGCGCCGGGAAGGAGTGCACTGCACCCAAGAGGCAGCGGCGCCAGCTTCTCGCTGAGGGCGGTGTGTCCCCTGCAGGCGGTGGGGCCTCCATAGACAGCCCCGTGGTGGCTGAGGCATTCCTCGGTGGGTATGACGAGCAGGCCTTGCTGGAGGCGCATAAGGATATGTCCGAAGCTGAGAGGGTTGCCGTAGCGCAGCGCGTGTCGCGTGGGATTGAGGAGTCCAGGACGTACCTCTCTGAACTCTGCTATGCGGTGTATAGTCACTTCATGGGTGCGGCGCGTCAGCACTATTATGTCGAGCCGCCTAAGGATCTCCCTTTTCTGACCTGGTCTGTTCTGGCGGTGGTTTTACGCCGGTTCCGCCCGCAGAGCGTGCGGACCGCTGCGTTCTGCACGAAAGACGTTCCGAGGCATGTCGCAGATTCGGACAACGGGTCCGACGACGAGGCGGGTGTGGACACAACCCTTCTCCCGTGGCCTGTGGGGCAGCACCGCCCCACGTCCTCCTTCACCCGCCGGAAGCAGGTGAAGCTGACGATGCGGCAGCTGGAGGAGAAGGAGGCTCGGCAGAAGAAGCGGCTGGCTGCCTACAAGGAGGAGTTTGAGTCGCAGCTGCGGGTGAACCGGGCCAGACTTTTGGATGGATACCTCGGTTCTGCCATGTGCAGGTGGCCCCCTGAAGAGGCGATCGACCTGGCATGGGGCGATGCAGGCGCGTCTGAGGATGACGATGCAGGCGATGATGGCGGTGCGTCTCCTGGAGAGGCAAAGCCCAGGCAGGCCATGTTTTCCTCGGCGTACCGCAGTGAAGCTGTGTCGCTTGTGCTGCCTCTGTGCCAGTCGGGGGTGCTTTTGGCGAAGGGCGAAGGCGAACAGCTGTCACTCCTCGACCCGTTTGTTACGGAGCAGCCAGCAGGGCTGCTGCTGCGTGCGGTGAGGTGTTGGGAGATCCAGAAGCAGCTGGATCTGAGGGTTCCCGAGGCGCCGCTGCTTCCGATGGCTTGCGTGGATCCGGAGCAGGAGTGATGGGGGTGTGGTCAAACGGGAGGGTGGGTTGGATGGTCAGCCCACAAAAACTGGAAGGGGTTCCAGTCACCAGCTGATTGTCATGCTCCCCAAGAAGGCTAATTTACAACCGGCCCACACTCTTCCTTTCTATCTGGACTCGGCGTTGATCTGGTAGAGCTGTGCTGGGTAGGTTGGGGTCGCGGGGTGTTTGCGTGCGACAGTGGAGCCCACATCCCGAGCAGTGCTCGGTGTGCTCTGCACGAATTTCAAAAAGAAGATATGATTCACATGTCTGGGGTGTGTGTGTGTGTGTGCGGTGGTTTGACAGTTCCGCCACCTTTTGAGCGAAGCTTCCCCCCCCCCCCCCCCCCCCCAACCCCCCAACACAATTCCTCCCGGAACCCATTTCAGTTTCTCCATGGACGATCCTGCGCGGATCCCCAGCTTTATTTCCTGCATAACCGCGTCTATACTGTGCGCGTTTGATTCCTTGCTACGGTCGGCAGCCATTTTGGACCGGCTCTGCTTCTGCAGCTTGCCGCCTCTGCTGTCTAACGGAGGAAGAGGGAAGGGGGGACAACGGGGTGGTGGGTGGGGGGGGGGTGCTCTGGAAGCCTGGTTCCGCCCAGACCACACACACACACCCCTGTCGCAGTTCCTCCTGGTTCTGCCGATGGGAGGGGTGGGTGAGGTGGGGGGTTTTTTTAGTCTATCGCGATTGTTTGTCAAGCAGATATACGATTTTCCCCCAGGTAAAGAACAGCACGAATCCCCACCCACGCCCACCCTACGAATATTTTGTTCTTGTGTTCGGTTAGGGGTTTTCCACCTCGATTGCCACGTCGCGTGGGCATTGTGGTTTGCGCTGCCGCAGCAGCGGTTTTAAAACACCACACCATTCACTCACCAGGGTCACGGCGGTGCATCACGTGCTGCGTGGAGCAGTCCTGAAGGTCTGATCCTCATATCCTCCCAGGTGGCCACCGGGAAGGGACGCGATGGTGCTCACATACTTCTCCCGAGGTCTTGGATTTGCGTGCCGTGAAGCTGCGTATCAGGTGTGTAGCATGTCCCACTCTGCCCAGCAGAGCTATGTTGGGTCCATATCGTCCCCGGTTGGTTGGTGGGAGGGAGGCCAGTGCATTGAGCCATGTAAGCCGGATGGGCAACAGCCAGTGGCGGTGGTTGCAGGGAGAGGCAGACGATTTCCCCTCTGCCCGTGGCGTGCTGTGTGTGTGGGTTTTTAAGGATATCGTGTGCTGCAAACCCACACCCCATTGTTGTTAGCCCCCATTTAAAACTTTACGTTTTAAACGTTTTAAATGTTTTAAATGTTTTAAATTAAAACGCGTTTTAAATTAATTTAAAACGGAGTTTAAAACGGGGGTTAAAACAGGGCGTTTCTGTGGTGTTTTCACACCAAAAAAAAAATTTCGGCCAAAAAAAAATTTCCATGCCCCCTGAGGCCCCCCAGCTCATATTCTGGGTGATTATTCCTGCATTCCTGTCACAGCGGACACATTATTGGTGGAAAATAGGTGGCACTGACGTTGTGGTGAGGGTTGCATCAATCGCACCGGCATCAGTTGGCACACCCCCTCCGTTGTTCTCAGGAATAATGCAGTTTGACATCAGCATATTTCTGGAGTGTCGAATCTTCATCTTGCATCACTCGATGTGCACCCTTTTGAGCTGAATCCATGATACAAAGTCGCAGGTTGAAGGCCGATCACCATGATGGGGGTGGCAATGGACCCAGCGAACTCCACCAGCTCCTTCGACAGTCCTGGAAGCACCTTCTGGAAAAGTTGCACAGTTCCAGTTGCCACCTGGAGCCTACCTTTGGCCTGCCCCTCTTTGAGAGGAGCATATCTGTATTCTCTTTACTCTCCTATGGACGCCCGACTTCTCTGATCGAGAGAAGCCTACAAAAGGCGTAACCATCCTCGTCATGTATTCTTTGCCTCCAACTTTCACTTTTGCAGAACGGATCCCGATGAACTCCAAACAGGAAGTGCAGCCAGCTTCATCACGGCTGTGTTCAACAAGACAGCCAGGTGATGTTGTTGCTGTCAGAACGATGGTTGCAGCACTCGGCTGCGCCCCACCTGGGGTTGCTCTGGCTGTTGCCAAGCTAGTGTTTGGGACAATTATTGATCACCTAGCCATTCTCTTGGCACCCTAATGATCGTGGGTAGGCAGCAGGAACCTGCACTCTGGGGGGACGTCATCGATGAGTTTCTTTGAAGAAAGCCGGCGGCTACCGCTGGAGTTAAGGTCCGAAGGGGTCAGTACCACGGGCGCCACACCGCTCGTGTTGGGCATCGGGTTTCGGTGAAGGCGGGGGCGCTGAGAAAGCGACATGTACGTAACAAGCAATGATCAACCATACACCAGCAAGTCAAACAGGCACCACCGTTGGATCGTTCGTGCACCCGAGTCTGTACTGTACCATCCTGAATCTTTTCTGGGTGATTGTCAACGATGAGGGCATGAGCTTGCGTCAGGGTGAGCAGAGGAACGGGTTGAGGCCAGGGTGAATGGAGGGTGAAAAGTAGCCCACTTCACCAGGAGGCGAATTTTCGCAGAAAGCCCTGCCAGACAGCTGTGTTTGCCTGATCATGCTCAAAAGGCCTGCAATAGGCTATTTCACACAGGGAATTTGTTCACCCATTTGGGACCCCCAGGGAGCCTCAAAATTGGATTTTTTTGCCGAAGATGGCCTCAGATGGCCCAAAACGATCAATTTTGGGTTCCAGAAAAAAAAATCGAAAAGTCTCCCCCTATATTTTGCAGGGTTTTTTGCCGTTTTAAACCCCGTTTTAAATAATTTAAAACGGCGTTTTAAACTTTAAAACGTTTAAAACGTTTAAAATGTTTAAAACTCGGTTTCTAACAACACTGCCACACCCCGCCCCCCGCCCCTCTGCACAGTTCGACAAAGTCGGATGCATCCTGCTCGGCAGCAACACCCACCACGAAAGAGTGGTGAGCTGGAAGAGGCTGACGCCGTTCCACGGCAAGTCGCCCCACGTTGACACCACCTGCTTCCTCGCCCCGAATGTGAACGTGATCGGGTCGGCACAGCTCGGGAGCAAAGTCGGTGTTTTCTACCAGACTGTCATCCGGGCAGACACCCGCGACATCGTGATCGGCAGCAACACCACTGTGCAGGACCGGTGCGTGATCCGCACGTCACCTAACTACGATGTGCAGATCGGCTCCCACGTCACCATCGAGCCCAGCGTGGTGGTGACCGGTGCGTCGATTGGTGACGACGTCTTCATCGGCGCTGGCTCTACCATCATGGAGGGTGCGCGCATCGAGGCCCAGTCCATATTGGCACCTGGCTCCGTGGTGCAGAAGTTTGCCGTGGTGCCCTCCGGCGAGCTGTGGGCCGGCACCCCCGCAGAGAAGGTTCGCAACCTGACGGAGGAGGAGGTGACCTCGCTGCGCACATCCGCGCTCCATGGGGTTGGGCTGGCGGAGGTGCACAAGGACGCGACTGAGAAGTCCTTTGAGACCATCCAAGAGGAACGCCAGGTGATGGAACAGTGGTCCTCGCTTGAGTCCTGCCGTGAGCCTATTCGTGCGGCGTACGGCCAGTACGAGGCCGGCCCGTCTGGGTATGTGCTGTGCAATGTGTGGGGTGGGGGGTGGGTGCACTGTGCCATGTGTACCATTTTTACGATGCAACATACGAATGCCTGCCACATCCTCCATAATGGTACCAACATGATGGCTCACACAAAAACACCCAAACACGCACAGGTCTGGCGCACACCTGAATGTCCCCGGGCAGCTGGTCAGTGGGGGCGGGCAGAAGATTATGTAGTAACAGGAATCCCGCCTCCTGCTGCAGCTGGCATGCTCTCCTCCGTGAAGCGTCGTGCCGATGTGCCGATGTGTGTGTGGGGATGTGCAGGCATCCCCAGTCAGATACCCCCCCCCCCCCCCCCAGACCCCCCTCCTCCCACCCCCCCGCCCCTACCCCCCAATACCCCCCCCACCTATCGATCTTTGTCCGTTTTCGTTCCGATTCCAAAAAAAACAAAGGCGCGCGTGAGAGGCCACTCAGGTGCCTTGGTTGCAAGTAATTAAGGTGTGCACCCCTCTCCCCCGACCCCCCCCCCCCCCCCCCACACACACACACACCCCCCGCATCCGCGTGCATTCGAGTGAATCATCAGCTGTGATGGGGTGATAAGGAGGGCAGGTGGGGTTGTGTGGGGTCAGTCTGGCAGACACAGGAGAATGTACTGGCTCTGCAACCAGGCGGAATGGGTTCTGGGGAGGGGTGGGGTGGGGAGGTGGGGGGAAGTGCATTTCTCCCTCCCCCCTCCTCCCCCCCCCCCCCCCCGACGCTGGCTTTTCATTGCACTGATATGTCGATACTCGTTGTCACCGTCTTGTCACTTATCACTCTCGAAAGCAAAGACTACCACGGCCTCTGGCACGAAGAGGTAAAGCGGGATGTGTGTGTGTGTGTTGGTGTGGGGGTTTGGGGCGGTTGTTTGTTAAGTTATCCTCCATACGCACGCACTCACGCACGCATCCACATCTCGTATCTCTTCAAAACACCCCCTCCCCCCTCGTGAAGCCCCCCCGCGCCCCACCCCGCATCCCTCCCCCCCCTCTCGCCCCATTTTTTTGCTATGAATGTCTCAAGATTCAACGGTGAGAAAATATCGACACGCAGGAAACCGACAATGCAGGCCCCCCACCTACCCCTACCCCCTTCTGTTCTGTATTTTGATCCGAAAATCACCCCCCCTGGGAGGAACGTGTTTCGGGGTGGTGGGGTGTCGGGGGGGGGTTATTTGTGTGGCGGCAAATGGGTTTAGGGGTTTCACGCAAATCTTGCGTGGGCAGGCAAAGTTGAATGAGGGTGCCTTTTTTTTGTTTGATGTGCGTCCTTACGGAGACATCCACCTGATTTGGCCAAAAACGGGTTCCGCCGAACGCCGCCACACCAACGCCCAACTCCGCCCAACTCCGCCAAACTCGGGCCAAAATTAGCTCCAAAAGTGGCGGATACTACCTTTTCCGCCCTTGGGGGGCGGGGGGGGGGGGTATGGTACTGGGGGTTTCTCAAAATTTCGGCTACCTACCACCCCCCGTGTATATGTCACCCCCCCCCAGGTGCAAAAATCGGGAGGGGGGTGACATGAACACACCTTTTAGGGGGTGACATATACACGGGGGGTGGTAGGTTAGTGTATGTCACCCCCCGCCAGGGCCGCTTGGGGGTGACATAAACACCCCTTTTGGGGGGTGACATATACACGGGGGGTGGTAGGTATTTGGGGTCCAAGTGAGTTTAGCAGGGTTTTCACGTGTCACGAATGTGACACGCATGTCGGGAATAGTCGCGGGTTGTGGAACTTGTCGCTGTGGAAGAGGGAGTATGGTTTTGAGGCCCCCCGCCCCCCAGGTTCCCTGCCCACCTGGATGACTCAAGCGCCTCACACCGGGCAGGGGGTCTGAGTTCTGCGGAACTGGCTTCAAGGGACGCCCCCTCGTAATGACTGGGTGGATGGAGCCAAGTAATACCAGGTGGTCGGACACCGGAACTCTCGGCATTTATTAGTCGCGGGAACTGTGTCCGTGTGGTAGGTGACCCCTTCCGATTCCACTGATTCCACTCTTGAACATGTAGTGTTGAAAGATACTTGGTGTTCTGATGTTTTACAGGGTACTTGACAAAGGAAAGAGGGTGGTCAGTCTTGTGATCCACCCTGAATTCTTCCTGTGAGCAGCAGATCCACAACACCTCGACTTCTTTCAGCGGCTGTATTGATATTGCCTGACACAGCAAACATGATTCAATTGGAGGAACAAGCCTCGTACACCAGCGGCCCAAAAGGTGGATTTCATGTATGGTTTTAGGATTTCCCTTACTACTGATGGTGTAGAGACTACAAAGCCTGACCTGATGACGCCGCCATGAACCTGGGAGACACGCCGCGTGAGAAGGGACCTCGGTGCGGGGTGGCGTGAAGATCCTGCCTGAGTGCCCTCGTCGGGACCCGCGGTAAACCGTGGCGTTCCCCCCGAGGCAAGTCCAGGACGAAGGTTGCAGATAACCGCTGCACCTCTTCGTCCGAAAGGAGCTCACAGGATAGGGGAACTGCCCACACCCCACTCACGACAGTGTATCCGAAAGGTGCACTGCGCGTGTGGTGGCGGTGTCGGGTCCAGACCCACCTCGTTCCCCCATGCCCGTCAGTTGTTGCCCCTGCAGGGGTGGCTGCTGTCTGGCATGGGGGGCGCCCTCCCTGCCTTGCAAGGGAAAATGTAGAACGGCATGCTGCCCGTTTCTTCATTTTTTCACCTTGCCTGGCAGGGGGGGGCCCACCCTCACGGGGGGAAAAAGAGGAACGGCATGCTGCCCGTTCACTCTTTTTTCCTCCCGTCGTGGGTGGGCGGCCAACTACCCGGGGTATCCGGCTGGGTATCCGGCCCGGGTACCCGGAAAGGTGGAGACCGCGTCGTGCACCCACCCACCCACCCCACGGTTCCATACAGTCACCCATGTCCATGCTCATTCTACACAGTCACCCAGGTCGTCTCGTCATCCTGCACGCTGTGTGGGGGCAGACAGGTCCTTCCACACCAAGTTTGGTCCGGCGTGACGTTTGCAAACCCTCCCGGGTGACCAGAAGACGACCCCCCCCCCCCCCAGGGGGGTTCCATAGGGGGTTTCCATTTTAAACGGTCCCCCACCGCCCAACTCCGCCAAACTCAGGGCAAAATCAGGTGGGACATGCAAAAATTGGCGACGGGGTAGAGGCGAATGATGAAAATACGGCGAGACAACCGCGATGAGTTCAACGGTTTTGCGTGGTGTGTCCGACCGCATTGAAATCACCTTTTGGATGGCACAGGCGACTCCTTCAAAAGCACTTCCTTTTTATTCAGCTGTTCTGATCGACAACCGCCTTTCGGCTTCTTCTCCTTCCACATTTTTTGCCGCACACGGTATAGTTCCCCTTATTCTGCAAGATATTCAAGAGATTCTTCAGGCAAACCCCCCCCCCCCCCATACCGGACACGGTGGGATCTTGTAAATTTTACATGTATAACTACAAGTATATACATGTATTATACATGTATAATACTTGCATGTCAACTATTATACATGTATAATACATGTATATGCCTGAAATATACATGTAAAATACATGTATATCAAGTAAAAATACAAGTATAATACTTGCATGTCAACTATTATACTTGTATTTTTACTTGATATACATGTATTTTACATGTATATTTCAGGCATTTACATGTATTTTACATGTATAATACTTGTCATGCAAGTATTATACATGTAAAATACTTGCATGACAAGTAAAATACATGTATAATACTTGCATGACAAGTAAAATACTTGCATGCAAGTAAAATACATGTATTTTACTTGCATGCAAGTATTTTACTTGTCATGCAAGTATTTTACATGTATAATACTTGCATGACAAGTATTATACATGTAAAATACATGTAAATGCCTGAAATATACATGTAAAATACAAGTATAATAGTTGACATGCAAGTATTATACTTGTATTTTTACTTGATATACATGTATTTTACATGTATATTTCAGGCATATACACGGTGGACTCCAGCGGGGGTAGGGTAACCCTTTTCGGGAGTCTCAACTAGGGGGAGTCCAACTCCCGCTAGCGGGAGTATAGACTCCCGCTAGCGGGAGTCTATACTCCCGCTAGCGGGAGTCTGACTCCCCCTAGCGGGAGTCTTTTCACCTATTTTCACTCATTTTTCCCATGATACCTATGCAATGTGGCACTCGTCACTGAAGTACAGCCACACCAAACGAAACGGACGTTTCCACCCATCCCAGCTCGCAGACCTGATTCACAAAAATGGGGAAGACGACAACGAAGCCGGCAGCGAAGCCGGCGGCAAAGTCGATTAAGAAGAAGAAGAGCGCAGAGAGTCCCGAGGCTGCGGAGGCGACGAACATTGTGCATGATTTTTGCACGGCCTTCCCTGTTAAAAAAGGGGGCAGTGTGCTGACACTGGGATCCATTAGAAGGCTCCTAGCAACGGTGTTGAGCAAGGAGCTCCACCAGCACAGCACCCAGGTGGCCAACGCAATCATCGCCATGTCTTCCCTGACATGGATAAGTTCGCTGTCAGGGAAGTCGCAACGATGCGGAAGGAGGGCGCTCTCCGTCATATACAAGGTGGAGGCGAAGTATGGCAAGGTGCAGGATACAAACGTGTCGTCGGGGGCAGCCTGAAGCCGCGAATGATCGCGACACGGGCGAACGGCTTGGCACCGTGGGTCTGGATAGATGCTGGAGTTCGGCCGGGTGAAACCGGAAGTCGCAGCAAAATTTGCCCCCCCAGATTTCTTCCTCAAACCCACCCGTGGGCTGATCCGGCCTTGCACGGTGGACTCCAGCGGGGGTAGGGTACCACTACCGGGTTTAACCCTTTTCGGGAGTCTCAACTAGGGGGAGTCCAACTCCCGCTAGCGGGAGTATAGATCAGCAGTGGGCAACAATGAGGCGATGCGGGGGGCGAGGGCACCGATGCTCACTGTGCGACATCCCAGAAGAACGCTGGTATCAACAGGTGCATCGATACCCGCACCTGACTCTCTCTGAGATGAAAGAGGCTGGCTACCCCTCCCTCTTGGCAGGTGTGCTTCCCAATGCCCGCTACGTCACCCCAGCACTCCATGACTGCAAGGGGCTCGCCATGCGGCTGATCAGGGTACTGGATGACAGGGGTGGAGCTTGGGGGTTTTTTCGGGTCAGCTGACCTGATTTTCTGCAGGCCCTCACAAAAAATCAGGTCAGGGGTAAAAAGAAAAAAAAATATAGATTTTCGGGAAACCGGAAAAGTTGGCTCCTCGCCTTGGGGCCTCAAGGTGACCAGGAGGCGTTTCGTGAGCAAAGTGACCCCAGCGACATGAGCACAGGCCTCAAACAGTCACAATAGAGGACAAATGAAGCTGCCCAACCCGTACCGTGCAACAGACGTTTACTACCGTGGCCTCCGGTGGCTGGGGGGCTCCGCTCCCCAGACCCCCCTGTGGCATGTGCCTGTCTTGTACCCAAGCCCTTTACATCAGGGAATCTCAGTATCCTCAGGAGGACGCAGCCAACTCACACAGAATCCGTACGCCCGCAAGTCACAGATGTTCACTACCGTGGCCTCCGGCGGCTGGGAGCTCCGCCTCCCAGACCCCCCCTACGGCATGTGTTTGTCTTGTAACCAAGTCCTTGCGCGTCCGGGGCTGCATATCGGTTCCGGTACCTCGCGGGAGGCTGGGCCCGAGCACTGATCTCTGAGACGAACCGGGGGGGAACCCATAAGAAAAAATTGGCTGACCCGATCTGACCCGATCCAGCCCGCAACCCCATATTTCAAGCTCCACCCCTGCTGGATGAGACAACAAAAAAATATTCGACAAGACCTGTACAAACCTTGCACTGAATGTGTCGCAGCATGGGACAGGTGCTCAGTTCCGGAAGGTCGTGCTTGCCTGTCACAGGACACACCTACAAGGGCTTGTTCCGCTACCTCTTTGTCTCCCTTGCAGACCTCATGCATTTCCGGTATGCAGACATCCCCTGGCGCTTCTGGGGATGCAAGGATGAGTCAGCCCGGATTCCCTTCTTGCGTGCTCGGATCTCAGGGCATATATTTCACTGGTTGATGGAGCATGCCGAAAAGGGATCAACGCGCAATGCCTACGTACACAGTCTCCATCATTGGTGGGCTCCAGAAGATGCAGTGCCTCTGCAGAACAACGACGAATTTGAAGAAGCAGAGAACGGACATCGCAAGAAAGATGCCGTTACAATCGCCAGCTCCGCAACTTACGAGAGAGATCTTGCGATGGCAGAAGAGAAGCGGCGCGCATCGGGCATGCCTTGGAAGGTTGCGCACCTGTCGCAGGACGGGATCCTCGGGTATAGAGAAGTCATCCTGTGTCCGTGTCTGCACACCCGACACGCTCATAGATTGGCTGTGTATGTTCTTTGCACACAGTTGACACAGCTGCAGAAGGGGTTTGTGCACTGCAACACACAGGACTTCGTTGAACCCATCAGCGCGCCCTACTTCCTGTTCCGGTTCCCCGAAGGACACCGCAAATTATCGCTCTGCTTGTGCAAAATGCCAATCCCGCTGGGGGCGACTTTCACACCATTCGTGTCATCCGAGGCGACTTTGAGCACGCTTGACCAACGCGCACAGCAGGAGGGGGATGACAGTTCTGACGAAGAAGATGAGGCCTGCAGGATGGCTTGTCTTGCCCAAGGTGTAACACAACTACGACAGGCGATGGCCGCACTTTGACACCTCAAATTCTAACCGCTCACCTCCGCAGGTGTAGCCGCTACCAGGAGGATAGGTAGGTAGTCCAGAGTCCGGGGAAACTGACAGAAGCAAAACAAGCCCCTCCCCATCCCTCTTCCACCATGATTTTACCCCCCACGCCAGTAGACTGTAACTATATCATGGGAAAAATGGATGAAAATAGGTGAAAAGACTCCCGCTAGGGGGAGTCAGACTCCCCCTAGCGGGAGTATAGACTCCCGCTAGCGGGAGTCTTTGACACCCGCTCAGACTCCCGCTCCCAGACTCCCGCTAGGGCCGCTGGAGTCCACCGTGTACATGTATTATACATGTATAATAGTTGACATGCAAGTATTATACATGTATAATACATGTATTATACTTGTAGTTATACATGTAAAATTTACAAGATCCCACCGTGGAGTCTACCACCTCAACCCCCACCGGATGCGTTATCCACGTTTCTCTTATATTTTATACCGAACGACACATTTTTTTTGTTGGTGGCCAGGCGCAGACCAGATCCCTTGCATTGCCTCTCCCCCCCGTGCAAAACAGCCATACTTTGCCCGCGCTTCCTGATTCGAGCACGGGACCTGCGCTCTCGGGTATGGTTCCTCGAAGGTGTGTAGGTGGTCCCCCCTCCAGTTCCTTCCAGTCACCGCCATACTGACTCAAAGGCGCAGTGGCACACACGTGGTGCACGGAAGGGGTGGCCGGTGAGGAGTTCATTTCACAGACCAATTCCTGAAGGGTGGTGGTTACTGTCAGCAGTGTGGCCAGTGCAAATGCGGATTTTGCAGAGGGAGATCACATCAAGGGGGTGAGGACTCGGTGCGTTCTACACTGTCACAGAGGATTCGCGTGTAGAGTTGTGAGGCGGGAGTGTTCGCAGCGGAGTTCGCCCGGTGCATGCACCTACACTAAGGCAGGGCGATAAAGGTGTGCTGGGATTCAGCTGTGCCTCTTCTTGTCCCCGCATGCGAGGATGTTTGCAGGCAGCTATGTGCGGTGGGGGTTGGGGTGTGTGTGTGTGCATGTGTGTGGAAGCATCGTCCTAAAAACATACAAGCCGTCAAACAATGGAGTGGGGAGGGAGGGGGGGGCAAGGGTCGGGTGTGGGGTCGGGGGGGGGGGGGGGACTGGCTGTGTCACAAAGAAGATGGCTGGGGGGTTGAGTGGACGGTGACAAACAAAGCAAGATGTGCAGCAGAAAACCAAGCAGGTGTGTCGCAGACGCACCAACCATGCACGATATGGATACCTACTGGATCTGCATGCCCGCTGAAAGGCAGGTGTACTTTGCTCGGCCAGTGCATTATGCAAGTCTCCTTGAGGAAGGCGTCAGTCATTTGGGTGCCGATGGCATGGTCAACTGTATTGACCAAGACAGCAGCCACCCACCGCCCTGCAGACACACACAACCACCACAAACCCCTTGTCAAGATGATGCGCCAGACTGCGTTCCTCGCGGTGTTCGCGTTCGCGTGCGTGTCTGCGCAGCAGAAGGCGCAGGTGGCAGTGTACACCGAGGCTCTGTGACCCGGGTGCAGGGAGGAGATGGACTCCCTCGTGCAAGTCGTCCAGCAGGACGGGATCCTCACCATCATGGACTTCGACTTCGTGCCGTACGGCAACGCGCGCAAGGTGGGTGACAAGGTGGTGTGCCAGCACGGGAAGACGGAGTGCACGGCCAACATGGCAGAGGCATGCGTGAAGAACATGACGGGCAACGCCCCGCTGAAGTACATGCCGTTCGCGCAGTGCGTGGAGGCAGATGGGTCGTCGGAGTCCCTGGCAGAGCTGCAAAAGTGCGCGGAGAAGCTGGGCTTCGACTGGACGACTGTGCACACGTGCATGACGGGCACGCAGGGCAAGCATCTCATGGACATCGAGGGGAGGAAGACGGATGCTGCGAACATCAAATACACCCCGTACATTGCGTGCAACGGGAAGGCGGTGCGCAGTGCCGAGCGTATCACAAAGACCGTGTGCAACCTGTGGACGGGGACAAAGCCTCCGTGCTGCTCGAGGGCGGATGCTGTGCGTGAGGTGAACGCCACACGCTCCTACCCACAGTAGGAAGGGGTGTCCTGCCACTGATGGATCATGTTGGAAGAGGGTTTCCGTGTTTTGTGTGTTTTGCGTGTTTTAGTGGGGGTGGTGTTGCTGTGGGTTGGGTTGGGTTGGTGTTGTACGAGTGCTGCGGGTGTGGCGGCTGTCCTCCAGAGATGCAATACATCACACACACGTTTCATCATGTCGCATGTGTGTGTGTCTTGGACAGCCGGCACCCAACACAGCACCAACCCAAGCCACCCTCCAACACCACCCGCAACGAAGTGATACCGGTCAACAGACTATGAGTTGTGCCGACATTGCGAGTGGCGTGTCCTATGCGCACATGTGCACCCAACCTTCTTTGCTGTTCCATTCTACCATTTCCTTTGTTGTTGTGCGTGGGTGGCAGTTGCAACGCGTCCCGGATTCGGTGCTTGCCTCAGTGCAAAGGCGCTTGCCGTGTGACTGCGATGCTGTGCCGCCACAAAAACGGATTTGCGTGTGTTCCATGACCATGTTATCAGGCTGTGCAGGTGCACGTGTGCAGGGGCAGCTGTGTGGACGGTAGCTATGGTGCACGCGCACCAGCAGCCGTCCCACGTACCCTACACCACACCTGCCTGTCTGCCCTCTCTGGCACTCTTGCCTGTTGCCTGCTGCCTGCGCCTCTGCCCCTTCCCGCCCCGCACCCGTGTGCCCGCTGCATGGCTGATGTGCGAGCAAGCACACCTGTGACGTCGAGTGCACCATACTGCCTTCTTTGACAAGGCACACCGCACATGCGACGGAGGCAAGCCGCACGGCTTGGCTGCTTGCAACACATTGGCTCTGCGGCAGGGCATCACGGGGCGCTGTGCGCGGCTGGGGGGCACGTGCCACGCCCCGCACCAGCACGACTCCCAGAGCATTGCATCGTGTCAGACCTCAGACGCCCCCCCACCACTCCCCTCCCCGCCATTCTCACGCTGCGACACCCCGCACCTCCCACCACCCCACCACCACCACAGAGGACACACCCCCTCCCAGATGCTTCCCACACCCCACACCTCCCCTGCATAGCCTCTGGAGGGACTGCGCCATACACACCTCACCCCTACGGGACCGCCCAACCTCACGACTACCCCACACCTCCTCTCTCCGGCATGTCTGCGAGCGGAGCCCCCCCCCGCCTCTCAGAGGCTGAGGTGTCGTTGCGAGGCCGCAGCCGCAGCCCAGTCCACAGCCGCCGCTCGAGCGGCTCCCCGGCACGACCTGTCCCCCCAGGGCACGTCGGTGGATTGGTGACCTCCTTCAACCGCCGGATCGAGATCAACCAACAGGGCAGCGCCGCACAACACAGCAGGCCACCGCAGGGCGGCAGCGCACTCCGCTCCTCCAGGCGGGGGAGGAGCCGCAGCGGCGGTGCCTCCAACGCAGGCTACCGCATCCTGCCGAACAGCCAGCCCCCTTCGTTTGTCACCTGGCAGCCCGACTCCCCACACAGCGCGCCGGAGCCCCCTGTCGCAGCCGCAGGACGGATGGGCGCTGCTGCACCTCCGGGGCGAATCGGGGGAAGGCGTGGCCAGCCCCAGCGGCGACACCACCCGCAGGGCGGTGACGTTGTTCCAGATTTTGTCTCGCCGCTATATCCCCCCCGCCCCATGCACATCTACGGCGCGGATGTCCAGCCGCTGGCATCCCGCAGTGCAGATTGGGACCTCCTGTCCGACGACGGCGATGGCGGTGCCAGCGGTGGCAGCAGCAGCCCCTCCTCTGCCCTGCGCAGCAGCGTCTCCCCACAGGGCGCTGTCTCCATGGAGTGCCTCGAGCCTGCCCCGCCCTCCACCCGCATCTCAGGCAATATCGGGCCCGTCGGGTCTTCGATAGGAGATGTCATCGTTGGCCTGGAGAGCCTGCAGGCGACCCTCAACACCCGCCTGGGGAGCTGTGGGGAGGGGCTGCAGCCGTCTGCGGCCCCTGCGGCGCGGCAGGGGGCGGGGGGCGGGGGTGGGCCGGCGCGCCGGCTCAGCCCGCCCCGCCCGGTCAGGGGGGATGGGGTGGCGGCTGCGGCGCAGCCGCAGCCGCAGCCGGTGTATGCGAGGGAGAGGTTGCCGCAGGGGATGCCGGCGTTCGGCGGGGGTGGTGGGGAAGCGGTGGGAGCGTGGGGCGACGTGTCCTGTGGCAAGCCGCGTGCGGCGGGGAGGGTCCCGCTGAGCCCGGCGAGCGTCAACACGGCCCCCGTGTTTGTGACGCCCGGCACGTCGGGTGGCTGCCACAACACCACCATGTCGTCCTCCACGCACGACAGGTTCCTCCCCTGCCTCCAGCAGGGCTCCCCTGTGCCCGGTGGCGGGGAGGATGTCTCCAGCGCGGGCACCCCGTGTGAGTCGCCTCTCTCTGTTGCCGAAAGGTTTGCGCAGCTCCGCGCTCAGCTGTACAACTGAGGGGGGGGGGGGTGGGGTGGGGCGAAAATCGCCACAGCCACTCCCCCGTATCCCACACTCGCTGCAGCTGGCCCCCACTCTCGGTTTAGAGAAGGTGTGTGTTTGTGAGGAGGAGGGGAATTTTTTTCCCAGGCCGGCGTGGTTGGCGTCAGGAAAGGCTGAAATGGGCACACCACAACTAGGGGGGGGGGGTGTTGTCAAACCGCGTCGCAGCCCCCTCTCCTGGAAGCCTCCATCTAGCCCGGCCTTCCATTCTCGTCTTAGATTCCCATAGATGGTGGTGGGCGGGTTGAGCAGTGCGAGTTTCTCCTGCTGTGCCAGAGAAAGAGAACTGCCAGTCTCCCTGAGTGTGCTGTGGGCTAGATTTACTGGGAGGGGGGTGGGGGGTGGGGCATTGCCTAGACTCCTTGCGGTTGGAGGGATTGTCGTCAACCGTCTGACCCCACCCCACCCCCCCCGCATCCCACACCCCTCCCCAGCAGCAGTCTCCAGTTGCGTGCCAATGGTTGGTTGGTGGGTGGACTATGCTTTCTCCTGCCTCCGCCCGTGCATCCTGCCTCGCAACAATACTGCCACCCCTTCAGCCATCCCTTCGCAGGGGAGTGAGACAAGATGGGCAAGAAGAACAGCAGCAAGGAGGCGCCTCAGGAGGGCGGCTCGAAGGATGCTGAGGCAGTCAAGGCTGTGAAGGGGGGCGACCTCCGTAAGATCACGGCATTCCTCGACAAGAACCCGGGGTGTGTGAATGCCAGCAACAAGAAGGGGCAGACGCTGCTGATGATCGCCATCGAGTCGGGTGCAGGCGACGTTGCAGATGAGCTGCTCCTCCGTGGCGCCAAGGCTGATGCAACTGACGCGAAGAAGCAGACTGCCCTCCATTACGCAATGATGCAGGAGGATGATCTTGCCGCAGCCTCGCTTGTGAAGTATGGAGCAAAGCTGACCGCTCAGGATGACTCAGGTGAGACGGCGTTCCACCTTGCCGCACGCCTCGCGACAGATGGGACCATCCGTCTGGCGAAGGTGCTGCTGACCCCCGATGAGTTCAACGAATTCATCGCTGAGGACGAGGATGAAGAGGATGACGCACCCCAGCAGCGTGCCCCTGTGACGAAGCTGCGCGACGTGGATGTTGCGAAGGTGCTCCCTGTCCAGGATGAGAGTGGCAACACGGTGCTGCACATCGCGGCCAGCGAGCCTGCCGCTGCAGAGCTGGCCACCTTCCTCCTCGAGAGGGTCGACACTCTGTGCAGCCCTGCAGTCAGGGCGCGTGTGATTAACGCCAAGGGCAAGCGTGGCAGTGCACTGATGCAGGCATGCGGCGTGGGTAATGTTGAGATCGCACGTGCATTCCTCCAAGCGGGTGCTGATGTGGAAGTGCTTTCTGACGAGGGCTGTACTGCCCTGCACGAGGCTTGCATGGATGGGACTGAGGGTGTCGTGCACGACATCCTCTCTGCCTGCACCACGCCTGCCTTTGTCAACATCAAGAGTGTCTCGGATGGATCCACCGCACTGCACTACGCAGCGCTGAACGGGCATATCGATGCGATCAACGCGCTGCTGGAGGTGGATGGCATTGAGCTGAATCTTGCCGACTGCGAGGGGGAGACGCCTGTGTCTATCGCTTGGATCAACGGGCATTCAGAGGTCGTCAAGCGCCTGGAGGCGCGTGGGGTTCCGACGACAGACCTGACGGAGTCAAACAGGGCGAAGCGTGCCGTGCGGCCCGTGGCATCTGAGATTGTGCAGGGGCAGAAGGAGGCAGACGTGGCAGACCGCGTGAAAAAGGCCCTTGAGGCGAAGAAGAGGGAGAAAGAGAAGGAGAAGGAGAAGAAGCAGCAGCAAAGCGAAGAGAAGGAGGCAGACGTGGCAGACCGTGTGGAGAAGGCCATTGAGGCGAAGAAGAACGCACCTGCTACGTACGAGCTGAACAGCAGCACAATCATCATCATGGTGTTTGCCTTTGTGCTTGTTGTGAGTGCCGCCCTCTCGCTTGCAGACCAGCTTGGCCTGCTGCCCCCCCCAGTTGAGGGCTGAGTCTTGCCCGGTGAGTAATTGGCAGCAACTGTGATCTGTTTGCAGGAATGTACACAACGTCTTGTTTAGTTCCTTCGTTCCTTCATCCGTGCTGCTGTGGGGGTCTTTGCTGGTCTCATGGCATCTCAAAGGGCGCCTTCTTTGCATTCTGAGGAAAGGCATGCAAGCGATGGGCTGGTTGGTTCAAGGGCCTGGGGATTTTTTTTGACCAGCAAGGCGAGACTGCTTGTTAAGCTAGTGGGGTCGCGCGATACGTGCAGTGTGTAGGCCTCTGACGCATTGCCAAGAATCAAACAAAGGCAACGCTGGCAACACAGTCCACCAACCATATCATGCTGCTCGCTCGCAAGCAGTCCCTCTGAGTGAAGGACGATTCCAAGATGGGAGTCAAGACACTCTCTTCATGGTGTTTCGGATGTATGCCTGCCAGCAGAAAGCAGCTGCATACCCCCCCTGTTGCATTTTGTAGTGAATCTTTTCAAAAAAGTCTCAACCAGCGCTGCCATGATATCGCCGGATTGAGACGGATGTGAGGAATGCTGAGAATCGTATTGCTGCTAACACCGCATCGACAGCAAGACAGCCCCTCTCCCCCCCGCACCACCCTGATGCATCACTGCTGTTGGGGTTGCTTCACACTTGATGGGCCGAAGGCCCCTCGTCTCTCAAGCTGAGGGCAGGTGGTGATGCCAGAAAGCCTGCCGTGTTCATTCCGTGACAGCCCACCACGACAGGTACACAACAGGCACACAGGCATTCCTCACCTTATAGAGCCTGCACAGTCACCATGCGAACAATGCAGTGGGCCGGGGTGCTGATCCTCGCGTGTCACACTCTGGCCACTGCGCCACCAACGCCGGCACCTCCGACACCTTCGCCTCCAACACCGGCACCGGCAACTCCCGCGCCGGCAACACCGGCACCGGCGACCCCTTCGCCTCCGACACCGGCACCAGCCACACCGGCGCCAGCTACCTTGGCACCGGGGTCGACTGCAGCACCACCGACACCTGCACCTGCAACACCGGCACCGGCGACTCCTTCGCCGGCGACGCCGGCACCGGCAACACCGGCGCCAGCCACCTTGGCACCGGGGTCAACTGCAGCACCACCGACACCTGCACCTGCAACAACGGCACCTGCAACACCTGCACCTGCAACACCGGCGCCGGCAACACCAGCGCCAGCCACCTTGGCACCAGGGTCAACTGCAGCACCACCGACACCTGCTCCTGCAACAACGGCACCGGCAACACCGGCACCAGCAACTCCCGCGCCAGCCACCTTGGCACCGGGGTCAACTGCAGCACCACCGACACCTGCACCTGCAACAACGGCACCTGCAACACCTGCGCCGGCGACACCGGCACCGGCAACTCCCGCGCCAGCCACCTTGGCACCGGGGTCAACTGCAGCACCGCCGACGCCTGCACCTGCAACTCCGGCACCGGCAACTCCCGCTCCGGCAACTCCTTCGCCGGCGACACCGGCGCCAGCCACCTTGGCGCCGGGGTCAACCGCAGCACCGCCGACACCTGCACCTGCGACACCGGCACCTGCAACAACGGCACCGGCGACACCTGCACCTGCGACACCGGCACCTGCGACTCCTTCGCCACCAACTCCTTCGCCTCCGACGCCTGCACCTGCAACAACGGCACCGGCGACACTGGCCCCTGGATCGACGGCAGCACCACCAACACCCGCACCTGCAACACCAGCACCGGCAACACCGGCACCTCCAACTCCCGCTCCGGCTACATCTGCGCCTGCAACACCTGCACCGGCGACTCCTTCGCCGCCGACACCGGCACCAGCGACACCGGCACCTGCAACACCAGCGCCGGCAACACCTGCACCTGCAACACCTGCCCCGGCAACGCCTGCACCTGCAACATCGGCACCGGCCACACCGGCGCCGGCGACATCCGCACCGGCAACACCCGCACCAGCGACACCCGCACCTGCAACACCGGCACCGGCGACACCGTCGCCGGCAACACCTGCACCGGCAACACCCGCACCGGCGACCCCTGCCCCACCGACACCGGCCCCAGCAACGCCTGCACCGGCAACATTGGCCCCTGGTTCCACGGCAGCACCACCAACACCTGCCCCGGCAACACCCGCACCGGCGACACCTTCGCCACCGACACCTGCACCTGCAACAACGGCACCGGCAACACCTGCACCGGCAACTCCCGCTCCAGCAACATCGGCACCTGCCACGCCGTCACCGGCAACACCTGCTCCGGCAACACCGGCACCGGCGACACCTTCGCCGCCTACACCTGCACCTGCAACAACGGCACCGGCAACGCCGTCACCTGCAACACCTGCTCCGGCAACACCGGCACCGGCAACTCCTTCGCCGCCAACACCTGCCCCAGTGACATCCGCTCCGGCAACCCCGGCACCCGCGACACCGGCACCTGCAACACCGGCTCCGGCAACGCCGGCTCCGGCAACTCCCGCTCCGGCAACATCGGCACCAGCGACCCCTTCGCCGCCAACGCCTGTGCCATCGACACCTGCGCCTCCGACACCGGCACCCCCGACACCTGCTCCGGCAACTTTGAGCCCTGGTTCGACAGCATCACCGCCAACACCCGCACCTGCAACACCTGCCCCGGCAACTCCCGCTCCGGCGACCCCTTCGCCACCGACTCCTGCCCCAGCGACTCCCGTACCTCCGACACCGGCTCCGGCGACACCTTTGCCGCCGACGTCTTCGCCTCCGACACCTGCTCCCTCAACACCTGCACCGGCAACATTGGCCCCTGGTTCCACGGCAGCACCTCCTACGCCTGCACCTGCAACCCCTGCCCCGCCGACACCGTCGCCTCCGACACCGGCACCTGCAACATCGTCACCGCCAACTCCCGCACCCGCCACACCCGCTCCTGCCACGCCGGCGCCGGCGACAGCGGCACCCGCGACACCGGCACCGGCAACACCTGCCCCGGCGACGCTGGCTCCTGGTTCGACAGCAGCACCGCCAACTCCCGCACCTGCGACATCCGCTCCGGCAACCCCGGCACCGGCAACAGCGGCACCCGCAACACCGGCACCGGCAACGCCGTCACCGCCAACACCTGCCCCGGCGACACCTGTTCCGGCGACACTGGCCCCTGGTTCCACGGCAGCTCCGCCGACACCCGCACCTGCAACACCGGCACCCGCAACTCCTGCACCGGCAACACCGTCACCCCCCACACCTGCTCCGGCGACACTGGCTCCTGGTTCAACTGCGGCACCGCCAACACCCGCACCCGCAACACCAGCACCGGCAACGGCGTCACCCCCAACTCCCGCACCTGCCACACCGACACCTTCAACCCCTTCACCGGCGACACCGTCACCCCCAACACCTGCTCCGGCAACACTGGCACCTGGGTCGACAGCGGCACCGCCGACACCTGCACCTGCAACACCTGCACCGGCGACGCTGGCCCCTGGTTCGACAGCAGCACCGGCGACACCTGCGCCTGCAACGCCGGCACCCGCAACGCCGGCACCTGCAACACCTGCTCCGGCAACACCTGCTCCCGTGACACTGGCCCCCGGGTCGACGGCAGCACCGGCGACACCCGCTCCGGCGACACCGGCACCCGCAACGCCGTCACCTCCAACGCTGTCACCCCCGACACCTTCACCGGCGACACTGGCCCCTGGTTCGACAGCGGCACCGCCGACACCCGCACCTGCAACACCTGCTCCAGCAACGTTGGCCCCTGGTGCCACTGCAGCACCAGCCACACCCGCACCTGCAACACCTTCGCCAGCAACACCTGCCCCAGCTACACCGGCACCCCCGACAACAGCACCGGCGACACTGGCCCCTGGGTCGACAGCGGCACCGCCGACACCCGCACCCGCAACGTCCGCACCTGCAACACCGTCACCGCCAACACCTGCACCGGCAACACCTGCTCCGGCGACACTGGCCCCCGGGTCGACGGCAGCACCACCCACACCCGCACCTCCCACGACTGCCCCGACCACTTTGGCCCCCGGCTCAACAGCAGCACCGCCGACTTCGGCGCCTGCCACTCCTGCGCCGGCAACGCTTGCACCTGGTTCAACAGCAGCACCTCCCACCTCGGCACCCGCTACCCCTGCACCGGCGACGCTTGCTCCCGGCTCAACAGCAGCACCTCCGACTTCGGCGCCTGCCACTCCTGCTCCGGCGACACTTGCACCTGGTTCAACAGCAGCACCGCCCACCTCGGCACCTGCTACCCCTGCACCGGCGACACTTGCACCCGGTACAACAGCAGCGCCGCCAACTTCGGCGCCTGCCACTCCTGCGCCGGCAACGCTTGCACCTGGTTCAACAGCAGCACCTCCCACCTCGGCACCTGCGACACCTGCACCGGCAACACTTGCACCCGGCTCAACTGCTGTCCCAACTGCGGCCCCCACACCAGCACCTGCCACTCCGGCACCAGCAACTGCAGCACCGCCCACCTCGGCACCCGCTACCCCTGCACCGGCGACACTTGCTCCCGGCTCAACAGCAGCACCTCCGACTTCGGCGCCTGCCACTCCTGCTCCGGCAACGCTTGCACCTGGTTCAACAGCAGCACCTCCCACCTCGGCACCTGCGACACCTGCACCGGCGACACTTGCACCCGGCTCAACTGCTGTTCCAACTGCGGCCCCCACACCAGCACCTGCTACTCCGGCACCAGCAACTGCATCACCGCCCACCTCGGCACCTGCTACCCCTGCGCCAGCAACGCTTACACCCGGCTCAACTGCTGTTCCGACTACTGCACCTGCCACTCCTGTGCCGGCAACGCTCGTTCCCGGTACAACTGCGGTGCCAACTACATCACCTGCAACTCTTGCCCCTGTGACCCCCGCGCCTCCTGTCATGAGTTTCTGCAGCCGCGATGCGGACTGCCGTGTGGAGGGCGACACGCTGGCAACGTGTGTCGGGGATCGCTGCTCCTGTGTGACGGCGGGGTACGGCACGAGGACGATCAACGGAGCCATCTGGTACAACTGCTACCCATCCGACTACGTCGCACCTCTGCTCGTCAAGATTATTGTGAAACTCGTTTTCCAGGTGAGCTGCGCTTCGATGCGTGTGCCCAAGGTCCTGACGGCCCTCATCACCATCATCGCACAGGTGCTGCGCGTGTCGGTTGCCAGCCTCAAGACAGCGACGCAGTGCGGGTCCTTCCACATGGCGGTCTCAACTTCGGTGGACCCCACAACCGCGTCTTCGGCGGGAACACAGCTTGGGCCCGATGTGCAGAGCGCCATCCAGTCCTCGGGAGACGCAGACCTCATCGCCGCATCTAACAACGGGGCTGTGAGTGCGTCGACGAGCCTCACGGCAGATGACTGCTTTGCTGAGAATGCGAAGGAAGTCACCGTCATGGCCTCCAAGTGCGTGCCCACAGCGTGCAGCACGGGATACACCTTGCAACAGACCGACCAGTCCACGGTGTGTGTGCAGGAGCCGACGACCCCCAGCCCCCAGATTTTTGTGCCGCAGCCGCGCAGCAGCGACGACGACGACGAGCTGCCGCCTGAAGCGTGGGCTGGGATCATCATCGGCGCCTTCCTGTGTGCCATGATTTTGACGGCGATGGTGTGCTTCTGCGCCCGCAAGAAGCGTGACGATGACGAAATGGATGACCCGCAGAAGCAGCTCCCCGAGGAGCACCAGGGCGGGTACCAGGGCAACTACGACAGTGACGAATTCTCTGACGTTCTGGTCTAATCATATGCAGCCCCTTTGCGCGTTTGAGCGAGTATGATTGGAGTGGGAAGGTGGCTGTGGCGCCATTGCCGCCAGCCGTCCCTAGTATGTCGAGACACTGCGGCCGTCGGCACCAAAAACCAGGAAGATCCATCCCCCCTCGATAGCTTTGCGAGCATGTCTGGTCCCAAAACACCGCAAAGGGGAGGAAAATTGAGAACGCTAATGGTGCCCCTGATTTACCCCTTTTTCACTACGCACAAACTACGCAATCTGGGGGGGGGGTCTCGCTTTTTGGTCCCCCCCCAGTTTTTTTTGGTCCCCCTTTCTGTGTGGCTACTGAGACAGGACTGGAGGCACTGCGCTGACCGAGCAAAAAATTATTGCCAGAACTAGACTGGCGTACCGCCCCAAGAGGGGGTGTGACAAAAAATATTTTTTTTTCCCTTTGTGTTTTCGAGGTCCGCAAGGTCCCAAAAATCACTTTTTGGGCACATTTTTCAGAGGTCGCCAGAGGTCGCCACCCGGGAAATGCCATTTTTGGGGTTAAAAAACGGTTTTTCACCTTGCCCTCGTGAACTAGGTGGGGAAGGCGACGGTCAGACGCAAAATAAATGGAGGACCCCAAAGGAGGGTCCGCATCAGGCGGAAATCAGCAGAACCTCGCTCCAGACCACATTGTGGGCCAGGACAGGGTCGGGAAGAGCATAAAACACCAGAAAACCGGTCCAGGAGGTCTCTCTGGGGCTCAAATCCCCTGAAAAGGGGTCTGAACAGGTGGCGACCGAAGGGCGACCAATGGTGCCCACGGAGTTCCTCATCCCAAACTTGGGACCCACCGAAAAATGGACCAGATGGTGGTCCCAAATTAGGGACCGACTAACAAAGCGACCAGATGGCGGTCCCAAATTTGGGACCGACCAACAAAGCGACCAGATGGTGGTCCCAATTTTGGGACCGACCGAAAAATTGACCAGATGGCGGTCCCAAATTTGGGACCGACCCGTAAAGCGACCAGATGGTGGTCCCAATTTTGGGACCGACCCATAAAGCGACCAGATGGTGGTCCCAAATTTGGGACCGACCGAAAAATTGACCAGATGGCGGTCCCAAATTTGGGACCGACCCGTAAAGCGACCAGATGGTGGTCCCAATTTTGGGACCGACCCATAAAGCGACCAGATGGTGGTCCCAAATTTGGGACCGACCAACAAAGCGACCAGATGGCGGTCCCAAATTTGGGACCGACCAACAAAGCGACCAGATGGTGGTCCCAAATTTGGGACCGACCAACAAAGCGACCAGATGGCGGTCCCAAATTTGGGACCGACCGAGAAAGCGACCAGATGGTGGTCCCAAATTTGGGACCGACCGAAAAATTGGCCAGATGGCGGTCCCAAATTTGGGACCGACCCGTAAAGCGACCAGATGGTGGTCCCAAATTTGGGACCGACCAACAAAGCGACCAGATGGCGGTCCCAAATTTGGGACCGACCAACAAAGCGACCAGATGGTGGTCCCAAATTTGGGACCGACCGAGAAAGCGACCAGATGGCGGTCCCAAATTTGGGACCGACCGAAAAATTGACCCGATGGCGGTCCCAAATTTGGGACCGACCCCTAAAGCGACCAGATGGTGGTCCCAAATTTGGGACCGACCCACAAAGCGACCAGATGGCGGTCCCAAATTTGGGACCGACCAACGAAGCGACCAGATGGTGGTCCCAAATTTGGGACCGACCAACAAAGCGACCAGATGGCGGTCCCAAATTTGGGACCGACCAACAAAGCGACCAGATGGTGGTCCCAAATTTGGGACCGACCGAGAAAGCGACCAGATGGCGGTCCCAAATTTGGGACCGACCGAAAAATTGACCCGATGGCGGTCCCAAATTTGGGACCGACCCCTAAAGCGACCAGATGGTGGTCCCAAATTTGGGACCGACCCACAAAGCGACCAGATGGCGGTCCCAAATTTGGGACCGACCAACGAAGCGACCAGATGGTGGTCCCAAATTTGGGACCGACCAACAAAGCGACCAGATGGCGGTCCCAAATTTGGGACCGACCCCTAAAGCGACCAGATGGTGGTCCCAAATTTGGGACCGACCCACAAAGCGACCAGATGGCGGTCCCAAATTTGGGACCACCATCTGGTCGCTTTCTCGGTCGGTCCCAAATTTGGGACCGCCATCTGGTCAATTTTTCGGTCGGTCCCAAATTTGGGACCGCCATCTGGTCGCTTTCTCGGTCGGTCCCAATTTTGGGACCGCCATCTGGTCGCTTTTTTGGTCGGTCCCAATTGTGGGACCACCATCTGGTCGCTTTATTGGTCGGTCCCAAATTTGGGACCACCATCTGGTCGCTTTCTCGGTCGGTCCCAAATTGGGACCGCCATCTGGTCGCTTTATGGGTCGGTCCCAAATTTGGGACCACCATCTGGTCGCTTTCTCGGTCGGTCCCAATTTTGGGACCGCCATCTGGTCGCTTTTTTGGTCGGTCCCAATTGTGGGACCACCATCTGGTCGCTTTCTCGGTCGGTCCCAAATTTGGGACCGCCCTCTGGTCAATTTTTCGGTCGGTCCCATATTTGGGACCACCATCTGGTCGCTTTATCGGTCGGTCCCAAATTTGAGACCACCATCTGGTCGCTTTATGGGTCGGTCCCAAATTTGGGACCGCCATCTGGTCGCTTTATTGGTCGGTGAACATCCTTCAGGATTTTGAAGGCACGTCTCACACCGGTTGGTGCTGTGTCGCATTCCAGGGGATAGTCCTTCACTTGGGTACGATTCGGCGCGACTGAGTCATCAAGCTTCATCCACCTGCCTCTCGTGGTGGCGTTGGATTTTCGCACGCTGCGCCGCATTTTCACCCGGCCGAACTCAAAAACCCAAAGTCTACTGAAGATAGTCTGGCCTCTCCACAACATGTGATGGGAAAATGTTGAGGTCGGGCCATGCCAGCCCTGGCACGAGATCACTGCTCGTACCTGGGACCACCCGTGTAAAAGTCCCCCCAGGGGGGACTTAAGCACAGGTGGACCTAAACACGGGAGTGGGCTGGTCTGGAGGGTCATCAGGTGGCCGCTAGGCCACCTGGTGCCCTCCAGGTGCTGTCAGAGTCGTAAAGTGGGGTGCCAAAAGTCCATCCGGACCGGAATCACCCCCATACGACGGAAGCGGAAGAGGTCTTCTTGGTCTCCACCGTGCCACCCCCGTGTTTAAGCCCCCCCCTGGCCGAAAGTCGCCTCCAGGGGGGGGACTTAAACACGGGGGGTCCCAGGTACCCCCGAAAATTCACATTGTGTCTACAGTGTGGGGCCCGAAAATCGAGTTTTCGGTGTTGCTTTTCCACATTTGGGGTTCCCAACTTCAGGACTGTCGCGCAATTACCTCAAAAGTGGCCGAGAAACCCAGGAATTTCTTTTTTTGAAGCCAATATTTTTTGTCACAGTAGCTTAGCTGAAAAGTTGGGCGAGTCGTCCACCCTACCAGAACTCACTATACACCGTACGAAAGAACGCACGACATGTGGGGCGGGACTCCAGAAACACCTGGGCAAGGTTGCCCCATGCCCAGAAACACCTGAGAAGGAAGTGAGTTCCAGGAGCCGCGTAGAACACCCTCGAGATTGTGAATGATGATACGATCACAGCCTTCAGGGCGATGCGAGGTGCCACCCTGAAGGTGGCCCTTGACATCAAGGAGTGCGTCGGCCGAGGGGTCGACGAAAAGCTGAAGAAGGCGCTACTGGCACTGGATCCCGCGGGGTATACGGAGGTCACCGCCACACAGGCAACCTCCGCTGACAACGTCCAGGAGACGTTATCCGAGGGGATCACAACGGCACTAGAGATCTGTGTCACGGGATCCAGGCGCCCACTCTCCCTCGACGGTCTGGGGATTGTTGTTGGGTATGGTGTCGTTTCCTGCAGCTGCAAAAAAGCGTAGCAACTGTGCTTCCTTCTTCCTTAATGATGCGTTGACGCTTCCACCCGGAGGAGCTGAAGCAGGCACCGCTTAATGATGCGTTGATGCTTCCACCCGACGAGCTGAAGCAGGCACCGCGCCAAAGGGCACCCCCAAAGAGACCTGCAAAGACTGCGTCGAAACCCGCACCGAAGGCTGCCAGCGCTGCAGCACCTGAAGAACCTGCAGCACCTGCAGCACCTGAAGCGCCTGCACCCTCACTGACCCCGGAACAGCAAGAACTCCTTGCGTTTGGGGTCCCGGCATAGAGACAGAGAATGGCTGAGTAAATCAAAAAATGAGACCCCCCCCCCCTTTTCACTACGCACAAACTACGCAATATGGGGTCGTCAGGGGCACCAGCTAATGGATTTTCCCCCACCGTCGCCCCCCCCCGCCCTCCCCCGCCACACATGATTTTTTTGTGTGTCAAATTGGGGTTGCAGGCCGAAGGTAGCTTGCCCCCCCCTCCCCCCCAAGTGTTGTATCCCGTGCGAAGCTGCCTATTCCCCTTTGTCGTGATTTTGACATTTGTGTTCAGATTCCCACACACACACACGCACACCCCCTGCGACGTCCAACGGGTTCGGGTATTGTACTCATGGTCGTCTCTGATATCCCGCCCCCCGCCCCTTCTTCATTGTGAACCGTTCTCATGTGTTGGTGTCAGTGGGGTGTGTGTGTGGAAGGGGAAGGGGAAGGGGCACCGCTTTGTTAGGGCAGCTCCCTTTTCTGCACTTTAGAGCGAATGCCCCGACTGTACGGCGCATTGACTGTGCACTACTAGTTTTCCCGCCCCATCGCCGTCCCCATCCTCCACGCACCCACCCCTCGCACACCCTAGTGCACAGAACAAACTTATGCACATCGATGGTGCCATCCCGTCGGCCTTTGTTGCGCCTCCCATAGGACCAACATTAGCAATTTGCAAGTATGCACCCGTGTACTGGGCAGTGGTTTGCTCCAAAGAACGAAAAAAATAATCGGAGTCTGTGTGAAAGATTTCCAGTTACAGTTCGTAATCACGACCAGGCAGTTCGTCTTTTTTCTTCTTTTTCTTTTTGCAATGTGGGAACACCGTGGGGGAGGGGATCTTGTAGCCATCCTTTGAACCCTCCCTCTCTCTTTTTTTTTTGGCGTGTGTGTGTTCCCAAACCCGGGCAACGCGCAAAACAGAAAAAAAACCTAGTATATCGCAAAAGGGCAGGGAGTGCTGGGATGTGCTGCAGAGAACCCCCCCCTCCCCCACCCCCTCAATCACCTCTCCCCATGCCTCGTGCCACATCGAACGGCTAGGGAAAAAATGGAGTCACAACTCAAAACAATGAAGCAAAAAAAATCGGTCCAATGTTAAACCTTCCCCGATCGAAGTTCAAAATGACGGGAAGGGGGTGATCGCCACGGCCCTCCCGCCCCTTCCCTGCCGTGCCGCCTTCGCAAGAAGTGGTAGTCTAGTAGAAAACCAAGAATCCCGTTGTCGTGCCCCTAGTGTTCTGGCCCCCCTGAAAATCCGGAGGAGACCGAGGTAATAACTACCGTATACGTAAATATTATGGAACGTAAATATTATGGAACGGGCCCATTTTTGGCCGGTCCGTTCCATAATATTTACGTTCCATAATATTTACAGGGCCAGTTGGGGACTCGGTGGTGAGGACGGCTTGCGTCAGGAATCGCGCGAAAAGTGCACGAGTAGGTCCCGTCAGGGACTCTGTATGCCGTCCGATCACCTGGTCCAAGTCCCCGAGTCGCAGAAAGCCCTGTAAATATTATGGAACGAAAAAAATCTGGAACGCCAACCCACCAGCGTTCCAAAATATTTACGTTCCATAATATTTACGTTCCATAATATTTACGTTCCAAAATATTTACGTATACGGTACGTAAATCGGCTTCTTCAGGGGAACAAACAAAACTGTTGGCGATTTTTTTTACCTCCACAGCGGCAATCTCGTCGATTTCAATTGACAGAATTGTACAAAGATCGATATGCCGAAAATGTGAGCTTCGCACCTTGAATAACGTTCTTCAATAGTGACCCCCCCCCCCCCCCTCCCCCCACTCCATTTATTATACCTCGCCCTGATTTGGTTGCAACGACCCTTCAGGCAGTGCTACACCTCCTCTCTTCTCCTTCCCGCTCCCATGCTGCCCCCACCCCACCCCACCACCCCCCCCTCCCTTCCACACCCAGATCTCCTGATATTTTTTTCGCCAGCAGCGAGTGTTGAATCGACAATAAACCCCCCCCCCCACTCCATTTTTTTCTGTGAGATGGCGACGCGTGTTCGGTGTAAATACACCCGTCGCCTTTTCTTTTCTTTTTTCCCCCGCGCGATTCAGCAATACATAAAGGTCTATGGGGGGCTCTTCGCACAGAAGCGCAGTGCAGAACAGTGGGGTGGCAGAACCAGACAAAACGGTTTTGCCACAGGCTTTTATGCACTTTCCGAGCGAAGGCCTCCTTACGAGGTATAAGGTGAGAGTGTGTCTCGACCCGTTGAAGTACACCGCCTTCTGGCACTGTTGTGTATGTGGTTTCACATCAAGAGCAAAGTTCTTGATTCTCGTATGTGCAGAGGAAATGTTTTCGGGTTCGTATCACACGCCAGACTGTGCCGCCGCTGCCAAACAAAATGTGGCCACACCATCTGCAGTGCACAACACGCTACTGGTCAGGAGAGGACATCGCCGGAGGGATGGGGAGGCGAGCCTCCGCTCAGTGTCACAAGAAACACAGTGTCAGGTAACAACGGTTGCACAGGCGGGGGGTGCGCCCCGAAAATCACTACCCAAAAAATACACCAGCTCTGCAACGAACGTCCTTAGAGAACCGCTCATATGTGCGTGGTGATTGCATCAAGAGCAAGTGCTGTGAGGTAGGCCTGCACACGGTACGGGAAAACAAAAGACTCAAACGCGCGTGCATATCTTCACCCATTGGATACTTTTTTTTTGGCAGGGGTTTTCCCCCCCCTGTGGTTTGCTCGACTAGCAAACGGCACCCACTCACCCCCCCCCCCCTGACACATCTGACACATGGCCGATCAGCCCATGGGTGTGCGTTGACTTTCTTCTTCGTTTATGACTGACACGAGTGTGTTGCACGGAGAAGGGTGAGCCTTTCAGATCTGGAAAGGCGCCCTCCCTCCTCCACCCCTACACGGGCAGGTGGCTGTGCAGAGGGGAACCCCTGCCTTACCGCCCGCCATAGTCTGAAATGTACCCACCAGCATCATCCTCCAGCAGATGCGCAGGCTGGAGAGGAGCCTCTTGCCTCCGGTTGTGGTACAGAGTGACCGCACCTGGAGGGTGGTTTTCACATCCGGAACGAATGTAGTCAACGTTGAGCGTTTGTCGCGATTCCCCCCCCCCCCCCCCCCCTAGGCATACTTGTCCCCCCATATGGGGAACCCCCTAAATCTGGGGGAAATATGGGGGGTCGCAAAACCCCGCCCCCATATGGGGAAAAAGGCTGAAAATATGGGGAAAAACCGGTAAAATATGGGGGAATATGGGGGAAATATGGGGCCCATATGGGGGGATATGGGGGTATTCGTGCTGCAACGGGAGAACATCAAACCACTCATGCACACACACACACGAAGTGCGCGTCGAAACCGGCATCATGCCTTGTTGGGGATCCTCCAGGAGTCCGATCCTGGGGGGTGCGCGCTCGTTCAGGTGTGGCCAGGTCTGGCCCCCCCCTGGAAGATCCCCCAGGTGGGTCGCACCGACCTCCTGTTCCTCTCCTGCGCCGATACAGCGGCAGCGGAGGGCGAACGCTTCCCGGTTTGGCGGGGCACCGCAGTGACAGCGGCAGCGGTGGTGGACACATACGCACAGACACACAGAGCGCGTTCAGGGTTAACAGCTCCTCACAACACACACTCTTGTGTTTTTACGTCCTGTCTGGCACGTCACTCTCACACTCGCTGTCCTCCTCCTCTGGTGTGTTTGCGATTGCGAACTGCCCCCTGGGATCCTTATTAGATAAGAGAATTCACAAGCAGTGCATTCTAGGGTGTCAGGCGCTTCCGCCACTTTTGACCGCTCCGAGCGCCGAAAAGTCGGAGTCAACGCTCGTCACCAGGCAGTGCTTGACATGTTCAAGCTGCATCTGCCGGGTGGAATGAGACCTGTGAAGGCCAGTACAAGGACTGGCTGCAGGACGCAACTGTTCTGCCAGCAAAGACAGGACTACTGGACAGCATGCTCTGATGACCGCTACTCAGACTTGAAGAAAGTGGCGGTCGGCGCTCTCACAGCACCTTTTGTGGTCTGACTCGAGCACTTCAGCCGAGCGTTTCCTCTCCGCAGAAAGCGACGATGCGAGATGGCTCTGCAAGGTGCTAGACGTCTCCTGTCAGTCGCTGACTTCACACCCTGTGAAAAGCAGAACGAAGAGAACTGTTTGTTGACTGCTTCCACCTGAGGAACCCCTGGGTTTTCCCCCATATATCCCCCATATGGGGGAAATATGGGGGAACAGGACTTGAAAAACCCCCCATATTCCCCCCATATTTTCCCCATATTTTTGGCCTTCCCCATATGGGGGTACAAGTATGCCTAGGGGGGGTCAAATGGGGGTGACAAACACGATTTTTCAAAAAACCGGCGCAGAGGCCCCAAAGCCCCCGTAAACCCTCCAAACCCCCCCAGATCGGTCCGGAAACCCATCGAACCCCACTTTTCCACCATTCCGGGCACCTCAGGTGCCCGAATTGGGGTACCTAAATTTTGTGCCACCGTTTGGTACCGTACAGTGCCACTGTGTGGGAGGTTGGAAAAGAAAATGCCCCAACACACCACATCTGAGGGTTGCAATGCATGTTGCTTGCCAACCACGTCATCCGGTGGGTGTCAGGCGCTATGTAGGTGGCATTAGCCAGGTCTTCGATGTGTTCTGGCTTGTATATATACCTCCCTGCCTGCGGCACAGGCACTGCCTTTGTCCCCCACACCAGCCACAGAGAGCGTATTGTACTCGGTCCACGGTTGCTGATTCATTGTGATGCGTTGTATCCTCGAGTGAACGTCACACACTAGTGGCACCACCACCCGCCATCCGAGAGCTGTATTGACTTTGCGCGCTTCCGTTGTATTCACCTCGCCACGCATATTGCACCGTTCAGTACCAGTGCTCTTGGGCCAGGCAAAGTAGACCGCAGCAACTACCAATTCTGGCACAATGGGTACCACGACAGCGCACTTCATGTGTTCCCGGAATGTACAGCTCGTGTTGCAACAGTCGTTGTCAACACATCCCGGTTGTGGAGCACTGCTGCACAGGAATCACACGACCATCTGGACTGTTCCGTACCTACAGGCAGCCTCCCGGTGCATGGTGGCAGGGAGGTATATATACAAGCCAGAACACATCGAAGACCTGGCTAATGCCACCTACATAGCGCCTGACACCCACCGGATGACGTGGTTGGCAAGCAACATGCATTGCAACCCTCAGATGTGGTGTGTTGGGGCATTTTCTTTTCCAACCTCCCACACAGTGGCACTGTACGGTACCAAACGGTGGCACAAAATTTAGGTACCCCAATTCGGGCACCTGAGGTGCCCGGAATGGTGGAAAAGTGGGGTTCGATGGGTTTCCGGACCGATCTGGGGGGGTTTGGAGGGTTTACGGGGGCTTTGGGGCCTCTGCGCCGGTTTTTTGGAAAATCGTGTTTGTCCACGTAAAAGGGTGGCATTTGACCCCCCCTACCCCCCCCCCCCCCCCCCATCGATGCGCCCCTCTGGATTGCAGAAGGGGTGCCATCAACACCACGGGTGACTCCCTCTTTATTGATGGTCCAGCCGCCTCACAGCAAGGCGGGCCTGCTGCGCTTGCTCAGCGAAACATCCAAATTATATTTCACGCGCAGTCATGTTTACACCACACAGGCAAACTGGGGGGTGCCCGTTATCCTCTTGCGAGAACCCAAAAAAAAAAATGGCGTTCAACTCGTTCAAGAAGTACCACTCTTCCACGGGAGACCTATGGTTTCTCTCACACCCCACCGGGTGGCTTCATTCTGAAGCATATCAAAAGAGAGAGCTGGCACTGGCGTGTCGGCTTTCATGATCAGGCCTATTTCTGCTTCACTGAGGGTGTCATAACCGACACAGTTTGCCTTGGAGTGGGAGTGGGAGGGGAGTCGCCCCATTGATAGGTTCCCTTGCACCGAACAGAGCCCGAACAAACACAGACATTTGCTCTCTTCTTCCTGGTGCGAATACTCTGATCTCCTTGACCCCCCCGCCCCCTGCCCCTTTGACCCCCACCACCGCCCCCACCCCTCTACAATGCGAGATTCTGCAGTTCTTGTCTTCCCTGCCCCCCCCCCCCCTAGGGGACCAGATGTACTTGAAAAATTTGTAATAAAAATTTTTCCGACCCCAAACAAGGGTTAATGACACCTAAAATGGGTGTACCCGCCTCAAAAATATGTCTGGGGACCCAATGAAACCGGTTTTTCACACTTAGTCGCCCATTTTCGGCCCGAATTTTTGAAAAATCGGTGAAAAAAGGGGGTTTCGCCCATTATGGGCAAAATCCCGATTTTCATGAAAAAATGACAAAATCGGGGCAACTAGACCCCATTTTGGGTGGTTTTCGGGTGAAAAACGTACCCTAGACATCCCTGGGGTACATTGTATACCCTCCAGGGCCTCTAGGACCAGTAGAATCACGTGAAAATGTGTTTTTTAACCCAAAAAAAGGACCCTGCAACCACCCTGCACACACCCTGCACACATCCTGCAACCATGTTGCAGGCACACTATAACCCAATAACCACCCAGAAACCACTGAGCCTGCCCTATAAGGGGTGTATGGGCCTGTCGGAACAGGTTTTCTACACCGAGTTGCCCAAATTCGGTCCGAGAATTTGAAAAAACTGTGAAGAACGGGGAATTTGCCCGTGTGTGGTAAAAGTCCTAATTTTTATGAAAAAATGACAAAATCGGGGCGACTAGACCCCATTTTGGGTGGTTTTCGGGTGAAAAACGTACCCTAGGCATCCCTGGGGTACATTGTATACCATCCAGGGCCTCTAGGACCAGTAGAAGTGTGTGAAAATGCCTTTTTTTTACCCAAAAAAAGGACCCT
Organism: Rhynchopus euleeides; assembly: GCA_963210315.1. Taxonomy (NCBI): domain Eukaryota; phylum Euglenozoa; class Diplonemea; order Diplonemida; family Diplonemidae; genus Rhynchopus; species Rhynchopus euleeides. The sequence goes on from OY723278.1 coordinate 1,771,440, forward strand.
GCAACGATGTTGGAGGACCCTGCACACATCCTGCAGCCATGTTGTAGGCACCCTATAACCCTATAACCACCCAGAAACCACTGGGAATGCCCTAAAAGGGGTGTATGGGCCTGTCGGAACAGGTTTTCTCCACCGAATTGCCCAAATTCGGTCCGATATTTTGAAAAAACTGTGAAAAATGGGGGTTTCGCCCGTGTGGGGTAAATGTCCCAATTTTACGAAAAAATGATAAAATTAGGGCGACTAGACCCCATGTTGGGTGGTTTTCGGGTGAAAAATGTACCCTAGGCATCCCTGGGGCACATTGTCTACCATCCAGGGCCTCTAGGACCAGTAGAAGTGCGTTAAAATGCACATTTTTACCCAAAAATGACCCTGCAACCACCTTGCACAGGACTCACCCCAGAAAAGCGAAAAAAATGCCAAAAAATGGCCAAAAATGAGGGTTGGTGGGCCCAAAAGTGGGTAAAAACCTCCGGAAATTCATATCCGGAGTGGGTTTGGGGGTGGGTTGGCACTGTTGACCTCCAGACCTGGATATTTCAAAAAAATTACAGTTTTTCTCAAGGACATCTGGGGGCCTACCCCCCCCCCCCCCCCCCTAGGCAGAGACCCCGATAACAGGCATGTCGCTAAGCGTCGACCGTCGACCCAGTGATTTTGGGTTTCCCCCCCCATAAAAAAGCGTCGACCCAGCGTCGACCCAGTGGACTGGGTTGACGCTTGGTCGAGGCTTGGAGCGTCGACCTAGTGGAACTGGGTTGCCATTCAAGCCTGGACCAAGCGTCAACCCATTTATTACACTGGGTCGACGCTAACCTAGCGTTGGCCCGGTTACACTGGGTCGACGCTCACCAAGCGTCGACCAAGCGTCAACCCACTTTCACTGGGTCGACGTCGAAGAGAGTATGGTTTTGCAGGAACAGATGCTCACTACCGTGGCCTCCGGCGGCTGGGGGGCTCCGCCCCCCAGACCCCCCTGTGGCGTATGTCTCGTACTCAAGTCATTCGATTCCCATCAGGTCAGGGAATCCACCCACTCCAGTAGCCTCAGGAGGACGCAGCCAACTCACACAGAATCTGTACGCCCACAATGAACAGATGCTCACTACCGTGGCCTCCGGCGGATGGGGGGCTCTGCCCCCCAGACCCCCCATCTCGCGTGCCCGTCTAGTAACCAAGTCCTTGCGCTTTGACGGCCGTGACATATCAGGGGGCAGCGTCGAAATCATGGTCCCGAAAGCCATTTTTTGGTTTCCTCCGGCACCCGACGGCGCGAGCGGGAGAGGAACCACGGAAGGAACCCAGCGCCTCACACCGTGCCCACCTAGTGGTCCACCGATGGGAAAATTCAAAATTTGGCAACACGAGCGCGCGCGAAGCGCGCGCGAGAAAAATTGACCCCTAGTGTTTTCCCCCCTGATCCCCCCCCAAAACAGGAGCGTCAACCCACCAAATCTCCAAAATCGAAAAGTTAGCGACAGGCCTGCCCCGATAAGAATCCGACCCCCTGACCCCACCCGACCCCCGACCCCCGACCCCCTCTCACGGTGGGATCTTGTAAATTTTACATGTATAACTACAAGTATATTTTTACTTGATATACATGTATTTTACTTGCATGCAAGTATTTTACTTGTCATGCAAGTATTTTACATGTATAATACTTGCATGACAAGTATTATACATGTAAAATACATGTAAATGCCTGAAATATACATGTAAAATACATGTATATCAAGTAAAAATACATGTATAATAGTTGACATGCAAGTATTATACTTGTATTTTTACTTGATATACATGTATTTTACATGTATATTTCAGGCATATACATGTATTATACATGTATAATAGTTGACATGCAAGTATTATACATGTATAATACATGTATTATACTTGTAGTTATACATGTAAAATTTACAAGATCCCACCGTGCTTATAAAAGACCCCCCCCCCCCAAATATCTGGGAAAAACCCTGGGTTTTTCCCGAGGAAACGCGGGTTTCTCCCTCTGTTGCATTGTTCGGGCTCCGTGTGGATCGTAGTGGGGTCACTTTGTTGGTGTAGGTGCCACACAACACCCCTGAAATGCGGAGGTGGTCCATCGAGAATGGGGGTCGGAAACCCGGGGGTCGGAATCGAGGGGTCGGATATGGGGGTCAGGGGGGGTCGGCCCCCCTCCCGACCCCCCATTGTTCTCGGGGGTCGGGATACGGGGGGACGGAGGGGTCGGAAGGGGGTCTGAAAATGGGGGTCTGAAACTTGGGGGTCGGAACTTTTGCACTATTTCTCAGGGGTCGGAAAATGGGGGGTTGCAAACTCAGGGGTCGGAGTATGAGGGGTCGGCCCCCCTCCCGACCCCCTCCGACCCCCCCACACAGGGTTTGCAAAACCCCGTCCTTTTGAATATTTGGGACTTCTGCGGATCGTAGTGGGGTCATTTCGTGGATAGAAGTACCAAGCTTCACTCATGAAATGTGGGTCTGGTCCAGGGATATTCATGGGAGGAGATGCCTGGGAGGCACACACCATGCCACCCTACCCACCCACCCAGCGGCACCCTCCCCGACCCCCCCCTCGGATTTTTCAAAAACCCGTTCTTTTGAATGTTTGGAGTTTGTGCGGATCGCAGTGGGGTCATTTTGGCCATGGGGTGCCTATGAACACCCCTTATTGGTGGTCCCCATTCAGGCAAATTCCTCAAGGCGACCCCCTCGGACCCCCTCCCGACCCCCGACCCCTGACCCCCCCGACCCCCGACCCCCTCTTATCGGGGTCTATGCCCCTAGGGGGGGTCAAATGGGGGTGACAAACACGATTTTTCAAAAAACCGGCGCAGAGGCCCCAAAGCCCCCGTAAACCCTCCAAACCCCCCCAGATCGGTCCGGAAACCCATCGAACCCCACTTTTCCACCATTCCGGGCACCTCAGGTGCCCGAATTGGGGTACCTAAATTTTGTGCCACCGTTTGGTACCGGACAGTGCCACTGTGTGGGAGGTTGGAAAAGAAAATGCCCCAACACACCACATCTGAGGGTTGCAATGCATGTTGCTTGCCAACCACGTCATCCGGTGGGTGTCAGGCGCTATGTAGGTGGCATGAGCCAGGTCTTCGATGTGTTCTGGCTTGTATATGTACCTTCCTGCCTGCGGCACAGGCACTGCCTTTGTCCCCCACACCAGCCACAGAGAGCGTATTGTACTCGGTCCACGGTTGCTGATTCATTGTGATGCGTTGTATCCTCGAGTGAACGTCACACACTAGTGGCACCACCACCCGCCATCCGAGAGCTGTATTGACTTTGCGCCCTTCCGTTGCATTCACCTCGCCACGCATATTGCACCGTTCAGTACCAGTGCTCTTGGGCCAGGCAAAGTAGACCGCAGCAACTACCAATTCTGGCACAATGGGTACCACGACAGCGCACTTCGTGTGTTCCCGGAATGTACAGCTCGTGTTGCAACAGTCGTTGTCAACACATCCCGGTTGTGGAGCACTGCTGCACAGGAATCACACGACCATCTGGACTTGTTCCGTACCTACAGGCAGCCTCCCGGTGCATGGTGGCAGGGAGGTACATATACAAGCCAGAACTCATCGAAGACCTGGCTAATGCCACCTACATAGCGCCTGACACCCACCGGATGACGTGGTTGGCAAGCAACATGCATTGCAACCCTCAGATGTGGTGTGTTGGGGCATTTTCTTTTCCAACCTCCCACACAGTGGCACTGTCCGGTACCAAACGGTGTCACAAAATTTAGGTACCCCAATTCGGGCACCTGAGGTGCCCGGAATGGTGGAAAAGTGGGGTTCGATGGGTTTCCGGACCGATCTGGGGGGGTTTGGAGGGTTTACGGGGGCTTTGGGGCCTCTGCGCCGGTTTTTTGAAAAATCGTGTTTGTCCACGTAAAAGGGTGGCATTTGACCCCCCCTACCCCCCCCCCCCCCCCCCATTCTCTTTTGAAGTGCGCAGTTGAGCATGGAACGTATTGTCTGGACATCTCGAAGACCCAAGCAGAGCCGCAGTTAATCCTGACGGTTCGCTGAGTCGGTGGGGGAGGGGAGGCCAGAAGAGGGAGGGATCCTGCCGAGGGCTCTCTTCTGTGGCAGATGTTGGTCGATATTTTTTTTTTACTAGTTACGAGCGACGAAGCGTAGCGAAGTCGCGAAGTAACGAAGGAAATCGTACGACTGAAGCTTTGGATTAGCACCTCATGCCACTTCACAGGGCCTCAACACAGCCTTGAGACAGCAAGTGTGCGCTCAACAAAAAGTAGTCCGGAACTGTTCTCCCACAGTTGCTGGACAGGGTGTCTATAATAAAGCGAAAGGAGTACGATTTTTGTGTTTTCAGCCAGAGAATCCCTTGCGCCGAAGGGGGCTCGGACAAAAGGAGGGCGGGGCGACTCAAAAGGTAGGTTGAGAGGGAGTTGAGCGAAGCCAAAAAAAAAGTGTGCACCCCAATCGTATCGCGCACGCCGTGCGGTTGGTCAGCTCAAGAAAGTAAAATACGAAGTTCTGTTGTATTTTGTGCTTTTCGGGTTTGTAGGAGTGTTGGAGGTTGAGAGACAACAGGTGTGTTTGCACACATCTCAAAGGAATTACTATGCGCTGTGAGGCCCGGGTTCTGAGGCTGGGTGTGAAATCGGGTGTCTCAAATATCGGGTGTTCACACGCGATTTTCGAGTGTGTATCAGACCCTCTTTCTTGAGGCCCGTCATTTCCAGCCTCAGAGACATGGCCTGACAGTGTGGGGCAACAGGTCGTTGGTTGTGCCCAAAGCCCACACCCCACTCTCCATCTCGTCACCGCACCCATATTTGTTCCCCCCTCCCCCCCCCCCCACACACACACACACACACGTCACGCCTTCTGGTTATAATTTTCGAAAGTCACTGCTGCCTCCACCCGCCTCTACACATTCCCTATTTTCTCTTCCTGGACCAACGAGTTGTTTTGTATCGCACTCAGTGGTGCAGCCAGCAGCAGGGCTGGAATGGGGGAGATGGGGGACGGGCAATACACATGGGCCTTGTTCCAACCCACTCCACCCCCCATATATCCTTTTTTGGAGGGGGGGTGATTGTTTTTCAACGTTTTGGACATTTTTTTTTGCGAACTGTCTTTTGCTGGTTGCGAGAGACGAAGCGTAGCGGATTCGCGAAGTAACAAAGAAAATCGTAGGAGGGTGTATGATTTTCCGGATTTTCCTGTTTTTTCCCGATTTTCCGAAAAATTTGCCACTGGTTGACACAAGGGCGAATTTCGAGAAAAATCCGAAAATCAGGAAAAATCAGGTTTTTTTCGGATTTCCGGGATGGTCACCATACACCCTCCGGAAAAAAATCCGAAATTTTTGGGTCGAAAAAATTTTTTTTTTCTGACCCGAAAATCTGTGTCTGCGGACTGCCACACTGTGAAAAATCGGAAAATTTCCGAAAAAAGTCGAAAATTTTGGCCTTTCCTGGCCTATGTGGTCCCAAAGGGCCCGGGTTGCCCGGATTTTCACCCAAAAACACCCCAAAATTTTTTCGGAAGGACGTCGGTAAAGCCGAGCCCTTTGTACAACCGTTTCACTTCGACTTCTTTTCGGCTGTCTGTTTGTTTGCGTTTCCAGTCCCGTGCCTGTCTGTCGTCCGGACGCCCTGTTTTTATGGTTTTCTCCTGTTGCTCCGTCACGGCGCCTCATGTTCTGGGGTTGCACGTGTTCTTCTCGCTGTTGCGGCGCTGCCTGAAAGAACCCCCGTCCGCCCCTCTCGGCTCCATCTCCGAGTGCCTACCTCGTTCTGTCCGCTTTCCCTAGGAGGTACAGAGAGACCCCCTCTCCCCGCCGAGCATCTCAGAAGATGCCGTGTCCCGCATCCAAATGTAGTTGCAGGTGCCCTCGGTTGCGGTGTTGTAGCGCAGTCCGCGCCGGTCGGAGGCCACACGCCACTCTGGAGTGCCTCCCACCGTCTGAGACCCCGGGCCCCCCATGGGCTGGGGGGGCCTTCCATCGGCATGGCAATGCCTACCAGGTGTCGGACGCGATTCCGACTGTAAAGTGTCACAGTCTGTGGCTCGTCGATGCCAAGATCCTCGTTACGGTCCGATGAAACTGGGTGTTATTCGGAGCCCTACAACTGCAACACGGGAGGCTTGACAACCGGCTCCTGATGCAGGGAACGTATGCTGCAATTTTATCTGCGTTCATGCAGGCGTTGCCCCGCCTGCAAGGTGACCGTCTTTTGCTGTCCTCAGGTGTACCGTACCCTGAATGGGAACGGGAAGAACGTTCCTCTCGGGCATGCTACGTTGTCGAAAACTTTGCGATACACGGCCAGCTTCCTCGTGGCCTCATGTTCTTCTGTCCCTTCTGTTGTGATGCGTCTCATGGATGTGCCCTGCAGGGCTTCCACACAGTGTCGAGGAGTGATCCTCGCACGGAAAAACAATTGGCTTGGTCTTCCCGCTTTCGGGCTCCCGTCTCCGAGAGCCCAGCACAGTTTTGAGTCGGACCTGGGATAGCGGTTCGAACGGGAATTTCGGGCCGAACCCTGAAATTCTCCAACACCCCATATCGCACCTGAGACGCGGCTTCCTTATCTGAGGGGCCGCGTCCAAATACACGGACTTTGCTAAACTGGACCCAACTCCCCACACTCTTTTTTTGGCCATTTTTCCAAAAAATCCCCCCATTTTTTACAAAATTTTACAGAATTTACAGTTCGTTATACATCCTCCGTACAACTGGATTTAGCACCTTGCCACTTCACAGCCTCAACACAGCCTTGGCACAAAGTGCGCGCTCCACAAAAAGTAGTCCGGAACTGTTCTCCCGCACAGTTTGATGGATAGGGTGTCTACAATAAAGCGAAAGGAGTACGATTTTTTTTTGCGCTGGGTAGGACGACAAATATGAGAAGGGAAAATATCAACAGAAAAAGAGAAAAGGAGAAGGGAACTACGTGTGCAACGCCACTGCCCTGGTCGTTTTTTCACACGTCGGGTGTCAAAAAAAAAGGTAAAGTTGAAGGGGGGAGCGGGGGGGAGGAGGAGTGCCGCTGGCAGCTCTGTTCGAGCTGTGGCTACACTACTCCGAAAAGAATTCAAGTTCAGGGTGGGGGGGGTCTTTGCTACACTGCCGAAAACGGTGCATTTTTTATTATTGGTGCATTTTCCCCCTCCTTTTTTATCGGAGAAAAAAATTCGCCAGAAAAAAATCTTCGCCGAAAACTTGACAGTCCGGATAGCGAAACAGACCCCCATCCTCTCAACACCCCCCCCCCTCTTCCCTCTCAAAAACAATTGAAAAAACAAGTCTTTCTCGAACGGTTCAGGGGTTCAGCTCTATGACTCCTCCTGGTTACTCTTGCCCTCATCTCCCCTCCTCTTCGTACAGTCAGCAGATCTTGTTTCGAATTCTGCCTCTCATGAGGGTTGAGGTGTGTACAATGCGCGGTGTTGGGTTCGGGTCAGTCGCGCGAGGGGTGGGGGGGTGAGCGTGTCTTCTTCTTTCCCGTTTTTGTTTTTTTTTCGAAAGGGTTAACTCCCCCTTGAGGGTGGGCCTGCCTCTGGGGAGAGAGAGGGGCTCTTCCCCCCTTCCCTCTCGAAGAGAGAACAGTGTCCCCACATCCCACACACACACCCTACCTCTCTAATGGCGACAGGTCTCGAACCATCTCCCTGAGACAACTTGATGAGGGGGCCCATGATGGGGGCGGAGGGAGGGAGGTGGTCTTTCGACCACATCGTTTACAAACACACTCCGCGTCTATGCTTTGCAAGTACTTTGCCCTCGAACATGCTTGCAGGGTAAGGCTGAGGCGCCAATAGGACAAGATCAAGCTTGTTTGTGATTGTCCGCACAAAATAACAGCGAACATTTGAGCACCATCAAGAAGACACCCACTCTTGTCTTTTGGTTGATAGGGCTGCATTGTGTACCTCTGGTTGGGAACGGTGAACACAGCAGGTTTGTAGGGATGTGTGTATGTGTGATTTTCTTGCTTTTTGTCGGTTAGTTTTTTTTCGGATCCGCCCACTCCACCCCTACCCTACCGGGTGGTCCTTTTCAGCCGGGGGCATCTTTTCTTCCTTTTGGGTGGCGAAAAAAAAATTTGGCAACGAACAACTCTCAGAATGGAACTTCTCTGAAGAACGAACCCAAAACAGTGGTTTCGCACCTCAGCCCCCCTCCCCCCCCCTTGGGTCGCCTTGACACCCTCTGGAAAATGTTGGGTTTCAACGTCACGTGCCCCAAGGCGATTATCGGTGCAGAGTCAACAGATTAGAGGAGGATGCTGTGTGTGTGGGATATGTGTCAGGTGTGCCCAACGACAAACGGTTGCGAGCCATGAATTCTGTCTGAAAACCGCTGAACACCCCGCCGCTTCTGTCTGAGCTTATATCGCAGCCTTTCGGCCTTGCAGCTCGCGACGCTGAAGCAGAGAGTTGTTTGCTTAGTATGCAGGGAGGGGAGATGTGTAGCCAAAGAGAACTTCGAGAGAACAATCCTTGATTATTAGTGTTGAATAACGGAACCTTGTCCCTGGCGACTTTTATGCCGCGCCTCCTTCCCCCTCCTTGAACAGGCCTTTTGAATCCGTTGTTACTTTGTATAACCTGTCCCGGGTCCGGTAAACAAGATTGTCGGCATCGCACGTATGGACACCCATACACGCACAGGTGCGCACAAGGCAAATGGATTGAAGCTGTCCAGGGTTTGGTGTTGTGTGTCAAGACGCTAGTATTATACTGCCGCCCAAAGTGACGGTGCTATAGTGCGGTTGTGACAGATCGAATGACATGCCAAAGGGGCCAGCCTTGGTGGTCGAAGGGCGAGAAAATACCCAGCAGAATAAAAAAGCGACCAAAGCGGTGTGGTGAATCGCACAACGCCTCTCGAGCAAGTATGATGACCTGTTCACTTCCGGGAACAGCATCATGTGCACGTGCGAATCGAGAGTGTGGATGTGTGAGGCCGAAACAACACATCGCCTCTAGGTATCCTGAACTGTCAAAACTGGTGGCGGGGCACCTCTCAAATACCCGATGGAAGTGCCACAGAGCATCACCCAGTCGGCAGCAAATATATGAGGCAGTCGGCACCACCGAAGCCACCCGCAATGATTAACAGGGATCGAACCGAGCAGAGCATGGAGCTCTCGTGATTTGACAGTACAACCCGCACTTCCGCTTACAACATTTTCTGGCAAGGGGACGAATGCAGTGGGGGGAAAAAAAAGGAAAAGGCAGACATGCCTGCTGTAACAGCTTCCGGTGCGTCACACAGATCCGATCCTCCCCACCCCGCCCCGCCCCGCCTTGCAGATCAAATCGCAGGGTCACCCTACGTCTTTAAAGCCAGACTCACCCCCCACCCCCACACAACACCTGGCCGAGCCACCACACCACCACCACTCCTCTCAGGGCATGGGCCTGTGTGCGGGTGTGGATTGATACACTCTCTCCTCGATCCCTCTCACTCCCACCCCCACCTTAAAGGCCTTCTAGGCCTTAGCTCCCCATCCGCCTGGACATCCAGGAGTACAATCCACAGCAGCCGGGTGTGCTGGAGGGCCCCGTGGCACTGCACCGAGGGCGGGTGTGGTGTTGTGTGTGCCTTGCCCAGCCATGTCGCTCCCCAGACCCGCCCGCGAGGAGAACTACGAACTGGAGGACACGAGCCCCCTGGCGGACAGCCACATCGACCAGCAGTTCGGTGGGCTCCTCCTGCCAATGGAAAACCCCACGTCCCAAAGAAGCTCGCTGCTGGGCGGGAGCTCCCCGTCGCCGCCGCATCGAAAGGCGCCTGATCTATCAGAGTTCCTCCCCCTGCAGGCCGACGGCGAGCTGTTTGGGGCACGCGGCGCGGGTCTGGGGATGGGGGCTGCAACAGTGCGGCATATCCTCACAGGCAGGATGTGGACCTCCAGAAAGCACTCGCAGGTTGTTGAGGTGACCCCCCGCGATACCGTGCTGTTCTACTCCGCCAGCGGGAACCCGCTGCCCCCAGCCAGGCTGCTGACCATCACCGAACGGACCGTTTTGGGCGACGGGGAGACGGATTCCCTTGGCCCGAGCCACACCTCCGGGAGGTCGTTGGGGCCAGCTGTGCCGGAGCCGGCCATGCTTTTGGGAAGTCGAAACCGTGGCTTCAACAAAGCCTTCCAACGGCATGACGGGTATTTCGGGAGCAGCAAGATGGTGCTGCCGAAGCGGACCACCGATGTCATGCTGCTTGGGGCGCACCTCGAGTCGCTGACGGATGCCGAGGGGAGGTGGAGCGACGGGGATGTCTGGACCCCCTCCTCCGACTCCAACGCGCCCAGCCCCCAGGAGGACGCGCTCCTGTCTAAAACGGTGAACTCGATGAGCTCTGCGACGGCAAAGACGCCCCTGCTGCTGGACGTGACATGCCAGAGGCTGGAGGCGAACCTCGACGCGACATTCCAAAGAGAGGGCGCGCTGTACCGCACGGAAGGTGCGTGTGACGACAGCATAGCCCAGGGGGTTGGCGACAACGCGGATCGGCATCACAGAGGGTCGATGTACCACCGCCCGGTGGAAACCGAGATGGACTCGCCTTTGCATTACAAGCCCCCCCCGCGCACTTCGCCGCTCGGGGAGAGTCAGGTTGCTGAGCCGGCCCAGGTGAGTGCTGGTGTGTCGACAAAGGATAATCGGAAGGCGGCCGCGCCGTCGTGGTTCCAGCGGCTGTGCTGCTGCGCGGCCCCTGTGGGGGTAGACACGCCGGCCGAAAAGCGGGGGCCGTATGAACAGGCTGACATGGCGGTGCATGCCGATCTGATCGCCATGGTGACCCCGACCCTGGAGGCCTACCTCAGCGGCACCGAAAATTGCGAGACGCTGGACGAGAGGTCCTGCGCAGAGCTCGCGGTGATGCTGGTGCTGGCCCTGGGGAGGATGGACGCGAGCATCCCGCCCGGGCATCGCATAGATATTGTGGCGCACTGTTCGGATAACTGCATGAAGACGATGCGCACGCCGGCTGCAATGCAGAAGGTTTTGGTGGAGCTGAGAGAGCAGCATGCCGAGACGGAACCTGAGCTGAGCGGGGGTGCCCAGTCCCGGGTTGATATTATCAACCACTGGTGGTCTGTTGATAAGGATGGCAGCGGTTCGCTCGATCACACGGAGCTGCAAGAGTTGATGCAGAGGCTGAATACGAACATCAGCCAGACGCACCTCATGGAGAAGCTGAAGGAGTTTGATTCGGATGGGAACATGCAGCTCGACTTCTTCGAGTTTGTCAGATTTTACTACGCGCTGCAGCGACGGGAGGGCATCGCGCGACACATTGAGAAGGTGCACAACAAGTTTTTTGAGGCTGGGTCAGGCGGTCTGCTTGTCGACACCCTCAAGTTCCTGCAGGAGATCCAGCGCGAGGTGGACTTCGAGGAGGTGGAAGCGCAGAATGAAATCGAGGCCTGGTTCGGGAAGTGGTACACCCTCCCCGTGAAGTGGGAGGTGTCTGACTTTGCGAAGTACCTCTGCTCGTCGCGCAACTCTTGGTTTAACCCCCGAAAGAAGCGGCTGCACAGCTCGGACATGACGTACTCGATGTGTCATTACTTCATCAACAGCTCGCACAACACATACTTAACGGGGCACCAGCTGCACTCCTTCGCCTCGGCAGAGATGTATAAAAGCGCCTTGTTAACCGGCGTTCGCTGTATCGAGATCGATGCATGGGTGAAGGATGGTCATCTCGTTGTGACACACGGCAACACCCTCGTCCGCAATGTGCCACTCGATGATGTCCTGCGGACCATCCGGAAGTACGCATTCAAGAAGAGCAAGTATCCGCTGATTATCTCCATCGAGAACAAGGTCAAAACGGCAGATATGCAGGAGGAAATGGCGCGGCAGTTTATCAAGTACCTCGGGAGCAACAACCTTGTTTGTGATCTCGACAAGCTCAGGGCGCATGACACGCGCTTCACACCGGAAGCCCTGAAGGGAAAGTTCCTCCTCCGCTCTCGCGACAGCAACTGCGTGAGATCCATGCAGAAATTGGTATGTTTGGGCAGTGCCAGGTGTTCTTCAGGGGTGTTGGTCGGTGCAGTGCAGTCTGACAACCACTCCCCGCAACAGCTCGCATTTGTTTCGGGCAGTATCGGTGACGCAGATATTTCAAAGGAGCTGTCTGTGTTGCGGCTCCCAAGGTATGCACATGTTTCTGGGTCCGGGTGGGATTTCCTGTGTCTTTTCTCAGCAAACGAGCCAAAGGAGAATACGTTGCCATTCGCAATGCCCCATCACGCACCCTACCGCCTGCGCACAGTCTCAACAACCAAGTCGCGAAGGAGAAGGGGCTTGCCGACCCTGTCTACATCAAACAGCTGACGAAAAAGCGGCTGATCCGTGTGTACCCGATAGGGCATTATGTCAACTCCGAGAACTTCTCACCTGTCGCCATCTGGGCTTCAGGCTTTCAGATGTGCTGTATGAACATACAGACGATCGACCAACACATGTCCATCAACAGCGCGATGTTCCGTCAGAACGGATCTGTGGGATACGTTCTCAAGCCAGAGTATCTCCGTGGAGACACGCCGAACCGCCCCAAGCGTCTCGCCATATCAGTGATTGGGGGTGGCAATCTGCCCAAGCCGCAGCGTGAAAAGCGTGACATCATCGATCCTTACGTCGAGCTGAAGATCGTTGGCTCCCCGGAGGACACCGCAAAGCCTGTGCGCACAGCTGCAGTTGAGGACAACGGCCTGGACCCTCTGTGGAAAGAGGACTTCCAGTTCAACCTCAGATACCCAGAATCTGCGTTTGTGATCATCACCGTGTTTGACCAGGAGAGGCACACGAAGAACAGGTTTGTGGCAGAGGCTGTCTGCCCGTTCTCCTCCCTGCGTCAAGGGTTCCGTTCGATCCCCCTCTTTGCCAAGGATGGGGCTGCGTTTCAAACCGCATTCCTCTTCGTCGAGATAAAGATCTCAAATCTCATCCCGAAGAAGACCAAAAGCTGAGTTGAGTGGTGACTTTCCTGCCAACAATGGAGGGCAGTGTCCCTGCCAATGTCTCGCAGAGTGGACAGGGTTCGCCGAGAATTGCCAATCGTCCCCACACACCCCCCCCCCCCTAAAAGTGAAAGATTCGCATGTTTTGAACACTCATCGCAAGAATCGGAAGTCAGTAGTGAACGAAATCACAATTGATGACTCTGTTTGCTGCTTCTACTTCAATGCCCCCTACCCCATCCCCCTACCCGTGGAATACAGACCCTCGGTGTGTTCCACCCGTGCCCCTCTTCACCCCTTCTGTTTCCCTCTGTATTCGGGCTGCTCGTTTGCCCCCCGGCGTGCGAGAATGCAAGGGGGGGGGGGGGTAACCACACAACCACACATACCCCATCTTGAACCAAAGCCATTCCCTCCATACACACGCACGCAGCGTGGTCAGTACCCTAGCAAGAGTCCGCTACGCAAATTCTGGTTTCAAAACACACACATCCACACGTGATTTTTTTCTATTAGTGGAGACACACCGAGTACTTTGCTCTCGATGTGATCTCCACTGTACACACCCAACCCTCCGTCGATGTCCGATCAAATCTGCCGCGTCTGCCAGTATGACCCTATTGCTCCAACGCGGGTCGGGATTTCTGCGCTCAGCGAAAAGTATCCCGGATCTGTCTATTTTTCTTTTGCAGTGGCTGGGCAGAGTTGATTTATCTTAGCAGAGAAAACGAAATGAGTGCGATGTTATTTATGTGTCGGGGTAGGTGGTCATCGCTCAACGCACCGAAGGTGCGTATAACACAGCGATGTTCCGATGCGACAGTCTCCGTTGCCACGAAAAGTGGCTCTGGGGGGAAGGGGGGGCGCAGGGTTCTGGTAGCCTCCAAAATGATTCGAGCCAGCCGCAGACAACGGCATATCTCATTCAATCTCACACTTCAGGGCATCTGGCCGGGCGTCGGGGTGGGGGGGAGGGGGTAATCCGGGAGAAGAACCCCACCCACTGAGAGCTGAGAGGAACTTCAAAATCAAGGGAACCCCCTGGATGTTTGGCGTCAAGAAGGCTGGGCGTATCGCTCTTCTATCTCGTTTGTCGGTCGTAACCGCTGTTTCTTCACCAACCCCCCCCCCCTAGGGCAGTGATTAAAAATTCGTGTTATTCGAATACGAATATTATTCGAATAATTTCTCGAAAAATTTTCGCCACGAATAATTCGCGAATTATTCGTGGGGTTTTACTGGGGTTTCTCTACTAGGAATAGGGACCTACTGCCCACACTGGGGTCGTGAGCGCAGCCCACGAGCCCAGTGTGCCCTGAGGGGGCATGGAATCACTACATTGTGATGATGCGACGCCGAGAATCCATCATCTGCAGTGCCTGGAGTAGTACGCTGCACCGTGCATTGAAGACACCAAGCGCTAAGGGAAGTGGGCACCGTCGCGCTGGTGGGACTATGATGGTGCCAGGCGGCCGCTGTTGCACCACGGGGGTACCTGATGGGGAAATCGTCATCCGCGATCCCTACCGAACTTGGGTGGAGGGAGCGGAACCACCTGGGTCACTCAAAGGTGGAAGCACTACCCCGGTGCCCGAACCTGGTATACATTGTGCGTGCTTTATGATGTTCCTGTTGCGCAGTTGGTGACTGGCAGGATAGCAACTGCCTCCTTCAAGATCCCAGTGGTGGAGACCTCCACGCGTGAGTGAGGTGCTGCCGATGCAAAGGGATCACCACACCTGTGTGCCGTACGGTCAGACATACGTGTGATGATTCATGAGGAAAGCAAAGCCTGAGGCGCTCTGCGGCGCTTTCCCTCGGTTTGCACTGGAATACACGTGGTCTGACGCCTCTGCCCCTACACAAACCCACAGAAATTTCACGAATAATGACCGAATAACACATGGCCATTTATTCGCGAATAATGCCATTATTCGTATTCGAATACGAATATTATTCGAATATGTAACTCTGAAAATCGGAGATCACGAATTATTCGCGAATAGTATCTTCACTGCCCTAGGGGGGGGTCACTGCTAAGGAAAAGTGGTAGACAAACAGCAATTTTTCCGACACCCCCATTCCGACCCCCGGAGAGCCTATTTTTGGGTAGCTGTTGGCCGATATGTGGTGGAAAACAGGTTTTAGGCCCATTTCGGTGATTTTTGACACCCGGGAAGGCATTTTTCGCCCATTTTTTATTTTCCTACCAGAACTTGTACCTCGGGGTAGTAGCGTGGCTTCGTCATTTTTTGACTACAACCACTGGGAAGAGGCATTGTATCAAGTTCCGCATACATATCGTCCAGGAGGTTCTCCTGGAGCTCAAGTATGGTGAATTCATCCTGGTGGAGCCCGCTCTCCTCGGCGCGATCCATCAATTCAGCACCCCGTTTCCTTCCCAGGAAGCTGCGGATCCCGCCCTGTTTGTGGGCCAAGTATCTCCCGGAACGCTTCCTGGGCAGTTGTCTGGGGACGCGGTCGTTTCGCAAATGCGCGCACATCCTCTGCCGAGGGTACAGGGGGATTTCCCCACCTCAATATTCACTATTCCGCTTGCGGTGACCTGTGCGAGTGCAGTCACCGTTGAGGCTGTACACTGAAAGCGGCTGATCAGCTGTACTGTCATTGACGAGAGGAGACCCTCCAGCCAGTCGTGCACCACACCTGTTTGAATTCGATCCACACCGACCTCGGCTCACGTCAGCACTAGGGTGCGAGCGCTGCAGTGGAGTATATGTTCGTACAGGGGCAACCGTGCCACCTGTGCTGCACCTTCACCATGGTGTGCTTCCGGTACAACAACCGGTAGGTACCTTCTTGTGCGATATCTGCGACCTGCAGCACCGCTGTCTCACAGCAGGGCTTGCACCGCTGTTCCGATAGACTCCACAGGAACTTCTCGGCAGCTTTGAAGGGTGGAACAGAGCTTTTCTTGGCCCATTGCATGTTGATCACGATGAGACCTTGCCCACCGGGGGTGGGCTCGGTACAAGTTGTGGTATGGAAAATTAGGATGGGGTCTGAGAGGGTAACAAGGCCACAGATCATGTTGTAGTGGGGGTATTTCCGGGTTCCGACATATTCTGGACCGGTTTTTCATATTTTTTTGGCCCAAAAATGACCTCCGAGGGAAAGTGGAATTTTGGGGTTTGTCCCCCCCAGTGACCCCCCCCCCCCTCAGGGGTGTAAATAAGGCCGACTCCCGACTCGCGCCGGATTTTTTGGGATTGGGAGGGTTGCCTTGCTTCCCTTAGGGAATGTGCGGTATTAGGCACCCCATGGCCAAAATGACCCCACTGCGATCCGCACAGACTCCAAATATTCAAAAGAAAGGGTTTTTGGAACACCCGAGGAGGGGGGGTCCCGATGGGTGGGTGGGGGTGTGGGGGTCCCGCTGGGTGGGACATGGTGTGTGCCTCCCAGTCATCTTCTTCATTACCGGTCTCTGAACTGGGGTGAGTTCATTGCCAAACCACTGCTGTGAATACGGCGCCCCTTTCCCGCCCCTTTTGCCAGATCCTGGCAGCTCCCAAGAAGAGTTGTGTTCCGCCCCCATCAGGTGGTTGAGCATACCGCAGCGCACACGTGCACAACCACACACACTCCACACAGATGCGTCACACATGTGACGCAACTGTTGCGACACAAAACATGCCTCAGGTAGAGGCAGTAGTGTTTGACTCACAGCCAACATAGCTCTCAGTGGGGCCGTGGATGGTGTGGATGCATCCATGCATGCATCCACGGCATCCAGGGATGCCCGAAAATGTCAAAAAATGGATTTTCGATTTGGCATACAGGCATTCATCCACTGCAGGCAGGCCTGCATGCAGGGCTTCGGAGCTCCAGGCTGTGTGTGGATGCATCCACAAAATTTGTGGATGCATGCGCTGCATGCACGGGAAATACTGAGAGCTATGCAGCCAAATACTGCTGCCGTGAGTGAGGTGCTCGCAGCGTGTGGGGCGCTGCGGGCGAAGTGGGGGGTTGGCTGGGACAGCCAACATGGCGCTGTGCGTCGCGTGCTTCTTCGCGGACCACCTCGCACGCGGGAAGACCCCGCAAGCGCCGAGTCAGTCCGCCCTGACCGAATGGTGGGCGACTGCTGGAGGGTCCATGGGACTCTCCACGGCAGAGGTGGCCGTACTACAGGATGCGTGCAGGATTGAGTAGGGTTTGAGACCGCCCGTCCCCCCCAGCCCCCCACCCCAGGTACCTTAGGTGACTGTAAATAACCGACTCCCGACTCCCGACTCCTGACCCCCAAACCTTATTTACAGCCCTGCCCCCCCTACCCCCCCCCCCCCCAACCCCCCTACCTAGCGAAGAGATTCGGATTGTGAAGATTTTTTGCAATGCTCGTAGCCGCTCCCGGTGAGAGAATCAGTGATTTCCGTCTGGTCGTTTCTCGCCCCCCGCTGCCAATGCCTTGGTATCGCGGAGTCGGTAATCATGCACATACGACACCCGTCACAAGTGTTTCGTGTCGGTTCTCGCTTCTCGTTCTCTCCTTGTGGTTTTCTCCCGAAAGCCACGGCACTTCTCGTCTTGCTTGATGCGCGCCGCTGAGGACGGTTTGGCAGAATCGATCTGGCTCTTTTCCATGCGAAGGTCGTGTGCTGAAAAATAATTCTCATTTTGCCCCCCCCCCCCCACCCCCGACCCCCCCAACAACAATTCATCGCACCCAACCCATATCCCCGAAACCTGGTTCGATTTACTTTCTACGATTTTCTGGTGCCCCTGAAAATCTTCTAGGAATTACGTAAGAACTGCGTACAACAGGGCCTCTAGAGAAACCCCACCAAAAAAAACAACTGCGTAAATCGGCCTTTTCAGGGGCACCACGAGACTCGGGTGGTTTTTTATTTTGCGAAAAAGCGAAAAACGGACAGCCAAGCCCTGGAACTCTCAACGCATATCAACAGCTCTGTTCTCGGTGAACACTGCGTTAACCGCCACAAACCCTGTGTGAGGCATGCTGGGTGTTGTGTGAGACACGGGAGGGCGTGGATAATGTGAAGGGGATAAAGTGCGCGGATAAAGTGAACGGGGAGGGAGGGGGGGGAGGAGCGAGGTGTGTAGGGCTTGTGGTTCTCCGTCTGGCTTCCACACAGCGTGTCAGTTTTTGAAAAACTTGGCTCGGATATGTGAAATCACCGAACGGTTCGAGTGCTGATGTGTTCTGCTCTGCCGCGACGATCCGCCGGTCCCTCGATGGGGGCACACAGGCGATTCATTTTGCCGGTTTGTTCAAATGCACTCTGGGGGGGGACGGAAATGCACAAGCATTTCCATTGCAATACAGAGTAGATGCTGCACCCCCTTCGTCTTGGTAATGGTGAGTAAGCGACTCAGAACATCTCTGGCCTGGTTTCCCGTCATGTTAGAACACGTTGAGCTGCCAAGGACAGCCTTCTGCACGGCAGGTCCATCAGGCAAGATCTCTGCGAGTATTGCGATGAACCCGTTTATGTCGGCAGGGGGGGTGACCCCTGCGTACAGGCTCTCAAACCCAGCTTCATGAAGTTCCTGGATGCTAGCCCTGTGGCAGGCGTGGAGCTGTTTCAACCAGTCATTTCGTGGTGTGGTACAAAACGCGCTCCTGTGCGAAGATGACCCCATCTTACTAAATGCCGACCACAGCTCAAGATGGTCCCCTGCTACCCTAAGCAGGCGAGCCGAAACATCACGTTCGCCTTTTCGAAAACCCCTCTCTGCACTCTTGCGATTTGCTTCAGGAAGTTGAACGTGAACCACGTTCTGTACTCATCCTTCTGCTTATCGGCAACTGTCACCAACCGTGTTGCGAAGGCACCGTCGAAAATGCCTACGGCCAGCCTGCTCTGCTGGGTCTTCTGTGCCTGTTTCTTCTCCGCCTCGTACAGCTTCACCATAGCTGCAGTGCCGCGGGGCAGGCGTCGGCCATCTCCTTGAGCCCTGTCGGGTGGTCCTTCCCGTTGCTCTTCCGGAGGCCCAACCCGACAAACTCGATGTCTGACCCGCTATTGACACGGGCAGCGTACATCGTGCGACCATCCTTCGCGGTCGACTTGCTGATCACCCCACCCCCCACCTTCTCATACTTTTTGTACAGGGCAAGACTGATGATGGGATCAGTCGACTTGATTATCCGCCAGCTTGCCGAGAAGCTGCTTCAGGGCCATGTGGCTCAACCCATCAGCATCACGCTCGACAACATACGTGTTGATCCAAGCACGTACAAACACCGTCATGTCCACAGCGCTGGCGAGGGCCTGCGCTGCAGTACGCTTTGCCGCTGGCATTGATTGGTGTGGCTCGTCTGGGTGGCCTGGGTGGTGATGATGGTATCTTGGGGTATCTTGGCCTGGGTGGTGATGAGGGTACGGTATCTTGGAGACTGCCTTGTGGGTTGTGCAAGGGTTGGCTGGGGCGAAAATTTGCCTGGCAGAAAAGTGATCACCTTCATGAAGTAGGTTGCTCCGTCAAACTGACACAGTTTGTCAGAGTCAAGATCCCTCGAACAATGAAAATCCACGAGAACAGCCGTCGCACATGCACTTGAGGCCCCATCACCAACTAGGAATTGTAAATGGAAAGTAATCGGGGGTGGGTCTGTGCAGGGAAGATAGTTCGGCGTGAAAAATAACCTGATGCCATGCAAGGTACTCCCCTAGTTTTCAATGGAAATTGGCCCATATCAACAGGAAATGGCTGGAACACCCGTCGTTTCAGCAGGTTCACCCGTCGTGCCGACGGGTGCCACCCGTCGAGTCGACGGGTGGACCCGTCGAGTCGACGGGTGCCGCCTGTCGAGTTTTCACCCGTCGTCCCGACTAGTCGACCCCACCCGTCACTGCCCGACTAGTCCGTGGTGCACTCTGTGGTGTCAGTATTCTTCTGCTTCACTACATCCCACCACCCCCACCACCCCACTGGAGAAGCGAAGCATGCCGCACAGCAAAGCAAGGCCCCATCCACGGGCTTCTGTTTCCCCGCATCCCCTCGAACTAAAGAATCTGGCACGCCCTCTTTGGACTCTGAGGGATGGAGATGGAGGAGGGGGGGGGGGGGGGGGCGCTCCCCCAGCCTCCCCCAGCCCCCACACCCCCATCCTATTTTGAAGCCAGCTGTGCCTTGATGCAGCGCACCCCTCCGAGGAACGCAACCACAACAGGGCGGGGAGGCCTTTGCGCGGTGTCAAACAGTGCGCCAAACTGAAATCAAAAAACCGTTCAAAAGTCGTTCAACTGTGACAAGTCAGACACACCTGCCCATTGTGAGGGCTGGTGTTCGCCCTTTCTCGCTGTACTGGGCTCTCGAATGAAGGCCTGGGTGATCCCCGACCCCTCTGGCACACCGTTGTCCCATCCGCGAGTCTTTGCCCCCCACCCGCACCTCTGCCTGCATTCCAGAAGCTAAACAGTCGAACGAAAAAAAAATAGTTTTGTGAAAGGTGGCGTGTGCCTCGGCGTCAGGTGCCTTTACTGTACTTTGTCACAGCGAGTGAGATGGGACCATGCCCGACACAAGACACAGCAAGACAGACATCCCCCATTTCCTGAGGGGTTGCCCCTTTGCATGTTACTATGCACGGACCGGCATGCAGCCTTCTATGCTGTAAACCTCTTGGAGGTTGCACAGTGTCCCGGTAAAATGTGTGACCCGCAGGCCCACCAAAAGGCACCCAGGCTGCTGCTCGAGTATAATTTGAACACCCCTCTGCACGTATCGCAGTCTCCTTCGGAAACGGTGAAAACTGATGGGAAGTAGACTGCACAGCTTACGCTCACAGGCGTGACGTGCCATAAAAACGGAACCGTGTTGCCGAAAAAACAGAGTGAGTGAGGGGAGTGGGCGGGTCCCGAGTTATTTTCGGAGACGCGCCGCCCGGACCATGCCAGTCTGATTAGAACATACTCTCGGGGATTGCATCCCTTTCGGCGATCCGAACGTTGGTTGCCTGATTCTGGACTTTCCCCCCTTATTTTAGTTGTTCTGAACGAAAATCTGGAAGTCGTCTTACCCCCCCCCAACCCACCAATGCCGCCGCGGCGACGCAGCGCCTGATGCGGCCTGATGATGCGAGGGGGCAGTTGGGGAAAACCCAGCAGCCTCTCGGAGAAGTGCATCGCAGAGGACTGGTTCTCGCCTGCCTTGTGCCCACCCACCCCCGGTGCTGCGAGCGAAAGGCGAAAGGGGTATGCTCAATGCAAGGTGGCAACCATAAACCCAAATCATACAAACAATGGAATACGTCGTAAAAATTAGAAAGAGACAACGGATGAAAATGTTAGGACTGGATCTTTGCCATCGATCCGGTCTACCGTGAGGGACATAGATGTGCGTTCGATGCAAAGTCGCGATGTGCCGCTTTGTTTGGGATGACTGTGCGACTTTCGGGAGGGAACACGCGGAGCTGGCGAAAAAAGGGGGGAATCTTTTTTTTTCCAAGTTGCAGCCACGCGCCGTGTCTGCCTCCCGCATCGCTTGTATTCTGTATATCCCACAGCCCACACGCAAACCCAGACGAGGGATGAAAGGCGGTGGGTTCCTGCCCCAAAAGCACAGGAGTCGCACGCCTAAAGCACCCCCACACCGCCCTCTGCCCCCCTCCCTCCTCCCGTGGTGCCTGAATGCTTGGGCTGCCACAGCGCTGATCACTTGCATGCCAGAGAATCGGCCTCAGGTCACAGTGACGCAGGCATAGACAGGAAATACAGCACATCACAGCCACCCCACCTACAACACACTCTTCATACAGGGCACGCCGTGTGGGGTGCCCCGGGGGCAGCTGGTGCACGAAAACCGCTGCAGCCTTGATGGTGACAACATACCGAAGGGAGATTTGCGTCTGCAGCTGACAGTTCCCTTCCTCGCACGCGCCGGGCGTGTGGGCTGAGGCGGGTGGTGTGAGGGAGGTGCGATGGGCGGGTCCCACGAGGGGTCGTTGACAGGGTCGCTCAAGGAGCAGGCGGAGGGGATCCGGGAGGCAGTGGTGAGTGCCGTGCAATGTGTGCTGGGGGAGGAGGGCGAGGAGGAGGAGGAGGAGGGTTGCATGCGGGAGATTGTCATGGGTGACCCGTCGGCGCACGTGTACTGCACGAACTACTTCCTGTCTTCGCGGTACACATGGTGGAACTTCTTCCCCCTGGTGCTGTTCGAGCAGTTCCAGATGTTCAGCAACATCTACTTCGGGCTGAACGTGGTGATTGCACTGCTGCCGGGTGTGTCGCCCATCACGCCGATCACCGCCATCATGCCGCTCGTGTTTGTGCTGATGGTGGCGTGCCTGAAGGAGGGGTACGAGGACTTCCAGCGCCACAGGGCGGACGACAGGAACAACTCCGAGTCGGTGTGGCTGCTGCGCAACGGGGAGTGGGTGGAGGTGCGGAGTGCAGAGGTGCGTGTGGGGGACATCCTGCGGGTGGAGCGGGCACACGTGCTGCACGCGCTGAAGGCGGACGTGCTCATCCTGAGTTCGAGCGATGACGATGGGATGGTCGCAATCGAGACGTCCCAGCTGGACGGGGAGACGAGCGTGAAGTTCAAGAAGGCGCCGCGGGAGACGCAGAACCTGCAGACGGCAGCGGACCTGGAGGCTGCACGCGGGAAGTTCCTGTTCCAGATCGACCTCCCCAGCAAGGAGCTGTACAAGTGGCAGGGGCGTGGGAAGCCGCTTGTGGACGGGTACAAGCCACCGGTGGACGGGCAGAGCAAGACAGACCCCGACCCGGTGGCGGTGTCGATCAACCTCGACACGGAGAGCACGATCTGGCGGACCTGCTCTGTGCGGAACACAGAGTGGATGGTGGGGCTGGTGCTGTACACAGGGCAGGACACGAAGATCGGGCAGAACATGGAGCTGATGGCACCGCGTGCAAACACACTGAACCGGAAGCTGAACTGGGTGGTGTTGCTGATCTTCATCGTGAAGAATATGTTCATGCTCGTGCTGTGCGGGCTGAGTGTCGAATTTGACAAGGACAACGCAGAGTCGCACTTCTACCTGACGGAGGTGCTTGATCGCTCGTACGCTGCCACCTTCTTCCTGAACTACCTGACCTGGTTCGTGCTGCTCTCTTTCATGATCCCGATCTCGCTGTTCGTGACAATCCAGCTGTGCCTGAAGGCACAGACAACGCTGATGAGCTACGACCACGAGATGATGCACTGGATGCTTGGGGCTGGGAAGGACGGTGCACACGGGTGGGTGGGGTGCCGACCGAAGACGTCGGACCTGAACTACGACCTGGCGAATGTGCGGTACATCTTCTCCGACAAGACGGGTACGCTGACGGAGAACAAGATGACGTACGTTGGAGGGACTGTGTTTGCAGGGAACGACACTATCGGAGGTACGATCGATCAGGAGACACGCGACCCTGCACTTGAGGACGTGGACCTGAGTGACCCTGCCACACTGCTGCAGGGCAACGCAGGTGGCTTCAACGAGCGGGACGTGAACCTGAAGCGCTACCTTGCATGTGTCGCCCTGTGCCACAGCGTGGTGCCTGTTGTGGTTGACGGGGAGATCACGTACGAGGGGACGTCCCCAGACGAGGTGGCACTCGTCACGGCTGCCAAGGAGCACGGCATCACGCTGGTGAAGCGCACCACACAGACCATGGTGCTTGAGATCGGTGGGCGGCGTGCGTCGTACGAGGTGCTTGCTGTGCTGGACTTCACCGCCTCGCGCAAGATGATGAGCATCGTGGTGCGCACACCAACTGGGGAGGTGCTGCTGCTGGCAAAGGGTGCAGACGAGCACGACGGCATCGGCAACGGCATGCTGCGCCGCATGGCCGACAGCGTGTCGGACCCTGAGGCCATCCCCACCCTATTCGAGGCCTCTGAGGAGGCAAACGACGCTGAGGCTGTGCGCCACCTTCAGGCCCTGTGGGCAGGCATCCCGGCAGACCGTGCACCTGCACAGGATCCCCCCTTCAACCCCGACGATTCCTATGACATCCTTTCGGCGTACGGCAAGAAGGGCTGGCGCACCCTCGTCTTCGGCTGGAGGGAACTGGATGGTGAGTGGTTCACCCGCTGGTCGGAGGGCTACCACAATGTACGTTCGTCCACTCTCGCGATCGAGGGAGAAGACAAAGACCATCACAAAACAGCAATCGAGGATGCTGCAAAGCTGAGTCTGGAACGCATGCTGAACTTCGGTGGTCTTATCTGTTACGAGGACCAGCTGCAACCGGGTGTGCCGGAAACAATCGACTTCTTCTTAGATGCGGACGTGGTGGTGTGGATGCTCACCGGAGACAAGCTGGAGACAGCAGTGGAGATCGCCAAGACATGCAAGCTGGCCAAGGACCATAGCGCCATTATTGAGCTCTCTTTCGCCCACGCCGCGACGCCCAGTATGTGCCATGACGATTCAGCACATGGTCACGCTGCCCACCTGCACACCTTGGCTGCGGTGTGTGAGTTCCTGCTGCAGGAGCTCGAGGATAAGGTTGAGGAACTGGGCCCGGGCTTTGTCACCCTCGCGATTGATGAGCAGACCCTTGTTGGTTTCCTTCGAGACCATCGAGAGCGGTTCAATGACGTGGCACGCAAGTTGCGTTCTGCAGTGTGTGCACGTCTGTCTCCCAAGATGAAGGGTACTGTTGTCGAGGCCTGCATCCAGGACAACGACATGCGAGGTGGTGCCGTGCTCGCCATAGGTGATGGTGGCAACGACGTGACGATGATCCAGGCGGCACACATCGGGATCGGGATCATCGGTGTGGAGGGACGTGCTGCAGAGCTTGCCTCCGACTACGCCATTCCCCGCTTCCGTCACCTGAAGCGTCTCCTTGCTGTGCATGGGAGGTATTCGAAGTACCGCACTGCCATGTGTGTGTCATTCTCCTTCTACAAGAACATCACCCTGTCGCTGTGCCAGGTGTACTTCGCATTCTTCTCTGGGTTCTCAGCACAGACCGTCTTCGACTCCTGGCTGCTTGCAGTTGACAACCTGATATTCACCGGTGTGCCCCCCCTGCTCATGGGGTGCTTCGAGAAGGACATCCACGAGGAGCCGCTGCTGGACCCCAAGACCGGCCCTCTTCTGTACAAGACGCAGCGCGACCAGAACCTTTACATGAACGGCAAGACAGTGCTGGTGTGGATCGGGGGTGCCATCCTGCACTCCCTCATGGTGTTCTGGTTCTGGTACTGCGATATGAGTGAGGACATGATTGACCAGGAGGGTGGGCGCACCTCAGGAATTGTTGAGCACGGCACTGTCCTGCTGTCTGGGGTGGTCTTCGTCGAGGTGGCGAAGGCTGTGGTGCACACACGCCATCACACGGCCCTCCAGGTATGCCACGCTGCGTGCCACACTGCTGCACCACATCACCTCACCCCTCAACCCTCAACATACCACACCACACAACAGGCTGCTGGGATTGCCTTCAGCTACGGCTACTACGTTATCTTCCTGTGGTCGTACTCCGCCATCCCGCTGTTCTGCTTCTCCACGCCCTGCGAATCCCGGTGTATGCCCGCATGCTGCATGACTCCACCACACCTCACACAATCCACTCACTTGCCTGTCGCCCTGCACCTTTCACCCTGCACTCCACTGCACTGCACTGCACTTCACCCCCCTCACACACCACCACAGTCTACGATGTGGCGTACATCCTCTTCTCAAGCACGAAGTTCTACCTCTACTGCTTCCTGCTGGGCCTCGCTGTGCCGTGGGCCTTCGACGTTGCAGGGATGTACACACAGCGGAGGTGGTTCCCTTCGCTGCGTGACCTGGTCCAGGAGTCGGAGGACTACCCCCAGCACCGCAACCGCCCTTTCCTGTCCAGCAAAGGCGGCCTCCAGGCCCCAGTCGTTGGCGAGGCTGCCGCCCTGAAGGGTGCGACGGTGCAGGGGAACAGCTTCGTCGACGCCCGCACCACCTACGGGAGCTTTGCCCCTCTGGATGAAGATGTTGTGCAGCGTAGCCGCCATCAGCCCGCTTTGGATTTCGCCAGGTGAACGTGACATACTGTTAGCTGCCCTGATCTCTGAAGTAGTGCCACATCCAGTGCAGCTGGCAGGCCGCACAAGGCACTGCATCATGCCTGGTTGCCCTGCGCTGTGCATCTATCCCTACTATTGATCGCATCTTATTCGTTGGAGGAGGTCAACCACTGCCACGCACACCCATCTGCCCCGTCTCGCTGAACGCAACGTAATTAATCATTCTCACCGGGCCTGGGTCGCGGCAGGAGGAGTGGATCCTCCATCCCCTTGCCCCATTCGTAACCGCCTCCTCCTCCGATTGCGACATCTGCGTTCCGGATCAGGGTCCGTGCCGTTTCCTTCCTCCGGTAAGTCAAGACGTTGAATGGTGATTCACAATCTTTTTTTTGAAAAGTTTGGCGGAGCCAACCGAGAGAAAACTTGCCTTTCGAGCGCTCCCGAACAGGAGCGGTGCTGCGAGGCCTGTTGTGCGCAGCAGGCCCCTCACTTTTTCGCACCGACGATTCGACAGTGCCGAATCATTTCTGGAAGTCGGTGACATGTAGAATGGAGTTCTAGAGGGCCCACTTCGCGGTTATTCTGACATACGGTTGGCAGGCTGCTCCACTGGTTCGGCTGATTAGCTTAGGTAGCTGGTGCAAGACCTCGCTGGATGATATGAACGAAAAAATACAGCCAGTTTGGCGTTACCTGCGGTGGGCCTCTTCAACCCAGGCCATAGATACGGGCGACGGGCTCTGCCAAACACTGATCTGCTTTGTGACCCCCCCCCCCCCACCAATGCTGAGAATAAGGCCAAGTCCCAAGTCCCGAGTCCCGAGCCCCAAATCCGTGGCTGGTCTTCACCCTTACAATAGCCCCTTTTCACTTGAGGTGGGGCCAGAAAAACTTTTTTGCAACCAACGAAACTCATCTCCCAGAGCAAATGACCCCACCACAGTTCGGAGAATATCCGGAAATCCCAACTCCGAAATCCAATTTTGGGGCCCCTGGGGGTCCGACCAAGACCCCAGGGACCAAGGGGGCGACCCTGAGTGGGACCCACTCAGACCACTGGCATGACCAAAGTCCTGGACCAGGTCTTGCCTGGGTCAGGGCCTGGGTGGAGCCCAGCCCAGTGTGCAAGTTGGGTCATGGCCTGGTTCTGTCCTGGTCAGGATCGAGGTCCTGGTCTGGTGGGTGACTTAGTCATGAGGTCCCTAGGGTCTGACTCGGTCAGTGGAGTGCCACTGGAGTCACCTCCAGCCTGGCAACATCATTTCAGGGGTGACGGCAGGCGCCACATGGCCAAAATGACCCCATCACGATCTGCACGGGCTCCAAACATGCAAATGAACCGGGTTTCCGGTCGCCTCACGCCACCCCCTCCCGCACCATGTCCCAAGTCCGACTGAGAATAACCAAGTCCCAAGTCCCAAGTCCCGGACCCCCAAACCTTATTCTCAGCAGTGCCCCCCACCCCTCAGTTTACTCACACCCTTTTGCCATGGGGCGGGGAGGGGGTCTTCGCAAGTTCCGGCAAGTTTTCGGCATATCTTTCGGTGCCTTTTTTTAAGTCTCTTTCTCGCACTGTTTTTTTTGAGGTGCAGCCAGGGTTTCCGCTATGAGCCCGATTTTTTTCCCCGGAAAAGCACAAGTGGCTAAAGTCTAAAATCAAGCCAGAATTTTTTTTGCATACACGTTAAGTGTTCTAAGAAACCAGACATAACCAGAAGACCAACATCATGTTCGTGCTAGCACTTTTCCCTTTTGTCATCACACCCGTGCGCCAAAACAGGTTAGGCCTTATATTTGGCTGCGTTCAACGAAAAAAGACACTTCTTTCCGGAGTTTAGCTAGCACGATTCAGTTGGGCGATTCATTTGTCTGGTTTTTTCACATGCTGCCAGGCTGTATCCTGGCACCAAAATCTGGTTTTTCCGGTGGCGAAAAATTTTTCTCGACCCTCGATTTTGCCAGAATTTTTTTTACCCCTCAATTTTTTTCGGCGCCCTTCGGGCGCCGAAACCTCAACCCGCTCGGTCAGTCATGATCGCCCTTCTGGAACCTCCGCCCCAACACGCGTACTTGCCGTTGCCAAATTGCCCGAACGAGGTCTTCCTCTGCATTATTTTGTCCGTCTGGATGACCTGAATATCATCAAATGAAGCCCGCAGAGCGGAAACTGGGAGGCCGGACTCCATAACCTCGCATACTTGAGGACATCATCGAGCAAGTCTTGCGGGGAAGTGTAAACCATAAACAACCAAAGTGTACGTGACTGTTAGCAACTTCTCGACGGAACTGGCGAAGCATAGTCTTCACCGTCGTCCACTGCGCAACCAGAGCGTCCTCCTGTGCCCCCTCCAGGAGGCCTGTGCCTGCCTTTGACACAGTCGTGAACTCCGACCGAGGACTCGATGTATCGACCAGCTTGGCCTGCTGTGCCTCAGAGTTCAGGGCTTTGAGAAATAGTTGAAAAGAAATCTGACCTCCAGGGAAACTCGGACTTTTTTTCCCCCAGCCAAAAATCCCGTGGCGAAAAAAAAAATTTTCGCCAAGCTGGTTTCCAGAAATTTTTTTTTGGGAGAAAATTTTTTTTTCGCCACGGGGGATATCCACTGCATGCTGCGCACGCAGGGCATTTTATAGGGGCGAAATCTACGCTCATTTGGGCTTAAATGTGAGGCGTTCCCCGATTTTTTGACGGACCCCCCGGCAAGTGAGTCTTGCACTGAATGGGTCACCTCCCGGCTCCTCTCTCAGGGACCAGTGCTCGGATTGAGCCTCGGGCGCCGGAGGATAGTCCAAAAAATGGGCTCCGGGACCAACATGTCGCAGCCCCGTGCACAAGGACCTGGCTACAAGACAGGCACATGCCACAAGGGGGGTCTGGGGGGCGGAGCCCCCCAGCCGCCGGAGGCCACGGTAGTGAACATCTGTTCCTTGCAGGTGTACAGATTCTGCATGAGCTGGCTGCGTCCTCCTGAGGCTACTGAGGGTGGTCTGCACTCCATTCCCTGATGTAATATCAAAGGGTTGGGTGCAGGACAGGTATACAGCACAGGGGGGGTCTGGGGGGCGGAGCCCCCCAGCCGCCGGAGGCCACGGTAGTGAGCATCTGTTCCTCTGGCGTACGATTCTGTGTGCGCTGCCTGCGTCCCCCTGCCTGCGAGCAGGGTCGTCTGCTTTGTTGGCTTGCTCTGTGACATTTTAATTGTGTCTGATCCGTGTTTCTGTTTGGTGTGGTGCAGTGGCCCTCCCCCCGACCTGACCCCCAACCCCAGCCCCCCCGGCCCCCCTCCCCTTTTTTTTGGCTAAAGTCGAGGTGACTTTAGCCAATTTTTTTTGGCTAAAGTTACCACCTGTTTTTCCGGAAATTTCTGAATCGGGCTAAGAAAAAAGCTATTTATTGTACTGAAATAATCTTCACATTATTTTACGCGGAGGGGGGCCTGCTACATAAAGTAGCATTATTTTACGCGAGCGAAGCGAGCGTAAAATTGAAGTCATGTTGCCGAGCGAAGCGAGGCGACATGTGGAAGTCACCTTAACGAGCGAAGCGAGTTGAGGTGTGATTACTTTATGTAGTAGCAGGCCCCCCTCCGCGTAAAATAATGTGAAGATTATTTTTTGTGCAATAGGTTGTTTTATCTCCCTGAAATAATGTTCTCTCATCAAAATAGCCTAAGTCCCTGCAAGATAAGAAGATTATTTAATCCTCCACCAGCACAACGTTGAAACGTGCAGCGGATTTTTCGAACCCCATAAAGTTAGATTATTTTACAGTAAAATAATGTGCAGATTTGTTGGACTGCAGGGACCCCAGATCACGCATAGGTTTACAGTGAAGTAATTTAGATTGTTTCGACCTGCCTAAAGACATTGTTTTATTTTGGCCGACTTTTATTTTAGGTGATTTCCCCTGCGAGGCAACAATGTCGCTTTTCTTTACAGGTTGTACAGAAACTTACGCGGAGGGCGGTCTACATTATTTTACAGTCAAATAATCTAACTTTATGGGGTTCGAAAAATCTACTGCACGTTTTCAACGTTGTGCTGGTGGAGGATTAAATAATCTTCTTATCTTGCAGGGCCGCAGGCTATTTTGATGAGAGAACATTATTTTAGGGAGATAAAATGGGTTTTTACCCACGCGGAAAGCCTGGGTGCAGCCTCGCAGGCTACGGCCCCACGGTGCATGGAAAGGTAGGAGAAAAAATCACCAAAAATAAAACGTACTCGCCAGCACGCGTCGCGAAGCCCTCCCCGCCATTTTGTATTGTTTCCCGTTTGCTTCATCCGAGTGAGGGCGCTGATCCCGCCCATTTCTGGGAGTAATCTGCCCGTGGTGCCCGCTTCCCTGCTGAACGCTGAGGTGCTGGCTGCTTTGCCTCACCGACCCGTGTGCCTTGTGTCGTGTGTTTCGATCTATCCTTGCGTGTGCCCTGCATCGGTGGACAGGTGGGTGGCGGTGGGAGGGGCGGATTGATCGTGTGAGCGTGCGTGCCCCGAAGCAGTGTGGCGTTGCGGTTGGTATGGGATTGAAGTGGACCATTTCCCCGAACCTGCTGTGTGTGTCTGAGACACGCATCACCAAGATCGCTTACAGAAGGCGCGGCCAATCGAGGATGTGTGCAGTTTGCGCCAGCAGAGCACTGTCCTGGTGTGGTCTGCGGAACAGGGTTATGTGTCTGCCCATTTCAGATGACACCACCGCCGCTTTCCAAATTGCTTCACATGTGTATGTTCAGTGGGGATCGCAGGTGTGCTCGACACCTGCACAACCTATTCACGTGTGTATGTTCGTAAGTCAGTACGGAGGGTTAGCGAACCCTCAGTTCAGGAGCTGGGGTGCTCAGAAGGCACAGAACGACTCAAGCGGGCGCCGCCCCCTGCCCTCCCCCCGCTCCTCATGGTAATGTTCCCCCCCGAGGGTTGCCCCTCTGCCAGCATTTCCTTTTCCAAGCAAGATCGTCTTCGGGCACCGTGCGTTTCATGTCACCAACCACACTGCGCCCAACTGCCAGGAGGGTGGCCTCGGCCCGTTGCGTGTGGGTGCGGGGTTTGGTCGGGCCGCTGGGGGTCCGGGAGGGTCCCCTGTCGCGGCACAGGCAGTGCGGGTAGGGGCATGGCGTCTTCGGCGCCGTTTGGGGCGTCGCCAGCGGCGTCGCCAGCCGCATCGCCAGTTGGATCACCAGGTGGGTCGCCGGCCCCGTCGCAAGATGGCAAGAGCGTCTCGGAGAAGCCTTCGCCACAGCAGAAGGAGGCGAAAGGCTTTTTCGCGAAGGCGGTGAGGCGTGCCATGGGGCAGAAGAAGGAGAAGGAGAAGGAGGAGGGGAAGCGTGGTGGAATGCGGGAGATTGTCATGGGTGACCCAGCGGCGCACACGTACTGCACAAACTACTTCCGGTCTTCGCGGTACACATGGTGGAACTTCCTCCCCCTGGTGCTGTTCGAGCAGTTCCAGATGTTCAGCAACATCTACTTCGGGCTGAACGTGGTGATTGCACTGCTGCCGGGTGTGTCGCCCATCACGCCGATCACCGCCATCATGCCGCTCGTGTTTGTGCTGATGGTGGCGTGCCTGAAGGAGGGGTACGAGGACTTCCAGCGCCACAGGGCGGACGACAGGAACAACTCCGAGTCGGTGTGGCTGCTGCGCAACGGGGAGTGGGTGGAGGTGCGGAGTGCAGAGGTGCGTGTGGGGGACATCCTGCGGGTGGAGCGGGCACACGTGCTGCACGCGCTGAAGGCGGACGTGCTCATCCTGAGTTCGAGCGATGACGATGGGATGGTCGCAATCGAGACGTCCCAGCTGGACGGGGAGACGAGCGTGAAGTTCAAGAAGGCGCCGCGGGAGACGCAGAACCTGCAGACGGCAGCGGACCTGGAGGCTGCACGCGGGAAGTTCCTGTTCCAGATCGACCTCCCCAGCAAGGAGCTGTACAAGTGGCAGGGGCGTGGGAAGCCGCTTGTGGACGGGTACAAGCCACCGGTGGACGGGCAGAGCAAGACAGACCCCGACCCGGTGGCGGTGTCGATCAACCTCGACACGGAGAGCACGATCTGGCGGACATGCTCTGTGCGGAACACAGAGTGGATGGTGGGGCTGGTGCTGTACACAGGGCAGGACACGAAGATCGGGCAGAACATGGAGCTGATGGCACCGCGTGCAAACACACTGAACCGGAAGCTGAACTGGGTGGTGTTGCTGATCTTCATCGTGAAGAATGTGTTCATGCTCGTGCTGTGCGGGCTGAGTGTCGGGTTCGACAAGGACAACGCAGGGTCGCACTTCTACCTGACGGAGGTGCTTGACCGGCCGTACGTCGCTACCTTCTTCCTGAACTACCTGACCTGGTTCGTGCTGCTCTCCTTCATGATCCCGATCTCGCTGTTCGTGACAATCCAGCTGTGCCTGAAGGCACAGACAACACTGATGAGCTACGACCACGAGATGATGCACTGGATGCTTGGGGCTGGGAAGGACGGTGCACACGGGTGGGTGGAGTGCCGACCGAAGACGTCGGACCTGAACTACGACCTGGCGAACGTGCGGTACATCTTCTCCGACAAGACGGGTACGCTGACGGAGAACAAGATGACGTACGTTGGAGGGACTGTGTTTGCAGGGAACGACACTATCGGAGGTACGATCGATCAGGAGACACGCGACCCTGCACTTGAGGACGTGGACCTGAGTGACCCTGCCACACTGCTGCAGGGCAACGCAGGTGGCTTCAACGAGCGGGACGTGAACCTGAAGCGCTACCTTGCATGTGTCGCCCTGTGCCACAGCGTGGTGCCTGTTGTGGTTGACGGGGAGATCACGTACGAGGGGACGTCCCCAGACGAGGTGGCACTCGTCACGGCTGCCAAGGAGCACGGCATCACGCTGGTGAAGCGCACCACACAGACCATGGTGCTTGAGATCGGTGGGCGGCGTGCGTCGTACGAGGTGCTTGCTGTGCTGGACTTCACCGCCTCGCGCAAGATGATGAGCATCGTGGTGCGCACACCAACTGGGGAGGTGCTGCTGCTGGCAAAGGGTGCAGACGAGCACGACGGCATCGGCAACGGCATGCTGCGCCGCATGGCCGACAGCGTGTCGGACCCTGAGGCCATCCCCACCCTATTCGAGGCCTCTGAGGAGGCAAACGACGCTGAGGCTGTGCGCCACCTTCAGGCCCTGTGGGCAGGCATCCCGGCAGACCGTGCACCTGCACAGGATCCCCCCTTCAACCCCGACGATTCCTATGACATCCTTTCGGCGTACGGCAAGAAGGGCTGGCGCACCCTCGTCTTCGGCTGGAGGGAACTGGATGGTGAGTGGTTCACCCGCTGGTCGGAGGGCTACCACAATGTACGTTCGTCCACTCTCGCGATCGAGGGAGAAGACAAAGACCATCACAAAACAGCAATCGAGGATGCTGCAAAGCTGAGTCTGGAACGCATGCTGAACTTCGGTGGTCTTATCTGTTACGAGGACCAGCTGCAACCGGGTGTGCCGGAAACAATCGACTTCTTCTTAGATGCGGACGTGGTGGTGTGGATGCTCACCGGAGACAAGCTGGAGACAGCAGTGGAGATCGCCAAGACATGCAAGCTGGCCAAGGACCACAGTACTATAGTTGAGCTCTCTTTCGGTCGGGCTGCCTCGCCTGTTGGGAGCACGTTGCGCGCTAGCACTGACGCGGGTGATGGCCGTTCCGACGTGGTGACCGTTGGGCATTCCCCCCCCAACCTGTCCCTGCGGCCTGAGGAACGGTCCATCTCGACGATCGCACCCCGTTCGAAGACAGAGGACCGCTCCGTGTCCGCCCTCGTCAGGAAGGAGACCAGGCGTGCACTTGCGGTCAACAACATGCTGTTCGAACTCGAGGAGAGGATCAGCGAGCTTGGCGACGGGCAGGTTACCCTTGCAGTCGATGAACCGACACTGGCCGCCTTCTTGACGGATCACCGTGAGCGGTTCAATGACCTGGCACGCAAGTTGCGTTCTGCAGTGTGTGCACGTCTGTCTCCCAAGATGAAGGGTACTGTTGTGGACTCTTGTATCCAGGACAACGACATGAATGGCGGCGTGGTGATTGCCGTCGGTGACGGTGGTAACGACGTGACGATGATCCAGGCGGCACACATTGGGATCGGGATCATCGGTGTGGAGGGACGTGCTGCAGAGCTTGCCTCCGACTACGCCATTCCCCGCTTCCGTCACCTGAAGCGTCTCCTTGCTGTGCATGGGAGGTATTCGAAGTACCGCACTGCCATGTGTGTGTCATTCTCCTTCTACAAGAACATCACCCTGTCGCTGTGCCAGGTGTACTTCGCATTCTTCTCAGGGTTCTCAGCACAGACCATCTTCGACTCCTGGCTGCTTGCAGTGAAGAACACAATTTTTACAGGCGCCCCGCCCCTGCTCATGGGGTGCTTCGAGAAGGACATCCACGAGGAGCCGCTGCTGGACCCCAAGACCGGCCCTCTTCTGTACAAGACGCAGCGCGACCAGAACCTTTACATGAACGGCAAGACAGTGCTGGTGTGGATCGGGGGTGCCATCCTGCACTCCCTCATGGTGTTCTGGTTCTGGTACTGCGATATGAGTGAGGACATGATTGACCAGGAGGACGGTCACACCTCGGGGATTGTCGAGCACGGCACTGTCCTGCTGTCTGGGGTGGTCTTCGTCGAGGTGGCGAAGGCTGTGGTGCACACACGCCATCACACGGCCCTCCAGGTATGCCACGCTGCGTGCCACACTGCTGCACCACATCACCTCACCCCTCAACATACCACACCACACAAACCTGCCTTCGCCCCTCCGTACGTCAGCTTCCTCTTGCAACAGAGAAGCAGTGGCTGAGCTGAGTTGTGTCTTGTTTCCTCTTATATCCGACCGAAGACTCCCCGCTGCACCACACCACACCACACAACAGGCTGCTGGGATTGCCTTCAGCTACGGCTTCTACATCATCTTCCTGTGGACGTACTCCGCCATCC
The DNA here is from genome assembly GCA_963210315.1 of Rhynchopus euleeides. Classification (NCBI taxonomy): domain Eukaryota; phylum Euglenozoa; class Diplonemea; order Diplonemida; family Diplonemidae; genus Rhynchopus; species Rhynchopus euleeides. The sequence continues at coordinate 1,806,366 of OY723278.1, forward strand.
CGCTGTTCTGCTTCTCCACGCCCTGCGAATCCCGGTGTATGCCCGCATGCTGCATGACTCCACCACACCTCACACAATCCACTCACTTGCCTGTCGCCCTGCACCTTTCACCCTGCACTCCACTGCACTGCACTGCACTTCACCCCCCTCACACACCACCACAGTCTACGATGTGGCGTACATCCTCTTCTCAAGCACGAAGTTCTACCTCTACTGCTTCCTGCTGGGCCTCGCTGTGCCGTGGGCCTTCGACGTTGCAGGGATGTACACACAGCGGAGGTGGTTCCCTTCGCTGCGTGACCTGGTCCAGGAGTCGGAGGACTACCCCCAGCACCGCAACCGCCCCTTCTGCTGCGCAGGCACTGCCCCTGAGCTGGAGGACAACGAAGGTGAGCCGAGCTCCGAGGAGATGGAAGTCATCCGACGCATGTCGATCTACCCCGGCAAGCAAGCGCCGCTCCCCCCTGGCATGATGCCCTGATACCCTGCCGCTTCTGGGCAACACTGCACTGCAGCCGGGCATCACCATCTCTCTGTGTCTGCGTTACGATTCATGATACTTCCAGTCTACGCTTTCTAGCTCCAAAGTCTATCATCCCACCAGGGGTGCACGTGTGCGTGGGGGGGGGGGTGGGTAGGTGAGGGGTTGACGTTCGTTCTGGATAGGGCTTCGACGGTTCGGACGAACCCAGAAGGTGCAGCCACTGCTCCGGACCTCTTCCTTCGTGTCGTGGGTGTGTGCACATCCCGACCGGATCGGCCGTTGTGCTGGTGACGACGCCTCGGAAAAACAGAACATGTTTGTGGAAGCGGGATGGGGACGGGATGAACGTTCTCCATGCATGGGCCCTCGCTTATAGAGAGGTTGCGCTCGAAAGCCGGTGACCCATGGTTGTGTCGTTTTTCTTATCACCCTCTGTGGCAAGCAGCCAGCTCGATCTCCCGCTCTTTCCTAATGGCCCCGTTGAGTCATGTCACCTTGCGCAGCCAATGTATGGCAAAGCACCCGTGTGAGAAAAACGCGTTCCGAAACTAACATGTGAAGTGTATGATCTCATCTCGTCTTTCCGCACGTCAAACCATAGGGAGAAGGGTTTGCCCAGCGCTCTTTTTGCTCGTTACGAGCCACGAGGCGAAGGGTGGTCACGAAATGGGGGGATGGGCTGGGGGTGAATATTGCCGGTTCACAGAAAGGCCTGAGATGACATTGAGTGCAAGTTCAAGGTGTGGAAATGTGTGGAAATGTGTGGAAGAGGAAAAATCACTGGCCTGGAGAAAAGAAACGTCCTCGTCAAAACAAAGGGATCAGCACGGGGCGGTTCCACCCTTGTTGACATATCTGCCGTCCTGACATCTTTCTGATAGCCGCTCGTTTAACTTTCACAGAAACCCCCTACGACGGCGACAGACCTGTGATTTGGGTACAGATTGGCTACTGTCATCTGCCCGTGTTTCCGAATTTCTGAAACCTGATACTCCAATCTGGCAGTTCTGGTGGTGATTTTTACGGGGCCATTCTTCCCCCCACGAGTTGCCGAGGGGGCTGTGGCGAGCGGTGTGTCACTGCCCAAGCCACAAAATGGATCGCAATCGCAATACAGTCTTGGTTATCCTGCAGCGTTTGGAACTCAGCACCCCTATGAAAGGCACGCGTCGAATATGACCAGCCCGAAAGTGATCCCAAGCCAGACGAAACACCCTCTGGACAGCAACAAGGCCTCCCTACCCCACCCGCTTTCTCCCTTTCTCTCTTCTCTACCTACCCAAGCCTATCTGAAACCGACAGGCGGGCCCCCCGCTTGCTTGTCCTGCACGGTGGCCAGGATTCTGTGGGATATCAAAACGGGATATGCCGGTGGGATATCCCACTTCTCAAAGTGACATATCCCGTGTTTTGAAAAAACCATATCCCGCCGGGTAGGGGGTCATATCCCCCCCGGGAGATGGGGTCATCTCCCGCGGGAGATGACCCCATCTCCCGGGGGGGGAGATGGGGTCATCTCCCTCCCTACCCTGGCGGGATATCAAACCGGCGAGGGAGACCTCCCCCGCGGGAGAACCCGCCCCATCTCCCGTTTTGATATCCCACAGAATCCTGGCCACCGTGTGTCCGTGCCACATGAGGACATCTGGTCCTGATTCTGGTTGATTGTTCTACTCCACATTTTGTCTTTCTCCTGGGGGGTGCCGGTTTCACTGCGCCCCCCTCCCCACACATACATACGTCCCAATGGAATCCAAAAAGTGACATGTGCACCAAGGTGTATGGCTTGCATCCGCGCCTATGATGCCTGTCAAAAGCGAGACAAAATCCGATCGCCGTGGAGAGGCCACGTGCCCCCCCCCCCCCCCCCTCATCACACTTTCTTCTTTTTTCTTCCTTTGACACCTTGGGGACTCGAGGCAGCATGTGGGTTGTAGCGGCGCCTCCAACGGACTTCCAACACATCAGGATAGCCCGCCTGGATACTGTCCACTCAGTAAGGAGGAGCTTCTCCTCCAGTGAGCGGAGAGGTATCTCGTGGGCCTGTTGATGTTATCTGGGTGCCGCAGTTTGGCAAACCAGCGGAGGAGGGGGTCTCCCGTGTGTCTTTTTTTTGTTTTATTTTTATGCCCGACCTTTCGCGTGGAGAGTGTCATTCAGTTCTTCCGACCTCTGCGCACCACCCCCTCCCTCAGGGGAGGGGGGTGTGTGATATGTAGGGCCGTCCCACACAAGCAAGTGGGAGGGGAGGAAGAGGTGAAGTGGCACCCTTCCCGAGCGCACAACCACCGAAATATTCTCGGCAAAGCCATGCTGTTGCGACAGCATGTGTGCTCAACGCGAAGGGGAACGATCGATGAATCCTCCTTCTCCTCCCCGTATATTCTGCCCGCCACCGTCCTCTCCTTTCTCAGCCCCTTTGTTCGAGCAGTTTGGCGCCGTTGTCACCGAAGTGTGCTGAGGGCTGATTGGGATTCGGAAGCATGCCGAAGAAACTTTCTCCGGGGTCTCGGGGTGTGAGGGGGGGGGGGTGCACAGGAATCGTGCGCCACCCCTCCCGCCCCCCCGATGCGTGTACCGCCTCCAGTTGCCGCGTACCGCACACCGCCACGGCACAGCCACACCCGTTCTCCTCATCTTGACGGGGAAATGCTGTGGCAGGTGCTGAGTCTTCCTGATATTTTTCTTCGTTTTTTTTGCACCGAACCAATCACCCAGCAGTCGGGCGATAGTCGAAAGCCGGGAAAGGAGAACAAGAATGGCATGTGCGTGTGTGGGGGTGTTCCCCCCCCCCCCCCGTCGGCACACACTCCCACAAACATGGCCAGCCAGCAGAGCATATCGAGCGCTGTGTGTGTGGTGAACAGAATGCGAAGGCCATGTGATCTGACGAAATGTGAAATGTATAACATGTGACAACACAGCGGATAGATTGCATCAAAGGCGGGATGAGGGAGAGGGGAATGGGGGTGGGGGGTGGGGGGCGTTTGGTGGTGCCTTTAACATGCCACCGTTCGTTGTACAGTTTCGGTTTTGCTTGTGTGAGATGTGCACAGTTTCTAAAGTGGGGTGCTGGTGGTGGGGGGTGGGGGGGGGGGTGCGCGGTCTCTGGGCGTCTTCGTGTGTTCACCAGTCACACCAACCCTACCGGGGCATGTGTGCTGTGGATGTGTGAATAGGCATAATGACTCAAGCGGGGATTTGCTCTCAGGTACAGGATAGTGTGCCTGGTACCTGGTGTGCCAGACTGGCAGAGTTAGGCACAGAGCGAGTCCCACCGGATCCTTTCAAAGTTCAAATATAACGAACCGGGCGGATTGCCAATAATCTGTCCGTCTTCTTGTTCGTTCAGACAGTTCACTTTGCCAACCTGTGTCAGGTCAGGCAGAACATGCTGTGTGTGTGCATGCACATAAGGCTAATCAACTAAGGGGATGACCAACCCTTATGAAACAAGAGCCCACACTGGTGGGTGTGTACTGTTTGGTTGCCATTTGGCACAGATCGCAGCCGCACCCCAGCAGAGGCACCCGCCCCCTCCCCGCCATGCGTTAGCACTTACCCTTCTGATTCACACAGCAAGGCCACCAAGGTGTGCCGAGGCCAGCCTACCTACACACCCCGGCAGACGGTGTGGCAGCCAGGGGCCTCTTCTGGTGCACCTCAGACACAACACAGCAAGATGAAGCGCGGCGTGCTGAGTGGAGCGCGCCGCTTCGCACACGCCGAAGTGTCGGGTGAGGCGCACAAGGCGCAGCTGAACAACACTATCGGGTACTACTTCAGCGCCCAGGCACGGCGTCTGGGGCACCGCAATGGGTTCCGTGTGCCGCACCAGGGGGTGAACTGGACGTACATTGACATGAAGAAGAACAGCGATGCCTTTGCGCAAGGCATGTTCAACTCCGGGCTGAAGCCGGGTGACCGTGTGCTGTCGATTCAGCCGTCGACTGCTGAGAGCTTCATGACCCACGCAGCTTGCGCGCGGATTGGTGTTGTGTGCGTCCACTTCAACCCCTACCAGGCGACAGCAGACGCCATTTCCGATGCGATCGACAAGTACCAGCCGACACACATTGTGATCCGCGAGTACGTGGAACTCCCGGCAGGAGGGGCTGGCAAGAAGAAGGGCAAGAAGGGCGGCAGCGGCCCCCGCCGCGAAAGCATCTACGAGATGCTGTACCAGAGCATCCCCGAGCTCGACCAGGTCATCGGCAACATCAGCGTACGTGCCCCGAAGTTCCCCTCCGTCAAGGAGGTGATCGTGACGGACAACAACATGAACCTGCCCGGTGCCACCACCCTGCGCAACAAGGTTGTGTGGGGCCCTTTCAACTACTACGAGAGTGTGACGCGCCGTATCGCGACGTTCATGACCCCCGACCAGCCTGCGTCCATCCTGCCCGGGAAGGACGGCCGTGACGTGGTTTACACACACAGAACCATCATGACAGCAGCGTTCCACACGGCGCAGTACATCGGGCTGAAGAACGACTCGAGAGTGATGCTTGCGCCACAGATGACTCACCGCCCGCTGTTCCTTCTCGCCCACTACGCCTCGCTTGCGGCAGGCTCTTCCCTGTCGTACGGCGCAGAGCACCTGCACGATGAATCCGTATGCACCCGTTGACATTGCATACACAATATCAAATGATTCTGTGTGACTGCGGTGCGTGTAAATGCCAGTCACATCCACCAGAGGCGGGTCTGATGCGGCGTCAACAGTTTGTCTGATCTCATGCTCCACCCACCACCCACAGCACATTGGGCCTTTCCTGGAGAACCTGGAGATCGAGAAGGTTGAGGGTCTGTTCCTCGAGAAGGAGCAGGCAGACCTGCTTATGACCGCCGTCAAGGGCCAGGGTATGCACAGGGATCTCCTTCTGGTGGGTTCTTCTAGCTGAGGTTTGAGAACTGCGTCCATGCTCCATGAGGACAGCCTTCGGGCAGCATTGTGTGTGCACGCCTCACGACAGGCTGGGGGCTGGCGATATCAAAGCGTAAAGTTTTGGCATCCATCAATTTTGTGACACACCCTACCAGGCTATACTTATCACAACATCCCTGCAGGTGCCGGCAGCCACCTGAAGTGGGTGCTGGTGGCGTCCGAAACGAAGCTGGACGAGGCGTACGGCCAGCAGGTGCAGGAGGCCTTCGGTGTGGAGAAGGTGCACATGTTCCACGGCCCGCTTGAGGCCGTCACGGCTCTCAACATGACCACCGTGGGAGGCCACCACAGGGTCATGCCGAACGCGCACGCGCGTGTTGTGGGTGACGGTGGCGGCCCCCAGGCCAAGACCCTGGGGCGCGGCGTCACGGGCAACCTCAGAGTATGCCTCAATGCAGCGAGCGATGCAGGGGTGCCGCACATTGCTATGGTCATTTGTGTGGCTTCATTTTCCCGCGCCACACCCTCCAAAACACACGGTTGTCACAAGCAACCCCGTGGCCCGTGCACATCACACACCACACACCCCACTGCACAGCTGAAGGGGCCGGGCGTGTCTTCGCTGTACTGGAACTACGGTGGGCTGATGGAGTTCGAGAAGGACGTGCTTGGGTACTTCGACGTGGGTTTCGACGGGGTTGTGACGAACGACGGCGAGGTGCGGGCGGGGTCGGCATAGACCTCGCCTTGTGCACGCTGTACACCATCTCCTCTTCAGCCGCTCTCTATTCGGCCATGCTCTTGAAGCATCGCTGTGTGAGCATGCCAACAGCGGCCCGTTCCAAACGGGTCCCGCCCTGTCCTGCGGAAAAAAAATGGCAGCAGCAGACCAAGCGTGCATGGCTTAACATCTGCACTATTTGCACCATCCCGTCCTTTTTTTTTCACCATTTTTTCCGTTAAAATTCTCCAGCAAAAAAAAACACAAAATTCGAGCGAAAAATGTCACACCCCTCCCCACTCACCTGTCCGAACCCGTTGTGTGCCCCCCCACCCCCACCCCCCCCCCCCCCCTACCCCCTCCGGTCGTTCGCATTTTTTGGAAACATCCGAAGGATAGGAGAGGGGCAAAACCCTACTCTGCTGCAGCGTTCTGCACAACATCCCCCCCCCCCCCTTACCCCCCTCCGTGATTCAGACCATTTTATCCGGAGGTTTCCTTGGCACATCGCCGATTGATTTTTTTTGACTACCACGTAGACGACGGCGGGAGGGGAAGATGGGGCGGGACAAACAGGGATGGGGGGGGGTTGGGTCTGGTGGTGGCAGTGTTATCTCCCACCCTCCTCGGAAGCTCGTCTCGTTGGCCGGAGGAGGGACGCCAGCTTCCCGCCTCGCACATAATAACGAGGCGCGCCAGAGGAAGATGTTAGTCGGGTGTCGAAACACAACGCCTCACTGGGAGGTGTGTGGGTGAACCACACCTCGTAACACAACGGGGTCTTACCCGGGGTATGTGGTAGGTCGGGTCTTGGTATGGGATGTATTCATTTTTGCTCGGACGTCAGTTCCGTATAGTCCGTGAAACAATTAGGGACAGGTGCAAATAGACCGACCCCCGTCTCTTCTGTTGAGGGAGGGGGTAGCGGTGGTGGTGGTGGCTGCTGGTGGTGGTGTGAAGCAATACGCACGATATCTCGGGGTGGCCTGTGTGATGTGGGACGGGGATGGGGGATGGTGAGAGGTGTGTGCTTGCCAGGTGATAAGTTCTGGCCTCCACCTCCACCTCCGCACCCCCCCCCCCCCCCTCCCCTCCCCCCACACCCACCTTCCCGCCTCCCTCCGCCCCCTCCTCCCTTTTCGGAAAGGCCGGCGGTGGCTTGGGAGGGGGGCGTGGCGGGAAGGGACGAAGGCGGTCCGCGAAACGAGGCCTACCCTCCCCCCTCCCACACCCCCCGCCTTATTTTGAATGGAAATAGTCATATCGAACACACCGGGGTCCTTCACTCACAAGGCTGGTGGGGAGTGGCACATTTAAGCGCACTATACAGTGGCACATCATGCAAAGGCACCTAGCGAGCACACCCTTCTCTTGATGTTGTCTCTACTGTCGACACACGCACTCCCTCTAACCCGAGTGGGCACTCCGCTGTGACGTAGAGATGGGCGGGGGTGGGCTATGATCCGCGCAGGATCTCACCACACAATACGTGGTCACCACACACACACCCTCCTCCCTCCCTCCAGGGGTGGTAGGCCATGAGCCTGCGCATCTGGGTGTCGCTCCCCCACAACAGCGAGGGGCTATGCGTCTCCCTCTGCGTGCCGGGCGCTCGCCTCAACGACAACCTCCCCGTTATCGCAGACAGCTCCAGTGCCGGGAACTCCTTCAGCGTTGAGGGTGTCCGCCCCTTCGCCGTGACTGTCTGGCAAAGCGGGTGGGCCGCACAGATAGGCCACGCCGTCATCCCCACCTCGAAGCAGCGGAAGAGCGCCGGCGAATGCCGCGAGCAGATCCGGAAGCGCATCCACGTCGGGATTCGCTGGGAGTACACAGGGTGCCCGACACCGCAGCCCGCCACCCCGACAACACCCCCTGCAGACGGCACGGAGCTCCAGGGGAATCTCCTGCACACCGCGACAGCAAAACCCCGCATACCCATCGGGGATGCGACCCTCCGAATCCGCACAACGGCATGCCCCACCACGCCGCCACCCCACCGCACCCCCGCTGCTGCGGCCCCCGCAGCCCCATTCCTGGTTGTCGGGGGGCGAGCCCTCCCCGGGCAGGCGCAGGCAGAACCGGAGGACGGAGTTGCCTCGCTGCGGTTCAGCTTCCCGGTGTCCACCCCGGATGACTTCATGCTGCTGCGGTGGGACCCGCTGGAGAGCCTGGACGCAGCAGGGGCAGGGCAGACCACCACCACCACCACCACCACCGAACCCCCGCTGGCGGCGCCTATTCCCTCGCTCCTCCTCCGGGCCAACGCAGGGCTGCTGCAGAAGGGGGGTAAAGGGGGTCCCTCTGCAGCCTACACGCTATGCAATGGGAAATGGGGCGTTCTCCCTCCCGCCGAAGCACGCCCGGAGGAGCCCCCCAGCGGAACGGCACTCTTCGTTGAGGTTTATCTCGAGCAGTTCAGCATCCACCACCTCGGGGGTGGGGAGGGGGGAGGCAGCAGCGTTGGTGCGGCAACCCCCCGCAGAGCGGTGCCCCTCAACTCCATCGTCGCGGTGTCAGGCAGGATGGCGTCGGAGGCAGGGGTGGGGGCGAAACCGGGTGAAACACACGGCGCATCATCCTCCCACACGCTGCCGCTCTACTCCATCGCATCCGCCTACGAGGCTCCCCCAAAAAAGGGGGGCAGACATCAGAAAAAAATCACCGCCACCACCACCACCACCACCCCCCCGGAGATTGACCCTCTTTTTGCCGGGGCGGCACAGCGAACCTCACTCCCTGCCCCGACGCATTTTCCCTTCTGGGACGAGATGTTTATCCTCCCTCCTGCTAGGTTTGACGGCGGAGGGGCTGTGTCAGGCGGCAGCGGCGGCGGCAGAAAAACACCGCCGCCACCTCTCCCACCCTCCTCCCAGCCGGGGCGCGAGCTGCAGGTGCTGAAGGACGGAATCCACGTCGCCTCGCTTCAGGTCCCCTCCGGCGAGGGCGAGGGTTGGGTAGCCTGTGGAGCGCCACGGGGGGTCCCCTCCTCCACCTCCGCGAAAACCGCAGGGGGGTGGCCCGACTATGAGGTCTACTGCAGGTGGAACTTCGCGGAGAGCCCGCAACCTGGCGGAAAAAGAGTTGGCAGTGGTGGCAGTGGTGGCAGTGGCAGTGGCAAGACGACACACCCGGCCAGAGCGACATCGCCTCGCCCTGCTGCTGGGGCTAAAAAGGAGGTGGATCTCGGCTCATCTCATGCCCCTGCAAGCCCGCAGCTCCCCCCCGCCCCCGCCGGAAACCCCAGCCGCACCCTCCTGCATGTTAAGGCGATCCGCGCCAGGAAGCTTCGTGACTCCTCTGGGGAGCGCCCCCAAGCCGTTGTCTGCGGGCTGATCTCCGGAACAGAGACAAAGAGGTACGGCTCTGTCCTCCCGGACGACTCAGGCGTGTGGGTCTGGTCATCCCCAACCCCTGTCGCGATCCATCTGGAGTCGGTGTCGGATCCCTTTGGGGTGACTGTGATGGAGGATATCGAAGGGGTTCCCATTGGAACCGCGTACATTTCTCTCACGGAGAAGCAGGTTGGGCGTGCCTCGCAGGAGGATCTGCGAATTCCAGTCGACCTTCTCGATGCAGCTCAGAAGGAGGCGGGGGATTGTGAGATTGTCGTCACCCTCCCGAAGGCTGCGAAACAGCAGAGCGGGGATGTCGCAAAGAAGGCGGTGGAGGGGAAGGGTGCACCCAAGAGGCAGAAGAAGCAGGGGTTGCAGAAGCAGGCTACACAGAAGGCTCCAAAAGGCCTGTTGCTGCTCTCTCTCGCGCAGTTTAAAAAAAACGGGGGGTGTGGTGGGGTCGGCGGTTCGGATCGTGCCGGAGGGGATGCGTCTTCCCCCTTTGCGCCACCCCCTGCCGCCGACGCCGTCGCAAAGATCCGGGTTGGGACCCGGAGCCCCGATTCGAAAGAGTGCCGCATCGGAGGGAGCACCGTCTTCCAGCTGCCGAGGCTCCGGGAGCTCGTCAACATCCGGATGGGTGACGGAGGGGGGCAGATATCCTTCCTCATCGAACCTGCGGTGCACGACGGGGTTTTCAAAACGGTGAGCCGCGAGGGGTGGGCCCCCCTCCAGAAGGACGGGGGGCCTTACTTCGACCGCCTCCGCCCCGACTACGCAGCCTTCGGCTGCGTCTACATCCGGTTCACACTGGAGGTGCGCGACCCACACTACTACGACCTCCCCTCGGGGAGGGATTTTGAAAACCATATCCTATTCTCGCAAGCCGTGACACAACAGACCCCTGCAGACCCTAACGCAGCTCATGCTGCTGCAGGTCGGGGAGGGGGTTCGACACCCTCTGCTCCACCCCGGACTGGCGGGGCTGCTGTGAAGCGAAATGGAGGAGCCGCACAGCCCCGCCGGGCCCCCATATTATTCTACCTTAAAGTGCGCGAGGTTGTGATGCGCCATACCGGCGCAGAGGCGGCGGGGGGTGGGAGCGGCGGGGTGCAGGCTCCCCAGGGGGGGTACTCCATCCGGGCGAAGCTTCTGCCCCAGGGCACACTGGAGCATGACATACCGCTGCAGACGAAGGTGAAGCTGAAGGCATCTCAGAACCCCAGGGAAATCTCTCTCGCGGTTCACCTCCGGGAGGGTTCGGTGGGGTCTCTTCCGGGCATCGGAAAGTCTGGCTCCTCGAACCCCTCAGCTGGTGGAGGCGAAGGAGGTGGAGGTGGTGGTGGTGGCGGAGCTACCACTCTTCTTGGCCTTGCATCCATTCCCGTGGCAGAGGCACCCCCGAGTGAGCTCGAGGTTCCCATAGAGAAGTACGGCATCACGACGGGGCATCTCAAGGTGCGGTGGGAGCGGGGTGATTTTGTCGCGGCACCCCCTCCACCACCACCCCCCGCAGCCTCGCGCAGGGCCGCCGGCGACACCACCACCTCCATCACCTCCTCTGCAGCCGCATCGGCGGGACCCGACACCCCGCGGAGCGAGGGGGGTGGTGCCGAATCAGCCTATGCCATCGCTGCCACGCGGAGGGGAGGCAGTGGTGCTCACCAGCAGCAGCAGCACCGACCCCCTGCCCCCCGCGCCCCCTCCCCACGGGAGGCGAAGGAGGCGCTGCTGCAGCGGAAGCGTGAGGAGGTCGAGGCTGCGAAGCACGAGAGGGACCGCCTCAGGCAGGGCAACGGCCCCCCCGCTGCCGCTGCCTCCTCCGGCGGAGCCCCCCCCGGGGGCACGGCAGGGGGGCAGTTCCTCGAGAAGAAGCTGCAGCGGATGTCGGGAGAGCTCACAGGGCTTCGGGAGGACTACACCCGGGCCGCGAAGGAGAACTCCACCCTGCGCGAGAGGATACGCCACGTCGAGGCGATGCGCGAGAAGGATGTGAAGAAGGGAGAGGCCTCTGCCGCAGCATCTGCCTCCCTGGCTCCCCTGGAGGCTGAGGTGGACCGGCTCTCTGCGGAGCTCGCCTCTGTCAGGCGGGAGGCGGATATTCTGTCCTCAACGAACTGCACCTTGGAGGAGCGGTTGGCCCGCACGCAGGAGACCCATTCGCTGGAGCTCAGCGAGCTGCGCGATGCAACCGCACACCACCCGGTGGCGGGGAGCGGCGTGGAGGTGGAGTTGGCGAAGCTCCGGAGGCAGAACACCGCGCTCCGGGAGGAGGTGCAGCGGGCTGCCGGTGTTGCGTCCGCCTCGGGGCCTCCGGGGGCTCTGCAGGAGATGCGGGGGGAGCGGAATTCCCTCCTGTCGGAGCTGGCGACGCTGCAGACAATGTATAACGAAGCAACGCGGAGGCTGCAGGCTGCAGAGGAAGCAGGGGGTGCCTCCCGTGCCCTGCCTCCGGCGAGTCCGGTGGAGAGGGGTGGTGGTGGTGGTGGCGCTGCAGGGCTGGATCTGGTTGCGTCGCTGCGGGCGCAGAATGCGGAGCTGTCGGCGGAGCTGAGCGAGGCAGAGAGGGGGCTGCGGGAGGCGGCCCGGCTGGGGAGTGCCAGGGAGGCAGAGCTGCGGGAGGCGCTGCGCGTGTCTGCCGGGTTGGAGGGGAAGCTGGAGGCGATGAAGGAGGATGTGCGGATGTCCTGCAGGCTCTTCCGCAGGGCGATGGGGAAGATCGCGGAGCTGTCGCAGCAGCAGGGGGGCGTGCCGCGTGGGTGATTCCGCACTCTCTCTCTCCCCCCCTCTCTCTCAGACCCTCTTTTTTTTTCTCACTCCCGCTGCTAACCCGGGCCTGCGGGCTGCCAGCCCCTTTTTATTCTTTACACCCGCGCCTCTTGGCCCCCTTCCCAGAGCCTTTGACAGAGGGCAGTGTGATGTGCAGTGGGTATGACACTATGCCTGCATGTCGCATGGCATGGCATGGCAAAAAAATATTGTTGTGCCCTCTGGTGGTGATCTGCACTGACATTACAGTTTCATTAGAAAAAATGCAGTGGGGGGGGGGGGGGGGGGCGGGGGCGCTGCGCGCGCCCTCGCTGTTGCCGAATTATGTGGCGTTGTATTGTCGCCCCTGCGTGGGACGCTCGTAGATGCAAATGGTGCTGTTGCCACCACCGAGTGGGGGGGGGGGGGAGGGGGGAGGAGGGGAGGGGGCGGTTGCTGGGTAGAGATTTTCACATAATATGAGACACGCCTAACATGGCGTCTCCCTTTCTCATGCCTCCCCTCGGATGGCTGCGGCGGAGGTGTGACGTGTCGTGTGTTACACTGAACTGCCGTGTTGCTCCGAATGCAGTAGAAACTTCTCAAAGTCAACTTTGTCTATAAGGCCCCTGTGTGTATGTGTGGTGCAGATCTGAAGGGGGGTAATATATGGAGGGGTTGTTCGTCGATGCCGAGAATCACACCCCCACCGCATTGCTGCGGTGGTGTTCAGCAAAGGATTTGCGCTGTGCCCTGCGTTGTGTGCATAACTCATCTCAAATAAACTGAACTTCTTCTGGCCATGCCCGCATAACAGAACCGATGGAAGTAAAGCAGTCACCCCCACTCCCACCACCACTGCCGCCCTCGTGTGATATCGTGCCTGTTGTCGCATTGCGAGAAGTCACGCAGCAGGCCCGGGTTAGCAGGGGGGATGGGCGAGAGAGACGACCTCACCCACATCCCGCAGGTTTTTGTCCTCACGCTTCGGCATCTTGTGACACAAGTTTCCCTCTCTCACCTACACTCTCTCCCTCTTCTGCACGCCAGTTTTCGCCGAAAACCCTCCGACACTATGCAGTCGTCTGGCAACGTCGCTGTCCAGCAGGTGGTATGCATGCTTGCAGTGCGTTGACTCGAACATCTCAGCCCATCCCTTCTCCCTTGTGCTAGGTCCTGTGTTTCCAGTGCCCAGTGTTTCAACAGGCCATCCCCCGGGTTCGGTCTGCAGCCTGTGTCCTGACCTGCCCTACCCACCCCTACACCACCAACAGGAGGACGTCCAGCTGCCGATGCAGGCGCCCGAGGCACTGTCCCAGCCTGTGATGGACTACGCCCCCCTGGAGCAGTCGGCGTACATCACACCGCAGCCCATGCACCAGACCATTCTGATCCGTGCCCCGATGCAGGAGGAGGGCGAGCGCACCGGCGCGATTGACAAGTCGAAGTACAAGACGAAGATCTGCCGCAACTGGTCCAGCGGCCTCGAGTGCCCCTACGGGGAGCGCTGCGTATTCGCCCACGGCGAGCAGGAGAGGTCCACCAGCCTCGTCACCGTGTCCAGCGGGAACCTGCTCCGCCGCACATCATCCCTTGTGCCGCTCACCCACATGGCCTCCGCACCGACGCAGACGGTGTACATCGTGCCGGCCAACCAGACCTACATGTCGGAGGAGCGCCCCCTGGAGGAGACGTACTCCTTCACCGATGCGCAGTCGACCATTGTGGACGACGCGAGCAGCACGGTGTACAACACCCCGTCGCAGCAGCAGCTGACGCCGCAGCAGATGGCGCTGCCCGGCATGCAGCTCTCCGACATGCCGCTGCAGGTCAGCGCGTCCTCCTCCCCGGGGCCCTCGTCGTACTGCTCGACACCCACCCTCCCTGCACCCTTCTACCGCTACGAGCCGTACGGCGCCGACATGGTGTGCGTTGTGCCTGTGGGGGGCCAGGAGGAGCAGGCCGAGCATGGGCCGATCTTCCGTCTTTCCGACTGCTCGTCGGATGACGCTCTGAGCGAGCCGCACTTCACTGAGGAGATCGAGGTGGCGGCGTGATGTGGCGGGTGAGGGGGGTGGTGGAGTTGCTCTCTCTCGCTCCCGGAGCCAAAATCAGAATCAAAGAAAATGGAAAAAAAATCAAACAGAAAAGAGAAAACCACAAAAAAGGGAACAGAGTCTTTCAGCTCGAGGGAATCGAACATTTCTTTGAACAGGGTGGAATCAGGGGAATAGGGTGCCCTTTCTGAGAGGTTTCCAAACCAGAAAAAGCCGGTTTTCTGGTTTGGGGAAATTTATAAAAAAAAATGAGATTTCTGGAAAAAAAAACCAGAAATTTTTCAAGGCGTTTTCTCGTGGGGGATGAGGATATGTCCTCCTGACACCCACCCTTTTCCCGTTTTTTTTGCAGCCAACAGCCAGACGTTCACTACCGTGGCCTCCGGCGGCTGGGGGGCTCCGCCCCCCAGACCCCCCTGTGGCGCATGTCTCGGACTCAAGTCCTTCGAATCCCATCAGGTCGGGGGATCCAACCACTCCAGTCGCCTCAGGACGCAGCCAACTCACACAGAATCTGTTCGCCCACACGAACAGATGTTCACTACCGTGGCCTCCGGCGGCTGGGGGGCTCACGCCCCCCAGACCCCCGATGTAGCGTGTGCCCGTCTGTCTATCTCACTTACCCCGGATACAGTGCTGCGTAGGAGGTCAGCACCACATCCATGAAGCGCTTCTTCGAAGCCTGGCTGACATCGGACAGGAGGTCGGACTTCCCCACCTGGGAGGTACACTCGCCGCGTTGGCGACATGCGTGACATGCGACACGATACCTGAAACGTGAGTGTGCCTGGCTAACACGGGCATTTCAACGGTCTGCCGGCGACCGTCCCCCAAACCAGTAAACCAGCAGTTTTGGAAAATCGGAGAGGTCACCCTACTACCCTGGGTGGAATGCGCAGTTGGGTGAAAAAAAAATATGAAGGCGGAAAAAAAATATCAACAACAACACATATCCCACACCGCTCGTCTGGCGGGCGAGTCTCTCATGTCACGGCTTGCGGTCGTCGGGATCAAAAAAAATTGCGATGCAGCCGGAAAAAAAGCATCACCCAACGAGTGGCATTTCTTCAGATATCCCACACTTCTCCTCTTCCTCTCCTCCTCTTCCCCCCCCCCTCTACTGCCGCTGCACGGATTGCCCCGATACTCTCAGACAGATCTGAGGGGAGAGGGCAGTATGGAAAAGCAAGCTCAGCAGATCATTTCTACCCCCCACTCCGTTCTCGCCAAAGCACTGAGAAACGTACGTTGTTGTTCTTGTTTTTTTTTCGACATTTTTTTTCTGCCGATGTGTGGCTCTTCTTTTTATGCGATCTGTTCATCCCTCCTTTCCCACATTTTGGAATGTCTCCTGATACTCCATACAAACAAACAACGGCATTTGATGCGGTGTGGGGGTAGGTGAGTTTCAATTGGGAGATCATACGTGAGGCTGTCATTGATCATTCTTGGGTAGTGTTGCAGAAACGGCAACAAAAAAAAGGTCTGCGGACCCCCATTCTTCTTCCTGACAGCCATAGGTGACATCGGCCAAACCCCCCCCCCCCTTCCCCCCACCCCCCCTTCCAGTCTCAGAAACAGCGAACATCTTCTTCTCACACATCCGCCCACATTGCACCCCCCCATGGTTTCTTTGTTCGTTTCTCAAAAAATATCCCCCGGCACAGTAGATTAGGGGGGGGGGGGCTGAGAGAGAACAACAGGGATGGGGGGGGGGATGCCCGTTCCTCCCACCGCCCCCGCTCCCCCACCCCTACCCCTCGTCCATCAGTGCCAACGCATGCATGATGTCTACAAATTGATCTCCCCCCTCCCCATCCCCTCTCCCGATCCTACATTCCTCCCACACCGCCGACATTTCATTGTTTCTCTGATTCCCCCGCCCGACCCCGACAGCCTGAAATGCCGCAAAGCACGTAAGGCAATATCCCAGTGACGCATCTGATGTGATGGGGGGGGAGAGGGGGGGGGGGAGGTGGGTGAATTTCACTCTGTGACAAGGTGTGCTCAGCAGGGCATTGTTTGGGACAAACTCGCAAAACAAACGCAAAGTGGGTTCGCCCCCCCGCCCCACCCCCCCTCCCTCCCATCCCTTCAGGTGTTTCCCGTTTTGATTTTTCTTTTCTTTCTTTTTTCTGCCGCTCATGCGCACAAACAATTTACCCCCGTTTCATCTATGGACGGTCGGTAAAGGGGTGCGGGAGGGCGTGGGTCGGTGGGTTGGGGCGAGACAGTGAGTGCTGCCGGCACACACCAGTTTTTTTGAACGGCACCTGCGAACTGCAGAGATTGCCGGATCACCCATGGAGGCTGCAGGGGTGAGGCAGTTCTGGCTGGTTGCGACTGTGCGCGGGGGGGGGGGGGGGGAGGGGGGAGATCCGGGTTTCGTGTTGTGATGCCCAACTCAAACACGTCGCTGCAAAAAGAGCAAAAAATTACATCGGGCGAGCCTGTGTGTGAGCAACCTAGCTCTCACAGGAGGTTGTGATTGTCGACACCAATACAAACAAAATATATGGCAAGCGGGGGGTGGAAGGGGTAAAAAAACGGTATCCCCTTTTCCCCCGCTATGCTGAAATCAATTTGTTGGTCTCTGAGACAACGTCCTTTGCCCCCTACGAGAATGGCCCTTCGAACAGAAGGGTGTACCTCGTGATATTGTCTTGGCACAAGAGGCGCGTGTGTTACGCAGTGACGATCGCATCAAAAAACAAAGCGGCTGGTATCATCAAACACCGGCTGCACAAATGTCTCAACAATGCTGACCCGTGTTTTTCTCCGTCTCCGGGTAAATCCGGACAGGTTGTGTCGGGATTGAGGGGTGGGAGGTTTCGTTACGAAAATGCCAAAAAAAAAGGGGGGGTGGCACCTGTGTGGTAAACCAAGGCGCTTCTTATGGGAGACTCTCTCCCTTTATACTTCACGCCGTCTACCCAAAGGTGATATGCCTTTCAACGTGTGCTCTCCACTCCCTCTGGAAACGCTCTCCCGATAGCGGGCATCATCTTGGGGGTGGGGGTGGGGGTGTGATTGGCTTCTTTGTGCCCCCTGGATGCACCTGTCTGTCGGCATGATTATTCAGCCGTTTTTGCTTCATCGTTCAAGTATTGTTTGCTGGCAATATGGGCTGCTTTCTGTAGGTCTGCTGACCCGCATAGCAGCCTCTCTGTCTGTGGCACAAACTGGATGCATGTACCTCGCTGCAAGCCTGTTCCCATCACCCTTGTTCTTCTCCTCGAAAAAATCGGTGCTTCGCAAAAAGAGAATATGAAAATAGTTGTGGATGGCAAAGGCAATCGCTTCACCAGCTCCTATTTAGATCAACCAATTAACCCTCTTGCAGGGGAGCCTGGAGGAGCACGGCTGTACCCATTCAGAATTGTTCAAGACCAGCCCGATACCCCCGACCTTGCATATCGCGTCGAGAGCCCAGCCATTGCTGCCTGGGATCATCAACACTGCTTTCTTGTCTGCTACGTCCCCTCTGTTGTTGTTTGCCAGGGTATAAGATAGGGCCAGTTCCCGGGTTCATCACCCAGGGGTTTTCCGGTTTCCGGTCCCTTGAAAAGAAAATGGGGGCAGTATTCGCCGAAGGTGCAGATCACTGGGGTGAGTTGCGGTGTACCGACTTCGACAGTGCATCACAGAAACCCGTAGTGTTCTCTGCGACCATTTCTGCGAGCCGGAACTGAGCAACGTTCAAATCAATACGAAAGTGGTTTCTCGAAGGTGCATCTTCGTGGTGTGTTTGCGCGCGCCTTCGGCGTCTTTGCAGCAAAGCCTCATCATGCCGGAGAAACCGGAAAAAACGGCGTCAATAAGACGTCTATCTTATACCCTGATGTTTACATTTTGTTTTCAGAAAAAAAATCCTGTTAACCACTGTACCGCGTCTTGTGAAAGGTACCCAGTGCAGTGCTTTCCGTCGACCAGATGTTGCCCCACGCAGTGGGAGGGGTGGCGGGTGTGGGGAAGGCACAGGGTCGCAGCGTTCCACCCAAGAAAATCGGAAATCGGGAGTGGCCTACATTTGACGCCGTAGCCGGTCGGCAACACATATGGGCTGCGTGCTGCCGAGTTTCCTGCCGAGTTTGTCTGTCTTAGTCAAGAGGGGTCAGGAGCCTTCGCTCAGGTCGGTGTCGAAGAAACCAAGCGCCCCCGTGGAGGGAGACGCACTTCGTGTGGACCCCCGTCCACAGGGGTTGGCACAGTTTTTGAGCGAAAAAGGGCCCCCTTCCCGCCCCCATCCCTTCACAAAAGGCACTTCGCTCCCGCTGCGCACACCTGTCTTCACCCTTCGCCCCCTCCCCCTCACGCACCAACCCCCGCATCCCCCAGACTACGAAAAATCAATACCCATCCCCGCCACGGTTCTCTGTACGTTGGAGATTTACATCTTCTCAAGAAGCTGCTTGCCCTGTCCGATAGCCTGATATTTTTTTGTGGCTTGTTCGGAAACGTGTTCTCTCGTCGCACTGTTTTGACCCATTTCTCTCTCTCTTTCTCTCTCTCTCTCCACCCCACCACCAGCCACAATTCCGTTCTTGGATTTGCAAACTCTTGTTCGCTCTTTGGATTTCTTCTTCTTCATTCTGGACAGCCACGCACGACTTGGCTTACTGGCACACCCGCTGCCAGGCTGCTGAAGGTCCTCTGCGAGAAATACAAAGCGGTGATCGGGACTGGAAGAAACGCTGTCCCGCATCCTCGGTCGTCAAAAAGCAACGAGGTTGTATATGCCGTAGGCCACGTCGCCCTGTTTGTCAACCAGCGGCCCCCGCAGCTGCCAAGACAGGAGCCAGATGGTTGTCATCCCAAGCCGGCATCACCCTTTTGCCGTTGAAGAGAAGACAGGGGAAACGGGGGTTGGAAACAGTTTAGTTTCCAACCCCGCTGACTTCCTCTGTTTTTGTCTGGTAGCCACCCTGCATGGCACTGTAGTGATGGCGTGGAGTGCGACGCTGTGGAGATATGCCCCTCCCTGAGTGGAAAAATGATCGAGGTCTGCTCAGTGCGTCTCCACATTGAAACGAAACCAGCCGTGCGTGTTGTCGGGCGCTTGCTTGAATTTGAGAAAATCCACGCGCGATCGTTCTTACCCCACACCCCCCTACCCCCTCCCTCGGAAGCGCGCTGCCCAGGCACTGTCTGTTGGTCGGACCTCAGAGTGGTGTGTCCCTGCCCCTGAGATGACACAAACGTACAAATCTCAACCTGCCCCGAAGGGAAGCAGGTTTGGGGTTGGATGTTCGACCCATTTTTCTGGATCATGGCGACATGCATTCAGAGAACAGAAATGGTGTGGCGTAGGGGAGGGGAGGTGGGTGTTTTTGATTTTTTGATTTTTTTTTCACCTCCGTTGAAAAGGGTGAATTGTGCACGGCACTGCCATGGCCTGGCAGACGATGGCGGCCCTGGGTATCAACAGAGAGAGTGTGCGCAACAGACGCCTACCAGTCTCGCTCGATACCAAAAACGAAACTTAGAGGGGTGGCTTCATATGCCAACGTGTGTCAATCCGTTCTGAGACTGGTCGCTATTTGGCTTGGCTGTATTGCGCCAGCCCCAGCAACCCCCCAGACCGACAGGACGCGCGGCAGGCACCGGGCCCCCCACCTCAACGGGCGGAGGCCCGCACAACGATTTGTCAGGAATGCAATCATTGCAAAATTGTGGCCCATTGGCGCAGGGCAACGACAAAGGCATGATCAGGGTGGGGGTGGGGGTAGGCAGAGGGGGGGCTCACAGGAACAAAAAATCTCGCAGCGGCGATTTTTTTTTGGCTGGCACGTCCCCCGGTGGGGAGATGTGTCTCAGTTTTTTGTTGTCTCCGGGAACCAATGGGCCTGTGAGTGGAGTTTTTTTTCCCAGATTTTCCAGTTTTCTCTGCCACCCCCCCCCCCCCCCCCCACCTCCCCCCCCCCCCCCCCATTCCTTTCCCTGATGATCACTCTTGGAGCTTGTCAAGTGCGTATTTGTTCGCCCCCCACCCCCCTCCACCCCACAAACACATGCCGAAGTCACCTCTTCATTCTCAACTTTGCCTACTGTCGCCAGGCCCACCGCCTACTCTCACTCACTCACACTCTCTCTCAGACTGTTTCTGCAAACCCCCCCCCCCCCCAAACTCCTTCCCCCTTCTGCATGCGAAGATCCTTTCCTGCCAAGGCATGGCCGACATGCTCTGTGTCAGCGATCGCATCAAGCGCACTGATTGCATTCTACAGCACAACGCCCTGATAGTGTTGTCACTTGAGAGGAGTCGTTTCTTTGTCAGCCTTGCATGGATGAGTACAGCAAGATTCTGCAGATCTGCTCTCGAGTTTTTTTTCTTTCTTCTGTTGCAGCTTTTTTTTGGTGGGATTTTGAATGCAATTGCCCCCCGCTCCTCCCCACCCCCCGCCTCATTGCGGGAAGGTGCGGGGGAGGACTATCCTTTGCATTTACTCTCGACAATCAAATCCGCCCACCCCTCCCCGCCACAGCCCAGCATGGCGCTACTCCTGCGAAACTTGATTCCCGGTGGGGTGTGTGTGCGGGTGTGTTTCCTTTTCCGCACACACACACCCCGCCCATCTTTCCACCTCCTTGCCCTGCTGCCTCCTGCCGGTCGCTGCCGTTTACACCCCCGCTCCCCGCGCCTTCCACTTCTCACCTGAAAGGGTCTTTCATGGATTGTTTCAGCAGGCAGCCATGCAACACAGGCTGTTCACAAACTGAACAGCTTTCAACTTGGAGTGATATTTTGCAAGGGGCGTGTGTGTCGGGTGCCAGGTTTTTTTTCTTCCGGAACAGCTGATCTGTCGGGACCCCGGTTTTCATTCGCCCAAATTTGCCATGTTGCCTCTCTGACCTGGGATTTCAGAAAACTAGTTACGAGCGATGGTCGGGGGAGGAGGGGGGAGGGTATTTGCGAATTAACGCAAGAAGTTGTACAAACCGATGATGTAGGATTAGCGTGTGTATGCCACCTCACAGGCCCCCTCCCCCCCGACACAGCCTTGAGAGATCGGTTTGACACCGCCCCTATTCCTCCTCCTTTTTCCTAGGGGGCCAGGCGAACAACATCCGCGCCGCAGGTCGGTGTCTTCTCTGGTTTTAAGCCTTCTCCTCCCCCCCGCTGATGTGGGTTTCTCATGATCATTGCCTTTTTCAGGTCTGACAGGATTACCGAGGAGTCCGCGAGATTCCTGTGGTTTCGCGTGATCCTACACACACACGCAATCACGAGTGGTGGAGGCATGCGTATCTGGTTGTCGTTGAAAAAGCCATTTCCCCGCACCCCTCGACCCCGCTTCCTCTGCCCCCCATCATTTACACAAGAGGCACTGGTGTGAGCGTCCCGCTCGCGCTGCTGACTCAAACATGCCGCTTTTTCACAAAACAAAAAATTGGGTGGCAGCCGGGCATTCTTTCGCGATTTCAACCGCCACTACACTCGTCAGGCACAAATCGTTCAAAAAAAGGAAGGTAGATTTAGGGGGGAGGCAATTTTGTTTGCGCCTTCCCCAGACGACACTACACAGCATATACACGCGGTTGAACACTCGTATTGCCTGGGGGCCATTTCTTTTTGGCCCTGCCACCACCCCCTCAACAAGAATCCGGGAATATACTTTCTTGTGCTGCCGCTGCGGTTTGGAGGGTGTGTGGGGGGTGTGCGCCAAGACGGACGCCGATGTGGAGGTCATGGAAAGAGATGATATGGCGCACGTGATTTCCCTGAAGGTAACCCCTGTGAGACCTGCCCTTCCCTCGCTGTGGTTCGCAGCACTGCGATTTTATGACCCGTTTACTTGGACCAGGGGGGGATGATTTTTCTGCTTCACTACACTGCTTTGCTTGCTGTTCTTTTTTTTTTCCTGGGGCAGGGGGGAATAGGGTGTGTGTGTGGCGGGGGGACAGGTCACACTTCCCCCCCCCTCCCTCCCCCCTCCCCCCCTTCCTTCCCTCCCTCATTCTTCCACTGTTACCCAATTTTTTGCTTGTCCTTTACCATGTGTATGCCCACTCCTTGAACCTGTGTACCTTACGCACCTGACCACGCCTTTCAACCTTCCCCGCCATGTCTTGAGAGAGAGCGACACCGAGCTGAAGGCAGATGACATGATTGCGAGTGCATAGGTGGTGTGAGAAATGCGAGTTGTGTATGTGGGTGATATGGGGCGGTAGTGTCGTATATGCATGTGCCTGAGTGTGTGGTTTTGTGTGGAGGTGGGGGGGGGGGGGGGTTGGTGGGGTGGGGTGGGGGGGGTGGAACATTTTTTTGGGAGATGGAAGAGGGAAGGATGCAAGAAAATTGCAACAAACAACAAGAAATACATCCGGAGAACAACGCCGATGGAAACGAAGGAAAAAAATGCCAAGGAAAGGAAGCCGCCGCCGCTGGAGAGGGGGTGAGGAGATGGTGGTTCAGCGGCGGTTTGTCCTCTTTCTTTGTGCAGCAAGCAAGTCACACGGTAAGGGTTTTTACCAGTTCTTTTGGTGCGCAGCCCTCCCGCCCCCACACCCCCTCCCTCCCCCCCTCCCACACACAGCTTCGAGCCCCAGTGCCTTTTGGCTGTGGAAATGCTAGGTGTGTTTGGGCACGTCTCCACAAACACTCAAGCGGCCAACAGAGGCAGGATCTAAGTCCGCCGCGTGTTGTGGCCCGCCCCTCAATGGGCGGGGCGAGGTGGCCAAATCAAACAGAAACTCATTGACACCCACAACAACAAGCACAGGCAACGTCACAGCACACCCACACCCTCGCAGGCTTCCCCTCTTCCACCCCACCCCCACACACAGACGGGAGTCATTTTTTCACCGAGCGAACGCTGATGCTACCATCACCCCACACACACACGGAGCCACGCCAGTGCTGAAGACAACAAATGACAACATCACCCCACCCGACCCGCGTGGCGTAAACAAAATCCGCAACACCCCCCCTCCCTCCCTCCCCCCCCCCCCCACTTCACACCCAAGAGGCAGCAGTGCCTCGCCCCCCACCCCCTCTTCACCTACCCGATTCACCTTCACCCCTCATGGCACGGCAGCACGCTGCCGCATACCTCGCTGCGGCATGCCTGCTAGCGCTTCTCGAGGTTGCCGGAGGGGCTGACCCCCCGCCCTCCCCACTCCCCGCCGCGTTGTCCGGTGCCACGGTGCGGCAGGTTGTGGGCAGCGCGCTGCAGATCACCCTGCCCCAAGCCGCAGCCCCGCTGCACAACGAGTCGCAGCTCGGGGTGAGTGTCGCCCTCCACCCCGGCACCCTCGCAGCCTCCGGCACCCTCGACGGCAGCCGCAACCTCATCCTGTGGATCTGCCTCCCCTACGCCACCGCTGCCACCCTCGGGGCAGCCACCTCTCTCAACGCTCTGCGCGACCTGTTCTCAAGCCACCCCTCAACCTCCCACACCCTGGTTGCCCTGCAGTCCACCAGCTGGGAGGCAGACATCGGTCTGGGCAGATGGGCCGCCTTCCCCATCTCCCTGGAACTCCCCTCCGGAGCCGCCCCTGGGGAAGCCGCCGCTGCGCTCGCCTCCAAAACCTCCGTGATCTCCCTCCTGCTGGCCGCAAGCCTCCAACCCGGCGCAGGGGTGCCCGGCACCCACACCTCACCGCACTGGCTGTTTGTCAAACACCCCTGCGTGTCGGAGGCACTCCCGACCCCAACCCTGTCACGCATCCACACACGCGGGAGCGACGTGATACGCTACGCCGGCGGGGGCGACCTTAAATACTACTCCAATGAGGTGGACATCACCTTCACCGCGAGGGCGGTTGACGTCAGGGGAATCCCCTCGGCGGGGACCCCGCTGCGGATGAACGTCGCCCTCAGCGAGACAAACGCGGTGCCCCTCAGCACAGTGGGGAGCCCAGGGGAGAGGCTTTCCCTCGAGAGGGCAAACTATGCTCGGAGCGACGTCCTCTCCCTCGACGCGGGGGTGGCTATAAGCAGGACGTCCTATGTGCACTACCACTGTGGGACTGAGGTGTATGCTGAGTCTGTCGAAAATATCGCGTATTACGTTATGGAGGAGAGGGATGTCTCGTTGACGGTGCTTCTGGTCTTCACCTTAATGGTTGCAATCCCGGGTGTGATGTGGTGGGTCTACTTCTGGTATGCAACGGGCATGGCGCAGTGGAAGTACCGCAGGATGTACCGCAAGGCTTATGAGAAGTCGAAGCAGAAGAAGGGCAGGGGACATTCCCCCACCACACCCCCCCCTCCCGCTCTCCCCCCCCCGTTCCCCCGCTCCCCCGCTGCCGGGGGGAGGGGAGGGGGGCCCAGCAGCAGCTGCAGCAGCAGCGTTGCCACAGGGATGGCCCCCCCAACCGAGCCGTTCCACAGCGTGACTTTCAAAGAGGGGGTCTCTGCTGCCGCTCCCGCGGAACAGCGCAGCCACTCCTCCCCGCCCACCGCGCCGCAGGGGGGGGCTCCGGCGGTGGGGGAGCCTGTGGCAGCGGCAGCTCCGGCGTCACCCCGCTCGCCTGCATCCCGCAGCTTCTCTGCTGGCGGAGCAGGTGTTGTTTCAGTTGCCTCAGTCTCCCCCGGGAGGAGGGAGGGGAAGGGGCCCAGGCTGTTGTGCCGCTACAACCGAGTCGATCGGGCGGCGTGGGGCGGGATATACCTCGCGGTGCCCGTGGTGGTGCTGCTGATCTCACTCTTCATCCTGATCGATCTCGTCAAAATTGGGCAGCTCGATTCGAACTACACCTGGTTTGGGATCTACCTCCTCCCTCTAGCGGTGCTGATCCTGGCATACCCGGTCCACGCGGTGTGGCTCAAACCCCCGCTCATCTTCCGCCCCATCTCTGTCTGGTCCGCAGGGCAGGCGAAGCTGCGCAACTCCCACGCGAGGAGGATGAGGGGTATCATCCTGATCATAGTCCCCTGCGCCTTCACCTCCGTCTGCAACACTGCATACGGGGTGTGGGGTGGGGGGGAGACCAATGACACCCTTGAGAGGCGGACTGTGTTGTATTTAGCACAGCATGTCACCACCCTGGCGTTGCTGTGCGCCGCATTCCCACTCCTCTTCACGGGGTTTCTGTCGAAGCGGTGCTATATCCCGAAGGAGAGCACATTCCCCTCCAGCGTGGCTCCGGAGCAGCAGCACCACCACCACCACTACCCCCACTCTACCTCCTCCTGCTATACAACGCCTCTCGGGAGTCGGGGCGTGCGGAGCCCGACTCCTCCAGAGCTGCTGTCGCCATTCAGCCCCGGGGTGATGTCGCAGTTCACCTCGCTCGGGTCGCCCGGGAGGTTGAGATCCGAGACAAACCCCCCGACGCAGTGGACCTCTGAGGAGGGGTCTGGGCGTCTCCCGCAGTATAGTTCGGTGGCGTCTGCGGGGTGGCTGGCGGGGAAGGGGAGAGGGGCGCCGAACCACCACCGCGCACAGCACCTCGGCGGATCGGGGAAATCCCCGGAGCTTCCGGACAACACAACGGAGGGGTGTGGCGGGAGGCGATTTGACCTGCCCAGCTTCTCCGCGGTGAGGGGCCCCTCCGCGGGTGGCGGGGGTTCCGCAAAGTCTCCGAAATATCCAAACTCTCTGAACTCGCCCCGCAGGCCCTTGCCCCGGTGGGGGTCGTGGGGTTGCAACTCCTCGGGCGGGGGGTCCTCACCCTCCTCGCCCTCCTCCCCCCCGCTCTCCCCAGGGGTTCGGGAGCCCAGCGCCGTGGGTCGTGCCCCGTCCTACGAAGAGGTGCTGGCCTCCACCTCCGGGGAGGTGCTCATCACACCCCCGAGGTGTGACCTGGCCCCGCTCCCGATGCGCACCCCGGTGTCCGACCCATTCGCGAGCCCGGAAACCGCGACCCC
This sequence comes from Rhynchopus euleeides, assembly GCA_963210315.1. Taxonomy (NCBI): domain Eukaryota; phylum Euglenozoa; class Diplonemea; order Diplonemida; family Diplonemidae; genus Rhynchopus; species Rhynchopus euleeides. Next base: position 1,832,414 of record OY723278.1, read on the forward strand.
GACCCCGACCTCTGCTGGCGGGGGTGTGCGGGGGGGGAGGGGCGGGGGGCGGCACCCCTTTGAGCTGGACCCTGCAGAGGCGGACTTCGGAAGGAAATCATCCCGGCCCTCCTCCTCCTCTCGAGCGGCAAGAGTCCTCAGCGCCCTCAAACCCGGCGGCGCGAAGCGCCGCCAAAAGGGAGGAGGAAGCCTCTACGACAACCATGACCCCTTTGCCACACCCAGCCCCCCGCCACGCCAGGCCGTGTCGGTGGGGCGCGCACCGGATGCCGATTCTCTGGAGAGAGGAAGGGGTGGCGGTGTGCCTCACCAGGCCCCGCGGTGGTCGCTCCCGCAGGGGCGTGAGGGGAGCCCTGATGGGGGGAGGGGGTCCACGCTGTATGATCTCATCCTGGCTGCAGCGAAGGGGGATCTGTCGGATGCGGACATGCATCGGGTGTCGGAGGCGGAGTCGTATCGGCCGCATATGGTGGGGGGGATTGAGTCGGATGGAGATGCTGCGCTTGCCGAGGTGGAGGCGGTGCTGCTGCGGCAGTGCGCCATTGCGGATGAGATTGAAATCCTCCGGGCCCTCCGGGCCTGCAGGACGGACCCCGCTGTCGACGCGCGGACAAAGCTTTTCATCGAAGAGCAGATCCTCGACAGATGGCTCCACGGCTTCTCCGCAACACCCCAGGGCAGGGCCCCCGCTACCCCTGCCGCTGCTGCCCCGACACGCGGCAGCCCAACCACCTCCCTCTGGCGCCACGGGGACCTGCAGCAGACACCCCTGTTTGAGACCCCCCCAGAGCTGCCCCTCTGGGCACAGCCGGGGGCTGCAGGGGAGCATGTCCCCGAGGATGACAGGTGGGACAGGCGGCATGTGGAGGAGGAGGAGGAGGAGGGGTATGTGCCGGCGCAGCATCTGCCGGTGCCGCCGCCGCCGGAGGCGGCGGCTGCTGCGGTGGCGGCGGCGGCGGCGGGGCCCGGTGTGCCGCAGCGTGGGGGCAGGCAGACTGCGGCGAAGGCAGTGGTGGAGTCGCTCCTGGCGTTCAACAAGTCTGCGCAGCAGGGGGGTGCGGAGGTGGTGGGGTCTCCAGGGGTGCAGCAGCAGCAGTACCACCCTGCGGATGCGACGCTCCCGCAGGCATCGGAGGCACGGCCCGCCTCGCGGGATGCCGCGGTGAGCCATGTCCCAGAGAGGCCTGTGCTGCATGGTGTGTCGGAAGGGCATGCTGTTCCGATGGAGCGGGAGCCACGCCCTGCCTCGCGGGATGCCGCGGTGAGTCATACCCCCGAGGTGCCTGTGCTGCGTGGTGTGTCTGAGGCGCATGCTGTTCCGATAGAGCGTAGGGCGGCGCAGGAGCCGCGCCCTGCCTCGCGGGATGCCGCGGTGAGCCATGTCCCAGAGGTGCCTGTGCTGCGTGGTGTGTCGGAAGGGCATGCTGTTCCCATAGAGCGGGAGCCACGCCCCGCCTCGCGGGATGCCTCGGTCAGCCACACCCCGGAGAAGCCTGTGCTGCGCGGCGTGCTGGAGACACACACAGTGCCTCTGGAACCCCGCCCCAGCTTGCAGGGCGCGTCGTCTCAGGTGCAGCCCAGCCGCGCCGCGGAGCGCCCGGTGCTCGTTGGCTCCTCCGAAGCCCACGTGGTGCCCGTGGGGCGCAAGCCCAGCCTGCGCGTCGCCACCCAGGTGCACCACACACCTGCAGAGCCACGGGCGGAGTTGGTCGGCACTGCCGAGGCCCACTCCGTGCCGGTGTCGCCACGGCCCCTGTTGTCGGCATCCTCCAGCACGCTTGCGGTGCCCAGGGCCCCGGAGGGGCCCCCCCCTGGGCAGACGCGGCAGCATCAGCATCAGCAGCAGGAGATGGCGGCAGCGCTGTTCCCCCAGTCGCCCCCGCTGCCTGAAGCGGCGGTGCCCGCGGGGTGGGGTGCGCTGCGGGAGCCGAGCCCGCTGACGGTGAGCCCTCCGTCGGCTGCCGCATCCGCGTCGCCCCGGCTGGGGGCGGAGGGGTGGCGCGAGGGGGGCGTCGAGGCGGGGGCGCAGCAGCAGCAGCATCACCATCAGCAGCAGCCGCCGCCGCCCCACCCCATCTCCGGGTCGGGCAGGCGGAACCCAAAGGCGGCGCGGCCCCCGCCTTCGCCGACCAACCTGCACAGAGGCAGGTCCGAGACCGCGGCGCAGCCGCAGCCGCCGCAGCGCAGCCCGACCCTCGCGGCCCTGGCTGCCCCCGCCCCGCGGTCCGCCAGCTCCGCAGGCGCCCGCACCCTCGGCACGCGCAGCCGCAGCAGCGGCAGAGGGCGCGGCATCCCGCTGCGCGGGTCATCCTCCCACAACAGCCCGTCGCACCGCAGCGTCTCCCCACCGGATACCCCGCAGTCGCGGGGGAGGGCCGCGCCGGCGGTGCCGCCGAAGCCGGCTTCGCCGGCACCACCCCCACTCACCACCAAGGGGAGTGGGAAGGGCAAGGGCGCCGCCACACCGGGCGCGACCAACGCGGCTGCGCTGCTCCGGCGGCTGTCAGAAAGGCGGAAGACCAATCCACACAGGGTCAGCGCGAATCCCGCGGCGGCGGTGCTGCGCGCCGTGGGGCTGGATCGAGGCGGCAGCGGCGGTGTCGCTGCCCGCCCCCCCGCGCAGCAGCCCTCCCCGAGGGGGGTGCGGCCCGAGCCGCCGCCGTCGCCGATCCGTGCGGATCCCTTCGGGATCACGGTCGCCTCAATCGACGTCCCGACGCCGAACGCGATGATGTCTGCCCCGTCCGTGGGGCCCATCTCCCCTGTCACGATGGGTGCCCCGTCCTCCCTCCCGCCCGCCCTCGTCATAGCAGAGCGGGTCGACACGACGGAGGAGGATGCGTCACCCAACGCACGGTCCTCTCTCGCCAGGACGGTGCATCAGGATGGCCCTCCGGGAGATGTCTCGTCACGGTCGGGGTCGCACCACCCGCAGGGTATCGACACACACAACGAGGGTGAAGGTGGTGACGATGTGCTGGATTCGACAGCAGGGAGGAAGTCCGCAAGGGTGGCTGCCTATGTGTTGCGCGAGGAGACCATGAGCCGGTATACCCCGACATCGCCCCAGGCGCTGAATGTGCTGACGCAGGTGTCGCGGAGCAACAGCATGTCGCGCGAGCTGAAGCGGGCCACCTCAGAGGCGGAGCACCGCCGCGCATCGGAGGATGGGAGTTCCCTGCAGCATATTGTCAACAACAGCTTCCGTGCGCACAACCAGGCGCTGCATGCCGTGCCGCCGACCCCCCTGTCGATAGCGGGGTCGGCGCTGGAGGTGCACCGCGTCAACTCAATGGTGCCCCGGACGCCCATCACCACAACGCTGCTGGAAAAGCACGCCCCACTCACCCCCGCTGGAGATGACCTCCACCCGTTGCACAGGGAGGGAGGCGCCGGCAGTGCCAGCGGTGGTGGCAGCGGGCCACCCGCTCCCCTGTCTCTGGATTCGCGTGCGCCGGGGGGGAGTGGAGGTGGAGGTGGAGGGAACCTGACGCGTGCTGCGCTTCTGCAGATGGGCGAGTCGGAGCTGAGTGGTCCGCAGCTGGAGACGTTTCGGGTTTCAAAGGGAGGCGGCGGAGAAGGGTAGAGGTGTGGGTTGTACACACCCATCGCCCCTCTTGAGGATACAGGAAAGGCCAACACATCTCCTACGCGCGGTGGGGTGCGTCACATTGCTTTAGATATACCCCATCCCACCCCCACCCCCCCCCCCCTAGGGGGGGTCAAATGGGGGTGACAAACACGATTTTTCAAAAACCCGGCGCAGAGGCCCCAAAGCCCCCGTAAACCCTCCAAACCCCCCCAGATCGGTCCGGAAACCCATCGAACCCCACTTTTCCACCATTCCGGGCACCTCAGGTGCCCGAATTGGGGTACCTAAATTTTGTGCCACCGTTTGGTACCGTACAGTGCCACTGTGTGGGAGGTTGGAAAAGAAAATGCCCCAACACACCACATCTGAGGGTTGCAATGCATGTTGCTTGCCAACCACGTCATCCGGTGGGTGTCAGGCGCTATGTAGGTGGCATTAGCCAGGTCTTCGATGTGTTCTGGCTTGTATATATACCTCCCTGCCACCATGCACCGGGAGGCTGCCTGTAGGTACGGAACAGTCCAGATGGTCGTGTGATTCCTGTGCAGCAGTGCTCCACAACCGGGATGTGTTGACAACGACTGTTGCAACACGAGCTGTACATTCCGGGAACACATGAAGTGCGCTGTCGTGGTACCCATTGTGCCAGAATTGGTAGTTGCTGCGGTCTACTTTGCCTGGCCCAAGAGCACTGGTACTGAACGGTGCAATATGCGTGGCGAGGTGAATACAACGGAAGCGCGCAAAGTCAATACAGCTCTCGGATGGCGGGTGGTGGTGCCACTAGTGTGTGACGTTCACTCGAGGATACAACGCATCACAATGAATCAGCAACCGTGGACCGAGTACAATACGCTCTCTGTGGCTGGTGTGGGGGACAAAGGCAGTGCCTGTGCCGCAGGCAGGGAGGTATATATACAAGCCAGAACACATCGAAGACCTGGCTAATGCCACCTACATAGCGCCTGACACCCACCGGATGACGTGGTTGGCAAGCAACATGCATTGCAACCCTCAGATGTGGTGTGTTGGGGCATTTTCTTTTCCAACCTCCCACACAGTGGCACTGTACGGTACCAAACGGTGGCACAAAATTTAGGTACCCCAATTCGGGCACCTGAGGTGCCCGGAATGGTGGAAAAGTGGGGTTCGATGGGTTTCCGGACCGATCTGGGGGGGTTTGGAGGGTTTACGGGGGCTTTGGGGCCTCTGCGCCGGTTTTTTGAAAAATCGTGTTTGTCCACGTAAAAGGGTGGCATTTGACCCCCCCTACCCCCCCCCCCCCCCCCACCCCCACCCCCCTCCCCAGAAAGGACTGCTAACTTATTTCTTCTGACAACACGCTCTCTTCTGAGGGTCTGAGGGTCACCCCCCGCCACGTCGCCTCTCTCTCCATCCAACACACCCCACCCTCCCTTGCATAAAGAAGGCACCGGGGGGGGGGGGTAGAGGGGGATATGTCGTCTTTTTGTGCCTTACCTTTCTCGACTGATTCACCCCTCTCCTCCCTATATCCTCCCCCCCCCCCCCCCCTTGGAGTTTCTTTGATACACACAGACACTGCCTCCCTCCTGGATTCTCCCCCTGTCTCCCCTGCTCTAAATCTTGTGGATCTACTGGTTCGACATATTAGAGAAGTGTCGGTGGGAGATTCGCTCTAAAGTGCACACAAGTGAGCTGCCTAACAGGATAGGCTGCAACCTGACACACTTTGGCAGAGTGACGGCCCCCGGTGTGTATGTAGAGTGGATGTGTCGTTCAGAGCAGGTGCTCAATGAAGACCTCTGCTGAGTGAGCAAATGGCAGTGCAGTTGGCAGCTCTGCTGAGCTGTGGGTGGCACTCTTCCAACAAGAAGGTCGCACAGAAAAGGGATCACGTGCATGCCAGATAGTCTACATTATGCGATGTGGCAGTGATGAAGGCATTCCCCCCCCCCCCCCCCCCGATTTCAATACCCCCCATTCTTAACCACCCTAACCCTCTCCTCCTTGCTCTCTCCATCCGACCGATATCTCACGGAGGCGGGCTCTGCCCAATTCTTTCAAAATATGATTATGCGGTCTGGCTGAAAATACACTTCTTTCGTTCCCAAAAAAAGCGTTTTTTTCGGGGTCAGCCAGACCGTTATGGGGGGTGAAAATCTCCCAAGCAGACCGCCACTGGCGCCTGAACTCCCATCCCTCCCGCAATGACAGGGTTCAAAAACCCCTAGGGGAGAGGCACGATCTGTATTTTTCTTTTCTCCAGTTTGCTGCCCCTAAATCCTGCTGGTCTCGAATACGATTGTTTTCTTTTAAGGTAAACTGCGAAGTGGCGGATCGGTGTATCACAAACTGCAGTCGTCTGTATTGCGTTGGACTGGTTGTCTCGACAAGAGAGTCCAAAAACATGCAGGGGGGGCTGATAAGTTGAATCGCGGTTGCGGGAACCTGTCTTGAGTGAGTAGAAACGTGAGCCGGCAGAACCTGAAGTGACACTTTCCTGTTCCGCCGAGCGGGTCGCTTCGGAGCTGGAGCTCGTTGAATCTGTATTTCCAACAAAAAGAAATGAAAGCCGCTTGTGGTGTGGGGAAGAGTGCTGGCCGTGATGTATCCTGATTTTTTCCCCCAAGAGCGCTCATAAAGCCACAGAACAAAACGGCATACAGGCCTGAAAAAAATAACTGCCCTGGTAGTGCGAACGAACCATATTCTTGTTTCAGTCTTTTTTCTCGCCAAGTCTAGAGCCAAAAGCGGCAGTTGCAGTATTGGACCGGGGGTTGGGGAGGGGGGGGGGGTATTCTTAGGGGAAAAGGGGGAAAAGGGCACCAGCGAGTCAACCCTGCCGATGTTGACAACCCCCAGCTGACGTGCAAGACGCTGCAACCACATCCCCCCCCAGGCCCTGGGGTAAGGATTTTTGGTAGTTCACGGATTTCCTCCGGGGGGGGGTGGGGGGGGGCTCCCCGCGGGCTGAGGTCAGGCTGGCGACCCAGGTTTTCAGGGTGACACCAGGATTTCCTCGAAATTTTGGGTGACCCCCACCCCCTGGTCGCAGGCCTGTCGCTAACTTTTCGATTATGGAGATTTGGTGGGTTGACGCTCCTGTTTTGGGGGGGGATCAGGGGGAAACACTAGGGGTCAATTTTTCTCGCGCGCGCTTCGCGCGCGCTCGTGTTGTTGCCTAATTTTCCCGTCGGTGGACCGCTAGGTGGGCACGGTGTGAGGCGCTGGGTTCCTTCCGTGGTTCCTCTCCCGCTCGCGCCATCCTCGGGTGCCGGAAGAAACCCAAAAAATGGCTTTCGGGACCATGATTTACCCCCTGATATTATGCCACGGCCGTTGAAGCGCAAGGACTTGGTTACTAGACGGGCACGCGAGATGGGGGGTCTGGGGGTCGGAGCCCCCCAGCCGCCGGAGGCCACGGTAGTGAACATCTGTTCATTGTGGGCGTACAGATTCTGTGTGAGTTGGCTGCGTCCTCCTGAGGCTACTGGAGCTGTTGGATTCCTGACCTGTGTGCACACGCTATACAGGGGGGTCTGGGGGGCGGAGCCCCCCAGCCGCCGGAGGCCACGGTAGTGAGCATCTGTTCCTGCAAAACCATACTCTCTTCGACGTCGACCCAGTGAAAGTGGGTTGACGCTTGGTCGACGCTTGGTGAGCGTCGACCCAGTGGAACCGGGTCAACGCTAGGTTAGCGTCGACCCGGAATGGGTTGACGCTTGGTCCAGGCTTGAATGGCAACCCAGTTCCACTGGGTCGACGCTGGGTCGACGCTTTTTTATGGGGGGGGAAACCCAAAATCACTGGGTCGACGGTCGACGCTTAGCGACATGCCTGCCCTGGTCGGGCACCCTACCAGGGGGGGGGGGTCACGAGGGGGGGTATGGGGGGGGGTACCCCCCCTACCCGACCCCCCTCCCGACTCGGGATGGGGGGGGGTCAGGAGGTGGTACTTTCACCCAATTGATGTTCCCCAGTAATAGGTGTAAATGGGCACCCCATGGCCAAAATGACCCCATCGCGATCCGCACAGATTCCAAACGTTCAAAAGAACGGGTTTTTGGAAAATCCGAGGGGGGGGTCCCGCTGGGTGGGTAGGTGGGGTGTAGTGGACTGGCTGCCTCCCAGCCACCTTCTCCCACAACCAGTCCCTGAACCAGACCCGTGTTTCATGGGTGATACTTGGCTCACACACCATCAAAGTGACCCCACTGTGATCTGCACAAATTCCAAAGGGGTAATTACGATAATGCCACTTTTTTCTGGGGGTTTTTACGATAATACCACTTTTCAAAAAGTGGTATTATCGTAAGAAAAAAGTGGTATTATCGTAAGAAAAAAGTGGTAAAATCGTAAACCAAAAAAGTGGTACTGAAAAAGTGGTATTATCGTAAATGCCACCTAAACTATCCAGTACACAGGCCGCCCACCCAGGGGGGCCTTGGCCTGGCCCTCAGGCACAGGCCAAAAAAGTGGTACTGAAAAAGTGGTATTATCGTAAGAAAAAAGTGGTACTGAAAAAGTGGCATTATCGTAAATGCCACCTAAACTATCCAGTCCACACAGGCCCCCCCCCCAGCCGGAGGCCAGGGGGTCCACAGGGACCCCCCCAAGCCAGGGCTCAGGGGGGGTCAGGGCCTTGGCCAGGCCACAGGGGCACAGGCCAAAAAAGTGGTACTGAAAAAGTGGTATTATCGTAAATGCCACTTAAACTATCCAGTACACACAGGCCCTCCCCCAGCTGGGGGCTAAAGGGCCTAAAGGGTCCTTGGGCTGACCCCCCCCGGGGGGGGGTTTGCGATCGCAGGCAACCTGGTGCCGGAACCTGTCATAGACTCATGCTATTCGAGGGACCGGCGACTTGGCTCCGTGGTCAAATTTGTTTGAAAAGGCCTTGACCAAAGGCAAATGAAAGTTTTGCCCCCCCCCCCAAGGATCGCACCACTTCATCTCAGGACTTCCCACCCACACTCCCACACGTGATTCGCCCCCGCAGAACCAGACTACTGTTTCAGAACTGTACACCCCTCTTCACACGTCCACTGGCTCCCCCGCTGAATGCGACGAACAGTGCGACATACCAAACCTCCCCTTAGGGGGTCTTCGCTGGTCGACAAACTTCGACAAACTTCGTCGTTCGTCACATAATTAGGAAAACGGCTGTTTCAGGGGGTTTTTCACCGAAGACGGCAGTGTTCTGACGACGACGACAGGGGTCTTCGACAAAAACTTCGTCAGCGAAGACCCCCCCCCAAAAATGAATTAAAAACCGGTTTTTCGGGGATTCTCGCTGTTCGTCACCTGTCGTCAAATTTCGACAAAATTCGACAATTTTCACCTAAACCGACGGAAAATGCACCAAAATGCACCACCCACAGCCTGGGTCGGCCCAGGGTCTGGACACCACTCCTGGACCCGGCCCAGTACGGGCGAGATCGGCCCATAGCCGGCCCAGTACGGGCGAGATCGGCCCATAGCCGTCCCAGCACTGCCGAGATCGGCCCATAGCCGGCCCAGTACGGGCGAGATCGGCCCATAGCCGGCCCAGCACTGCCGAGATCGGCCCATGTCCGGCCCAGTACGGGCGAGATCGGCCCATAGCCGGCCCAGCACTGCCGAGATCGGCCCATAGCCGGCCCAGTACGGGCGAGATCGGCCCATGTCCGGCCCAGTACGGCCGAGATCGGCCCGTAGCCGGCCCAGCACTGCCGAGATCGGCCCATAGCCGGCCCAGTACGGGCGAGATCGGCCCATAGCCGGCCCAGCACTGCCGAGATCGGCCCATGTCCGGCCCAGTACGGGCGAGATCGGCCCATAGCCGGCCCAGCACTGCCGAGATCGGCCCATAGCCGGCCCAGTACGGGCGAGATCGGCCCATGTCCGGCCCAGTACGGCCGAGATCGGCCCGTAGCCGGCCCAGCACTGCCGAGATCGGCCCATAGCCGGCCCAGTACGGGCGAGATCGGCCCATAGCCGGCCCAGCACTGCCGAGATCGGCCCATAGCCGGCCCAGTACGGCCGAGATCGGCCCGTAGCCGGCCCAGCACTGCCGAGATCGGCCCATAGCCGGCCCAGTACGGGCGAGATCGGCCCATAGCCGTCCCAGCACTGCCGAGATCGGCCCATAGCCGGCCCAGTACGGGCGAGATCGGCCCATAGCCGGCCCAGCACTGCCGAGATCGGCCCATAGCCGGCCCAGTACGGGCGAGATCGGCCCATGTCCGGCCCAGTACGGCCGAGATCGGCCCATAGCCGGCCCAGCACTGCCGAGATCGGCCCATAGCCGGCCCAGTACGGGCGAGATCGGCCCATAGCCGGCCCAGCACTGCCGAGATCGGCCCATAGCCGGCCCAGTACGGGCGAGATCGGCCCATAGCCGGCCCAGCACTGCCGAGATCGGCCCATGTCCGGCCCAGTACGGGCGAGATCGGCCCATAGCCGGCCCAGTACGGGCGAGATCGGCCCATAGCCGTCCCAGCACTGCCGAGATCGGCCCATAGCCGGCCCAGTACGGGCGAGATCGGCCCATAGCCGGCCCAGCACTGCCGAGATCGGCCCATGTCCGGCCCAGCACTGCCGAGATCGGCCCATAGCCGGCCCAGTACGGGCGAGATCGGCCCATGTCCGGCCCAGTACGGCCGAGATCGGCCCGTAGCCGGCCCAGCACTGCCGAGATCGGCCCATAGCCGGCCCAGTACGGGCGAGATCGGCCCATAGCCGTCCCAGCACTGCCGAGATCGGCCCATGTCCGGCCCAGTACGGGCGAGATCGGCCCATAGCCGGCCCAGCACTGCCGAGATCGGCCCATAGCCGGCCCAGTACTGCCGAGATCGGCCCATGTCCGGCCCAGTACGTGCGAGATCGGCCCGTAGCCGGCCCAGCACTGCCGAGATCGGCCCATGTCCGGCCCAGTACGTGCGAGATCGGCCCATAACCGGCCCAGTACGGGCGAGATCGGCCCATAGCCGGCCCAGCACTGCCGAGATCGGCCCATAGCCGGCCCAGTACGTGCGAGATCGGCCCATAGCCGGCCCAGTACTGCCGAGATCGGCCCATGTCCGGCCCAGTACGGGCGAGATCGGCCCATAGCCGGCCTAGTCGTAGGATGCTGAACGAAGACAGCCAGCAGGCGCTGCTCTTCGATGACTACTCCACAGAGACGAAGATCACGACACTCGTGGTCACAGACGTGCAGCCCTCGACCCTCTGCTTGGAGAAGTCTTTCGAGGGAATGCGGAAGGCGCTAGAAATCCACAACCATGTGATCCGGAAGTGCATTGCGGGCATGGCGGGTATGAGGCAGGACATCGTCAGTGTCTGGACAGCACTCCTGGGCTCGGCCCAGGGACTGGACATCACTCCCTGGCTCGGCCCAGTGTCTGGACACCACTCCCTGGCTCGGCCCAGGGACTGGACAGCACTCCTGAGCTCGGCCCAGTGTCTGGACAGCACTCCTGGGCTCGGCCCAGGGTCTGGACACCACTCCCTGGCTCGGCCCAGGGTCTGGACATCACGCCCTGGCTCGGCCCAGTGTGGACAGCACTCCTGGGCTCGGCCCAGGGTCTGGACATCACTCCTGGGCTCGGCCCAGTGTCTGGACACCACTCCCTGGCTCGGCCCAGTGTCTGGACATCACTCCTGGGCTCGGCCCAGTGTCTGGACACCACTCCCTGGCTCGGCCCAGTGTCTGGACATCACTCCTGGGCTCGGCCCAGTGTCTGGACACCACTCCCTGGCTCGGCCCAGGGTCTGGACATCACTCCTGGGCTCGGCCCAGTGTCTGGACACCACTCCCTGGCTCGGCCCAGGGTCTGGACATCACTCCTGGGCTCGGCCCAGTGTCTGGACAGCACTCCTGGGCTCGGCCCAGGGTCTGGACACCACTCCCTGGCTCGGCCCAGGGTCTGGACATCACTCCTGGGCTCGGCCCAGTGTCTGGACACCACTCCCTGGCTCGGCCCAGGGTCTGGACATCACTCCTGGGCTCGGCCCAGTGTCTGGACAGCACTCCTGGGCTCGGCCCAGGGTCTGGACACCACTCCCTGGCTCGGCCCAGGGTCTGGACATCACTCCTGGGCTCGGCCCAGTGTCTGGACAGCACTCCTGGGCTCGGCCCAGTGTCTGGACACGACTCGTCGGCTCGGCCCAGTGGGTCGAGCCCAGGAGTGATGTCCAGACACTGTCTGGACGGGAAGCTCCCCGCAGTGAGTGGTCGGGGGCCGTGGCCACGACCTCGGGGTGATGTCCAGCCGAGCAGAACGTGGCACCCGGAGTACCGAGTGTTTGCTCCACTCAGAGGGGGTTCGATGCAGGACCCCTTCCCAGTCATGATCTCCTCAGTGCCTCCATCGATCCCCTCCGTCAGGGATCTTGCTGTGTGTAACATTAGCACAAGACCTAAACCCGCATCGCGTACCCATCCTTCGAAACCGTGCGATGTGCAATGTTGTGTTCATGTAGCTAGCTCGGAGAGTGTCTTAGCGAGCCCGCAAGGCTAGCTATATTTGCACCGTCCAACCAAATCTTGCTCAGCTTCGACTTGGCGCCGAGAGAGTTACGAGCGCTGCCCATAGAATCAGGTGTGCCGGGCGTGTGTGTCTTTATCAACACACGCAGACTCCTGCATACAGTAGACGGCCTACAGGCGAGGCGGAGTGTGACCTACTGTTGGGGGTGGTGAACTGGTCTGCGACGTCATCCTGCTGGTGTGCGACGTCTCCACCTCCTGCGGCACAGGGGGCCTTGTGATCTGGAGCGCTGGGGCAGCGCGGTGCAATGTCGGAGTGCGGACGGGCCAAGTCCCCCTGCTCCTGTGCATGCAGCGCAGATTTCTTGTTGCTGCGGTCCAGACAGCGGGCCGAGACCGGATGTGATGTCGGCCCACCCTCGGGACATCACTGCCTGGCTCGGCCCACCCTCTGGACAGGACTGCGTGGCTCGGCCCATTCTCGGGACAGCACTGCCTAGCTCGGCCCACCCTCGGGACAGCACTGTCTGGCTCGGCCCGTTCTCGGGACAGCACTGTCTGGCTCGGCCCATTCTCGGGACAGCACTGTCTGGCTCGGCCCACCCTTGGGACAGCACTGCCTGGCTCGGCCCATTCTCGGGACAGCACTGCCTAGCTCGGCCCACCCTCGGGACAGCACTGTCTGGCTCGGCCCGTTCTCGGGACAGCACTGTCTGGCTCGGCCCATTCTCGGGACAGCACTGCCTGGCTCGGCCCATTCTCGGGACAGCACTGCCTAGCTCGGCCCACCCTCGGGACAGCACTGTCTGGCTCGGCCCGTTCTCGGGACAGCACTGTCTGGCTCGGCCCATTCTCGGGACAGCACTGTCTGGCTCGGCCCACCCTTGGGACAGCACTGCCTGGCTCGGCCCATTCTCGGGACAGCACTGCCTAGCTCGGCCCACCCTCGGGACAGCACTGTCTGGCTCGGCCCGTTCTCGGGACAGCACTGTCTGGCTCGGCCCATTCTCGGGACAGCACTGCCTGGCTCGGCCCATTCTCGGGACAGCACTGCCTAGCTCGGCCCACCCTCGGGACAGCACTGTCTGGCTCGGCCCGTTCTCGGGACAGCACTGTCTGGCTCGGCCCATTCTCGGGACAGCACTGTCTGGCTCGGCCCACCCTTGGGACAGCACTGCCTGGCTCGGCCCATTCTCGGGACAGCACTGCCTAGCTCGGCCTACCCTCGGGACAGTACTGTCTGGCTCGGCCCGTTCTCGGGACAGCACTGTCTGGCTCGGCCCATTCTCGGGACAGCACTGTCTGGCTCGGCCCATTCTCGGGACAGCACTGTCTGGCTCGGCCCACCCTTGGGACAGCACTGCCTGGCTCGGCCCATTCTCGGGACAGCACTGTCTGGCTCGGCCCGTTCTCGGGACAGCACTGTCTGGCTCGGCCCGTTCTCGGGACAGCACTGTCTGGCTCGGCCCACCCTTGGGACAGCACTGCCTGGCTCGGCCCATTCTCGGGACATCACTGTCTGGCTCGGCCCACCCTTGGGACAGCACTGTCTGGCTCGGCCCGTTCTCGGGACAGCACTGCCTGGCTCCGCTTCGTGCCAGCACGAGCACTAGCCGTTGCTCCTGCATTGCCCCAGGCGGCCAGCTCCCATCTTGGCTTGGCCCAGGATGACAGGTTGATCTCAATGTTTACCCGTGACACGGGCCCCGCCGTGCCTTCTCGTCCTGTGAGGGCTGAACAATGCACAGGGACCGCTCGACATTATTTTTTGGGTCCAAATGCGTGCTCCCAGCTAGGGGCCACCCAACTCCCCGCCCTTTTTTTTGCCTCCGATTTGGCCCATTTTCGGCCCATTTTGCCCTGCACCAGCCTGCACTTTTTTGCACCGGCTAGCGAAGACCCCCTTATAGAGTTTTAACGGCGCCGCGTTGTTGACGGTGGGGTAAACAGAGCCCAGGCGGGAATAGAAACAGTGGTGCCGGAGCAACAAAGTCTGCCTTCCGCTTTGTATGCCTTGCTTGGGGTGTCCCCTTTTCACCAGTCAACAGGCGTGCATGCCTCCGTCCTAGGTCACCAATGATCGTGCCTCAAGAAAGTGTACAGTTCCTTCCCAGTAGCCCTTCCGTTCTGCAAGTCCGAATCACGCAGTCCCTCGAATCCATGGTGCTTTCCAGAAAATTCAGAAACCCACCCACGGTCAAAGTTGAAAGGGGGCCGTGACCAGAGGCTATAAACGTTTAAAAGTCTTTCGCAAGCCGAAGTCGTACGACAGACCACAGGAATGACAGAAAACAGCAGACGGGTTTGACCCCGCTGCTGCTCCTCGACAGACCCGCAACCAGCGCCAGAGCCAACTGCAAGCGTGACATACATACCGTCGCGTCGAAAAGAGAAGTTCTGCACAACGACCCGTGTGGTCGAAGTGGCTAACCCTGTGAGACAGAATTGACGCTGGAAAATCCACCATTTTGTGGGCGTCAAGACTGGTGGTGTGGTGGCTGTCCTGTTTCATCTTGCACTCCTGAGAGTGCAATCTACAGCGTAATTACCCCAATTCCAAACGTTCAAAAGAAAGGGGTTTTGGAATACCCGAGGAGGGGGTCCCGCTGGGTGGGGTGGGGTGTCATGGTGTGTTACCTTGGCACCTAGACCCACAGTGTGACCCCACTACGATCCGCACAGAGCCCAAAGAGTGCAATGGAAGGGGTCAATCGCGATTCCGCGAGTCGAAGATTCCGCACTTTTGGGTCACTTTCAGGTGATGTCAGGTCCCTGGAGTGACTGCAGATAGCCCATTTTCAGGGTGGGAGCCCTACTCGTACGTCACCCAGATTCAGCCCAAACCCGTGCACCCAGGGTGCACGGTCGCCGGGAGCGCGCGGGCACCCGGAAACAGGTCGCATTTGCGCGCGCTGCCTGCACCCTGCACGCCAGCCCCCCCCCCCCCCCCCCCCCCCCCCCCCCCCCCCCCCGACGTTCACGACCCCCCAGAAAATTACCCCAGCCCCTGTCCCCCCCCCCCCATCTCATCTGTGTGCCTGCCCTTCTCCGAGTTAACCGCATGACCACCCCCCCCCCCTACAGCAGACACAGACACACCAATAAGCCACCCACACCCGCACAGGACAGAACCAGCACTGCCGGTAGGGGAGGGGGGGAAGGGGCTATCCTGACGCTCTGCTGCCCCCTGTATCCACCTTGGCTTCTTGACTTCTTTCCTTCCCCCCTTCTCCCTTGTTTGTTCCTGCCCTTCCCCCGGGTAGCAGGTCAACATGAAGTCGTCACGCTCGATAAAATCCCGGCACAGCCGCGGGGCACGCAGCGATGCAAAGTCCGGCGGGGATCGATCCAGCAGGGGGAGTCTTGATTCCGTTGTGAGCGCAGCCCCGTCGGCCGCACCTTCGATGACACGGCGCTCGACGCGGAGCCGGAGCATGAGGAGGCAGGGGACGGAGGCGGAGATAAAAAAGCAGCTGGCGTTGAAGAAGCGGTTTGACGCAGAATATGAAAGCAAGCTGCGCCTCTTCGAGCAGCTGTCGCTGAAGCTGCAGCAGCAGGAGCAGGCGGTCCAAGCTGTGCAGGAGGGCATGCGGAACATGCGCCTCGATCACGAGCGGCGCCTCGCGGGCCTCAAGCAGCAGTGCCTCCTCATGAGATCCCGCACCATCGACTGCCAAGACCATATCGCAGACAAGGAGGCGATTGTCGAATCGAACGTCGTCGAGATCAAGGAGTGGACGGAGGTAGCCAAATCCGACGAGGTTCGGCGCGCCTTCAACTTCATCCTCAAGGCGCCTGCGCTGGACATCCTCGGTGTGTTGCCTGAAGAGGTCTTCTCCCCGGAGACGATGTCGACGTTCTACGCATGCAAGCGGAGGATTCAGGGCGACAAGCGGGTCGCCGTTCTCCGGAGGAAGGCAACGGTTGCCGCAGCAACTGCTGCATGCATATGCCTGCCCCTGATGCACTGTGTCATAGTGGGTCTGCGTGAGGAGCAGAAGTTCAAACGTGCCGTGATGCGCTCCGTGGGGGTGAAGGATACCGAGGTGGGGTCGGGCTGGCTGTTCCGCAACGTCGTGCAGCAGGCGGGTAACCACGCGTCGGACAACTCGGGTGATGCTGCCACACCTCAGCAGAACAGTGTTGACGACTGCCCGCCGCACTGGAGGAAGTACCGTCTGGCAGCCCTGTCTCCAACGCCGCCACCACGCCCCACAGGGCCTGCGGCCATGCTCTCCGACTGCCGCAAGAAGCTCGAGTCTCTCGAGGTTGACACACAGGTCATCACCTCCCCCTTCAAGCGCAAGGTTCTCCTCCGTGCGAAGCGCGACAAGGAGTTTGAGGCGGAGCGTGCCCTGCAGTGCTTCGAGGAGTCTGCAGCCAACCCGCTCCACATGCACCTCCACCTGCCCCGCCCTTATGCCAACCTTCCGGTTGAGCAGTGGCTGGGCTGACAGCGGCGGTGCAGCGGAGCGGAGGGGAGCGGGTGGTGGGTGGTGCGCTCGCTGGAGTTTGTCAGCTCTGTGGGTCATTCACTTACCCCCCGCTCCCCGGTCTGTCCTTTGTCATGTGGTTTTGGTTCGCCCTTTCTCGCCCTGGCCTGCAGATCTGGCTGTTGTGCCGGCGTGTTGGGGCAGGGGAGGAAGGGTTGGGGCCGATCAGGTCTTCTTGCGATCGGCGATTGCCGGAGTTGCCACGGGTGCTGGCAAGCAGGGTTGTCCACAGCAGGCGATGCTCTCTGACAGGTCCTCTTGAGGGACTGTCCCTCTCCATCCACCCCGCCTGCCCCTCACCTTCAAGCGGTTTCGATTCTTGGGCGCGGATCCCCTCAGCGTTGTTTAGCCACAACGAGCGAAAGATATGCCTGGGCTTTGGCACAACAGCACTATCCCCACCCACGCCACCGCCACCCCGACATGCTATACGTCACACCACAGGGCACCACACACCGCCCCAACACTCCCTTCGCTGCCCAAGCCCAACTCGCTCCGTGCGGGGGGTGCGTGGGGCTGAGAGGGGGACCCACCCACCCCCCATCGGCTTGAGCTCTCCGCACACCGCCCTACCTCGCTGCTGCCCCGTTGCCTTCCCCTGTCTTCCCCCGCAAACCCCGGTGCCGGCATAATGGGGAAGGGTTCGGTGAGGGTGCTGCTGCGAACGCGCCCGACGGATAACTTCGCGGTGAACAACCTCAAGATACAGGATGGGGAGACTGTGGGGTTCCACTTCCCGCGTCGGGCGGAGGGGCAGGTGCTGAATAACACGCAGGATAACCACACGTTTCGCTACGACGAGGTGATGCACAATGCGTCGCAGGATGAGGTGTATCTGTCGGGCTGCAAGCCTCTTGTCGACGGCGTGATTCAAGGCTACAATGCGACCATCATGGCGTACGGCCAGACCGGTGCAGGCAAGACCTACACAATGACAGGTGGCGGGAATTTCAAGAGCCGCGGGTTGACCCCCCGTGCGATAGCAGACGTGTTCCAGGATGTGACGCATCTCCCAGAGAAGTCTTTTGAAATCGCTGTCAGCTATATGGAGATCTACAACGAGAAAATATACGACCTGCTCAGCGATGAGGCTGATTCGTCGCAGCAGCTGACGGTGCATGATGACAGTGCAACAGGGGTGACTGTGAAGGGCCTGGAGGTGAAGGCCGCCCTGTCAGAGTCGGAAGCACTCTCACACCTGTTTAAAGGCGACCAGCGCCGTGTGGTTGGGGAGCACAGCCTGAACGTGCAGTCGTCGAGGTCGCACTGTATCTTCACAATCCACGTCAGGTCGCGGAGTCGCGTGGAGAGTGACGGGAAGGTGCTGTCCTCAAAGCTTAACCTTGTGGATCTTGCAGGGAGCGAGCGTGTTGCCAAGACGGGGTCGGAGGGCGTGCTGCTGAAGGAAGCGATGCATATCAACAAATCTCTGTCCTTCCTGGAGCAGGTTGTGGTTGCGCTGTCGTCTTCCAGCCGGTCGCATGTGCCATACAGACAGTGTAAGCTGACTAACATCCTGAAGGACTCCCTCGGTGGAAACTGCAAGACTGTCATGATTGCCAACGTGTGGGCCGAAGAGCGTCATCTCGATGAGACGCTGTCAACCCTGAAGTTTGCATCGCGGATGATGAAGGTGCAGAACGAGGTGCAGATCAACGTCACAACCGACCTGTCTTCGCAGCTCAAACAGCTGCAGCGCCAGGTTGCGGAGCTGAAGGCGGAGCTGCAGATGCAAAACCAGCTGCACGGCAAGAGCCACATCAAATACGACGGGTTCTCCGATGACGAGCGTTACGACCTCGAGCGGAAGGTGCAGCACTACCTTGCAGGCACGCTGGAGGATATAGAGGTACGTTCCCTCCGTGACGTGAAGGAGTACTTCAAGCTGTTCAAGGCCTGTGTGGAGCGTGCTGGGGCTGATGCCGAGGAACAGCTGAGAGCAAAGTATGAGCTGCGTGAGCATGAGGCGGCGCAGGGCGCCAGCCAGGCACACGGGGCTCAGGCCATGCAGGACGGTGTCGGCGATGTCGATGGGATGTCCGGCTTCGGGGTGGGCACGGGTGCT
Source organism: Rhynchopus euleeides (assembly GCA_963210315.1). Classification (NCBI taxonomy): domain Eukaryota; phylum Euglenozoa; class Diplonemea; order Diplonemida; family Diplonemidae; genus Rhynchopus; species Rhynchopus euleeides. The sequence continues at coordinate 1,851,016 of OY723278.1, forward strand.
GCTGCAAAGAACATACGTGCAAACCTCAACCATTCGCCCCGCCCCCCGGACGAGCTGATGCAGAGCGACTCTCCTTCGGCGTCGCCCGGTGCCGAAAGGCGCACCTTCAAGGTATGTCGTGAGCTGCGATCGCTGGGTGCCTGGGAATCTGCACCGCCATCACGACCACCACCACCACTACAGCAACTGCCTGATAGGAACAAGGCTTACGAAGACTTTAAGTGCAACGAGGGTGCAGATGTGAACGGCGCACTGAAGCAGTATTCGACACGCCTGCGGGAGCTGAAGCATGATGCAGCCATGTTGACGTCGGATGCGAACGTGCTGAAGACTCAAATTGAAGAGGTGCGGGTGCAGGTGGAGCGCTTCGAGAACGCAGAGGACAGCGACGACGTGGTCGACTCGGAGCGGATGCAGCTCTACGAAGACCTGAAGAAGAAGAAGAACACCTTCAGAGACATCAAGGAACAGCTCGGGAGGATGAAGATCGAGCATGACACCGCGCAGAAGCTGCTCCACCAAACACGCCAGCAGCTTGTCGCCGCCTTCGAGAAGTGGTACTCCATGACTTACTGCGACGGCGGCGACCTCCCACCAGAGCAGGTGAAGCTGGACGTATGCGATTTGCCACACCCTTCTCTGCCCTTTCCTGAAGCAGTGCAGGAAACTGTCCCAACCCCAGGCCAGGACCGCCCTATTACCTACACAACACTACTGCCCCCCTCTCCAAGCTCAGCCGCAACCATCGTGTTGTTTGCCTTTGGGCGTTGTTATTCATATCCTATAGGAAAGGTGCTACCCTTACACCCCACGCTGCAGGTGGACCGACTGGACGAGGTCGAGCAGCACGACCTGCAGGAGGAAGAGCGGCTCATGCGCGAAGACCCAGATTCACTGCAGTTCTACCGGTATGCCTATGACACTCGGGATGGCGTGACGCCTCTTCTTGCCATGCGAGCAGCGCCTCTGCTGGTCATGTTCTGCCAGGTTGCGCCCTGGGCCTCCAACGCACACAACCCAACACCCGGCACAGTGCGATGAAGATGACCCAGACGAAGCGGGGCCCAGGTGGATCTCATCCAAAGCGCGGTGCTGGATGGGCCGCAGCCCGCCCCACCACCACCGTGAGATGAGGGAGGGAGGGTGGGGGTGATGGCTGTGCCCTGGAAATGGAAAAAGCGGGCCCTATGTTTTGTTTCTGCAAATAATAGGGTTCGGTCAGGGGATAAGATAGGTCTGGTTTTCCGGTTTTCAAAACCAGGGTTTCCCGGTTCCCGGTTTTCTGGAAAAAAAAAAAAGGTCGGTCTCATTTTTGGCGGTTTTTTTTGTGATTTTGGGACAGTAAAACAGTCAGAAAAAACGCCATAAAAAAATAGAAAGTGACCCCATCGTGATCCGCACAGAGCTCAAATAGTCCAAAGAAGGCAGAGAAGCGGAGAAGAAAAATGGACCTAGCGGGTGGCCCGGTGGGTGGTGATGCCCTCGTCATGCAGGTCTCTTCTGTTTTGAAGGTGCACACATGGTGGACTACAGCCACCATGTCTAAGAGGGAGTCTAAGACTGCAGTCTGGAGGGCTGAGACGAGAACTCAAACGACTTTCAAGCAGTCTTGAAGGTCGCCAAGCCTATTGGGGGCAACTAACAGATGAGATTTGTTTGTTGCCTGTCGTCACAGCTAGGTGCCCATCTCTTCGATAACGGAATGTGTGCAGAGATCTCGTGGACCCTTTGGCCATTCTGTCGTGCACCCACTCCACCCACAACGCACACCTGTCACGAGTGGTCGCTCCCCCGTCCTCCTCCACCCTGAAGGTTGAACCCTCAAGGACCAGTGATCTCCTGCTGGCCGGGCTGCGATACAGCGAAGCCTTCCTACTTACAAGCGAATCCAGACTGTAGGGAACAGATGTTCACTACCGTGGCCTCCGGCGGCTGGGGGGCTCCGCCCCCCAGACCCCCCTGTGTAAAAGCATTGCACCAGACCGGTTTTTTGGGCGAGAGTCCAAACTTTCAAAGCAGCTGCTGCGCCTGCCCCACCAAGCAGCCTCAGTACGACAGGACGCGCGCAGGCACCGGGCCCTCTCAGATTCTGGGAGGGTTTGCGCGGGTCGCGCGCGCCGAAGGCGCGCGCGAAAAATTTTCAAAACCAGAAAAACCGGAAAACGGCGCCAGAAAAAAAGTCTATCTTATACCCTGGTTCGGTCCGCAAAAAAAAAACGGGGCGAAAAAAAGTTCGAAAGTCGCCAAAAAAAAGCTGTTGAGACAGTATACGCACGACTGTCTCTCGCTTGCCCTTTGCATCCACAGGCTTGGCCCTCCTGGCAGGGAGTGCCTGGTCCGGTTGGTGTGTGTGGTGGGAGGGGGTGGGTGTGGGGTCGAGACAAGGAGAGAGGGGGGGGAGAGTCGGGGGGGGCGGTTGCGTCTGTCGCTCGGTTTCTGCCGACGCCAGGCCCCGTTCTCCCTGCGCCCCCACACCCCGCGCGTGTGAGTAAAGCGCGCCAAGATAGCGTGTGGGTGATGTTCATTCCCACCCCCTCGTACCCCGGGCCCTCTCCATTTGAACTTGTCGCGTGTGCCATGTGCGACGTTTGTCTCATCTGCTTGCCACTGTCACCTATTGCACCGGTCACTGATTGCAGGTTGCTCTGCACAACACACACAAGAGTCGGGAAATCCGAGTGAACTCGAGAAGAAGAATATGTTTAACATGCGTGCCTGCGTGGCGGTGGTGTGTGCGGCAGTTCTGTCTGCAGCAGACACGCGAAGGGGGCAGGCGGGCATGCGCACACGCGAGGGGCGTGCGCTGGGGTCCACGTCCCTGACATCCAGGTCGAAGATGTTCCCCATCGGGGAGGCGTTGAACTACTACGTCGACAGCTCGATCAACACCAACGACGCACGGATCTCCGGTGCGGTGCTCGAGTGGGAGAAGAAGACGTGCTTCCGCTTCACCAAGTGCAGGACGGAGTCGTCGTGCCCGCGGCCCTACATGCGTTTCTATGCGGGTGGCGGGTGCAGCTCGCCCATCGGGATGAGCACTTCGGGGGTGAACTCGATTTCGCTTGCCAGCGGGTGCAGCACAGGGAACGCCATCCATGAGGTGGGCCATTCCCTTGGTCTGAGGGGGTTAAAGCCGCCTGACGCCTGCACGTGGCGCCCCTGCTAATCCCCTCGCATTGCACTGCGCGGGGGGTGAACAGAGTCAGCGGTGGGGTGGTTACCTCGGTGCTGAAATGCCTTGTGCATGGAGCCGGAATAGCCGGGGTGGTGACCTGGTCTATGAAGGGGGAACCCTGAGCCCAAAGAACCGAGATCCCAAGACCTCCAATGGGGGCCGGGCGCCCCTCGTCCTGTGTCCTCCACGGCGACCCCCTGCGCGGGCTTCCGGGCCGGAGTAGCCCGCCTCCCTTCTGTCATAGACGGAGGTCAGACCACCGCAGTTGCGTCTCTGTTTCACACAGTGTAACGTACAGGTGGGAGTGGCCCTAGTACGTTCGGGACGCGTATAGGACTCGCACTACGTGGGGGGACGGGATGAAAGTCCGAAAAGGTTGGAAAAACGTAGGAGTGCATTACACACAATGTCTTCCCATGGGTAAAGACTAGCTAGTTACCCTCACTCCGCGTGGGATCCGGAAACCCTTCTTGAGCCACCGGGTCTCCTCACACTTTAGGGGGTGGCGCCCCAGGTTGCTAACCAGCGGCAGGTTTTTGCAGAGACCTAAGGGTGTCTCTTTTCCTCACCGCAGACAACCGTGTGTGGGAATCGTGTGTAGCCACTGTTTGGGTTCAGTGTCTGGGCATGCGTGGCGCTGGGCCCACTGGTCGTCACCTTTGCCGCTCGCCACGTAAAGTTGAATAGGGCCATTCCCTTGGTCTGACACACGAACAGAACCGCAAGGACCGTGACGAGTTCGTCGAGGTCGACTTCACGCAGATCTCGGCCCCCTCGTCGTTCAACTTCAACAAGAACAAGGCGTCCGCACGCGACCTGGGGAAGTACGACTACGGGTCCATCATGCACTACGGGTCTACCTTTTTTGCCACCGGGCGGTCCCCGACCATCATCTCGCCAGAGTCGATCGGGCAGCGCAAGGCGCTGAGCGAGACGGACGTGGCGGGCATCCAGTTCATGTACAACGACTGCTCCCCGACCTTCTCGCGGCCGCGGTGTCTGCCCTCTGTGGATGCGGCTGTGACGCACATGGTGGGTGCGGCGGGGACGTTCTCCGTGGACTTCAACGCGCTGTACGACACGACGCGCCCCATGACTGTGTCGTACGGGGGGACGGCGCCGTCGGGCCAGCTGCGGTACGGGAAGGCTGCGGGGTCGACCATCACGGACACGGGGTTTGCGTCTGTGGACTTCACCCCCGCCCGCGGGGACGAGGGGCAGACCTACACGCTGAGCGCAACCTTCACGGGGTCGGACGGGGCGGCCGCGACGTGCTCTGTGCGTGTGCGTGTGGAGGGTGACGCCCCTGCCGCCACCCCTGTGCCCAGGGCCACCCCGGTGCCGAGGACGGATGCGCCGCGCACACCCACCCCGCCTGCGCCCACACCGTCCCCAGTGGCGGCAACACCGACGCCCCGCCGCCGCCCCTCGCGCCGCACCCGCGCCCCTGCGGCCACCCCTGTGCCGTCGGTGCCGCGCACCCCGACACCGGCGTCCCCGCAGCCGCAGACAGGGGTGTGCAAGGCACGCGCCTTCACGTTCGACACAGAGGCGGACCTGCGCGACGCTGGGTCGCACGTGAGCCTGACCACGTCCCTGGAGTACCAGGGCGCAGGGGCGATGCAGGTGGAGCGCACGGGGCTGCGGTCGCGCTTCAACGTGGACGAGACACAGGCAGCACGCTTCAGCGTGTTTGTGAACGTGCGCTCCACCAACGCACGCCTCGAGATCCAGCTGCGCGCGGCAGGTGGGGAAAAGGTGTCGATCATGCACGCCTCCCAGGGCGCGCTTCAGCACACAACGTACGGCGGGCGTCAGTGGGGCAGCTGGGTGTCTTCGGCACGTGGCGTGGTGCGCAGCCGCACGTACCAGCCCATCGACGTGCAGTTCGACTGGTCCCGCCGCACCTACCGCGTCATGCTGAGCGGCAGGGATGCAGGGAGCGCATCGCTGCCGTCTGGGTTTGATGCCATCAGCAGCGTGGAGATCGCCGCCTGGGACGTGGCACCTGTGTACATCGATGAGATGAAGCTGCAGTGCTGATCACAGGTGCTGTGCCGGGAGGCACCACCACACTCTCTTGCACACGCCCCGCCGTGTCGACTTGGCCCTTGTTTCTCTCTTGATTCTCTCTTGCATTTCCCTCCCGCACTATAAATGCTACGCCGCACCTCACCGCAGCACTTGTCTTGTTCCACCCCCTCTCTCTTCAACGCAACCAGGCCTGCGGGACACACACTGTCCTCTGGTGCCACTCCGAACGCCATCCGCCTTGGGGCATTGCCCCTCAGAAACGGAACAGGAAACCATTCCCTTGTTTTGTGTATGAACTTCACGGCATCTCCAGGATGCCATCTTTTTGTTCTCGTTTGCCACGTCTTCTGCTAAGTGCCCTGCACACCTCACCTGTCCACACAATAAATGCGCCCTTGCCCATGGCGAGCCGGTGTGACCTGTGGGGGCGGTGGTGTGTGGACACTGCAGCACTGGGCGTCTGCACCTCTTTCTACCAACCTCCACTGGCGGCAGGCTTGCCCTTGCATGGCTCTGCCGCCCTGTTTTGTTTTTCTTTCCCTCTGCTTCAGCACACCCGCAACGGGTGCCAGCAAGGAGGGCCCAGCCAGCTGCAGGCAGGGCCCTGAATCGCGCCAAACATCAACACGAACCAAACACCACCACCAACTGACCGGGCATGCCTTCGGTAGCACGGAGCCACGCCCCTGCTGACGACGAGAGTTTCCACACCAAGACAAACCCAAGAACAGCCGGCAGACACCCCACCCCCACACACCCCCTCTCCCCCAGAGGTTCTCCCTCTGCATTCCACCTGACATCGCGACTCCAAAAGGAACGCACACTGCCCGAGGGATGTGTTCTCCAGAGACTTGCCTTTTCCAGTCGTTTTCTTTTTCGACATACCATCCCGCCCCCCCCCCCCCCCCCTAGGGGGGGTCAAATGCCACCCTTTTACGTGGACAAACACGATTTTTCAAAAAACCGGCGCAGAGGCCCCAAAGCCCCCGTAAACCCTCCAAACCCCCCCAGATCGGTCCGGAAACCCATCGAACCCCACTTTTCCACCATTCCGGGCACCTCAGGTGCCCGAATTGGGGTACCTAAATTTTGTGCCACCGTTTGGTACCGTACAGTGCCACTGTGTGGGAGGTTGGAAAAGAAAATGCCCCAACACACCACATCTGAGGGTTGCAATGCATGTTGCTTGCCAACCACGTCATCCGGTGGGTGTCAGGCGCTATGTAGGTGGCATTAGCCAGGTCTTCGATGTGTTCTGGCTTGTATATATACCTCCCTGCCACCATGCACCGGGAGGCTGCCTGTAGGTACGGAACAGTCCAGATGGTCGTGTGATTCCTGTGCAGCAGTGCTCCACAACCGGGATGTGTTGACAACGACTGTTGCAACACGAGCTGTACATTCCGGGAACACATGAAGTGCGCTGTCGTGGTACCCATTGTGCCAGAATTGGTAGTTGCTGCGGTCTACTTTGCCTGGCCCAAGAGCACTGGTACTGAACGGTGCAATATGCGTGGCGAGGTGAATACAACGGAAGCGCGCAAAGTCAATACAGCTCTCGGATGGCGGGTGGTGGTGCCACTAGTGTGTGACGTTCACTCGAGGATACAACGCATCACAATGAATCAGCAACCGTGGACCGAGTACAATACGCTCTCTGTGGCTGGTGTGGGGGACAAAGGCAGTGCCTGTACCGCAGGCAGGGAGGTATATATACAAGCCAGAACACATCGAAGACCTGGCTAATGCCACCTACATAGCGCCTGACACCCACCGGATGACGTGGTTGGCAAGCAACATGCATTGCAACCCTCAGATGTGGTGTGTTGGGGCATTTTCTTTTCCAACCTCCCACACAGTGGCACTGTACGGTACCAAACGGTGGCACACAATTTAGGTACCCCAATTCGGGCACCTGAGGTGCCCGGAATGGTGGAAAAGTGGGGTTCGATGGGTTTCCGGACCGATCTGGGGGGGTTTGGAGGGTTTACGGGGGCTTTGGGGCCTCTGCGCCGGTTTTTTGAAAAATCGTGTTTGTCACCCCCATTTGACCCCCCCTACCCCCCCCCCCCTCCATCCAAACACCCCCCCGACAACACAGGTGGCACACACAGCCAGGCTACCACCATGCAGCGGCTGTTTCTAGCCGCCGCCCTGCTGGGCACCGCAGTGCTCACAGGCGCAGAGGTCGACCTGATCGAAACCGACGCGCTGCGCACCAAGATCGCATCCCTCGGCGAGAGGGAGGGCATCCTCGTCGGGGTGGCCGACCTCGGCTCCTTTGCAGAGCTCACCCCCATGCTGGAGTCTGTTGCAGCCTTCACCCCCCAGGGGGGCCAGCAGGCCTCTGTCCAGGTCTACGCCGGCGACCTGGAAGAGCTCGGCCCGCTGCTTCAGGAGCACAACGTGCGCCCCGGCCCCAGCTACACAATAGTGGTGTTCACAAAGGGCAGGGCGGACACGATGGGCCCTGAGTACTTTGAAGACGGCGAGGACACCGGGACTGAGGTTATCAGCCAGTGGGTCTACTCTCACGTCGCGCTGCGGATCCCCGACGTGGAGTTTATGAAGACCGTGGATGATGGCGAGTTCTCCGGGTTGGTGTACATGCCGTCCCGGCATGCCTTCGTCATGTTCGACACGGATGTGCTGTCGGACGCAGGCCGCGCCTTTGCGGAGGCGACGAAGCGGTTTGCCAGCGACGCAGAGGCAAAGAAGATCTTCTTCGTGCGTGCCACCCCAGCGCTCACCCCGGAGCGGTATGGGACAGAGATGCAGGGGGTCAAGGCGCCTGCTGTGAAGTATTATGGCCGCAGGAAGGGGAAGTATTCCCCCGTGCTGCTGGACCTCGACAAGGGCTCCGATGCGGAGTTCATCGCGACGTGGATCAACACGCAGCTGGGCCCCGTCGACGTGGGGAAGATGAAGGAGAAGCCCCTCCCGGAGTTGACAGACGAGACCTTCACCCCACTGGTGAAGAGCGTGAAGGTGGGGACCTTCGTGATGTTCCACGCGCCGTGGTGTGGGCACTGCAAGCGCCTCGCCCCGACCTTCGAAGAGCTTGCGAAGGACGTCTTCAAGGAGGGTGACATTGTCGTGGCAAAGCTTGACGCCACGAAGCACGCCGCAGCTGCAGCGAAATTTGACGTGAACGGGTACCCCACGCTCCTCTTCATCGACAAGAACCTCAAGGCAGACACCTATGAGGGCGACCGCAGCCTGGACGACATGAAGCGCTTCCTCTACAAGAAGCTGGGGCGGCACGTCCCCGGTGAGGAGCCGTCGCCAGCGCTTGTCCTGACAGACGACAACTTCGCGGAGAAGGTCCTCGAGTCGAAGAAAAACGTGTTCGTGAAGTTCTTCGCCCCCTGGTGCGGGCACTGCAAGCGCATGGCCCCCGACTGGGACGCGCTGGCAGACGGGTTCGCAGGGAACGACAACGTTGTGATTGCCAAGCTGGATGGGTCGCGCTACACCAAGAGCCTGGAGGGGCTGGACGTGCGTGGCTTCCCTTCGCTGCTCTTCTTCCCCGCAGGGGCGGCAGACAGCCCCGTGCGCTATGACGGCGCGCGTGGGGTGTCGGAGATGCGCCGCTTCGTCGAGAAGCAGGTCGCATCAAGCCCGCCCACCGCATCGGGCGAGGAGAGCGCCGAGGAGGGTGGCAGTGCTATCGGCAAAGCGGGTGAGGTGCTGGAGCTGACGGACAAGACCTTCGTCGCCCTGAAGACACAGCCGAAGAAGGCGATGCTGCTGATGTTCTACGCGCCCTGGTGTGGGCACTGCAAGCGCCTCGCTCCGGACTACGCAAAGCTCGCGGAGCACTTGTCGTCGAAGTTTGACAAGTATGTCTCGAGAGATGGCGTCGTGGCATGCAGTGTTGATAATCATGTCGTGTCAATAGCAAGACACCCAAGTATCGAGGCCCAGAGTTGTGATGTGTCTCCGTTGTTCGCCAGACAACTTGCTGGGTTGGTTGTCGCATCGGCAGTCCCACACCACACCACACCCCTCCACGCAGGGTGATTATCACACGTTACGACGCCCCGAAGTACCCTGACCTGGCACGCCGTGAGGGAGTCACCAGCTTCCCGACCATCTTGTATGTTGGCAGCACGTTGGCCAAGGTGAGGGGGACCCTCCTGAATGAAGCCCCCTGCCCCCGAAGACAAGGAGGGGGCGGTATCCTCACCCGGTCTTCCCCCAGTCTCAACTGTGGCAGTGTTCGGCACCCAAGCTGCTGCCAGACCCGCCTTTTGTTCACCCCCCCCCCCCCCCCCGTTTTGAAGACCTTCAATGCATTGCCAATTTGACCCAACCCACACCCGCACCCACACCCACACACAGCTACTATTCGCAGGATGGTGTGAAGACAAAATACTCCGGCGAGCGGAACTACGACGCTTTGGTATGTTGTGCCATGTGTTGCTGCCTGGCTGCTGCTTTGATGTGCCACCGCCACCCACACCTCCGCCACCTCCACACAGCTCCAGTACGTGGAGGAGCAGCTCTGATCCCACTCAGATCTGCGATAACGCAGACAGATGAAGAAATGGGAAGACCCCTGCGATGCTGCGGTAGCGCAGGGGCCTACCCTCCCCGTGGCATGGGTTGCAGCACCCTGGCAGTGTCTGCTATTATACGCAGGCTGTGCAGTGCGTGGGCCACTTTGCACGCGTGTGACAGTGGAGACCAAGAGCAGGTGCTGGGTGCTCTGCACTACTATAAAAAGGAAGGCGTGTGCACTGCGGTGGTATCACCAGAGGTCGCTCGGTGCAACCTACACTAAACAAGAAGATTCACGTGCGTGTGTGCAAGGGCGAGTCCTCAATATCCCACGAGAGGAACTGGGACGGAGCGCTCGCCAAGGCCACCCCCACGCTCGTGAAGGGGCCATCCGGCCTTGGATAGAACTTTTGATTGCTGAGCAATGATTTGTCCTCGAGACACAGCAGAGCTTCCCGGCTCTCTGCAGAAATGTTTATGTCTTGGGGGGCTTTGTGAGGCTTTGGGACTTGCAGGCTGGTGTGTGTGTGTGCGTCCCTTCCCCTCGGGCTGCTCTGCACAGTCAAATGATCATCCGACCGATCTTTTGAGTGTGCTGGGGGGGCCAGTGGTGTTCCGCAGAAGCCAAAACCAAAACAGAAACGAGACGGTATTAAGAGTTCCTCCGTGCGTAATGAGCATGAAATACGTGCACCTTACGGACACTAAAGAGTGATTTCTCGAGAGGGCTGGCGACAACGATGCCCTGTTTGCGGTATATCTCCTTCCATTTCCTCCTTGCCCCCCATTTACGTTGTCATGTTCGCCTGTGTTGGCGGACCTCTTCCTGTATTCACTTCTTCACCAACATGTTGCGGGATGTGTGTTGTTGTAACGTTGCGATTGCCTGTTCCCACCACCCCTCCCTCCGCCTGCGTCTCCGCCATTCCGGCCTGCGCTAAGCGACGAATCGAATCGCTCTTGGGAGGAGGGGGGGCGAGGGCCAAGGCAGCGCTGCTCGTGAGGGGGAGGGGAGAGCAGACGGCGGGCGCAGGGCTCTGTCCCCACCCCCTCCCCCCCATCCCCTTCACATCCCACCCCTGCATTCCCACCCCCATCCTGGTGAAATGAAGAACTACCCAAACCGCACACACACACTCTCTCTGGACACCCCCTCACCACCCACCCCTTGCCCCCTTGCAGGCCACCGTCGCCTCCTCCTCCCAACCCCCCCCCCCCCCGCCCCCGGCGTCGGCACCATGGTTGTGTACCCGCCGACTTCGTCGTCGTCGGTGGGATCGGTTGTATCCGACCCAGATGAGGAGGAGGCGCGTGAGCGTGCCAAGGTGATCCTGACGGAGTTCATCAAGAGCAAAGCTCGCTCCGCCGAGGTGGAGAAGCAGCTGCACAGGGCCTTCGAGGAGAACGAAGGGCTGATCCGCCTGCTGCAGGACAAGAAGTATGAGGTTGCGCGGGAGAAGGAGCGGCATGCCAAGGAGATGGAGCACCTCCGCAAGATCAACCACGAGCTGCAGCAGAAGGTCGAGGCGTCAAAACACGAGATTCGCAAGGTCGCCCAGACCTGCGCCCAGCGCACCGCCGACACCGCGGTGCACCTGCAGAATCGCGAGGGCGAGGTGGACGCCCTGGAGGAGGAGGTCCTCTCGCTGAAGGAGCAGCTGCGCGATTCCCGCGGTGACGGGGACCGGCTGCGCCTGGAGCGTGAGGAGTTGGAGCGTGTGCGTGGGGAGGTGCCCGAGAAGGCGCAGCAGCGTATCGCGGAGCTGGCGCGGCGCATCCTGGAGATCTCGAAGGAGAAGTCTGCGGCGGACCAGATGATCATGGAGGGCAACGACAAGGTTGCGGCTGCTATGAAGACTGTCGAGGAGTTCCGCCAGATGCAGCGTGAGACTGACGCGCGTCTCCAGGAGACGGAGCGTGCTCGCGAGGGGGACCGTGCCCGGTACGAGGCGACTATTCGGGGCCTGCAGCAGGAGCTGGAGATGCAGACGACGCTGTATAAGAAGTACGTCGAGAAGCTGGGTCAGTCGCCCGCGGCAGCGACGCCCATCTCCCTCCCCATGATGCAGCAGGACCCGCAACCTGCTGCTGTTGCGGTCACGAGCCAGAACACTGCCATCCTGGAGTCGAAGCTTCTGGAGAAGGACGGGCACATCAAGGAGCTGCAGGACGCTCTTGCCCAGGCACGGCAGCAGCTGGAGGACCACTGGAAGTCGAGCATTAAGGTATGGGGTGTGGTGGTGGTGGTGGTGTCTGTTGGGTGTGTCTTTTTTCACCTTGTTTTTTTTGCTGCCTGTTGCAGGAGAAGCAGTCGACCTACGAGCAGCTCCGCGATTCCCAGAAGGACAGCGACTTCGCGATGCAGCAGATGCGCCAGGTATGTGCAGCACGTGTTGTTGCATGTGTGCGCCACCCTCCGCACGTGTGTCCCGCAGTGGGTTGTTGTTCCCCCCACCGCCACCACCACCCTGCAGGACCTGGAGGCAGCGCAGGACAAGATCCGGGCGCTGCTGGGTGAGAAGAAGAACTTCGACTCCCTGATGGAGCTCTACGAGCAGGTGAAGGTGGAGCGTGATGAGCTGCGGAAGGAGGTGTGTCTTCGTTTGTTTAGTCTGTGCAACTGGAGTGGCAGGTGACGGGAGAACCAACGCTCGCAAGAGTGGGTAGTTCCTTTGGATGAGATAGGTCAACCGAGAGATATCACACACGTCACTTGATCTGTAGTCCAGTGCGGTAGCCGGCTGGATGGTCTGGAGGCGGCTCCACGTTCACCTCACCACCGCCACGTCGACCGGCGTGTAGGGCGGGAGGACTCCGTGCAAACTGCATGAAGTGCCGAGGGAATGTCCACCCCGGACGACATCAGCCCGAGCAAGTGAGAAATCGCCCCCCGTTTGATGCTGTGGATGGTGTACCCGCTCATCACTGTTGGGCCCGTCGTCACGTCTGTGATCCTGGAGAACGGGCGCAGCGCCCCCAGCAAGCTGGCAATCACGTCCGTATGCGTGCAGATACGCCCACGCCATCAGGGTTTCCCGCGGGATGGGGTCGGCCTGGTGGATCGGCACCGCCGCCCCACTGACCTCAACGCCGACGCGTATGAGAGGAGGGGTTGTTTGGGCAGCCCGAGGTGTTTGAAAGTCCCCGGCAGGGTTTTGACGTAGGAGAGCTGCCCCTGCGGCTTTACGCCGGTCGCCGCCACAAAAAGCACCGCCGTGTCCGCTGACAGGGTGCGGTCCACCTGATCCATCCACCTCAACATGCGGGACCACAGGCCGGAGCACGTGACGGCGAGTCTCGTGGTCCCGCGCGCACACCGCACCCGCGGCCGCCCCTCCCACCCGATCTCTCGTCAGTCAAGCCAGAACATCCCACCAACTGCCTCCGCACTACCCACCACACCACACCACAGTGTTTCACGGCGGCAGTGGAGGCAGAGACTGCAAAGCGGGTGCAGGGCGAGCTCAACGAGCAGGTGCGTCAGCAGCAGATCGACCGTGCGGCGCAGGAGCGCCTTGCAGAGGAGCTCTTCAAGGAAAAGGAGGTGCGCGAACAGGCGGAGAAGGCGTTGAAGATGAAGGAGGAGCAGTTCGTCGGAGAGATGCAGATGAAGTCGCGCCAGCTGGAGATGCACCAGGACTCCTACCAGGCGGTATGCCGCAACTTGCACCCCTGTTGTGCAGTTGTTTCAATTCGCAGCTGCAGGCCTTTTGGTAGGGTTCGGTGATGTTCCAGGATCTCACGGCGCCACCACGCCACACATCTCAAGAGCTTTGCAGCAGAGACACAGAGCACCGCCTTCGGCGGGGGAGTAGTTTCTTTTTGTGTTCCGCCACACCACACGTGTCGCCACCCCACCACCCCACAGGGCCAGAAGGCCGGGCGCGACGAGGCAGAGCTGCGCATCCGCGAGGTGGAGCGGGAGAAGGTGCTGCTGCAGGAGGAGATGGGCCGTTGCCGCGCCGAGGTCGTGCGCCTGCAGGACCAGCTGCAGCGCGAGAAGGAGGAGCTGATCGCGAAGGACAAGGAGATCAAGGACTGGGCCACGGCCTTCCAGACGGCAGAGAAGCACAAGATCTCCATGGGTGCGCAGCACGACGAGCTGAAGATGGACCGCACCTCCGTCATGCAGGAGAAGGCAGCGCTGGAGCTGCGCGTCAACGTCCTGCAGCAGCACGTCGAGCGCCTCGAGCAGCAGCTCCGCGACGAGCAGGAGCGGAACGAGCGCATCTCCCAGCAGCACGCCGAGAAGGAGCTGACCCTCGCACAGCGCGAGTTCGACTACCGCGAGCGGGAGATGAAGCTCCGCGAGCAGGGCACCCGGCAGACGGAGCTGCTGAAGCGCGAATACCTTGCAGCCACCACGGCTGACAAGCAGAAGGTGAGCAACGAGCTGGAGATGATCCAGCGCGAGGCAGACCTGCGCGGCAAGGCAAGCAGGCGCGAGCAGGAGCGCCTCCTGGAGCAGGCTGCCCAGGAGCTCGCCGCAAAGGAGCTGGAGATTGCAACGCTGAAGAAGGAGCTGGGAGGCATGCGGGGGCAGCACGGCCATCTCCAGACGTCCCTGAACACCGCGCTGCACCAGGTGGCAGCACTGGGTCAGCAGTACAGCGCTGACCAGGCGGTGACGGCCGCAGTGCGCGAGCCGCAGCGCCTGCATCCGCATATCTCGCCCCCCCGTGCAGGACGTTCCCCCTCGCCTTACATGCAGCGCTGATGTGAGCGAGTTGTCTCGCAGAACAACAGCGCCCGCACAGGGGATCTGACTCGGGTGCTTCTGAGAGGCTCGTCGTGTCGCCCGACTGTGTGTCATGTGTTCCGTCCGTCCCCCACCGCCCCCCTCCCCCTGTACCGCTGTGGCAGCCAGTCCGCTCCAAAAATATCCCCCCCCACCCCCCCCCCCATGGTGTAAACAATAGCAAGTGCTTTCAAAAGTGTTACCGTGATCTCCCCTCTCCCCCCCCCCCCCCACTGCATCCACCAAGAAAAGCTTTGCTGTGATGTGCGGTGCTGTTGCAGAGAGAATTGTCTGCTTCCGGCACACCGCGGGCAGCGGGGTTGAAGCACACACACACACACACGCCCCACACAACCCGACTCCTCCCCGCACCCCCCACCCCCCCTCCTTAGATTGGAGGGTGGTGGCAGTGGTGGTGGGTAGGTTGCATCACCTCAGGGTTGCCTCTGCACCCTGTTGTTTGCGGGCGTGTCTCTGCTCCCCACCGGGAGGGTGGGATGGTGGTGGCGGTGGTGGTGAAGGTGTACTTTTTTTTCATTCACGCGTGTGTCAAGTCGAGGGGGTGCACTCAAGAGCATGCCTCGCTCGGTGTGCCCCCACACTGCCAAAAGAAAGAACAACGATCCACATGTGCCTGTATGTCACTCGAAGAGTTAGAAGGCACACCTGCTCTTCGTATCTGATGCCATCTCCGTTTTGTGCATACAGGCATGCCTTCATCTCGCACGCCCTACCTTCTCATCCACCGCGCCTCAATCCGTTGTCGCCACGCGGGACCGGGGGGTGTGTGTTATGTACGATTTGCTGTTCTCCCCACCGCCCCCCCCCCCCTGTTTGTGCTTCCCGACCCACTCCCAAGCATGTTGGAGGGGCGGGGGGGATGGCTGTGTGGGTGTATATCGCCTCCCGCTTTTCTGCCCCCCCCCCCCCTTCGATACCTCGTGTGCCTCTGCCCTTTGTTGTTTTTTTTGGTGTGATGAGGCACTTTCTTTGTTACAACGGATGTGTATCGTTTTGCCAGTGTAGGAGAGTCAGGATTGATTGTCCCGCTGTGGGGGGGGGGGGGGTAAATGATTCTGTGGAGTGGTATGGCTGGCCCGTGCGATGAGGGGGTTTCTGAATCGAACCAAGAATCCAACCAGAAAACGGGCAGGTTGCACTGGGAATCGAGTCGGGTGGGGGGGGGGGGCGGGGAGACTCCAACATAGCCACAGCTTTCTTCGGTATCAATGGCCACGGTGTGGCAGATCCCTCCCCGAAGAGAATCGGCACAGAGTCACACAGCACATAGCAACACAGGCTTCTCTGAAACAAGAATTCCCCCCCTCTCCCCACCTGCCTCCTTGATTTTTTGTACATTTTCTTCACATTCTTCACCCGCTCTTCTTGTCTCCCCCTCACCCCTTCTTTCAGTTTCTCTTTAGATTCCCCCATCCCAACCCCCTCCCCCCATGCATTCTGTGATTTACTTTGTGACTGCCCCCCCCCCCGTTCACCACCATCAATAACCCCCCGCTGTCTCCACTCTTCCTTTAAAAATGTAATTTCCTCTCTCTCCCCAACCTTTACCCACACACCACACACCCACCCAACACACCATCTCGGCCCCCCCCCCCTCTGTTTCTCTCTCTCTCTAAATACCCCCCTCTCTCCCCTCTCCCCCCCTCCGTTGCCTCAGGGTAAATACTCCGGGGGCAATCAAGGAGGGGGGGGGTGGTTTTGATGAAAATGCTAGGGTTTTTTGTACACATTGAGGATGCGCTCTCCCATCTTCATGCCCATCCCCGCCTCCAGATCCTGCCCGATGTGACTGTAGCCTCATGGGGGGGGGAGGGGCTGTCGATAACGGTGTCGGTACGGTGCGTTTTTTTGGTGGCGGTCTTCCAAGTAGTAAGTGCAGGAGGAAACCCCACCGGACAGCAACAAAAATTTGCCGCGACAGTTTGCCGGTAGCGAGCACCCCTTGCGCTGTAAATATATGTTGTCTCTGCCACCGCCGCACTCCCACCAACCCGGGGGGTGGTGGTGGTGGTGATCGTGTGATGTCGTTGGCGTCAAGACCCCAAGCAGCGTCTGGAGTGCCTCATAGATTGCTGTGTAGCAGAGAGGCACGACAGGCGCGACATGGTGGCTTCGTCGGGCAAGAGGTGCAGTTGTCTGTGTCAGGGCATGTGGGTGTGGGTGGGCAGCGGAGTGAGCGTGAGAGCGGTGGTGCGGTGTAGAGAGCATGGCGGAAGGTAGGAGGCGACGTCCCACCCCCCCACGCAATGTTGGTGCCGTCTTGTGGAAGTGGGGGGCAGGGTGCAGGGGTGGGGTGTGTAGGCCTGGCACACCGGCCTGCACACAGCAAGTCGCTTCAGCTCAGTTGAACATAACACAACACAACACAACCCTCAACACAGATCTTCCTTGTTTTAGTTTTATCAAAAGTAACAATGGCGTACGACGGTGCTGTTGGTATCGACCTGGGTACGACGTACTCGTGCGTCGGTGTGTGGCAGAACGAGCGTGTTGAGATCATCGCGAACGACCAGGGGAACCGGACGACCCCGTCGTACGTGGCCTTCACGGACAGCGAGCGTCTGATCGGTGATGCCGCGAAGAACCAGGTGGCGATGAACCCGACGAACACGGTGTTCGACGCCAAGCGTCTGATCGGGCGCAAGCTGTCGGACGCGTCGGTGCAGAGCGACATGAAGCACTGGCCCTTCCAGGTGGTGGCCAAGGCTGACGGGAAGCCCCTGATCGAGGTGCAGTACATGGGGGAGAAGAAGACCTTCATGCCGGAGGAGATCTCCGCCATGGTGCTGATCAAGATGAAGGAGACGGCCGAGGCGTTCCTCGGGAAGGAGGTGAAGAAGAGCGTTGTGACGGTGCCGGCGTACTTCAACGACTCGCAGCGTCAGGCGACGAAGGACGCGGGCACCATCTCCGGGATGGAGATCCTGCGTATCATCAACGAGCCGACGGCCGCCGCCATCGCGTACGGGCTGGACAAGACGGACGAGCAGGAGAAGAACATCCTGATCTTCGACCTGGGTGGTGGCACGTTCGACGTGACGCTGCTGACGATCGACGGCGGGATCTTCGAGGTGAAGGCGACGGCCGGTGACACTCACCTGGGTGGTGAGGACTTCGACAACCGGATGGTGAACCACTTCGTGGAGGAGTTCAAGCGGAAGCACAAGAAGGACCTGACGCAGAACCAGCGTGCCCTGCGCCGTCTGCGCACCGCGTGCGAGCGCGCGAAGCGCGCCCTGTCGTCGGCCGCCCAGACCAGCATTGAGATCGACTCGCTGTACGAGGGGATCGACTTCTACACGTCGGTGACGCGTGCGCGTTTCGAGGAGCTGTGCGCGGACCTGTTCCGCTCGTGCCTGCGCCCCGTGGAGCAGGTGCTGACGGACGCCAAGATGGACAAGCGCTCCATCCACGAGGTTGTGCTGGTCGGCGGGTCGACCCGTATCCCGAAGATCCAGGGGATGGTGAGCGACTTCTTCGGCGGGAAGGAGCTGAACAAGTCGATCAACCCCGACGAGGCTGTGGCCTTCGGTGCGGCCGTGCAGGCCTTCGTGCTGACGGGCGGGCAGAGCAAGCAGACGGAGCAGATCCTGCTGCTGGACGTGACGCCGCTGACGGTGGGTATCGAGACCGCCGGGGGTGTGATGACGGCGCTGATCAAGCGCAACACCACCATCCCGACGAAGAAGAGCCAGGTCTTCTCGACCTACAGCGACAACCAGCCCGGCGTGCACATCCAGGTGTTCGAGGGTGAGCGTGCGATGACGAAGGACTGCCACCAGCTGGGGACGTTCGACCTGTCGGGTATCCCGCCGGCCCCGCGTGGCGTGCCCCAGATCGAGGTCACCTTCGACGTGGACGCCAACGGCATCATGAACGTGTCCGCCGAGGACAAGACCACCGGCAAGAAGTCCCAGGTCACCATCACGAACGACAAGGGCCGCCTGTCCCAGGCCGAGATCGACGCCATGTGCAAGGACGCCGAGAAGTACGCGGACGCCGACCGCGTCGCGAAGGAGCGCATCGAGGCGAAGAACGGTCTGGAGAACTACGCCTACTCCATGAAGAACACGATGGCCGACGAGAAGACCGGCGCCCTGGTGGGTGAGGACGAGAAGAAGAAGGTCAACGACGCCTGCGAGGAGGCCATCCGCTGGCTGGACAGCGCCCAGGAGGTATGTCCCACCGCCAGACTGCCACACTGCCACACTGCCGCACTGCCACACTGCCACACTGTCACACTGTCACACTGTCACACTGCCACACTGCCACACTGTCACACTGCCACACTGTCACACTGTCACACTGCCACACTGCCACACTGCCACACTGCCACACTGTCACACTGTCACACTGCCACACTGCCACACTGCCACACTGCCACACTGTCACACTGCCACACTGCCACACTGCCGCACTGCCACACTGCCACACTGCCACACTGTCACACTGTCACACTGCCACACTGCCACACTGTCACACTGCCACACTGTCACACTGCCACACTGCCACACTGTCACACTGTCACACTGCCACACTGTCACACTGTCACACTGCCACACTGCCACACTGCCACACTGTCACACTGCCACACTGTCACACTGTCACACTGCCGCACTGCCACACTGTCACACTGTCACACTGCCACACTGCCACACACACCCAGTGCCGCTGCTTCTGCTTTGCTTGCCGCACAGCCTTCGCTCTCCCTGCACCCCCCTGCTCTCTCTCTTTGCCACCACGCTGCACACCACTACACCACGCCACACCACCGCAGGCCTCGAAGGAGGAGTACGAGTCGCGCCAGAAGGAGCTGGAGGGTGTGTGCACCCCCATCGTCACGAAGATGTACCAGCAGCAGGGCGGTGCCGGTGGCATGCCCGGTGGTATGCCCGGCGGCATGCCGGGTGCGGGCGCTGGTGCCGGTGCCGGTGCCGGGCCCCAGGTCGAGGAGGTCGACTAAGACGTCACCTCTCGCAGGAGCAGGCTCCGGGCACCGTCCTTGCTGACAGTCTCGGCGTACCTGTGAACGTGATCACGATAGCCCCCTGACAGGAACAGAACGTTTGTTGCAAACCCTGTCTTTTGTTTTTCAACCCCCTCCCCCCCCTGTGGGTCCAGTCGCTTGCTCCTGGTGCCACTTAGCTTCTTTTTTTCATTCCCTAATGGATTCACAGTTCCGGGTTGAAGGAAGAGAAAATTATCGATTGGTCAGCCAAACAAAAAAATGATGATAACACACGCAGTGCATTACGGACGCCTTTCTGCTGACTCACTCACACCATGGTGTGGAGAACACAAGATACTTCAAGAAAACAAGGAAGTCAACATGACAAAAAAATGCGGGGTGGAGTGGCGTGTGCGCAGTTTCTTACGGTAGTTTTTGTTGGGTGGACAAAGAGTCAAGAGATTCTGCTGACCTGAGCTAAGTTGAGCCCAACATAAGGGCAGGGATAAGATAACGGGGTGTCTTGTGCACGTCACTCCCCACCGAACCAGCTAAACAGCGGGTTCATTCCGGTGGGGCCGGGGGGTAGTGGGGCGTGCACCTTTTTTTTCACACAGCTCCTTGGCAACGTATTCCTTTTTTATTCATACTTTTTTTTTGCACCACCACCATCCCCCCACCCAAACCCAAATCAAAGCGAGGCAAAGAGACAGTTGCGGCACCCCCCCCCCCCCCCCCTCCCCCCTCCCCAGCCGCACAAAAAAAATTGCCGGCGCCTCTGCTTATCGTATTCCATTTTTCCCTCAGGAAAAATCGGGCAAGCATAAAATCCCCCCCCCCTCCCCCATCCCATCACTCCGTTGCTCCTACCCTGCCAGTCCGTTTTTTTTGATTCTGCCTTCTTTTCTTCCTCCCTTTTTCCTCCCCCGCCGCCTTTATTTTCCCTTCCCATCCTGGGAGAGGAGCGGGCGGTGGTGGAGGTGGAGAGTTGTAGGTGGGACGGCGTGGCAGGTGTCTGCATTTCGGAGGAGATGTAACCTTCTTTGTTGTTTCAGCGTAGAAGTTACTGCTTTTTCTTAGAGATATCCTTGCCGCATTTCTTCGCAGAGGGGAGGAGAGAGTGGTGTGCGGGGAGGTGGAGGTGGGGGGGGGGGGATTTGTGGATAAAAAAATTATGCCGGCATCAGAAAGCAACATCATCATCAAACTAAACCTGATAACAACGGCAACGGCCTCAATGGTTTTTTCACGTGAGACCCCTCAAAAAAGCAAAGGTGGCGATGGAAGCGACTTTGGGGAGGGAATCGGGGGGGCAGGGGGGGGGGGCACGTGTCCCTTCCCCCCCCCCCCCCTCACTCCCCAAGGCACGCACCGCCGACAAGTGCTGACATGCCCCGACGATGGAGGAATGGGGGGCTCAGTGAGGGACTAGCAGGATGAGACGTTCGATTCAAAGCTAAAAATATTTGCGGCAGCTTCCTCCCCACACCCCTCGCATGCAGCCTGTCTCGGCAGATCGGCCTCATCCACCCCTCCCACCCCGTATCAGTGCTTCCGCCACGTGGGGTGGTCCAACCCCATCGGGTGTCAACAGCGCAGGCAATGTCGTATCACACCCCCCTCTATCACCCTGCAGGTGGCTGGGGCTGCAAAGCCTATACACACGGCACATGTGGACTGTGTTGAGGCGGCTCCAAGGCGAGGAGCACCTGCCTGTGGAGGAGTGCCAGGTATGCTTCGGCAGGGTGTGAGGGGTGGGGATGGTGGGGTGGGGTAAGCCTCACCAAAATCCGGTCTTCCCATGATAAAAGACATAAACGACGGGTAAAAGACGGATAAAAGACCGGGCGCGGGAGACGGTCGCAGCTTCAGCAGGCGGCCGAGGTCAAGGCACTCTTGCCATCACTCTGGTTCTTCATGTCGGAGAAGACCTCTTGTTGTGCGGAGTGCGGGACCAGGCGGCAGTAAACCTGTGGTGACCAGTGGTAGTGGCAGTGGGTTCAGTGCACTACAGAAGCAATGAGAGAACAGACCTTGGCAAACTTTGCGAGCTTCGAATTCGGAAGAAGGCTCCCTGCGACTGCCCAGTACGTCTGGGCAGTTGCTGGCTCCTCCAGGCTTTCGAGGACTTACTTGATGGCACTCAGAACAGGCAGCACGTGGCCCAAGCGGGTGTAGTTCCCCTCGAGGTAGCGGATTCCCTCTGTGATCGCTGTCACAACTTTCTGTACGTACAAGAAGTTCGCCAAGAAGAAAGCGAGATCGTCTATTTTTTTCAGTTCTGGGAACTGACTGTTCATATGAGCCTCGTTGTCATCCGCCACAATCGCTTTAATTGCGAGATAGCTGTCGGTGACGCTTTTCCAGGCGTCAGCCGTCGTCAGCCATCTGGTGTTGTTGGGGGCCACGAGGGCGCGAGTGGGCGCCCCCACGGCTTCCTGCTGGTCTTCAGGAGCTTTCGCAACGATTCAGTATTCCGAGCTGCATGCACTACCCGATGTCACTGTGTACTTATTATAGACGTTGGGAACCGGCTTGTGGTTTTTGGTTGATGTGCCGATATCATCATTCAACAACCGGTTGAGCAGGTGGCACACGCACCTGAGAACGATCATGTGCCTGCCAGTGCTCTCCTTTCGGGCTGTCGCGAACCGCTTTGCTCCAGCGAGGATAGTGCTGCCGCTGTCCACCTCCATGCAAGCGTCCTTGAGTGCGGAGTGATCCTCAAATATCTTCGAGGGTGTCCCGGTACTCATCTCCGTCGTGCTGCCGCTTCTGCAGGACCTCGCTTGCCAGGAGGATTGGCTCTGGCACCGTGATGGACACAGACAGCAAGTGCTGCTTCTGGTTGTCACTCTTCCAGTCGTCGGCATGACAGCAGATCACCTCCTCGTCGGTCAGCTTTGCGAGAACCGGGGTCACGTGCTCCTTGTAGGCGGTCCAAGAGGGGGCCCCTCAATGCGTCAGGGGTGATGATGTGGCGCAGGGTCGGTCTCGTTGCGCGCATCGCCCGGCGGAAGTACACGTTTTTCGCCTGGTTGGACGGGATGCCCCAGGGGTTTTTCCAGGGGGGTCGGGGGGGGTCAATGACCCCCCCCGAGATTTTCCCGAAAATTCTGACCCCCCCCGGGGGGGGTCAGTTTTTGGGTCAGATTTTTCACATTTTCCGTGACCACAGGCAGGCGTGTTTCTAGTGGGGGATAAGGATGAGTCCAGCCAAGAGCCAGACGTTCACTACCGCGGCCTCCGGCGGCTGGGGGGCTCCGCCCCAGACCCCCCTTGTGGCGTATGTCTCGTACTCAAGTCATTCGATTCCCATCAGAATTCAACCACTCCAGTAGCCTCAGGACGCACAGAATCTACGCCCACAATGAACAGATGTTCACTACCGTGGCCTCCGGCGGCTGGGGGGCTCTGCCCCCCAGACCCCCCAGCTAGCGTGTGCCTGTCTAGTAACCAAGTCCTTGCGCTTCTGGCTGTGGCATATCAGGGGGTATACCTGAGGATGGTGCGAGCGGGAGAGGAACCGTGGAAGGAACCCATTCGGTACATGACTCCAGGAATCGGGATGTGACGACACAAGGACACCTGTCGCAACAGCCGGGTGCGACTGCTGGGGGTCACGTTGGCAGCGAGGGCGCGAAGCGCCCGAGCGTTCTCCCCACGGTGAAAAAATTTTCGAGGCAAAAAACACGACTGACCCCCCCCCGTTTCGAAAAATCTGAATCCTAGAAAAACCCCTGGGATGCCCCGCTGCAAAAAAAACTGGAACCAAACCCTGTCCAGCTCAGCTTGTTGGGCGGATAATGTCGCCTGCTCCGTTGTCAGGCGCGCCAGCTTCGCACGCTTCAGAGGTGGCGACGCAGCTGCCTTCTTTGCGGATGGTACAGGGGGCGGAGCAGGCGATGCGTCGGCATTCTGCTCGTTGGGGGCGGCTGTGAGGTCAACAAACCACTCAGAAACCATGGAACTGTCCGATACACCAGGGCCTGCACCTCCGCGAGCTCCCCCCTGAGCCGCTCGCAGGCGGCAAGGGGCTTGGTAACCCCTTTTCTGAATCGCGTCGGCCGCTTCGCTGGCTTGTCCAGCCTCTGCCTCTTGACAACGGCTGCGGCATCTTCGCTTGTAGTGGGGGGGGGGGGCGGGCTATACGGGTGGTGACCAGGGGTGAGTGAGTGAACGGGGGGGGGGGTCCACGTTAGCAGCCATTTATTTGGCCTAGCAAGCAGACAAATCCACACCCCACTCCTACCCACAGGGCGTGACGAAGAACCTGAACCACATCGCACGGCATGCATGCAGGTCGTTCAACACGGAGGCTCCTGGGAATATTCTCACGGAACCATACGGCCTGAACCTCTACCCGAAGCTGGTGCACACGCTCAGCAGCGAAGAGCAGACGCTGCGTGTGAAGGCACTGGAGGCGCTTCTTGGGATATTTGGGAACAAGCAGGACCATGTGGTGCGTTCTGTGCAGTATGGCGTTGTGCAGGCGCTGGTGCAGCGGCTGAAGGACCCATGCGGGAAGGCGCGTGCCCTGGCAGGGGAGTGCCTGATGCACGTCGTGGCGACCGACCTGGGCCTGGAGGAGGTGCTGCGCGAGGGGTTCGAGACCAACATCCTCGACGCTGTCGACGACGAGGAGCCCAAAGCCGCTGTGGAGGCCTTCTCCTGCATCGCAGCGATGGATCACACCGTTGGCTGCTCCCGTGGGACCGAAGCCCTGATCGCCGCAAAGTGTGTCCCAAAGTATATCGCCAAGGCGCAGAACGGCCCCCCCGCCGTCACCGAGCGTGCCCTAGTGGCACTCTGCAAGGTGCTGAATGTGAAGGAGGCCTTCATCCGCGTGCTGGAAGAGGGTGCCATGGAGACCCTCGTGTCTCTGCTCAGCAGCCCCAACCACGGCGTGCTGGAGCAGGCCTGTGAGACGATAGCCCGCCTGTGCTTTTTCTCCGCGGGGAAGCGTGCCGCCGTGAAGTTGAATGTTCTGGAGAAGCTGAAGCCACTGCTGGGGTCGAGCAGCAGCACCGTGCGCAGGTCTGCCACAGCTGCGTTGATGACGATCACGCTCGACAACGACGGCAAGAAGCAGGCGTTGGAGAAGGGCGTTGTTGCGTCCCTCACCACCACCCTGGGCCAGGAGGAGGACGAGCAGGCCCTCATCAACATGCTGAAGGCTGTCACCAACTGCGCAGAGTCGCCCAAGGCACGCCTGGAGCTCGCCACCCTCCTCCCCGCCATCAAGAGACTGCAGGACAGCAGCAATGCCCTCCTGTCCCGCTCCGCCACCCGAGCTGCCTACATGGTGGAGTGGACGCCCGGCTCCACTGCAGTGTACCCGAGCTAGAGGTGCCCGGGAAGGTTGTGGGTGGGTGGGTGGGGGCCGGGCCGGTCCTGTGCTGTGCCCTCAGCGGAGTGGAACGCCCCTTTTCCAAGTGGGTGGAGCCGGCAGGGCGCGGATGTGTGGAAAAAGAAGAAGGGAACGGGAGAGGCAGATCACCCTCAACCCCCCCCCCCTACCCAACGTCAATCCAACGCTGCACGGCACAACTGATAGATGCACGCAACAGTGTGGTGATCTGGGGGGTGGGGGCCTATTTATCCAAAAGTATTTACATTGTTGGGTGGCGACGCTGAGCTGATTCGCAGAGTTGTGGTGCCCTTGCACAACGTTTTTCTTTCGAACAGGCTCACGCGAACCTCTCTGGAGAGTGTTGGGTATCGCTTGCGCAAGGGGGGCGGGGGAGCTGCCCCCCCCCCCCCCCCCCCGGACCCAGCCCTTCGGACACATGTGCACGCCAACCCCACTTCGGAGGACACACCCACCCACAGCAGGTTGGAGGGCTGTAGCCCTCGCTGCACCTTCGCAATGGCGGGGATCATGAACGCGATGACGAAACTGCAGCAGGCGATTGCACAGGGCCCGCCTCCTGGGTACATCCCAGGGAAGGGCCGTGGTGCGATGGCCTTCATGACGCGGGGCGACCTGGGGCCCGTGTCAGCTGCGCAGCAGGCTGAGAAGAAGAAGCCTGAGGTCCAGGAGATGAACGACGCGAAGTTCGACCACTTCGCAGGGTACAACCAGAGTCTTGTCCGCGGGATCAACGTCACCTCTGAGGACAAGGAGGCGGAGAAGATCTACGACGTGGTTGACACACACATGGAGCAGAAGAATGTCAAGAAGCGCAAAGGCGGATCTGACGATGTGGAGGACAGGCTCCCCACAGCACGCGAGATCGCAGCCGACCTGAAGCCGGACCTTGCCAAGATCAGCCTCAACGAGTGGGAGAACCTGCCGGACCCCGTGTCGCTGCGGCAGAAGCGCCGGAAGAAGGACGACGCCCCATCCATGCGTGTGCCGGACAGCGTGATCCTCAGCTCCATCCGCAACCAGGGGTCCGACACGTCCATCCCGGGAACCGCCACTGCCGTGTCCGGCACCCAGACAGAGCTGCGTGCCGGCACCCTCTCCATGGTGCTTGACGCAGAGTCGCACTCCGTCAGCGGTCAGGCTGCAGGCACACGCGACGGTATCCTGACTGACCTGGCCCATGCGAGCGACCGTGCCTCGATGTTCTCCGACGTCAAGAAGATGCGCATGACCTGCAAAGCTATCCTGAAGGTGCGCCCGAAGGATGAGGATGCCTGGGTCGGCCTCAGCCGTGCGGAGCGCCAGTCGGGCAGCACCGAGGCGGCAAAGGATGTCATCGCACAGGCGTGCCTTGCGAACCCCAAGTCTGAGGAGATCTGGGTCGAGGCCCTCAGCCTCTGCCAGAAGGGGTCGGAGGAGGCACGCATGATGGCGCGGAAGGCCACGGCAAACGTCCCGAAGAGCGCCAAGCTGTGGACAGCACGTTACGAGCAGGAGGCTGACGACATGCACAAGGTGGAGGTGCTGCAGGCAGCCCTCGAGGAGGTGCCCACCTCGGAGAACCTGTGGATGCTGTGTGTGGACCTGCAGGAGAGCGCGGCAGACGCAAAGGAGCTCCTCTCTGCTGCGGTGGAGAACGTGCCGACCAGCGTCGACCTGTGGCTGGCGTACGTCAAGCTGGAGCCGAAGCACAAGCAGGCGAAGAAAATCCTCAACAACGCGTGCAAAAATAACCCCACCGACAGGCGGATCCGCGTGGCGGCGGGGCAGCTGGAGGAGGCGCATCAGAACTTCGACACGATGGAGACCATCATGCAGGTGTCGGTGCAGGAGCTCACCCCCTCCTACAGCAAGCGGTCTGAGTGGTTCGACTCTGCTGTGGAGTGCGAGCGGTGTGGGTTCCCTGCGACGGCAAAGGCGATCGTGTTCGCCGCGGTGGATCTGGAGGTGGATGTGACGGACCAGCAGGCGCGTGAGCACACCTACATCGACGATGCGAAGAAGCATATGGAGGCGAAGGAGATCCCGATAGCGCGCTACATCTATGCCTATGCGTTGCAGCAGTTCCCAGACATGGAGCACTTCTGGGGGCTGGCGGCGGAGCTGGAGCAGAGGTTTGGCACACCCGAGACCCATGCCGGCATTCTGCAGGAGGCAGTCATACACTGC
Source organism: Rhynchopus euleeides (assembly GCA_963210315.1). Taxonomy (NCBI): domain Eukaryota; phylum Euglenozoa; class Diplonemea; order Diplonemida; family Diplonemidae; genus Rhynchopus; species Rhynchopus euleeides. The sequence goes on from OY723278.1 coordinate 1,877,975, forward strand.
AGCACGTCACGCCAACTCTGGCTGATGCTCGCGAAGCTGCAGTGGCAGACAGGAAAGGCCGACTCTGCTCGTGCTGTCCTCGAGCAGGCATTCAAGCACCTTCCGCGCGACCCGCTGGTGTGGGTCGCTGCGGCAAAGCTGGAGGCGGAGACGGGCAACACTGCCCGTGCCTCCACCCTGCTCGAGAGGGCGCGCAGCGAGATCGGTATCAGCGAAGGGGCTGCCGCCCTGTGGATGAAGTCTGCTAAGCTTGCCAGACAGGTATGCCCCACCCCCCCTCGCTGTGCAGGTGATTATACACATTCAGTGTCTTGTTCGTGAAAGAGATACATGAGGGCAGCTCCTCAACCTTCTTACAAAGACGAGGTGGGGGTGGGACCCGCAGCACATAATCAGTGGGGTGTTTAGGCTTGACCTCTCTGGCACACTGTCGCCCTGTCACACCACACCCCCTTCAGCTCGGGGATCGCGACACCGAGCGCGAGTTGCTGGACGACGGCATCAAGAAGTTCCGTACGGACGAGAAACTGTGGCTCATGCGGCTGCAGTGGGAGGAGTGGAACGTCTCCCGCACCGGGGTATGTCCTGCTGTGCGTGCCCCACACCCCCATCCGCCTCGACTGCCAGGGTCACCGTGTTCCCTCCAGTTTCAGCAAGCCTCTGTGCCGTGCTCCACGCCCCTTCTTTCTCCCCCACAGGGATCCATCACGGATGCGCAGCGGAAGCAGCTGCGCCTCCAGTACACCAGTGCCATCAAGGCCGTGGCGGCATGCGTGCACATCTGGATCATGGCGAGCCACATCGAGGAGGTGCTGTGCAAGGGCGTTGTGAAGGCACGTGCCTTGCTGGAGAAGGCGCGCACCATCATCAAGGGCAACGATACGCTGTGGCTTGCGAGCATCCGCCTCGAGCTGCGGGACAGGAACACCGACACCGCGAAGAAGCTGCTCAGCAAGGCGCTGCAGGAGTGCCCGCAGAGCGGCGTGCTGTGGGGCGAGGCCATCTCCCTCGAACCCGCGGGACCCCGCAAAGCCAAGGCAACAGATGCCTTCCAGAAGGTCAAGAAGAACGGCCTGGTCAGCTGCGCTATGGCACGTGTTCTGTGGAGTCTCCGTGATATCGACCGCGCACGGAAGCTGTTCCAACACGCCGTCAAGTACGGCGGGGACAACGGAGACATCTGGGCCTTCTACTACAAGTTTGAGGTGCAGGAGGGCACGGAGGGGACTGTGGCTGCCGTGCTCTCGAAGTGTGCCAAAACTGCACCGCACTACGGCGAGCTGTGGACGAAGATATCGAAGTCCACCAGCAACACCACGCTGGGTGGGTGCCGCCTCAGCACCGAGCAGATCTTGAAGATGGTATGATTACATGCGGTCGTGTTCATCCCCGCCCCGCCTGCCTTGGGGCATGGGTGTCATGCCCCCCATGCGTTGGGGAAAGCGTCATTAGATCACCACCGTGCAATGTGCCCAGCCATATCCACCCACACTGCACAGGTCGCAGTCGATCTCCCTGAGTACGACGAGCACTGATCTACGCTCTGCATCCTGCTACGCTCGCCCGATGCCGATAGTTTTTGTTCTGAAGGCAGTGTGGCAGGGTGACAGGGTCTGGCAGTGATTTGCCTTCAGGGGGGGGTTTTTTTTTGCAATTCGAGGCATGTGCGTATGGCAATGCCGTCGACGGGCGCCCTCATCTCCGGAGCCCCTGTTTGGGTGCGGAGCACATGGGGGAAAAAGAATATTGTGCTTCCGTTTGGTTTGACAGGCGATTAAGCTTGCCTCTGAAGTCACCCGGGGACGAGAGCTCGTTGTCTGCTACGTGTGGGAAGATACATAAGGAAGGAATCCTGAACAACGAACCAGAGGGACGTGTTGCCGAGACACCCTCTGCGTGTGAGGGGTGGGGGGAGGGGGGGGGGGGGGGCGCGGGAGATCGCGAGAGTTTCTACACACTGTGCAGAAGAACCAATTTTCGATGCCCCCTCCCCTCGGCAGCCCGACCGCATCAGCCCATAAACCTCCGCACAGACCTACATATGTGTGTCACTTGGCCCCTACCCCACCTCTTCTCTCTTTCTCTCTCTCTCTCCCCCCAACAAGACGCCCCATCTCACCTCCCCCACCCATACAAACCACAGCAGGCTCCACCACGGGCCTGCCACACAGCTCGCTGCACCCCCTCCCCTGCCCCTGTGCAGCTGCGGCACAATGGCGCTCGAGAAGAGCCGTGCGGAGCTGAAGCTCAACCTGCTGGCTTCCACAGCCACGGGGGGGATCACGATGGCCATGACCAACTGGATGGACTGCCTCCGCATCCGCTGGCAGCTGCGGGGTGCCGACAAGGCTGTGGCACGCACGGGGGGCATGACGTCCTATCTGGCAGGCCTGGTGCGTCAGGAAGGGCTCTGGGGTGGGCTGTGGAAGCATGGCCTGGCCATCAACTGCATTGCCTGCTGTGGCAGCATGGGGACGCGTATTGGCCTGTATCCTTTCATACGTGATGCCATGGGGGCGAAGGACGCAGAGACCGCTTCGGGATTCCGCATGTTTGCGGCAGGGCTGGTTTCTGGCATGTGTGGCTACCTGCCGTGGATCCCTGTGTTTGCGGTCAAGACGCAGCTTCATTCGGAGGCGGGTGTCCGCGATGCAAGCGGCGTGCTGCTTACAGGCTCGGCGAAGGGGCGGAAGCGGACGTTTGAGAATGGGCTGCAGGGTCTGTATGTCACAGCAAAAGGGCAGGGGCTGCGTGGCCTGTACAAAGGGGCGGCCACGTTCACAGCGAGGGGGTCTGTGCTCAGTGGGTCCCAGCTGGCTTGCTACGACTCGATGAAGACGTGGCTGAGGGGGCATGGGGTGGAGGACGGCCCGCGGTTGCACTTCGTGGCGTCGCTGGTGGCGTCCATCGGTGTGACGTGTGCGGTGATGCCTCTCGATTCTATCTTTACCTCGTATCAAGCGTCGCGTGTGCTGCACCCGGACAGCCCGCACCCCAATGTTTTCTACACAGCGAGACACCTTTACGGCGTGCACGGCGTGGCGATGTTCTACAGGGGTTGGTTTGCGATGTTCTTTCGCATGTTCCCCACAAGCATAGCGACCTTCTACATCTACGAACAGGTCCGGAGTCGGCTGGGTCTGGCGTATCTCGACTGATAGGGCGACTGCCGCTGTATAGTGCCCCTGTCATGTCAGGAAGGTCGGTTGCGAGTGCGGCAGCAACGTGCACGCTCTGATGAGTTGATCTTGTTTGCAATCTATCCGCTATCCCATTTTTCGGCAGTCGCTTTGTCTCGACTGCATTGGTTCTGATGCAAGGGGTTCCTCATCCCCCGTGTGCTCACAGCAGGTTGCAGTAGTCGTGCCTCTCGCGATTCTTCGCAGGGCGCCCAGGATGCCTAGCAGATCAGCGGGGTCCACGAGGCGTGCTGTGCCGGTGCGTTGCACAGTTGACGCCTGGGTGGACCCTCGGGTATCCCTCATAAGTGCTGAGCGGCTGAACAGGTTCCCGTACAGCAGAGCGGCAGGCGCCCCACCCCCCACACATGTTGGTGCCGTCTTGTGGAAGTGGGGGGCAGGGTGCAGGGGTGGGGTGTGTAGGCCTGGCACACCGGCCTGCACACAGCAAGTCGCTTCAGCTCAGTTGAACATAACACAACACAACACAACCCTCAACACAGATCTTCCTTGTTTTAGTTTTATCAAAAGTAACAATGGCGTACGACGGTGCTGTTGGTATCGACCTGGGTACGACGTACTCGTGCGTCGGTGTGTGGCAGAACGAGCGTGTTGAGATCATCGCGAACGACCAGGGGAACCGGACGACCCCGTCGTACGTGGCCTTCACGGACAGCGAGCGTCTGATCGGTGATGCCGCGAAGAACCAGGTGGCGATGAACCCGACGAACACGGTGTTCGACGCCAAGCGTCTGATCGGGCGCAAGCTGTCGGACGCGTCGGTGCAGAGCGACATGAAGCACTGGCCCTTCCAGGTGGTGGCCAAGGCTGACGGGAAGCCCCTGATCGAGGTGCAGTACATGGGGGAGAAGAAGACCTTCATGCCGGAGGAGATCTCCGCCATGGTGCTGATCAAGATGAAGGAGACGGCCGAGGCGTTCCTCGGGAAGGAGGTGAAGAAGAGCGTTGTGACGGTGCCGGCGTACTTCAACGACTCGCAGCGTCAGGCGACGAAGGACGCGGGCACCATCTCCGGGATGGAGATCCTGCGTATCATCAACGAGCCGACGGCCGCCGCCATCGCGTACGGGCTGGACAAGACGGACGAGCAGGAGAAGAACATCCTGATCTTCGACCTGGGTGGTGGCACGTTCGACGTGACGCTGCTGACGATCGACGGCGGGATCTTCGAGGTGAAGGCGACGGCCGGTGACACTCACCTGGGTGGTGAGGACTTCGACAACCGGATGGTGAACCACTTCGTGGAGGAGTTCAAGCGGAAGCACAAGAAGGACCTGACGCAGAACCAGCGTGCCCTGCGCCGTCTGCGCACCGCGTGCGAGCGCGCGAAGCGCGCCCTGTCGTCGGCCGCCCAGACCAGCATTGAGATCGACTCGCTGTACGAGGGGATCGACTTCTACACGTCGGTGACGCGTGCGCGTTTCGAGGAGCTGTGCGCGGACCTGTTCCGCTCGTGCCTGCGCCCCGTGGAGCAGGTGCTGACGGACGCCAAGATGGACAAGCGCTCCATCCACGAGGTTGTGCTGGTCGGCGGGTCGACCCGTATCCCGAAGATCCAGGGGATGGTGAGCGACTTCTTCGGCGGGAAGGAGCTGAACAAGTCGATCAACCCCGACGAGGCTGTGGCCTTCGGTGCGGCCGTGCAGGCCTTCGTGCTGACGGGCGGGCAGAGCAAGCAGACGGAGCAGATCCTGCTGCTGGACGTGACGCCGCTGACGGTGGGTATCGAGACCGCCGGGGGTGTGATGACGGCGCTGATCAAGCGCAACACCACCATCCCGACGAAGAAGAGCCAGGTCTTCTCGACCTACAGCGACAACCAGCCCGGCGTGCACATCCAGGTGTTCGAGGGTGAGCGTGCGATGACGAAGGACTGCCACCAGCTGGGGACGTTCGACCTGTCGGGTATCCCGCCGGCCCCGCGTGGCGTGCCCCAGATCGAGGTCACCTTCGACGTGGACGCCAACGGCATCATGAACGTGTCCGCCGAGGACAAGACCACCGGCAAGAAGTCCCAGGTCACCATCACGAACGACAAGGGCCGCCTGTCCCAGGCCGAGATCGACGCCATGTGCAAGGACGCCGAGAAGTACGCGGACGCCGACCGCGTCGCGAAGGAGCGCATCGAGGCGAAGAACGGTCTGGAGAACTACGCCTACTCCATGAAGAACACGATGGCCGACGAGAAGACCGGCGCCCTGGTGGGTGAGGACGAGAAGAAGAAGGTCAACGACGCCTGCGAGGAGGCCATCCGCTGGCTGGACAGCGCCCAGGAGGTATGTCCCACTGCCACACTGCCGCACTGCCGCACACACACCCAGTGCCGCTGCTTCTGCTTTGCTTGCCGCACAGCCTTCGCTCTCCCTGCATCCCCCTGCTCTCTCTCTTTGCCACCACGCTGCACACCACTACACCACGCCACACCACCGCAGGCCTCGAAGGAGGAGTACGAGTCGCGCCAGAAGGAGCTGGAGGGTGTGTGCACCCCCATCGTCACGAAGATGTACCAGCAGCAGGGCGGTGCCGGTGGCATGCCCGGTGGTATGCCCGGCGGCATGCCGGGTGCGGGCGCTGGTGCCGGTGCCGGTGCCGGGCCCCAGGTCGAGGAGGTCGACTAAGATGTCACCCCTCTCGCATGAGCAGGTACCTCCACGGGCCTGCTGCACCCCACGTCCCATACACCCTGCCTTACCCCATTCTCCTCGAAGCACACCGCTACGCCCGTCCTCGCTGTTATGCCAAGCCGCACACCTCGCATCTCCCAATGAGGGAGACGGTCACTGCGTAGCTTGTCGTGTTTCACAGCGTGGCGGCTAGGTGGTGCGTCCCGACGCTTTTATTTTTTTGCTGTGCCCCTCATCCCCCCCCACCCATGATTCCCGCGCTTCAGTCTCGCTGAAGTGCAGGTCTACTACCTTTGATTCATCAGTCGCCCCCCACCCCCCCCCCCCTCTCTCTCTCTCTCGTGTTGTTTTTAGAACACTCGGCAGCAAAGAAAAACTTATTTTTTATTTTGATTACCGATCAGGCTTGGATTGCCAAAGTACAAAGCTCTTACTGACTCTTCCCGCCCACCCGATGTGGTATGCAAGGCTCTGCGTCGCGCCTGCGCGCTTCCCGCCCTGCTCCAACGTGAACTCTGAGGTCAGGTTTGCCACCACCTCATCAGGCTGTGTCGTAGTTTTATCGCTGCAGGTGGAGGGGGGTGATCGTCGAAGAGGATTGCCCCCTGCCCAGACTCTCTTTATGCCCCGCTCCCCCCCACCCCCTTTCCATTCTGTTGTAGAGCCAGTAGATCAGGGGAAGTCCTTTGCCAAACCCCCGCGCCATTGTTTTTTTGTTGCTGCCTCATTTGGGGTGGTTTTGGTGCATGCCAACAAGAAGGCTGTGGGGTGTGGCACGCAGTGTCTTTTGCTTGTGATTCGAAAGGACGGAAAGCGAGAGTGTGTGTCACGTGGCTGGAGGTTGTGGATTTCCAAGAAAATTAAGCATGTCCCAAGAAGAGCGTTGTTATCTCAACCAGGCCGTCAATACTTTAAAAAAACATCCGTTGTGGGTCTTCGCTTTGTGCAAGGTAAAGCGCGTCCACTTTTCTGCGCATCAGAGTGAAGGCGCTCAGTAGGGAGTATAAGGGAGAGAAACGAGGACGGGTCGATTTATTTTTTGGCGGAAGGCGCAGCAAAGAACAGAATAACAGATGATTTTTTTTTGATGGAAACCATCCGGAAAAAGAGAGGTCCAGACAGAGAGTGAGAATGCGGCGTGGTATGCACCGAGCGAATGTGGAAGAGGGGATTTCCCCCCACCCCCCGCCCCCACCCCACCCCACCCCTCCCCACAACCTCGTTGGGCACAATGCAATAAATCTCACGGTGCTGCATTGTCTTTCACTCAGGCAGGCCCCTGTTGTGCTGTGCACACCACACATAATTATCACATCACCTCACATCACTCTCACCCCACCCCACCCGCTACAGCAGCTCTCGCCGAACATCTCCCTCACTCAATCCCCCCCACCCCACCCCATATGGCGACACCGACCGTCGCGGTTGACGTGTCATGCGCCAAGGCATCCCCTCGCCCCAACAGTGCTCCCACAGCAGGGCCGCGCCACAGCCGCCTCTGGTGGACCGCCTCCGTCCTCTGCACGGCATGCTGCGTGCTGGCTGCCTGGCCCGCAATCTCCGCCGCCTCACACCACCTGCTGCCCCACAGCGATGGCACATCTGACACTCTCCGGCACAACCCCTCCGCAAGACCGCCGCTACATCTGTCCCGGCTGGGCGACGCCCAGCAGGACCTGCAGCAACAGGACCCCGAACCCAGCCCCACCGCGAACTCGACAGGGCTATACCCCTTCCGTGTCATGTCGGAGGAGGCAATCCGTGGGGGTGGTTTTGTGGTCTACTTCGCGCTGCTCCTCTACATATTCTGCGGTGTTGCCGCTGTGTGCGATTCCTACTTCCTCCCTGCCCTGGAGGCGATCAGCAGGGGGCTCAAGCTGAGCGACGACGTCGCGGGCGCCACCCTCCTCGCTGCAGGGGGGAGCGCGCCTGAGCTGTTCATCTCCTTCCTCGGGGAGTTCGTCGCGAGGTCAAATGTGGGGTTTGGCACCATCGTCGGCAGCGCCGTGTTCAACATCCTCTTCGTCATATCGATGTGCTGCTTTGCCACAGCCGCAATCGCCCCTAAAGGCATACCCCTCGACTGGTGGCCCATCACACGGGATTCCACATTCTACACAGTGGATATAGTCGTCCTCTCTTTCTTCTTTTCGGATGGGGTTATCGAATGGACAGAGTCGCTCACCCTCCTCCTCCTCTACCTCCTCTACGTCAGCTCCATGGCGTACAGCAGCCACGCCAGGGAGCTCATCACACGCTGCTGCCTCGGGGGGGTCAGCGTATGCGCCTCCCCTGGAATCGGGGATGCACACCACCTCCGCGAGCAGGAGGGGCGCATGCAGGCGAGCGCCTCTGCCACACGCCCCTGCAGGCCGATTGCTGTGGTGCGGGGGACCCCCAGCGCATCACCGCCGCGCAGCAGAGGGGGGGACTGCGGGTTCTCCAAGCTGTTGGAGCTGCACGGATCGTCGCAGCCCCCGACGCCTTCTGCTGGCGGTGCGCAGAACGACCACCCCGAGCCCCCACAAGGGGGTGGGCCCAGCCCTCTCGCAGCTCCGGGTATTGGGGTGTGGGGTCGGGAGGGCTGTGCTGACAAAGCAGATAACCCCGACCCGGACGCGGGTAGCCGGCGGCAGCAGCAGAAGGGGTTTGCGAGAGTGTCACAACAGCCCCAGCCCACCGCCGCCTCTTCGGGGAGCCCCGGCGTGGGGCAGGCCGAGCTTGAGGTGGACTCCGCCCAACCCGCGCCCGCTTCCTACCCCACCTCCCCTGTGGCGCACAGCTGGGAGGAGGGGAGGTTTACGATACGCCCTTTCCGCGCGCAGGCCCTGGGGGATCTGGGAGGGGGGGGCGATGCGCAGGTGCAGGGCGGGGCGCTGCCGGAGGAGCATCCCACCCCGACCGGATCGTCGGACTCCTCGAAGGATGATGGGAGGTGTGTCGATTTTAAATCGATCTCTGCGGACAACTCCTCGGTTTACTCCCATTCCGGGAGGATGGATGCGGGGGACAGCCTCCGCCTGGGATTTTCCGACGGGATGTTCCTGGGATGCCACGCTGGGGGCCACTGCGGGTTAGAAGCGCTGCACCTCATGCACGTCTCCCTCGGCCCAGGCATGTCAGGCATCGGCATCGCCCCCTCCAGCGAAGCCAGCGATGCTGATCACTGGAGCCCCTGCGCCCCTCTCCCTCGGGATGGCCTCGCGGGATGCCTCTTTGCGGCTGCGATGTACCCTATACGCCTCCTCCTCTGGGCAACTATCCCACGCCCCCCTGGGGGGCTCGAGAGTGACGGGGTGTGCCGGGCAGTCTGCGCCCCCTGGCTCCGCTGCGCAGGGGTGTTTATCGCGAGCCTGCTGTGGCTGGGCCTGCTGACCTCCGTGATGGTGTGGCTGTCGGAGGAGGTCGGGGCGGCCCTCGGGATCCCCCCTGAGGCGATGGGGTATACGGTGCTGGCTGCGGGGACCAGCCTGCCGGATCTGATCTCCTGCGTGCTGGTGGCCCGGCTGGGGAAGGGCGACATGGCGGTGTCCAGCTCTGTCGGGAGCAACATCTTCGACATCACGTTTGCCCTCCCGCTGCCCTGGCTGATCAGGTCCCTCTCGTCTGGGATGGCTGGCAAGCCCGTCTCCTCCAAATCGCTCGGACTCTCCGTCATGCTGCTCTGTGCCACCCTCCTCTGCACGCTAGGCGCCATCGCGTCCCTCGGGTGGCGACTCAGGGTCCGCCTCGGAGTTGTCTGCTTCCTGTTCTATGTTGTGTTTGTCTCCGTCTCTCTCCTTGCCGAGTATGGTGTCTTTTGAGGTGGGTGCTGTGCGCTCGGTGTGCTCTGCAAGTATTGGCTGTGTGGGTGTTGTTAATGAATCAAAATATTCTGTTTTGGCCAGCGTGCACCCCCCTGCACTAAACAGACAATATTCCTGTGGAATGCTGTGCAGCGGATATCTCATCAAGAGCCAAATGTGTGTTATACACCCCTCCAATAAACCATTCACGCGTGTGTGCCCATTCGAGGTAGCATCTGAGGTTCCGGTGCGGACACTCAGCAAATATCTTAACCTGTGTGTGCATGGGCTGTATCAAGACAGCGGCAATGCCTGCCACCTGGCTGCGCCATGTGATAACCTGTGGGGGAGGGGGTAACCATCAAAACCGGCGCGGGTTGGTTTTCCCGCTGTGACCCCCCCCTGCTGTGTGTGAGGGCATGTGTCCAGGGTTATCCACTCAAATGTGTGAAACGGTGTGTTGACGCATCAAAGGGCTAGCGTGCCCTGCCCTGATGCGATCCGCTATCACAACAGTGTTGATGATATGCGTTGCCCTGTGCCCGCTGTACCACCAATAGTGACGGCTCGTTGCTGCCCGAGAGACGTGCCGTTCATGCCAACGTGCGTGCGTGTCTCCAGTCGGGTGTATAATCTCATAATTTATGTTGACCGATCGTACGATATGAACACCGCCCCCTCCGCGGAGCGTTGTTCCGTTGTGTCTCCGCCCCCTCCGCAACATCATCTTCTGGCCATCGAAATTGATTTGAACAAGAAGTAGAGCCTATTGCCTTCTGGCACCAATGTCATCAGTGTCTGTGAAGCCGTGCCCTCTCGACCTGTGTTTTGATAAAGGGCGTCGCCGGGACAGGGGGCTGGGTTTGTCGTTCTGCGGGGACCGATATTTTCCCCGAACCTGCCAAGATTCATCATCTTGCTGCAAAATCCCTTCAGCACATCCCCCTCAGCACCACCACAGCTTTCCCAAGCTCGGGCGGCAGGGGGGTATGCTTACTGGGGGGGGGGCAAATAATAGAGGGGTACGGAAATCGGCGGTTTTGGCGGCGCACCTGGCCGAATAATTGAGGGGGGTGTGAGCAAGTATGCCTGGGACTTTGGCCTTTTTGGGCCCAAAAAGGGGTCGGGATTCCACTTTTTCTCCAATGGTTTTTCGGGGGGGAAATGGCGCGCAATCCCCCTCGCGGGCAAGAAAATCCCCCCATCCCCACCACACAACCAGTGTGAGTGTGGTGTGTGGGTATTGGACGCCCTGTGTGATGAGAGATAGTGGCAACACAACAGCAACATGCCAGGCAAGGGGTGCCAAAAATGGGTTTTCGGGGCGTTATTATAACGACCCCTTCCTATGCCCAGTGGCACAAGCTCAAGGATTTGGTTGCTCGACATACGGGGGGTCTGGGGGGCGGAGCCCCCCAGCCGCCGGAGGCCACGGTAGTGAGTATCTGTTCCTTGCGCCGTAGTGGGAGCGCGTGGGAGTTGCGGGCGTACAGATTGTTGGCTGCGTCCTCCTGAGGCTACTGAGAGTGGTCTGGGTCCCATTCGCTGATGTGAACCCAAAGGACTTGGCTACAAGACAGGCACACGCTCCAGCCTAGTGGTACAGGGGGGTCTGGGGGGCGGAGCCCCCCAGCCGCCGGAGGCCACGGTAGTGAACGCCTGGCTCTTGGCTGGGGAACAACGCCGGGTTTTGGCTGGAACAACCGAAAAAGGGGCGGGTGTCCGGAGGATTCATCCCCATCCCCCACTAGAATACCACCTGCCCCCGAAAAACTTCACCCAGAAAACCTGTGGGGAAAAAATTCCACCTAAAAATACCTCGGGGTTTACATCGATGCCTGCTACACGATGTCGGACCACGTCGACCACGTCGTGACCACCTGTATGCGACGCCTGAGCATACTGCGTATGTTGGCAGGCACCGACTGGGGCTCAAGTGGAGACACGCTGCGCCAGGCCTACCTGACGTATGTCTACCCCATCCTGATGTACGCCGCAAGCGTTTACACCCCTGGCCTGACCGCGAGGAACCTCAAACGCCTGCAAGATGTCCACCGCACCGCAGCCCTGATTATCACAGGCTGCATGAAGAACACCAGCACGGCGAAGCTCCTCTGGGAATCACACCTACGAGACCTCGACCTCGACTTCAAGGTTGCGGTGTGCACAGACCACGAACGCTTCCGCCGCGTGCCCCACTCCCCAGGATACCGGGCGCAACTAAATACCGGGAACACGGGAGGCAGCTGGCTACATCAGGCACGGAGTCTGGTGAAATCCTCGAAGGTCGACGGGCGCACCCCCCTGCTGGCCCCCCTGCATGCAGCACACCCCATCCCCCCCTGGGAATGGAACCTGGTGCTGCCACGAGTGCACATCCTGGCGACGCTGCCGGGGCTCACCGCCCCGAAGGCCGCCACCCCGAAAGACACCCTCCGGGACCTGGCAGAGCAGACCATCCAGGCCCTCCCGACGTGCGCCTGGCATGTCTACACCGACGGGTCAGTCTCCAACTCCACATCGCGGCAGCAACAGGGCGGCGCGGGCGCAGCGGTGTACAGCATGCCGGAGGGCCGCCTCAAGAAAAAGCTCGCCTGGCCGGCAGGACTCCGTTGCATCAGCTACCAGGCAGAGCTGGTGGCCATCAGAGAATCCCTCGCCCACCTATGCACCGTGGTAACCCAAGGCGAAACGGTCGCCATCCTCACCGACTCGCAGAGCGCACTGAATGCACTGCTGAGCGGCCCCCAGCGAGCGAGGGGGTCCACCGAATGGGACATCTGGCAGAGGCTGCGCAAGCTCGCCCAAACATACGATGTCACCACCCACCTCCGCTACATCCCGTCGCATGTTGGGGTGGTAGGGAACGAACTTGCTGACAAGCAGGCGCAGATCGGTGCGTTCAAGCCCCAGATGGAGCCGATCAGCCTCGCGTCGGCCCGTGTCACCCTCCGCCGACACATATACAGCGGGACCACGTTGCCCCGCACAGACAGCGTGTACGCGTATCGGTCAGGAATCGGGGAGACGCGACTGCAGCGCCCTGACCTCCGCATGGAGGGCCTTACCCGCTTAGGGGAAACCACCATCCGCCGCCTCCGGGCCGACCACCACCGCCTGGTGTACGACCACGACGTCCCGGGCAGCGCACAACCACCGTGCAAACCCTGCCTGAAGCTTGCGCCGGACAGCCCCCCGCCTGGGGTCTCGCTGAAGCACCTATTCTTCGGCTGTCCCGCGACAGCGTCAGCCCGACACCACCTCACAGCCACAAGCGTGCACAACCTGCTGCTGCACAACTGCAAGGGGGCCCTACGCTACCTGGCTGAGGCAGGGGTGACGGAGCACAGCGAGAAGGACTACCTGATCTCGTGAAACCTGCAAAAATCAACAGCGGTCAAGGGCTTCGGCCTGACACCCCAGCACCCCCCCCCCCCCACCCCCAGACCCACGTCACTTTCCACGGGCCGCCAGGCGCGTCAGCGTCGGCGACCGCCCGCCCCCAGTCTGAGAGGCAGCAGCCACGACTCGGCAGGAGGCGGGCACAACAAAAAAAAGGGAGAGTCGTCACTGTGCATATCAGCACGGTCCCGCCCTCTGAGCCAGACTAACCCGCCCATAAAGGAAAAGAGGAAGAGGCGACGTAAGGCAATGCCTCCGTGCGGCAAGGAGAACACGAAACAGCGTCCCCCCTCACCGGGGGACGCGACGAGCACGGCCAAAAATCGTTCAAATCGTTCAAAAAACCCAAGGAGAAAAAAAAATTCCCTCCCTATAAAAACCCAAAGGGTCTTCGCTCCATCCGCCAAAAAAAACCAAAAAAAACCGGAAAAAACCTGTGAAAAAGTCGGAAAAAAAGAGTGTGGGGTGTTGGGTCCAGTTTAGCAAAGTGAGCTTATTTTTCGAAAATTGAAAAATTGGGGACACCAAAAGTCCCCAGAAAAATCTTCGACTTGGCCCGCAGAGTGATTTTTTTTGGTGAAAAACGATTTCAACAGTTGTCCAACAGTTGCTGTACAAGACGGCACACCGTTCTCTGCGCATGGGCTGCTGCACGTGAATCATTTGGATGTCCGAGGGGCTATCGGAACGAGGAGGGCCACGAGCCTGAACTACCCGCCAGCAGTGATCCCGTGCCAGGGCTGGCAGGGGGCCGCGGCCCCACCTCCCTTTTTCTGTAATTGTTTGGGAGGGTGGGCCGCCAGGGGTGGCATGGCCCTACCCTCGGCCCTACCTCCCGGGTCAGATTTTGGGGCTTTTGCGTTCGGCCTTGTGGCCGAGTTTTCATGCGCCGCAGCGTATGAAAACCCAACGGCATGCTGGGGGCTTGATGGTGTTCATCGAAGCGCACCTCATCATGCCCCAAGCGAAGGACCATCCCCGCCTGGAATGTGCAACAGCACCAACCGGTGTGGGGACTAGCCTTCGAAGACTTTCAGGATGTTCACTACCGTGGCCTCCGGCGGCTGGGGGGCTGGATTCCTAATTTTTGATCCAGCAGGACGACCAAAGGCAGCAACATGCGGTGCCTCTCGAATTGGGTGAAAATGTTCTGTGAAACGACATACTGAAGTGTGGGAGGAGGAGGCGAGCACAAAAGGGCGTCGGCTACCGCACGCCCTTTGAGCGCAGCCGACGACGACCGAACCGGCCACCGGCCGGGAGGTGCGTGTGGCGTGGGGGGCGAAGCCCCCCACGCAAGGGGGGTCCGGGGGGCGAAGCCCCCCGGAAAAAAATTTGGGGTTTTTTGGCCTATTTTTGGCCATTTTCCGCTGCATTTGTTTGATTTTGGGTCGGGAAAGGTATGGCCAGGAAGTGGGAAAAATTGAGGAAAAAGTCGGAAATTTTCAGGTTTGCCCATATAAACCATGGGTCACAGATTCCGATTTTTGGGTCAGACTCCAAGTTTGACACAAGGGAAAATAGGCAAAATTTTTCACCTATTTTTGGTCACCTAAGGGGGGGGGCTTCGCTCCGGGTCACTGACCCAAGCTGACCCAGATTGACCCGGAGCGAAGCCCCCCATTTTCCTAAGGTGAAAAACCCCAGGGTGACCCAAATTGACCCAAGTTGACCCAAATTGACCCGGAGCGAAGACCCCCAAAGAGAAAAAAAGTGCAATCCTGAATCGGGACTTGGACTCCACATTTAGCTTCATACTTGGGTGTGAGTCTTTTTTTTTTGCATCCATAAGTGGTGCTCGCAGGCACCCCATCGCCAAAATGACCCCACCACGATCCGCACAGATCCCAAACGTTCAAAAGAACGGGGTTTTGGACACCCATGACCAGTCCCTGAACCAGACCCAGGTTTCATGGGTGAAGCTTGGCACCTCTACCACCATGACCCACTACGATCTGCACAAATTCCAAACGTTCGGAATATTGGGGTTTTGGAACACCCAAAGAGGGGGTCCCGCTGGGTGGGTAGGTGGGGTGTTCGCTGCCCCCAGTCACATCCTCTGAGGATCAGCCTCTGACCCACATTTCTCGATGAAGTTTGACACATCGACCCAGCTGATTTGGAAAATCGTGAATTTTTTTTGGCAAAAAAGACCGCTCAGCCCCGCCAAACTCGGATCAAATCAGGTGGTCGACCGACAAAACGACCCCACTCCGAGCCGCACAGATGCCAAATATTCAAGAGCGCGAAATTTCCACCCCCCAAAAATCAAATAGTGGAGGGGGTCCGAAAACCCCCATTTTCGTCGGCTGGCACGGTGAATAATAGAGGGGCCCTCTAGTATTTGCCCCCCCCCAGTAAGCGGGCTACCCAGTGGCACATTGAAGAGGATCCGGCGATGTGGCTTGAGAGCACACCAATAGTGTACCCTGCGCACTCCTCCCTTGGGGAGCCTTTGCTCAGATAGTGCAGAAAGGCGAGTGAAGCGGCCTCCCTTCACAAAAAAAAGGGAAACTCTCTGTGCCTTTAGCTGGATCGTGCGTCCCCACTCACACCACTTCATCAGATCGGGGAGTTGTGTACACAAAGAGTGGGGTCTGCGTTATACCAAAAACAACTTTTGGCAGTGCTTGGTTTGTTGTCTCGTTTTGCTGTCACTTTACGATCCAGCGGGGGCGGGGGGGGGGCACAGATAGTTTTCAAAAGTGACACAGGCTTGACACACAGTGGCACAGACCGAAGGCCCCCAAGGCCTCCCCATTATACACCCCTATCACGCCCCCCCCCCCCCCCCCCCCCCCTGCACCGTCCTCCCTCCCCTCCCTCTGGCCTCCCCCTCGCCCCCTGCACCCGCCCATCCCACGGGTGGGGGGGTGGTGGTGTGGTGTGTTGGAGGGCGGGGAGAAGAGACGTCAGTGCAGGGGAGGCTGTTCCCCCCAAGCGTAACGAACACCCTATTGCAGCTGCCTGGCTGCACATCTTGGATGCGATGGAGGGGGGGGGGGTTTGGCCACTGCCGTGCGCTGCACCCCCTCCCCCTCCATCCGGCACGTCGTGAAAACCCCAGACCCCTCCTGAGGCTGGCCCGATCATCGCGCAGTCGGATGTGATCACAGCGACGCCCCTCGCCCTCCCCCATCCCGACCCTCCACAGCCCCAGTCCCAGCCCCCCACCTAGCGCACGCCTGCACATGCCTGCCCTCGGGCTGATCAAAGCCCCCCAGTTGCCTCTTTCATGCAAACCGATTGTGTGTCAACACCGGTATTTCCTGGTCCTTCAGTTGCAGTACTCGTCGAGACCCCTACACTACCGGGATATGTGAGAGAGAAGACAATACAGTCTTTCTTGGGTGAAAAAAAGAAGAAAAAAAACCCCTATTGCTTGGCCCATCGCGCTGCCATCCAGATGCCATATACAACAGCTCTTTAGCTGTTGCCCTGCCCCAGATAGGGTGTCGGCCGTCTTCAGACTCATCAGAGAGGAGATGTTGATGATACACCACTCATCCAGGGGGGATGGAGCGCATCGATTTCCGAGCCGCTTTGTGTTGTGTCGGCACACGCCATCTCTGCTCCACACAGCATGCCACATCCTCTCCCAAATGGGCCCCTTATAGGTGTTCACATGGCTGGGCATTCCACCTGTATTTCCTGGCCATCGAGTTGCAGTACTCCCGAGGCCCCTACACTACCGGGAGAGGCTCGTTGGGTGGCACGTATTTTTTGGAGCGCGCCTCGCAACACCCGGTATTTCCTGGCTGTTGAGTACCTCTACTTTCCAGGCCCCTACACTACCGGAAGATGTTAGCATGTTGGCACCAAACTGAAAGACATCATACACAGCCTGCTCAGGGGGGGCAGCAACTATCAAGTTGAGTCATGTATCGAAGGGATCCGGTGCAAAGGTTGGATGGCTCGTGCTGTCCCAATGAAATAATACCTGCAAACCGGCTGTCATGCATGAAAGAGATCAGGTGGATCACTCCCCACCGTGCACTGCAGGTCTTACCGAGGGACCTGCAGATCACCCTTTGATTGATGGGCTCCACTGTCTAACACACAGTCTGGCATGACACACATCACATTGCAGTAAAAAGATACTGTCCAAAAGATACATGACAGCCACACCCTGTGAGGAGCACTTTAAACGCGGTCACCACCCACACCCACACAGATACTGAAGGGGAGGTGCTACTGCCCGTGCAGGGCGACACCGCCTTAAAACTTGATAACCACACCCACACACACTCCTACTCTAACAGGCTGTCCCCCCCCCCCCGCCACTCGGTAGGAGGGACACCTACACACAGACGCCCCCCCCCCCCCCCCCCACCCTCCCGTGCACGCGTGAGTGTGTGGGGTAGAGGGGGCGGGGGTGCGGGTGGGGTGGGGTGGGGTGGGGTGCCCCCACCACCCGCCCCTCCCCTTTTCTGCTTTCTTCCGAGCCCCCTCCCCCTCCCCTGCCCCTCCCCTCCCCTCTCGCCCCCATCCCCCCAGCTGCTGGGGACGAACCGATTCGGTGAGGTAGGGGTGGAGGGTGGTGTGGAGGGTGCCTTGCCTTCAGCATGTCTTTCATCAATGTGGTTGACTGGATGGTGAGCAGCGTCGGGAAGAAGGTTGTCCACTTTGTGATCAAACGGATGCTGCAGAGGTTTTTGAAGAACCTCGTCCCGGAGCAGTTCACGCAGTTCTCCCTGTCGGAAGGGTTTGTCTTTGAAAACCTCGAGTTTGAGACCAACGTCATCAACTCCGTTATCCTCAAGGACGTCCCCTTCAGGTTGAGATATGGCAAAATCGGCTCCCTCAGGGTTGACTGGAGCCTCACCACCATGACTGTCAGCTTCCATGTCAGCGATGTCGACGTTGTGCTTGACTACGTCCCTCTGTCCGCCGAACAGCAGAAGCCCACCCCTGCCCCCGAAGCCCACTCCCCGAAGGCAGAAGATGTCCTTTCCAGATCTCTCCTTCTCGGTGATGTGAACAAACAGGATGTCGACAAGCTGGCGCACGAGGTGGAGGGTGTGGACGCCGATGCGGCAGACCTCGGGGAAATCGCCGCGGAGGAGAGCGATGAGGAGTTCCAATCCGCACGGGTCCGCGACATGATCGACAACGCCGTGCAGCGGATGCGCGTCACAGTCACCTCGGGGGTTGTCACACTCCGCTTCGCAACCACACCTCCGGGGGTGTCGCCACCTTCCTTCGACATCCTCCGCTTCGAGGTGCCCTGGTTGGAGATCTGCGACCCAGACGTTGTGAGGCCTGCTGCGCCCAGCCCTTCCTCCAGGGCCCGCGCCACGGCAGGCTCGCAGAAGTCGTACGCCAAGAAGGTCTTCTTCCAGTCATTTCTCGTCTACATCGGGTCTACCAAAGGCAAGGGCGAGGAATCCTCAGGTGACTGGAGGGGTTACGAGTCCTCCTCAGTCTGCTCCACCCCACGGAGGGCACGCCAGGCTGCCAAGTCGGATAGCGACGGGGGGTCGCCAGCGGAGGGGGATGATGAGGACTCCTCGCATGTGCCGGAGGGGGTGCCGGACCTCATCGGGATGGTGCATGCGGATGATATTAACAGCATCGAGATATCCTTCCCGGCGGGGCTGGATGTGAACATCGCGTTGGAGTCGCTGCATTTGGTAGTTGCGCCGAAGCATCTGGCGCGGCTTTCGAATATCATGTCCATCCTTTCAACAGGGGGTGCGGAGCGTGAGGATGTTGAAGACAACGAGAAGATCGTGCGCCGGACAGTTGAGGAGGTCGGTGTCGAAGGAGAGAGGCGATCCGCCGAATCCGCAGAGGTCCAACTGGGTGGCACCGACCAGGGTGAGGTTGCACCTCAGCTGAGCATGACAGTCTACGTCACGAGGCTTCTCTGCGCAGTGGTCGGGACAGATGCCTCGAAGAAGGACAGCATCTGGCACAGTGTTTTGGAAACCGTCAGGAAGTCCGCTCCTCCGACAACAGACTATCTGTCTGGGCCTACCCCGGGGGATAAGACGAAAATAGACTCGCCCGTGGATTACCTGGATCAGGATCATATCCTCATCGACTCGCGGCAGATCGGGAAGGCGGCTGGTGTGATAGTGAGGCTGAAGAGCACTGTGAAGGGTGAGGGGATTAGCTGTACTAACGTGGAGGGGGGGCTGACCTTTCCGGTGGTGAGCTGGAGGCAGCACATCGACGAGGCGATGCCGCATGCCAATCCGGAGAACATCAGCTCCATCCTGTCGCAGGATGCCACGTTTGACAGGGAGACGGGTTGGATTTCCCGCAAGCTCCTCGACTTTGTGAAGAACGACCGGACAACGCAGTTCACAGTTCTGGGGACAACCACCGTCACCAAACAATACAACGTGGCGCTCGTCCGCCTTGAGACGATTGTCAGACAGGAGATCAAAATCCGCGCCGCTCCGCGTGTGATAGTCTACGTCCCCCTCCTTCAGGACATGCTTGGGCGTGCCTTCTACGCCTTGCTGGGGTGCGGTGCAGCGCCAGACGAACCCCACGGCTCACGAGGCCCCCTCAGCCCACAGGGCGGTCCCCATGCTGGGAGCTGCGTGCAGTTCGGCGGGAATGCCCAATCCCCAGTCGAAGCGGGCGGGCCGCGCCAGGGTTTCCCTGCATCGTCGCCATCATCTGTCTACTTCGACGACGTCTTTGAGGGCGGGGAGGGCTATAAGAGCTCAGACCTCATCACATCTCGCGTGCGTGCCAGGGCAGAGGTGCAGGCCAGTCAGCACACCACCAGCGGCGGCAGCAGCAGCAATCTCAGCAGCATGGGCGGGATCCCCGTGGCTCCCGGTGTGCCGCACCTGCCTGGGCTCGGGCACCCCGCCCCGCCCCCTCTGGGGATGCCGACGCGCAGCGTGACGTTCGGCTCGCGCAGCGTGCCCAGCAGCATGATGATGCACAGCTGCATCGGGGGGTCGGACGACGAGTCCGACGAGATCAGCCTCATCAGCACCCCAGCCCACACCGGGGTGCCCTGGCCTGCCGCGCCCGGCGCCTCCAACGGCATGTCCGGTGCCTGCGGGGGCACCGGCGGCCCCACTGTCGGGGGGCACCCCCTCCCCCCCATCGCCCGGACCCCCTCCTCCTCCTCGGCAGTCCGCCTCTACAACTCCTACCACGAGAGCCACAGCGAGGTGGTGCTCCTCGCAAAAACCGTCGAGGTGACCGTCTACTTCGGGTCGAAGGACCAGGCGGATGATGAGTCCCTCATGGGGCCCCTCCTGAAGGCAATCCTGAACTACCACGAGGATGGGCTGTGGCTGCGGTGCTGCCTGCGGGGGGTGTTTGAACACTGCGACATACGCTGCACGACATCTGCTTACACCCTGAATGGCAGAGCGGTTGACAAGGTGAGCGCTGCGACAGCCGCACGCCCTAAGGCGCCAGCACAGCCCCCCGCGACTGTCCTGAAGGTTGCCGCATCGGCTTTAAAGGTCTACCTGACCCGCAATGAGGTGGAGACGACAATCATCGCATTTGAATCGCCGCAGAGCAAACCGCAGAAGGCGAGGAAGGACATGCGCCCCAACACTGCGTCGGTTCGCGAGCTTCCTCCCCCCAATATCACCATCACCCTGCGGAGTGGGACTGATGTCGGGAGGACCGCATTGCTGACCAGGGTGAGTGAGATGCGGTCGGAGGAGGATGAGCAGCACCTCCGGAAGAGGGCGTCGGAGGCGAGTGACGCGCATATCCAGGTGGAGTTCCCCCAGGCACGCGCCACCCTGAAGAAGGACGAGGTTCTGGTTCTGATCTACCTCATCTCCAAGGCATCCAGCTCGCTGTCGGCGGCGCTTGCCCCCCCCGAGGGTTCGGCGGCAAAAACCCCAAACCAGATGCACCACTCCACAAGCTTCTTCGGAGACGGTGCCTTCCCCTTCGCGCTGCTCTCCACCCAAGCCGCACTCAAGCCGTGGCAGGTCCCCAACAGAGTGATAACCCTGTCTGTGAAGTGCCCTCTGAGCATCGACATCACCGCGCCGATGTGCTACCCCTCAGACGGAAAGCCACCCTATACCATGACGTATCCCCAGAGCCCCCCGTCACACAGCTATGCCGCACATATCGGGGGGTTGGAGGCGTTCCTCGTGGTGCATGCTAGCTCAGGGGATCCTTTCGTCCGCTTCCTCCTCGACTCTGAGACAGTTCAGTTTTTGGAGAATGTCACCGGGGTTTCTGCGGACACCCCGGCGCAACCCGAGCTCCACCGCCGCAGGTCGGGCCGCGGCACCGGGGGTGTCAACCAGAGCGATGGGAGCAGCAGCGGCAGCGGCGGGGGTGGGGGCGGCGGAGCGACCCCTTCCGGAACCCAACCCCTCCTGCGGAACTACCACAGCCTCTATGAGCGGAGCCACATGTCGGTGGATGAATCCATCATGGGTCCCCCCCCGGGGGTGGCGCGGAAGCTGAAGAAGGGTATTCGGATATTCGTCGCATTCTCGCAGTGCACCCCGGCGAACCCGAGCTACACATCTATCCGGGACAGGCAGGATATTGAGCTGCACGTTGTGCTCAACAGGATGCTTCTGTCGCACCGCGTCAGCCAGGAGGCTAACAACTGGATTCTCGTCCTCACCGAATTCTTCTCCGACGTGCAGAGGACGGAGGAGGTTGGGGTGGCAGACGACAGCTCCGACGATATGGACCCAACATCCGGGGATCTCCCAGGGGATGTCCGGGCGAACCGCCTCCAGTCGACAAAGATCACCGTGGAGGCTGTGAATCTCATCGTAGACTATATGCCTGTCGGCCTGCCCGGGAGGGCACTGATCTTCTCCGAGGGCATCGGGTTTAAATGCCTCTCGACGCTTCTCTCCTGCGAGTTCCGTGCGGAGGTGACGGTTGGCGCGTCAACCGTGCTCCTCGATGACGGGCATTTCACGCGGGATCTCATCGCGTATGACGGGGAGGCATCCTCGGCGTCTCTCTTCGGGAAATCCCTCGCAGGCATCGTGCATGATCTGGAGCTCCTGGGTTTCATCCGTGTCCTCGAGACGCGGAAAAACTCCGACGATAAGGACATCGAGGTGGTCATCAGAACCCTCGCTGCGACAGCCGACTGCACCCCCCATCTGAAACGGCGAGGCGGCGGGAGCGGTGTTGCCACAGGCTCCCCCAAACGGAGCCCCGGCTCCGGCGCAGCCGACGCGCCGGGGGAGGGGGGTGAAGGTGACGGCGGGAACATCCGCCATCCCGCCTCCGACCCGCAGCTGAAGGTCGAAGTCGAGGAGGTTGTGAGCGATCAGGACAAGCCCTTCCTCGTTGAGGTGAAGGGGGGCTGTGTTAGAGCTGAGTGCTGCGCCGACTCATACCAGCTGCTGCAGGCGGTCGTGGCGTACTACTTCTCAGGCGCGGAGCAGGCGAAGATGAAGCCTGTCTCGGAATTCTACAGAGAAGCGCTCGGCCTCCCTGCGGACCTCACCCCACGGGAGGAACCCATCTCCGCCAGACGAAGCTCCTGTGGCGAGACCTCCAGGAATGCCCGGAGCGCTGCAGCGAAGGGTATCAAAGAGGCCTTGTCGCAGTGCCTCCCCGATGGGATTGCCGACGGCGCACCCCCGCCGACACCTCCTATGAGCGGGATCCGTCGCCCCGTCAACATCGTGAATGATTATGCGGATACGAAGAAGGGGGGCGGGGTGGACAACTTCATCAACATCTCTAAGCAGCTCAGCCTTAACGACGAGGATGACGACGAAGGCCTCACCAGGGCACGCATGGCGAGCAGGGAGATCAGGAAGCCGCCACACCTGGTTGCGGAGAGCATCGCAAGCAGCATCGTGACCCTGACGGATGGGCACCACCAGGACCCTGAGGTGCCTGTTGCGACAAAGCCACCTCCGTTTGAGGTGACGGATGCGACGCTGTCCTTTGGGGGTCAGGCGCCTGCTGAGCCGTTTGCACCTCCGGTGAGCTCGCCGACAGGCGGGGATGAGGATTCGTTTGTCAACGGGAGGTTCCTGCAGGGCGTGGACCGGGTCCCGCCGCAGCAGCCGCAGGCGGGGGGGCCGAGCGGCGGCGTGGGTGAGGACGGGCCCCCCTCCTCCAGGTTTGACACCGACATCTCCCTCCGCTTCCCGGAGCTCTCCGACATCAACGCGGTGGCGAATGCGTTTGCCGCGGGGGATCTCGATGCAACCTCCGATCTGGATGCCATCATGCAGCAGCACCCCATCGACTCCCCCAACAGCTGCCCTGCCGTGCGCGATGGGGAGGGCCCAGACCCTTTCGAGGAGATGTCGCTCGATCGGGACGACCTCGGCGTGCAGCGCGAGCCCCGCCCTGCTGCCGAGGAGGAGGTTGAGGAGCAGTCCTCCCGCGTCCTGACGAAGGACAGGCTCGCGCTCTCCCTCCTGTTCATCGAGGGCTACGTTGCGGACCACAAGCCGCCTTCCTCAACGCTGCGCACCATGAAGCGGAAGCAGGGTGACCCTGCTGTGCCTGAGTTTGAGCTGCGCATCTCAGGCCTCGACGTGCAGATCAATCTTTATGGCGGAAAGGACCTCGTCACATCGATGCCACCCGATGCTGTCCACCAGAAGATGAAGTCGATGCAGAATAGGGAGAAGAGTACCGTGACAATCCAGCGGGCGAAGCATTTATACCGCACGACGCGGGTGCATGGGCAGCTCGTCACCCTGATGTGCAACGACATATTCCTCGCGTTCCTCAAGTTCTCCGATGCGGGTGCAGGGGACAGTGGGATGCTGTGGAGGGTTCGGGCTGGGTCTCGCTCAGTGGATGTGATCGATAAGCTGACAACCTCCAGCAGGAACAAGATTCTGACCAGCGCGAACAGCCTCGGGGAGCACAGCGACCTCATCATGGTGGAGGTGGACGCGGCTGTTCCGCTGTCGCGTGTCGGCATGCCGGATGCCGCAAAGCACGCCGAGCTTTCGCTGTCTGTCAACGCGGAACCTCTGAGGGTCAACGTGGATCAGGATGCGCTGGAGTTTGTGGCGAAGTTCTTCGCAAAGCCGGAGCAGCCGCAGGCGCCGGGCGCAGAGGCTCCGGCATCCCGGCAGGGCTCCAACCTGGGCCCCACAGGCAGCGGGCAGCTGGGCGGGGTGGAGGGCCTGGTGGAGGGGTCCAGCGTGCACCTGTCCCTCGAGAACAACCCCGATGAGTCGCAGGTGTACTTCCGGCGTGTCGATATCGGGAACATCCTGATCAAGGTGGACTATTCGGCGAAGCGGTGCTCCACGGAGAACCTGATGAAGTGCGACCCGATCGAGATCCTCAACCTGATCAACATCGAGGGGATGGTCATCGATCTCGGGAGGGTTGCTGTGGAGGGGTGCTGGTCGAACGAGCTCCCCGTGCGCCTGGCTGAGTTCTGGTGGTCCACCCTGAATGTTCCGGATGTGCTCTCGGGTGTCCCGACAATCAGGTATGGTTGTGAAGCGGTTGGGAGAGTTAGTGCGGGTGTTTGGGTGGGAATGACTCGGGGTGGTTGTGTGTCCCCTTTCCGGCACAGCGACACTCACAACACAGGATATAAGGGGTGGCCATGTGTGTTGTGGGGTGGTGAGATATTCAATCAGCACGAGATGCTTACATCAAGTGCGTCTAAACCCCTCCCACTCACCCCATCTCCCTTCAGGGCCGTGACACGTCTTGGCGCGGGTGCCGTGAGGCTGGTGAAGCGCCCGTACACCGCTTATCAGGCAGGCGAGAACCCCGTTGCGTATGCCCTGCTGCTGTTGTCCGTTGTCTTTTGCTGCACCTGCACACAGTGCAGGTGTTATCTGCACCACACACCCTCCCCCGCCTATTGTCCCCACCGTCTATTCTCACAGGGGGCTCGCGAATGAGCTGGTCCGGTTGGTGCAGAGCAGCGTCGTTGAGGGGCTGCATCTGACGGACATCCTGGCACAGCTTGCCAGCGGTGTTGTAGGTGCAGGGGTCACAGCGCTGGACACAGGCGAGGTATGGTGGCTTCTGTTTTGCGGGGGGATGCTGTTTCTGCCCAAGCCGAGAAGCTTTGTTTTTACAGCGAAATATACGGTGGGGAGCGCATGGCGCGCGCCGCGGGTGTGTGTTGTCAGGACAGCAACAAAACCGCCTGACACAGCGGCCTCTCCCATGCCACAACACACTGCAAAAAACTCACACCAACCCACAGGAGGACGCCTTTGTGCAGAAGCCCGCAGTCCCGCAGCCATCGTCTGCCCTCGAGGGCATGAAGCAGGGCATTGAAACGGCACACTCCGACCTGCGGGGCGGTGTCGATGCATTCCGCAACCTGCCCCGCGCCCTGTGCGATGGGTACATCCTGCTCCTTGCCAGTTCCATCTGCCTTGTCGTGCTCAAGCCTGTGCGCGGTATGCATTCATGTCGCTCGGAAGCTGTTTCTTCGGGTGGGGGGTGGGGTTGTACTTCCCTGTGTGTCTGTGTCTCCCTTCCCCATGTCCCGACCACACCACCACACACAGGTGTCTTCAGAGGCTGGCGTTCGTTTGCGCAGGGCACAATGACATCTCTGGACCCTCAGCTGCGTGCGGAGCACCCAGTGCTGTTCAAGCGCCCCCGAGGAAGCCCTCTGATTCCCACGCTGTGATCCTGTGTGGAAGACAAGGGGGGGAATCCAGGGGACGGGGAGTGGGGTTGGGGCATGCGCCTCACAGTGCAACCCCTCACCAAACCCTTCGAGGTGCACAGTGCACAGCACACTGGGTATACCTTCTGTTGTTACTTCTCCCATACACCCCCGCCCCCCCTCCCCCCCTATGAGCGAACCCAATACGGGCCGGATCACTTCTCACCAGCATTCGAAGGGGATGCCAACCTCCTCTCTCTGTACCTTACCTTACCTTACCTTCCCTTTCTCCACACCCTCTACCCTCCTGTGAGCGAAATCACCCGTCACCCGCCCCCCTCACACTCCCCTTCCCCAGGGGTGCCCTTGTCTAACCCGCTGTGGTGTTGGTTGGGGCCACCGCTGCCCTTTCCTGGGTGTGTCCCACAGCGCCTCTCCTGTTCGTGCTTAGGATGGCAGGCAGGCCCGCCTGCCTGCCGCATCTTGGGCATATTTTTTTTTGCAAAGGAAAAAAATGGGGGGTGTGAGGGCTGTGCATGTTTTGCAGCACGGATCCCCTTCCCCCAAGAAGCTCCGCTTGCCGGCCCTGTTGGCAACCCGGTGCCTTTGTGAAAACGAAATCTGGGGGGGGGGGGGATGGGTGTGGGGGGCCCAGAGCCCCAGGACCTTGGGGTTTTGTTTTGGTATTTTTTGTGTTTTGAGCTTTTTCGTCGAGACCAGGTGGGTGGAGAGGGGTCGGGGGTGTGGTGGCGGGTATGTGTCAACTTTTGAGGGGTGCGTGTGTGTGTGCAATACCAAAAAAGCGAGATATATGGCACATTGGCAGTGTCGCGTGTGTGACAGGTGGATGCGACCATGGGAATGGGGTGGTCCCCCCCCCCGCGTGCCCGCTGTGCGCACCTTGGAGCGGGGGTGGTGAGGTGGGTCTCTTCCCCACACCACCACCCCCACCCACCCCGACACACACGCTTTGCAGGGGGTGCACCCTTTTGTTTTGCCTAACCTGAGGTATTTCGGTGTACCTGCCACTTCTCGCTGCCCAGTCTTGACTCGTCGGCAATACTGTGAGTTTCCTCTCTGTGTGCCTCCGGTTGAAGGAGAGGCCGCTGAAAGAAGGGGCTCGGTGGATGTGCCCTCCACTGCAATGTGTTTCTGTGCCCCCCCCTCCCCCCCCAAGGGCCGTGTTGTGAAACGGCAAAACACAAAACGCAAGGTGGGGGCTGCTGGATCTGACATTGTATTGTTAGCTTAGCCACCACCACATCCCCCCCGGCCGGTTTGCATGCCTGAAGACACTTAACACAGCCTCACCCCCACCACCCCTGGAAATAGGGGTGGTGTGGTGTGGGTGTGTGGGATAGGGAGAGAGTTATTACTTTACTCTGTGCCAAACCCTGCCCAGCCTCTGCAAAGGCTTTTTGAAATTTTCTGATTCCTTCTCCACCCCCCCCCCCTCCCCTGGAGGGGGTCACCTCCCCCATGGCGAGTGTCACCCCCCCGCTCTCCATCCGTCTCCATGAGCTGTGTGGAGGGGAATATCATTCAAAGGATTCAAAAAGTTGGAAAACTCGTTTAAGATGCACCCTGGCCCACCACAATACGTGCCTACATTCTAACCCTCCCCTCCTACCTGTGGGGTGAGCTTATCTTGCGTTGCTGTCAAACCATTCGATCCAGCGGGAGGGGGGGGGGGGTGCTTCTTACGGCTTTCCTCCTAGCTCTCGCCCTCCCTCCCCCCCGGCGTGATTCTCACCATGTCTCAGGCATGCAGGGGGGTTATTTTTTGCGGGTTTTGAAGGCAGCCAACCCCCCTGTACCTTGCCTTGCCTTTGCTTTACTACCCCCAAGCTGTGTCAAAAAAAAATTACCCCATGGGGGGTCTTCGCTGGGCGTTATCCTTCGTCAATCTTCGTCGGTTTTCAGCTAATTCAGCAGGAAATTCACCAAAAATGCACTGACGATCACCCCGTAGCGAAGACCCCCCCCCCCCATGTGTGCTAAAACATCACCCTGGCCGTCGAAACGGTTTGCTGGGCCTGTCTGGGGGGGGGGTGATGAGTGGTGTCCCTTTATTTAAAAAGCCACGTCCCCCGGCCAGGTCAGACCCCCCCCCCAAGAGGTGGTGGACTGCAAAGAACGGTTGTGTGCTGTTTCAGAGGGGGGAATAACTCTCCTTTTATTTTGACAACACCCCCTTGCCAGTGGTATCCCCCGGTTCTCTCCCTGCCCGACCATGTGCCAAGCCCGTGTATAATATGATGCCAGTGAGGGGGGGGGGGGGTGGGAGGGGAGAGAGGTGTTGGGTAAACCAATACACTGGCTCACCCTAATCCCCACCTTCTTCTCCCTCGTCCCACCCCCCACTCGGAATATGTCTGGGGTTGTGTGGCGCCCCACACAAGGTCAAGAAATGTTGGATGGAACCCCCCCCGCTCGCTCGCCCACCCCGCATCCCCCCGTACCCCCATCGGACAAACGCGTATCTGTTTTTGGTAGCCCCTTTTCGATCCCCCCCCCCCTGTTTGTTGCGGCCGTCAGCACTATCTCGGGTTTGCGGTTTTAACAGCAACACACCTCTCTGCCTTCGGTCTTGCCTGGCTCGGGGGACCTACCCTGCCCCGTCACGCACACACACATGTGAAACTGCTTATATCAGTGTGGAGGGACCACTAACACCACAGATCACCCTGCCTTCGATGTGATCTCTACTGTCTGTGGCACACGCACTTCGTCTGGAAATAACCCCCCTTCCCCACCAAGCTTTTCTTTTCTTCTAGCCCCACTGCCTTTCTTGCCACGCCACCGCCCCCGCCCCCCTCTCCGCAAACACACATTGCAAGAAGGTGCTGGGAGATTTACTTTTCCATTCACTCTCGACGATCAAACCCCCCCTCTCCGCACACTGAAAAAGTTTGCAGTGCAAAAACAAAGTGCGCTCTCTTTTCATTGATACACACACGCCCGCCGGGGTTCTGCCTGGCGAGTTGATTTGGGGGTACGGAGAGCCCCACTGTCAGAGGTTGGGTTGGGCACCGCGGGTAATGCCCGCCTTTATTTCTCGAGGAAGCGTGCTGCCATGATGCCACGGTTGGACCGGGTTGGCACTCGCTATGCCTTGCACACCTGTGTGTGTGGAGTGGAGTGGTTCAAAGCCCCTCACGTGTGTCGAGTATGGCCCCCACATTTGTGTGTTCTCTGTAGTGTGTGTAATGGGCAGATTTCTAACAACCCCCACACGGCGTACCGTGTGCAACGGAAGAGGGTCGGGCAGACCCTTGTTTTGTTTTGCCCCGAGAGGGGGGTCCTGTCTGCCCCTGGACAGAGTGCCTGCCACTCCACCCTCGACAAGATGGAAGGGCACGTCCTGGCCTGGCCCTGGTCCGCCGGAGGAGTGGGAGTGGAAGTGAAAAAGTGGCGTCTCAAGACAAGAGAAACGGATGCAGATGCCATCCTCCCGCCCCCCCCCCCCCCCCCCCCCCACCCCATCCTCTTCTATTCGCACCGCACCCACCGGAGAGCTCAAATTGCACCATTCCCCCCACCACCACCACCACCACACACCCAGGCTTGTTGGGACAGAAGGGTGCCCACCCCGCCATCACCCCCCCTCCCTCCTCCCCTCTCCGTTGCGGATCAGCACACACTATATCACACAATGGATCCGGAGATGGCCAAGATGATGGGCTTCTCGGGGTTCGGCGGGGGGAAGGACAAGTCGTCGCAGCCGAAGCGGAAGAAGCCGGAGGGCAAGGGGGCCAAGTGGGGCGCGTCGCTGCGTCGGGATGCGAAGAACCCTGAGGGAGGGGCTGGTGGAGGCGATGCGCCGGGCGCCGTGCAGCCGAGCGGTGCGGCGATGCTGGAGCAGAAGCAGAAGCGGCACGAGAAGTACGCTGTGGGGGCACCGGAAGCCCCTGCAGCAGGGAGGAAACTCACACTGCCTATTACACACACAGCGCAGCTTTCCGCGCATGCGAAGCCGGTCTCTGCGTTGGCCATCGACCCGACCGCACAGAGGCTGCTGACAGGCGGGCTGGACTACCGGGTCAACATCTGGCAGTTCACCACAATGGACTCCTCCCTGCGTTCGATGAAGTCACACGAACCGCACGAGGGGTACCCTATCAACGACCTGAGCTTCTCCCCCTCGGGGGAGAGGTATGTCGCGTCGATCAACCACCTCCGCCCGCTGATCTTCAGCAGGGACGGGAAGGAGCTGAGCGAGTTTGTCGCAGGCGATGTCTACGTCCTGCAGGAGAACACCACCCGAGGGCACACCGGGAAGACGACAACCGTGCGGTGGGCTGCCGATGACGAGAATCTGATCATCTCCGCAGCGCTGGATGGGACGGTGCGGCTCTGGGATCCCGAAAATGTGGAGAAGCGCCAGAAGGAGGTGTTCCTCCACGGGAAGCGGCTCGGCGGGGGTCGGAAGCCGCACTGCACATTTGCCGACCTCAACGGGCCCCGCAAGGCGATTGTCACGGGTGGTGCCGATGGGTACGTCAATGTGTGGGGGAGGGCCGGGCCCTTCACGCGCCCGAGCCTCAGCATCGATGCGCACGGCGCAGGCAACATCGTGACAAGCATCGCCAGCAGTGCAGATGGGAGGTTCCTGGTGTCGCGTGGGGAGGAGGGCAGCGTGAAGCTGTGGGACACGCGGAACGCCAAGGAACCAGTGCACCAGCGGAACGACCTGGAGGCATTCTACGACAACACGTCGGTGGTGTTCGGTCACGGCGATCAGGTGATCGCCACGGGCACTGCAGCGGATCCTCGTGAGGGGGAGGTTGGGAACCTGGTGTTGATGTCTGCGCTGGATCTCTCGACAGTCGCGAGCGTGCCGGTGGGTGTGGGTTCCGTGTCCCAGGTGGTGTGGCACCCGACGCTGAACCAGATCTTTGTCGGCAGCCAGGACGGGAACTGCCACGTGTTCTACAACCCTGTGGTGTCCAACAAGGGCATTGTCATGCCCCTGCAGAAGCAGCGCCAGCGCCAGGTTGCCAGCAGCGTGCAGGTGGGGGAGGTGATCTGCCCCGAGAGCGAGAAGGACCTGCGGGATGCACTGGAGGCAGCGGAGAACCCGAGGAAGCACGCAGCGAAGAAGGCTCGTGCGGATGTGTACAAACCGGAATCCAAGGTGCCGCAGGCAAAGGCGGGTGGATCTGTGACGTCGAAGCAAGCGTATGTCCACATCACCTTCCCGTATCGACGTTGGTTGTGCCGGCACGGCGGATGTGTCATCCTGACTTCCTCTCGGTTTGGTTGTCACAACACAAATCATCTGGGATGGATACACTAGGGTGTGTCCAACCTGGGACAGAACAGGACGAACCGTGTTGCGTTAATGTTGTACGAAAGGAAATGTAGCCACAAACCCCACACCCAACAGGTTCCTGCGCCAGTTCCTTCCGGACATGATCTCCAAGACCACAATGCGCGACGAGGACCCACGTGCAGCCCTACTCCGACATGCTCAGGAGGCTGAGGCTAACCCTCAGTATATCGACACGGCCTACACCGTATGTTCGGCTGTGGTTGTGCGTTGCTGGGACAGTGGAGGGGGATACTGCGTTGTGTGTATGCCTCAACACCACCCTCCACACACAGGAACCGAAGGTCTTTGCCGAGCCTGAAAAGGAGGACAGCGAGGCGAAGAACAAAAAACGCCCCTTCAGTGCAGTCGGGAAGTGACAAGCCCCACCCTCTTGTGAGCCTGCCGTGTGATAGTTTCTCCGCTACGCCTGTACTCCCAAGGGAACCTGAGTTCCACTCCCTAGCCCTGTCGGTCCTGCTTGGTGCTGTTCTTATACCACACAGGCAGGACCGTCTCTCAGTGCAGACACGATCCGCTGCTCGCCAGCACGAGGTAGTGGCTTCGGGGCTGTGCGCCACGTGAACACGAGCAACATACACAAAGAAGGAGGTGACCCAGTCCCAGACCCAGAAGTGCAGTGTCCGAATGCGTGATACACGTCGCGGAGAGACGCAACACCCTCACCGTACAGGTCTCTACTAGACATCCCGCCGTGTACATCCCAGTTAAAAACATGAAGATGCACACTGTTGTGATCGCGGCCCTGCTGGTCGCAAGTGCGCAGGCACAGGACGCCTGCTGCATGGCGATGCCGGCCTGCCCTGCCGGTGCTAAGCAGGATTCCACCTGCACTGACGAGGAGATTGCATCTGGGAAGTGCGTGACGGCCTCCCTGTGCTGCAAGACGCTCAAGTGCCGCATTGAGTCCCCCATCTGCTGCCTGGCCATGCCGACGTGCCCTGCCGACACCACGCTCGACGCGACCTGCACGGCGGCCGAGGTTGCGTCTGGCGCATGCGTTGAGGCGAGCAGGTGCTGCAAGACGCAGACGTGCCGCAAGAACGCCCCGACCCCCGTGATCGCGGCGGCGATCTGCTGCCAGGCGATGCCGTCGTGCCCTGCCGGTGCTAAGCAGGACTCCACCTGCACTGACGAGGAGGTCGCATCTGGGAAGTGCGTGGAGGCCTCGATGTGCTGCAAGTCGATCAAGTGCCGCAAGGAGTCCCCCATCTGCTGCCTGGCCATGCCGACGTGCCCTGCCGACACCACGTTGGACGCGACCTGCACGGCGGATGAGGTTGCGTCTGGGGCGTGTGTCGAGGCGAGCAGGTGCTGCACGACGCAGACGTGCCGCAAGAACATCCCGGAGCCCCCGGCCGCGATCTGCTGCCAGGCGATGCCGTCGTGCCCGTCTGGCTTCATTCCGACCGACAAGTCGCAGTGCTCCCCGCTGATGTGGCACTTTGGGATCTGCAAGGAGGCGTCGAGGTGCTGCAAGACGCTGACGTGCGTCTCGTCGCTTTGGTGAAGCGCGTCAGCCCACCTGTGGTGGTGACATCCACATTTGATGGTGTCTGCCGCCCTTCATTTCTTTTCTCCCCTTTCAGCCCGCTATCCCCACACTTTTCCCGCGGACGCGCTCTGGCCTTAGCCCCCCTGCAGCACGCCCCCGTTCGGGGGTCGCTGCAGGCGCGAGAGAGGCTTGTGTGTCCCCGCTTTTGACCCTTGTCCGTATTCGTTCGTGTTTTCCTATGCGGGCAGCCGCTGTTCCCTCCTGGCCTAGACGAGATAAGTCCCGAGTGTGCTGCGCTGGTGCACCTTTGCGTGCATGCAGTGTTCCACGCGCGAGCCTGAATGTCGCCAGGAGGGTGCGGCGTGCCCCACGCCCCATTTGCATCCTACCACTATGGCATCATCGACCAAGCTTTTTTTCTACCGCAGAGCCCGTGTGTGCGTGCACTGCACGTGGGCCGGGCTGTTCTGTCCCCAGCGGGCTGGCAGCTGACTGCCTGGTTGCTGCAGAAACGGGATGCGAATGTGTGTCCCATTCCTGCACACCAGGGGTTTTCTGTTTGCTGTGGCACCGCGTCACATGATCCCCATCCCCGGCGCGTCTGCGCCCTGTCCCTGCGGAAGAGAGGGTTGGGTGGGAATACGGGGGCTATTTTGCTGCACCTTCGCATTGTTGTTGCGAGTGTTGTGAGCGCCCTTCTAATGGGCGCTGGAACGTGCCGTGTGCCGTGCGTGTGTGCATACCGTTGGTTGACACTCGAAACCCCTGTAAGTACACCGGGAAGTAGTGCACATGCAAGGCTGGGTGTGCCACCGTGTGGCATGCCCAGGCTTTCGTGCCGACCTGGGTGCAAACTTGGTCGAGGCCCCCTCCCCGGCTACCTGGCCATACACGTGCAACTTTGCATTCGGGCGACCATTATCTGCCTCTGTGCTGATTTGGTTGCGTTCGTTGTTGCCCCCATCGTTCCCTTCTTGTGCCTGATATGGGCTTCTTCTTTGTGAGCGACATGATTCCTACTACATGCATGTCGAGCGTTGATCAAAGCGCGGCGCGGAGACCGCTGGTTCCAATGTCGGTGCTGCAGTCTATTCCGATCCCCGCCCCCCCCCGCCCCCCCTCTCGCACCCTCCGACCTTTTCCCGTTGCCCCTGGCCGTCTTTCGAACGCGACACCACAGAGGTCTCTCCGTCATCCCTCTCCCTCCCCCTCCGTCCCCTCACTCCACGGCACCCACCCCCAGACAGGCAGGGAACGTTGTACGGAGGCTCCACCACATGATGTGTGGAGCCCCGATCACGTCACTGACACACCGGCTCTGCCGGTGAGGCGGCAGCAGCCGCGGGAAGCGGCTGTCCCGCCTCTTGACTCGTTGGGTCGCTTTTTGCCTCCAGCCAAGGGCGGGGCCCTGGCAACTCTCACGGGTGTGACTCCCGCAAGTGCTCAGCAGCGCAGCCGCGTGGCTGGGCCTGCCCCTGCCAGAATGGTCGGAATGTCCCTCTCGAATTTCGTGTCGCGAGCCGAGGTGAATGCGCTGCTGCAGTCACCCCCGCCGCCTGTCAACGTGGAGGCCGTTTTGCAGACGCCCACCACGACCGTTGAAACTTTCAACGAGGAGGAAGTCACAACATGCATCCTGCAGTACGCCCCTGTTGCCGGCCTGAAGGCTCTTCAGAGCGATGTTGCGGCGCTGCGTGCAGAGCTGGATTCGCGCCAGCAACGCCTCCGAAAGATGCAGTCAGATGCCTTCTGGGCAGGCCTACGCGGCTCCACAGAGGTGTGCCCTCCACACCCCTCACTTTTTGCCTTCCACCACTGGGGGGGGGAGGGCAGGGCACGGCAAGCGGGTGGGGATACGGGGCATGCCCCACCCTCCACCACAACACCACTCCGAAGGGATCTGCCGCAGAACGCTGTCCCCCCCCCCCCCCACACACACACACACACTTGCCCCCACAGGACAAGCGCACCGCTTCCTTCCCCTCTCTGGGGCTTCCCTCAGTCAGCCCCGCAGCGCCTGTCCCCCGAGACGGCAGCACCCGGTCTGCCAGCCCGCAGCACCGGGGGCCTGATGTCTACGAAGGGGACGATCACCCTCGTGGCTCACGCTACGACCTGAAGCGACCTGCCAGACCTCTGGACCAATGGCGGAAGCGGCAGCGGCGGGACGTATACCCACATGCTGACAGCCCTTCGGGCAACCGACACGATCGGGCCCCTCTGAGCCCAGGGCGTGGGGATAGGGGTGACCGGGGCGACAGGGGCGAGCGCCTGCAGGTGCCGCAGCGTGACGGAGGGTACGCATGGCATGAGGGCAAGGGGCGTGGCGATCCTGACGGGCGCCACGGTGCCCCGCTTGGAGGGCATCACCTGAAGCAGCAGCTTCAGGGGGGGAGTGGCGGGGACCCTGCAGGCGGGCCGCAGCGCCCGGCGGCGCTGCAGCGGCATGAGATGGATGCGGATGCCGGGACCTGCTTTGCAGGTGCGCATATCATCCAAGGCAAGGGGGTGGCGCACCCTGTTCCCGCCTCCCGTGGGGCAAGAGGGGCGGCAGCTGCTGAAGCGGCCCCTGCAGGGCCCAGCAGCGTTGGCGGCAGTGGCCCAGCGTCCAGTAGAGTGTCGACCCTGCTGCCCGCGCCGCAGCGCGGGAAGGGGTGGGTCAAGGGGAAGAAGGGAAAGGCCTCATTGCCTGCGCAGCACGCCCAGGGCGCGTCAGCGCCCCCCTTCACCCCGCCGCCTCTGACGGAGGCGTGAGAGGTGTGGGTGGGGGGGGGGTTGGAGGCGGAAAGTTTGCAGCAGCCTCATCCCGTTGTTTGATGCGTGTCCCGATCGAAATAAAAGCAAGGGCGGTTGGTGGAGTAAAACGGTAACGTGGCAGAGAAGAGGTGTGTGTGTGGGGGGGGGGGTGGGGGGGTGGGTGTGGAGGGCCTTATTAATGCAGACACGTGGGTTTCCCCCTTCCGAGTATAGTAGTGTAGTACTGTATTCTCGGATACAACCTGCATAACCGGGTGAAGGGAGATCATCCTGTTTATTATTGTGATTCCCGTTACTTCCTACTTCACTGCTCCTCCTGTGTCCCTTACAAAGCCAGGTTGCAATGTGGCGCAGGTTTGGCACACACACAAGCGTGGTCAGTAGTGCGCTCTAGACTGGGTACGATACCTAATCTCTGCTTTTTAGACACAACACAGTGTCACAGAGTTGTCTGCCCCAACACAGGTGAGTGTCATACGGCACAGTTCTCTTCCCTTGGCACAGAGTCAAAAGCCTCTCGCTGCATCCCCTCCTGCACTGAACCAATGAGGCTCACGCATGTGTGTTGTGACGCACTGCTCTTCAGTCTCTACGATATGCCTGTTCCGACCAGCGGCGCGCCACCGACGTTTCCCAAAAGAATGCCCTGGGTTATGTGTATGCCTGTTTGTGTTTGGGGAGGGTGGGTTGCATTGTTCTGCGAATCGGGTTCAGGAGACCAGGACTTGGAGCTTGGGAACTGGCCTGGTCCTCAGGAGTGGGGTGGGGGGTGGGTGTGGGCTATTCAAAGTAAAATGGCGTATCACGTGGAAACCGGGGTAGATTGTACGAACTGTTGAGCTCTTTTTTCGGGCCCTTTCTGTGGGGCGTTGATTTGGGCCTGCCGTGGGGAGACGAGTCAAATGCACAGAAACACTGCCCTGTTCCTTCCTGGAGGAGGAGGGTTGTGTGTTGTTGTAGCTTTGTGACTTGCCATCACCGAATGAGCTGTGCGTATATCATATGATGCCAATGGGGTCTTCGCTCCGGTGCTGAAAAACGGTGCATTTTTCGTGCATTTCCTCGTGTCGAGGTGGAAGTCCCCGAGGGAGCTTTGCCGAAAGCTTGCCGCTATCGAAGGCCTCCAAAGGAGGATCATGGCAACGGGTTTTGTCTGTGCGGCACACCTCATTGGCTTGATGGATCGGTTGGGGCCAAATAGGAGCGACCCGAGACAGAACGAAGCGAGCGAGACAGAGAGAGAGAATACAAACCTACGCCAAAAAAAAACAAAGAAAACAGGGCGGCTATCAGAAAGAACACATCATCAGGTGGCTTAGAGTGTCCGCGAGTGACCCTCCACTTCCCGCCACCGCCACCCCCCGCTCTCCCCCCGACTCACCCACTCCCCCCCCTCTCTCGCTTTCAACCTGTTTCCGGAATCCGGAAAAGATGTGGCGGTGGGGTTGGAAGGCCCTAGCTGTCCCCCCTCGACACACAAAGCGACACACCACAGCTCACCTTGCTCAGGCACACAGGAGGCGGTGCGCGGGAGGGTGGGGGCGGGGGTGACGTGGTGGCATACACGTGCCCCCGAACCCCAGACAAGCCCTGGGAGAGGTGTTCGCCTCTCCTGTCTGATTGTCGCATATGAAGTCTGCGTTGAGGGCGATCCGCACAAAGGATAGTGCAGGTGTTGTGTTGTCTGCAAGGAGGTGGTGCTCGCCCGATGTGTGGCAGGAGCGGAAGAAGGCGATGCGGCTGTACAGACCGGATACCGACGAGAAGCACAAAGGCATCATGACGCAGGCGGATGTCATGTTTTCCCGAACCACGAAGCGCATTGTGCGTGCGATGCACCAACACAAGGAGGGGGAGGTGGTTGCGCTTCTCCTCACCCTCGCCAACGAGTCGGAGATCTGTGATGCGAAAATATTTCCGGGGTACCAGCCGGGCCAGCCGGACCCGATGGAATACATGGGTGCCCTCGGAGGGTGGGCAGCAAACAACCCAAAGTTCTACCGCACTCTCGTCCAGCTCCTCCAATCGCGGGACCCTGTGCTGGTGGGCGGCGCTGCCGAGATCCTGACGTCCTGCCTCAACTGGGCCCCAGAGATGTCGGAGGAACTTGTCGAAGAGCTGCCGCTTTTAAAGCAGGCCCTGGTGCTCGCCGACCGGACCTACCGCCAGCACGGGGAGGATGTACCCCGTGTCTTCGCTGCGCTCGTGCTCCTGCTGCACGCCACAATGCGCTGCCATAGCGGCAGCGGGAAGCCTGTGCTCGTGGAGGGTCTGGCAGAGGCCATCCGCCCCTACGACCTGGTGGAGTGGTGGCGTGCAGTGCACCTGAGGTTCAAGGATTTGGTGGAGGCAAGCGCCGTATCCGTGATGGGGTTTAACGGGGTCCTGATGGAGGCGATGCAGAGCGACCCGGCTTATGCGAAGCGCGTCACCATCGAGGATCTGAAGCTTGTTGCGAAGGGGATGAAGGAGGCAGAGGCGGCGTCGGTGCGGGCGAATGATGCGTCAGAGACCTACTATACGGGTGCCAGCATCACACACAGCCTGCACGCCGTCGGGCTGATCGTCGCGCTGCGCCACGGCCAGGATGACTACGCTTTTCTGACGGAGGTGAAGAATCAGAAATGGCTCATGCGGTTTGCCCGCTCCATGCGCGGTGCCAAGTGGACCCGGCGTGAAACGTTCTGCCACCACGCCGACGCGCTCTTCGCATCTCTGGTCGGGGCGACATGCCTCGCAGAGCGGTGGCCCGTCGAAGTTGCCCAGGCCGGCCTCCCCGTGTTAGCCATGGGCAAGCTCCGCTACGCCATCGGGTTCATTCAGAAGTGGCTGAAGGAATCAGCACCTGCCAAGGCAAGCTCCACAGGGGAGTCGATGGGTGTCCTCCGGCGAGAGATATACAAGGAGAACGAGCAGCTGATTCAGAAACTGATAGAGTTTCTCGGGTCCTATGCTGAAGGCGAGCTTCTCGATATGCGGTTTCTTGCGGCGGCGTACAACGTGGAGCGGACAGCGCTGATTAAGCTGCACCAATTCCACTTCCTCCTGGTTGACATCCTGAAGATGTACCCTGCGAACGGAGTTATACTCAGCAGTTCTATCCCGATTATATACATGCTTCTCGAGCACCCCGAGCAGATCTATGAGATTCGTGAGGCCAACCTCCTTCAAGCCCTCGGGAATGCACGTGCCGCATGCAAAGACATGAATGTGCAGCACAACGTCATGAAGTTGATGAAAATGATCTCCGGCATGCTGCCCTGAAACAGGCGGGATGTGTGTCTGCTGTGGGTTCAACAGCGGGTGGGGTGGGGAGCGGTTGGTGTGTCTCAACTCAAGGTCTGCTGTGCGCTTCAAAACGAGGTATTTTCACGCATCCTTCAGCAGGGGGCGGGGGAGGGGGTGGGGGGAATCTACACTAAACAATATGCCAAACAGCTGTGGTTCAACAGAGCCCCACCGTCGGGACCTGCCAAAGAATCTGTCAAACCCTGCAAAAAGATACCATTCTGTTGTTTGGCCACCCCGTCCGCGCTTTCTCTGGGACAGTGAAAAACCCTCCTTTTGCACTCTCTCGTCTGATTGGCGAATCAGCGCAGCACATGTTCTTCTCAAGATGCCTCGGTCTGGCCACCACCCGACTGTCCTCTGTCTCCCTCTCACACACCCAGCCCCCCCACGGAGGGTGCCCCACTGTACGACCGCCCGGATAGAATAGTCTTCCCAGACTAGATTCTTTGCTAGGGCGCCCGTCACCCGCAACCCAACAAACTCCCTTTTTTAAG
Organism: Rhynchopus euleeides; assembly: GCA_963210315.1. Classification (NCBI taxonomy): domain Eukaryota; phylum Euglenozoa; class Diplonemea; order Diplonemida; family Diplonemidae; genus Rhynchopus; species Rhynchopus euleeides. Next base: position 1,916,902 of record OY723278.1, read on the forward strand.
CGCTTCTGAATCAGCAGGGCTGGCAGCCCAGTCCACCCCCAACGCCACCCAGTGCACACCACACCACCACACCGCACCACACCACCTTCCGGCAGGCGGAGAGGAGGGCGGGGCGGGGGCCTGGTGGGGGTGGGGGGCGGTAGCGGGCAGGCGCCTGGCTTGCCTTGCCGCTAATCCTCAACCTGCGCTATGTCGTGGCACCGGCACCGCTCGCCGCTGCGCGAGAGGGTGCGTGTCGGGCTCGACTTCGACAGGAGCACGTCGCCGGTGCGCAGCCTCAGCGACTCGCCTGCTCCGGCAGTGGTGGCTGCGCCTGTCGTTGCGGGGTGGGCCGATGTGCGGCACAGGTCCTTCGAGCCATCCGTCGCCAACAGCACCAGCCACCTGGTGCACCACCACAGCCTGGTGACCATCGAATGCAAGACATGCCCCCTGCTGCGGGAGCAGGTGCACGATGTCAACGCGGAGAACTCACGCCTGCTGGACGAGATGAACAGGCTCCGCACCGAGCACGTCAACGCGCAGGCCTCGCTGATCCTGCGGGGCGCCGCCTCCCCGCTCCCGCAGGTGGTGGCACCGCCGACACCCCACACCCACACCATCATGCCGACGCAGGCTGTGCACCACCAGACACCCCCGCCGGCACCTCTGCCTGCTGTCGTCACACGCGACGCTGCGACACAGTCTGAGAATGACGACGAGACGCTGTACCTGCTGCGCGAGGGGGAGCGCGCGCAGGAGCAGCTGCGCAGGCGCGAGATTGAGTGGGCGGAGGACAGGGACCAGCTCGAGACGACAGTCGGGGAGCGGTTCTCGCGGGAGCGGACCCGCCTGCAGAAGGAGCTGGACGACGCATCGCTGCGCCTGGGTGAGCTTGCGGAGCGCAACGGGTTGCTGGAGAAGCGGGTGCGCGAGCTGGAGGCTGCCACGCCAGGGCCCCGTGCAACCGAGTCTGCGGTGGACGTGCGGCAATATGTGCGGCGGCAGGAATACGAGCGTATCTCTGAGGAGCTGGAGGCTCTGCGTGCGGCACCCCAGGGCGACGGCGACCTGCGTGCCGAGGTGAAGGCGCAGGAGGAGGCTGTGGCCAACCTCGAGAGCACCATCGCGGCGCTCCGCAAGGCGGCGAAGGTTGCGGAGGAGAGCTACGGGCGGTGCGTCGAGGAGACCACCAACATCAGGCAGAAGCATGAGCGCACCATCGAGCAGCTGAAGGCAGCCTTCGCCGAGGAGAAGGCTCTGCTGAACAGCCGCGTCCTGCAGGCGCAGGGGCAGTCCGACGATGAGCTCGCAGTGAAGAACAAGCTGGAGTGTGAGATATCGCGGCTGCAGCTGGACCACCATTCGCTGTCGGGAGATAACGAACGCCTCCGGTCGCAGTATGCCAAGCTGCAGGAGATGCATGAAGCGGAGAAGGCTGCACGCAACGCCAAGGCCCGCGAGCTGCAGGATCTGCGGCGCGCACACCAGGAGCTGCAGGACACACTCGCAGAGAAGGAGAGCGACCTCAAGGTGCTGGAGGTGCGCTGCGCGGCGCTGGAGGATGCGCGGGACACCGCCGCCGCCGAGGCAAAGCGCGCAGCACAAAAGGCGGCATCCCGCACCCAGCAGCTGGAGGCGGAGCTGAAGCGGGCCCAGCAGGACCTGGCTGACCGCACCAGCAGCAGCACAGCCCTGGAGGAGCAGGTGGACCGCCTCAAGCAGTCCCTCGACGAGGCGCTGGCAGAGAGCAACAGGCTGGCGGCAGAGCTCGCCGCGAAGTCCAAACAGGGGGACGACCTGCAGGCCCGCCTGAAGGAGGCACACCGCCAGACCACCAAGCTGCAGGAGGAAGCCTCGAAGCACCACGAGGACGCCACTGTCCTGGAGGGCGAGCTCCGCGAGGCAAACGCATTCTCCGACGAGCTCTCCGCGCAGGTGGACAGCCTCCGCCAGCAGCTCAACGCGGCACGCAGCGACGCCGTGCAGAAGGAGGGAGACCACCAGCGCCGCATCTCCCAGCTCCGCGAGCAGCACGCCACCCTCACGGGGGAGCACGAGACGCTCTCCGAGGAGGCCGCACGCCTGAAGGACGCCCTCGAGTCCGCCGACGCCGAGCGCGACCGCCTCAGCAAGCTTCTCAAGACCCGCGCCTCAGAGATCACCTCCCTGGAGCAGCGCATGGCCCGCCTGAAGGAGGCCATCCGACAGGCAGGCGACACGGAGGACGAGGCGCAGACCCTGCGGCGCACCCTCGAGGAGCTGCAGTGCCGCATCGACGCTTTCGAGTCGGAGGCGGAGGACAAAGACAGGGTGCTGAAGAGGCACGCCAAGAAGGCGGAGGCGGACGAGGAGGTGATCAGCAGGATCCGGTCGGAGCTTGCAACATCCCGCCAGGCTGCGGAGGGGTCACGCCTGCAGGTGCAGGGGCTGGAGGCACAGCTGGAGCGGGCTCTCGAGGAGGCAGAGGAGGCGCGCAGGGCCCTGGCTGCGCAGCAGCCTATGTATGAGCAGAAGATGTCCTCCCTCACCACCACCACCCGGGAGCTGACGGAGCAGCTCAGGAGACTGCAGAGCGAGCTTGCTGAGGAGAGGGCAAAGGTTCCCTCGCCGCAGGCGCCGCCGTCGCCTGACCCTGCTGCGGGGGAGGAGGTGCGCCGCCTGCAGCAGCAGCTGGAGGAGCTGCGGCGAAGCCTGGCGAAGGAGAGTGCCCGTGCGGAGCGGCTCGAGGCTGAGCTGGGGAGGAGGGACGCAGAGCTGGAGAGGCTGCGGGATGATGTTGCGAAGGGGGTTGCGGCTGCCGAGCAGCTCCGCCAGGAGCTGCAGGAGCGGGAGTCGAAGCTCGGGGAGCTGGAGAGGGACCTCGCCAAGAATGAGGCGAAGATCGAGCTGCTGGAGGGGCTGCAGCGGAAAAGCGAGGGGTCATACGACGACATCATCCTCCGCCTTCGCCGCGAGCTGGAGGCGAAGGAGACGGAGGCCCAGGAGAGGATCGACCTGCTGAAGTGCAAAGAAGATGCCTTGCAGAAGCTGGAGGAGGAGGTGACCCGGCAGAAGGATGAGATGGAGTTTATGGTGTACACCCGGTCCGAGCTTGTCCAGGCGATTATGGACCTGCGGAGGATGATTATCGATATCGGGAAGGATGTGCGGAAGTCTTTCCAGCAGGACCCGACGTACCGCAAGGCGGTGCAGGTGGCAGGGCCTTCAGGCATGGTGCGCCTGGCTGCGTCTTATCTTGCGGACTGCACAGAAAGGATAAAGCGTTCCCAAGACACCGCAAAGGAGAAGGTAAATTTCATCGTCGGTCGCTACTTCACTTCCTATGAGAAGATGCACCATGGGACCAGCCCGCAGTTCTTCGAGGAGGGGCATGACGAGTCTGCCCTGCTGTTCGACAAGGTCGCCCTGAAGAAGAAGAAGGATGGGAAGCAGGATGACGACGAGGAGGGATCCCCCGCTACACACTCCAGCGCGTCGGACAGGCTGATGCGCAAGCCCTCCTTCCCCGCTGGGGAGGGTGGGGTGGACAGCGATGCGGCAGGGACGGGCCCGACGAGCCCCAAGGCTCGCCCGGGTGGGATGACGCGGAAGGGGTCGGCACCCACCCCAGGCACGGTGGGTAAGGGGGATGCGGCATCGCGCGCGAAATCACCACATGGGCCGAAGAAGAAGGTATGAAGGGTGGGGTGTATTTTGGGAGTGTCGCCGTGTGGATTCTTGCGAACACTTCGCAGGGGAGGTGGGGGGGGGGGGTGGGCAGGGCAACAGGGCAACGTCGCCTCCACTCTGCTGCCCGCGCATCGATTCACACCCCCTCCACACTCACAGGAACCGGCAGCAACGGTGCAACGCGCTTCGACGGTGGGTAACATATCATCGGTGCGTGGTACGTCAGCTCCTTTGAAGACACCTGCTTCTGCTTCTGCCTCTGCCACCGGCCCAACCTCCGACGAACCGCGCGCAGGCATTGAAAGGACAAGCAGCGGTGTGCAAGCCCCGGCACGCCAGTCCTCCTCGTCTGGGATGAAGTTCATCGGCTCCCCCACAGCAAGCAAGAGCAGGATGCCTACGTCAAGGCCTTGAGGGTGACGTGGGATCGGTGAGGCAAACGGTCCTGCCCCCACTCCACCCCGCCCCGCCCCTCCCTCCCTCCTCCACAACCGGTGGAGGGGTGGGCCAGTTACGTGTTTTCTACTTCACTGTCCCCACTCCCACCCTCGCCTTGTCCTATATAAGCCTTCTGCATTAGCGCGCAGTGCGGCAGTGGCAGCATGACCGGATGGCAGAGAGAGATGAGGTTATGGTGCTGCTCCGTGCCACTTCAGCTGCCCTTCCCCCTCCAACCCCACTCACAATTTAGAATACTGCACAACCCAGATTGTCTCTGCAACTCTGAAAGGCAAAAAAAATGCAAAATCATCCGCAACGGCGTGTCTCGCCATGCCGTAAGGCTGTGTTCACCGTCGAAATGTCCAGAAAAAATGGGTTCTAACAAGACAAGTGTGTGTCGCTTCAGCCCGCCTTTGGCTGGTGCCTCTCTCTCCTTGAATGGGATGAGTTGCACCCTCCCTTGAGCCTCGCCCCCCTACCCCCCACCCCCCCGCGTTGTTGCGAGAGGGATTCGGAGAAAATTGCTTTTGCCTTCGCTCCTCCCCCTCCTATCCTACCCCGCCGTTGTTGTACCGCATTTCTTTTTTTTTTGTACCTACCCCCCCCCTTGTAATTGTCCGCCCCCCCAAACCCCTTGTAATTGTCCGCCTCGGGGCCTCCTCGGGGGGCGGACAATTACAAGGGTTATACTGGGTACTAAGGCCTGCAGTGCGAGTGGTTGGCCTGCGTGACAAGGGTCTCTTGATCACCCCTCGCTACTCCCCTATCACCCCCTGGGGGGTGGTAGGGGTGAGTAGCGAGAACCCTGGCCACACAGAGCGCACAAACACTATGGAATGTGCCTCTGTTGTGTTGTGTGCACGCTGCAGCCAGTGGTACAGGCTAATCCCTTGTAATTGTCCGCCTGACCTTGTAATTGTCCGTTTCGGCCAAAAATGCCAAAATAGGGCGGACAATTACAAGGGGGTGGGTAGGTAACTGATAATTTTTATCTTCTTTTTCTTCGTCTTCTCACATGCCTGTCCTGATAATACCCCAGGCTACCACCAATCGGCTTTGCACAGCCAAACTGGCCAAACCCTTTGCCGAGCTATGCCATGCTGATGTGGGCCTCCCGAAAACGCCTCTACCTCACTGAAGGAGAGGAGAGGAGGGGCATGTGTGTGAGGGGTGAGGTGTGCAGGGCGATCCCTCTTCGTGCAAGCGTCGGGGCGTTTCACGCACGTTCGATTTATTTTGAACGGGGGGGGGGGGGGGCAAGGCTGGCAGCAAATTTTTACTGCACTTTACTGCACTTTATTATACTGCATTTTACTGCATTTTATTGTATTTTATTTTCCGGATTTTTGGATAAAGTGCATGGTCCTGAGTGGTGCCTTGGGCTTCGCATACGTACAGCTGGGAGGACCACTATGGACAGGCCAAATGCTGGAGTCACACCCACTTTACAGAGGTGCAGCCACGTCTGCAAGTTTGCGGACAGCCGCAAACCCGCAGAAGATGGCAAAAAGTACCGCTCCTGCACGGAGGTTCTCCTGAAGGTCACAGGGACGCACCAAGGCTCCGGCAGAGAATGCAGGCCGGGATGGATGTGCCCTGCCTATGTTGGGTCGGTGGGTTAGCAGGACCTGATCGGTGCGGCCTCCGCCTGGCTTCAGTCCTGCTTTGAGTGCTTTCAGTCCGCTCTGATGTCCAGCCTCCCCGAACGGGATGGTGAAGAACCCGTACGCCAGATCAGCTCAGCTGTACAACGTCCGAGGAAGGTGGACTGCCCACCGCACACCGCCCTGCTGCGCCTGCGGTGCTGGGGTGCGCCTGCTGCCTGATTGGCCCCGGCGCTCGGAAGCAGCATCAAGCATGCCGAACAGCAGCAGGGCGGGCCTGGCGGGGGTACTGCCTTGGTGGCCTTGTGTTGGCCAGAGTGGGCGGATCAGGGTCCCCTGGCACGGCAGGTCAGCGTCCTGCCCACCGTCACGCCGAGCCACCCCTACAACACGCTCTCCTGCACTTTATTGCACTTTACTGCATTTTACTGCACTTTACTGCATTTTATTGCACTTTATTTTATTTTATGTTTTTTATTTTAAAAATGCAGCATTTGTCCAGCCTTGGGGGGGGGGTTTGAAATAAGCAGTTTCGGGGGGTCTTCGCTCCGGGTCAATTTGGGTCAGCTTGGGTCGGTGACCCGGAGCGAAGCCCCCACTTGGGGTTGAAAAAGAAAAGGACCCATCCCCTCCCCCCCCCTCCCCCTGAGACCCGGATGAAAAATCAGCAGCACGTTGCGCAGTGAAAAACAACCCTTGATTGAGAGACCTTATGATTAGCCTTTTCTTTTGTTCTGTTGTATGTTGTATCCCCTCCCCCCTTCCCCCCTTCCCCCCCAGTATTGTAGTATTGAATTACCACCCCGCCCGCGCCGACGGCAGATAAAAGACAGGCGGTGTGAGGGGATTCTGTCGAGTGTGTGTTTGTGGCGGCCTGTTCAGCCACCCTCACGTTTGTCTTTGTGGATGTGTCCCCCCCCTCCTCACAGATAAGGATGTTACACCGACGCAGGTTGACACAAAGGAGACGGCCCTTCTAATAGAAAGTTCTAAGGTTACCCCCGTGCCACAGGGTCCCGCCTTTAGTCTTTTTGCATTTGTCTGGAACAAATGCCACACAGTACCCCCCCGCTTCCCCATCCCCTGCCTTTTGCCCTACACCCCGCACGGCGGCGCATAGAACTGTAACACTGAAGCTGTTCAGGCCTGGGCAGGAGGCGGTGTACGTATACCCAGGCGGGATCACGGCACGATGCCAGATGTTGTTCACAGAAAGACTGCAAGCATTGCCCCCCACCCACCCACCCCAACCCCTTCCCCTGTCCCTCTTGGATGCTTCGCTGTTGTGTTGTGGCATCAGCCCTCACCGACGCCAGCCGCAACAGCATGTCGTCTTTTCTCCCGCCTGTCCCATATCACTCTATTCCCTGCAGGCAATCACTCGGGCATATCAAGGAACCATGTCGCGCATTGCGATCGTTGCGGCGAAGCGTACCCCCATGGGTGGCTTCATGGGGTCGCTGTCCGGCGTCCACGCCCCGCAGCTGGGGGCTGCCGCCATCAAGGGTATGATATGAGGTGGTGCCTGTGTCCGTTGCGCGGCGCTGAGGGGCATGGGCTCGTGGGAATTGCCAGACACCCCACAATCGCACATCATCAAAACCACAACCGCAACCACAGCCGCCCTGGAGCAGTCCAACTTCCCCAAGGACCAGATTGACGAGGCCCTCTTCGGCAACGTCGTGTCGGCTGGGATTGGCCAGGCCCCTGCCCGTCAGGTATGTTGAAGCGCCACACCGTGTCACCCCCATCGTTAGCTATCGTTTGAGAGAGCGCGCCATCTAACCCAGCCGCATTGTGGTGAGACATAATGGCATAACTGCATGGCAGGCGGAGGGGTGAGAGGTCGCAGCTCTCCGCGCCTTTCATGTTCTCGACTTCTCGGCTTTACCTCACTCCCAACGCGTGTGTGTTGTTGGGCTGTTTCACTGCGGTGGCAAAAGCTCCGCTGTGGTGCTGCTCCCCGCTGTGCTGTGCCACACACACCCATAACCCCTACAGGCGGTGCTGGGCGCCGGGCTGAGCGAGTCGATCCCCTGCACCACCGTCAACAAGGTGTGCGGGTCTGGCATGAAGTGCGTGATGATCGGCAGCGGTATGGCAACCTCACAATGAGACAGTGCGATATGCATTGCAGGACCCTCATGCCAACCCCTCGCCCACCGGCGTGGGGTTGGCTGTGCTGTGTTAGTTTTTGGGACTGCCTACAGATATAAAAGAAGGGGGCACCGGCAGGCACCAAAAAAGTGCGGATCAAACCGCTTTTCGCACTCCCACCCCACCACCCACCCACCCCCTCACACAGACTCCATCAAGGCGCAGGCCAACGAGTCGGTGCTGGTGGGTGGTCTCGAGAACATGAGCCGCATCCCTTACCTGCTGCCCGACGCGCGTGCCGGGCACCGCATGGGGAACAAGACCGCCATCGACGCCATGGTGCACGACGGCCTCTGGGACCCCTATGGCAACGTGCACATGGGCAGCTGTGGCGAGCTGTGCGCGGAGGAGTACAAGATCACGCGTGAGGAGCAGGACGACTACACCCTGCAGTCCATCGAGAACGCCCAGGAGGCCGTGGCGAACAACGTGTTCGACTGGGAGATCGCCCCCGTCGAGGTGAAGGGGCGTGGCGGCAAGGTCACGGTGGTGAGCCACGACGAGGGCCCCAACCTGGTGCGCCCCGACAAGGTGAAGGCCCTGCGGTCCGCATTCGCGAAGGAGGGCACCATCACGGCTGCCAACGCCTCCAGCATCAACGACGGCGCGAGCGCGCTCATCCTGGCCAGTGAGGAGAAGGTGAAGGCGCTGGGCCTGGCCCCCATCGCCTGGGTGACGGGCTACTCGCAGCACGCGCAGATCCCGAAGTACTTCACCACCGCCCCGGGCCCTGCCGTCAACAAGCTCCTCAACAAGCTGTCGCTGACCCCCAACGACATCGACCTGTGGGAGATCAACGAGGCGTTCGCCGTTGTGACCCTGGCCGCCATGAAGGACCTCTCCATCCCCCGCGACCGCGTCAACGTGCACGGTGGCGCCACGGTGCTGGGTCACCCGATCGGCTCGTCGGGCTCGCGCATCATCGTGACCCTCCTCAACGCCCTGCGCGCCAAGGAGAAGAAGCGCGGTGTGGCAACCCTCTGCATCGGCGGTGGCGAGGCCACCGCCATCTGCGTCGAGATGGCGTAAGACCCTTCGCCCCCCACCCTCCCCCACCACCCCACACCATCCTGCTGTGCCTAGGTGTTGCAGGTGGCAGAGGCAGCCCTCGGACGCCTCTCCCACCCCTCACCGGAGGGTGTTCAGACAAACTGTGATTTTTCCTTCGGCTGATGTCGGCACAACGTGGCTTGTTTACCTGCTTTCCGAGAGAGTGTCTGTGTGCTCGCTAGTTGCATATGTGGCAGTATTCCGTGGACCGTGTTGCTTTTTCATGACGGGCGTTTGTTTTTCCATGCATGCATGTGTTTACTGCCTGCCGCGCTTCCGGCTGCAAATGAAAACCGGCCGGTGACAGCGGTGGCGGGAGATGGGTGGGAGTTTGGGGTTTCGGCTTTCTTCGGGTCGTTTCAGTTGTACTGCTTTATTGCTGGGCATCGCGTTACTCTCAGAACAGCCTCTCTCAGCCTCCGTGTTCGTTGGGCCCTCGGAGCACACGCAGAAAAGCAGCCTCCACAGGACGCAGCACCTCTCTCGCCTCAGCACAGAGTGCATCACGAGAGGGCACTGCGTGTGCAAAGGGGCCCCTCCATGGGCGAGGGGGATCCGTGATGCAGCAGCAATCCTCGCGGGGATGCCCTCCGCTCCCCACCCCCATCCACCCCCACCTGCATGATTCTTCTTGGCAGTATAAAAATCACGCGTCAAAAAATCTCCCTGAGTTTTTTTTGTTAACTGCAACAGGGCTCTTGCCCAGAGCATTTTATAGGGGGTCTAAAGTGAGGCCAATCCTCACATTATGCAGGGGATAAGATAGGTCTGGTTTTCCGGTTTTCAAAACCAGGGTTTCCCGGTTCCCGGTTTTCTGGAAAAAAAAAAAGGCCGGTCTCATTTTTGGCGTTTTTTTTGTAACTTTGGGACAGTAAAACAGTCAGAAAAAACGCCAGAAAAAAATAGAAAGTGACCCCATCGTGATCCGCACGGAGCTCAAATAGTCCAAAGAAGGCAGAGAAGCGGAGAAGAAAAAATGGACCTAGCGGGTGGCCCGGTGGGGCCCGGTGGGTGGTGATGCCCTCGTCATGCAGGTCTCTTCTGTTTTGAAGTTTCGAGATCCTCCATTGTGTGATGGTCCCGCAGAACTGGCACAGAACCGTCCTCCGTAGGGATCACACCGAGCCTTCACATGTCAGGTGTCTGACTGGTGGCACCCACGACACACCCACACCCCCACGCGCCTGCAGGCATACTGTAAGAAGATATGTCAAAGCGGAGAGCGCATCAGGCCCAGCTGGGCGCGTTTGGCTTTGCATCGCAGAGGGCGGTGCGGGGGACGGTGCAGGAGGTGGGCGGGCCGCAGTATCACACTGGGTATGACCAGTGGAAGGCGGGCAAGTACCCCGGGCAAGACCGATATGCCAACTTGCACGCCTTCCTCTGCAACCAGTGCTCGATCCGCGGCTTCAGCAACCACCAAGCCGCCTCAAACAGGCACCTTGTCGCGCTGTGCAAGGCATTCGATGCTCTTGCTCGCGCGGACGACGAGGTGGCACCTCATATGAGGAAGCCCCTGAGTAGCCTCGTCAAACTGGCAAAGACAAAGGCAGACGAAATGCCGTTGGTGGAGAGCGAGGCCGTGCCGGCGCCTGCCCCGACACAGCAGGCCCCAGCCCTCGTCGCAGATCTTGCGATTGCACGGCAAGTTGAGGTCGAGATGGCAGCTGATGATAATGCGGAGAGATCAGCTGAAGCTCTGGAGGCCGCGATCGCCAATGAGCGCCAACGCGCGAGGGGCTACACCACCACCCCCGTGCGCAACTCCAACGACTGCCTGTACCCTTCCCTCCACAAGCACGAGGTCTACGCCTACGTGGAGGCAAAGTTGATGGCGCAGTACGCGGGGCCCGTCGGCTTGGATGCGCCTGCCGAGCCCTTCCCCCGCGCCAGCGAGATGGTGCATGTCCCGGAGGACATCCAGGGGGACAGCCGGGTGATGGGAATGCTGCGCGAATCCCACGCGTGGGCAAAACCCACACCCGAGGGGCTGGCGTGCCGCGCTTGCTTTGACGCAAGCAAGCGCGGTGTCTTCGTCGGGCGGTGCCTGCCATGGAATGAGGTGAAGAGCCGCTTCACCTCCCGCGCGAAGGAGCACACCGAGGCAACGAGACAGAAGCACACCGAGAAGTGGGCACAGTGGCTGGCAAGAGAAGACTCGGTGCGCCGACATGGGACTGCAGGAGAGATCCGCTCCACAGCTCACCAGAGGGCCTGGGTCAACTCTAAGGTGAAGCAGCTTCAGAACACCGAGATGCTCTGCCGCCTGCTGCACGACGTACAGTACTGTTGCAGCAACAACGAAGCCCTCACGACGACCCTCGCATCCCTCCGCGTGCGTGACAGCTACACTTCCCCAGAAGTAAAGTCTTTCAATGCTACATACCACAACCTCACCTCGAACACAATCTACGACGAAGTAGTGGGTCTGATGGCAAGCCACGCCATGGCGGAAGTGAAGCACAAGATTGAAAGATCCCCGTTCGTATCCATCATCACGGACGAGACGCAGGATGTGACACGCCAATCGCAATTTTGCATCCTGATCCGGGTCATCGACCCAACCACCTTTGATACCAACGAACTGTTCTGGCGCATGACTCCGCTGAACACATCACAGACTGCGACAAACATCACAGATTTCTTGATTCAACAACTCGACGACCTTGGCGACGGTTTCTGGAACAAGATGCTTGCGTTTGCGTCGGATTCGTGCAACACCATGGGCGGGAGTCGTAAGGGTGTTCAGTTGCAGGTGAAGGTACGGAAAGCACCGTACTCCTTCTGGGCGGCTTGTCGGGCGCATGCACTCAATCTTGTTGCGATGCACACTGCCAAGGACCACCCTGTCATCCGCGCAAGCTACGACCTTGTCTCCAGCACGTTTGCCTTGCTGTACAGGGGTGCTGGGAATGGCACAGGCAAACTCCGGTGCTTTCGGGAATGCATGTCCGCTTTGGAGAGGATCGATGGCTTCGGGTTCTGGCGTGAGCGCGACTTGTGCAGTGTTGGAGACACCCGCTGGTGTTCGCATGAGCGTTGTGCGCAGAGTCTGACTGACTGCCTCAAAGGGGTGGTCATGTGTATCAACAAGCTGGATCATGAGAAGGCAGTTGCCCTGCGTGCGGTGTACCAGGAGAGCAGCACCCTCGTCGGGTTATTCCTGATGCGGGAGGTGATGCACTGTCTTGGCGCCTTCTCGCGGTGCATACAGCATGCAAGCCTGTGTTTCGGTGATCTCCCTCGCATCGCGACACACTATGCATGCAAGATCGGAAAGCTGTTAGAACGACCCGACCTGTCTCCGACCTACGCATCCTGCTGGATACTGATCAATGACGCCCGGCCTTCTTGCCCTCCCATCACGGAGGAGTTCGTGGCACAGTATCACGAGCAGTACGCAAAGCCCTACCTCCGTACCCTGAAGGAGGAGATCGAGGGGCTGATGGATGACTTCGGGGTGCTTGCAGCATTCTCTGTGTATGATCCCTGGTGCCCCGACTTCGACAACGCAGCAGCAGCGGCACAGAAGCTCAAAGCACTTTGCGATCATTTCTGCGAGCCCAAGGTGATGACATTTGAGGATGCCGACGGGGTGCAGAAGGAGACGGAACCGAGTGCACCGTACTTCCCGGCCGAAGAGCGGGGTCTGCTGGAGTTGGAGCTGGCCAACGTGCGAATGAAGCTGAAGGAGACCGCACAAACACAGGAGGATACCCGCAGCCGCAGATTCAGCACTCTCATCAAAGCATTCTTGAAGAATCAGCTGAACCGTCTCGCCTTCCCGCACACCTCGCGTCTCCTGCAGATTGTGCTGACCATCCCCTTGTCGACAAGTAGTGCTGAGCGGATGTTCTCCAAGCTCCGCATCATCAAGAACAGGCTCAGCAACCGTATGGGCGACGCCAAGCTGCAGAACACGCTGGCCATCTGTATGGAGGGTAGTGTCACTCCGGACGGGATTCCGGAAGCGGCGCTCCGTCAGTACGTGGACGCATTCACATCGGAAGAACGAAAGCTCAGCTACTGTCCCTTCGGGGAGCTGCGGGCGGCACAGCAACACGCCACTGCTGTTCGGCAGAGCCTGGCACAACCATGGTGGGTGTGATCCTGAGTCGGTTGGTGCCGGGGCTCGTGCGCCCCCCCCCCCCCCCCTCCCCGCCGGCTCACTCCGCCGCCCCCCCCGCCCCCGTCCTCCTCCCTTCCTCTCTGCTTCCCCCTCCCCTGACCTCTTGCCCCGCCCCTTAGAGCATTGTTGTTTGTGTTGTGCATGTCTTTGTGCTAAGAGTTCGTAGAAGAAAAAGTAGAACCTGCTGCGCTTGCCCCACCAAGCAGCCTCAGTACGACAGGACGCGCGCAGGCACCGGGCCTCTCAGATTCTGGGAGGGTTTGCGCGGGTCGCGCGCGCCGAAGGCGCGCGCGAAAAATTTTCAAAACCAGAAAAACCGGGAAACGGCGCCAGAAAAAAAGTCTATCTTATACCCTGCTCACATTTAAGGGGAAAAAAAAAAGATTTCCGGGAAAAATCCGGGGGGTGGAAAACTGGTGGCGGCTGGGCAGCCTCGCAGGTGAGAGTGGACTCATGCCCACAGACTGCGAGCAACTTACCCGACCGTTTTTCTGTCCAGTTTCTTTGTCAAACCCCGAGAAAACGCAGGCCGCGAAGGGACGGATGTTCACTACCGTGGCCTCCGGCGGCTGGGGGGCTCCGCCCCCCAGACCCCCCTGTGCTGTATACCTGTCTTGTACCCAAACCTTTGAGGTTACATCAGAGAATGGAATGCAGACCATCAGACCCTCAGTAGCCTCAGGAGGACGCAGCCAGCTCATGCAGAATCTGTACACCTGCAAGGAACAGATGTTCACTACCGTGGCCTCCGGCGGCTGGGGGGCTCCGCCCCCCAGACCCCCCTGTGGCATGTGCCTGTATGTAAGTCCTTGCACGTCCGGGTCTGCGTCAGATCGGTCCCGAAATTCATTTTTTGGACTAACCTCCGGCACCCGAGGCTGGACCCGAGCACGGATCCCTGAGAGTGGAACCGGGAGGTGACCCATTCACCACAAGACTCGCTTGCCGGGGGGTCCGTCAAAAAAACGGGGAACGCCTCACATTTAAGCCCAAATGAGCGTAGATTTCGCCCCTATAAAATGCCCTGCTCTTGCCAGTGTCAAAAAAAAAGGTCGCAGGCGGCGCGTGGGCAAACGAAAAATACAATACTGCTTTTTGTCTTGCCCGGATTTGGCGCACAACAGCCCGTATCCTATTTTTTACCACATGATACAGCTTTTTGCCACAGCAATACGCCGCTTTCCCACCCCACACGCCAACCAGGCACCTCCTGGGGAAGAGCTAGAGGGGAGCTCCCTCCCGGATGCCGTAGCGCCCCTGCTGTGGCCTGTGCCTTCAGCACACAGGCCCCGGGTCGAGTGGGTCCGGCGTGCCGAGCGCTCAGTAACGCAGCACTGCCACACCCACCCCGTTTCCTCCCGCCATGTCGCAGAGGCTGCGAGATGTGTGCGAGCTGCGGTCGGGGCACACCCGCATCACGGTGCACTATGGGTTCATGGACCCGGCCCTCGGGGAGGAGACGTTGTCGCACAGGCCTCCGAGCCAGGACCCGCAGGTCGCGAAGTGGAGGATGGGGCGTGTGAGGGAGAGGAAGCTGACGGCGGAGGCGCAGCGCGACGTTTTGGGGCGTCTGTATAAGGTGGCTGACGTCAGGAAGTGCTTCGAGTTGAACAGCGACTACATGCTGCTGGCGGAACAGGAGAGGCGGAGGAAATGCCTGCACCCCTCTGTGATAGAGAAGTCTGCTGTGCGCCTGTCGAAGCTGCCGCAGCACAGGAAGAACCTGCTGCATGACAGGAGCCTCCTCACGTCTGCGAGCAGCACGAAGAGTGCCCTGACCAGCGATTTTGAGACGAACCGGGGTGTGCTGATTCCGCTGAATTCGTATGATGCGGCTGTTGATCCGCACCTCGATACCTTTTGGCGGACCAAGGTGAGGCGTCCCAAGCCTGCGATAGGTCCGGTGAAAAACCCAGTGCTGAGGCCGATCTCATAGGTGGGATATGTGCTTGAGGAGTGCAAGAGACATTGTGCTCACAACGCAGGAGAGCACTGTGTAGAAGTGACGTAGATCTTGTTTGCATGCCATCGCCACTCAGAAAGGCGTGTCCTTGGGGGGTGTTCTTGCAATCGATGAAACTCCTATTGGTGCCTCTCTTTTCTTCGGCTTTGCAACTCACAGCTTTTTATTTCGTCCGCCAGGGTTTTTTTTTGTGGTGGCGAAAAAGTCCCCATATGCTGCAAGAAATTAACACCCTGCACTGAAGCTTGCAGCCCGATCGCACTGCTCCAATGAGAATTCAAGACAGAAAGGCGTATTGTGGAGGGGCGCTTCTTGGGTTTGGGGGGATGGGTGTATCTTCCAACCTTTCACAGACAGCGTTCTTGATATGGCACCGCACCCTGAAGGTTCGCTGCTCCTCCAGGCGGGCGTTTTTTCCACATTTCTGCCTGAGGAACTGAGCGGGAGGGATGTACACCCCAGTCCGTGTTTCGAGACGGATGTATCATTATGAAACGGAGCGGATATTCTGACAACCCCACACACCCCCCCCCTAGGGGGGGTCATAAGCCCGTACAAAACCACATTTTTCAACATACCATCAGAACCGCCCTAATACCTGATCTGACCCGAAAATCCGACCCATACCCCCCCCGGAAACCGTCTGGAGCCCACTTGTGACACCTGATGCGCACTTTTGTGATGATTTTTTGGGGTCCTAAAAAATGTACCTCAGTTTCGTACCTTGCCTTTGTACCTGAACCACTCCCGACCGCAGTATTTCGTTCTTTGCAAGGAAAGGGTATCACTACGCTCACCCAGCACGCCGAGCAACACATGCCGTGTGCCTAGGGCCTCGCAGAGGTGTCAGATGCTGCTGCAGAGGGGTACCTTGCTCGAAAGACGCTCGCCAAACGGGAGATGTGCGGGGTCCCGGCAGAGAGCGTTGTGGCAGACCTGCGTCAGAAGAAAACGGCACACGACATCCGTGAGGCGACATTATTTCGGGCGCTCCGTCGGGCTGGGTACATAGGAGAGCGAGTGGGACGTGGTGACGACAGATATATGCAGTGGTGCATCAACTGCACGCACGTGCGAAAAGCGGCGTTCCTTGCTGGCCAAGAAAGATGTCACCTGCACTCCTACTCCTCCCACTCCTCCTGCTCCTACCCCTACACCAACTGATGTGGGCAGTGAGTGATGGCAGCTCCAGAGCAGCAGATGATCTAGGAAGCGATGAGCGGGTCAGCCGGGCAGACTACCCCAGTCCGTACCGGAAGTACGAAGCGTTGCGGGCCCGCCACCACCGCCTCCAGGAGAGGACCCGAGGATTAAGAGTAGGGTTGTACAACGCCAGGGGAGAGTATTCCCCTGGCGTTGAGACATCCCTGACGATCTTGCGGTCGCACTGTGGGGGTTGAGTCGGCAGGCAGATGCCTATCCAATGACTTTGTTGAGTCCTCACATGGTACACTCTCATGCGTGCTGTTGAGACTGCGTGGTGTGCATATCCTGCGGGGGGCGCAAATTACACAGCACAAACATAATCATTTCGACTCTCAGGTCGTCCAATATCCCAATCGTGCCTTCACAGGCTGAGATCGACGAAGCAAAGACACATCTGCAACGCTGCCTAATGCCGATGCAGCCTCGCAGGCGTACGAAGTACTCACAATGACCCATCTGCGATCGAAGTACTACACCCAGAAGGTGGCTGAACTCATTCAGCTGGCGCAACAACACAACATTCCCACTAATCAGGTACAAGAAAGACCTTGCCGAGGCACTGGGGAGGCAACATCGTGCCACCTGAGCCGGAACCACCGCAGAAAAGGCAAAGAACGAAATACTGCGGTCGGGAGTGGTTCAGGTACAAAGGCAAGGTACGAAACTGAGGTACATTTTTTAGGACCCCAAAAAATCATCACAAAAGTGCGCATCAGGTGTCACAAGTGGGCTCCAGACGGTTTCCGGGGGGGTATGGGTCGGATTTTCGGGTCAGATCAGGTATTAGGGCGGTTCTGATGGTATGTTGAAATTTTTGGTATTTGTACGTTTTTAGGGGGGCTTATGACCCCCCCTACCCCCCCCCCCCCCCCCAAACCAAAGCACGGGCGGAGAGAATATCGCGTGTCCACGCGATGTTGCTCCTGGCCCATGCTGCAACACAGAACCAAGTCATGGCCGGAGACAACCCTCATCACAATCCAGGCCACTGCCACACCCCTCGTTGTTGCCTGAGCCTCCCCCCTCCCCCTCCCTCGCACTTCTTTGTGTGGCGGCGGCCAGATTCGTCCGACAGCTCCCCACCCCTCCGCCCCCTGTATGTGATTTCATCTCCTTGCTCCCTGAGGATGTCCTCCGTCCGTTACCACGAACGCAGGCACACTCCCATGGGGACAAGAGTGCCCCGCTGAACCCAACATCATTGTGTTGCAGGCAGGACGACGACAAACCGGGCCGCCGCACAGCACAGGGTGTTGCCACACCCTGGCTCTGGCGGCGGCATTCCGAGGAGCACGAAGGGGCCTGGCACCGCGCCCCTGCCCTCCACACCGCACTGGCGAGTGGGGTGGTTGGGCGAGAGTGTGCGGGTGTCTCTCCGTGTCGGGAAGCAACCCACAGAGCGGAGAGAGAACAGAACGTTGAGTGACCCCACCCCCCATCCCCCCGCATCCCCTCTCCCATCACCCACTACCCCTCGCTCCTCTGCAAGCTATCCGGCCCCGCCTCACAGCACGCCTCCCACACCTCCACACCCCCACCTCACCAGGTGTGGCCACCTCCGGTGCCACGCTATGGCTACACCAGGCGGCGCCATGCGCCCCCTGAATGTGCGTTGCTCCACCTCGCGGGACGTGGCCTTCGAGGTCGCAGAGGGGGCACCCTTCAACGACATCTATGAGGCAGCTGCCGCTGCCTCGGGCTACCCCCGCGAAGGGCTCGCCGGGGCGCACCTCGTGGTGTGCGGGCATGAGGAGGTGCCGTGTGAGCAGGCCCTGCAGCAGCCGGGTTCCGTGCTGATCTTTTGCGGGATCAGCCCCTACGTCTCCCTCACGGTCCACTCGCTGTCGCAGGTTGCGCCGGAGCACCGCAACCTGAAATACAAGCTGGTGTGGCGGGGGCTGGGCGAGCGCGGCCAGACGGCTCAGGTGGAGCCGGACAGTGAGGGCGTGGTGGCCTACGGCAGGGCCTGGTGCCTCTCTGAGAACCCCGAGGCAGCTGAGCGCGCCCTCAGCATTGCCGTGTGGGTCACCCCCCCCGGGGGGGCTGAGGATTACCTCGGCCTGGCGAACGTCGCAGTCGCGGATTTTGCCAGCACACCCCGGCAGATCCACGCATTCGACATGACCTCCGCAGACGGCTCGCAGAAGGTGCACCTCCGCTTCTCCCTGGTGCACCACCCGGCAGCCGTGCCATCTGTCGCGGAGGCTTCCTCCGCTGCCCCGGTGCAGGAAAGCGGTGCGGCAAGCCCTGCGTCACGGCGGCTGGAGGAGGCGGAGGCGGAGGCGAGGGCGGTCGCCGAGGCTGACGCGGAGGCGGGCCGCCACATGGCCGCCACGGAGGGGGTCGAGTCGGTGGAACGCGCGGCAATCGCAGACAGGGCTGTGCAGGAGAAGCCCGCCACAGAGGCGGCCAGCCAGAGCCGCATCGAAGTCACGCCGCCGGAGCCGGCGCCGTCGCGGGGTGGTGGTGGTGGCGGGGGTGGTGCGTCGCCCAGCTCTGCGGCAAACCCGCCGGCATTCGCACCAGCGTCTGACGGGAGGCTGAGCACGGCGGAGCTGCGTGTGTGGATAGCGGACATCCTCTCGGAGGTGCGGTCCGGGATGGGGGAGAGCTACCTGCATGAGAATGCAAACCCGCCGCACGACATCGGGCAGCTGCACGACACGCTGGAGATCTACGGCAGCCCGGTGCAGTGGGGCGACACGGTGGTGCAGATCCTCGGGGAGCCCGTGCTGCGCGCAGGGCACATGTCATCCCGCAGGACCATCGTGACGACTGTGGCTGAAGAGCGGCTCATCAGCGCTGCCCTGGAGGTCTACCTCAACTCGACAGACTGGGGACCGGACATCGCCCTGTCGATCCGGCAGCGGGCGAGCGAATCGCTGCTGTCGCTCCTCAACCTCCCGGCATCCATGGCATACCGGAGCTTTGGGGACAACGGGCTCGCCACATCGGCTGTGCTGCACCAAATCCAGCGCTGCGGGTTCCTCAAAGCGCATGGTGTGGACAGCCTCGAGGACATCGTCACACGCACCTGCCCTGCCATGTCGGTCTACGTCGGGCAGGAGAGCTATGAGGAGTGGGGGTCCTGCGACATCCTGAAGCAGCTCCTCTGGGAGATGCCTTCTGTGGAGGTGAAGTGTGCGGCGTCGAATGCCGACGGGTCGATCAACGTCACGGCGCTGCAGGCGGCGGTGGCGGAGGATGTGGCAAAGGGCGTCGTGCCGGTGGCGGTGGTGGCCCGCATGGGCAGCGATGGTTTCGAAGGGGCGGATGACATTGCCTCCGTCGCCCAGGTGTGCCTGCAGCACAAGCTGTGGCTCCATGTGGAGGGGCCTGGCGTCTTCCTCCTGCACAACAAGGACAGCCCGGCGAGCGCAGCTCTGCTGCAGGCAGCGCACGAGACAGATCTGAACATCAGCATCGTGCTGTGCGCTCATGAGTACCCTGCCCTGCGCCGTGTGCAGGGGTTCTGGGTTTTCTCCTCCGGGCGGTGTGGCGTGGAGCTGAACCCGCAGGACAAGGTGCCGGAGACGGATGTGGCGGCGCTGCCTTGCAGCCTGCCTGCCTATCTGCGGCTCCGCAGCTCAGGCCTCGCAGCGGTGGACGAAGGCCTCACCGCCAAGATGCGGAGTGCGGAGCGTGCGGTGGAGGTGCTGCACGGCCTCGGCGATGCCGCAGGGGAGGGTTGTGGTGTCATCGTGCCGCAGATGCACACCTCCAGGCTGAACCTGTTTGCGGCCTCGTTCACGCTGCTGCCCAGGGATCACCCCCTGGTGGCGCAGGGAGGTATGGCAAAAGACAAATCCGGCAAGAGGCCTTCATCTTGCAGAGAGTTTGCCGATGTGGTTGTGTGTTCGGGATAGTGGTGATGGTTTGGGCGGGGGAGTTCCTGTGGGGGGGGGGGGGGGTTGCCCACCATGTGCATACCACTCATGCATTCCTCATGCGTTCCCTCCACCCATCCAGGTGCCGGCGAAGGAGAGTGCAAGGCAAGCACTGCGACGATTAACACCGTCAACAAGAGCGTGTGCGAGCTGCTCGGTGACCCGCGCTTCACGATTATCCCAGACGTATGCCAATCATTTTTTTGTGGCGGTCATTAAAAATTCCCCCGCCCCCTCGCTCCACGTTGGTAACCAGAGTCGATACCTTGTTGCATCTCGGGTGTGTCCCTTGATTGAGCTTGTGTTGTGTGAGCGACTTGAGCCGCGGTCTGGTGGGTTACTTTCACATTATCAAGGAGATAGTAGCCGTCCGTGCTCCGCGGACCCCCCCAGGCACGATGGCAGTGTAGTGGTCAAACCACTGCGTCGGACCCTGGTGCAAGATGCAGCACGACAGGGTGTACCGAACGTCAGAGCCAGGAAGGGTGATCACCCGGTCAACCTCGCACGTCCTCCCTCCCGCTCAGCTTTCTGGGCGGCAAAGCGGGGGATGCATGCCACAGGATTCCTCCTGCATCCCATATGCCTGGAAGAAGTCCACCCTGCATATGATGCCCTCCTCTCGCCACCCACCCACCCCACCCACACAGCAGGGCGAAGGCCTGGTGCGCTGGCACGTCTCCCCCACCACCCTGTCGGACGACGTGATGCAGCGCTTCTCATCCCTGGTGTCCACAACGGCAGCCGAGATGCTATGCATCTCAAGCTACACCGGCATGGTATGCCCTTGCCTCACAAACCAATGCCTTTCTCGCGCGTCGCTCCTTTGTTAAAGCCCCCCCCCCCCCTCCCATTGTGCATTGATCTGCCTTGTACAACATATCTGGTGGAGTGATTACAAAAAGGACTAACATTGCAAGAAGGTGCTGGGAGATTTACTTTTCCATTCACTCTCGACGATCAAACCCCCCCCCCTTTTGCTCTTCTCCACTTCATCCCACCCCACGCTCCCCACACCCCAGGTGTCGGACGCCCTTTCCAAACTCGACTCCATCGCAGTGGTGCCCCCTGCCGAGGCAGGAACACACTCTGCCAGACAGCTCTGCGCCCTGCGCCTCGTGCCCCCCTTCTGTGAGGACGCAGACAGGGGAGATGAGGGCCGCTCCGAGACCACTGTCATCCAGGCCAACTTCGCAGGTGTGCTGCAGGAGGAGGCAAATGCTGCAGGGGCGCCGGTTCGCTTCGAGGCGGCAGGAGATGAGGTTCTGTGCCTGCTGCGGGAGGGAGCCGGGTCGCTGAGTGATGCGAACATCGCCACCATCCAGGAAGCGACGAAGAAGGCTGTGGCGCACACCCTGCGCACCGACCCCGTCATCCTCCGCCTCGAAGCCGATGTGCTGCAGCGCGGCATCGCCGTGGCCCAGAAGAAGCTGGAGGAAGCCGCCAAGCGCCAGGAAACCCAGACCAGCATGATCCGCTCCATCCCCCTCGTGGGCAGCATGTTCGGGTGGATGTCCCCCGAGAGCCCTTCTGAGGAGGGGTTGAAGTTCGACCTGACCACCAGCACCCTGCGGAAGGAGGTCAAAAACTAAGTAGGGGAGCAGGCGCGAGAACTCTTGGGTGTTTCCGCAAACTCGGTGTGTGTGGTGGGTGGGGGGGGTGGGGTGGAGAAGCGTGTGCTTTTGAGCAGGGTGGGGGGCTGTTTGGATGAAAAAGTCGTGTGTGGGGGGGTATTGTTGTTGCGTGCAGCGGTGTGGCGTTGTGTTTCCTCATGAGACTTCCCTCCGTGGGCCAAACGGTGTGGTGTGCCCCGGCACCCCCCACCTCTAGCTTTTTCTGTCCACCGGCGCGTGAAAAAGGCGCACGCTGGGGCTTGCTTGAGATGGTGGTTCTATTGTTAGCTTTGGCTGGGCCTTCAGGGCCAGCCTGCCAGTTGACACGCAGTCAAATTTTGCAGAGAGCGAGGGGAGATATCTTGCATCGCCGGTGGTTTTGCGCGAGACTAGCTCTTTGCGCAACGCATCGTTGAGCTTTGAGTGGTGGGGGTTGGGGGGGGGGGGGGAAGGTAGGAACGGCGTTGGGGCCAGGAGGCTGGTTTCACATCGCATTCTGTGGCTTCATTTGCGTGTGCAAATATACGCATGGAACTACCGAACCAGGCACGCCTTGCTCAAACAACGCGGAGTAACCCGAGATTAGAAATCCGTAAAACGTGTTAACCCTGAGTGCTGCACAGCCCTGGTGCTGCTGGTTGCGACACCCCTCCCCTCGACACAGCGGCACCATCAAAAGAACGAAAAAAAACAGCCGGTACTGTGCCTACGGGTGCAGCATAGACCGAAGCAGACAGCCCCTCCCTCCCAAAACCCACACCCCCCCCTCCCACGCATCGCCGGGATCATACAACACACGCCTTCGGACCGCCCCCCTCTCCCCCGTCACAAACACAGGCGTGTCCCCCTCCTGTTGAGTGTTGTGAGTTAATATCTTCTCCACCGATTGCCCCACACATGCATCGCACCACCAGGGCGTGCGCGAGGGCCCCTCACCCCCACACCCCCCTTCGGGTGACATGCACCGATGGCCCCAAGCAGGGCATCCGCTTCAGCCTATGAGTCGAGCGGGACCCCTGGGTCGGAGCAGCTCTATGCCCTCCTCCTGGAGAACGGCATACTCCGGTCGGACCGTGCCGTAAAATCCCGCGAGGCACGACCCGCACGCACGACGACCGCACCCGACTACACAGGGCTCAACCCCCCGCTGCCGGAGCTGCAGTTCGCACGGGCGCACCGCAGGGCAGGGCTGGAGCGCTTCACCCCTGCAAAGGGGGACCCCTGCCGGGCGGCACCCACCGCGGCACGCAGGGAGGCCTCGCTGCGCGAGGGTCTGGGCTGGAGCCGCCTCCCCGCAGACAGATTCATGCAGTTCATCGGATTCGACGTGCGGTGCACCGAGGCGGGGCTGCTGCGGCCACACCCGAGCTACGCCGTCGACACCACCCTGCGGGCGGCACCTGCACATCACCCAACGCCACGCCATACCGCAGGCGGCGGGGAGGCGCCACGCGAGGCCAGCCGGGCAGGCGGTGGGGGTGGTGGCGGTGGCGATGGCTTCCGAAGGCCCGCCAGCCCAGCCATGGGGGGCAGCAGCGACGGCAGTGCTGACAGCACCGATCCCGTGCAGCCCACAGGGTGTGGCGGAGGCGGTGGTGGTGGTGGTGGTGGCGCGTGCCTCGACAGTGTGCTGACACAGCCCTTGGGTGGGGGTGTGCTGCGCTGCCCCGGGGGTCCCGGGCAGGGGGTGGTGCCGAGGGTGGCAGCGCATTGCGGCAGCCTGTCCTGCGGGCGCAGCAGCCCGCCAGGGCTGCTGGGGGAGGATGTGTGCATCTCGCCCAAGAGGAGTGTCGCCTCCTCCACCCGGGCCTGTTCGCTGCAGCTCAGCGATCTTCCTGTCGGGGCCTTCAGGCGGGACAGCCGTGCCTCGACGCCGCGGTCTTTCTGACTGGGTTCCGCTGTACGTGGGGGTCTGTTTCCCCCCACGCTTTCTTTTGGGATTATTTGCGGTAGAGAGGTGCCACACGCCCCCTCTCTCCGACTCGGTGAACAGGGGATCTGTTACATCTTGTTACAGTAGAGCAAAAAGGCCATCGTCACCATCCCTCTACCCCCCACCTCCTGTATTGACTGCGATTCTATTGTGTGCTATCCGATGCTGGGCTGTTTGATAAGGGCTGTGCCTCCCGTTGCGGAAACTCCGTAGTGCGGAGGGAGGGGGGGGGGTGGTGGTGGTGGGGGCAACTTTTCTTTGAGTTCTGTGTGAAGTAGATACGGCTCGAGGTAGAGAGTCAAGTGCAATGCCGCATCGAGCCCCCCGCCCCCCCTCCCCCAACATTGGTTTCTTGACAGAGAACATCATTTGTCTTGGAACTCACCTCGCCTGTCACGCAGCTGGAGCGCATGTGACAGGCCCACATGTCGCCAAGGCCCCCGCCCAGGTCCACGACATAGCCCGCACCATCGTGGAAAAGGCCGCTGAGCCCAGGCGTGTGCGACAGGGCCTCGACCGCGGCCACCGCGCTCACGCGCAGGGCTACCTTCGACTCATCTCTGAGTCGGGATTTGATGTGAGACTTGCAGCTGCCGTCGCATACCTCTTCGCGTCGGCCTTGTGCTGTTGCATGATCTCACTGTGCGTGGGGTGTATGTGTAGCCAACATATAGAAGACAAGTCTATACCTTTCTCCTTCGCACTTCGTCGTCGCGGTCTCCTCCTCCTTGGCACCCGTCTCAAGGGGGCTGCAACATAAAAAAGGCAGTGTTATGTGCTACATTACGTGGAGCAGATTACCCTCCTGCCCCATTGTGACTGCCAATACAAGCAGGCAATCTGCCCCGCAATGCCTTTGCAGATCTCCCGCCTCCCCAACACCGCCCTTCTCAGGAGACACCGAGGTTCGCCCCCACGGCACGTCATTACATCACCCGCTCCCGCTCCCCCTTTTACCCCCCCTCTCCCTCAACTGTCCCTTGGCGTTGTGCATGCGGGGGGGTTCCATTTACACACCATACCCCTCCGCCTCTGCCTGCCGGCAGCTCGCCGCAGGGCGTTAAGGTTCTTTTTTTCCCCTTTTTGTTATCATCTCCATCGGGGTTGGGTGCGATAGCGAACCATTTACACATTTATTTTTTCGCTCCTCTCCCTCCCCACACACACACCCCCTGCATAAACCCACGCGTGGTGATCCCGAAGCTTCTGTCCAAAAAAAAGAACTTTAGGATCTCACCTGTGGGGCATTTCAAATCGTTCCGATCGTTCGACGCTAATCCTTATAAACCCACTCCCGACCTTACTCTGCTATTCACGATCCCACCATCACCCCCCCACCCCCACCCCCGATGAGCGTCGGGAACACGCGGCTGAAGCAGTTCCCATGGTGTGAGAGCCGGCCTGATGGGAGGAGGGCGATTCGGAACCACCAGGAGGCCCATGCAAGAGGGGTGCGCAACGCGCGCAAGGTGGTCGACACGAGCGCTCCGAAGTTCTTCAAGGCGCGAGCCCCGAAGGGCAGCCTCGATGCAGCCGCGGCATCCCTTGCATCCGCAGAGGCTATCGAAAGCAACGCGCGTGCCGCAGCGTCTCTGCTGAGCAGAGGGTGGGGCGGCTCTGCCGAGCCCACAGAGGCGCACGGGGAGAGCTGCATGTCGCAGCAGTTCTCACAGCAGGCGGAATCGCCAGCCAGGTCTGTCAAGCTGAAGCGGCCCTTCAGCGCGCCGCTGCAGGGGCAGCCGAGGGTGAGGGCGGACAAGGGGGCTCCCCTGCCGCAGCCAGGGTCGCCCGCGAGGTCTGTCGTGCTGTCGGCGTCTTTCAGTGCGGCAGCGGCGGACAGGCATGTTGCTGCGGACCACCAGGGTGTGGATGAAGCAAGCGCGTATACAGCTTCCCCGCTGGCTGCCGCAGGTGCTGCGGGGTCTGCATTCTCGCGGGGGAGGGTGCAGCAGCAGCAGCATCAGCAGCATCAGCATCGGCGGCGGTCAGACGGAGGGGGTTGTGTGGGTGCGCTGCCCGAGGAACACCAGTCGGCGTACCGTGCCTTCGTGGCGCTCCTCGCGGCCTGTCCGGCGGAGGGTGCCGCGTCGCTACTGCAGGAGGCGTTCAGAGAGTCGGCCGAGCTGCGCATGCTTTCGGATTTCGGGTGAGGCCGTGTCGGGTGGGGTGGTTTTATCTTGTAGCGATCCGGTGCCCGAAAGGAGTACGATTTTTCGTGCAAGGAAAAAATAGCTGGGCTGCTGAGCGATTCCATGTCGTCTGCTGGCATATGGGGTGGTCGCAACGAGAGGGTTCCCGGCGCGCTGCACGCCCCATCCCCCCCCTCCTCCCCCGCCCCCAGCGCCTCCCTTGTAAAACTTGTCCTCCTCCGGTCTTCCGTATCCACCCCTCACTCCCACACACCCACACCCACCCGCAGGCATCGTGGGAACACCCGAAGACACGGGTGCCCCCCCGTGAAACCCCACCCACCCACCCCCACTCGCCCGGGGGTTAGGAGTTGGGGAAGAGGGGGGGGGGGCTCAACAGTCACAACACCACACACACACACATCCCCCGACACCACCTCCAAGATGGTGAACGGCGTGAAGGGCGCGCGGCGCCGGATGGGCGGCGGGGCCACACGGAGAGGTGAGGTTTCCAACAAAACGGCTCGGGTCCGCGCCGCCGTTGCTGACGCGAAGGCGACACGTGACCGCCCGGAGAAGCGCCTCTCGCACGACCAGCAGCAGCTGGTCAACCAGGCCAACCCTGGCGATGCACGCAGCCTCCTCGACCTCCTCGTCAGCCCTGCCTCGGAGAAGGCGGGCCGGCTGAAGCTGAAGGGCGAGATCAAGGCGAAGCCGAAGCGCGCAAACTGCGCCTTCATCACATCCGACGGCACCGCCACAACCACCGAACCCTCCTCTAAGCGCAGGCGCGTGCAGGGCGGCGCAGACATTGTCGCACCGCTCGCCCAGCGCGGCTCCCTCTGCACTGGGGACGACGACCTCCTTGCCGACGTGCCCCTCCCCGAGGCAGCCGAGGAGGACCCCGCAGATGCGCAGCCCACCCTGCCTGCCTATGAGATGTGGAGGCGCCTCGGGGTGAACGACGCCCTGCTGGAGGCGCTCAAGGAGAATGGCTTCGAGCAGCCCTTCGAGGTGCAGCAGCGGACCTTCTCTGAGGGGCTCCGCTTCGACAAGGATGTGCTTGCTGCGGCGCAGACGGGTTCCGGGAAGACCCTCGCCTTCGGGCTGCCGATCATCCAGAGGATTATGGAGAAGCACGCCGCGTCGCCTGTCCCGTTTGAGAAGAGGGTGATCGATTGCCTTGTCATTACCCCGACGCGAGAGCTGGCGATGCAGGTTCACAACCACCTGAAGCCGTTTGTCGAAGCGGCGGGCCTCTCTGCGGCGTGCATTGTGGGGGGGATGTCTGACGAGAAGCAGCTCCGCCTTCTGAACAGGTCGAAGAAATACCGCCCGCACATTGTCATCGCAACGCCGGGGCGTCTGCACGGGCTGCTGGAGGATGGGGATTCTGACTACCTCGACAGGAGCATCACAAAGGCCCTGGAGTACCTTGTTGTGGATGAGGCGGACAAGATGATCCAGGCAAAGCACTTCGAAGAGATGGGTGACATCCTCGAGAGGATCAGGGACAGGGAGGCGCCGGAGATTACCCTGGAGAAGAAGTCTGAGATGATGCGCGGCATCAGCGTGGTGAAGCGGTGCCCACAGGAGGAGAACCCTGTCCACTACGCGACCAACGCTTATGAGGAGTTCGATTCCGTCGAGGATTTCCTCCGGGTGTGGAAGAAGGAGGCAAAGGAAAGCCCTTTCGCCTCGTCGCACATCGAGGGGGTCAACTTCAACGACCTGGCGAAGGACATGGGCATCACCGGGGCTGCCGAGGGCGAAGGCGAAGACCAGGAGGAGGAGATGGAGGAGGAAGACCTGGAGGAGGGCCTGCCTGAGGAGGCCGAGGCGGTGGAGGAGGGTGTCGATGCCGAGATGGAGGAGATGGAGGAGGACGAAGAGGATGAGGAGGGGGAGGAGGCGGAGGAGGGTGAGGGCGAGGGCGAGGGGCTCTACCAGGTGCCGGTTCCGGACAGGCTGAAGGTGTTTATTACATCTGCCACGCTGACCCTGGAGGCGAAGCACCACGAGGGTGGGAACCGGATTGCGAAGAAGCACAAGGCTGAGGCGGAGAAGCAGGGCCAGCAGGCCGAGGAGCCGAAGGGGAAGCGCTCGAAGAAGGGCAAGCGGAACCAGGAGGCGGAGGCAGAGCAGGAGGAGGCGGACAACGAGGCGGCCCCAAAGGTGGCGTCGGTTGATATGATCGCTGAGATCTGCGAGTCGTTCCGCCTGGATAAGGCGAGGTGCAGCGTGTTCGACTGCACCCCTGACAGCCTGATGGTGGACTCGCTGAGGCAGGCGTGCATCTACTGTTTGGATGATGAGAAGGAGCTGACGACGTACTACTTCCTGCTGCGGCACACAGGGAGGACGATCATCTTCGTCAACGCCATCAGCACGTTGCGGAGGCTGACGTCGATCCTCAGCAACCTGGGGCTCACCATCTATGCCCTGCACTCCGAGATGCAGCAGCGGCAGCGTCTGAAGAACATCGACCGCCTCCGGGATAACGAAGACTGCGTGGTGGTGGCGACGGATGTCGCGGCGCGTGGTCTCGACATCAAGGGGATCCAGCACGTGCTGCACTACCAGTTCCCGAGGAACCTCGACACATATGTCCACCGCTGTGGGCGGACAGCCAGGTGTAAGCAGGCGGGGTTCTCGCTTTCCCTCGTCTCTCCCGAGGAGAAGTCGTCTTATAAGAAGATGTGTGAGTCGCTCAAGGCGGGGAACGGGCAGGGTCTGCCTTCGTACAGTGTGGACCACCAGCTGCTGCAGAAGCTGCGGGACAGGCTGTCGCTTGCGAAGCAGCTGGACAAGGCGCTGCACAAGGACAGCAAGGTGAAGGTGCACAACACCTGGCTGGAGAAGAACGCCAAGGAGATGGACCTCCGCGTCGAGGACAGCCTCCGCGACCAGTCGATGGATGACCAGCGCCAGGCGAAGATCCACAGGGAGAAGATCTCGCTCCTCAAGCGGCAGCTCACGGACCTGCTGGCCACGCCGCTGATGCAGACCCGGGGGCAGTTCCTTCACACTGGCCTCCTCCGTGCGCAGGAGGATGCTGCTGCCGAGCACGCAAAGAAGCTCCAACGCGTTGTCTACGGCGCAGGCCAGCAGAAGCGTGCCATGAAGAAGTGAACGGACAAGGGGGCGGGGTGGGGGGTGGGTGGCGGAGGAATATTGCATTCCGAATGAGTGTGCGGTGTGTCGTTGTGTACGTTGCCCTGCTTTCGGTGATGGGGGGTGGGGTGGGGTGGTGTCGGGGCTTTTTCTTCCCCGTCAACCTTTCCATAGGATACCACTGCCTCTTCCACCCCCCCCCCCCGCCCCCACACACACCAATCGGGAAGAGGGTTCGGCGGGTGTTCCTATTTGTGTCCCTTTCTTCTGCGTTCCTCTGGGTCAATGGTGTATCATGTATCACTCGTCTTCAACTTCTTTGTGGGGGGAGATGCCCTTCCGCTACCTCTTTTTTCTTTCGATTTGTGCATGCCTTCAGTCTGCGCGCTGAAGTCTAGCGTATCAGTTCTCGTGCGTCGTCTTTCGTAGACGTTCTGTACGATGCGGATCCGCTAATCCAACATAGCTGAAGTCTGAAATCCTGTGAAAGCCTGATTCTTGATGAGTGTGTCCCGCGCTGCAGCAACCCCACTCGCATTGGTGTCGGTGCTGATCGCGCCACATTTCACCTCGGAGGGGACGCCGCCACCTTCATACAGACACCTGTGTCAAGTGTGGCTGCCAAACTTGAATGCAGGGCGAGGGGGGCCACGTCACTACGCTGGTTGCTATTGCGACGGCCCACTCCTCTGAGAAATCAAACCAGGGCTGATCAACACCACCCCCGCCGTCCAATGTCATCCCTGTCTCAGTCTGCAGTTCAGTGGTGTTGGAAAGGTGCCGGCAAAACGGGAGAAAGAGGGGAGGGTGGGGTGTGGGAGGCAACCTCTGCCTGGCAAAGAAAACAAAAGCTGCTTATCATCGAAGCTGAAAAGGGTGGGGGTGGCGTGGGGCGGGATGGGGAAAGGAGTCGCCTATCAGATAATTTGGGCCGTCAGTGCGAATGCAGCGGAAGGCCCCTCTCTCCCACCACATGCCCTGTTGCCTGATGTTGCTGGTCACGGTGTGGCCGACGCCAATTGATGTTATGCCGCTTGTGTTTTATTGGGGTTCGGCGCTCTGGTCGGCAACAAAACACACACACGTAATCCGTACCTGACAGGACGACACAACACAACAACACCCACTACCAAAATGGGGAAGGTCCGTTCGCACGAGCTCCGCCAGCAGGGCAAGGACGAGCTGCTGAAGCAGCTGGATGACCTCAAGCTGGAGCTCAGCTCCCTCCGCGTCGCGAAGGTATGCAGTGTCCCATTCCTGGGGGTGTTTTGTGCGGGATCAACCCTATGCAAGCGCCCTCCCTTTGCACATCATGGGCCCGGGTCGAGGTGTTTGCCAAGGGGTGGAAAAGAATGAGCCGGCTTCACATTGCATTTCCTTTGTTTTGAGTGCAGAAATATTCTCTCTGCATAACCAATCACCCCCCTAACTCACTCGCAGGTCACTGGCGGCCCGGCGTCGAAGCTTGCCAAGATCAAGACGGTGCGCAAGTCCGTGGCCAAGGTGCTGACGGTGCTGAACCAGAACCAGAAGGCCGCTCTGCGCAAGGTGTACGCCGGCAAGAAGTTCGTGCCCCGTGACATCCGCGTGAAGAAGACGCGCGCCATGCGCCGCGCCCTGAAGCCGGAGGAGCTGGCCGCCAAGACGCTGCGCCAGAAGAAGATCGACGCCGCGTTCCCCCAGCGCAAGTTCGCCCTGGCTCTGTGAGCGTGACCTCAGGGTTGCCTATCAAGTGTTGCCTAGCTGTGTCTCCAATATCCATGCTCTTGCTGCGCGCAGTACTTCTTCCTTTGGAGGAGAGGACCGAGGGGGAATGAGGGGCGTGCAGTAGAGAGCAGGGAGTCGTCAGTCCTTTGAGTGAAGGAGGAAGGGGAGTGTGCACCCCCCGCCCCCCCATCCACCCCCCCCCCCCCCACTTGCACCTTGGTATCGCAGTCCACTTTTTCCAGACACCCACTTCGCCTGTTGCACCGGTCACTGATTGCAGGTTGCTCTGCACAACACACACAAGAGTCGGGAAATCCGAGTGCACTCGAGAAGAAGAATATGTTTAACATGCGTGCCTGCGTGGCGGTGGTGTGTGCGGCAGTTCTGTCTGCAGCAGACACGCGAAGGGGGCAGGCGGGCATGCGCACACGCGAGGGGCGTGCGCTGGGGTCCACGTCCCTGACATCCAGGTCGAAGATGTTCCCCATCGGGGAGGCGTTGAACTACTACGTCGACAGCTCGATCAACACCAACGACGCACGGATCTCCGGTGCGGTGCTCGAGTGGGAGAAGAAGACGTGCTTCCGCTTCACCAAGTGCAGGACGGAGTCGTCGTGCCCGCGGCCCTACATGCGTTTCTATGCGGGTGGCGGGTGCAGCTCGCCCATCGGGATGAGCACTTCGGGGGTGAACTCGATTTCGCTTGCCAGCGGGTGCAGCACAGGGAACGCCATCCATGAGGTGGGCCATTCCCTTGGTCTGACACACGAACAGAACCGCAAGGACCGTGACGAGTTCGTCGAGGTCGACTTCACGCAGATCTCGGCCCCCTCGTCGTTCAACTTCAACAAGAACAAGGCGTCCGCACGCGACCTGGGGAAGTACGACTACGGGTCCATCATGCACTACGGGTCTACCTTTTTTGCCACCGGGCGGTCCCCGACCATCATCTCGCCAGAGTCGATCGGGCAGCGCAAGGCGCTGAGCGAGACGGACGTGGCGGGCATCCAGTTCATGTACAACGACTGCTCCCCGACCTTCTCGCGGCCGCGGTGTCTGCCCTCTGTGGATGCGGCTGTGACGCACATGGTGGGTGCGGCGGGGACGTTCTCCGTGGACTTCAACGCGCTGTACGACACGACGCGCCCCATGACTGTGTCGTACGGGGGGACGGCGCCGTCGGGCCAGCTGCGGTACGGGAAGGCTGCGGGGTCGACCATCACGGACACGGGGTTTGCGTCTGTGGACTTCACCCCCGCCCGCGGGGACGAGGGGCAGACCTACACGCTGAGCGCAACCTTCACGGGGTCGGACGGGGCGGCCGCGACGTGCTCTGTGCGTGTGCGTGTGGAGGGTGACGCCCCTGCCGCCACCCCTGTGCCCAGGGCCACCCCGGTGCCGAGGACGGATGCGCCGCGCACACCCACCCCGCCTGCGCCCACACCGTCCCCAGTGGCGGCAACACCGACGCCCCGCCGCCGCCCCTCGCGCCGCACCCGCGCCCCTGCGGCCACCCCTGTGCCGTCGGTGCCGCGCACCCCGACACCGGCGTCCCCGCAGCCGCAGACAGGGGTGTGCAAGGCACGCGCCTTCACGTTCGACACAGAGGCGGACCTGCGCGACGCTGGGTCGCACGTGAGCCTGACCACGTCCCTGGAGTACCAGGGCGCAGGGGCGATGCAGGTGGAGCGCACGGGGCTGCGGTCGCGCTTCAACGTGGACGAGACACAGGCAGCACGCTTCAGCGTGTTTGTGAACGTGCGCTCCACCAACGCACGCCTCGAGATCCAGCTGCGCGCGGCAGGTGGGGAAAAGGTGTCGATCATGCACGCCTCCCAGGGCGCGCTTCAGCACACAACGTACGGCGGGCGTCAGTGGGGCAGCTGGGTGTCTTCGGCACGTGGCGTGGTGCGCAGCCGCACGTACCAGCCCATCGACGTGCAGTTCGACTGGTCCCGCCGCACCTACCGCGTCATGCTGAGCGGCAGGGATGCAGGGAGCGCATCGCTGCCGTCTGGGTTTGATGCCATCAGCAGCGTGGAGATCGCCGCCTGGGACGTGGCACCTGTGTACATCGATGAGATGAAGCTGCAGTGCTGATCACAGGTGCTGTGCCGGGAGGCACCACCACACTCTCTTGCACACGCCCCGCCGTGTCGACTTGGCCCTTGTTTCTCTCTTGATTCTCTCTTGCATTTCCCTCCCGCACTATAAATGCTACGCCGCACCTCACCGCAGCACTTGTCTTGTTCCACCCCCTCTCTCTTCAACGCAACCAGGCCTGCGGGACACACACTGTCCTCTGGTGCCACTCCGAACGCCATCCGCCTTGGGGCATTGCCTCTCAGAACCGGAACAGGAAGCCATTCCCTTGTTTTGTGTATGAACTTCACGGCATCTCCAGGATGCCATTTTTTTGTTCTCGTTTGCCACGTCTTCTGCTAAGTGCCCTGCACACCTCGCCTGCCCGCACAATAAATGCGCCCTTGCCCATGGCGAGCCGGTGTGACCTGTGGGGACGGTGGTGTGTGGACACTGCAGCACTGGGCGTCTGCACCTCTTTCTACCAACCTCCACTGGCGGCAGGCTTGCCCTTGCATGGCTCTGCCGCCCTGTTTTGTTTTTCTTTCCCTCTGCTTCAGCACACCCGCAACGGGTGCCAGCAAGGAGGCCCCAGCCAGCTGCAGGCAGGGCCCTGAATCGCGCCAAACATCAACACGAACCAAACACCACCACCAACTGACCGGGCATGCCTTCGGTAGCACGGAGCCACGCCCCTGCTGACGACGAGAGTTTCTACACCAAGACAAACCCAAGAACAGCCGGCAGACACCCTCTCCCTCCTCCAAAGCTCTTTGACAGCGTGCCACTCCCCTCCCACACCCTGAACCCCCTTGCTTGCCCACTGGCTGGGTGCCACAGACAAGCAACAAGCTCTCTCACACACATTGCCTCTTTTTGAAACATCACGGTCTCACACCATCACCGAGCGAGACCATTGAATGTACACCTGCAGCCATACAGCCTTCTGGGAAGGAATCACCCACCCCACCACGCCACCCATCCCTCAGCAGGGGCAAGGCGGGTGCCGCACCACCTCCCCTACCCCCCTTCGGGGGGTGTTCGGGGGGGGGGGGGGGGCGGGGGCTCGAGGCGCACCGAGCGCGGCAGAGCATCGGCATCGGGGAGAGGCCATATGTTTAAAGAGCCTCCCCCGCCCATAGTGGAGGCGGCGCCGCAGCCGTCTGGGACAGGGGAGAGGCCGCAGTCGGCGCTGAAGAAGAAGAGTAAGACAGGGCTGAAGCTGGGCACGCTCGAGTTGGGGAGCGGCGAGTCAGGCTTGACGGAGAGCCATGGTCACTTCCCCGATAACCCGGGGGCACTGCCGGAGGGGAGGGGGGGCAGTGCGCTGAAGCGGGGTGCGGGCAGTCCAAGCGGTGCGACCTATATCGCCCGTCCTACCAACGCCAGCCGTTCAAACCAATATGAGGCACGTAGTGGTGCCTTCTCGGATTTGGCGACGCCGACGGCTGGCGGTGTTTCGGGGTCTGTGGATATGGAAGCGCGAATACGTGCCCTCGAGAAGGAGCAGAAGCAGATGATGGAGGAGCTTGAGCTGATGAAATCTACCCTGCACCAGCTGAATACCTCTTCTTGCTGCAGCATCCAATAGGAGGCTTGTCACGGATCTGGCGCTTTTTTCCAGCGAACCGGCTGTGGAACAGCGGATATCGCACCTAGAGGGGCAGGCTGGTGGTGCCTGGCACAGCGACTTTTTTTAAACCCTGTGCCTGGAATTTTGTCCAAAAAATATCACGTTTTCGCACAAGGCATAAAATGGTCAAAAAACCCGAAAATCGGGTTTGTAGGGTATATGTCCCCTGTCTGAAAATGCAAAATATGGCCCCGCAGGTGCCCCCAGAGTGATTTAAAATTGGAAAATCGACATTTTCCACCTACGGGAAATCCCCCAAAATAGGGGGTCCCCAGTCACGAACCCCAAAAAAATGTCCCGCGCGCCTCTAAGGCACTCTGGATTTTTATTATGTCATCCAGATGTCACATCTGGGTCCAGGAACACCGGTTTTTGGCCTCAGGAAGTCGAAAAATATGTGTGGAAATTTTTATTCCTGACCAGGATCCCCTAAAAGCCCGATTTCCCCTGTTTACACATGGGGGATTTCTTGCAACGCCCGCTCGTGTGCTGAGTGTGTTATCCGCGACGTGGATGCGGTCGCCCTCTTCCTCCCAGAAGCCACTGATCTTCCTCATCCAACTTCACCTCTGGATGTACGCGGCACGTGCTTGGGTTGTCCTGTCGCAGTGCAGCAGAAGGTCCCCTGTGCACTGCTGCCCAAGCCATTTCGGCTGCACGGAATACGCCACGCAGAGTAACGTGGTATCGCGTGACCAGCTCGTGAGGCTTGTGCCCCGAATCGAATCGATAGGCTGCGAGCTGCATTGCCTCGGTCAGTTGATGTCCTTGTGTGTGCATTTTTGTGCACAACAGTCCC
This sequence comes from Rhynchopus euleeides, assembly GCA_963210315.1. Classification (NCBI taxonomy): domain Eukaryota; phylum Euglenozoa; class Diplonemea; order Diplonemida; family Diplonemidae; genus Rhynchopus; species Rhynchopus euleeides. The sequence continues at coordinate 1,952,000 of OY723278.1, forward strand.
TTGGGTATCTGCAGCGCAGGTGCCTGCACTGGACCAGGACTCCTGATTTGCCTCTGGCACTTGTGATCGGAACGGATGCGGCGACATGCCACGGTGCCCATGGATAGCCATGCCGGCACGAAAGTACGTTCACGACGGTTGATTACCATTGCTGCACTCTGTCAGAACCAAGGGTCGCAGCTCACCTGAACGCCCACCAGGCCCCCCAACAGGGGGTGAAACCAAAGGGTCCCCCCTGGGGTTTTTTAACCCAAAATTTTCGAATTCGACATGTCCCCGGGATTTCCACTATGTCGCAGATTTCGATCATTGAGTCAAGAAAACCTAAAAATCTAGGGGGGAGGTGCTGAAGGATTGCACTGAAAATTTTATCTAACTCGGTCAAAATTCCAGGCACAGGGTTTTACTAGTTACGAGCGACGAAGTGTAGCGAAGTCGCGAAGTAACGAAGGAAATCGTACGACTGAAGCTTTGGATTAGCACCTCATGCCACTTCACAGGGCCTCAACACAGCCTTGAGACAGCAAGTGTGCGCTCAACAAAAAGTAGTCCGGAACTGTTCTCCCACAGTTGCTGGACAGGGTGTCTATAATAAAGCGAAAAGAGTACGATTTTTCACACAAACAAGAAGTTTGTCACAGTGACAACTATAGTTGGCAGCGCTTTGGGTGACAATCACAAATCTACCTTGCCTTTTTGTTGCCATGACTGTGCGCACATCCACACGCAATGCTTCGCGTCGCGGACAGATCACCCCCCCCCCCCCCCCCCCCCCGCCCCAAACCCTTTTGTCCTCCTGTGCTGATGCCGGAAGCTTTGCCAACGACATTCCGACTTGTCCCCCCCCCCCTCTCACTCTTGTGTCTTATCCTGCCCGTCCTCATGCCAGCGTGAGCCCCCCTTCGTTTCTCATGGCTATCGTATGGTGCGGACACCTCGGGAGAACGACGGCGCCATGTGGAATGGCACTTCTCGTGCTCCGACAGGGGTGGGTGTGTGAGGCCTCTCATTTTGTTACAGCCGTCCCCGATGGCTTGTCCTGGGGGGAGGTCGAGCACTGCCCGCCCCTGGCAGGTGTTGATCTCTTGGGGTTGGTTTCCTGTGCTGGCGATGTACGACAAGGCCTTCAACCCTGCAGTGGTCGCGCAGCTGCGGATGTGTGTACTGTGGTGTCACCAGAATTTCGATTGGAGAACCATGCACGAATGTCATTCTGTCTGAAAGAGCTCTGTTTTGTGGGTGTTCTCATGTCGTGCGTTCCCTTTGTATTCCCTCACATTACCTCTCGCGAGTATATTTGCTCCTGTCTGTCGTGCCGCCTTGATGGCGAATAAGTGCATTGAACCAACTGCAATCAGGGATAGTAGGATACTAGAGCCGGCCCGCTTGTGCCGAAGACATAACACCCGGACACTTTTGCAGAAAATTGGATGGCGGGAGGGGCAGGGAGGGGGCAGGGAAGGGGTGCGCACTAAGTTGTTCCCCGGTATATTTTTGACGCGATTCTGAAAAAATGTATGGTGGCTTACGCCACTTGCACAAACTCCTCTGGTGTACTTCTGTGCATTTCCCACTTCCCCGAGGAAAAGGTGTTGACCGTAAGAAGGGTGGACCGGACTGGAGTTGGAACGTAGCAGAAGTTTGCAAGATGGAACAGTTTGCCCAGTTTTTTGTGGGTAATACGGAACTTTTTCGGTCCACAGTTCTTCTTCCAATTTCGGTGTATTCCTTCCTTCCGTGGCATCCTTACATTCTGTGCACTTCGACCACCAGCGTGCCGACATGCATGGCCCCAGCACCGGCCGGAGGCCTGAGGCGAGGTTCCGCTTTTCCAAGCGGAACGCTTGTCGGCAGGGGCTGTCATACATAGGCATACAGGGTGCCCTGCATCGCTCGACACGGGATTAAGCATCACCCGCATCACCCCCCCCCCCCCCCCCCGACTACCCCATGAGGGGTAAGGTGAAGCCACGCAGCACCAAAGCCCACACCCGCCTTGCCTTGCGTCTCCCACCCGCCCCGCCTGCCCCACACCCACACCACACACACAGGCCCTTTTCGGTGGGTAGGGTGCTGGGCACAACCTCCGCACCCATATCACCCCCACTGCAACATGCGCCTGCAGGCCGGCGGGCTGTCTGCTTTTGTATCCCCCAAGGGTTGGCTGGGCTCGCATCCCTGCGTAGCGTCTGCAGGCAGGGTGTGGGGAGGGCACGCCTGACACACAGGCCCGGTGTCTCACAACCTCAGCTCAGCTCGCCTCTGCTGCAATGGGGAAGGTGAGGCCCACCGTGGCACGGCAGATCGATACCAGCAGGACGGACCCCGGAGGGAGCGGATGCATAACCTTCGAGAGGATTACGATGGAGCAGCGCGAGCTGGCGCGCCTTGCGAACCTCCGCAAAGTTGAGGAGCTTCTGAACCTGGGGGCTGTGGATGTCGGGCGGCGGAAGTTTGTTGAACCTCTCTATCTCGAGCAGCGGCACGGCGTGACCTGCAGCGGGACCACCATTGAGACGGGAGCTCCGTGGCAGCGGTCGGCCTTAGTCACAACCTACATTGCAAACCAACAGATGAGGGCTCGCATCCTTAACGACCGTAAGCTGCGTGCTCAACGTCCATCCGATATGGTTCATCTCCCTGCCCCTCCGCTGAAGGCACGCACGAAGAACCTAAAACATCTCCAGGAGTCGCAGTCACCCCTGCAGCACGACACACCGCCCCCCTGCACGGTGCGTGTGAAGTACCATCTCCCCAGGCAGCCCCAGACTGAGCGAGCCGACAGGGCTGCGAGCAGTGGGGCTGCTGCTGGGAGGCACGGAGGGAGCACAGCACGCCCTCCTGCCTTCTGCAGCAGGGTCGTGCAGCGCATGGATCGCATGTTTGCCGAGATGGATCCAAAGAGGGGCTAGGAGGCTGTGTGGGGGCGGTGTGGGTGGTGGTGGTGGTGGGAGCGGTAACCTTCGATGGCATTTTCTTGCGAAACCCATGTCAGAGAAGGACGCCAGCTGCCGTTGCCCCCCCCCCCCCCCCCTAGGGGGGGTCAAATGGGGGTGACAAACACGATTTTTCAAAAAACCGGCGCAGAGGCCCCAAAGCCCCCGTAAACCCTCCAAACCCCCCCAGATCGGTCCGGAAACCCATCGAACCCCACTTTTCCACCATTCCGGGCACCTCAGGTGCCCGAATTGGGGTACCTAAATTTTGTGCCACCGTTTGGTACCGTACAGTGCCACTGTGTGGGAGGTTGGAAAAGAAAATGCCCCAACACACCACATCTGAGGGTTGCAATGCATGTTGCTTGCCAACCACGTCATCCGGTGGGTGTCAGGCGCTATGTAGGTGGCATTGGCCAGGTCTTCGATGTGTTCTGGCTTGTATATATACCTCCCTGCCTGCGGCACAGGCACTGCCTTTGTCCCCCACACCAGCCACAGAGAGCGTATTGTACTCGGTCCACGGTTGCTGATTCATTGTGATGCGTTGTATCCTCGAGTGAACGTCACACACTAGTGGCACCACCACCCGCCATCCGAGAGCTGTATTGACTTTGCGCGCTTCCGTTGTATTCACCTCGCCACGCATATTGCACCGTTCAGTACCAGTGCTCTTGGGCCAGGCAAAGTAGACCGCAGCAACTACCAATTCTGGCACAATGGGTACCACGACAGCGCACTTCATGTGTTCCCGGAATGTACAGCTCGTGTTGCAACAGTCGTTGTCAACACATCCCGGTTGTGGAGCACTGCTGCACAGGAATCACACGACCATCTGGACTGTTCCGTACCTACAGGCAGCCTCCCGGTGCATGGTGGCAGGGAGGTATATATACAAGCCAGAACACATCGAAGACCTGGCTAATGCCACCTACATAGCGCCTGACACCCACCGGATGACGTGGTTGGCAAGCAACATGCATTGCAACCCTCAGATGTGGTGTGTTGGGGCATTTTCTTTTCCAACCTCCCACACAGTGGCACTGTACGGTACCAAACGGTGGCACAAAATTTAGGTACCCCAATTCGGGCACCTGAGGTGCCCGGAATGGTGGAAAAGTGGGGTTCGATGGGTTTCCGGACCGATCTGGGGGGGTTTGGAGGGTTTACGGGGGCTTTGGGGCCTCTGCGCCGGTTTTTTGAAAAATCGTGTTTGTCCACGTAAAAGGGTGGCATTTGACCCCCCCTACCCCCCCCCCCCCCGTCTTGTGGTTCGCTTGGTTTAAATCGTTTCTTTCCCCCCCACCCATCGCGAACCGGACTACCGTTTGTGTTCGCCTGGGGGGGCGGGTCGGGGTGGTTTAGAGTGTCGTGTGTCCGATGAAGCTTTCTGGGGTGGGTGCTCTCGGCGACGTTTTGAACTGGTGAGAAATCACCTGCCAGATGCAATGCTTTGTTGGCGGTTGATCGCCATCGGATACATGCATACACTAGTCATCAGTAGGCCCCTGTGACTGCAGCGCCAAATGCATCTGCGCAGCAGATCCCCCCCCCCCCCCCCCCCTGCAACCTGCGCCCCCCACCCCCGCCCGCCCTGCACCCCCCTTGGGTTATACCCAGCTGCGCCTCCTGTTCACAGGGGGGGAGAGCGGGCGTGGTGGTTGTCGCTGGAATTCAACTCCAGAGAGCGTGCAGCAACGCCATATAGAGGAGGCGGTGGCTTGATAGCCCTAGCAGACTGTGCGGACCTTCGCGGTTCCCCCCGCTGCAAGGAGATCTTCCGCCTGTTTCTGAGATCCTCTTCCAGTTGGGTGTCCCAATGTACTGTCAAACCACCACATGTCCTGGTCCCACACCCATTATGTGTCAGAGGGCCCCTATATTGGTGGGAGACGCTTGCTGCTGTTGTATTGGGCAGAGGGTGGCTTACAACCCTAGCAGACTGTGGGGTTACACAGTTCCCCGCTGCAAGGAGATCCGCCGTTCCCGAGATCCTGCTGTGTGTGTGTTTTCTTTGGATGTCTCATTGTGCCACTATGGTTATTTCGGTGTTTTGCCAAACCACCACATGTCCTGGTCCCACACCCATTATGTGTCAGAGGGCCCCTATATTGGTGGGAGACGCTGTGACGTCAGTGATGTGAGAGGGTGGCTTACAACCCTAGCAGACTGTGGGGCTTCCTAGTTCCCCGCTGCAAGGAGATCCGCCTTATCCCGAGATCCAGGCTGTGTTTGTTTGACTCTCAGGTTGCAACCCTTGGGGAATGGACAGTCGGAGGGACTCTTCGAGGTTAGGTCAAAGGTTCAACACACCACACCCTTCAGGCGGGCACCCGACTTTCCCAACTGGCCCTGGCAGGACTTGCCATATATATACACATCACCCACTTGAAACAAGCGAGTCAACCACAAGCTTTTTAGAAAGGGGGTGACGGGTTTGCCGCGGAGCTTGGTTGGTCAGAGCAGCCCCGCCCGCCCATCCCTTCACCTTACACTCACCTCCGGCACGATGGGCGATGCAGCGAACCGACATCCCGAAGGGGCGGGGTCAGCGGTGTCTGCGTTGGAGGCGACTGCCGGGTTGGATCCGTCTGCCAACCAAGGCTTCACAATACGCGTCGCCTGCGACATCGGAGTGCGCAAGGCCAACACAGAGGTGACTTTCCCGCGGCAGCCCGGTTCGATGCACGAGCTCATCACCCAGATCCAGCAGTCCTTCATATGGGATTGGGTGGGGGACGGGCGGGCCACCCCTATAGACGTCTCCCATATCCTCCTGTGGGGTGATCTCGACCACGAGTGGAGGTATTTGTGCCGCCACGAGGACCTCGGCCCGGCCGACCAGATCTACGTGTTTCAGAAATACCAAACCCAGTACACCGCTGGGCCCCTCCCTCCGCCGCGGGTGCGGGTGGACATCGGGGACCGTGTCAACTTCAGGGAGCCGGGGTCTGTTCGCATCGCTGCAGACCTCTTCGGGAGGAAGGTGAACTACAACATGAGATATGACCAGCTCCCCACAACGCTGGATCACCTCAGGGTGGACGCTGAGAAGCTGCTCACAGGCGAGGCACTCTTCGTCACACCAAAGGGTCTCGCTGCGTCAGATGCGGTTATCGAGGACATGCTCCTGTGGGATGACAGTTTAGATCGGTGGGTCGATCTCCGATCTGCTCGCTACCTCAGCGACGGGGCGCAAGTCTACTGCCACCAGCGTGAGGTGATCGAGGTCGAGAGCGACATGCCTGCGCCTGCCATCGCCGTGCCGGGCGGCGCCATGCTGTCCCACCTCTGGAAGATATTCTTCACTGCAGATGCCGAGAAGAGGGGATACCTCACGCCAAGCGACATCTCGCACACCTTCTCCCACCTCGGGCTGCAGTTCCCCGAGTCGTCGTATCGGGATATGTTTGAGGCGATGGATCTCAACCAAGATGGATGCGCGCACTTCTCTGAGTTCTGCCAGCTGGGCGTGCTGTACCCCTCCATTGTGAAGTACCTCAACCTGATGGCTGACGAGCAGCAGGACCACTGGAAGCGGAGATCTAACGCGATGCGTGTGGAGAGGGATCTCAAACACCAGATACACCGCACGCGGGTGCGGGAGTCTGAGCTGCTGCGGCACGTGGAGGGGCTGCATGAGTGGCGCAGGAAGGAGGAGGCGGAGCACCGCGTGGCCCTGGTTGCCACCAGGGCATCGCCCTACCGCGTGTCGCACCACGCCGGAGGGGGGCGTGCCTCAACGGCACGCCCGCCCAAGCCGCACCCCAACAGCATCGACGGACAGATCGCGGGTGTGCCGCACTCACCCCACATCGCATCCCCGGCATATGCTCACCACCACAACAAGCTTTCGTCCACCGCATTCATGTCGCACGGCGGCCCGCCTAATCCAGAGGGATACAGCACGCGTCAGTATTGAGTGCAGTGGTCGGAGTTGAGAGTGCCTGGAGAAGCAGTGGCTATGGCGGCAGTATCAGAGAGGGAGGGGTGTCAGTGTGTGTCTCGGCATCGGCCTGAGTTTAGCTGTGTGCGAACCCGCCTGTATCTAGAATCCTGTAGATTTTGATGTGATATTGTGGTGGGGGGGGGGCTGGGCTGTGCCGGATGCCCAATAGGTGTGGTTAGCTCTCCACCCAACCCCCCAACCCCCCCCTGCGACAGGTAGTACGGCTTTTTGGCCCCCTTCCGCATCCCGCTCCCCCGTGGCTGGTTGAGAGAATGCGTCTCGCGCCAGGGGGTGGGGGTGGGGTTGGGGGGTTTGTGTGTACTGAGTTTCTGGCGGAGATTTAGCAGCAGTGTAGAATGCAGCCGACTGTGTCACTCACATCTCTCCCCCACCTGTTCTTTGACATGATGTACACTGCCACGCAGGTTGTTTTTTTTTTGCAGCTGCTGGGCAGGGTGTGTTTTCTCTCGAGCGAAATGACTACGGCACCTTTCACCACATCTCCTTGTCGCCGCCACCACCACCATCACCCTGCAGGGGGGCGCGCTGAGCGCAGCACACGGAACCCAGCCCTACCCCCCCCCCCCCCCTACCCCTACACGGTGGGATCTTGTAAATTTTACATGTAAAAATACTGATTTTTACATGTATTATACATGTATAATACTTGCATGTCAACTATTATACATGTATAATACATGTATATGCCTGAAATATACATGTAAAATACATGTACCTGGGACCCCCCGTGTTTAAGTCCCCCCCCTGGAGGCGATTTTCGGCCGGGGGGGACTTAAACACGGGGGGGGCGGACCTAAACACAGGGGGGGCTTAAACACGGGGGTGGCACAGTGGAGACCAAGAAGACCTCTTCCTCTGCTGTCGTAGGGGGGTAATTCCGGTTCGGATGGACTTTTGGCACCCCACTTTTCGACTCAGACAGCACCTGGAGGGCCTAGGGGCCACCTGATGACCCTCCAGACCAGCCCACCCCCGTGTTTAGGTCCCCCTGTGTTTAAGTCCCCCCCCTGCCAGACCCCCAGGGGGGGACTTAAACACGGGGGTAAGGGGGGGGGGACTTATACACGGGGGGTCCCAGGTATATCAAGTAAAAATACATGTATAATAGTTGCATGTCAACTATTATACATGTATTTTTACTTGATATACATGTATTTTACATGTATATTTCATGCATTTACATGTATTTTACATGTATAATACTTGTCATGCAAGTATTATACATGTAAAATACTTGCATGACAAGTAAAATACTTGCATGCAAGTAAAATACATGTATTTTACTTGCATGCAAGTATTTTACTTGTCATGCAAGTATTATACATGTATTTTACTTGTCGTGCAAGTATTTTACATGTATAATACTTGCATGACAAGTATTATACATGTAAAATACATGTAAATGCATGAAATATACATGTAAAATACATGTATATCAAGTAAAAATACATGTATAATAGTTGACATGCAACTATTATACATGTATTTTTGCTTGATATACATGTATTTTACATGTATATTTCAGGCATATACATGTATTATACATGTATAATAGTTGACATGCAAGTATTATACATGTATAATACATGTAAAAATCGGTATTTTTACATGTAAAATTTACAAGATCCCACCGTGTACCCTACCCCCCACCCCCCTCGGGGGTGGGCGGGTAGGAAGGGCGTGTGTGTATCTCCCCGTGTGCGTAAACACATACCCCACCCCACCCCACCCTGCCGCACACTACACCCACACTGCGGCGGCTACCTCCCCACTTCCCCACCCATTGTCTGGGCAGTGGCGAGCAATGTCGGAAGTCGACAGTGCGGTTGCATTCTCGCTGGCTGGGGTTGAGGAGGGAGGGGATGGGGTCGCAGAGGATGTTGCGTACCTCAAGAGTAGCGGGGCGGGTGCGCTGCTGGAGCGGCTTGCGAAGTGTGTGGTGACGGAGAAGCCGGCTGACCCGGTGGAAGGGTTGCTTCAGATCGCAACCCGGATCAAAGAGGAGGCTGTGCTGCAGCAGACGTCGTCCTGTGCTGATCATCACATCAAAACCTCCCCGGCCGCCAGAGGCCTCCGTGCTTCCATCGATGGGCGTGTCCCGCACCCCCCCGGGAGGGAAGGCGGGGGTGACACGAGTCCTGGGTCTGCGTCTCCAAAACGGGTCGACAGCACCAGCGAGCAGTCGCAGCAGCGCGCGTCTCTCGTCTCCCTTCAGAGCGAGGAGACGGAGGGCACCGCACACGCCGGTGAGACGGTGTCGGTTGTCTCGCAGGGGCAGGCAAGGGAGGTGTCGTCGATTGCGACAGGTCAGGATTGTGATCAAATCGCGTGCCAGCTGGACACCTCTGTATGCAACCCGACCCACGTCAACGAGATCAGCGTCGTTGTTGTTGCAAAGGATGACGTCGGGAATAAGATGATCAACCAATACGCGGTTGTCTCCGAGCTCGGGAGGGGGCAGTATGGCAAGGTGAAGCTCGTGATGCACACCCCGACGAAAAAATACTTCGCGATTAAAATCATGAATAAGAGCGTGCTCTCCAAAGCGAGGAAGGGGACTAGCGGCGAGCAGGCAGGGCGGCTCGCCGGTGCAAAAACCGCCCTCGACTCCGCCCTGCAGGAGATCGCCATCATGAAGCGCCTCGATCACCCCAACGTCTGCAAGCTCTACGAAGTCATCAACGACCCCACCGCCGACAAGATGTACCTCATCCTGGAGTATATGGAAGGGGGTCCTGTCTTCGTCCTGAAGGAGGGCTGCAAGCCCCTCCCCATCGAGAGGCTGACGCCGCTCTTCGTCGGGATCTCCCAGGGGCTGGACTATCTGCATCAGATCGGCATCATCCACCGCGACGTGAAGCCGGAAAACATCCTCCTCGATAAAGACGGCCGCCCCATGCTCACCGACTTCGGCGTGTCGAATGAGGATATGGACGGGGCAAACGTCCGCGACACAAGCGGCACACCGGCTTTCTTCCCTCCGGAGCTCTTCCTCGGGACTGGTGTGACCGGGCGGGCGGTGGATGTCTGGGCCCTGGGTGTGACCTTCTACGTCCTGGCGTGCGCCCGCACGCCCTTCGGGGGGAGGAACCTCGCGGAGGTCTGTAACTCCGTCACAAAACTGCAGCCCGACTACGATTTGGTCCCCGACCCAGGATTGAAGGATCTGCTGCAGCAGATGCTCACGAAGGACACGGAGAAGAGGCTGGGCGTTGTGCACGGCGTGGAGGATATTCTGCTGCACCCGTTTATCAAAGGTGCAGATGGGGCAGAGCGGCGGAGCTACCGGAGGATCGTGCTGACGGAAGAGGAGAAGAATAAGGCTGTGCTGACGGGGGCGAACATCCAGCTGAAGCTGATGAATACGGTGGGTGCGATGATGAAGATCAAGGCGAAGTTTGGGAAGGGGCCTCAGAACCGACCCATACCGGACAGCATCGCGGCGGTGAGGGACGAGAAGTCAGATGAGGGGATTCCGAAGCTCGGGTCGCGGCTGTCGGCGAATATGCAGCGGAATACATCGGGTGGAGAGGAGACCCAGAGCCTGAGGTCGCGGAAGAGCTTCAAGACAGAGGAGGAGGTCACGATGGAGTCGCACCACGAAGGGGCGCTGGATGCGGAGGTTCAGAGGATGAAGGCGGAGGAGTGGGAGGATCTGACGCTGTCGTGCTACAAGTTTGACAAGTTCCCGGATGCCCTGTTTGAATGTGCCTGGCTCGTCAATCTGACAGCCCATCACAACGGGCTCAAGGAGGTATGTTGCCTCTATTCTTATCTCTGGCTGGCTGTGTGGTGCTCGGGGGGTGGAAAAGGAGGAATTTGGAAGTTGGAGGAAACAGTGGTGTTCACTCCAACACTGCTCATGCAATGGGTGCAGATGGATGCACACGCAAGCCAAGAAGGGTAACAGGGGAAAATGTGCAGTGTATTTGATGCGAAGCCAAATGCCCTTAGATTTTGATGACACCCGCCCTTCGCCCTCTTCGCAGATCTCACCCCAAATAGACCACTTCCAAATGCTGGTGACGCTCAATCTTGGGCAAAACGAGCTGACGAGCCTGCCCGACGAGCTTGGTTTCCTGTCCTCCCTGGAGATGTTGGATGTCAATCGCAATCTGCTCGAATCTGTGCCGGATACTCTCAGCGAGCTGACAGAGCTGAAGTATGTTTCCCTTCCCACCGGGTGGGGCACAGGGCACTGGCCGTAACGTTTTCTCTCAAGGGGAAGGCCGTTCTGCTGCCTGCTGCCACCATCACCTCACACAGGTACATCAACCTTGACTTCAACAACCTCTCCGAGATCCCAACGTGCCTCTGCGAAATAACAGATCTGGAACAGTATGCAGACTGGTAAAGCCGTGTATAGCCAGTGCCACCACACCCCGTGTCGCCCCTACAGGTGTTTTATGATAGAGAATGAGAAGATCAAGTCGTTCCCTGCAGAGGAGATGCAGCAGTGGTCGAACTGCCGTGTGGCTGTCGACAACGCCCCTGTTTTGAAGCAGGAGTGGGTCACCATATCGAAGCAGCTGCCGAATGTGAACATGATGTGGCACAAGCTGTACCCCGACCAGGTCAACGACTACTTGTTTGTGGGATCGCTCCGCACGGTGCAGAGCGAAAAGGTCATCCGGGAGCTGAACATCGAGGCGATTGTGACTGCCGGGAAAGGGCTTGAGATCCTTGATCCCCTGCCAGCCGGAGTGTCTCAGCTGGCGCTGAATGTCGACGATATCCCAGAGCAGTCCATGACGCCGGTGTTTGATGAAGTCATTGAGTTCATTGATGCTGCAAAGCGTGCATCCAAGCGGGTTATCGTCCACTGTTTTGCAGGTCTCTCCCGGTCGGTTACATGCGTATGCGCTTACCTGATGAAGCAATACAACATGACGTTCAAAGAGTCGATCGCACTGGTCAAACAGGCACGCCCCAACTCGAACCCCAACGACGGGTTCCGACGCCAACTGATACAATACGAGAAGTTCCTGCACGGCACACAGATAGACCCCGAAGACCCGGAGTGCAGGGCGAATCAGGGCTGAGAGGCAAGCGGGTTTTCGATAGGAAGGAAGGCCCGCGATGCGGTGCGAAGCGGTTTCGCCAGGCTTATCTGGCAGGCAGGGTATGTGTTAGGTGGCTGGATGTCGCTCGTGGCTTCCGCAAGGCGAGGCCTGTGGTTTGGCCACTTGCCTTGTATCATCGGTGTCCAGGAGGGGGTTCGTCGGGTGCAGGGCTTGGCCTTGTCGGATTTGGTGTTGTACTCTCCCCCACCAAGTGAGGTGGGCGTGTGCAAAATATCTGCGCAGTTGGTCCCTCACGTTTGTCAAGGTGAGGCATCACAGCTTTCTTTACAGGGGTTCTCACGCGGCATGTGTGGAGGCTTTCCAGCCGCAATTTCCATTGTGGCTTGTTTTCTTCATTCTTCTCAAATACCGGCACGGCCATATCCATGGGGGTTCCATTTTTGCATTACGTGCGCTGCAGACCGAGGTCCTCCGGATCTTGGCCAGATTGCAAATCATCATCAGGCAGTTTTTTGTGAGCGATACCATCGCGCGTTCTCTATTTCCGGGTCCTTGATTCGAAGATGGTGTATTTCCCAAAAAAATATTGTGTACGTCAGTCTGGTCGTCTTGTACGCCAGGCTGGAGGTCGTCGTTCCCAAAAATACCGAGGAATGTTGCTTCGACTTCGTGTGCCTGTTTGTGGGAGTTTGGATTCTTTAAAAGAAACCAAGACGAAGTCGGGCAGAAAGTTCGTCTGCTGGAATAGGCTGGGTAGTCCACGAGAGGGCCAACGGCGGGTTCATATTGTTGAAAGTTGAACCCAACGATAACGTGAATCCTGTGTTGTGGGAGGTTGGCAATATTTGAACGATCTGAACCATCTTGAGCCGTGTCCTGATCCTCCCGATGAAGGGGAGATCTGAAGTGTGTTCTGCCTCGCACAGCGGCACATGCCCTGTCATCCTGCGACCCTCTGAGGATCTTAGCTCCCGTGCTGAAGACGGTGCTCTTTTGGTGTATTTCACCTTTATTTTGAGGGAAAGCGCCAAACTTTGCCTCGCGAAGGCCCCCTTCCCCTTTGTCTTTGTCTTGTTTATTCTGTACAGTTCAGAGGGGGGGCTGTGTCACAGTCGCGGCTATCCCTTCGTTCGGGACAAGGCGCACAACACACAACGCTTTGAGGTGGCTTTCCGGATCGAGTAGCCCCAGATACTTTTTGACTCAGTGGAGCCACGCTTCAATGCGGCGGAAAGCTTCACGTGTAAATTACAGCTGGCGTGCGGAGGCGTCAATGCGAAAAAGAATTGTGTGGACAAACAAAAGTGCAGTTCAAGTCGCAGTAACACTTTTCCGTGACACAGGTGTTCGTCCGTCCTACACACCCTCTGATTGCCATCTCTCTCCGGTCATGGCTCTTGTCCTACGCCTCTTCACTGGTGGATTGTTCTCACTCTCCTGCCCTCCACGCTCCTTCGCCCGATAGTTGGGGGGGTGCAGGTCGCAAAACCCCCCCCCCCCCCCTAGGCATAGACCCCGATAAGAGGGGGTCGGGGGTCGGGGGGGTCAGGGGTCGGGGGTCGGGAGGGGGTCCGAGGGGGTCGCCTTGAGGAATTTGTCTGAATGGGGACCACCAATAAGGGGTGTTCATAGGCACCCCATGGCCAAAATGACCCCACTGCGATCCGCACAAACTCCAAACATTCAAAAGAACGGGTTTTTGAAAAACCCGAGGAGGGGGTCGGGGAGGGTGCCGCTGGGTGGGTGGGTAGGGTGACATGGTGTGTGCCTCCCAGGCATCTCCTCCCATGACTATCCCTGGACCAGACCCACATTTCATGAGTGAAGCTTGGTACTTCTATCCACGAAATGACCCCACTACGATCCGCAGAAGTCCCAAATATTCAAAAGGACGAGGTTTTGCAAACCCTGCGTGGGGGGGTCGGAGGGGGTCGGGAGGGGGGCCGACCCCTCATACTCCGACCCCCGAGTTTGCGACCCCCCATTTTCCGACCCCTGAGAAATAGTGCAAAAGTTCCGACCCCCATTTTCTGACCCCCTTCCGACCCCTCCGACCCCCCGTATTCCGACCCCCGAGAACAATGGGGGGTCGGGAGGGGGGCCGACCCCCTCTGACCCCCATATCCGACCCCTCGATTCCGACCCCCATTCTCGATGGACCACCTCCGCATTTCAGGGGCGTTGTGTGGCACCTACACCAACAAAGTGACCCCACTACGATCCGCACGGAGCCCGAACAATGCAACAGAGGGAGAAACCCGCGTTTCCTCGGGAAAAACCCAGGGTTTTTCCTGGATATTTGGGGGGGGGGGGGTCTTTTATAAGAGGGGGTCGGGGGTCGGGGGTCGGGTGGGGTCAGGGGGTCGGATTCTTATCGGGGTCTCTGCCCCTAGGGAGGGGCAGAAGTGTGTAAATTGCCCCCATTTTTGAGAAATCGCGCTAAGGCCACAAAACCCCCACCAACCACCCAGAACCACCCCAAAACCCTCCGGAAATGCATCCCAGGGGTGTTTCATGACCATTTGGCACTATTTTTTGCCATTTTTTCGCCATGTAATTTTCGTGCCCCCCTTTTGTACCTCAGGGGGGCCAGAAGGGGGGCCACGAGGGGGCTGTTCTGCTATTTGCCGTTTGATTGCAGGTGGGATGTGCATATATTCCACAATAACCTCCATGGGCAGCTCCTAGTCACACCATGAGTGGGGAAGACATGTTTTCCAGCCTCATCCACCACTTTTATGCATGGATCGCCTGTTCAGCTCACGGTCCGTCTTTGCGACTATCCGCGCCTGGTGGATATCTGCCCAGATATCTTCAGCGAGCTGCAGGCAGGCAGCCTGTCGGGCACGTTGCACCTGTTCCTCGGTGGGGTGTGAAGGGAACTCGCAAGGTCCGAAGGGCCCATGGCTGTGATTATGCATGGTACGTGATGGCTTATGCCGGGAGGCGGTCCCCAAGGACGGCATCCAAGGATTGCATGGGATCTTTCAGCGTAACCGTGACACGGGGCAGCTGCGGATCCGGGTACGTGGCTTCTCCATCATCCGCATGGATCCTTCAGCCTCGACCTCATGATGTCTTGACTGCATTCCGTATGAGTATCGCTGCTGCAGGCTCTAGTCGGTGTGCTTCTCTTACGTTGCAGCGGTAACAGGCACCCAGGAAGCCCGCAAAGGCAGCTACTTTCTTCCCCTTGAATCTGGACATGGTCATGCAGCTATGCATCAACTTGCACACATTTCTCCGGTTCACCTGTGACGGACGTGTATACATGCGCTGTCAATTCCATCGCTCCCTGAAACGAAAAAGGGTGACAGGCCTGGGGCGGGCTTGAGGCTTCGTCCGCACACAGCACGTCCAGCGCATGGACTCGGGGATCGCACCCTCGTCTACTGCGGACCTCCCAGTGCAGCTCTTGCGATTATCACACCCTCGGTGAAATTCAGGCACCGCACCCGCTTCCTTCCCCCCTGATTCATCTCATGCTGTTCGGGCCCTCTATATTCCCCAGCCCCGTGGGCATGGGCACGTCCGTACATCCGTTACAGTCCGCGTACCTATCCTGCGTATTCTGTGCGTGCCTACTTCACAAATAGTCGTCAGAAGATGCCCCAAGAAGATCCCGGCCTGCTTCTGGGCAGCTTCTCTCACCTTGGCTGTTCGAGGCATGTGCCACAGGGGAAATGCGAGATGCCTGGCCCCCTTCTGGCCCCCCTGAGGTACAAAAGGGGGGCACGAAAATTACATGGCGAAAAAATGGCAAAAAATAGTGCCAAATGGTCATGAAACACCCCTGGGATGCATTTCCGGAGGGTTTTGGGGTGGTTCTGGGTGGTTGGTGGGGGTTTTGTGGCCTTAGCGCGATTTCTCAAAAAAGTGGCTGATCGACGCTTTTTTGGACCTTCTGCCCCCCCCCCCCCCCCCTACCCCCCCCCCCCGACGCCCGTTCGTAGAAAGTCAAACACCCCACCCCCCCCCACCCCCTTCCCCTTTTCTGCCCCACTTGCCGGAACGCAGCCACCGAAGCCGCCAGCCCCACACCACCACCAACCTCACACCCCTAAGGTCCCACCCCCAGCCTCAATGTCAGCGCTCCGCCTGCGGTTAGTTGTCCGAGGGTATCCTTGGAATCTGTTTAGCGCAGCGGCACAGCAGGACAGCGACACCCTGGGGCAGTACGGGAAGGCGCTGTGGGACGATGTGTGCGACATCGTGAGCGCCTCCCAGGGCGCATCACCCTCCGCCTCCGACGCCGCCGTCAACGGCGTCGGGGTGTGCGCACCCGCCGGGTGTGCCGAGGGCTGCACGCAGTTCGACCTCCACCTGAGCTTCGCCACCCCGCAGAGCTTCTCCGCCGCAGAGCGTGCCCTGGTTGCATCCCTCTACCACGCAGACAGGGGCACAGCGCCGCCGCAGCTCACACTCCCCCGCCTGACCCACGCCCTGCAGGCCAGATTCGGCGCCAGCTTCGGCAGCGCAGCGCTGGATGCCGCGGCATCTCTCATCCGCGTCCAGCAGCCCACCGCCGCCGCCCCCACCACCTCCTCCTCCCCACCCCGCGCGGCATCGCCCTCCCCGCTGCAGCCGCGGTACCCAGCAGCAGCAGCGGTGGCACCCGCACCCCTGCAGCCTGCTGCCGCAGCGGTGCCGCTGCCTCGCCGCCTGCCGGACGCGGCTGCGCTGCCGGTGTCGCCGGCGCCGCAGCGTGTGGTGGCGATGCCTGCCCCGCCGTCTATCCTGGCTCCGCCCCGCCAGCCGGACCCGCCGGTGCAGCTGCAGCCGGGTCCGGGGGCCACGGTGCAGGAGCTGAAGGAGGCTCTCCGCTGCCAGGCGGAGCTGCTGCGGTTCCAGGGGGCCAACGGGGGTGTGCTGTGCCCCACAACGCTGCTGAAGGAGAAGCTCTCCCTGGAGCGCCTCTGCGAGCAGCTGAAGAGGGAGAATGCAGGGTTGCGTGCCGAGCGCGATGAGGCGGAGGCGAAGCACGCCGACCTCCTCCAGCAGATGTCGAGCGTCACAAGCGCTGTCGGCGGCGTCCAGCTTGGGGGCAGCCGGGACCCCGAGGCGGCGTCCGCACCCCCGCGTGGCGGGTTCGTGGTGCGCCCGGTGCACCGCCCCCCGCCCCCGCCCCAGGGTGGCTGGGGGGGCGTGGCGGAGGGTGTGGCGGCAGGGGGCGGCGGCGGTGGCAGCGGCGAGGAGTTCCGCAAGATGTCGGAGCTGGCAGAGCTGCGCCGCATGCGGCAGGACCAGGAGAGGCGGGCCGCCGCGGCGGGGAGGGGTGCGGCGGGCGGTGTGGCGCCGCCGCCGCGCGAAGGGGGTGTGCCGGCGGCGGGGGGGCAGCAGCAGCAGCAGCAGGGCGCGCGGGGGGGAGGGGTGCAGCCGCTGCGGATGTCGCTCAGTACGCCGGCGAGGAAGGGGGGCGCGGTGCGTCCGGCGAGGCCACGCGTGCCCTCCGTCTCGAGTCGGTCCACGCCAGCGGCAGGAGGGGCAGCAGCAGCGGGGTACCGAAAGCCCGGGCTGCGTGTTCCATGAGGGGGGTGGGGGGGATGGCAGCCGTGTGTGTGGGGTTGGCGGCTTTGTACGTACAAACTGTATCGCGCGCTTTCCACAGAACATACCGAACAAACCTGGGAGGGGAAAGGGGAAGGGGATGTATATCTCGAAATCGGAACAAATCCCAGCAGAACCTCCCCAGCAGGGCGCCTGTGGCCTCCATGGCGGTGGTATCGCCGGGGTGTATGGGTTGGGTCAAGCCGCCTTGCCACTGTGGCAGCCGGCTGGCGAGTGTCATTGCGAGGCGACAGGGATCTGCTGGCTGTTGCGACGAATTGTGCCGGTGGGTGTTGCAACGCGGTGAATCAGGGGGCACAGTGGTCGGGTGGGTGAGTGTGTGTGTGTGCGTATGTGATGTGATATTTCCACGTCGCTGCATGAATGAAAGGTTCCCGTGTGTGTGTGGAGGCAGTGGAGGCACCGTCAGGGCTTCGCTCTGTACGTTCCACGCGAAACAAAGGGGAAGCTTCCCGTGTCTGTGTGCTTCCGAAGCAGTGGGGGTTGTGCTGATGATGGAGTCTGAGGGCCTCATCTGGCCGTCTCGGTCTTTCCAGAACAGTATTTTTTAAAACCCAAGCAAGCAGCTTCGCTCGTGTGCGTGTGTGTTATACAAGGAGGATCCTTGCCACACATGTGGCAAGGATCTCTCAAGGATTATATCGCCCCTCTTCCCCTTCTCGATGAAGCCGTTGATCCCGACCTTAGAACCCCGTGAGTGCAGCGCCTGTGGCTTCAGGGCAGAACTCGCCTGCGGTTCCAGCCGCTCTTTGGCACCGCACAACTTCCCAGCTTTTCCCCTTGCACCGCTTTCTTTTATTTTCTCACTGTGTTGATGTACTCTGGTTGGATTTTGTAATTTTTCTACCCCACCCCCACCCCCCTCAGCCCCTAACCCCCACCTGCCCCATCTGTGCTCCCTGGGGGCCGCCCCAGTTGCGAGTCGTGGAATGGGGTGGGGGGGGGTGTCTTTGAACAGCCTTCTCAGGGCATGGCGATGTAACCTAAGTGCTGTGCCGAGACTGTTTTCCGTGCGATTTCTCTCGGGTCTCCACCTCAGGCAGCGCAAGGTGTGCCTGCATACGTGGGGTGCCGCATTCATTTGTGGCAGCCTGCCGCAGAGGACACAGACAACGGGTAGCCCCCGTTAGTGGGGTCTCGTCCTGCGCACCTGTCGTGGCAGTTCCTGGCGTGTTAGAAATGTTCACCCTTCTTTGCTTCACACCCGTTATCTAGATCTGCATTTGCGATGGAAGGGCTGAAAAGAATACACCCCAGCGGTAGGTTTACCTGGGGCTCGCAGCACCGCCCCACATTCCCCCCCGCCACATATTGCGCGCAACGTCCAGCCGACACTCACCGCATTCCGCCTCCCACCCCACACCCACACCCCTTCAGCACGGCTGCCCGGGCAAGACACCGTGCCAACACCGAGCTGAGCCACGTCGGTTTTTTCTTCCGCAGCTTTACACAAAGGATAAGGATTGCAGGCAGGCAGGGCCGGTTGTGAAATGTTCTCCGGGGCCTCAGGTGGCGTGTCGCGAGACGGGGACGGTGGGGACCGTGAGCTGTTTAAGGTGCTGGTTGTGGGAGATTACGCCGTTGGGAAGACGTCGCTTATCAAGCGGTATACCACGGGTGAGTTCAGCGGGCAGTACCGCATCACAATCGGTGTCGACTTCTGTAGCAAAGACCTGGAGGTTGATGGCAAGGCCGTGACACTCCAGCTCTGGGATATTGCGGGGAACGAGCGCTTCGGCTCGATGACACGTGTGTACTACAAGCATGCGGCTGCCGCTGTGGTTGTCTTCGACCTGACGAGAAGAGGGACCCTGGAGAGCGCACGGAAATGGCGGACGGATGTCAACGCGAAGGTCGTGCTTCCCAACAACGAGCCGGTCCCCATGCTGCTGGTTGCCAACAAATGCGACATCAAGACGCCGGAGACGCAGGCGCTGAAGGAGGAGCTCGACGCTTTTGCGAGAGAAAACGGCTTCTTCGCCTGGGTCGAGACATCGAGTCTCGCAAACCTCAACATCGACCACTGCTTCTCCATGCTGGCGGCAAAGGTCGTGAAGGCGACGCGCGGCCTCCACCTCGCCCCTCTGCGGCAGCAGGAGGCGATATCGTTCGACCGCAACTCCGTCGCCACAGGGTATGCGTTGCTGGGCACACGCATTTTCTTCGGGGGTGTTGCACCTTTTCACGGCAGGCCTCCCAGACCGCCGTGGTCTGTGCACGACGCGCTGTCGGGGTCTTCGACTGTCGATTCGACAGTCGAATCGACAGCAAAATCGACTGTCGACTGTCGACAGGTCGACTGTCGATTCGACTGTCGACCCGTCGACAGTCGACAGTCGATTCGACCTGTCGACAGTCGACAGCTGTCGACAGCTTACTGTCGACAGGTCGACAGTCGATTTCGACAGCTATACCTGTCGACAGCTTCGACAGGTCGGATACTGGTTCACTGACCGGTAGACAGCCTGAGTGACCTGACCCGGTCACTCAGACACTGAGTCATCTCAGACCCGTGGGTTTCGTTACCAGTTTCAGATTCAGATCTGCTGATCCAGAACCGCACCCTCTCCTTCCACACCAATTGTATCAGCTGCTCATGGGTCCGAGTGACGACGATAGCAATGACGATGGCTCCATAGCAAAGATGGCTACCACTGTCAAAGCTCATCTGGAACAGAAACTGTCCCAGATGGAAGTCTCCTGTATAAATACAGGGTTCGGGTTTCCCACGAGTGTAACGCAGATACGTGCAGGTGTGTCAAGAGAGTGTGCAGCTCACAGCAGTTCCTCATCCTTGGTTCTGAACCCCACAGTTCTTCGAATCACAGGGACAAGATCCAAACGATCAGGCTTTCCCGGACGCGCGGGGTTCAACTGGTGAAGACCGTTGTTGAGAGACCGTAGCGGAGGTCGACGTAGGCTTATCGCATGCTACGGCAGGGATGAGGACTCAGCCGCCACCCCGGTGGTTTGCAGGTTGAACAGGTTGTGTGGTTCCACTGTTCAACGTAGGTCGGCCTGTCTGATAAGACTCAGCCACCCTGCGGGTCAATTTATTCCAAAAAAAGACGCCTTTGTGACCAAAAGGCAAAATTTCCTCCCGTCAGGCTCCCGTACCACAGAGGCCCGTTGCGGGTTGCCTCTGTGTATGTGTACGTTTTGCGATGACGGGGTGTGGAACCTGGCGTAGACCGAGCTACAACCAGGCGCCGTGGGTCAATTTTTTTTAGAAAAGGCCTTGACCAAAGGCATCCCCCTAACACTTAATTGCTCTGCTTCAACCTGAACCGACCCTCTAGGCAGCGTGAGGTGGCTACGTCGAGCCACTTCGTGGACAGCTGCAGTTCCCTTCCCTTGTGTTCCTCTGTCAGGGGAACAACACAATAGCAGCACTTACGTATTGTTTCATTTCAGTCAGCCAAGGAAAGTCGAGGAGTTCGAGCCGTTGAACAGTAACCAGAGGATGACAAGCAGGTTGAATATGAAGCAGTGATCTCCTGTGTACCCTTGGACCCACATTGAACTCGAACTGAAGCCCTCAGTCGTCCTTGACCAGATTCAGACCCGCTTTTCCAGAACCGCACCCCCTCCCTCCACTCCAAGTGTATCCGCTGCTCATGGGCCCACGTGACCACAAAGACTTAATCGTGACTCCATAGCAAAGATGGCTACCACGCTCAAGACCATCTGTGAACAGACGGCGGTCTCCTGTTTCCAGGGGTATGGAATTACCACGAGTGTAATGCAGGTACGGTAGGTGTGTCAAGAAGGTTTGCAGCTCACAGCAGGTCGTCATCTTCGTTCTGAACCTTGGTTCTGAAGTCGACAGCTCCTCAAGTCGGAGGCACACAAAGGATGGGTTCCGCAACTGTCCAACTATCTACAGACTCACAGCCCAGAAGGTGCAGTCCAGGTTCCACAGAGCAAATTAAATGTTAGCATTTCTGCACAACTACCGTATCGCAAATCGCAGCGGCGGTAGAAGTGACTGACTCTAAAACGGCGAGGTATCAGTCTTGACGCTGGAAAATTCCGTTCGGAAATACCAAACACATCCAGAAAGTGGAAGGAATGGGCGCCAAGATGATGCGAACGATTTTTGGGGGGAGGGGGTGGACTGCCCTGTATCGTGATACCCGTGAGGGTAAAAAAATACAGGGCAGGGAGGCACAGGCGCAGACACAACAGGGGCAACACATAGGCAGGCAACACTGGATGCAGGGCCAGAAGAAAAATGTTCTCTCGGCTGGGGAGGGAGGGGGGGAGAATTGCTGACGAAATCGGAACGGCTCCAGAGTCACGACCCGACGATTCCAAGAGAGTGACGAGTCAAAAAAGTTGACGACAGTCTATTTCGACAGGAATACCTGTCGAAATCGACTGTCGAAATCGACAGTCGAAATCGACAGGTATTCCTGTCGAAATCGACAGTCGAAATCGACTGTCGATTTCGACAGGTATACCTGCGAATTCGACAGTCGATTTCGACAGTCGAAAATCGACCTGTCGAAACCTCTGTCGAACGACCGGTCGTCGACAGGTATTTCGACAGGTAACCTGTCGATTTTCGACTGTCGAACGACCGGTCGAAACGCATGTCGTCTGTCGATTTCGACTGGTCGACATTGTTCCTGACAGCGCGTCGTGTGGG
The DNA here is from genome assembly GCA_963210315.1 of Rhynchopus euleeides. Classification (NCBI taxonomy): domain Eukaryota; phylum Euglenozoa; class Diplonemea; order Diplonemida; family Diplonemidae; genus Rhynchopus; species Rhynchopus euleeides. The sequence goes on from OY723278.1 coordinate 1,974,149, forward strand.
GATCTGACGCCCCCCCCCCCCCCCCCGGCAGGCAACCAGAGGGTTGAATGTCGATTTTTGTTGTGTGCTCAAGCCACCACCCGCTCCTCCGCCACACAGGAATGAAAGCAAGCGCCGCTGCAACGGGTCGTCGTGTTAAAAAGTGGCATGAATTTGGGTGATGGGCCGCAACACGGCAGAGCCATCCGCGATCCGTTCGATCCGACACCCGAGGCTGGAAGCTTGCGCTGGTTCGGCTGCAGGGAAGTTGTGGGGGCAGGTGGGGCTGGGGGTCGCAACCCAGGCACACCGCGCACGCGAGATACGATTGTGTGCTGATCAGGGGTGGGGTGGGGATTTGATTTGAGTGCAAAGACTGGGTGTGATAAACCCACACAGACCCGAGCACTCGCAACGGGCGGTGTGCGTTAAAGAGGAGGCTCTTGGTGTGACAGGTGAGAGACCAAGAGCAGGGTGTGCTCGGTGCGTTCGACACTGCCACAGAACTTTTCACGTGTGCAGTGGCATGTTAATGTGGTTGCCTGTTGTGACCCCCCCCCCCAGTGGAGCGGGGGGGCCTGGCTTTGACTGACTTGGCACGATCTTTCTCAAGCGGAAGAACCAGGGAGCCAAAAAAAATACCCCCCGCCGTGATTTGTCAATACCAGCAACAGTATTGTGTGCCCTGCAGGGCACAGAAAATCACAAACCTCCCCCACCGGCTTGCTGTGGTCTTGGCTGTTGCTGCTATTATTTCGCGCGTGACCCCCCCCCCCCCCCCCCATGGTGTGAAATAAGAATAGGGCCGCGGGGTTTGGGGTTGGGGTTAGCCTTATTTCTCAGGCGGGTGGGTGGGGTTGACCAGGTCAACCCCACCCAAAAGGGGCTGGGACAAGGATGTGGGTGTGGTCTCTGACTTGCCAGGACATCCAGTGCAGTTTCGCACCCGCAGTCGCACAATATTGCACTCCAGGTCTCATGCTTGCACTGCGGTGCAAGTAAGGGGATCCCTGCAGTGCAATAATGTGCCCTTCAAGGTTGGAGTGCAGTGTGCCTAGTACACTGTCAGCCACAGAAACAGCCTGGATCTGGCTGTGGGCTGTTCCACGTCCCTTCTCACAGTTTTCACCAGTCTCACACCAGTGACTGGATCCAGGCACCCACACCCGACCACCCCACACAATGTGACACATCCAGCCAGACTGTCAGGCTCAGCCCACCCACACCCAGGTCCTGCCCAGTGCCCTGTCTGGGTGGATTCGGGCCATCTGCAGGTTCAGCACCCACACAGCCACAGCTGCCGTCTCAGCCCGCACGCACCTAGATGTGCCGGGTGATGGCAAGACACCATCACCTGCACCCCGAGTCGGCCTCAGCTGCGCTCGAGCAGGAAAAAAAGGCCTCGGGCCTCTGGCCCGAGGACATTTTTTTCCTGCACTCGGGTGCGTTCGGCCTCCGGTCTGTGTGCGTGTGCGACTGGTAACAGTAAGGGCGCTTGGTGTTTGGGGTCCGGGGGGGTGGGGTTTGGGGTTTGGGGTTAGCCCTTATTTCACACCATGCCCCCCCCCCCCCCCCCCCCCCCCACCCCCACCCCCATCAGAACACTCCCCCCCCTCCAGTAAGTGGATGTCAAACTTTCTAGCGTAACGAAGCGTTTGTTTCCACCTAAAAAAACCCCCCCCCCTCCCTTCCCGCTTCTTCGCGGTCAGTTTTGCCCCCCACCCCACCCCCCCCCCCCCTTCCACCCCTCCCACCCCTCACACACATATTGTGTGCAGCGGTGCTGTCTGCTCTCGGCAGACGGCACCGCTTCCCCCTCCCCTATACCCCCATCCGCGCCCAGTTCTGTTTCTTGGATGGTTTTGTTACTTCGAGTGCGCGTTGGTGTTTCTATAAATAGCGTGTGTGTGTGACTCTGTGTTAGGTGCGTCGCTGCATAGGGGAGTATTGGGGGGTTTGGGCGGTGCGGGTGCGAAAGGGGGTGTGTGCGTTTGGGTGTGTTGCAGACCCCCCCCCCCTAGGGCAGTGGTGGCTGCGTACGCGTACGCAGCGTGATTTTCAAAAAGTGCGTACGGCGTACGCGTACGCGTACGGCGCTGCGTACGGCAGTCTATGGAGCACAGGAGACGGCCATGGCCGCACACCAAATCCGACAGTCGAACTCAGGTGTACCAGGGGCAGCCTCCGAGCCTTCCAGTCGGAAGTGGTACCTTTTGCAGTATGCTTGCGGGTGTACTTGCAGGTGTTGCGAGTTATTCGCCACGTGCGCGGCAAGGAACCATCTGTGAAAGGCAAGAGCAAAGGCCAGGGCCCAGCCACCCGCTGGGTGGCCTACTGTGTGCTGAGAGACCTGGAATACCAGCCGTACGCAAAATCTGCGTACGCGTACGCAGCGCGATTTTCAGAAAGTGCGTACGGCGTACGCGTACGCGTACGCGTACCGTACGGCCGTACGCTGCCACCACTGCCCTAGGGCGGGTCGAAAGCCTGTCCCAAAATGGGGTTTTTCGACATAGCAGCCGCGGCCCTCTATTTGACCTTCTGACCCCCCAGAACCCACCATACCCCGGTTTTTGGGCCCTAGGAGTCCGATTTTCGGGCTCCCGAGCCCCGGAAAGTCGATTTTTGATGATGTCAAAATTTTGTTCCCTATACTGCACCTCAGGGTCACGCACGGGTTCGCCAGTCCACTATCAGCCCATGTGCAGGCCCACTTTCTCGACCTCCTCCACCCCTTCCTCCCCTGCGTCCTCAAGACCCTCCATAGGTGCCAATCCTGCATCTTTCGACCCTCTTCCCACTCCAGCGTCGCACCAAACTGTTGAATGCGGGCAGCCACCATCTCCTTCTCTGTATACACTGCCAGATCATGCAAAGATGCATACTGATGCAGAGTGGAAACCGTCATCAACTTGCACAGTGTGCGGTGCTTGGCTGCAAGGGACAGGCGGCACAACTGGCCACTGCTCCGACACTGAGATGCTGGTCTGGCCAACGAACTCTTTGTAAGTTGAAAGGTCTCCTCTGTCGGGAGGGGGGTTTGCGAACCAACCCTCACGACTTGCTCATGGCT